>OY829538.1:64487425-66887425 GCA_963691705.1 Viola odorata | reverse complement strand
AACTCTTGGAAGTCATGGGCAAAAACTTTCAAAAAGCATGTGGGAGGATTGTCTATGGAATTATGTTTTCCCTGCTTTAGATCATGCTTCTCACATGGTAAGTTCTTGTCCTGTTAGATTTTGCATTGGGAGTTCTTCATTGCCTGTGTTAATGGATCCAAATCTTTTTCTAGGCGGCCACTTCTTCAAAAGATGAATGGCAAGGGAAAGAAATAGGAACGCAAGGAGGAAAAGTAGTTCACATGCTGATTCATCATAGGTATACGTTGTAATATTTTGGCTTCTCTAATAAAATTGGAGTCATTCTCCTATTAATTTTTTTTTTTGTCTACACAAAAATTTCAGTCGTAACACCGCTCAGAAACAGTGGGATGAAACATTTGTGCTGGTCCTTGGAGGAATAGCACGCTTATTACGTTCTTTCTTCCCATTTCTAAGTACCTTTAGCAATTTTTGGTCAGGTAGGTCCAGAATTGTGTATCTGTTGCTTCATATTCTACCTAAATAGGATAAACATGTGAACATTGTCTACTGTGTAGGATGGGAATCTTTGCTTCTTGTCGTAAAGAATAGCATATTTAATGGCAGTAAAGAGGTTGCAATTGCTGCAATAAGTTGTTTACAGACTACTGTTCTTTCTCATTGTGCAAAGGTAAGAATCAAAGTTGTTACAAGTGCACTAAGGTTTCTTGTTTTCTATGAAGTACTTAATCATATCAAATCTTATTTAACAGCATGCTGCTGCAGTTATCACTAGAACAAGTTGTGTCAACTTTCTGTGATTGCTTCTTATCTAACGTGATTTGCTGAAGCAGGGGAACTCAATGATGCCGTACCTCAAGTCAATATTTGATGTTTATGAGCATGTTCTTCAAACATCACCGAACTGCAGTGGTAGTGCAGCTACCAAGGTGAAGCAGGAGATTTTACATGGTCTTGGTAATGAATTACTTTTTCAGTCTGAAACTGCTTTGATGAGTCTATATGATTTTGCAGCACAAACATCATTTTACAGTTATTGTCATAATCATTTCCCCAATTATTAGACTCATGGTTACTCATTGATTTCATCCACATTATTTTTATTCTGACATTTTCTTTACCATGGTTTTAAATCAACTGCAACTATTCTTTCTCTGGTGGTTATATATTGATGCATGTCCTAAACTTTTGGCAGGAGAGTTGTATGTGCAAGCTCAAAGGATGTTTGATGATAAGATGTTTTCTAAAATGCTCACGATCATAGATTTGGCCATTAAAGAAGCCATAATTACTACTGATAACTTTGAAACTGAATTTGTGAGTAAATTCTCTCAAAATTGTACTTCTCACATTTTTTCCTGGTTTTTTCTTCATAACTTATGTCTAACAAAATTAGGGTTGCTTTTCTGTAGGGGCATGTTTCACCTGTGCTGCGTACTGTACTGGAAATCTTACCACTGCTGCGTCCACCTGAGCAGATTCCTTCAATGTGGCTAGTCCTTCTTAGAGTAGTTTTGCAATACCTTCCCAAATCAGAGTCTTCGCAAAATCAGAATGATGAGTCACAACAAGGCAGCATTGGTGATAACTTTTCAGGTACAGATGATAGCTATCCACAAGTGACCTTATTTTAGCTTATGCAAACTAGGACCGTCAATCACACATTGATTTTGTAGATGATAATATCAAGAGGAAGAAAGAAATGCCCAATGGTACAGATCCCATTTCGCCAAAGAAAGCTGAATCTCCATCTCAGGGTTCTCGATTAACCTCAAATATCCCAAGCTATTTGTTTGCTGAAAAGCTTGTCCCTGTACTGGTAGACCTTTTGCTACAGGCTCCCATGGTTGAGAAGTATATTATTTTCCCTGAAGTTATTCAAACACTTGGAAGGTAGAGGTTCTCTATATTCTTTGATGTCAACTGTATGTTATTTCACCTATAGGGCTCTTAAGGATTAGAAATGGTTACCAAAAAGGCTTTGATTACATTATTTTTATGCTTACAATTAGAAATGTGGGGTCCAAATCTGTATATTCCTTTCCAAATGACAGTTCCAGGAGAAAGTTTTACCCACCTTATTTGTAATATAGTTAAACAGTTGAACATGTTTAATATTGTGTATCCACTACATAGTTTCCACTTTCAATATGGATGGTCATTCGCTTATTGGAGTCAATACTCGTACCTGAATCCATATACCTGATAGTGTTGTTACATGCAATTATATATAACTGATGATATGATGTCGGCAAACTTAAGAGGAGTATTTGGTTGAGTTGTCATTGCTGTTACCATTCTTGTAATATTGCGTCAGTAGTCGCTAGAAGCAGTGACACAATTGATCTATTTCTTAGGTGTATGACAACAAGAAGAGATAATCCAGATGGTTCACTTTGGCGGTTGGCTATTAAAGGCTTCAACCGTGTTCTTCTTGATGATGTGTGCAAGTTCTCCATGAATGCTGGAGCAGATTCAAGAATTAGCAGACCTGCGAGATTGCGCATCTGGAAAGAAGTAGCCGATGTTTATGAAATATTCCTTGTCGGTTATTGTGGACGAGCGATTCCTTCTAACTCTCTGTCATCAGAACCTCTTAAGGCTGATGAGACCCTTGAGATGACCATTTTGAACATTCTTGGTGACAAGATTCTAAAGTCGCCAACTGATGCCCCTGTTGACGTAATTTTCTTACTCTTTACTGGTTTTTTAGTAAAAGAATTTTTTTGTTACTTTTAGTGTCACTGTATTCTGCTCAAGTTTCCCACTCATGAATATTTTTCTATCAAAATAAATAGAAAGTATGAGGCCAATCCTATCCAGTAACATATGTGGTACTCCCCTTGTGGTGATGCTCATGATAGTTGCAATCTGACTATGATTGTCCAGGTTACCTGTTGTTCATTTGATCCTATGGCAGTTGCCCTTTCTTATACTCTTAGGTCAGCCTTCAGTGTGAAGATTAGATTTCTATGTATTTTGGACTCTCATGATTAGATGTTCTATTTAGATGTCAGATAATCTTATTCGTCATGATCTCCTCAATTATTCATCTAGCATTGAGCCTTGCACCAGTAAACTGATGCCAGGTGTCCATTAAAATTTGCGCATTCCTCAAGGTTTAACACTCCTGTGCATGCATTCATTGGTTTGCTAATTCTGTTTTTTCCCTTCTGGCAGATTATACACCGTTTAGTTTCCACCATAGACCGCTGTGCCTCACGGACGTGCTCTTTGCCTATTGAGACTGTGGAGCTTATGCCATCTCACTGTAGTAGATTCTCCCTGGCTTGCTTACAGAAGCTATTTTTCTTAAGCAGGTGGCTTTTTCGTTTATGTTTTCTATTCTATATGTTTAGCTTTTGGGTTCGTAGAAATTTGAAGGGAAACTTAATTGCACTCTCAAGCGTAATAAGATAAAGTGAGATATGCGAGAGTGCTATTGTAGAAGCCCTGGGTGTGCATGTTTTTCTGTTGTCCAAACTCTTGACGAGTGAGCTTCTTAGTTTGCACCAATTTTGACCTTGAAGACAGTGATTCATTCAGTTTTGGTGCCATGAACGTTAGGTGAAATTTATTGTGGCTATATTCAGTTTAATGCCCAGTTTTGCAATTTTCAGCAATCATAGCATATCACAATAGAGAGAAATTTCTTCTTATTGTGTGTAGTCTCTGATTTCACCATTCATTTTTTGTTAAATATTACATGAACCTTAATTGGTTTGCAGTTTTGAAAATGAAGCTAGCAATTGGAACTTGACGAGATCTGAAGTCAGCAAGGTTGCAATCCTGGTACTTATAACCAGATGTCAATACATCTTAAACAGATTTTTGTCCGACGAAAATGACTTAGGTACGTAGCTTTTGTGTTACATCTATTCACTAGGTTAAAAATGTTCATTTCAACTCCTTGGTTTCCCCTGTTGAAGAGCATGCTACTTGCCCTGCAGGTGAACGCCCATTACCAATTACAAGGCTTGAAGAAATTATTTATGTCCTTAAAGAACTGGCCCGCTTAATTATTCATCCTGATACTGCATCCATTCTTCCTTTACATCCTTATTCGAGAGCTGGCCTATCTGATGAGGCGAATAACAGCAATCGTTCGCATCTACTTGCACTGTTTCCCTCTTTTTGTGAGCTTGTAGTAACAAGGTGAGCAACACTTTTGATTGAGAAAACTTGAGTCAGTAGGCACACCCTGTAACAGAATGCAGTAAGCCTTTAAGAATGAAATTTTAATAGATGAAAGCAAATTAAGAACTATAATTGCTGTTGGTATTAATTTGCCCTAGGAGAGTTAACTTGTATGAGGTTCTTATCTTTGTTACACTTAGACGGACGAAATGAAATACTAGTTGAAACATGTCTGTGTGCACACACCCTTTCACGAATGTATTATAGAGTTTGTGGGTATGGTTGAAGTGATTGTGCCTGTATTTTTGTGCTGCTTGATGAACAGAGAAGCAAGAGTGAGAGAGCTAGTTCAAGTTTTGCTCAGACTTATCGCTAGAGAACTGGCACTCGAGAAGGTTAGCTCTGCCAGATGAAGCATGGAAGAATAGACAAAAGGTTTGATTTCGGATGCTGCTTGTCGATACGTTGTATAGGTGAGGAATTTTTTGTAGCCCATCCTCCGTTGCTCATTGTTGTATTATGTAGGTTTGTAGATTTATTATAGATGTTTGCTCTGTTGTATTTGTTTCGAGTTGCCAACCTTCGTGAATTATAAGGAAAGAGCTGGATTTGATTTGTCTTGCCACCATGGATGGTGTCCAAAATGTGTACATTTTTGTTTCGATCAATTAATGGAAGTAAAATAGTTCTACGAAATGGATTCCACCAGACTCGACTATCGTTCTCAAAGATGGGGAATTTGCTAGGAAACAACAAAAGAGGCAACCATAGGCACAGAACTTTCATATTGTCGTATCATGTTAAAATAGCTTGATTTTTATTCCAATTTATTTCATATCCAATGGCTGTTACAGACTTACAGTTACAGACGCTCATAATGGGGAGCGAGGTGGATACTGATGGGCGAAAAGCCAGACACACTACACCCATTAAAAACCGGCCAAAACAAAAACAAAAAAGAAAATAGAAAAATGTGACCGCAAAAAAAGGGAGTTACAAGCAAATAAGAATATACATTTGTGCTGCTGCTGCTTCACTTGTTCTTGAGGCTATTAGTCTGGTTGAGCCTTGCCGCAGCAGCCACAGAAGCTGACACACCTGCCGGATGTGTAGTCAGAAAAGGATCATTCCTCATCTCAGCACCTGTCACCCCTTCTGCATCTTTTCTCGTCGCTGGCCTATCTGCTGGTAACTTTAAAGTTGCATCCTGCAATTCACATAATCTTCCCTGTTATTAATATGAGAGCACTTTACCGCGAAACGGGTGCGGAAATGATTAGTCCCAACTCAGTGTCATTCAAGGGAAAATTCCAATGTCATGGCTTATTTAGTTTCAATCAAAGCCATATTTGCAAATTTTCATAACTGATATAGAGAGTATACTCGGAGAGACCGGAAAAAAAAAGTAGTGAAGATCAATGTAGTAATGGCCTGTTAGCTTTGTATAACTAATTACCGTGAGAATGTCAGCGAGAGTTGTCTTGGCTGCTTCATCAGTTAACCTAGCATTGAGGGTTGCTGCTGACTGGGCAGCGGCCGCGATCCCACCAGGGGTGATGGTGGTTCGACCTGTAGCCCTTACTTCTGCTGCTTGAATCGCTGCTGCATCGCTCCATTCTACAGGTTTCTGCCCGGCTGTAAGGGCAGTGGCTTCAAGTGCTTCGCCGATAGTAATCCCACCATCACAACCTTGAAATGCCAGTGCTGATGCTTGAGATTGTGTAGATTTTTTAGTCATTTGGCCTACAATCTGCCACAACAAAAACACATGTACATATATCATTCGGTTCTTAGTTGTTCGTCAGAAATTAGAAAGATGAAGAGGATATATCAGAAACCTGGCCACCAATTGCTTCTGTGATGACTTGTTTTCCTGGCATATCAGTTTGACTTTGGGTGACACTCATACTTTTGTCACCAAAATTAGTGGCATCCTGATGACCAGCAAACCCAGCTTTCTGATTCTTGGCAGCTGCAGATTGCATCAACGAGGCTGCCCCGCCCTTTCGGGTGTATCCCATCATCTCGTTCTCTGCTGTCTGCATCATTGCTGCATCTCTAGGCAGCACTGTCTTCTCTGCCACCTCACCTTCTATCGTGAAAACGTCCCCATACTTGATGGCGTGTTCTTCTTCCTGTGGTCTTTCCGGCTGTTCTTGGCTCATCTTCTCTCTTCCTTTCTTCGTTGTCTGTTTTCTTTCTTTAACTTGCTTCTTTTTCATTTATGGCTTCTTGGTTTTGTCATGAAGGTGCAATATTATAGGACAATCGAGGAAATGTACGATTGAGTTGGGAGTGAAATGTGGAGAGCCTTGTTTGTAAAGACATTTCGAATGGATGGTAAGGTAAGGCTTGCAGATTTTTAGATGAACTAATAGCAATCTTAAACATACCCTACGTGTTTTTGGACAAAACATTTGACACCAAGACAAATGTCATTTTAGACACCAAGATATTGACTCGGTCTTTTCTAGGATAGAATTCTACATTTGGTCTTTTATTAACGATTGTGATATATTCCACCGAATGTTCTAGTAGTACATTTTTTCTCCATGTTTTTTCTCTATTTCTTTTTGTGGGCTCGATGGAAAAATAATATTAGAAGCATAATTATTAAAATGGGATGGGATTGATGAGTTCACATACTAGTGAATTAAATATAATTGAACCGATTAGTTTAGCTGATTGAATCCTACAATTTAATTCTTTCCTTTTTTATTGTTATGATATAAATATATTTATATTATATTTACCTAATAATTAAGTCCGATTCATTGATCTAGTAATCCAAAAATTAGAGCGATTTAATATCTGATTAATTTTAACTATAACTTAGAGGATTATTGTATAGCCTTCAATTCTTTATTTTTTTTCTTCTCTCAACTCAAGTCTCCCGCCTATTTGCCACCGACGGTAGACAGCCTTCAATCTAGACTGCACAACCCCACAACCTATCCAATTGCTGTCAGATAATCATGATAAATCCAAACATTATTATTACATCTTCTACTTTCCAACACATCATTATTACATGTTATATACTTATCCGCACCACAAGAACATTTCATAGTGTTTCTTATGAGATTTTCCTCACTGTTTGGTCATTGTATAGATTCATAAAGTAATGGTGATTGTTTTTACATCTTTCCCTTAGATCTTTGATGTTTGTTAGGATCGTGATCTTATCGTTTAATCAGATCAAAATTACATCTTTTGGGGGTTTCTATTATGTATAATTGTATCTTGTTCCATCATCAATTTATTTACTCTTACTCTCAGGATTTTGAGTTCTGAATTCTGAAACTTGTTTTTGTGTATGTTGAAAGCTGACCCAGATCAGCAACGAACAACCATCTCCAGAGAAAGAAACCATAAATCTTTTGTCAAACCCATAAATGGTGGTAAAACCTTAGCATGCTTCTTCTGTAGCTGATTCATTCATTTCCTGTTTGAATTTCTTACCTTTTTCTATTTTTTTGTGAGTTTTCTCAAAGTGGTCAAATGGTTCTTTGTTTATTTTTGCTATAGCTAGCATTGATGGTACAATATTCCTGCATTTCCCTAGAAAAAAAAATGGGGAAAGTGCAAATCCCATCACCAATGCTTACATTGAATGGAAGGAGTTTGTTAGTCTCTGTGTGCTATTTAAGTTCATGGAGTTCGGAAGCTCCTTACATGTTTGAAAACAAGATACTTTTTAATCAATCAAAAGAATTTCCCTTTTCTTTTCTTTTTTGCTTTCAATTTGGTTGATCAGAGGATTTTCACCAACATTGCTTTGAAGGATTGTAATATCTGGTTCAGTTTAGTTCTGTAGGAATTGATCATCTTTCAATCACTCAAAACATCTGATTTCTTGCTTAATTCACTGCTTTATTTTGCAGGAATCGCATTTTTTGTATAGTGTTATTGATGAGCAAAAGCATATGGATAAGTAGTGCATTCTTGTTTACTGATTCTGCTGATTATATGTTACTATTACTTTATTTACCTGACAGATTACTTCTAGTTTGGAAAAAAATGCAGTGTTTTTCGCACCGGCCAGGATTTTATCAAGTTGAAAATGAGATATAGTATCCCCCATTCAATCAAGAACAGAGTGGAGCTGATAAAACATCAAATTCATTTCATATAATCATTCCCTGATGCATATTACTTATAGTCATTCTGCTGCCTACTTTCTTGTTTCTTTAAAACAAGCCAAGATCATTCAGTAATCAGTATGAACAGAATTGAAGCCTGTAACTACGTCGGATCCATTAGGGTTACAAATTATACATTTAAGTTGATATATCATAATCATCTGTGTCCCGCAAACACTTTTATTATATCTACAGTGTTTACATTTCATTTTCCAGAATTTTATTTGATAATGGAACTCCTAATCTTAACTATCCAGTCCACTGTTGTTTCCTCTGTTAGTATAGCTATAAAGTAGTAACCCAAAACCAAAAATAATACATACCATTACTGTATCCTTACCCACACACCAGGACTTGGTACACCAGCATGAACCACAAACAGCATATAGTACCCTGAAGGTGCAATCTCAGCCCTTGATGGTCCGACCGCGTTTATGGTGTAAGTACCCACCGTGTGATTTACAAAACCATTCTTCTTCAGCACAACCATTCTCTGATTCATTGCGTATGAATGTGTTGTAAAAGATGGAGCAATTATTCGCACCGACACCATACTCTGAGCTAGAAATGCTTGGGACTGAAACCTTATGGAGAATGCTTGCCCATATCCTATGGTTTCATCACTTATTAACAAAATCTTAGGCCTAACCCTTTCGTTCTCTTTCGACAGATAAGGCGGCGAGAATGCCTCCAAACTCAGGTCTGTTGGGTACATTACACCAGTGAAATTGTAGTAGCGGTGAGGATTACTTCCACCAACTAAGACACGTCCGTCTGGTAACAAAACCGCTGTCGAATGGTACATTCTGCCCGTTCGAGTTGGTGATATGACAGAAAATCGCTGATTTGGTGGATGCGATGTGTGGTATATGACTGGTCTGGTCGAGGCAACGCGCCCGAGGTCCCACCCTGCAGTACCCAATTCACCTCCGTTGATGATGATCACATCACCCGTGGGAAGAATGATCATATCGCACATTACTCGTGGAGATGGCAGATTTTCCATGACCCAGGCAGGATTTTGATCACTAACCCTTAGCCTCCCGCACGTGCTAACAGCACGAACAAACACTCCTTGCTTGGCTTGGCGAAACGAGCTTCTTGGTGCGCCCCCACAAATCAAAACTTCAGCTACAATTGTGCTCTCATTTTCGTCTAATGGCAGCAGAACGGATGATCCTGTGCTTGGATAGTTTCTAGGATCTCGTCCAGGAATGCGAGGAAACTCTTGAATTATGCGATTTTGATTGTAATCGAATAAGATCGATCGCGTGTTGGCGAAAACGAACAAGTTTCCATTTGGTAGGAGATGAAGGAACGGGTATAAATTGTTCTCATCTCTACCATCAGAAGTCTCAGCTAAAAAGTTAAACCTAATACGTGTAGGGGGACGTTTCGGGTAGAATTCGTAGCTAAATTCTCTTCTTCCACCGACAATAATTATTCGCCCGTCGGGCAAAATTTGATTACTTGCATACCACCTTCTACTTGATAAGGAATTTGGGAACTCAATCCAATCACATTGGTTGCCTTTGCACGGAGTAAATGTGCGTATTACATGGTCACCATCATTATACCCACCGGTTTGAACAAGAGTCCCATTTGGTAGAACCGAACCTGAGGAGCACCACGTGTCGGTTTGAACCATTAGGGGGCGGAAGGTATTTGTAGCGATATCGTAGAGGACTGAATGTGCGGTGCAATCAGTTTGGAGAGCGGTATCATGGCTATCTACTCGGCAAAGGCCACCGGGGAGGGAGAGATTGGAGGGGCCAAAATCGGTTCGGTCGAACATGATGACTTTGTTGTCATGTAAGAGTTGCATATGCATAGCAGAAATGCCTATGCTTCTTTGCAAAAGACGCCACTCGCCTAGTTGGGATTGTGAAGGAAAGGGGAAAACGATCAAGAATGAAAATAAAATTAGGAGGTGTTTGGTTATGTGATTAGTGGTCATTATTTGGAGATTAGGAAGAGTTTAGATGGGTTATGGTTAGAGTTGAAGTGTAAGTGAGAGTAAGAGTAGAAGTTGGTGGAGGCTATAAGTTTATAAAAACAAATGTTGTAGAAGGATGATATAGTGTTATTATTAGCATGAAATTTAGGAAAATAATCTTTGGACGACCTAGAATTCAGCTGCAACACTAACTATGTTTCTTTTCTTTTTTTCTTTTTTTATTAAGTCCTTGAATGGATTGTTGTGTTTCTCAATAATTTCTGTAGGATTTGTTATGGTTAACTCAATTTATGGAAGTCAGTTTGAGATTTTTTTTTTAAATACCAACTGAGATTGATTTATCTCGTACTAATATAAAAATTAAAATATTCATCGGTATGAGATTGATAAATAAATATAGAGGTACATCAGTATAGCGGTTTTTAATTTTTACATGCAAGTGGCCTTTAATTTTTTCTATTAATAAATAAATAATTCAATATTATCACAAATTCTTTATTTTCTACTGAGTGCATTTTAGTCCTTATTTTTTTGCAAAACTTTTTTTGTTCAATTAATTTTTTTTAGTTCTTTTACACTTCAAATCTATATAACTTTTTTTAACTAATAAAAATTCAAACATTATCTCTCTTTCAAATTTCCATTGAACTAAAAAGTGTACATAAATTTGTTCATAAATTATGTAAACATTTAATTTATTAATAACTTTCTTTTAAAAAAAAAAATCTAACTCTAATTCGATCTCTGTTTGATTAAATCTTGAACTCTTGATTTCTTCAGTTACTGAGTCGATACATGATAACATTTCATTTTCAACTCCTGACCCAACCTCTTAAAAAGTACTACAAACTAGAGTAACCAAAAACTTACGCCTCTATTGCATCAACCTCTCGAGGCAGATAGCGATGGCTGTAAGTGCGTCGTCGAATTCAGTGTTTAGGAATGATCCAGAGAACTTATCTATTGTTGGTTGGTGTTTGCATTCCAAGTGTCTGCATCATCAAGGATTGAACCCAAATTAGTATTACCAAATTTTAAAAAAATTACAATGATACCATCAATATAGCGATGACACACGCTTTACAAATGAATGATTCTTGGGTTGATATATTATTTCATATTAAGTTTAACTTCAGGCATGTTTTTAATTCTTTGACTGCTAGAAATATTGGAATTGAAGTGGTCATATCCACTTCTGTCACCGCCCACCACCACCACAACCAACACTCAAGAATGAGTGGGCTTGGGAAATTAAACAAATCAGCCAAGAATTAAAACTTGACATAAATAACCCTAACCTAATATACTATGTTTAATTGTTACTCCCTCGTGCACAATAAATGATTTTTTCCCTATGAATTCTTACTGTTCATCATACTTGTCATTTTATCTTTTACGAATCATATATTTTGTGTAAATGACAATTTTTTTAATGCATCAACCCAATTTAATGATGGTATGGTAATTTGAGTGAAAAATATGAGTAAAAATGATCGGTGATGGTCTCATGGTTTCCTCATCAATCTAATGTAAATACTAAACAAACATTTAATCTTTGATATTTCTTTCCTTCCTTTATTATTTATTAACTATAATTAACCTAACAAATAATTAAAAAGTAACACATTGCAGGTAGGGTAGTCAACTGGTCTCACGATTTGAAGACCCGGATCTGAACTAGGATTTTTTTCTGAGACCGAAACCAGACCAGAACTCGGAGGTTTCTGGTCGGGTTGGGATAGACTTGATCCAATCGGAGTCGGGTCTCGACCCAGTGAGACCCGAACCCGGTCGGGATAGACCTGATCCAATCAGAGTCGGGTCTCAACCTAGTGAGACCCGAACTCAGTCTGGTTTGACCCGACCATTCCTAAGTTAACATATCCTCTCGGCTTATTTACGTAATTGCCACCATATCCTCTCTCCCTCAACCACCACCGTCGGCCGCCATCACTCTCGGTAACACCTTCATCTCTCACAGACCAATGCAAGCCCATCACCGCCTCAACCCACCATCACCACTGTCGCTGGCCATCAACACAAACTCACCTCATCCATCATCGCCGGCCATCGACACAAACCCACCTCATCCATCATCGTCGGTCATCAATAAATAAAAACCCTCACTCATTGTCGCCCTCACCCTCTCTTCATCTCTCGCCGACCAACGCAAACCCATCACCATACCCACTCCCACACCACTTTCGTCTCTCACTCTCGACCTCCTCACCGCCGGCTGCACTCTCACCCTCACCCTTCGCTCCGACAACTACATCAAAATTTCCACATCCAACACCATTAACCACCGTAACCGATCCACCGATCGCCGGCACCAACCCATCACCAGTTCACCACCACTAAATCAACACACCCAAACTCCCAAATTTCTACATCATCACCAAATCCAACACCGAACCTCCATTGTATTCCCTGTTGAGAAAAGAAAAGAGGAAAGGAAGAAAAGAAAGAGAGAAAAAAGAAAAGAAAAAAGAGAAACATAAAAGAAAAAAAGAAAAAAAGAAAGAAAGGAAAGAGAGAGGCTTCGGCCAAAGGGAAGAAAGGAAAGAAAGAAAGAATTGGAACCGGGTCCAATTTTTTTCGGGTCTGGTTTCGGACTCGAAAATATTAGTCGGGTCGAGACCGGGTCTGGAAAACAGACTCGTATAAAATCTAGGTCGGGTCTACGGGTGGGGGTCCCGGACCCATACTCGTAGACCCGAATTGACAGCAGGTAATTTCTACTAGTGAAGTCTAATATAAAGGAACAATAACATAAGCTGAATACAATAGAAGATTGTACAAACTAAGTCGTATTCTTATTAAGCATTATTACTGGTTGCATGCAGCTACAAAGTAGATGGTTACAGATAAGAGCATCAATAATTATAAGTAGTTGACATAGAATAAAGTTTTGAGGTAGAGTTTTATGCCACTTAAATAATTGAAATTTAGTTTTACACATGAATAGTTTGAAAAGAAAATTTATTTAAATCACCCTTCAAAATCTTACTTTTTCACATAAATAGTATCAAGTCGGTCAGCGATCGACTTGTGTAGGCGATCATTTGACGGTTGTGAGAGGCACATGAGAAAGACGAGCGGGAGAGGCAAAGATGTGAAAATAAATTTAGGGCTTCATTTTGGCAAAATAATTGATGCTTTTTACGCACCTTGCTTTTTTTTTACCCAAAAAAATATGCAAGGGTATGTAGTGGTTCATCTCTGCCAGTATTTCACCGAGATAGGCCAACATGACCGAGATGCAGAACTATAGAAAACAAAGGTATACTCGACATTAGCATACCAGCCAAAACAAGATGAGATTAATAACCTTGAGTTTGATTGAAAAATGTAGGGTATTTTTAAGTAATAAAGGACACTATAAGATAAGGGAGAAAAGCCTTCTCTCTCTAGTTTTTCTAGAGAGAGATTTTTTATCTGGATTTTTTTCCAAACTTCTCTCTTGGCGGGCTCTTGAAAAGTGTATCTCTTTCGCAACCTCCTCTCGGGGAGGTGGAGATCCCATCGTCTCCGAATCCGACCATGACAAGGTTCGAGGGAATGTGTCTTTTTTTTGTTTTTTCTATTTGTTTTCAATAAGATGCCTCTCGATCTTCCTTGATTATGGTGATGGTGGTCATTGGTATCTCTATTTGTGTAGCAACCTCATTTGTTACTGTCGTGGTTTGAGGTAGCCAGACTGGTGGATTGATTAGGGTTAGCTGTTTGGTTGGGGTTGTGGTTCGGTTACCCAAATCTAATGTGCTCTTTTGGGTTATTGATATGGTCTTGGTTATGATTTGGAAGAGAAGACCGAAATAGATGGATGAAGGATCTAGTCCTTGGCAAGAGGTTGATAAGCACGAATGGAAGTATGGATGTAAGTCGTTTATATATGGATAAATGGAGTAATATGCAGCGGCTATAATGGATGAAGGATAGAGATGTATTGAAAGGATAACTTGTATTGAACTTGAAAGTGGAGAAAACCCTCCTTACAACAATGGTAAGGCAAACTTTCTATGTCACCAACAAGGATCTCTAACCTAGCTTGACCATTTCACCAACAAGGATGAATAACCCAAGATTTAGGAAAGATAGAGGATAACTTGGTTTGTTGATGGGTGTCGAGTCCGTCAAAAATAATTATAAGTTACAACTCACTACTAAAGGCAAGCTAATTGTAGATAGTAAGTAAGAGGTTCGATCCACAGGAAAAATAGGGTATGATGTTCGTGAATAATAAAGTAACTTAGGTGAAATTGGGGATTTTTTATCTAAAATAAAATAAAAAACTGAAAATAATAAAATAGGTAAACAATCTTGGCCAATAATAAGTTTCTTGGTCAAGACACAGATCAAGAGAAGATTATCAAATATGATAAGAATTCCTACTAGAGGCTGGCAATGATGAGATATGAATTGCAATCACGGACGCAAAGATATTCATCATTAATCTACAAAGTCGTTATAGGATCAAGGTACCCTTATGATCCCTGCTTCCCTCCTGTATCAAGAACACCTCAGGTACCCTTAGAGGTGATGCCTAACCAACTAGCACCTTGCTAGCTAAAGGGTTTACTACGTTGGTTGATGATTGATTAGGGGAAGACGACTCCAGATTTAGTATCCTCGGGCGTCAGTCGGGACTAAACCTAATTAACTTTTCCCCCAACCGTTTCGCGGATATTCCAAAAGAGCGTGTGTGTCTACTTCAATCCTCTTGGACAAGAAGCCAAGACCAAGAGGAATGACGGTAGTGAAAATCTACTCAATCCTAGATTGGCCAAACCTAAAATCGATTAGAAAACACATAAAGATTTTTACGAGATTAATTAAATACAGATCTAAAGATTAATAGAAATAATTAGGTCTCATACAAACTCATACCCATACTTCAAACTCCTCTACGAAGAATGAGGTTTAATTAGCTACTCATACTCATAATTGAAAGCAAAATAAAAGATGTATTGAAGATAAAAGAATCCTTCGTTTCCAAAGGAGCGAAATTGATTGTTCAGAGATACAAAACGAAGAGAAAGATACATGTCGTGTCGTCCCCCTCCTAAAAAACCCTAGGGAGAGTATATATAGTTCTCCTCTCCCTATAAAATCTCTAAGAAAATAAATCAGAAATAAATAGAAGTAATTAAGTCCTATTAAAACTCTAAATTGTATCTGAATGTTTTCCGTTTCCAACTAAAAGACTACAACGCTGAGATAAAGTGGAAGGATGTGGCTCCAAATCTTCTATGGAATATATTAGCAATTGACGTCTCTAATGGAGTCTTTCGTGAGTGTCACTTTACAAGTCATCTTCCCAGGAAATCTTTCTTGGCCAAGACGTCTATTGTTGCTGGTTCTGCCTATTAAGTTGCATGTCTTGGCCAAGAGACCAGTTGTCGCACTCCCTTCTTGGATTTTATCCTAATGCGCGACGCGGGTTTGGGACGAGATGTGAGACGAAATCAGACTCATCTCACATGATGCATGAAGTCGCCACCCTAATTTGTTTATAGGTTTATGGAACCTATTTGTCATGCATAAAAATAAAAAGCTAAGCCAAAAATGGGTCTGAACCCGAGATCAATGATCCGGGGTCATATTATGGACTCGAAAAGGTGTTAGGCACCCGAGTCTCATCCTAAAAAGGTTACCAGATGAAGAGGTGTTTTAAAATTATGTTTGAAAAATAAAAATTCCTAATTTACGTGATCATGCCCAACAGATAAATTGAATTTTAATAATTTTAAATAACATACATACGAGGGTAAATACGAAAAAGCGTGAATAAATAAAAGGGAAGAAACATTTAGTTGATAAAGAGGTACGAGCGATTTTCCCCTTTAATCGAGATTGAAGAGGATGATTGTCCACCCCTTTAATCGAGATTGAAGAGGATGATTGGTGGACAATTACTATGCGCGAGTGAAGGTAATTAATTTGAACAAACACGGTCAAGATAATTACCTAGACATGCAAGGCATATGAAAATAAATAATTAAACGCGCAAGCATACGAAAATAATAATTAAACATGCATGCATACGAAAACAGCTAAACATGCAAGCATACGAAAACAGTACAAGTGTGGAAATAAATAAACAGTACAAATTCGAAAAAATAAATAAACAATACTGGCATACGAAAATAACGTTATGGAAAATAAATGCGATGGGTCAAAATAAATTGGACTAAGCCCGCTGGGCTTAGAAATTGGGCCCACTAGCTGGGCCCATCAGCTGCAAAGCCTTTTTCCTTTGCATTTGTGCCAAGCTCAATTTCTCCTCTTTCCCTTCCCGTTTGGGCTTGGCAAAAATTAATTAAAATGTATAATCAGCCCATCTTCTTCCTCATCCCCGTACTGTTCTTCTTCTTCCCTTAGAAATAAGAGCAGCATGACAGCAACGACGCAAGGCGCAGCACGGCAGACTCCGACGACAGCAGCAGGCGATGACGGAGGCTAGGCAGCGGTCAGGCGAGGAGGCAGTGGCAGCGTGACGAGGCGCGGCAGTGGCAAGGCGAGGCTGCGGCAGTGGCAGCGTGGAGAGGCGCGGCGACAGACTAGCAGCGCACGTCGCCTTCCTCCAGCTCTGGTGAGGTAGCAGCAGCTTCCGGCGTGACAGAAATGACGCAAGGCGCAGCACGGCAGAACAGCGGCGAAGCCAACAGCAGCAGGCGATGACGGCGGCGAGGCAGCGGTCAGGCGAGGCGGCAGTGGCAGCGTGACGAGGCGCGACAGTGACAGGAGTGAGGCAGCACAACAGCTCGGTGGAGGTTGGAGGGCGGTGGTGATGGAGGATGGCCGCGTCTCTTCTTTTTCTTGACGTCAAACGGCGAGCTTGCTTTTGCCGAGAGAAACCAACCCACACCCTTTTCTTGATGTTTGTGGCTTGTCTTTTATAGGCATTATGAGGTGGTGGAGATGATGAGGTGGCCTTGAGAACAGTAAGGCGGTTTGGGGAAGGATCGAGAGAGCCTGAAGCAAACGGATAAGGATGTTGTAAAATGCATTAATTTGCATTAATGCAAATTAATACATACGAGCGAATTATTTTTGGCTCGAACTTTTGGTACAGGAAATTTTGCTAAAGTCTTGAACAGAAAATGCTAGGACGTAGAATAAAATAAACTAAGATAATTAGCATACAACGAATAACGAAAAGTTTGCTGAATAGTTCGATAAAAATTCGCATATAAGTAATAAAAGTTCGAGCATAAGAAAATGCTAAAATAAAAATTGTACAAAACGCAAAGAGATAGTGCGAGTTAGAAAAATATTAAAAAGTAAGTAGCTAATAACCAAAGTTGTTCGACCATCGGCTTTGAGAATTTGACTCGGGAACCGAAACTGGTTCGAACGAAAAAAGTTATAAAGATGTGAAAAAAATATGAAATAAAATTTAAACGACATTAAGTGTAAAAATAAACATCAGACTGACGTAAATAAATGGAAGTACGATTTTAGAAAATTGATGACACAAACGCGACAAATGAAAAGTTTAAAATCCAAAATCAGATAGCAACACCGGCCAAGAATGTCGTCTGCTCCAATGTTGGTTTAGATTTTGGCTCTTTTCTGCTTCCTCCTCATATCAGTTTCCTGCAATTGTCATGGAATTCCACTAAAATTAATGGAATTATCATTCGAATATGCCTAAAAGCATGTGGTAAAACCACTACAAATAAGGATCAATCATTTGTCATCTGAAGAAGGCTTTGTATGGTCTAAAACAGACTCACTGTGCCTGGTTTGGAAAGTTCAGTGAGGTAGTTTTAGAATTTGGCATGCAAAAGAGTCAGTGTGATCATTCAGTCTTTTATAGACAATCTATTGTTGGTGCTATTTTGCTTGTTGTATATGTGGATGGCATTATCATTACAGGAGATGACAGTGTCGGGGTTTTTTCACTCAAATCATTCCTGCATACCAAGTTTAGTACAAAAGACTTGGATTAACTGAAATACTTTCTAGGGATAGAAGTTTCTAGGAGCAACAAATATATCTTCTTATCTCAAAGAAAGTATGTTCTTGACCTTCTTGCTGAAACAAGAAAGTTCGAAGTCAAACTCTTAGTTGGGAAACTAAACTATCTCACAGTGACACATCCTGACATCACCTTCACGGTTAGTATTGTCAGTTAATTCATGTCTGCTCCAACAGATAAGCTGATGCGAATCCAGGAGTACCTTTGCTTCCTTTGCCACCTTCCGGACCAATGACTCACGCAAGGAGCAAGGAGTTGCAAGCGCGGCTTTCACAACTCATCTACATGGACTTACATTGCGAGACACTCATTGACGAAGTCGTGCTATGCGAGAGATGACATGATCACGCCTAAAACATGAGCTGGCACGACGTGAAGATTGGTGATCACGTGATCACGCCATCCCTAGGCGTGATCACGCCCAAAGTAGGGACTTGGGCTCGTCGATCCCGTGATCACGCCATCCCTAGGCGTGATCACGCCAAAACGAAGGCGAGAGGCGAGTCGAAAGGTGTGATCACGCCAACGAGCTGCATGTTTGCGTTAAAGATGGAAACTCCAAGACTTTCTATTTTTTAATGAGCTATTTTATTAATTAATTAAATTAGTTTGGATTTATTTTAATTAATTAATTAGAAGTTCAATTAGAAGAAGGACTTCTATTATAAGGATTTAGGGTTTCTCCTATTTAAAGGAGCCACCTTTTTCATTATCAGGTTACGTTATCTTTCAAATAAAATTCAGAGAATTTTCTCAATTGTTCTTCGTGAACCTTGTCCCTCATTGAGTCCGAACACTCGATTAGGATAGTAAGTAAAACCCGAAAGTTCATCCATTAGTTCGTTTACTCTAGGTTAGTTCTCATAGGTTGGGTTCAGGGTTAGAGATCCGAATTAAGAACCTCACTTGATTCGTTAAGGTTGGTTAACATAGGTTGTTAACAAGGTCGAACATTCAAGTCGAGTTATTTATCTTCCGCGACAAAATCCAAGCTTAGAACTAGATCAAATACGTGTTACGAGTCTCGGGTAACCCAAGATCGTATCATAAGCATTGGGAAACTCTAGAGCATATCTTGTGTTACCTAAAAGGGGCACCTAGTCTTGGGATCCTATATAGTAACCATGGTCACAACCAGATTGAGTGTTTTGCAGATGCAAATTGGGCCGGTCGAAGATTGATAGAAGATCAATAACCGACTACTATGTCTTTGTTGGTGGGAATCTGATCTCATGGAGGAGCAAGAAGCGGAATGTGGTATCGCGATCTAGTGCAGAATCTAAATAAAGAGCAATGACACAATCCTCCTGTGAGATTTTATAGTTGCGGCAACTTCTAGCTGAGGTTGATATAGTGCATTCATCACCATCAAAACTCTGGTGTGATAATCAAGTTGTTCTTCACATTGCTTCTAATCCGGTTTTCCATGAGAGAACTAAACATATTGAAGTGGATTGCCACTTTATTCGTGAGAAAATTCAGGAGAACCTCATCTCCACTTATTACGTGAAGACAAGAGAACAATTGAGTGATCTTTTCACAAAAGCTCTTCCAGGTTTTCGAGTGAATTATTTTTGTAACAAGCTGAGCATGATTAATATCTATCTAGGGCAAAAGACAGATTGACACCCAGCTTTTACTAGCAAAGACAGATTGGCACCCAACTTTTGCAACTCACCAACTTGGTACCCAAGTTTTCTCCGTTAGACAAAATTGCACCCAACATTTCCTCCGTTAGACAATCAAGCCACCGTGACCATTAAGTTTGACTAACGGTGTTAAATAATTGACATGTGGCCGTTATCGCCACGTCAGCATTTTAAAAAATATAAAAATTATAAAAATAGGGAGAAAATCTTAAAAACTTTTTAAAAAATTCAAAAAAATATAAAAAAAGTTCAGAAAAAATATAAAAACTTTTTTAAAAAATCAGAAAATATATTAAAAAAATCCAGAAAATATAAAAAATTCAAAAAATATAAATTACAATTTTTTAAAAAGTATGGTAAAATATATGTTTTTTTAATAATTATAAATAAAAAATAGGAAACACAAACCAATAGAATTTAAAAAAAAAATTGGACACTCCGTATAGTGTAAAAATAAATTATTTTTAAATATTTTATTATAATTTTTATTTTAAAATAAAATACCTTAAAAATAGAAAAATATAATAAGAAAAAAAGAAAAAAGAAAAAACGCACTCCCTATAGATGCTAGAAATGCTAACTTCACCCTCCACACCATTGTTTTAGTTTCTCTTTTAGGATAGTGAGTTTGTTGAAGGGATTGAAGAAGAAAGTGATAAGGATTTTGTCCATTTTTTTAAAAATCCTATTATTTTGAATTTTCTATATTTTTTTACATTATAATTTTTTCCATTTTTTCTGGTTTTTTTATATTTTTTGATTTTTTTTATATTTTTCTGAATTTTTTTATATTTTCTGGATTTTTTTAAAAAGTTTTTAAGATTTTCTTCCTATTTTTACAATTTTAAAATGCCACGTCAGCAGATAATGGCCACTTGTCAATTATTTAACACCGTTAGTCAAACTTAACAGTCACGGTGGCTTGATTGTCTAACGGAGGAAATGCTGGGTGCAATTTTGTCTAACGAAAATTTGTTGGGTACCAAATTGGTCACGGCGAAAAGCTGGTGGTCCGATTGTCCAACGACATATCTTCTGGGTGCCAATCTGTCGTTTGCCCTAATATCTATGCTCCAACTTGAGGGGGTATTAGGAATTTGTATATTTATGTATGTATGTATTCCTATTCGTATGTATGTGTATTAAAATAAGAGTATAGTATTTAGTTTGTATTATAAATAGAATAATTTGTACATATACTATTCAAATTATATCGATAACAAATACGATTTGAAATGAAAATGTTGGTGATATGGAAAGTTGTAGTCCTGGGACTGATCTGTCTTTTCCCTTTTAAAAAAAAAAGATACTGACCTTGTTAACACACGTCACTTAGGGTCTGTTTGGCGTTCCGGTTCTAGTCCGAAAAGTGTTGTGGCAAAAGTACTGTGGCAAAAGTACTTCTGGAAAAACTAGTATGCTGTTTGGTAAACATTTCTTAAAAATGCTGTGGGAAACGAGAAGTTGTTTTTGGTGTTTGGTAAAACTATAAAAATGAAATAGTTGGAGTATAAAATCTATTTTTAAAAAATTAATAAAAATAGAAAAAGTGGATCTAGAATTAGTTATCTCAAGGAAATTTTATTGTGCTAGTTTTTAATTTATTTTATTCTATTATATAAAGTAAAAAAATGAAATTAAAATGAAAAATAAAATAAAATAAGAAAGAGGGTGCAAAAGCAGCACTGCGCTGCTGCCACTGGAGTAATTTCATGCGGTGAGGAAAGCTGGGTTCCAAAAAGTTCTACCCAACCCTTATCCCCCAAACACCTTTCACTAACTTTTTCAACCCAACCCAACCCTTAACCCCAAACACTATCTTACACTACTCTAAAGTTTATTTGGTCATCAAATCAACACTCCCTGCTTCACTGTTCTGCTACTTTTTGTTTGGGGGGGAATGGTATTTTCTTCTACTTCGTGACGAAGTAGTTAGTTAGTAGTAGGCTCTACACGCAAAGAATCCACTGCCTCCTTCTATAAACTCTTCTTCCCTACACATCTTAGCCGAGCAATCTACCATCTATCTCTCACCCTTTTGCTGTTCTTTACCTGTCTATTTGAGTAATGCTAAGGTGCACGCCGAGATAGCACGCGTGAGATAGCACACCAGGTCAATCAATGATTATAGTTAATTATAAAAATGTCATTAATTGGCCTGGTGTGCTATCTCAGTGTGCTATCTCGGTGTGCTCCGTACCATTACTCTATTTCTTATCAATTAATTTCAGTAGCAGAGGGAGGAAGGAGGATTGCGACCCAGTTTAATCGTTTAATCGGCCATGGACACTGACGCATCTCAAGTGCTATCTCCGGACACTCTCTTTTGCTAGAAGGTAATGGATGATTCCTTTCCTGCATTTTTGTTTTTTTTTTTGGTTTTCTTAATAATCTCACGCGTGATGATGGAGGAAATTTGTTTTTTGGGGCAGTTACCAATTGGATGCGTTAGAGAAAGCGCTAATGCAGAACACTATTGTGTTCCTGGAGACTGGTTCTGGCAAAACTCTGATTGCCGTCATGCTTCTCCGCAGCTACGCCCATCTTCTGCGCAAGCCTTCGCCCTTTTTCGCTGTGTTCTTGGTTCCCCAAGTTGTTCTCGTCTCCCAGGTCTATCGCATATCATTTGTAATACTATTTGCATGTCGTGTATGATTCGGGCCATAGTTGATCTTAAGTTAGAAATGAACTTAGTAAAACTTAAAACACAGTGATTAGAAAATAGAAAACTCAAAAACTAACATCCTTGTTTGCAATTGGTAGCAAGCTGAAGTCGTGAAAATGCATACTGACTTGAAAGTTGGTATGTATTGGGGAGAGATGGGAGTTGATTTCTGGGATGCTGCGACTTGGGAGAAAGAAATAGTTCAGCATGAGGTAGGTTTTTTCTCAATTATGAAAAGTGATCTACATAAACTTGTTCACAGTACGAGTATCTGGTCTTTAGACTTGTTTTCCTTTTCTTTTTTGGTAATTATTGGCATCAATGTACCTTCTTCTGTCTCTTGGTTCGGCTTAACAGTTGACATCAACATTTCAAGTTTCTAATTCTCTTGTTTTCTTATGAACCAACCAAGCCAGTCTTTAGTTTATCAGTCTGTGAAATTAAACTTTGTTATATTACAACAGTCAGTATCTGTAAAAAGAATATTGAAGGTCAAATTTTCTAATAGCTACTGGTCTGTGAGCTGTTGACTGTTGATTGTTGGCAAGTACTGGGGTTTATTACATGAGATATCATGGTGCAGTTTACTTGCCCATTCCTTGTAGGCTTTTGATTTGTATTTCTTGCTTTTACTGTGCCCTCTTTTTCCCACATCTTGTCTTACTCTTAGAATGTTTGCAATACAGAATCAATAAACATAGCCCTGATTTTTCTATCTGCTATGTCTTCTTATTTGAGGATATCTGCCAGTCTTTTAAATGTTACCTCTTAGTCTTGTATTTGATTACTTCATGTTCATTTCTGCAAACTTATGTGCTCATCTCTCTGCTTAATCTTGCTGTTACCGTTGATGCAAAATTCTTATTCATTATAACACTGTTTTCAGCACATTGTACATGCAATAGGTCTTTTGACTTCGAATAGTGCTCATAGGTTCTTGTGATGACACCTCAAATTTTGCTCGATGGATTGAGGCATAACTTTTTCAAGCTTGACAGAATAAGGGTTCTCATAATGGATGAGTGTCATCACACAAGGGGTAAAGATCCTTATGCTTGCATTATGACAGTGAGTTCTAATTCCTCTCGTTCTAGTGGTTCAAGTTGTAATTTACTGTAGTAGTATATGTTTTTGCACTGGTTTCTTTTGTGGAAGCTTTTTCTGCTTTTGGAAGTCAACTTCTCCATTAAAGATTCAGTGTCCAATTGTCCTCCCATGTTACAAAATCAGATCCTTTTCTCAGTCTTGTTTTTCTTTTTCTTTTTCTTTTACTAAAGTAGGAATCATCTAGGTACTGTTTTAACAACGCCATTGTTCAAACATTAAAAACATTTCATGGCAGAAGATTATTATGATTGTTTTGAGAGTATTATTATTACTTACCTTTTTGTGCTAGCATGGCGTCGTATGTGGTATTTTGATGCACGACAGCTTAGAAGCTATCGTTGGCTGGTTTAGTTTAGCAGAGGCTTTGTTGCGTTTAGGTTGATTCTGAGTCTAGCGTAATTAGTTAAAGGTTGTTTGATTGTTGAGGTTTGACTGTAAATGGTGACCTGGGTAACTGTAGCTAGTAAGTTTCAAAGTAAGATTAGAATGCAAGAAGAATACCGAAGCATGCCTATGGTCTTAGGAGTCACACCTTAGGGTTGAAAGCTCATAGACTGAATTCCTTACCATATTTGATTTATTCACTACTTTTGCAGGAGTTCTATCATCGTCAGTTAAGCTTTAGTAATAGTGATCTTCCCAGGATATTTGGGATGACAGCATCCCCCATCAAGTCAAAGGGTATTACTCGTCACTTACTTTTGCCAATTAGTTGATTCCACTTGTATTTTACAAAACTTGATTTAGCAACGTCTTTGTCTTTGTTACCTAGTTGCAAGCTCAGACTTAAAGTACTGGGAAAAGATTGATCAGCTTGAGACCATTATGCACTCAAAGGTAACTTACAAGATTTAGAATACTAAGTTTTCAAAATTTCCTTGGTTTATGTTTTGATATATCGGTCGGTCTTTTGTTTATCATTTTTGACTAAGAGATTCTATGTGTGTGATGTTTTCTTATCATACCATATACCTGTATTGCCTCTTGGTCTCATTTTCCTTTGCAACTGTAGTACATCCTTGGGTTAATTTGTCGGTAGATAACTAATGGGTTGATGAACTTATTATAGGTCCAAATTAGTATTAATTGTCAACTTTTTATAACATTTTCGTAACACTCTTTTTCCATTTGGCCATTAACTAACTTAGTAAGGTTGAGTCTCCCCACCATGTATGAATTTTAGGAAATTGGATTGGTTCTTAATCGCATAATGCAAACTTTTCTTCTGTTTGATCCTGGTGGTTCATATGAAATGGGCATTCATGGGCAGACCAGACGGCTTATACATAACATCTTACAAATAATCTTTCGGTTTATTTATGGTATCCTTTCTTTTTGGATCAAAGGTTTATACATGTGCTAGTGAATCTGTGTTGGCTGAGTACGTACCATTTTCAACGCCAAAGTTCAAATTCTACAAGCATATGGATATTCCATATGCTATATATGCAAACTTAGTAGAAAACTTGAAGAATTTGGAGGCAAAGGTGTGCACTTTTTCTTACTTTTTAATTTCTTTGAAGAAAAGCAACTCCGGATTCAATGTTATATTATGATTTTGGTTCATCAGATTTATTTTTCTTTGATGGTACTGAAAGCACGGGCATTGAATTTCAGAATGAATGCTCTGTGAGGCAATTGGATCTCACTGACACTGCTGCGGACTCTATACGCGATAAAGTATCAAAAGTATGCTCAACTTTGATATTTTGCTTGGATGAACTTGGTGTTTGGTTGGCTTTTAAGGTATTCTTTTTAAGTAAATTGTAGCACTTAGAGCTCTTTTGTAGATTTTGAATATGATGTTAGCATGAATGTCGATGATTATAGGGCTGAGTTTATGATGGTGGACTGGTTAGAGGAGTTTAAGTTGTGGTGATTACTGAAGTAGATTCCTAGTTAAGAGATGTGTAGGATCCACAAAGTGAGTTATTTTATTTTCGAAATAAAATTTGAAAGGAACATTTTCTTGCCTCGTCAGCTTTTTTCTCATGGGTTAATTTAGCAATTGGCGTACCGTTAAGTTATATCTCAAATCAAAACAACTTGGGTAGGGATTGGATTGTATATATTCGCATAGGTTAGGGATCCTTTGGTGTTTTGACCCCTTTTCTAGTATACATCTTTTCTACCTATTGTTGCAATGCTATGGATAAGCTGACATCGGCCAATTTCTAATGTGAGTTTTTATTGCAGGCTGCTCAGCTGTTATCATGCTATGAAAGTGACTTTCTTTCATGGGGTAAATTGGATCTGTTTGTAGACAAAATAGTCAAGAATTTCAGTTTGGAGGCCTCATTGGCATTCACTAATTGCATGCAAACTGGTACTTTCTAACTTGGCAAGAGAATCTTTGAAACTTTCAATTGTGACACCCTTTGTACCTTGTTTTATTTATTTTTTCTTTCTACGTTTGTTATTAACCATTTAGGTCCTGAATGGTCAATTGGTGATGATGCTAAGGCTGATCTTGCTGCCGGACTTCTAACCACAAAAACTCTCTCTCTCGTTGAATCCCTTCTCGAATACAGGCCAGTGCATTTATATTTATATTGAAAAATCTTGCATACTGAGGTGATATTACCTGAAGCAAAAACATTTTCTACCTTTCTGTAGCTAGTGAGGAACTCAGCTTACTCACCAGGAATGCACCTTAAGAAGGAGTTCCTGGGTCATGAGTCTATGTCGTTTCTCCTGCATATCATAGAGAGTGCAACAAAAATTGTTCACTGGATCATAGAATGGAACTAAAACTGTTCACCTAGATAATGCTTTTGTAGGTGCATTCCCACATCTTGAGTCTAGCTCGTTTTTCACTGCATATTGTAGAGTGCAACAAAAACTGTCACCTAGAAACTGCTTTTGTTATATTGCGCCCATGACTAATAACCAACAAAATCAGCTATATGGCTCCCTTTGCCCATGAAGAAGCTCCAACATTCAGAACAGCCATATCTGCACTACAGTTCTTGAATATAGTTCCTTCCCCAAAACAGTTTAGAAAGATGTGCTCTCCCATGTTCTTGTTACTTGAAGGTTTTGGGATTTAATGGTTGCTACATGCGTTTTTCTATGAACTATCACGCATACTTGGTTTGGCAGCTATCACATTGTAGAAGATACTCTTTTTTCATTGGATCTCAAGATTTCTTCACCTTTTAACTATTTTTTAAGTTAATAATGTTTTAAGGGATATGCTTGTGGATGCCCAAAGGAAACTTGGTAACATGGGGGTTCATTCTTCAATTGTAATATCCAATGCGATAAATTTCTATGAAATGGGTATGTGGGATTTGAGTAGTGGAAGAAAAAGGAAAAACTTTAGAAAGGCTCTTGGGCACTGGTTTGCTGGACATAATGTTTTCAGTCAATTGTACGTTCAGAATTCAAGTTAATGACATTTACAAGGACTTCTAGGTTAGAATTGATGCTAAATAACACTTTGAAGCATTTCTGCGAATTTATATTCTTTGTTGGATTTATCGTTCAAGAATTTCACTTGTGCATGACCTACCTGAGATGTTAGAATAAAGTTAAGTTGGTTGAGTTTGAATAAACAGTTGCTCAATTCTGTTCAAGTGGATAGTTTAATCTTTGAAACTAATTAACTAATTCTTCATGAGATAAATTGACCCAATATGTTGACTCTTATGTCCCTATTTTGTTTGGACTGTATAGTACTAACTATTGCATCTTTGCCTTTGATATTCTGGTTTGTTTATTGCTTGTTCAACTTGTGGTGATAAATTTCTGTGTAAAAACAGGTCGTTGAAGGACATAAGGTGTATAGTTTTTGTGGAAAGGGTTGTCACTGCCATTGTTCTTCCATCTCTACTGAATGATTTTTTTGCAAGACATATTGGCTGGAAGACTAAATACATAGCAGGAAATAGCTCAGGGTTGCAATCACAGACTCGAAAAATACAAAATGAAATCGTGGAAGAGTTCCGTAGAGGGATGGTATGTAATGCCATCTCAATTTACAATGTTATGCTTACCCGGTTGCCTGTGTTGAGGGAACTAATGATATACTTCAGGTGAACATCATTGTTGCAACGTCTATACTCGAGGAAGGATTAGATGTACAAAGTTGCAATCTAGTGATTAGATTTGATCCTTCAGCCACTGTAAGCAGTTTCATACAGTCCCGGGGTCGTGCTAGGAAGCAGAGTTCGGATTACTTATTAATGGTGAAGAGGTAATCTTTTATCAGTACTCATTGCTATAGAAACTTTAAATTTTTTGAATTTAACCATCTTTTCCCTCTTCGTAAGCTGTTATTTTTATTTGATCATCTTCATCTTGTTTGATTTATAGTGGGGATACTTCTACAATTTCTCGACTGAAGAATTATCTTTCTAGAGGGGATATAATGAGGAAGGAGTCCCTACGCCATGCGTCCCTTCCTTGCTTGCGTCTTCAGAGTGAGCTGTGTGATGATGAGTACTACTGTGTTGAAAGCACTGGGGCAATTGTGACGCTTAGTTCTAGTGTTAATTTAGTATACTTCTATTGCTCGCGTCTCCCTTCTGATGGGTTAGTCTTTTGAGCTCCTTACTTTAAATAGTTTCATTTTAATATTGTTTTGTACATACTTTATAATGAAAAGTTTATATTCCACCATTTCTTGATCTACTCTCTTTCTCAGTCTCTGTCTTGATGGGTATGATTTGCGTATTGTTTAGGTATTTTAAACCTGGTCCCAGGTGTATTGTGGAGAAGGAGAAGGGAATTTGCAACCTGCAGCTTCCAAACAGCTGCCCAATACAAAGTGTTTGTGTGCATGGGAATTATAAAACTGTAAAGCAAAAGGCATGCCTTGAAGCATGCAAGCAACTTCATAGTGTTGGTGCTTTGACAGATAATCTTGTTCCAGATATTGTAGCTGAAGAATTTGTTTCTCAAGATGGTAATTGCTATATGGTTCTTTCCCGTTATTGGTTTAAAGTATTATGTCTTTGTAGACTAGTGTGTCCATTCTTTGAAGAAGCATATTTGCTTGTAATTGTCTATAGGCATTTTGGTGCTTCGCTTTTTCTAATTTTTCCTTTGCAGGGAATGACTGTTATGATGAAGAACAGCCCATTTACTTCCCACCTGAGCTGGTCAATTATACCCCAGTTGGGATTTCAATGTACCATTGCTACTTAATCGAACTAAAACAGCATTTTCCATACAATATTCCAACTGATGATGTTGTGCTGGTCGTGAGGAACAAACTTGACACTGATATTCTAAGTATGGATTTCAACTTAGAAGTTGATAGAGGTTTGTTGGCAGTAAACTTGAAGTATATTGGAGAGATTGATCTTGCTCCAGAGCTGGTACGTTGCATTTTTTATGTGTACTATATGCACTAAGTCACATGTATATGTAAAGTAATATTACAGAATTTTTATGTCCTGTATTTTTTTACACCTCAGGTTAATCTCTGTAGGAGTTTTCAGATCACTCTTTTCAGGGTTCTTATGGATCGTCGTCTGAATAAATTGAATGCAGCTATAAATGGATCACCACAAATGAATGACATTCAAATAGAGTATTTCCTACTTCCATCAGTTGGTTCATGCCAGATTCCGTCCATTGATTGGGCATCTATTACTTCTGTATTGTTCTCGTATGAGAATGTTTGGAAGGATCATGTGAAATGCCCTCTGAAGGATAATGCTCGTGTTGTCCAGACCAAAAGTGGTCCAGTATGCATATGTATGCTTCAGAATTCTTTGGTCTATACACCTCATAATGAAAAGCTATATTGCATCACTGGTGTTTTGGAGGATCTGAGTGGAAAATCGGTTATGAAGCTAAGAGATGGAAGTGAAATCACATACAAGGAGTATTATCAAAAGCAGTATGGATCTTTGTAGAATATAAACCATAACGAGTTTTTGATCTACTTTTTAGGTTTCTTTGCACTTTTGTTATGTTACTGTTACTTTTGTGTTTTTAACAAGTGATCTCAATCTCCCTCTAAATTGCAGGCATGGCATAAAATTGTGTTTTGATCAAGAATTATTTCTCAACGGGAGACATATTTTTCCGGTGCAAAATTACCTTCATAGATGCAGACAACAGAATACGAAAGGTCTTTATTTCTTGACATCTTGTTATCCAAAGCACAACACCATTTATGTATGAGAATTTCTACTGTTGATGTCTTGTTTCCTTTTATTTCGTCTTATTGTTGTGAGTAAAGCATCTCTTGAAGAATATGGTTTTCTCAGTGATTTTCTAACACTAAAGAGTTGACTTTGTGCCATTTCACATTATTAGAATCTTGTTGGAGTTGACTTTGTGCCATTTCATCCTGTAACCGAAATATATATATACATACCATTTTTTTCTCGCATTTTCTTCAACTGTCTTCAATTTATCATATTAACTATTTTCTTTTCCATGTATGTAATCACAACTAGATTGGGAACTTTTTGTAGCAACAACATGACAGGGCAAAATTTAAATATTTACTTTGATGCTTGGAGTCATCTGCAAGATCTTTGATGATCTCATGTTTTCAGTTATTGCAGAATCAAAGAACGGATATGTTCAGTTGCCTCCAGAACTTTGCTGCATCATTATGTCTCCAATATCAATTAGTACACTCTATTCGTATACATTTGTTCCCTCAATCATGCAACGACTTGAGGCTTTGCTTATTGCTATCAACTTGAGGAAGCTGCATTTGGCTCATTGCATGATAAATGTTGTTATTCCTGCCAATAAGGTACTGTCTCGCGTTAATTTAAGTCAAGTGTTGCCAACCAAGTAAATCCACGAGTGTCATTCTAGTCTGCAAAACCGATACTCACTTTATTTGAATCACTTATGAAATGCCATCAATAGTGCAGACAGTTTCGTGTATGTATCTGTGTGTATTCCTTTGGCCTGTGTAAGTTTTTGTAGGAGAATTCATTTATTGAATCAATCAGTAGATTGGGAGGTCAAAATTATGGTAGAGGTATGAACAGTATGCTTAAGATAGCAAGGTGGCAGTGGTGTGGGATTAGGGGACCTCTTAAGAGGGATTGGGTTCAAGTCAGCTCATCAAAAGGGAAAAAAGATGGTTAGGTGGTATAGGGTGAAATAGCTTTGATCATTGTTAGAAATTGATAGGTTGAGGTTGGGCCAATCACAAAAGACTCAAGCCTTATGGAAGGTTGTCCTCCCTCAACCATATACTTAGTTATTAATTGATGTTTCTTTTCGATGTGGTATTTTTAATACTCAACATCCTCCAGGATTATCACTGGGCCAATGGGCCGTCATGGCTCCTTTTTTGATGTGGTATTTTTAATACTCAACATCCTCTCAACATCCTCCCTCACGTGCAACCGACTTAGCAAGGTTAGCACGTGGGATGGGATGGACTCCAGGATAATCACTGGGCCGAACCTTCGGCTCCACTACCATGTTAGAAATTGATAGGTTGAGGTTGGGCCAATCACAAAAGACTCAAGTCTTATGGAAGGTTGTCCTCCCTCAACCATATACTTAGTTATTAATTGATGTTTCTTTTCGATGTGTTATTTTTAATACTCAACATTCTCCAGGATTATCACTGGGCCAATGGGCCGTCATGGCTCCTTTTTTGATGTGGTATTTTTAATACTCAACATCCTCTCAACAATCATTATCACATCCATGGCTTGTTGGGAAAAAGTCTGATTTCTCACAATTAGATAGCTATGGTTTTATATTGGAGTGATTATTTTTTTCCGTCATAAACAGCTGGATTGGTTTACCATTTAACATTCTGGTCTTGATAATGGCCGCCATTGTAGTGAATTCTAATGCCAAAAGTCTCTTAACCAAATCTTTCGCTGGCATACACAATTAAAGTTTTTTGGATAAGGAGAGACTTCAAATCCTACAATTTCTGTGAGGACTTTAGTTTCTTTCTTGCCACACTTTCTAATTGTGCTTTCTTACCACTAAATTTGTGAAATTTCTGGGAATTTAATTGCTAGCCTTTATTTTTATATCTATTTTTGGAAGTCTTCTATATGAGATCTTATTGTGATAGTTTCGTCTTGGCATGCTTTAATGAACAATATTTTTGCTATTAGAGATGAGATGTACAATATTTGGTATGCCTTTTTTTTCATCTTGTCTGGCCTAGTTATAACCTCTCTATTCGGTAGGTTTTGGAAGCAATTACTGCAAAAGGGTGTCAAGAGGAATTTCATTTAGAGTCGCTTGAGACTCTTGGAGATTCGTTTCTAAAATATGCTGCTAGTCAACAGCTATTCAAAACCTTTCAAACCCATCACGAGGGGCTTCTCAGTGTTAACAAGGACAGAATCATCTCTAATGCTGCACTTCGCAAGCTAGGATGTGATTGCCAACTTACGGTATTCATATTTCATACATATATATATATATATACTGTTAAAGCTTTGTCTACATGTGTATGTATTATTATATAAAAAAATGTTCTTTGTGCACCTTTTATTTTGACTTTATCTACATGTGTATGTATTATTATATAAAAAAAATGTTCTTTGTGCACCTTTTATTTTGACTTTATAGTGGATTTTTGACTCGGGCACTGACTGGAAATGGTTTCATTTTAATTGTTAGTTTCTTATTTTCCAGGAATATAAATGAGAATTAAGGTTTTCTTTCATAGTTTGTAGCACAATTTTGTATTTTAGTTTGACCGTGTCTAATTTCACCAAATTTCGTGTCTAAAGTGCAAAATGATAGTCAGAAATTTCACTTTTCTTGCTTAGGTATTTTTTTCTTTGCATGTAGGTGTTTTTTGATTGAATTTATTCCTCAATTGGTTCTTTCAGTTTCATCTTGCTTTGTTTTAAGGGATTTTTAGCCTTTCTGCTCTCTGTTCTGTAACCATGATCATTACGATTTTTGGCTGCCCTGGCAATTCCTTTACTATATTTTTTCGTAATGCTTGATCTATTTGAAATATCTTGTAAAGTAGATCTCTGAACTGCTCTATTTCTTTCCAACCGTAGGGATTTATCCGGAATGAATCTTTTGATCCAAAAGACTGGATCATCCCTGGTGATAATTCTGGAGGGTATTCCTTAAATGAGCATTTGCTTACTAACGGGAAAAAAATACACTCCCTCCGTCCCTCAATGAATATCGTTTTAGTTTTTGCTTTTACTGTTTCGGCACGTATCTTAAAACGGCTGGTATATTCACTATTTGAGACAATTTTGCCCCTAATTTTTTCTGGGAAGTACGTTAAGGATTAACATACGTTCAAAAAAAAATTCGAATTTTTTTGGGGTTAAATAGTGTCTCATCCGGCTTCTTCGATATGCGTTCCCTACTGAATATTGGGATGCGAGGAAGACATTTATTGAGGGACAGAGGGAGTATGTTAGAAGAAGAAGAAACGTAAAAGGTAAAACAGTTGCTGATGTTGTTGAGGCTCTTATTGGTGCTTACCTTAGTACAGGTGGTGATACTGCAGCCTTAACATTCATGGACTGGATTGGTATAAAAGTAGATTTTGTCAATATACCCTATGTGAGACACTTTGAAGTTCAGGTACAAAAGTATGTTAACGTCCCTCAGCTGGAGGCGCTCTTAAACTATTCATTCAGAGACCAATCTTTGTTAGTAGAAGCACTAACACATGGTTCTTATATGATTCCAGAGATTCCAAGATGTTATCAGGTATTTTCACACTTAAGCAGCTTACTTTATGGGCATTAGTCAATGTATTTTATCTTTGTTCTATCATTCTATGTATTCATTAATGATATTTACTATGTTTTGTGTCTAATGTTACTGAAGGTATTTTGTTTCTCCTGTTTTTTGATTTATTTTATCTGCTTTATTTTGACGTTTACTTTAACTCTACTCTAAAAATTGTTGGCCAGCGGCTGGAATTTCTTGGAGATGCTGTACTGGATTATCTCGTTACACTGCATCTGTACAATTCATATCCTGGAATGACACCGGGATTGCTAACCGACATGAGGTCTGCTTCTGTGAACAATGATTGTTTTGCACAATCTGCTATCAAAAGTGGGTTGCATAAACATATACTTCATGCGTCACGTGTGCTCTACAAGGACATAGATAAGACTGTTAGAAACTTTGAGGAGCATTCCATGGAATCAACTTTCGGATGGGAATCTGTGGCATCTTTCCCAAAGGTCAGTAAATGGCTATTAATTTGCTCACCTTTTTCTGCTGCAAAGTTTTTGACCTTTTTGGTCGTATACTATAACTTTTTTTTAACCATTTTTTTATTCAAAAGTTTTTTCCGCTTGTCTGAGACATTGATTTTTTATTCTGTTACGGGATGATGTTTTTGTTAAACCATTGTAATTACATTCCTTTCAAACCAAACAAGTCAAATCAGACATCATTAGCTTTTTAAGCACAGCATAACAAATATGGCGCTAAAACTAAACTTCCTTCTTGGAATGTGTGGAAAATAGAATCACTTTGGTTATTTACTTGAGTAGTGCTGAGAGAAATGCGAACGAGATGTTAGACATTATAAAATTGATAGAATTTGAGTTTAATGTTTCTTTCTTGTATTGCATGGTAGAACCTTGATGGGTTAACAGTGAAAGTTGTTATTCAAGATTTTTGCAAAAGTTTAATAGCCTCGCTCCATACTGTGTCATATATTAGGTGCTTGGAGATGTGATCGAGTCGCTTGCAGGAGCTATCTTGGTCGACTCTGGATATAACAAGGAAGTGGTCTTTCACAGTTTAAGGCCACTTTTGGAGCCTTTGATAACTCCTGCAACTCTCAGACTCCATCCTGTAAGAGAGCTAACTGAATTATGCCAAAAACATCATTTTGCTTTTGGAAAACCAAAAGTAACTCGGGTCAACAACATGGCTTCTGTTACGGTTGAGGTAGAAGCTAATGGTGCAATATTCAAGCATGCATCCTCATCTGCAGACAAGGAAATGGCCAAAAGATTAGCTTGCAAAGAAGTTCTGAAGTCTCTGAAAGAATTTATTAACGCACCAATTCCAAAGATGACAGCCATGAAATTTCTCTAGGTAGTGTAAAACTTGAAATAGTTTCTATTCGCATGTTCAATGCCTAATCCCATCTAATTGTATACAGGTTAGGTTGGTAATTAGGGTTTAGGGGTTATTGGAAGTTATTTTGTGATTTTCATTGTAGTTATTATTTTTTGGGTTATCTCCTTTGTATTAGATTCTCAATTAAACTCTAACGTTTACAGTTTATATCCGCGAAATTTGATGTAACTAGTCCACATGAATCAATTCATTTAACAAAAGAAGAGGGGTAGTTTACATCCTTGAGTTTTATTCTATCAGTAAAGTTCAATATTTCTGCAACCACTCTTAGATACGCTGTTGATAACTTTACCATCGGTGCTCCTTAATACGAATGCAACAATGCCATATGTACTTTCTCATAAATAAATATAATAATAATAACCAATTGATTAGTACAATGAAATAAAAACAATTCAGGTTAGTTTTATCATTATTCAATATTTTTTTTTCACATTTATAATTTTAAATTATTTATTTCAATAAAATAAAATAGATATTAATAAAAAATGTATTTGTTTTAATTAATTAATTAATAAATAAGACCAAATAGATGATTAAAATAATACATCAAGGTGTATACATGAATCAAGGTTAATCATCTTACACTTTTATATCAAAAATAAAATAAACACCAAAAAATCAAGTAATGAGTACAGTAACATTCAGTAGAAAAATGACATTTAATAGAGGACAAAGTATTTTATAAGTTATTTAATCTCACTATCATAACAATTTATTATTTTTTAATTGAGATTATATTGCACACATATACTAACAAAAATTGACAATACACAAAAAAAAATTAAAATCATTATAAAATGAATTAATATCTTCTATTATATTATGATATCTTTTGATTATTAACTTCTTAATCCTTTCAATTATTATAATTAATTAATTTACAGTTTTTTATTATATTGCATATATATAATATTTCTAAAAGATATCTTATTATGCTAATAATATATTTTAATTACATGAAGTCTTACATTTTAAATTTTTTATTAATAAAATAATAATATACCCGCGCCTCACGTGAGCACGAGATTAGTATATATGAAAACTACAACGCAGAGAATGTATCATTATGGTAATGGTATGATTTAAGCAATCTCACTTAATGCCACGTAAGCTTCTTCATCGATTGGCAATTCCATAAATAATAAGTTAGAATACAATTTTACACTAGTTAGTAAAACGAGTTGTAAAACGAGTTGTAAACAACAATGGTAAGAGACTCAAGTTTTCTGCAATATGAACTCAATTAGCTAGAAAAATGAATGAAATAGAAAGGAATAGGAATGAATAGAAAGTTGTATATTGTTTCCTTGTATGACAATAATTTTAAAACTCAAGGGAAAAAAAAGTGAATAAAAGAAGCAAAAAACTTGGAAAGTTGTGTTGCCTTTTCAATTTCTTTGATTTTCGTCCCACTTCATTCCCTTGGTTTTCACTCCTCTAATTCTTCCCACGGGGAAGTTATTGCTTTGGCTTCCTTTTTTATTTCACCAAACCAAACATTATACTCCATTTTAAGATTATAGTTTTGGCCCATATTGAACTAAGCCTAAAACAAGTCCCAGAAGTCCCAAGACAATAACCAATAGCTAGTATTTTTACTACCCAAAAAAGTTTGGTTCGATTGGTTTGTTATGCCTAAAAACGAGGGAGTATTTATACCCAACTGATTGTGGAGTTGGGGTATATTGGGGATTTCCCTTAACTTGAGTTAGTCCAATTAGTACTTTAAGTTGCATTGAATGAGGGTCAGAAATCTTTTTACTTCGTATTAGTTTTTTTTAATCAATGTGTGTCGCTTGTCACGACAGTGACATTAACTAAATTGTTCTTTTGTCAGAGTAGGTAAGATATTACCATTGGAGTGTGAAACCATTATTCCTAAATGCGATTTCTTTAATGACACGATATTGTTGACTAAGTTATATCGTGTATGAAGGGTATCGCAATGTCCAGAGAAATCCATCAATTTCCCTCGAGTGAGACTCTCGATTGATCTCTTTACTTAGCGTGTAATTTTCATCTCTTAAAAACCGAAAAAGAAGAAAAAAACAACTAATGTCATACGAAATTTTTTAATTGATAGTAATTTTAAGATTTTATCTTTTTTATATTTTAAAATAAGGTTAATACTAGTTTTGTTAATGGCACATTAGTTTTTTCAATCTTAATATTGAAAAATACATTGGTTAGATATTAAATACCTAAGATATATCACTGCTTGTCAGAAGTCTATAAATAATTTAATGGATCTTTATTTTAGTGGTGGATCTTAGCACTTAAGTGAATATTAATTGGAATGAGTTGGTTTTACTTTCTATTTTTAGAAAATTTTCTGGAACTTCCTCAATCTTTCAACTCCGAGTCATCACCGTCACCTGGAATGGAACCCACCATGCCACGCAAGCACCCGCCTCCTTCCCCTCGTCTTTCCGCGTTACCGTCAACGAACATCCACCCAGTGGCAAACCTCGTAAATCCGCCCAACTCCAAACCCATTTCTCCATCACCCTGCCAACAAACACCACACAACTCCACTTCATTAAGTTTTCCCTCCCTCGCTTTTCCTTCTTCCCTTTCGTCCTTCTTCTTCTTCTTCTTCCTTGACTTATCAAACACCCCTCATAAACTCCAAAACGACTGCGTTTTCGTATGCGGAGAAGCTGAAGGTGAAGCGTGGATTGTATACCAAAAGATTGACTTGATCAGGGACAAACCCTGTATGGGAAAGAAGGAGCAAATGAAGCACATCTTCAAGAAATTACACATAGGCAGCAACCACGAACCGCAGCGGACGAACGAAACAGCTCCTTCGCCATCTTGTGCTGCCGATCACCGTGCCGCTGGTGCTTCTGCTTCTGCCAATGCTCCGGCAAGTCCTCCGTCACCGGCGCCAGCGGGCGTGCAGTCGTTGGGGGTGGTGCCCAATAGTGGTGCGGTCCGTAACAGTAATCTGGACGATTATTTTAGTAGGGAAGAGGAGTTTGATTTGCAGATAGCGATGGCTATGAGTGCGTCGTCGAATTCAGTGTTTAGGAATGATCCAGAGAACGATCAGATCCGGGCAGCGACTTTACTGAGCCTGGGAGGCAGTCATCATCACGGACACATAGATATTGGAAGAGAGAAAGGGGAGACAGCTTCGGAGGCCTTGTCGAGGTACTATTGGGTGAGTTTAGAAATAAATAGGATTAGTACCCAGTATCTTTTGTATGCAACACTAATGGCGTATTGAACGAGATTGATTTAGTTAGGGTTGTGGTGAGTGAGCTTAGCAAGCTTTATATACAGTTATTATAGTTGAATTGAGGGGAATGAAGTGATTTCACTGCTATTGAGATTAGAAATGGGATTGAATTAGGGTTTGCATTTGGTTCTTAGTCAGTTTTGGTTGTTGAACAATATACACAACTAGGACCCCAACCCAACTTCACTTAGGAACTTAATGCTCAACTTTGTTTTGCTTTCATATGCTTGTTGTACTGAGCTGTGTTGTCTAATTGATGTTTTCTTTTTGTTGTGCGTGATTTGATCAGGAATGTAATGCCCTTGATTATGAGGAGAAAGTGATTGATGGTTTTTATGATGTGTTCTCCACAAATTCATCAATGCAAGGGAAATTGCCGTCACTCGCACATCTAGAAACAGACCCTGGAAGTTCGGGTCTGCAAGCAGTAATAGTCAACAAGGCATATGATCCTGCCTTGGTAGAGTTGCTGCAAATTGCAGAATGTATTGTAGTGGACTGCCCTCCTTCTAATGTTGCTCTTCTGGTACAACAATTATCAGAACTTGTAACAGGACATATGGGTGGAGCGGATGATGCGAATATAATGTTGGCAAGGTGGATGGAAAGAAGCACAGAGTTAAGGACATTGCTACATACAAGCGTGTTGCCTATTGGGTCCATAAATATTGGTCTATCTCGGCATCGTGCTCTGCTTTTTAAGGTTTGATGTGTTCATTGACCATGATGTCTGCAATTTTTTTGTTCATACTGACATCTTTTTCATGCCTGTGGGAAGCTGCTAGGAAGTCTACATTTACACTCTTTGTTTCCCTGGATGTAGGTACTGGCTGACCATGTAAGATTACCGTGTCGACTGATGAAAGGTAGTTGTTACACTGGTTTTGAGGATGACGCTGTCAACATGATAAAGCTGGATGATGAAAGGTTGTGGCTTTTCTTCTTGGATCTTAAGTTATTAGTTTGTCTTTCTTTGGCTGATAAAAATACCAATTTTAGTTGTTGCATGACCATATTCGGCGGATATGTAGATAGTTCTCTTTGTATAATATTTCTTTAATCTTATATTGTTCCTTCTTGACTTGTCTAAAATTCATTTGCCACCAATGCCATTGATCACAGCTCACGTATTGAAATAAAATATCACGTATTCATTTTGTTCTTTTTCACATCATGTGCTAGTAAGATGCTCACTTGCATGGGTGTCTTTGCTTGAATTTGATCAGTAGATGTGATGTGACCTATTTTTACTTTTTTACTTGCAGGGAGTTTTTCGTTGATCTCATGGCAGCTCCTGGGACACTTATACCAGCAGATCTTCCAAGTGCAAACGAAACATCCTTAAAATTATCTGATCCAAACACTGAAGTTGCTTTTACAAAAGCAAAGCCATTACCTGGTGAAAGTACTAGTCAGAACTCCTCTGTAGATGATAGCTTTCCTTTGGATAGAAGGTTAAGCTCTTCCGACAACACAGAATCCTCGTCTCCTTTCCTCCGAGCTAGTACTGACGGTGGTGCTGGCCCATCTGGAGTATCTAATAAAGCAGCTTCTCCCTATCAACTTGACAACCCACCCTCCTCAGCTGTTGGAACTTCTCCGTACAAGGGGAATCATGGGCTCCATGCAGTTGGTGCTGGTGTGCGGATGAATGTTAATTTAGTTCCATATGGCCAAAATGGTTCAGATGATTCAAAAAACCTTTTTGCAGATCTTAATCCATTCCAGATAAAAGGAACTGGAAAAAATTTCACGCTTAACAAACCCACTGAGAATGGAGTGGCAGAATTTCCGGGACAGAAGAATAATCACCTTCCTGGTAAACCTCCTGTACCATTGATGTGGAAGAATCGACATGCTTACAATGAAGTCCCGAGAAGAAAAGAGTATGACTATACAGAAGGGTTTCCAAGAATGAATCGTGAGCCAAGTAATTATAACCAGTCATCCTTAGCTATTGCCAGCTCTACAATGTCTGAAAAGGTTAATCCTCAGGGTTTCAAGTCATCTAGTATTTCAAATCCACCAATTAGAGATGGTGACAGAAATGCTGTAAATGGTGCCAATTCAGCTCTGGTATCTGGTAATAATCAAGGTATCAGTTCACATTTGGCTGAGGAAGTAAATTCAGAACTGAAAGAAAAGAATCCAAGGGACGTGAAGAATTTGCAAAATGATGCTGAACCTGTGGTTAACGAACATGAAAAGAATGCGATTGGTTTCCAGGATCATAGAAAGTGGACACATGACAGATTTATGGGGGCAAATATGAAACTGAAGGATCCACAGAGTCCTAGCTTCTCAATAGATTCCAGCTCGAACAGAGTTGATCAATTATTGGATGATGTAGATGTTGGAGATGAAATTCGCTGGGAAGATTTGGTGATTGGTGAAAGGATTGGACTAGGTATGCCAATGGTTGGTCAAAATTTATTGTCGAGTTAGATGGTTTTATTATTGTATAGGCTGCTAGAAATAAATGATTATGTGTGCAGTCATGAATGAACATCGGGCATACACCATAGAGATAAAGTGAGAACATGAAATATACATGCAGGCAGAATTGCTTTCAGCAGTTTGTCTTGTAACTTGCAAAATAGATGTAGTTAACTTTTTATTATTTTGATAATTTCAGCTTTGTTTTAGATAGGAACGTAGACAAGGAGACTCGATCCTTGCCCTCCCTACTTTGTAGGAAGTGCCACTGAGCTATAAGCCCATTGGTAATTTGTGTTTTGTTTTGATGGAATTTTAGTTTGAATTCTGCCAATGAAGGCATGAGGCCAATGCAGGATGTATTTTCTTGTGATGGCCAGAAATTCTTCGCTCTTATATTTTATATATTAGCATGGCAGCTCCTTTTGCATGAGCCGACATGTGAATCGTTGTTATCTTAGCATGGTCAAAACTAAAGCCTGTGTTTGATTATACAGAGAAGGTTATTGGAATTTTCTAATCCTTGCACATGAATATATTTTGTTGACAAAGCATCTCTATCACTCACTCATTTGTCCTCTTGTGAGCAGGTTCATATGGGGAGGTCTATCATGCTGACTGGAATGGCACGGTGAGATGGATTTTCTTAATCATCTAATATTATACTGTAGTGTTATGCATTTAGAAGTCCAGTCAAGTTCAATTACAAATTCTCTTATTTTTTTCTTCAGATGTGTGTTTTTCCTTATAGAATTGCTGGTGATTGTTATTGGTTGTCTGTATCTCCAAACTACGTTTGATCAAAATTACTGGTATAGATGACTGATAAATTCATCAGTAGAAAGTTCTCTACTTCTAATGAAACTGAATCATGTACTTTGCTTAAATCTGGATGCTATTAGAAAGGAACATTCTTTATTTCATTTTTCACGTGCCGTTATTTTCCTGTTGCTACTTACATTTCTGTTCGTTCTTACTTGTTGAAACATTGGGCAGTCTTCACAGTGGAGATTTGCCACATACTCTGTGTTGTTATATTCAAGCAAAATTTACTGGGACGTAGTAAGTTTGGAATTACTAATCTTTCTGCTCCTGGACTGTTGTGAAACTTACAGGAGGTTGCCGTAAAGAAGTTCTTGGACCAGGATTTCTCTGGTCCTGCATTAGAAGAATTCAGAAGAGAGGTAAGCAATAAGTTATCTTAATGAAATAATTTTCCTCTTTTCACTTGCAGATGAGATTTAGAAATTTCCTGTTATCATTCAGCCTCCACAAAATAAAAAAGATAAGAGAGCCATATTAAATTTTCAGTGCAAGTATCGATTAAAACGTCGAGTAAAGTTAAAAACATGTGCAGGCACACACATTTTGTTAATGTCTTGCAATTGCGAGGCCTCAATTACATACTGGCCATTGTTAGTTTAAAACTATGGTCTATGCCTCCTGTGCTTGATGAATTTGTTTAAAAACTCTAACCCTTTAATCGCCTTTCTTCTCTGATCTAAGGTGCGAATAATGAGTAGATTACGCCATCCAAATGTTGTACTTTTTATGGGTGCTGTTACGCGCCCTCCAAACCTCTCAATCATTACAGAGTTTCTACCAAGGTATGATACTGTGTCTTACTTTTCTGTTATTTCTTCTAAGCTATATCTACTTTTCCCAAAATAACAGCAGTTGCCAGTGTTCTTGTTATTTCTCTAGCATTTGTTGGTTATTGGTTTCATAGTTCTTTGAATGATGTTCGACTTGCTAGGGGGAGCTTATATCGGATTCTTCATCGTCCACAGTGCCAAATTGATGAAAAACAGAGAATAAAAATGGCTCTTGATGTGGTATGAGATTATGAACCATTATTAATTCCAGTTAGCATTTTACATTATTTTTTTGTCTGATTTGAGTTGTCTTTATGCTGTAGGCAATGGGTATGAATTGCTTGCACACCAGTTATCCAACGATTGTTCACCGGGATTTAAAGTCACCGAATCTTTTGGTTGATAAAAACTGGAACGTCAAGGTGCACAAACTTATTTTTTGTTACTTTTTTGGCAGTATCTTTTCAGGGTCAATTGTAGTTCTGTTTAATGCTGTGGAACCAACTTCATAGACAAGTGAAAGTGCTTCACTTTATGTATGATTAGTCCCATTTGGCTCATTTTCCTTTATCAAATATACACATGATACATGCAAATCTGTGCCTCCCATGTTGAGCATCGTGTTGATGATTTTGAAAAAGTGATGCACAAACACTATGGAACTGCTGTTGTTCTGATGATATGAAGAAACTCCCAACCAAATATTATTTGTTTTGTTTAAGTTTGATAACTTGGTCTGCAATCTTATGCATTTTAGTTTGATACTTTGTACAGTTTTGGTCAAATAGTATGAAAGTAAGAGTTTTTTTTTAAAAAAAATAAAAAAAAATTGAATCTGAAGGAAAGATGCTCTATATAAACTTGCTTGGTAAATTTGGGTTCTCCTCTGGCTATTGGAGGGTCATATTGGTTGATGATAGTAGACATGATAGTTTAATCTCATGCTTTAACAACTTTTTCATTTCACTTGGCAGGTTTGTGATTTTGGGTTGTCTCGCTTGAAGCATAATACCTTCTTGTCATCCAAATCAACCGCTGGAACGGTGAGAGTTGCAAATTTTCTCATTAACATTGTTTTTCAAAAAGTTATTAATGGTAATAGTCGTGAGACAATATTTACAATGAGCCTTCTCTCAGTTTCACACATTATCCCTGATGGAGTTTGTTTCCTATGTGTTAGCCTGAGTGGATGGCACCCGAAGTTCTCCGCAACGAACCTTCCAATGAGAAGTGAGTTACTGATATTGGTTTTGCATTTCAGTTCTTTATTAATGCTCTTGAACTTGTATTACATTTAGCCAAGTTCAAATCCATTCAGGTATTTAATGTTCCATCCACTTGAGTTAATTGTAAAACATGGTGAACAAATTTGAACCTGTTGGATCATGGCTCTTAGGGTTTTTGTCTTTCTTAAATCCTTTTACTGGTTCTATGATGGATGCATCTATCACTTGGCATTCTCATTAAGCCCTGTGGTTCATAAATGAGTGTTACAGTTCTCCTCAACAAAGTGATGGGGAAGTTCATCGTATTGTAAGTGATAAAAGACTTCTATGGTAACAATATGTAGGCTCCCAGTTAGAGATTCCTCCAACTGTCAACTTTGGTTAATGGCATCAAATTCTGTGTTGCGTTTACTTTGTTTGTGTTGGCCAAAGTTAGTGTTAAATGGCTCGTAAAATTAGCAGCTCCACCAAGTAAATCTTAAATTAACCCATTAAACAACTAATTCCAAGCGGGTTTTATGTTTCTTGTTTTGAATGTACAGGTGTGATGTATATAGCTTTGGAATCATTCTATGGGAGCTTGCAACTCTGAGAATGCCGTGGAGTGGGATGAACCCAATGCAAGTTGTAGGTGCAGTTGGTTTCCAGAACCGTCGCCTTGAAATCCCGAATGAAATTGATCCAGTAGTCGAAGGGATGATCTGGCAATGCTGGCAGACGTAAGTTAAAAGGAGCGCAGCTATATATTATTATACATACACGTCAATTTTCATCCTTTTACTTTGCAGAAATTCATTTTAAGTAACAACTTGTGTTATTCTCCAGCGACCCAAACTTGCGGCCTTCGTTTGCACAGCTCACAGCAGCTCTGAAGAAATTGCAGCGGCTTGTCGTCCCTTCAAATGTGGACGAGCCCAACTCAACTCCGCAATAAGAGATTTGAGTAAATTGTACACCTTAAATGTCTCGCTTTTTTAAATTGTGAATAAAGGAGACATTCTGTTCGTGTAAATTTTTTAGTACTACAAAAAGACGAGGAAAGAGAATGATATGAAGAAATGATTGTATCAGGTGATATTTGGCAAATGGCTGTTAGCAGTACCTTTCTTTGTACAGCTGTTCATAGTTCAAACTCTGTAATGTAACGTATATACATCTGATAACAGGAGATTTATAAAAAAAAAGGCTTAAGATTTATTTTAACTCCTGTTCTATACTCCTGTTATCTAGTACTACTATTTATAAAGGTTGGAGATTTATATTAACTCTACCGGGACAAATTCGCCATATTTGACAAGCAAAAAGTAGTAGTAATTTATTCTTCTTTTCTTCTGTTGAGTGAGTGAAAATAGTCAATTTTACTTCAATTAGATAACAAAAATAAATATACACAAATATATTATTAACATATTGATAGGGGCTGCTCCAACGCAGGCCTCCTCTATCACAAATTATGGAGGAGACCTTAGGATAGCACCCCTCTAGTATGTGCAATGGAGGTCACTGACCCAGGCCATAGGCCTTCTTGATCGCCCATCGACCCCGTCCAGGTAAGTATGTTGCACCAAATCGTGAGCTTTTATTTTATACCATCTGCCTTCGCTTTGCTGTCAGCTGACCATTATGTGTAAGAGACTGCATCTGGTTGTGGCTATGTTGTTAATTTGCAGACTATATATGGTTTTAATCATCCAAAAAGCAATGTCCTTTTTTCTATATTTCCACCTCATCTAACATGTCACTTCAGGAAAAGGATTTCCTTGGATTGGTTAATTTAAAGCTTATTTAGAAAATTAATAGAAAACAATTAATGATTTTCTTGGTTTATATGTATTTTCCTTAAACGATTTCCTTCCGTGAAAGAAGTGAATAACAAACAACACATGGGCATACTTACTATTCGTTTACTCTCTATTGTCCAGTTGATAGTCTGTTGATAGTCTGACATTGTCGTGGTGGAGCTCCTTGGGTTATCAATGATGATCTGGTTATCTCCACAGATTCCCTATTATTAATAAAAGAGTAGTGTTATACAAATTTTATTAACGGTATATATTAATTCACTTAAAAACTTCATCCCTTAAAACATATCATTAGTAGGAAAATTTTGTAAGAAGCATTTTCATTAACAAAATTATCACCTCCATGAATCAGCAGGCCTTAATTGCAGATGACATCTGCTTGATGACCGAATCCCTCCATTCCTGTTCGATTTTGTTAGAAAGAAGAAAGACCAATGTACGTAGTAGCTCATGCAACTCTTGGCGACTTTGTGGACTTATATCATGGTTCTTTACTGTGGTTTAGATGGAAGAGAAGGTATAAAGAAAGATGCTACATTCAATAGAGAAGGAGAGGAAAGGCAAGAGGTTTGCTCAACTCAGTTAATAGTTGTAACGCAACCCAAACGCAAAAGCATGAATACTTCTCCAGCTGGTAACAAAAAACACTTGCATTACTATTACTATTTCCTTTTACGAAAAGGGGCAAGACAGATATGAAGAAAAAGAACATGTACTTGAATATGACAATGTTTCAAATTGGGACTATGTTAGTGCAAGCTTTAGGAATAGGAGGAGCTGGGGAAGAAAACTAGGACTACTATCTTCCCCAACAAAGAATGCATACATATACATATAAACCACCATAAAAGGATTTACATGGCAGTAAGTAAGCAGCAATGGAATCAAACATCCTAACCTTCTACGTCTCGTCTTGCCCCTCAACCGGGACAGATTTCTTTCTTCAAATCCTGCCAAATTTGAAGCCCTCTGGGATGATGCTTAACATATTTCTCAAGAAAATGTACCTCTGAGCATGCAACTATACTGCTCAAAGCAATCATGGGAGCAACTGTTCCTTCATCTTTGAGCCAATTATACATTGCTAACCTAAGCTTGACTCGCTGCGTTGTGTAACTAAGATAACCTGGGAATACGATTATAGATGATACGGGGCAACCCAAATAATTTGTGAGAAAATCAATCTTCTTCTTGATGACATCCTTCTTCTGGTTAAGGATCTGAGGGGTTGATTTGACCATCTTGCAAACGTGCTTCCTATCCAAACCAGCATTCACAATACAATCAAATCTCTCTTGGAGTTCTGTTCCTCTGCCTCGAAATACCTTGAGCGTTTTTATCATTTTGCTCGAGTTCTCTTTAAACCCAATGTCTGACAAGAACTTAATCCTAAACTTTAAGGACTTCTCTTCCTCACCGGAGTTTGGCATTCGTTCAACTTTTACTCCTTTCTCCCATTTCTTGAGTTCTTGCGGATTCTCCTGAATGAACTCACAGAGTCGCTTCTTCCCAATATTCAAAATAGTAAGCAGGCTGTTGGTTTTCTTCAGTCTACATGAACCCAGTAATAGTGTATGACAACGAAGAATCTCTCCGATTGCACGTTCCTCCATCTCAATTTCGGTCAGGAATTGATAGCAATGCTTCAAATTCAAAACAAAATTCCCAACTGGCATTTGTGGAAATTGCAGAAGCACAGAGAATATCTCATTCATTGTAGATCCAAATTTGAATGCGAAACTTATTAATAATAGTGTCCTATCACCTGAACTCTCGAAGAGAATCCGAGGATGGTGTTTGATCAAACCACCTAACTGCTCTTCATTATAACCTGTCTCCAGAAACAAGTCTAGAACTCTAAGCATCCGGTTCCACCTGTAAAAACTCTTCTCTGAGATTTTCTCCTCAATCCAACTGTTCTCAACTCCACCATCCCTCATTATCTCTAAAACCTTAATGAGTTCGACATTCACATCACCAATCAAAAGGTAAGGGCTACAAGCTACCAACTTGACTATAAAAGACTTCCTAATCCCCAATTCTTCATAAGCCTTAAGTTTCAATTCTAAGACCCCATAATCATACCGGAAAACTTCAGTTGCTTCCTTATATATTTTGCCTATCCTATTCCTTGCAACTCCATAGTTACACAAAACATGATAATTATTTAGCAATAAATCATCATCACTCAAGAACATCAATTCAGGGGGAAGTAGTGGACCATACTCATGAGGCTTCAAACCCAAACTCTCGAAGAAAGGCTCGAATTCATTTATAGGATAATACCGCAGGAAACGAGATACAGATTGCCCAACGCCCTCCCTAATATCAACATTTTTCAATAACTTTCCAAGGAATTGAGGTGAATTTCTACTCATATTCTCAGCATCCGTAAACTGTAAGCTTCTAGTGGAATACAAGTACTCCAGCAATGCAACCTGAGCTTCTTTTCTCTCAGCTTTCGACATTTTAATCTCTTTACCACCATAACACCTAGGGTTCTCAGCAGTGAAGAAAAATGACCCTCTAACCCAAAATGGGGTTTTGTGGTTACAAACAAGACTTGAAGAAACCCATTTGCGCAGTGATTGTGTGTTGAGTTTAAGGAAAATGTTCATGGCAAGTAAGTTGAGATATGAACTATGAAATGTACTGAAACAGGTGCTGTTTTTAGGTGAAGAAAGAAAACGGAGACGACAGAACGGGAAAAGAGGATCGGACGATGACGATGTTGTTGCCGCAAGTGGCTGGCCGATGATCTTGGTGGTTAGGTTCCCGTTGTCTGAAAAACGGTGATGGATGTTAAACAGGGAGGGTGTGGGTGACGGCTGGTGAAAGGAGATGGGTAGTTTCTACTTTCTAGGGTTCTTCGTTTCCATTAGAAAGAAATATGGCCCAACATACATAAATTTTATTTTATTTTTATTTGCATAATTTTTTACGGACTGGTGCTGCGTATTAAGAGGAAATTTATTTATTTTTTATTATTTTAAAAAAAATCAAATAATTATACTTCCTCCGGTTTAAATTACACGCTATTTTAGAATCTTTAGTACAATCTCTTTGCCACTTATCTTTAATTACTGGCCGAATTTTCTCGATTATAAATCTTCTAATGATTTTTCTATTAATTTTTTCAATTGCCTTCACCTCCAATGTGCCAGCAGCTCTATTAACACTAGACCTCACAGCTGCAACTTCATTCGCTAAAAGGGAATACACTAATTTTCTCATCAAAATACACTTGCCATCACAATCATACCTGGGTGTAGCTTCTGTTGTGGCTGCCATTCCTAGAAAATGTGCAATCCTTTTGATTTTATTTGAGTCTGTCAATGCTGGATGAATTGCATTGTTGTGGCTCTTCAATTCACCACTATGCAATTTCGAAACCACGAGATCTTAAAGTCTCTCACAATCGTACTTATCTTCTTCCTCCTACAGTTTTTAAGTTTATTTTGCATGTAATTATTGTTTCCAGATTCTCTCGCCCTCTTCCATAACCTCTTTATCGAACTAATAGAAACATTAAACAGGACAGATACTTCTCTGGCTGTGGTTTTTCTCAGTTTTCCATCGTTGCTTTTTTTCCAAGAGAAGTTGAAGAGCAGCAAGTCTCTCATAATTTTTTAGCACTTTCCTGATTCATATATGGAAAAAATTCGTTGTGAAAAACACTATAAAATTTTCTAAAAATGGAAATTCTATTTCGTTTCTACAGTACATTTTTATTTTCCAGCTTTAAAAAACTCGAAATCGTATTCACTTAAAAACTTTTTTTTTTTTTTTAAGAAACGAAAACTATTAAATCAATTTAATTTTAATTAAAAAACAATGCTAAAATTTTTTTTTTTGAGATTAATAAACTAAATAGTAGTTCATTTTAATTTTGTTAAAAATCAAATATAAATATCCTAAATGGCCGAAATGGATTTTGGGTCCCTGCAGTCTAATTAATTGACTTTTTTCACCCCTCTATTTTTTTTTTGAGTTATATCCTCCCTCAACTTACTGGCAAAAATTTTATTTCATCCCTCCCCCTGACGCCATCCACATTTTCCGTCTGTTTCCTGACGTGGCGTGCCACGTCAATTGCCACATCAACGATTACTGACGTGTCACGCCACGTCATTTTTTCTTTCTTTTTTTTCTTTTCTTTTTTTTCTTTTTTTTTCTTTTTTTTCTTTTTCTTTTTTCTTTTTTCTTTTTCTTTTCTTTCTTTTTTCTTTTCTTTTCTTTTCTTTCTTTCTTCACTTTCCTCCGACCTCACTCTCTCTTTCTTTCTTTTTTCCTTTTCTTTCTTTCTATCCATTTTTTATTCTCTTCTTCTTCCTATCTTCTTATTTTCTTTATTTTTTTTTCTTCCTTTTTTCTTTCTTCCTGGCCGCAGCGACGACCTCTCTCTCTTCTTCCCTTTTCTTTCTTTTTTTTTCTTTTTTTCTTCCTTCACAGCCGGCGATGGATCTGGTTATGGTGATGAAGGAGGGTGTATTTTGGCTTTTTTGTGTTTGTGTTTGTTGGTGACGGTGGTGAGGGTGGATTTGTTGGTGCTGGCCGGGAAATGGTGGAGGTGACAGTGGCGGTGGCGGCAGTGGATCTGGCTGTGGTTGGGGAGGAGATCGGGTGTGGGTGGATTTGTTGGTGGTGGATGCAGTGGAGGCCGGTGTTAGATTTGGTGATGATGATTGATGGGTTTGGTGTTGGTGATGGATGCAGTGACGGTTTGGTGCCCTGAGCGCTGACGGAGGCCGGCGGTGATGATGATTGATGGGTTTGGTGTTGAGAAAGTGATGGAGGGTGGATTAATTGAGAGGAAATGGTTCGGTGGGTTCGGCTGTGGTGGATTTGGAAATGAGAGTGATTGAAATTGTGTATGTTTTGATTAATTGCAATGGTATTTAAATTTGGTAGAGGTGATTCCAATTTAATTTGGTAGAGGTGATGATTAATTGAAGGAGAGGGTGAAATGAGGTCGGAGGAAAGTTAAGAAATAAAGAAAAGGGAAAGAAGAAAAGAAAAAGGAAGGAAAAGAAAGAAAAAAGAAAAGGAAAGGAAAGAAAAGATAAAAAGAAAGAAAAGGAAAAAAGAAAAGTGACGTGGCGTGACACGTCAGCAATCGTTGACGTGGCAATTGACGTGGCACGCCACTTCAACAAACAGACGGAAAATGTGGATGGCGTCAGGGGGAGGGATGAAATAAAATTTTTGCCAGTAAGTTGAGGGAGGAGATAACTCAAAAAAAAAATAGAGGGGTGAAAAAAGTCAATCAATTAGACTGCAGGGACCCTAAATCTAGTCATGTTAAAGATCAAATATAAATATAATAATTTCGTTCATGAAAATAAAATACATATAAAATAGTCTTGAATTATTTGTTTATTACGCGAATACTACAAATATGAACATTCAAAACATATTTAATTTAATTTGTTACTTCTTCATATTCTAACAATTATTATAATTAGCCCATAATTAATCTGTAATATCTTCTCTAACCGCATTCATTAGTTATTGTTAGGACATATCCACTTGAATACATTTTTGCATCATAGTAGCTTCGTTCTAGTTTAAATTTTGCTAACCTTCTGTACCATATTTTGTGAATAGTCGATCAGCTCTATCTTTCATTCGAATAAAGTTGTATAGTGTACAACAAGTTAAAGGTATTTATCTTTGACGACGAAGAGGATAATTTGGAATGGATTTTAAGATTAGAAATCTAGCCTTTAGGTCTAGCTACTATTGAAAGCCTGATAAGTGTCCTGATTACTGTTGGAAAAAAATCTCCCACTAAGGATCGAATAAAAAAACACAGCAATAAATACACAATACTAAGAATTTATTTGGAAAATCTCAACAGGTAAAATCACGAGATCAACTCCGACAATTTTCACTAATAATAAATTATTAAATTTATAATTACATCATTATCAAAAGGTATTAGCCTTCACAATCTCTTTCAACTCAAGCTCACATCTAAAAAAAATAATTATCCTAGTCAATTTTTTTTTTCAATTTCTAACCAGAAAAATACTCCATATTATATTTTTTTTCTCACGAGATACTCAAGAAGAACCCTCTCATACTCACAGATCAGTTGCTAACTCCGTTGCAACTGATCAACCCATATTTTGCTACATCTTTGCAAGTTGATCTCTGTCTCACCATAAATAGGGTGCCCACCGTCACTATTCCTTTCTTCTTTTTCTTTTTTTTTTCTTTCTAAAAACGTGCACTACTTTTTCTAAAAAACATGTTTCATCTTTGGGTTAATGACAGTTTTGATACCTGCAGTCTAATTGATTGATTTATTTCATCCCTCTATTTTTTAAAAATAGTATTTCATCCTTCCACTGTATTTTTCTGTTGGATTTCATCCCTCACCCTAACGCCATCCAAGTTTTCCGTCCGTTTGCGTATGTGGCGTGTCACGTCAAAAGACACGTCACTGGATGCTGACGTGTCTTGCCACGTGGCAGTAATCCACGGGTCGAGCAAGGATCCGGGTCGCAAAATGGGTGTACCGCCATTTTGCGTGAAACGACGTCGTTTCACCACTATGGAGCATGAAACGACGTCGTTTCACCATTTTCATTTTTCTTTCCTTTCTTTTTCCTTTTCTTTTTCTTTTCTTCTTTCCCTTTTCTTTATTTCTTCACTTTCCTCCGCAACTACCAGCAAAATCAAACCCAATTTCAAACCTTTTCTTTATTTCTTTCCTTTCTTTTTCCTCTTTTCCTTTTTCTTTTCATTTTTCTTTCCTTTCTTTTTCCTTTTCTTTATTTCTTCACTTTCCTCCGACCTCAGACCTCATCTTCTCCCTCTCAATCGTGATCGTTCCTCTGTTTTGCTCTTTCTTCTTCCCTTTTTCCCTTGTTTTGGCCATTGGTCTGGTGACGGGTTGAGGCTGGTGGATCTATTGGTCGGTAGGGTTTTGCTGGTTGTGGCGTCGGGAGTGGCTGCCGACTGTTAGTTTCTTAGCCGCGATTGGTTGGTTGCCGGCAATGGGTGCCGGCGACGACTTGAGGAAGAAGAAGAATCTGCGGCTGGTTAATCGTTGGTTTAATTGAAATGCTGGATTTGATTAATTATTGGGTCAATCTATTTGTTGTTTGGTTAATTGTTGTTTGGTTAATTGCTGGATCAATTTAAACTGGTGGGTTTATTTATTGATGGATTTGTCTAAATCACTGCTTGTCGCTGCTGGGTTTATTCAATTGAAGGTTGTTTAAAGGTCTGAGGTCGGAGGGAAGTGAAGAAATAAAGAAAAGGGAAAGAAGAAAAGGAAAAAGAAAGGGAAAAAGAAAGGAAAGAAAAAGGAAAATGGTGAAACGACGTCGTTTCATGCTCCCTAGTGGTGAAACGACGTCGTTTCACGCAAAATGGCGGTACACCCATTTTGCGACCCGGTTCCTTGGTCGACCCGTGGATTACTGCCACGTGGCAAGACACGTCAGCATCCAGTGACGTGTCTCTTGACGTGGCACACCACGTATGCAAACGGACGGAAAACTTGGATGACGTTAGGGTGAGGGATGAAATCCGACAGAAAAATACAGTGGAAGGATGAAATACTATTTTTTTAAAATAGAGGGATGAAATAAATCAATCAATTAGAATGCAGGTATCAAAACTGTCATTAACCCTTTCATTTTTTTTCTTTTCTTTTCTCTCTTTTCTTGGACGGTACAGGAGCTGGATCCAACAATTACGATACCAGCCTGTTACTTGGAAGCTTCATATCTGACTATTGGGTGCTGAAGAGTTGACCTGATTTTGTTTTTTCAAGTCAAGATCAACTTGCGAGACCAACCGCAAGTTGATCTCTGTCTCACCATAAATAGGGTGCCCACCGTCACTATTCCTTTCTTTCTTTTTCTTTTTTTTTTCTTTCTATAAAAAACATGTTTCATCTTTTTTCTTTTCTTCTCTCTCTTTTCTTGGACGGTACAGGAGCTGGATCCAACAATTACGATACCAGCCTGTTACTTGGAAGCTTCATATCTGACTATTGGGTGCTGAAGAGTTGACCTGATTTTGTTTTTTCAAGTCAAGACCAACCGCTATCTGATTATTACATAAAGGGCATCTTTGTTCATTTTATTTTTGTTAATCAATATTCTTCATTTTCTTGTGTTGCACTTGCACATGACAGACACCTTAATCCTTCTAAAATCATTTTGTTTCTTCATCTCCTCTAGAACCATTGCAAGAGATCTTTGATCATTTCAACCATTCTTTTGTATCACAGTTTACATTATTACAGCTTGGTTACACATTCTTGAATGGCAAGAGAAATTAATACAGTTCTTCTCCATCTTCTCATGATCTTGTGGCTTATAGGTACATTAATCCAGCCAAGTGTTGGGGCTGAGAGTGATGTATATTGCTTAAAATCCATTAAAGATTCCCTACAAGACCCTCATAATCATTTATCTTCTTGGGACTTCACCAAATCCACAGAAGGTTTCATTTGTTCATTTATGGGAGTGGAATGCTGGAGTTCTTTCCAGAGCAGAGTCTTGCATCTCGTACTCCGTGACATGGGGCTCAAGGGTCAGTTCCCACGAGGACTACAAAACTGCACAAGCTTAACAGGTTTGGACCTTTCCCAAAACAACCTTGAGGGGCCAATTCCATTTGATATCCCAAAAATCATACCAAATGCGACATCCCTTGATCTATCCTACAACAGTTTCTCTGGTGAAATCCCATCCGATATCACCAGTTTCTCATATCTCAACCTTCTTAGGCTGGACCACAACCTACTGCAAGGTCAAGTTCCACCTCAGATTTCCCTTCTCAATCGGCTCCACGATTTTGATGTTTCCAACAATCTCTTATCAGGGCCAATACCTGAGGACCTACCTTTTGAACGAGACAGCTACGCGAATAACTCGGGCCTCTGTGGAAAACCTTTGGATGTATGCCCGGAGGAAAAACAGAGATTCAAGTTTGATTATAAGTCATTCAAAAGTGGGTTTTTGATTGGTTACGTAGTCTTTTTTGTTTCAGTTGCTGTTGTATTCGTATCCTACTGTGTCCAATGGTTGGATGTGAAGTCAAAGAATAAAAAGATTACCGTACGAGAACTGATGATGCTGCTTTTTATGACAAGGAAGAGCAGGAGAGTGGTTGTGCTAGCACCGGCGTCGAAAGTCCAACAAGAAAGGAGAAAGCAGGTATCTTCTGAAGTTATCACTGTTTGGTTTATTTACAGTTGCAGCGCACTATTTTTCCTTCTCGGAATGACTCTTCCCGCATGGTTTTCTTCATTTTCTAGACCCGAACATAATGTCTATTTGGTCCGTTTTGCAACCGAGATTGTGAAACTTTTTGAGCCCCTCAATTTCCAAATAAGTCACTAAACCCTTCTAATATTGCTGCCATTTCCATATGAGTTGATAAACATCTTTTAGAACATTTAAAAATGCAGACCTGGTCCTAGCTCTTGTATATTGCTCTGATTTGATTTGTATGCCTAGATAACTTGGGACTTAACAAGTGCAAATTTTCAACAGATATCCGTGTTGGAGAAATTTGTTGCAAGGGTGAGTCTTACTGATCTCTGCAATGCAACTGGAAATTTCAGCCACCACAATCTTATCGGGGCGGGACAAACGGGGAAAATGTACAAGGCTACAGTTGGTGGTAATGGTTGGTTGCTTGCAGTGAAGAGATTGCATGATTCTCAGCACTTAGACGAGCAGTTAGTTTCCGAAGTAAAGACATTAGGAAGATTGAGACATCAGAATTTGCTTCCACTCATTGGATTCTGCATCAAGTCCAGTCAAAGGCTTTTGGTTTATAAATACATGTCAAACGGGAATCTGTTCGATCGGTTGCATCGAGCACCAGGAACGCAGAATAGCAATATGGAATGGCCATTCAGGATGAAAATTGCGATTGGGGTAGCAAGAGGTCTGGCATGGCTCCACCACGGCTGCAGCCCTCATGTTGCGCATCTCAACATAAGCTCAAAGTGTGTGTTACTTGACCAGAAGTTTAAGCCCAAGCTATCCAATTTTGAGAGAGCACTGTCCATCGATCTAGATGGCATGGATGACCCGAGCAGCAGTTACTCTATACACAGTGAATTCTTGGAATGGGGTTTTTTCAAGAAAGATGTATTCAGTTTTGGAATTGTGCTTCTTGAGCTAATCACTGGGGAAGAAGTGCTTAGTCATTCAAACAGTTTGAGTCTAGATGGGCGCTTGGCTAGTCTGATAAACGATATGTCTAGCAGCTTTTCGTACCTGAACGATGCCATCGATAAGTTTCTGGTGGGAAAAGGATTTGAAGATGAGATCTTTAAACTCTTGCGAGTGGCGTGTAGGTGCGTTCAGCCATTACCAGAGAGAAGACCTTCCATGCTTCATGTTCTTAAAACCATTGCGGCCGTTGGGAAGTGGCATGGCTTTGAACATGTTACGGAGGAATTTCCGCAACTCAAGCACTTGCCTTAGGAAATTCAGGAGATGAAATCGTAGAGATGCAATGAAGCGTGACAGGAAAAAGCTAATAAGATATACATACTCGTTGCCATAGAATCTTGCACTGTTGACATGGTCTAAAGTAGTTTTTATCGAAGGCAAATGAGTAGGGGTGTAAGTGGGTCGGATCGGGCCGGATATAGGCCATATCCGGCACCGACCCGTCAAATTTTTAGCGGGTCAGGTCGGGCCGGTTATAGGCCATATCCACTGAGTGACGGGTTGGATCGGATCGGGCCGGTTATCCGCGGATTAGCGGGTTGACGGATTGGATTTTCAGAACTTAAAATATTGGGTCGGGCCCTCCAATTGGGCCGTCCCATTAACAAAACTCATTTAAAATGCTCAGATGGGCCAAGCCAACTTGGCAGCCCACCCCACTTTTCATCCAAACTAAATAAATAAAAGAGAACCAACGGTCCAACACAACATATAATTCTCCAGTACCAAAAAACATTCAAAATCCAAACAAAATACATCCAAAATCCAAACAAATGAAACAAGAAACTTTTGACGTCTTCTGCAAAATTAGAAAATCCAAACTCAATGAATATACTTTATTACTCATCAATGTCTTCATCAACATTAAGATCCAAGGTAACTTTTGACGCAAATTCTGCAAAATCAAAAAACATGATCAAAATTCATTAATATTAAAAAAATCAGAAACTTTTAATATCTTCCAATTGAAATATGTTTATTGTTACCTGATTCAATTTCATCATAACTTTCAATATCTTCCAATGCATCATGCAAGTCAATTTGTTCATGAGAGCAACGCAACCAATTTTGACAGCAGAGTAAAGCTTCCACCATTGTTGGAGCTAAAGAACTTCGAAATGGATCAAGTACACGCCCTCCGGTGCTGAAAGCAGATTCTGATGCGACCGTTGACACAGGGACAGCCAACACCTCTCGAGCTATCATTGCAAGAACTCGATATTTATACCCATTGGTTTTCCACCAATCCAAGATATTAAAATTTTCATCACTCATCTCCTCACACCCATCTAAAAGATACCTCTCAACCTCATCCTTACTCTCTCCATTATCCTCCTCCATCAAATGCATTTTAAATTTAGAAGCCAACTCATTATGCTCATCTTCAGCCATTACATCATCTCCCTCTTCCACTTGAGTAGTATTTGATTTTGGACTAGCACTCCCCACGTCAGAATTTTTCACTTGACCAGCAAAGTGTTCATACAACCTCACAAAAGTTGCCCTCACTTTAGTTGTCAAGAAAGAAGCTGTGATTGAATCATAAACTTCGCCAAAACAAAATTTGACATATCTCAACTTGTAACGTGGATCCAACACAACAGCCACATATAACAAGAAATTAATTTTGTCAAACTTTCCCCAATATTTATCAAACTTTAACATCATACCAGCTGCCATCCCACTCAACAAAGGATCACTACCTCTAGACAATTGAGTTATCTTGGATTGCATGTTCACAAGCTCATGAAAAAAACTATTACATGTAACAAACAAAGAACCTGAAAATCTCAAAATGACCACATAAAACAGCTTAAGGAACTTGATGAAAACTCTTGAATTTTTCCAATCAAGTGATGTAGGAGGCCCACTAGTATTCCCCCCTTCATCAAAGTACTTAGAAAACCTAACATCTTCCCTTTTCATTCTATCAAATACCTTTTCAAACTTTTCAGCAGCTTCCAACATCTTATAGGTGGAATTCCACCTCGTTGCAATATCCAAAACATACAAGACTTTGAGTTGAAACCTTTACTTTATCAGCAAACCTTTTAAAAGAATGAAGCCTAGAAGGTGAAGACCGCACATATCTAATTGCATTCCGAATCCTAACAATTGACTCATTCACTGCTTTTAAACCTTCACTAACAATTAAATTGACAATATGTGCACAACACCTAACATGTAAAAATTCATGTTCAAAGATCACATTTTTCCACTCTCCAGTCACACCTTTTAAGTGTCTAATAACTCCATCATTGGAGCTTGCATTGTCAACCGTCAATGTTAAAATTTTATCTATCCCCCAATCCAATAGACAATTCTCAACAACCTTACCCAAGATCTCACCCTTGTGACTTGCGACTTGACAAAAATTAATTGCCACAAGCATAATTTGAACCACAATAATTGCAAGTAGCTCTGCGATTAATACCTGTAGTCCCAGGAACAACTGTGAAATGACTCCATACTAGAGATTGCTCACGATTTCTTTTATGTCCTTCGATCACAGCTTGTTGTGTTTGAGTTTGTTCCACACCATTTGAACCAGCAACAACATTTATAGGAGTTTGATCATCACCATTTGAACCAGCATCAGACATGGTTGACATTTCAACGTTAACCATCTGTTATGAATAAAACAAGAACAGAAAAAATATTAGATATTATGTTAGAACAAATTTCAAATAGAAATTATGAACAAATATTAAATATTAGATATTAGAAATTTCGAACAAAAATTAAAAACAGAAATTAAGAACAGAAATTTCGAACAAAGACGGAGTAATAATAAAATAAACAATAATTAATAATCGAAATAAATAATAACAAAAATGAGACATTTTATTGAATTCTTCGAACCCTTATTCGTGTAAAAACTTCAAAAATGCCCTTTCAATCGATCAGTATTTTATAAAGTGCAATGGTGGTTTTGTAATTGTGAACAAACATAGAGCTAAATGATTTGCAGTTTTCTTTTTTAGAACGAAAATGATGCGGAGATGCAAATATTTTTTGGGCCAATAGATTTACAAATTAAAAGCACTGATTTTTGAAGGCTGCCCCTTGTATTCACAACCAAACTTTGAAACAGCGGAAGGGATACCAAATTGCAAGGGATTATATTTTATAGAAACAGGAAAGAAAGACCAAGAAGTTGAGAGTGGGAGTTATGGATTCTTACCTTGCTTCTTGAAGACTTGAACGAGGATGATGAGTGAGGGAGAGGATCTGATGTTAGTGATAGATGGGTGGCGCCGAGAAGGAGAGGGAGAGGGAGAGTGTGTTTGTTGTCTGCTGCGGGTTAGGGTTAATTAACCTAATACAAACTTATAATTTATATAGTTAGGGTTAATGGGCGGAGCGGGTCGGTTATACGGGTATTTTAAAATGCGATCCGTCATCCGACCCGACCCAAGTATAACGGATCGGATATGTATCCGTTACCCGCGGGTTAGACGGTTTTGCTCTTTTAACGGATTGAGTCGGGTCGGTTATACGGGTCCAACGGGTCGGGTCGGTTATATTTACACCCCTACAAATGAGTGTAGTTATATTTTGGATAAAGTTTGGGTGACTTAATTTAATTTTGTAATTTAATTTCTAAAAAATTATACTAAATAATATAAAAAAATTATATTTGTATAATTGAAAAAAATTAGCATATTTTAAATAAATATATTTGATGCTTTGTTTTCCTAATATGATTATTGATTAGTGTCCATAAAAATAATAGAAAAACTTAAAATTTATACAAAACTTACAACTTAATCAAATAGGGCTCCAGAACGCCAAAAATTATTTCAATCACATTTCTCAATAATAAATATCCATAGTTAAACAATGCATATTTTCTTATTATCTTTTCTCGTCCACAAAAATCATTTAAATGATACCGTTCACCACGATAAGGAGCTAAAAATTTAGAAATATTTGGATAATCCCTGTAAAAGATAAATACAATCAGACATTTGTACTAAACCATTAATGTAACGGTTAAAAAATATTGTTATGAATTACAAAAATAATGTTTTACCAGCTGCATGCATAGGAAAACCATTATCTTGTTTTGTCAATACATCAAGAAAGATTCGTGAATCATTAGCTGTGCCTTCCCAACCAGTATACACAAAGGTAAATATTATATCATGCGAACACGCCGCTATAACATTGAGAGATAGGAAAGGAAATGTGTGTGTGCAAGTGTAGAGAATAGGGTTGTGAGGTATAGAGTGTGCAGGTGTAAAGAAAGGACGGTTATATTTTTGGTATTGTGCATTAAATATTTTGTTATTAATTAATGTTTGTAATTCTAATGTTTTAAACTTATATTTTTACTTATTTTAATATTAGTATTTATTAAACTAATATTTGGATTCTTGGTTAATTAAAATAATTGGAATATTGGAATCAATTTACTAGGATTAATTTTAGATAAATATCAATTATGAAAGTATTTTTAGCACAATTTTTTCAATCTACATATTAATTATCAAAATTACGAGGGTATACATGTCTAAGATAACATTGTTTTTTTTAGATTAACAATATAGATCGGTTGAGCTAGAGTAAAAAAAATATATTTGGAAATTATTTTTTGAAAATTATATTTTGGAAAATTTGGAAAACTTGAAATATAACGTTTTTAGAATTTTCTAAATTTTAGTATTAATTCTGAAAAACTGGGAAATGATGGAAAATTAGAAAATTTTCCATTTTGGAAAATAGAGACTTTGAAACTCATTTTAAGACAGTGCAAGCTTTGTTATGCCGAAATATAAATGTTAAGTCAGCAACACTTCCAAATGCCACTTCTTCCCGTCGCATCCGTTTTCAAGACGGTATAGTCAATATGTTTCACGGTGGGGTGCTTCAATTTTTCGTTATGAAACAACCCGTAGGAGTTTCTATAATTTTTATTTTGGATCGTAAAAGTCCTTATATTTTTAATTGAATCTTAAGAGTCCTTATTTTTATTTTATTGGACCCTAGAGGTCCCTATATTTTTAAAATTAAAAATTTTTATTTTGTAAAAATTAATTATGAATATCCCTGGCAAGCATTTAATAATAAAAAATATAAAACTTGGAATAAAAGAATTGATTTATTTTTTGCCCAAATGGGGCGAAACCAGTATCCCCCAAAAATCATTAGCTGGTTATTTACCCCACCATCCAAATTTCAATTTTGAAACAAAACCCACCAATCTTCATTCTCCTAATGTGTAACTGCTCCCAAGAAATTTCAGTTTGGATGCCGGAAAAATCAACCCTTCTTCTTCAATCTCTTCACCTTTCTTTCCTCCATTATTTCCTGCATTTACAAATACCTTCCCTGCACTTAACCCCGATATTTCTTTCCTAGCAACTAACTACCCATTCCGTCCAATTTTAGCTGTTAAAATTGACGGATGACCTATTGTTACAAGTAATTAACTATTTGTTTTCTTTGAAGTAATTAATTAATAAAATCCTTTCAATTAAAATAATGCACCGTCATCTCCTTCCACCTCCATCCCCTCACCATTTGCAATGCAATTAAAAATGTATACATTGCCTTGAATTGATTCATTGGGGAAAGAAAAAGATATCAGCCATCAACAAGGATGAAGTATTTTTCCAACCTAAAAGAAAAAAAAAATACAATAAACTTTAGAGAGTGGATATAACAAAGCAGCTTCAAATGTGTCACTTCAATCTGTCTTTCTAAACTATCATTACAACACTAAACACATAATCTTAGTTCATCATAAGGTTTTCTATCAATGGGAAGACATACTTTACAAAAACTGGCATTTACTAACGAGTTAAACTAGTATTTTTTTTAATCAAAATGGTCAGAAACGAAATAAGGCAAAAAGCCAACAAAAGAAATAACTTAGAAAGCCCAAGGCCCACCCCGACCCAGGAAAGGCCCATCAGCAACTAACGGAAGTCCTAACTCTCGAGGGGAAGGAGCAGCTGCCAAGAAGCAGTCACCACCGTACCATGAAAATCAGAGAAGCCATTCGCCACCGACGGAAACCTCCCTGTCACCGATTGCCTGATCCAGTACGGTAAAGAGACCGTTCACACTGCAACAGACTCACAGCTCTTAGTAGCTCCAACAAATGGAATGAGGAGGAGGCCGGAATATGAATGTGCCAAAGCTGTGATTATTATACTTATGAAACAGAAATGTCAGCTTACGTCCTTCAAACTGTGTTTCCGCTTTCCATACATGTAACGTAAGGGTAATTATGTAAATTTGAGCAAAAAACCCAACTTCCATACGAAACTGAATAAGCAGAGAGAGTAGTGAAAACTAGATTCTGAAACTAAGAACTTCAATCCAACTTGTACACAAAACAAACCTCAACTACATGTCTGAGATACTTCCACAAGGTAATGGCAAGCGTTAATTTATTTTTGGGTTTTTTTACTAAAATAACAAGGACTAAAACTACAGTAAATAAATTATTCAGACGAAATACAAATTCAGTTTTGAGAGAACAATAACAAATTAAGAACATACCCGCCACCAAAATTTCAGTTTCCCGAACCCTAGCACATCAGGAGACCCGCAAAATTCCACCAAACTGACATGAGCCACCACACTCACAGTCCGATATGAGGGGGGAAGAGGAAGAAATGAAAGGCATTAGCCCATATACAGCTAGTTTCCCAGTTATTGTTTGGGAAAGTGATACCGGTTTCCTGCAGCCAGTTAACTTTGAATAACAAACTCTCTCACCTGAGTGATCATAAGCTTAAAAAAAGAGCATAGCCTTCGCCAAATTCATCTAACTAATCAAAACAATCACAAGACCTAAAAGCTTAAATCTTTTTTGGCATTTAAGGATGCCTCCAACATCGACGGCAGGTCTGGAGTTTATATCTTCAACTTGACCTCTTAAACCTTCTCATCCTTGCCGCAGCACCTTTCATCATAAAGCAGAAGAAGCAGAAGAATGTGAGCATGCTTAGCAGTTTTGAGAAGGAAAAACATCAAAACTATGTGTTTCATGAATTTTCTTGCATGAATCTGTAGTGAGTTTGCTACTGAATTCTAAATTAAACTCTAGGGTAATTGCTTATCTTTTTCTTACTGTTATTGTTTCTATGACTACAAACATCTTCAGATGAAGTTTCTCTCTCGTTATCTATCACGAGGAGTATAAGGTGCGCATTTACTAAGAAATTCAAACAACGAATAGACAGAAAGAAAGTGTAAATCTTATTCTTTTGAAGAATCTGCAGACGCAAGCATAATTGTAGAGAACATATTTCATAACTGGTACAAACAATGCAACTATAACCTATATGAGAAAATGAAGAGAAGGATACTTAGGAAAAATAGTCATATTCCAGTGGAATGTAATGTGAAGCATGATACCTTTTGTATCTCTTCTTGGAACCACAGGGACAGAGGGCATTCCTGCTTATATTGCCGCTCTTAGCTAAATTAGATCTGGCAATATCTAATGGTGTAGACCCCATAAGTTTTTGGATCTGAGAAACAAAAATCAAAATTGTCAAGATGCATGTTTCTAATCATGACATCTCTACTTCCAATCATCCATGTGACATTACCTATCGTTTTCCAGTACCCGGAATAGAATCATTCAAAAAATAGCAAATACCAAGATGAGAAAAGGCAACAATACCTCAGCCATGTTCTTTGGCATTGGTTTCCCTTCTTCCTTTAACTTATGTATCTTCCTTTGCACTTCTTTAGCCCACGTAAACTTTGAAAGTGCATTCTCAACTTCAGCTATTGTGCAATTACAAAGCTTTGCTGCTTCTTGTTTATGACTCGTTTGGAGGTTCTATAAATCAAGAAACCTAAAACCATAATCATGAAATCTACCCAGAACCAATTTGGTGAATGGAAAAACATAAATTTATAAATTCCATGAAGAAACAAGAATCATTCAACTACCAAGCACATGTAAAAGTTTGCTCACACACAAGCACGCATTAGTAACACGGCTCTCGGGATTGCATTTAACCTCAATTACTAAAATCAGGTCTTAAAGGAAAACTAACCTCTCCAGTAGGATCGAACCCGCTTAGACATCGAACTATAGCTTCCTGCTTCTTAAAATCAACAGCAAATGTCACCTCACTGCTTCTGCCTACTATATATTGCTTTAATGATCCAACCCTCGTTGCATTCTTCAACTCATCAGCATAACCTGCACAAAGATACAAATACAGACACCAACTTTAAAGCTAATAAAACAGCAAATGGGATAAATTTCGCTAATACGGCAGGGAGGGGGCGGCGGCGCAAGACTTACGAAGAAGTGTGAATGACTCCAAAGTCTCGTTGGGATCGCCTTTCTTTCCGGTAAACACTCCTTTGATGGTGTCCATCCATGAGCTCAGCGACGATGTGGAGGAGATCGAGCGGTGCTGTGATAGAGATGGATTGCTGTCACGGAAACTGTAGCCTGAGGAATGGGAGAAGAAGGTGGAGAAGGGTCTAGGGTTTTGTTTGGAAATGATGAAGAGGGTTCTTGTGGGATGCATTATAGCGTGATTTTGATAATTCAATTTGGGAAATTGGGGCGCACTGCTCTTTTTGTGCTGCAACCTGCAGGTGAAGGGTTTAAGTGGAGATTTAACGAAAGAGTAAAACGACGCCGAACTTTGTGCCATGATTAATTGTTTCTTTCTGACTTGCCTATTTTTTAGCCATTTTCAGTTTTGTTTTTTAATTATAATTAGGGGTACATTTAGTTAGCTCTTGAAACTCAAATAAATGCTTCCTGGAAAAAATAAAAAGTCAATGCCAATGCACTAAAAATTTAATCTACCCTCATCATCCAGTTTTTCATCCAAAATGACAAGGAAAAAATTCATAAAATAAGAACATGCAATCACATACTTCCTCCGGACACTTTTAAATAACGTTATACAATAGTAAAAATTCGTAAGACAATGATGTTTAATTTTATTTTATTCCACATTATTTCATTTTTACTCCTAATTTTTAATCAAATTACCACAACATCATCAAATTGGGTTGATTCATAAAAAAAAATTTATCATTTGCACAAAATATATATTTCAAAATGGATAAAACGATAAGTATTATGAACAGTAAAAATCCGTAGGAAAATGACAATTTGAAAATTTTCTGATGCTTTTAAAATTTTGAGAATTTTTCTGATGCTTTTAAAATTTTGAGAATTTTATTTCCTTTTAAAAAAATAATCTTTTTATACCGTCAATTAAAGTTCGTGTTCTGAAATCGACTCTTTTTATTCGAGGGGTATTTTAGTTTGATTGAAATTTCAAGGTGTTGATTAAAACTATCCCTTATGAATTAATTTATTAATTTTAGAATCATAACTGCTTTTCATGATAATGACCGAAACATTTAGGTTTTGTTAGTAAACAAGGCATTTGTGTTAGGATTTAAAAAAATCATACATAATCAGCTATTGTAATCTAACCCTGAAATTGAGATGAACAATGATATATCTATATGTTCATCGGTAGATAAAACCCTAAATTAATGAATTACTTACTTTTAAAACCAACCATACAAGTTTAACTCTCTAGATTTATTTTTTACTGGTTAGTACCCTAAATTGCATTATTGAAGGAGATGTGCCTAACATAGAATATATGATTTACTAGTTAGCACCACTTACATTATTCATGCCTACGTCGCTTTCTGTTCCAAACACTAATTAGGAACTTACGACACTCGAAATAGCATAAGTATATGGTTTGAACTTTGACGTTCTCTTACAACGTCTCTCTAACATCTTCAAAACATTATCTTCCTTTCCATTCTTCGTGTAGCCCATTGTCACTAACATCTATACTAATTGATGTGTTAAATACGAGTTTAATTTATTTGAGGGTCTCATCAGTTAAAGTATATTATTCAGATTTTGACACATTAGTTAGTATTAAAGTGTCCAGTCCAGTCCTGTTCTGTCTTGGACAAGAACCGGTAATTTCGATCCGAGCCGATTCTTGGGGCGTAGTAAGTGACGAAATGCTTCGGGGAGTTGAAAATAAGCGTAGATCCGGATATTCCCGAATAGGTCAACCTTTCAAACTGCTGCTGAATCCATGGGCATTCCGGTCCAATCCGATTCTAGCCCAAAAATCGGCTCGGACCGGCCCGTGTACACCCCTAGTCAAAGCAAGGTTTCTTCCCGCGAAGGCCATATTGAGAGATGACCAAACGCACTACCAAGGCTACCAAGAGCAAGACTCTCTTCACCAAGAGCTCAAAATTGAAATACGATTTACATGAATTAGTAAATCTGAAACTCACTCTCAGAATCACTGAATTGAATCTAGCAATTCGGCAAATAGTGAAACGTTGAACCCTATAATAAGTTCGGCCTACACCCAAGGATGGATCCAGCCCAGGCGAGGCCCACCCTCGGCTGGATGAATTTTTTTTGTATTGGGCTTGGGCTAAAAAAAAAATTGTACTGGATGAAGCTAGTCCTTGATGAAAAATCCCAACCAATTAATCAAACCCTCTAAAATCAACTACCATCGCTTCTGCTCCTCACGTCGCTGCTCACTGCCATTCTTTGTCACCCTCTAAAATCAACTACCATTGCCTCATTTGTCGCCCATTCTTTTCTCTGTGTTCTCTCTTCTACTCCGTTTCATCATTCTTTGATCTAATCTTAATCAGGTAATTAATTATTCATATTCTTCTTACTTTTTCTTTTCTTTTTTTATTATATATACTACTTGTAGAGTACAAATATTTGATATTAATACGCTAATTGTATTAATATTTTTTTTTGTAGATATGGATAAATATTTGATTAAACCATCTACTCAATCACCATCGATATCATCAAATGTTGTTCTAAATGAAAGTGAAGAACGACTTGCGAAGAAATCGAAGAGATTTTTAGAAGTTGATTTGAAAAACCTTCCTGCTGATCCAGGTATGCGACCACAAATTGTAGCATATCATCCTAATGATCGGGATCAAATTCGTAGAGCTTATATGTTGAAAGGTCCTTGTCAACCACGAGACATAGAGTTTCCTAAAATATTAATTGGAGGTATTGATCGCGCGTCGAACACGTCAAATATAATAGTGAAATATGTATGAGAATGGGGATAGGCATATAACTTATCACTTCTACAAGAGCTTGTAGACTATGGTAAGAGGATCGTCCACAGAGACCTCTAGGAGATGTAGTTTTTGGTTGACTTCCTCGTCACTGGATTTGGTTTGGTGATATCTAAAAATAAGAGCAAAACAGAAAGAAGTAGAATAGTTCAAAACTGTGTTGGCCAAAGGCTTGGCCTAGACAGGGGTCAAGATTGAAGTAAATCCGATAAAAGGAGATTCCAGGTAAGGGCGATGTGAGAGCTTTGTTCTTATGCTTCGATCATGGATTCAAATATATTCATCTCTTTGTTTATAGTACTGCTATAAAGTGGAGGTACTCCTGTTCACTCCTGTCTTCCCTCATCTTCAAATTACCTGGCGGGTGCTCCATTTCCTGATAATCCTAGCCAAGGGACACCTTGCTGGTTAAAGAGTTTATCCGTTTGACTGCTGTCTTGAATGGTTGTTCGCTTCCTCAATGGTATAGGGGAAGACAGTACCTAGGCCAAGGTATCTCCCTATGGAGATCCTAGGTTGTCAATCTGGTCTTGACCTAGATTGCTTATTTCTTCTAGTCTAACTCGAGACTAGTTGCCTACTTTGTCTAGCCGACGGGTGCTCCCTTTCCTTCTAGACCGGCTACAACTCTTCTCTACCAGAGTGCAAGGATGATCAAACCTTGTCTCTAGTGAGTAAGCGATGAATTAAGCTCAAGAAATATATAAATACAAGTAAAGAGATTATAAAGCACGGTTTAATCTCACGAATGCATAAGAACTTCAGCTCATCAACCCTTACCAAGAATAGGTGTTTAGTTAATCATACTCATGATTAAAAAGACAATATATATTTTTGCATAAATATTAAATCCGAGATTTTAAATAAATCCGGAGCAAAGTTAACAATGTCAAAGAAGAAGAAAAGAGAAGAAAGGGGTCGGATTCGATGCGAACAGAGGAGGAACAATGTTTGGCTAAATAGCCCTAAAACTCCTCTGTCCTACTCCAACTCTACTTCCTAGAAAATCTCTAAAAAGATTGTAACAATAGAATTTGTTTGAAATTCGGAAACAAAATCGCAAATACAAAAGGAGGGAGATTCCTTAGGATTCTTCAAAAGATCGGCTTCAGATCCCTCCAGATTTGCGAACAGAAGCGGCCTGCCAGCTTCCAAGGCCCACGCGAAGCGAAGCCCAAAAGGATGCCAACGCAACTTCTCAAATATCTTTAATCGCGAAAAAGAGTCTTGGCCGAAGTCTAGGCCAAGACGATCTGACTGGTGCGCTGCTTTTGATGCGAATGTGTCTTGGCCGAAGTCTAGGCCAAGACTGGGAAAATCAGCTTCAGCTTTCCAAATCAGAAACTTCAATACTCTGCCAACAGACCAGAACTGCCAGGAAAAGGGGAAATCAAGGATAAATCAGTAGGTTTACTGTCCAAATAAACTCGTAAATGGACGATAAAACATGATGAAATGCAATGCAATCAGGTATTCAACGACGTTTTAATCCTAAATGGTATGATGAATTTGCTAATTGGTTGGAGTATAGTTCGTCCAAAAATGCAGTTTTTTATTTATGTTGTTATTTGATGGGTTCAGAGAATGGAGACCAAGGAGGGGGTGGTGTTTTTATTTCTACTGGCTTTGACAATTGAAAAGACATAAAACAACGATTACATAAATATATTGGTGGTGTTAATAGTAGTCATAATAATGCTTGGAGAAAATGTGAAGCATTGATGAAGCAAAACCAACATATTGAATTGGCTCTCTCTCAACAATCTAGTCAAATAAAACAAGATTATCGGATTCAGTTATTTGCAGTAGTTGATTGTATTCGGTTTCTACTTCATCAAGGACTAGCTTTTCGTGGTGATGATGAGTCTGAAGATTCAATTAATAAAGGAAATTTTCTTGAGCTTTTACATTTCCTTGTTGACCACAATGAGACCATTAGAAATATTTTGAGTCTTGCTCGTGGAAATCTTAAGTTGGTAGCACCGAGTATCCAAAAAGAAATTATTAGTGTTGCATCTAGTGAGACTACTAATATTATTCTTGAGGGTATTGGAGATGATTTTTTTGCTATTTTAATTGATGAATGTCGTGACATATCAATTAAAGAGCAAATGGGTGTTGTTTTGCGGTATGTGAATAAGAAGGGGCAAATTATTGAACGTTTTCTTAGTCTTGTTCATGTTACTGACACACGTGCTTGCTCTCTCAAGAAAGCCTTGGAGTTTTTATTTGCCAAACATAACTTGAGCTTGTCAAAGGTACGTGGGCAAGGTTATGATGGAGCAAGCAACATGCAAGGAGAATTCAATGGTCTTAAAATTTTGATCTTGAAGGAGAATTCATGTGCATTTTATGTTCATTGTTTTGCACACCAACTTCAACTTGCACTTGTTATTGTTGCAAAAAAACAAGCTGCAATTTCATCTTTTTTTCATATGGTTGCTAATGTGTGCAATGTGGTTGGAGCTTAATGCAAAATGCAAGATGCCCTTCGAGAGAAGCAAAAAGATCATGTGGTCGAAGGATTACAAAATGGTGAAATATGTAGTGGAAAAGGTTTGAATCAAGAGAAGACCATTAAAAGAGCAGGAGATACTCGATGGGGTTCACATTATGGTACATTGCTCAGCTTAATCGGTTTATTCTCTTCAGCAATTGATGTGCTTGAAATGATAGAGGAAGATGCCTTGAACGTAGATCAAAGAGGAGAAGCATGTGCATTATTGAATACGGTACAATATTTTGAATTTATATTTTGTTTGCATTTGATGAAGAATATATTAGGAATTACTAATGAATTCTCTCAAGCACTTCAAAGAAAAGATCAAGACATAGTAAATGCTTTAGATTTACTCAAAGTATCCAAGTTGAGACTACAGTCAATGAGGGATGAAGGTTGGATGTTATTACTAAACGAAGTATCTTTATTTTGTGGCAAACATAATATAAATCTTCCAACTATGAGTGATATGTTTGTTGCCCAAGGTAGACCAAGGAGGAAAGGTGAGCAAATTTTCAATCTACATCATTATCAAGTTGATTTATTTTATCAAGTCATTGATATGCAACTTCATGAGCTCAATAATCGATTTGATGAGAGGAATAGTGAATTACTCCTTTGTGTGGCATGCTTAAATCCAAGAGACTCCTTTGTTGCTTTCAATAAGGAGAAATTGCTTCAATTGACTCAATTTTATCCTAATGAGATTTCTACAGTTGATGTTCTTGCTCTTGATAATCAACTTGAGAATTATATTTTGGATATGCGGTCGGATGTTGGATTTTCAAAATTGAAAGGGATTAATGATCTTTCCGAAAAGTTAGTTGAAAGAAGAAAGCATATTGTCTATCCATTGGTGTATTTACTCTTGAAGCTAGCTTTGATTTTACCGGTTGCAACTACGACAGTGGAAAGGACTTTTTCTTATATGAGCATTGTGAAGAATCGACTGCGGAACCGTATGGGAGATGATATGTTAAATGATTGTTTGATTACTTTTGTTGAAAAAGATGTTTTTGATAGTGTAGAGAATGAGAGAATCATACAAGGATTTCAAAAAATGAAAACTCGTAGAGAACAATTGTAAGAAGTACGTATATTGTATGAATTCTAATGTATAATTAATTTTTTTATATATTGTCTTCTTATTTATCTTTTTGTTAAGTTATCTAAATATTTGTTATTTAGTGACGGATACAAATACTCTTAAGCATTTGTTCAATTTTTCGTTCAGCTCGTTTGCTTTCCCTTTGAAATACTCCCAAAAAAAAAATCGGGGGCAATAATTCCTGGATCCGTCCCTACCTACACTGATCCTAGAACAAATAAACCGACAATATGTAAACCATTTTCCTTTAAAAATATTTGACAAAATTGAACAAATTATTAGGAAACCAAAAAATAAAAAAGAAATTGAAAATAGATACTCCCTCTGATGTATAATAAATGAATTTTTCCTACGAATTTTTACCGTTCATCATACTTGTCATTTTATATTTTCCGAATCATATATTTTGTACAAATGATAATTTTTTTTACATATATCAACCCAATTTGATGATGGTGTAGTAATTTGAGTGCAAATTAGGAGTAAAAATGAAATAATGTGGAATAAAATAAAATAAAATCAAAGATCATTGTTCTACGGATTTTTACTATCCCAGAACGTCATTTATTTTGCCCCGGAGGGAGTATTAGATACTATATGAAGTTGTAGTTCAAATTATTAGCCCATATTTTCCTATATCATTAAAAATATAACATTTTTTTAAAAAAATGAAAATATATATTTGCCAAATGCTTACCCAAAGAAAAATGACCTTAATTAAAAGTAATTTACCGACTTTCTCTAATGCAATGCATAAAAAACCTGTTGCACATGAATCTAACTGAATTGCGATTCTCTAAGGGCCTGATTGGTATCAAATTTTTGATAGAATTCAATTCATTTAAACTGAAATCATAACAATTTTTGTGATTGTTATGATATTTTAAAAAAGAATTCAATTCTTTGTGAATTGAATCTGAAAAATTAAAGAAGGTGAGAATTCTTGCACAAATAGGTGAGATTGTGGTGGAATTCAATCAATTTTTTAATTATTAATTATCCTATTCCAAAATTACCCCGTCTAAAACCTACCATTTGCCAAAGCACCAGGCCAAATCTTCATCTGCTCCGATCAACCACTACAGCCGACCATCCACCACCATCACCTCATCACCGAATTCATCACAACCATCAATCATCACCACGACCCAGCCACCACAAGCCGCTGCAAATCCTTTCCCATCATCGCCCACCTCCACTGTCGGTCGCTGCTCGCTACGCCGTCGTTGCTGCCGCTGCTCTGCTGCCGATCTGCCCAGTCGCCTCACCCATCACAAGCTCACGATCTCACTGCTTGCCCAAGGAAAGAAATAAAAGTGTGAAAGGAGAAAAGAGGAGAGGGAAGAGAAACAGAAGCAAATGGAAGAGTAGAAATATCTATGGGAGACGGTAATGGGTGCAGTGAACCCTAGGGTTTTAGAGTAAAGGGAAATAGAGAATGGGCTGGGTGCTCATTCTGGGCCCAATATTTATTTTGCCTGCATACTATTTTTAAAATAAATAAAATAAAGTAATAAAAATACAGGTGGAAAAAAATGTTTTTGGCATTTTAAGATGAAGATAAATATAAAATTAATGTTTGAGCTTAGCATAACAATTGTGTATGATTATCAATTTTATGATTTTTTTTTTTAATTTTATGGGTAAATTTTAATTTAGGGGTATAATGGTCAAATAATTAAAATGAAATCAATTTTTTATCAAACCAAACAATATGTTCATTTCAATTCAATTGAATTTTTTCAATTTTACATTGTCATACCAATCACTAGAATTCATTCATTAATAGAATTCTAATTGAACTCTATTAATGATTTGATACCAAACACCCCCTAAACGAAAGGACTACACATAAACAAATAAACACCGACCATTTAGACGACACAAGTCACGTACCTATTAGAAAAATCCACGAGAACTGTAGCACAACATCCAATCAATTAAAAAAGGAAAAAATCAGAAAATCAAGAGGATGAAGAAGTACAGGCCAAAGTAATCAGTAGAAAGAAAAAAAACACAGAAGCTTGAAGAAGCAGAAAACCCAATGATGGCGATACCTTCATCAACACCGTTTTCACAGAAGGGAGTGGTCATAACAGTCCCTGTGTTAGTTCTATCTGTGTCAGTTGCGGCCATCTTTTTGTTCTTTCTCTTGTCGTCTCTCTCTTCTTGTTCTTGCCCTCCTTCTTCATTACCATCGCCTCCTTCCTTACAATCCTTTCCTCAAGATGGGGGCCTTAAGGGTTCTAGTATTGAAAGAATATCGACCACACATGATGACATCGACTGGGTGAAAGATCAGATCCAACATAATGGGTTGCATATGCAAGATAATGTTCTGCGTAAAGGCATTAATCCCCGTACCAGAGAGCAACAGCTTCAGGATCTTGTCAGGTTAGTAGCAACGGTTCGCTTTTTTTAATTTAAAGTTGTGTTTTGGGTTGGTTGGATTTCTGGGTTTTGTAAAAGTTTGGATTTTTTGGTGGAAATTATATGGAGGTGTGAAAGATTAGTGTTTTTTGCTGAATCAGTGATCAATGTGCCATCTTGGTTCATTGTCTCCTCTTTTATCGTGTGCAGTTTAATAGTTGCTACCTTATGTGTTTAAGGCTATCTAGATGATCCTAGGATGCAACTTAGTGAATGTGCTTCAATAGGATTTGGTTGGTAGGTTATTGTTCTTTTATTGTTGCTCCTGAGGAACTATGTTTGGATGGTTACTTTGTTGTTGTCTTGTGTTTGTTAGAGCTTAATGTTATGTTAAGTGAGGAGCAAATGATATTCGATCCTGTGATGTGATGTAATGGAAAGAGGAATAGATGATTTGTTCAGCAACCACAAGGAATATTTTCAATTTGCTTCAGTTTTAGGAAGAATGGGTATAGCTTTTGTGACTTGTTGAGGATTGTGTAATTGCTTCTGGTTTGTGGGTTATTCTAAGGTTAAGTACTCCTTTTTAGTTATCCCTGTGCCATGTGCTTAGATATTAGTTTCTATGTGTTAAGTTTTCACTACAATTTCAGCTTCAAGGGCATATCTCACTATGAAGAACAAGAAGCAGGCAATCATACAGCACTGCCATGCCCCGGTGAGCTTCTTGTGGAGCAGCACCATAGCAACTATGGAGAACCCTGGGCAGGTGGGCGGGATGTGTTTGAGTTTCTTGCCGAGTCTGCCCACATTTCCCCTAACTCATGTGTGCTTGAGATTGGATGTGGGACGCTCCGTGTGGGCTTGCATTTCATCCGCTATCTTAGTCCTGAACACTACCACTGTCTTGAAAGAGATGAGCTATCTCTTATGGCTGCATTCAGATATGAGCTTCCCTCTCAAGGTCTTTTATACAAGCGCCCTATGATTGTGCGAGGGGAAGATATGGATTTCACCAAGTTTGGTCCAGGGATCGTGTATGATTTGATATATGCTAGTGCTGTGTTTCTTCATATGCCCGATAAGCTTGTATGGGTTGGACTAGAAAGGTTAGCCAATAAGCTGAAACCTTATGATGGAAGGATATTTGTATCGCATAATATAAAGTTCTGTTCGAGACTGGGAGGCGATGAATGTACAAAGAGGTTGAGTACTTTGGGGCTTGAGTATATTGGAAAGCATACACATGACAGCTTACTTTTCAATCATTATGAAATTTGGTTTGAGTTTAGACGGACTAAAGCTTAGCATGTCATGGATGTACTCAACTTTGTTTGTGGTTCAAGGTATTTCAGATGCGAGATTGATGCTGTTGTGTCTCTTGTAAGCATTCCTGTTGCATCTGTTTGCTTCGTCAATATTTTTTGAATACACACTCTTCGGGATGCTATTGTAAGTAGAAAAGAACTCAGAATTTTCGCAAATTTGTGAGCTGGGCATTTCATTTGTTAATGGGCAGATTCAGGGACCTTCTTTGTATGACTTAGAAGAAAGGGAAGTGATGTAGCTTTTGATGCTGGGATGAACATTTCTCGCAAGAGGTGAGTGTCTACTTGTCCAACTATGTAACGGCTAGGTTAATGAAAAGGGCTACAAATCTTTTGAAAATTTCCGTTCTTATGATCACTGCTTGACATTGTAATACGATGATGTAAGTTATCGCAGTTGTTTGTTAGAAACCTGAATTTGCTCATTGTAGTGTTCTTAGATAACAAATAATTTTTCCTCCTGTTCAATTTCAGCTAATTGTGCAGCAGAAATGTCAATCTGTGCCTCTTCTTTCCTTGATTGGCATGCCAATTTGCAGTTTAGCATGGTTGTACTTGAATGCTTGGTGGCATTAGAAAACTCCGGCGCTCTGCTATACCAAGTTCCCTTCAAAATTACTTTTTTTTTTATATATTCACAGAGATGAACTCGAACCCGAACCCGATTCTCTGCTTGTACTTCGCCACCAGCAGAATTGCTGGCTACAAACCTACTTTTACTTTTGCTTGCCAATATGGGAATTGCTTGAAAACAAAGTATCTTAAGGGAAACCAGCACGTGAGCCAGCTAGTTGGTCATCTTTATGCTAATGTTAGACAGGAAAAAGAAAGTGTTTCTTAAATATGATGTCAGTGAATTTGGAAACATTAAACAAATCTTATAAACACCATAAGCACTGTAAAATTCAGGTTAATCAGTGATTAACAATTTCATCAAACCTAACCAAATCATGTGGTGATTGGGATCATGTAAACAAATAATATTACCAGATCCCAAAAAGCCCAATCAAACCACTCTGTTACAATATATGACAGCGCACCTATCAATCATGAAAACTGCTTCCAAAATCTACTAGAAATCCAATCCCACACAAAAGTGGATTGCTTAGGATACTCACTCTAAAAACACAAGCTCAAGATCAGTTTTAGATTCTACCCTACTAGACCAGGTCAGACATTCTTCTTCTGTGATGACTAAGTGTAGTTCTGAAGTTTGGATCTGATAGAGTTACCATCCGCGACAAGGAAGCTGCCTCTCCGTATCTTGATTTCTTGTTCGATTCCCGTAAAATTGATTTGAGACGACTTTCTGAGTAACTGAATGATTGCGAACTCGAAAATTGTACTGAACTTCTATTCCATGATTTGATACTTCCTGGTCGCCCGATTACTTCCTTTTCCACAGCACTTTGCCTCTGTCGACTAGCCACCGTGGAGATCATGAACCGAGGCTGAGAAGTGTTCAATTTTCTCTTGTTTTCTTTGTCATCAATTGGAGGGGTTCTGTTGATTTCTTTGCTGTCGTTTTGGGGAGTTTCAGGAGTCTGTTCCTTGTGCTCAGGAGGTTGGTAGTAAGTTTCTAAGAAAAGCTTCTTGTTTTCTGTTAGCAGCAATACGGCCTTATGTACCTGATCCTGAACCTTATGACATTCTTCCTCAGCTTGTCTCATGTCTTCTTCAAGCTCCAAGATCCTTTTCTGCTTTTGCTTGCTTACGTCCTAAGCGCATTCATGCGATTAGCAGTTAAAGAACAAATCTTCTGTTAGAATTACACAAAACTTGTGCAATGAAAATTGAGAAGTATACCTCTGCCGGTTCTCTGTTGATCTCTACTGCTCTCGCTCTATTCGCGAACATTAAAGAACATATAGTTTCTCCAACATCTTCTTCACTTGGACTAATGTGCACAAGCATTAAAACCTTTGAACCATTACCTAAAGCAATTGGAGTTGAAATATTAGGCACGGTGTAAGACTAAAACAGCATAAACTTCATACAGAAATGACATAATAGTGCTTCTGGTAGCATTTCAATGCACAAATTTTACAGCAGAGTGAAGTTTGATTATAGTTACGTTCGCTAATCATTTAACTTTATGTAAATGATATGTGAATTCCGATTATAAGAATCACTTTTTGCGTTATGGCAATACTTTACCTAAGGAATCTTTAAGGATCTGAGTTAGCTTGCTATTTCTGCAACCAAAGAAACAAAAGTTAAGATCAGCCAAATCACAGATTGACAGTAGGAAAGAAGCAAGCAAAGCCTTTACTGTGCTATCTTGTTTGTCATTACACTTTACAACCTTTGTTTATTCCAAATCAAAATGGGACCATTGCCAACATAAAAGAAGAGATACTAAAAGATGAAATAGTAAAGCCCAACTGAAATCTTACCTGTAAGGCACATGGCCTCTCCTCCTTCTCAGAGCAGCAACAACATCACTCAACGCGGAAAGGGACAGATTTATGGCCCTTCCTTCGTCAAGTGTCTGTCCAGTGGCCCTGGTCTTCAACAAGCGCTCGCTTCCTCCAAGATCAACCATCCACAGTTTGCTCACTTCTGCTGCCTTAGCTTTCAAGTCATCTCCATGTCGAGAAATTGTGATCTTCATTAAACTAGATGTATAGAACTAAACAGATGATGTAATTATCGAAAGAAATTTACCAAATCAAAAGAACAAATGATTAGAAAAGACCTGGAACCCACCAGTGTGACCTGCTAGACATTTCATTCACATTTGTCCATGATGTTGATCTAGCTCGCCTCCCCTTCGAGTACCACCATTTTGCTTTTGCAACATCTGATATTTGGACTTCTGTCAAGCCCTCAATTTCCACCAGTCCCTTCGGATCTGTTTGAATGTTGAGATTGCTGTAGCAAAAGTTAACCGTACTGTTCTAAGCAACATATTACAAAGGCCTGCAATTTTATTTCATTGTGACTCATCCATAATAAGTCATGAAAAGTATAGTTACCATTTCACTGCAGGCTCGTAAGTTCTGCACGCTACTTTAGGAACCAGTAGATCTCTCAGACCTCCCATGTAAACCTCCAACATGCTCATTGAAAATGTTACAGAAGATTTTTCCAAAGAGGCGTAACTAAAAAGGTTATCAAGGGCACGAGGAATGATTCCAGGCTCGTCATCCTTGCCATCCTATGGAATGTTTCCAACCCTTAATCACTTATCCATGTGATGAAACCAGAAGAAAAAAAACATCATGTCAACGCAACCATAAGGATACATTTCAAATTCTATTATATACCATTGTGAACGTCTTGCCAGTCCCAGTTTGACCATAAGCCAATATGCATGCATTATGCCCATCCAGTGCAGATCTAAGGATTGGTTCAACTTCAACAAAAACATCTTCTGCATATTTTTCAAGCAGAACAAAATGGATCTTATTAAAACTTGAAACATAACAGACGGCGAGAATCAGAAAGATTTAGTAAAAGCTTGGATACAAACCTTGTGTAGCTGTTCGATCAAAAAGTTTGTCAAATTTATACGCCTTTCTATTCCCAACAGATCTAATCGTGACCTTCTCCGAACCTATTGAAATGGATTCTTTAATTGTCCTCTCCGTCGACAAGAATGGTCTAACTCGACAAAATACCCTAATGCTTCCTGAAAATTAACATTTTTATGTTATAAAAGGATGATCATAGAGAAAAATCCTTTTTTCGACAGAAACAGTATATCACTACCTTTTATTTCAAGAATCCTATTTAGTGCTTCTCTTCTTCTTTGGTTCAATACCCTCTCCTGCTGTCTCAACTGTGCAATCTCTCCTGCAAAACCAATTCAACAAAATAAGCTAGAACAAATCAAACATAAAAGCACTAATGGAACAACAAAAACCTTCCAATCCTTAAATTAACAGACAATTCTTCAGAAACATTTACCATCGTTCAAAAAGTCTTACCTTCAAGATGCAAAATTGACTTCTGTTTACTTTTCTTTTTTATCAGAAAGATTGACTTCTCAAGCTCGTTCTTTTCGTGCTCTGGAACAACATTGACATCAGTGAAAATGGCAGCAAGTGGTGGTGGTGGTGGCGATGCCAGCAACTCAGCTTCCAGAAGCAATCCATCAGGATGAATCTGGTTTTCTCCAAATGAGGATGATCTTAATGACTCTGTTGCATCATCTAAAGGCAATGAGATCTGTTCCTTTTCACTAGAAATAAACATTTCTCAACTAATGAAACTGGAAAAAGGCAGACCCTTTTTCAGAAGGAAAAAAAAACACAATTATTGAGAAAAAACCTCTTTTGCTCGATTAATATCCCCAAAATCAGACACACAAAAAAGTAGAAATGAAGAAAGAAACAAAGTAGAGCTTAGGACAACCTATGACTGTATGACATAACAGTTGATCCTAGTTACCAGAAATGAACACTGCACCTAAAAAGTTATAGCAAGGTGGGCATTAAAAAGAACTGCAACAGGACAAGCACTGACAGAAAATCAGAAAATTTTGATAAAATAATAAACCAAGATGATGAAGTGCAACTAAAGCTATGGTTTTGGTTGGTACCCCAGAAAAATATACTAATAAACAAGAACTAAAGCTCTGAAATAAATAAATGAAACAGATGTCCAAGAAAGTCTTGAAGAAAATGGTGACAGAATTAACTAAGTTTTCAAGAAGAGAATCCTAAGGATGAAGAGAATCTGAAAATGGGAAGTTAACCCAAGAAACCAACAAATAAGTCAAAACCTAGTAGGGGCTACTTTTTCAAAATACCTAACCTAACAATAACAGATGTTTGGAAACACAAATGCTGCTTTCAATGATTGAACACTCTTTGGACCATGATTGTTGTGTTCAAGTTTAAATGTCTCAAAAAAGGAAATGAAGAAAAAAGGTTTGTCTAATTTTCGATTTCCTGAATGTCCTCTGTGCCTCTACATTGCTAGCAAGAACAAATTTAAATGTAGAATGTTTTGTTGGAAACTTTTGGTCATTATATATATGTTATTTTCGTCCCATTTTTTTATTAAAATAAATTTTCATTTTAATTGAATTTTACCATGTATATGTATAGTAGTTTTCACTTTTCATATTCTTCCTAGCTTGATCCGTGTGTAAACATAATTGTTAACAATTTTGCATAAAATATAATAAATAGTGTGAAAATATTTAACTTTAAAGACCATTAATGTATAAGTAAAAATAAAATACTATACATATATATGATAAATGAGTTACTTCGTTTTCTTTTGTAAAAATTATTCGGTGATTTTGTCAATATATTGAGTGTTCACTATTATAAATTCCAACCTAATAAAATTTTGAAAGATGATAGAATAAAATCGAACCAAAAATCTTTAATTAAGGTGAAACTGATCTACGTATTTCTCGGTAAATTACTTTCTTAACCCAAATGGGAAGTAGGGTAAAGATTTTTAGATGATTCGTTCGGCCAGATCTATTTATTTTTCCAAGGTGGAGCGTGAGGAGCGGAGGGATAAAAAAAGTGGAATCAAAATGGGAATTCTTTTAAAATTTCTTTTTCTCTTCTTGTTTCTGATAGTGGCAAGTTTGGCGACTAAATAATAATAAAAAAAACAATTAAATGGTGCTGTGAGTATAATTTGTAAGTAATTTACTTACCATTGTACCTTACATAATATTCTAAAAAAATGTACTTTATATAATAGTTTGCAAGAATATTTAATTTTAAGTTTTAAAATCAACATTAATGGCGGTAATGTGATAAATTATTTATTTATTTTTAATTTAAATTTTACGAGAAAAATTAAGGATGTCAGAAAATTTAGAATCGCAGTTGATTAATCCTCAAACATTATCGGCATTTTTGGTCTATTTAAATGGCCTATCTTAAAATCAAGAAGGAAGCACTTTTGATGGATGAGCGCATTAGATATTTACCTAAACCGATAGGTTCTTGAGAATGGTATTTCTTTTCTGTATTTCAAATACTTCGTACAGTACCCAACACTTCGTTCAAAGTCCGACTAATTTTTTGTATAGAAGGAAATACAAAGGATAGCCAATGAGATAAAAAAAAAATGGTGAAAATTAAAGCCATTGTGTTCCCACAAAGTGATAACAAACTAGATGATGGTATAGAATTGGAGCTTTTCTTAAAAGCAAATTCCACTAACTTTCCACTATTTTAAACTTCACCATCTTCTCAATCGAAAAAGAGAGTGTCAAAGCAATTTTAAATATATATTTTAAATATATTATACTCACTTGTTCTAAAAAAAACTTTTAACCTGCTTTTATAACAATTAAAGTAATAATTGATTATTATTTTTAATGTATTTATAGCTAATTGTTCTCAATTGTTATTAACTATGTCCAATCAACACTTATTTCGATTCCCCTGAAGGAAAAAAAAAAGATTAAGAAATCATTTTTTCGAATACGGAAGAAGTATCTAGTTTTCATATTCACTACTTACTTCTTTTTTATACTTAAATGTATACATGTCATTTTAATATTTATTTAGTTAAATAAAAATGAAATATATAATATAATAGAGAAGGGATAGGCCTAATAATCTTTTGATACATCAATTAATAAAATGTTAGTATTAAAAAATAAGTAGTTTTAGTTTTTTTTTTTTAAATGGAATAAAATAAGTCTCAACAATTTGCCCATTTATCTTTTTTTTATGTGTACAAAAGTATAGTAAAAAATTAATGATGCGTATAAATGGATTATAAGATAGTGTTTAGGGTTCAAAAATGTATACAAAAATAATTATCTTTTTAATTAATAATAATTCAAATAATATCATGATCCAAGAAATTTTGTAGATCAGCTAAGTGCAACAACTCATGATTCAATTTTTAATATATTACATTCCAACGTGAGAGCAATGTCATTTAAATTGATGGGTTTTTATTTTCTTTTTTTAAAGGAACATGAAAATGCTAACCAACGTGATATACACTAATACTAACACAAACATTAGACACAACAGAAATACCAACACAACTATACGAGAAAATTAAAAATTACAAAATACAAACAATAACACTGTATATATATATTTTACAAAAACATATTCCAAATTGTATGCATAGAGAGAAATTGGCAATTTATTATTAATATAATTCACATCAATATAAAAGAATTAATATCTATTTATTAACATTAACTACTGAAAATTATAACTGAAAAATAGGAGGAGATATGAGTGGTGAGTCTGAACATATATAGTGTTGATGTCCACCGTATGTCAATGTAGAAAATGAATTGACAACAAAAGGAAATACATTAAAGTAAACCACATCCTTGTTTTGGTCACACTATTTGGATAAGGATTTTCCCGGACAACTCATGCATTAGAAGTTAGAAACACACCCGAAACTCAAACTTTGATTAATTTATTTACTCATAAAGAAAAAAGATAGATTGTTTAATATTAAAAATATTTTTACCAATTATTGTCTTGAATCTCATGCTCGACTCTCAAATGATATTTATTTAAAACCGAGGGGAATACTAATTAATTAAGTTGTCTTTTTTTAAAAAAAGAAAAAGAAAATAAAGAAACATTAAGCACCAATTTATTAAATATTAAAAGTTATTAATTATAGTACTATTTTCAATTTCCTTGAACTTTTCTCCTTACTCCTTTCGTCCTTCTCCAGTTCCCAAATCGCTCGTCGCACTTCCTCCCGTCTCCTCCTCCAAGAACAAAACACTCTTAGCAAAAATAAAAAATAAAAAATTAAAGAAACCCAGCAATTCATACACTGCAATCTCCTCTAGGGTTCTTAACTCTCCAATCATCAATCTCAATTCGCTTCGTTTACAGGTAATTCATCATCTTCTTCTCCTTCCAATCTCAACACGATCATTTATTTTCCCTTTTCTGCTCTTTCCGCCCATTTATGTCGCTCTTATTTTGTTTCTTATGCTTGGGATCGCATTTCTTCATCCTTGATTTTTTCAGCCTCAAATTTATCATTCCTGTCCATAAATGTTTGCTCCACCGCCGCTGCCAGCTCAGCAGTATTCAGTTATTTATTTCCATTAAAAGACACTTTTTCGAGATTATATCCCGACTCTTCTGTGAACAATCCGTCTTTTTTCATCACGTACGTGATTTGAATTATGGGTTGAATATTGCAAGGGCAACGGTATTGTTGTATGTGTATGCTGACATTTTGTGTACGCGAAGTTCTAGCTTTGACTTTTGAAATGTGTTCTGGCAATTTTCATCCGTGTTTTTCATATGTATGTTGAGTTTGATATGGTTAATAGCCAATGTTTTCAGATGGCAGGGATATTTGGAGGTGCTTGGTAGCTGATAGATTGAATTTTGTGTTTGTTTATTTGTTTTAGGGGTTGTCGCGATGCACCGTGTTGGTAGTGCGGGTAACACGAACAACTCTGTTCGTCCGCGTAAGGAGAAGAGGCTTACTTATGTGTTGAGTGATGCTGATTATACAAAGGTGAGATGATCCCTGTATGGACATGTATGAGAAGTTGTTAAGTTGCCCGATTGAATATTTAGTTAAATGCTATTTTTGTGGTTGGACTTGTTTATTTTATGTTCAGAAAAGAGGGCTTATCTTTCCTACTAGCGTTCATGCGCTTTGTTAAAAAGGATGGAAGTCTAAAATAGATAATGTTGTGATCTATGTGTTGTTCATGAAGAGTTCACTGTAAGTAGAGGCCATTTACATCCAGTAGCATTAGTGTTTTTTATGCATGATTTTGTTTTTATGCATAATGGTAAAAAACTGGAGATGCACTACATGGGCTTGCCCAATAGGTTGAATGACTCGTTTCTCACGTTTCTGTTAATTTTGCTTGTTTAACACTCTTACATAATAAGTAAGTTCGGTCAGTTATGATTTCTGTTGATTTTCCTCCTGCTACTGTTGGATGGTGGCAGGAATTTGAATGGGTATTTGTCACAAAGGAAACTTGTTTTACCGACACAAGTATGGAGCTTATCTTTTTTGTGCCCAATATTGCAACATTTTGTTGACTGCGTTCCCTCTTCTCTCTACCTTAATCTTTCCCATTTTGAAAAATAGTAAATTATGGATAGTAATCTGTTGATGACTTGGTTGCTCGTAGGCTTATGGTTCCTTATGCTTGTGTTCTTGGCCTTTTTTTGCAGCATTGTGCTGGCATAAACTGTCTGGCTATATTAAAATCATCTGCATCTGATGGGCATGATTACCTCTTTAGTGGGAGCCGGGATGGGACATTGAAGAGATGGGAACTGTCTGAAGATTCTGCTACTTGCTCTGCTACATTTGAGTCACACGTTGATTGGGTAGGTCCCTTTCCTCGTTAATTGTTATATTATTACCATACATTATTGCTATCAGAGTCTGCAGGATGCTAAAATGTTTCACACGATTAGAGTTTGAAACTTTGAATAGGTTCTGAATTTTGTGAATGCTTAAATAGGCAAATTTAAGGATTATGCACCCCCTTCCTGCAGTAGCTAAGTTCTGTTATATGATCCTGGCAAGGACTGGTGGATGCTTAAATGTCTTGTCAACTATTAGGTAATCTAGGTTCTGCAAATTCTTATGGCTTGTTCTGAGTCTGGTCTTTGATGGAAGAATATTGAGTCATATATTGGCTCCTTGAAATTGGGATACTTGTATGATTTTTTTAACTGCAAGTAGGAGAGTCCTCCCATCCCTTACACTGGTGTGTTAGATGTGAAAACTTAATCTTTTCATCAAATAAACATTGATCAGCTTCTATATCTTTGTGGCGTTTCCATTTATATTTAGGTAAATTGTTGTATAGTATACTACTGTTTTAGATGCATAAAGTTTGACTGACGGAAAATAGGCTGATAAGCATCTGGATATTAAGGGAATATTTCTGTTTGGACAGGTTAATGACGCTGTCCTTGCTGGAGATAGTACCCTTGTCTCCTGCTCTTCAGATACCACCCTCAAGGTATGCCTATTTTTCTAATTGTTTCTTGCTTTGTATCTGAGTATTAGCTATTTTTGTTGATTTTTTTCTTTAATAAAAAATCAGTTGTTTATTCTTTTCTGTGGTGATATGACAGACATGGAGTTGCTTGTCTGATGGAACATGCACCAAAACACTCCGTCAACACACTGATTATGTTACTTGTCTTGCTTCAGCAGAAAAAAATGTAATTTCTATGTCAATTTTCGTTTGTCGTAATACCTTCATGGATTAAAGGTTTCTGTCACTGCATCTAGCTATTTTAGTTTCACACTCAATTTGCTAGTTTCATGCTTGAAGGATGATGCTTACACATTATTAAAGCCATTTTCTGATCCAGTTCTTAGTGTTGTGCATTTTAGAGCAAGATTGTTGCGTCTGGTGGACTTGGTGGGGAGGTTTTCATTTGGGACCTAGAAACCGCACTTACTCCAGTCGCGAAGTCAGGTGATGCTATGGAAGATGATTGCTCAAATGGTGCTAATGGTTCTACTAATTCATTGTCCGTGACTAGTTTGCGGACTATTGGCTCGAGCAACAACATCTCAATGCACCCGCCTCAGTCCCAAGGATATGTTCCAGTGGTTGCCAAAGGTCACAAGGAATCAGTTTATGCATTGGCAATGAATGATAGTGGAACAATTCTTGTCTCTGGAGGAACTGAAAAGGTATTTTTGATAAATGTTTTTATTTACTTATTTTAATTTCTTTGACTTTTATAGTGTATATACAAAAGAACACGTTAATGTATGCTCCTTTTCACTCCTCATATGTTTACTTGTCATTTTCTGGTTTGAAAATGTTCAGGTTTATATTGTGGTTTTGAAAATGTCGTGGCTTATTGTAAGCAAGAGCTGATTTGCCTCCTCTGTTTCTTTTCTAGGTTGTGCGAGTTTGGGACCCAAGAAGTGGCTCAAAGACTATGAAGCTAAGAGGGCACACTGATAATATTAGGGCTCTTCTTTTGGATTCTACTGGCAGGTTGGTTTGCATGATCTGCAGATATAGTGAGCTAATTTCAATTGAATTTAAGGTTTGAGTTGATTTCCGTTAACTCAGGTTATCATGATAGTCTGCATTACGTGCACATAGTTTTTTCCCCCTCCTTTAGTATTTTGCATTAAAATGGTGCTCCAGCTAGAGTTTGATGTGTCTATCTTTATATTGTGTGCAATTTCATATTCACGTTTCTCTTGAAACCTCATCATTGTAAAGGCTTTAAATGAGATGCTATGCCAATGATAGTTCCGTCTTGACAGCTCATATGGATATGGTCAGACATTCCTTGCCAAATGTTTATTCTTTGGGGTTATTTATTTGGATAACCCATCTATGTGGCATTTGTTTTGTCAGTAACAAAATTTCAAATTCGTTATTGCAGGTTCTGCTTATCAGGTTCCTCCGATTCTATGATTAGGTGGATATTTTTGCTTTTTTTGTTGCAATTTATTCCCTAGTTTAAATATAAAAATGCATATGAAACTGTCTTGAATTTGTTATGGATCTTGTAGACTATGGGACCTTGGTCAGCAGCGTTGTATCCATTCATATGCCGTGCATACAGATTCTGTTTGGGCACTTGCTAGCACCCCAACATTTAGTCATGTTTATAGTGGTGGAAGGGACCTTTCAGTAAGAAGAGTTTCTTGTGAAGCTTAACCAATGCAATTTTCAACCTTTTGTGTAATATTGTCTTTGGTGCTCTTATTATTGATATCCCACTCTTTCTATGCCTCAGTTATACTTGACAGACTTGTCAACAAGAGAAAGTCTTTTGCTGTGCACTAAGGAACATCCAATTTTGCAATTAGCATTGCATGATGATAGTATATGGGTGGCGAGTACAGATTCTTCGGTAGATAGGTGGCCTGCTGAAGCACACAATCCTCAAAAAGTCTTTCTGAAAGGGGGTTCATTCTTGGCTGGAAACCTATCATTTTCAAGGGCAAAGGTTTCCTTGGAAGGATCTACACCAGTAAGTAATGATTGTAGTTCTTTTATTTGTGGATGCTAGTTCATTAATTGTTGCTACTTTTGTTTTATAAGGAGACCTTGATATAAGTTGAACATGCATGTTTGATTTTTGTTATGTTATTCATAGATTTAGGATCACTGGTTATTATTAGTGTCGACTATCCTATTCTCTTGATTGTGGGATTGACATGCAATTTTTTATTTGTTGCTATATTATTTGGCATTTTTCTAGGTTCCTGTTTATAGAGAACCGACCTTAACCATTCCCGGAACTCCTGCAATAGTTCAACATGAAATTTTAAATAACAGAAGACATGTTTTGACAAAGGTAAGCATGGTACTTTATCTTTTCAGTCAGCGTGTACTTAAGTTGTTAAATTGAAAAACGGTGTTTTGTAAAATTATGCCTGTTTTACAGGATAATGCTGGTTCAGTGAAGCTTTGGGAGGTTACGAAGGGTGTTGTAGTTGAGGACTATGGAAAGGTTGCAACTATACTGATACTTTTGTCAGATTAGCCTTCTTGTTTTTACGTGTTCATACATACATAACTGCTTTGAGGTTTCAGTTGGTGTAACTCAGCAGCTCAATGAATTTTTTCTTCAGGTTCCCTTCGATGAAAAAAAGGAACAATTATTTGAAATGGTATGATATTCTCTTTTTGCTTTCCAAATTTCCTAATAATGTGTTGGAATTTAGTGTGTGATTTTTGGTGGATCTTTCTGTTGGTTCATTTACTGCTCTAGGTAAGCATTCCTGCCTGGTTCACTGTGGACACCAGGCTTGGGAGTTTGTCTGTTCATATGGACACACCGCAATGCTTTTCTGCAGAAATGTATTCAGCTGATCTTAGCATACCTGGAAAGCCTGAGGATGATAAGGTAAATTGGAAAAATGGAAGCTGTTAGGGGAAATAATGTGACTGTTTACTCTTCAATAGGAAATAAAGATGCTAGAATCCTTACCCAACTTTTATGACTTAAGTACAGTGTTCTATCTCTTTGACCTATTTATTTCTAAAAGAATTTAATAGTAAATGATGGTTGAATCTGATAATTTTCCTTTTTTCCCTGATAATTATTCGCAACTCAATATGTACAATCTCTGAGAGATTAGATCTGTATCCCCTAAAGCTTGGCATTGACACGCCCTAGGCCATACTTCCTGGAGTGGCTGTATAATTTTATTATACCATAGGGTTTTCCTCAGTTTATGTTAAATGGTAACTGAAGCAGTGATCTGTGTTTAGTAAAAGCAGATTACTTTCACCAGCAGTAGTTTAATTTAACCTATCACTCTGACTCATATGTAGATAAATCTAGCCCGTGAAACCCTCAAGGGTCTATTAGCTCATTGGTTGGCGAAAAGAAGGCAAAGACATGGATCCCAAGGTTCAGCTAATGGGGATGCTTTATCTGGAAAGGATACGGCTCCTAGAAGTCTTAATCATTCTAGAATTGATGTAGATGTTAGCGCTGAGAATGATTCTATGGTGTATCCTCCATTTGAATTTTCAACAAGTTCCCCTCCGTCAATTGTAACTGAAGGCTCTCAAGGAGGTCCTTGGAGAAAAAAAATTACGGATTTAGATGGAACTGAAGATGAAAAGGACCTCCCTTGGTGGTGTTTGGATTGTCTATTGAACAACCGCCTACCTCCGAGAGAAAATGCCAAGTAGGGTTTTCACTATCCTTTTCATTATTTTTCATCGCTGAATTAGTATTTTATGATGATTTTGGGAAGATTACATATACAGTTGCTGGTCTCTCTTTATCTGGATTTTTTCTACATGCTTTTACTGTCTCTTTAGTAGTTATTCTTCCTATTGGATACTGCATTGTCTTTAACTATAATTGTGGTTGTCTTTTGTTGTTACTTTTATCTAAAACTGTATATGCTAGAACTAAATATGCTGGCAAATCGCTGTGTTTCTGCAGGTGCAGCTTTTACCTTCATCCTTGTGAAGGTTCCACTGTTCAAATCCTGACTCAAGGCAAACTAAGTGCACCTCGCATACTGAGAATACATAAAGTAAGTTTCTGATTTGGTAATATGAAGAGAATAGTTGTGCTTGTTTTCCACTGTTGGAGGGTTTTACGAAAAGCCATCAGTTGCTAATTTCTTATCTTAGCAGGCGTGTTTGGTAGGTTCCATGCAGATTGTTAGACTCAATATTTGTCTGGGATCTTTTGAGAAATTATATTAGTCATTTCGTGTAGGATCTTCTGATAATCTTGCATGAATAGGTTTTACAGATCATGAGTTATTTTATTTTATTTATTTATTGTAGCTTTGATATGTAGATCTGCTTCTGTTTTTTGACTTTCTTACTGGAGGCAAAAGTTTACACTTTCACTGAAGCTTGCTGCTTAGAGCATGTGTATGAATTTAGCAGCAGTTATATCTGGTGCTGCTGTACCCCTAGATATGTGGAAGACAATAAATTTGTTAGATCATTTTGCCTGTATACTCCTATTTTTTATTTTCATGGCTTGTCCTTGTGGGCTTTTGTTATCTATTGAACAATCCACCCTGACTGGCTAGGTTCTACCAATGCAGGTTGTCAATTATGTCGTAGAAAAGATGGTCCTTGACAAACCACTGGATGGTGCGAATCCTGATGGAACATCTGCTCCTGGACTTGGAGGGCCATTACAGCACGCCAGCATTGGAGATGTATCTTTTCGTTCTGGGCCAAGGCCTTGGCAAAAGCTTAAGCCAACCATAGAGATATTGTGCAATAATCAGGTAGGTGCATGTATATTGCATGGAAATGGCTATACTGATTATTGGTGGTGCTTAATTTACTAGTACAGAACAGTCCTGCAAGTTTTGAAATATTCACTATAGGTGACTGGTAAATTTTTTATCTTCTGGATATCATATATTAAAGCAGGGAGAATTAGGCTAAACAGTCATACACATGTTGATTTGTGCCTAGGGAACAGTTTATAATGGGTACAAGTGCCTTTGGGCACTCGTTAGCAGGGCTTTTCAATTGAACTTGTTTAATCAATTCGCTTGGTTACTTTTTTGTTTTGCATGATAATGAGACAACCCTCCTCTTGTTATTTGCAATTGCTTACTTACATCTTCTGTGTTTTCTAGGTCTTAGCCCCGGAAATGAGCTTGGCCACTGTGCGGGCTTACATATGGAAGAAACCTGAAGATCTGGTCCTGAATTACAGAGTTGTTCAGGGAAGGTGACTTCACGCAACTGGTGGGAACTTGTGAGTGTTAATGTACTCTCGTTTCTCTATTCCTCTTTACTCTCTTAACAGTCTGTCATCTTGAATTGAAATGTGCTTGATTGAGAATTCTTTCATTGCTTTCACAGCCGGGCAAAACTTAGGCAGTCTGTGTACTACTAATTATAGTGGTTTGTCTTTATATTTCGTAGGGAAAGCGTTTAACATTACTAAGTCATGTGGTCATTTGCCTTCGTTTGGGGAAACAATTGTTTTATCAAATTTCAAATTACTTTCTTTTTGAACCGGATTCTTGCTTCTTATTGTGTCACAGGTGTTGGGACTTTTGGTTATTGCACACTATGCTTGTGTAAAATATCAGTGAATATATTGGTCCTCCATGGTACTTGGTTTGATCAGACGTATTCCTTGGGTTCTTGTACATCTGGAAACTAATTGATTGTTGAATCCATGGGCATTCTCCAGTTGCTGAGTTCCTGGTTAGTCCTTTCCTCTGTGGTATATAAGTTTTGAAATTTGTCTAGCCGTCATGCAATCTTTTGCTGTATGCCACAAATTTGTAGGGCAAGCCTGTTTGTGGTGGTAACAGTTTGGGTGGAGACTTAGTGAGAATGATCCTAGAAACTTTTGTACGGAAGGAGTGTCTGATTAGAGGCTATGATGTTGAAAAGCTTTGTAGATTTGTATTGTTGGATACAATATTTATTTAGCCTTAGAAATGCTGCTATGAAGGTTTTTCCCTATTTTTTTTGGAAATAATACAATCCCATTAATTCTGACCTAGTCACTCTATTTATGTGCTTACATTTTTTTTTTGCTTCAATTTTTCTCTCCTATTCTTCTGAGTTGTTACTAAACAAAACTCTGCAACTCTATGAAGAACCTTGAGTCCACGGAAAACAGATTGTTGGGCTTTGATAGTTTGTCGGCATATCTCGCCTCTATCGAGCACCAACAAAAAAGAGTATGTTAGTGTGCTAAGTCTTGCTATTTCTTATGTAATAATTTATTTTGGCCAGCAATTTTTTATCTTCTAGGGTCTTTTGGTCAAATGCAAATGAATGCAATTGTTTATTCTGTTTTATTGGAGCAAATTACTTATGGACAATCATAACGGTGCCTTTGTTAAGATGAATCAGGAATGATAGTGGGTTTATATTCTAAAGTTTTGATTCCCGTATGACACGTGAATGAGTAAGTGGAATTCTTGTGGTGGAAGGAAACTATTCTTATAAAGTGTTGATTACATTTATCTGTTTAGCTCTTCCTGTTGTTGACTGGAAAGATATTGTGGTTTGGAAAATGAGATATTGAGGTAAGTGCTTTTTTTCTTTACATATTCCTTGATGTATGCACAGTTTTATAGTGCGAAACAACTGCTCATCAGTGTTTTTTTAGGTTGGTTGGTAGAAAATGTACCCTGACGATTTGTCGGTAAGCAATCTAATCCATAATGAGAGAGACTAAATGTATCTATACAGTACTATGATTAGTAGCTTGAAGTCTATACATATTGACAATTTTGATTTGACTCACCATAAATAAGCATTACCATCACCTAGTGCAACACGCCATTATGGTGATGTCTATTTCAAAATTTGTGTGGTTTATGGTCCATTTCGTTATGGTTGTGATTTTTCTCTCTTACATATTTAAGAATCTAGTGTTTTGAGGATATGAATTGATTTATTATCCAGCTAGAATCAATTGTAGTTTTGTGGTATTTTCTATAAAACAGAGGATTAGATTGCAAGTTGGAATCTCCTAAGTTACATTATAATTTATTTAAAGAAACTATTATTATTATTATTTTGATCCCTAAAGGGAAAACAGGATTCTTTCGAAGACATTCATGAGAATTACCTTACGGCATGACATACAAAGTTGTAGCTCATCTGGTAAGTGCATACCCTCCTTTATGAGGTAGCTCATGAGTTCGATCTATGGTGGCGTAATGAATGCGATTTGTAGACTAAAAATTTATGAAATAATTGGTGTTGTCATGAAAATGACGACTTCTATCTAGGAATTGAGAAGCAAGCAGGATATGCTGCACGTCTCTATTGTTTTTTTTTGATTCCCCTACCAGGAAAGTGCCATTTCGTTGGAGGCAAAAAAAAAGGCCTTAGAATGTGCAGTTACGTTGTTGCATAAGTGTCTTTGATTTGGATCTTTTTCGAACCATTGCATTGTATGTTAGCGGTAGTAGCCACTCCTTTGGAGGACTAAATAAAGCTTAAGAAAATGACTTGTCCTCTTTCAATCAACAAGGAACCAAAAAAAAAAAACAGTAGGAAGCAATGCATACTCTCTTTCTTCAACTTTGCTTCTTGGATGTGGATAGTTATGAAGAAAGAAGCAATATTAGCATATAAAAGTTGCAAGGCTTGGTTACAAAAACCTACAAAATCAACGTAATTATCAGAAAGGCGGAAAAGGATAGTTTGTCAAATGACTTTTCTTTCTCGAGGGAAAGTATCCTATTCATGAAAGAAAAGTCAACAATTCTTAGCAATATTAGTAATACGTTTCATAAAAATTCATATAAATACAATATAGTGGATTGATTATTCAAGACAAATATATCAACCTTTAGATATTGACTATTATGTGTTTTTGCAACTTTGACTCTCTTTATCAAACATTTTAGAACTCTTTTCGCTAGTTTCAAAGCCGCCACTATATTAAATTATTAATAAAATTATAAAATAGTAAATTAAAAAAAAGAATAATTTGTATTACAAATAAATAACAAAATAATTAGAATAAAAATAGTTCATATAAAAGTCTAAAGATTAGGAAAAAGAAGTTTAAGGATCAAAATGTTAATTAAAAAGATAATTTTTTTTGGCAGTATGGTTAGAGGAAAGTGGAGCTTAAAACGAACTCTCAAGTTGCTTTGGCGGCAATAGATTTAACGACGATATGGGCGTCGAGATTTCTTCTTTCCAGATTTATAATTTATACGGTGTTGCTTTTATTAGTTGGATTATTTGTTATTTAATGTTTTATTTCAATTTTTTTAATACATATTTAGTGGCGAAGAATTACTTGGAGGGTAGTATTTACTTTTTGTAAATAAATTTGTCACAGTATTTTTTATTAAAAAAATGTTTTATAAATATTTTTCTGTGTAAAAAAGTTATCACAACTATGGGGATACGTTATGAGTCTTATGACCAAAATATAGAAAAAAATAAAACGTACTCAATTTGAGAAAGAAACAAAATCATAAAACTCACGAATTTGGACATTGCCACCTTTTTTTTCTTTTCCTTTTAGGTAAATGAAAATCTCTTGGCTTATTTCTAAAAACAGGCCATCACTTCTTCTAAAATATTTGAAAAATCCCATGACTTATGTAGAAGGATAGAAGCTACGAGTTCTTTTTCCCTCTTCCCGAGAGATTATTCATTATTAAAGAAGAAGAAAAAGAAGAGAACACATTATGGGAGTTGTGGACAGTCCATAACCAGGAAAAAGATGTGGCAAGTGGTGTGTGAACAAGCACACCAGCCAGGGAGAGACCACTCAAAATGTAAGTCGTGTTGTCTCATTGGTTGATGAACAAAATGGAAAAGAAAAGAAAAGAAAGTAATGAAAGTGACGTAAATTCAAAATTTTCTACCCATGTTTATATTTTTGCCTGCTAAAATCCAAAACACAAATTGGTAGTAAGTAACTCATAACTGTACAACTTTCTTCCATCTTCTGATTTCCATCTTACCAACAGCAACCGCAATTAAAGCTGTCCGTTTCAGAAGCAAGCAACCATTCTACAAGTCAGAAGCATTTTCCTTCATAAAAAGATGCAAGACCGCATTTTGGTTTCTGGGTTTGCTGAAAGTTTGCTTCTTGCTCCTGTTTGTTGATTATATCTTTTGTGGCACTTGTGTTTAAGTTTTTAAGGTGAGGAAGTGAGGCTGTTGATCATGTTTTCTTGATTTTTGCTGCTATTTTGAGAAGGAGAAGTCTAAACTTTTATAGAGAAGGTTGTGTTTGTTAGTGTAGCAGTAGTAGCACTTGACAACTATCATCAAATTTTCTCAATTTTTGCTGCTTGTTGCTAGAAAAAAGCTTGGAACTTCTTCACTTATTGAGTTCTTGAAAAGGGTTCTTAATTTTGGGGTTCTTTACTAAGTGCAAGTACTTGAAAAAGGTTTCAAATTTCTGTGAAGTTGGTTTTCAATTGAGTAAAGTTCTAAGTTGGTTCATACTTCATAGTAGAACATGGCTTCTGTTGTTTCTTTCCAGGCATGGCCTAATGTTGTGGTAAATAGGGAGATTAAGCCTCGTTTTGGAGTGAGAGTTCGAGGTTTAGGTGATGATGGCCAGACATTATTGTCTTCTGATACTGTTGCAGTAAATGGATCTTCTTTTCCTAGAAAGAAGAAGGAGCCAAATGGAGCTCTGGTTGGAGGAGAAATCGGTGAGAAAGAGAAGAGTGGAGCACTGGTGGATGTTGGTAATGGAAGTTTGAAGTCTAGAAGTCAGAAAACTTGGGTTAAAGATGTTGTTTCTAAGGATTTGGAAGTGTTGTGGGATGATGGGTATGGGACCAAGACAGTGAAAGATTACCTTGAAGGAGCTAAGGAGATTATTAACCCTGATGGGGGGGCACCGCGGTGGTTTTGCCCTGTTGATTGTGGGCAGCCTTTAAAAGATTCTCCAATTCTTCTGTTTTTGCCTGGTAATTGCTGCTTCTTCATTACAAGTTCAATCGGTTGTCTGTTTATTAGTTGCTAGTTTGGGTGGAAATAGTCTTCTGTTTAATGTTTGACTGTATAATTTGAGACTACAAATGTTATTACATCAGCTTTTGGAGATCTTAGGATGTTGAAGTTAAGTTTTCTTTTTGGTATTGATTATGCAGGGATGGACGGCGTTGGCCTTGGCCTCATGTTGCATCATAAAGCTCTTGGAAAGTAAGTTCTGTTATTTTCTTCTTCAATTATGCAAGTAGGAAGATTTGTATGGTTGTGTTTGGATAGTCAATTCCTCTACTATTTATTGCAATTGCTGCTAGCGAAAAATTGCTCGAGATAATATTTTATTGTTACTTGAAGTAGGTTCTGCAATTTGATTGCGAATCAAACACCATCTAAAATTCATCCAGGAGAGTAGTTTCTACTTGTCACTATTATGCACAACTCTTTGAACATTTTCCCCCCTTCTAAGTCAGTGTATCCATGCCTTGTAATGAAGGCAGTCAAAAGCTTATTTTGTCCTTGTTTCTTTTCCTTCCAGTGCAGTTCGTATTTCATTCTGTTATCTTGGCTCTGTGTAGTGAATGATTTCTGCAATAGAATTTTGTTCAAATTGCAGGGTGTTTGAAGTTCGGTGTCTTCATATTCCGGTGTATGATCGCACACCATTTGACGGTATTAGTCTTTTTAATTCATCTCAGCATACTTTCTTGAATGTTTGGTCATTTATCTGCATTCTAACTGTACTTTGTCACGCGAAGGGCTTGTGAAAATTGTTGAAGAAACCGTGAGACTAGAGCATGCCTCAAATCCAAAGAAACCCATTTATATAGTGTCAGAATCCTTTGGAGCATGTATAGCGCTCGCTGTTGCTGCACGCAATCCTAAAGTTGATCTGGTAGTCATTCTAGCTAATCCAGGTCTGTTTTCAGAAATGTTGCAATGGTGTCCATTGTTTACCCTTGGTGATTCTAGGTTCTAGACTCGGCCTATACACCGTAGTTAGTCTAATGTTTCTTACTTCTATTTTTCAGCTACGTCGTTTGGCAGGTCACAGCTGCAACCCTTGCTCCCTCTCTTGGAGGCTTGGCCAGCTGAATTACAAAATGCAATCCCCTATGCTCTAAGCTTTGTCATGGGTAAATGTCTTTTTATTCTTTATTTTTACTCCTAAACTATTTTCCATAGATGCATTTGCCATGATTTTTTCTTCTTCTGCTAGCGTCAGTGAAGTTATTTTTTTTCCATGACACCAGGTGATCCAATGAAGATGGCCATGGTGGATATCGAATATACACTTCCTTCTGGAATTAAAATGGAACAATTGTCTAACAATCTATCCGGTTTGCTACCATATCTCTCTGTAAGAAAACCAAGAAAGCATTTACGAGTCTTTGCGCTTTTTACTTATTCTGTGGAAACAAAGGACTCTCACCAGGTTTGGTCAGTTTATCCTGTGTCCACTGCGAAACCTGACAAAAGAATTAAGAATTTTACCATAAAACAGGATATATTGCAGCAGTACTTTCAGTCTTAGGCCTAAGCTCTAACTTTGTTGTCTTATCAATTTTTGTTCCACAATTGTTTTAAGCCTTTTCCTTTTGTCGCTTAGGCTTACACAGATATATGTTTCTGCCTTTATTTCAGGGTTTGGCTGATATTATTCCAAAGGAGACACTTCTTTGGAAGTTGAAACTGCTAAAAACCGGTGCTGCTTATGCAAATTCCCGGCTTCATGCAGTGAAAGCTGAAGTGCTAGTACTGGCTAGGTCTTTGCTTTCCCTAAACTTTTGGATTTCTTTATCTTTCTCTCATCTTTGCACCGTTTTGTGCTCAATTATTTTTTCATCTATGTTGGTTAGTTGCCATTGCACATGTGTTCGTGTTCGTGTTCGTATTATAAGAAAGATGTCTCTTAGGATTACAATTCTTCTCCTGCTTGATTTTGTTTGGTATGCCACATGCAAGTAACTATTATGAGTAAAGTTGATGGTGTATTGCATTGCAGTGGCAAGGATAACATGCTTCCTAGTCGAGAAGAAGCTGAACGTCTGTATAATTCAATGGAGAACTGCGTAGTTCGTTATTTCAAGGACAACGGGCATACCATTTTTTTGGTAGGTGAGCTTCTTGGGTGCAACTATGATTCACACATTTAACATTTTACTATGCAATGAGCTTTATTTGTTCTTATTATTTTTTCTGCTCCATGTTACAGGAAGATGGGGTAAATTTGCTTACTGTCATTAAGGGAACTAACAAATACCGCCGATCAAGCAGGCTTGACTTTGTAGCAGACTTTGTGCCACCAAGCATTTCGGAATTCAAACGTGGATACAATGAAGTAGTTGGGTAAACAATTCTGGAAAATAATCTCGGTCTAGTTTAAAGAACAACATATTTTATCACGCCCTATGGTGTAGTTTTTGTCACACTCACATTGGCATCGCATCGATGAGTTGCAGGTTATTGCGGTTCCTTGCTGGTTCGACCATGTTCTCTACTCTAGACGATGGGAAGATAGTGAAAGGTCTTGCTGGAGTTCCAAATGAAGGCCCTGTTCTATTTGTTGGTTACCACATGTTGTTGGGGTTGGAGATTTATTCCTTAGTTGAAGAGTTCATTAGACAGAAGAATGTTGTTGTCCGTGGTATAGCGCACCCAGAGGTATTTTCAGAAAAAAGGGAGAGTTCATCCACTGAGTTTTCTGTACTCGATTGGATGCCAGTAATGGGTGCAGTACCTGTCAGTGCAAGCAACCTTTTTAAATTGCTTTCAACAAATTCACACGTGCTTCTTTATCCGGGAGGTGCACGAGAGGCCCTCCATAACAGGGTATGCCATTCCTTCTGTTGATCTGAACAATATTTTCCAGAAGCTAAAAGAAGTATGTATTTTAAGAAGTGCCATGTTTCCTAATATCCAGTTAAATGTAGGATTGTTTCAACTTTCGATTCAAATGTTCTTCACGAAACTCTTGCAAATTTAACATTTTCAATGTCCATCGCATAACATTTTGCTGCATGATGCATGCTCTTCATATTCCGTAAGGAGATACTATTGATTGCTGCTGTATGTGCGCTGAAAGTTTACTTCCCCTAACTTATCTCCACATGTGGTTTCCAGGGTGAAGAATATAAGTTGTTTTGGCCTGATCAACCAGAATTTGTGAGAATGGCAGCTAGGTTCGGGGCGACAATTGTACCTTTTGGAACCGTAGGAGAAGATGACATAGCAGAAGTAAGCATACCCTTAGATTCTAACCCCGGAACCCTTTTCCTATTCAGTTTGAAACAAAATGTATGGTTGTCTTAACCTCTTCCTTTTTCTCTTTCAACTGTCACAGTTAGCTCTTGATTACAACGACCTGATGAAAATCCCGATAGTTAACGATTTTACCCGAGAAACGGCCAGCAAAGCTACAAGAGTAAGGTAATTATATCCTTACGATGATAATTGACGAGTATTTCCTTGCTAGCAAAATACATTGGCTGTCAACTTTAGAGATTAGACTTTAGCTACATTTATGCAGAGCTGTAGTGACTAGTATATGATCTTGTTACAGGGACGAGAGTAAGGGCGAAGTTGCGAACCAAGAACTGTTTCTCCCACTACTACTGCCAAAGGTACCGGGTCGGTTTTACTTCCTATTTGGGAAGCCTATACCTACAAAAGGAAAGGAAGAGGTGTTGAAAGACAGGGAAAATGCGAACCGGTTGTACTTGGAGATCAAATCTGAAGTTGAAAGTAGTATAGCCTACTTGCTGAAGAAGCGAGAGGAGGATCCTTACCGGAATATCATGGATAGAACAGTATACCGTGCATTAAATTCTCCTTTGAATGAAATTCCAGCGTTTGACCCATAGCAAGTGGTTAGACAAAGGCATTTTGCAGCTGCAGGTCTTAGGTCTGTACAATAGAAATGGTATAAGCCTAATATATCAGAAGGGTAAAAGAAAATGTAAGTGGGTTTAGGTCTGATTTTTTTGTTATTATGGTTACATATAGTTTTCAAGAATTCTATAATAGATTTGAGTTTTCTACAATGTTGTTTATCATATCATCCTTAGAATTCCCAAAGTATTTCATTATTGTCTGTAGTCAAAACTCAAAAGATTAATGAAAATCGAAGACATGATCATTGTTTAATGCATTTGATATACTTGTGCAATGATTCCGTCGGAGGATGCCTAGCACTTGCTGTTGCTGCTAGTAACCCGAAGACCGATCTGGTATTGGTATTAGTCAATCCTGGTGAGTTTCATCACATGCTTTTGCAATAATTTCTGATTCTTGACATCTTCATATGGATTGTCACTTAATCTAACAGTTCTAGTCCTATTGTTTCAGCTACATCATTTTGTAGGTCACATCTGCAATCCTTATTTCCTACGGTGGCAGAGGTTGCAAATCAAGAACTGTTTGTCCCAGGAGTTTTGCCTAAAATTCCTGGCAGAGTTTACTATCTCTTTGGCAAGCCAATTGAAACAAAGGGAATGGAAGAAATACTAAAAGATAAAGAAAAGGCAAACCAATTATACTTGGATGTAAAATCTCAAGTTCAATACTATATTTGCCTATTTGTTAAAGAAAAGAGAGGAGGATCCTTATAGGAATCTCGTTGATAGAAGAACATTATACCGTGCATTTCATGTAATTCCTGCATTTGATCCTTAAAATGAAGTAGACTTTACCTTAGTTTACGATGTTGAAACAATGTATGATGGAACATATGAAATTGCATTAACCTTTGATGCGTCAAAACCAAGCTTCTTAAACTTGGTCCGACCCAGCCGAATCAACCCAAAAATTGAGTGTATTTCTTGGTGGGTAAACAAAACACGACTAGTAAATATAATTATATATATCAGAATTAAATTAAAAAAATTATTTCAAATAAATCAATTGATTAAAAATGAATAAATCGTTTAGATCAATCACAATTATAATTTAATAAAATGCAATATTTTAGTACTTATTATAAACATTTTTTCATGAAAAATTAAATACTTGGTAAGTAATTTTAGATATTAAGTGCTGCGTGGATGAATGTGCCATTTTTTCTCCATAAAAAATAAAAATAATTTAGGTTATTTTGAATTTGTTATTTTGTTCATTTTTATGAGTTTATTTTAATCAAATTGAAATAGATTTATCTTCAGTTCGAATTAATCGATTATTCTATATTTTTTTATTCGGATATCCAATATTCAAAAAAAACTTCTATTCAATTAAGAATCAAACAAAGTTTCATTTTCTCGGTCCGGATAACTAATTTTTGTTTAGTTTCTTGAGTTTTGGATTTTTTTGCACAACCCATTGTGTACAACTTAAATTTATATACATGATTATTCATATTCTTAAAAAGTCATGTTATTCTACCAAGTTATGATTAAATGGTAAAAAATTTATCCACTCTTAATTAAAGTCTCGAGTTTGAATCTTAAAAATTGCGAAAGAGAACCATACACAACAAAAAAAACCATCTTTTTGCATTTTGCTCGTCCTCCACCACTTATCATCTTCGATCAATAACAACACTATCTTCGGCGAAATCCCGGCCGCCACAATGGAGTTGAAGTTGGAATCATGGAGAAAACTTTGTCTTCCTCCTAACCTCAAAGACTTAAGGCACTGGTTGGTGCCCAACGTTTAACATTTTATTTATTTTAATACCACACGTTTCATTTTGTCCATTTTGGTGACTAATATTTATTTCATTTGTTCGTTTCACACCATTCCGATCAAAAAATTTAACGGGAAGATAAACAGTTGTTTCCGGCCCCACCTGTCAGTATTTTTGAATTTTAAATTGTAAAAGCGAAAGAAAAAAAACCAAGAACAAAATTAAAAGTTTTTTTCCTTTTCTCCTTTACTTCGTCTTCTTCAACCAAAGTACCTCAATTACCAAAAACCAATTTGGCTTTTGAGTTACATATGCGTTAATCGTTATGTATGGTTTTCCTCTTATTCTTCTTGAGCTCAAAAGAGGCTGCTGCAACATCAAGTGGTCAAAGAGCTCAGGCACCAAGCTTCACGGATAAAAATGTTCATTTTCAGACCACAAACAATCTCATTGACTACCAGAAAATAATCTAAACGGGCAGATTATCATGACAAGCACAAATAAATTGGAGTTAACAAGCAAGCATACCGTATAGGAAAATGGCAGACAGAGAGTTTAGTCAAGCTGTTAAGCCCAGATATTTCACTCAAAATGGTCAAAACCGAAGGCCGTGGTGGTGCTTTTGACAGCTCAAGCTCTTTCAACCGTTTCAATTTACTAAACTCCAACCCATTCAACCCGGGAGATGATATCCTCACCCGCAAGCACTCCAATCTCACCAAATTCCCAAACTCCTAGGGAAACAAATTCACTTCATTCCCAAAAAACTTCAAAATCCGCAACTTCCCCAACTCACTCACCGACCTTTGGAGGAAGAAGGGGAGAGAGCCTTTTTTTTTAAAATCGCGGTGGTGTTTTTATTTTTAATAATTGTAAGACGGGAAGAAAGATTTGAAGGAGAGCGTAGGATTTCTGGATTTACTATTACCAAACAAAGGTAGAAGGCGACGGTATGCGAGCGATGATGGAGAAGGAGAAAAAGGAAAAAAGCTTTTAATTTTGTTCTGGGTATTTTATTTTTTAGCTTTTACAATTTAAAATTCAAAAATACTGACGGGTGGGTCCCGGATAAAGTTTTTTTTGTCTCTCCGTAATTTTTTTTTAACGGAATGGTGTGAAACGAATAAACGGAGTAAACATTAGGCACCAAAATAAACAAAATGAAACGTTTGGTACTGAAATAAATAAAATGGTCAACGTTGAGTACCAACCAGTGCCTTAAGCCAACCTCAACACCATTAACTGCAACTCATCAACAAACTCCGACTAGAGCACCACTGAAGTTTCACCACGACATTCGTCGTCATATTGCCCCACTAGCCGGAGCTCCACCTCGCCAACTACTAGATCCGGCCACCATCATCTTCCCTCCATGATTCCAACTTCAACTCCACCTTGCAACCACCAGATTCGTCCATCGCCATCATCATCTTCCCTCCCGATTCCAACTCTAACAACCATCTCCGCTCGTTCTCTAGATCCTGACCACCACAGCATCACTGTCTCCTCATCTCTATCACATCGCAACCACAAGTCACCATCAACGACAACAACACAATCTACCACAATTTTTTATTGCATTTGCCTGGATGACCATTATCTCATTATCTTCATTTCCTCGAGTTTTGATTCATGGACATATTAAGGAGAAAAAAAGGAAAAAAAATACGAAGAAAGAGAGAAAGAACATGAATTCAATCCAGATTTAATTTGGGAGGAGGAGGATGTGCCGATGTGGTGTGGTGGTGGCGGGTACTTCAAAGCAATGATAATTAGCACACCGTTTTTATGACGCAATGTCATAGATTTAATCATGATAATTAATTATATATAACTAATTTATTTTTTAAAAAGAAAAAGGTATATGGTGCAATAAGCCAACTTTCTCCGGAATACATACAAATACATATAAAATCAAGGACTTTATACAAATACAAATACCGAGCTTCACCGAGAAACCAAACAGAAGCAAACCCTTTCGAATACGCAGAACTTCAACGCCGAAACACAAACCCTCGTCTCCCTCCTCTTCCATCAACAATGGCCGACGACGATTACAATGAGCCCGACATGTGGGTATTCTTCCTCCTCTCAAATTCATTCCATTAACTTCTACAACAATTAGTCTAATTTCATTCTTCTTGGTGCTAATGCTAGGTACGAAGATGAACCAGAGCCTGAGATTGAAGTAAGAAGCTTTTCAATTTGACTTTCTTTTGCATGCACCATAAGGAGGAAAGTTAACACCTTTCTTTGTTTTCTGTATAATAACATGTGGGTGTGGTTTGTTTTCCAGGAAGGAGCTGAGGAGGATATAGAGAACGATGAGAATGAAGATGTGCCAGTCGACCCGATTGACACAGAGGATAAAGATGAGGTTCCTGTGGAGAGGCCGAGAAAGACTTCTAAGTTTATGACAAAGTATGAGCGGGCAAGGATTTTGGGCACGCGTGCTTTGCAAATCAGGTTTGTTGGGTTCTTTCTTTGCTTTTTATAGAACTTTGGTCATTTGAAATTGTGTTTCAATTTTTGTGCTTTGGGTTTTGCAGCATGAATGCTCCAGTGATGGTTGAGTTGGAGGGAGAGACTGACCCGCTAGAGGTAGGGTTGTGGTTGTAAGCTATCCGCTCATGATTGTGGTGTAGATTGCTTGGTATGTTAGGACTTGTTACAGTTAACTAACATGAACTTGATAGATTTGTCTGAAAGGTAGGAAGAATGGATTTGAAAGCTATTTGCTAGTGATAGCGTTATTGTTTCATGCATGGCGGTAAATGTGGCCGCCTTCATGGTTTTTGATGACTTGTTCTGTAGTTTTATGGTTGTAAGGGTGTGTTAAGGCATTCCCATTTATCAAGTGGTGCATTTCATATGATGAAAATGCATGTTTTTGTATACTAATTTGACACAGGCATACAAGTTTAGTGAAATGGATGCAACTTTTGTATCAGAAAAACTGTAGTCTAGGTCAACTATGTGCCTTTCCTCTATATTCTTCGTTTCTTGATGAAATGCTTAATAAAGAGTACCACAGCATTTCCAGATCTTTGCTGAGCTTCACTACTTTGTCTACTGAAATTTGTTTGTTTGCTTATTTACTTTTGTAGATTGCTATGAAGGAGCTTCGAGAGAGGAAGATACCATTTACCATCCGCCGTTACCTACCTGATGGAAGGTGAGAGGCTTAGTTTGAAATTCTGTTCTATTTCAACCAGTTTATTTCTAACCTCTTTAGCATGTGAGAGTATAATATGATTTCCCTTGTTTTCCTAACACATTTGTATGGGATTCCTCAGTTATGAAGATTGGGGAGTTGACGAGCTGATTGTGGAAGACTCATGGAAGAGGCAAGTGGGAGGCGATTAAGCTCTTACCAGTGTGTGTGTTGCTACTAGGATGTTGAACTATAGGAGTCAAGACTTTTCTCTATTAATTGAAGTACTCTGTTGTGGACTGCTTTTTAGGCAAAATGACCACCTAGTGTCTTTATAGCAGATACCTTTAGTTTCAAGAGTTTGTCAATTGTTGGTATGTAATTATTATGTTTTAGCTGTCCCAAGTTGAATGCAAATTTCTAGTAGAAAGTGCGATTTGGATCTCCAGGCATGGTCTGGATTGAGGGTTTATCTAACATTGGCTTCAAGGAAATATTTTGAAACGCTCTACCGAATACATTGTTAAGAAATGCAAGTTTCTTTTTTATCTTTTTATTTACCTGAAATTGATTATTACCAGCACATGCTCATGATGAACATGAGCAAAAATGTAGTAGTCTCCTGATTAGGACAATAACACTTGAAACATGCATATGCATTGTAAAGTGAAAAAACATTTGTTGTTTGCTTCCCTTCCTTAGATGTGGGGCCTCTGTTTGAGCTTTGTGGCTCAGGCAAATTAAGACGCGTCTTCTTTTTCCGGTCTTTTTAACCAAAGCTTTTGGGTGTCTGGCCTTGGCCTGGTTGCATTTATTAGGAGCTGTCAAGGTTGTTGATTAACTTGTCGCTGTTTGTCGGTGTCTCCAATCCAACATCCATCTCTTTTTTCCTCTTCTATCTTCTCCGTTACAGTCTTACAGAGTAGAAAACTGGTTTTTTCGGAATAGACAATGAAAAATATAGCCATTAACCTACCAACTCCACTGACTGTAAAAGAAAAATTATTTCCCCACGATCGTAACAAAGAGCAATGTATTAATGATCAGCACGAATATGGAGGAGGTTCATATCAGTAGGGAAAAGGTAAACCCAAAACTCAACCTTATATTTTATTATATTCTGGTTGGAAGTTTCTCTATATTTTTCATTTGGTTCTTGAAACGTTTCAGAAACTGGTCATAAGAACTTGAATTGTTGCAGCCAAATATACTTTTAGGTTCGTTTTTATCTGGGATTTTTCAAGGGCTTAAGCTGTCCGTGATATGAGTAATACAGCCCATGGGATCAGCTGTTACTTCTGGAGCATTGCCCTTTTCTTTGATAAATTTTGAGATCAAGTCTCGGTTTCGAGTACGAGTTGAAAGTTTAGGCAGTGCTGATGATTCAACCGTGTTGTCATCTGATGGAATCGTTGCAAATGGAGTTTCTTCCATTAGACAGAAACAGAAGGATTGGGCTCTTTTTGATAGCGGGAAATGGGGTTTAAAGTCCAGAATCAAGAACAAGGAATGTGTTCCAAAAGATTTGCAAGTGTTGTGGGATGATGGGTATGGCACTAAGACAGCTAAGGATTGCTTTGAAGGATCCAAGGAGATGATCAGGTCTGATGGGGGGCCACCCCGGTGGTTTTCCCCGGTTGAGTGTGCCCAGCCGATAAAAGATTCTCCAGTTCTTCTGTCATTGCCAGGTAATTGTTGATTTGGTTGTTATGAACTCCAGGTTGAAAACCTTAACCACAGTGCTACTTTGCCTTCTTGCTTTTTGGAAGTTATTATTTTGCTGCTTCATGTCTGATTCAATGGTTTATCAATTCAAATTTTAGTAATTGCAACTCTACTAGGCTTTAGGAGCATTGAAATTTATGTTTTCGGTATTCATGCATGCAGGGATTGATTGTGTTGGCTTGAACCTCACTTTGCACCATAGAGCTCTTGGGAAGTAAGTTCCTTGACTTTTAGCAACTGTGATTATTTTCTGCCATAAACTTCACTTACGGGCATAGTGTCTGCATATCCATTCTCTTACACAATTGTTTAAAAAATGCTTCGCATCTGTTGCATTTATGTTTTATATTCTAAAAAAGATATTAGAAATGCCATCAGATGACCCGCCTAGTTTCCAATCATGGTCTACTGCTTCATTTTTCCTCAAATTTATGTAGTCTGGCTTCTATGTTTCCCCAAGTGGTTTCTGGTCTTCATGGGCGCCTCATTCGGGTCTTTTCCCAATGCAAAAACAAAATGTTTTACACTTTCCATTCTTTCAATGTTCATTATTCTAGAATGTTCACATTCATTTTTCTTCTGTTTCTTGCCGATGCAGGGTATTCGAAGTTTGGTGCCTTCATGTTCCATTGCATGATCGAACACCATTTGAAGGTCTGTCTATCAGAGCCCCTGAATTCATCAGTGTAATTTCTTGTTAGTGATTCATCTGAGGTGGTCTATATCCTAAACGTTGGTGATATAGGAATGCTTTGTGCACTTTAGAAATTTGTTTTTTTTTGTTTGTTTTACAAATTAGCATGCTTACACGTTCCAATTCGTGAATGCTCACTTCTTGTAATCATGTAGGGGAAATTTCCTATCTCCTGTATTAACGGGTTGCAAACCAACTAAATATGATTTGCCTGTCATTCTGCAACTTTCGTGCTTGCTTCTACGGAAGGTTCTTTATTTGTTATGAGTTATAGGTCACCAGGAAGAAGGGTTAACTGAGTAGTTACCACCGTAGATGCTTGTTAGTTCTGATATGAATTGCTAGGTTTTCCTCTATTGTTTATGATCCTCTAAAATTGCTCATTATCTGTAGCTTATTGTGCATTTGTTGTATAAAGGCCTTCTGAAAATTGTCGAAGAAACGGTGAAGTGTGAGCATGCCTTCTCTGCAAATAAGCCTATATATTTAGTTGGAGATTCCTTTGGAGGATGCCTTGCACTTGCAGTTGCTGCTCGTAATCCTGAAATTGACCTTGTAGTAATACTATCCAATCCAGGTCTGTTTTTGGAAATGCTATAATTTCTCCCACACATATTTGACGAATTTATGATCAATGACGTCCATTTTATGAGCTAGTCTGACACTTCTAGCCTTTTTTGGTTTTTAGCTACATCTTTTGGAAGGTCACAATTGCAACCTTTGGCCGCCCTTGCCGAGCCTTTGCCTGATGGTTTACATAACATACTTGCATATCCTCTTAGCTTTTCGTTGGGTATGTGATCTTTTTCTTTTGCATTTGTCAATTTCTGTCGTATTATTTCTTATTTAGCCAGTTCAAAAAGATAATTGCTATGATATTGCTAACTTTTTTTATGGCACCAGCTAATCCAGTGTTGATGGCAATGGCTGATATTGACTCAAGGCTTCCTACTAGAATACAGATTGAAAAATTCTTTCATAATGGTTGATCACACTATTTTTAATATTGACTCATGGCTTTGCTCCAGAGTCTTTCGGTACAAAATGGTTGATCACACTATTTTCTGTTTTCTATCTTCATTTCAGTTTTGATATTGTTGATTTTTGGACTCATCATGCCATTGTTCTTTGCTATTTCAGGGTTTCTCTGATGTCGTCACAAAGGAAACTTTTCTTTGGAGGTTGAAATTGCTCAAATCCGCCTCTGCTTATGCTAACTCCCGTCTTCATGCTGTAAAAGCTGAAGTGCTACTACTTGCTGGGTCTTTATTCTCTATCCTACGCACCATGGATTTTTTAAGCATTCTGCTCGGTTGTTTCCCGATATAATAATGCTCGCTTAGCTGTGTACTGTAGTCTGCAAGGAACTATTTAATAACTTGAGTAAAGATCATGGCTTCTAGGAAAATAATACTTCTCGTGCCCGTTTTCTTCTCATGCCTGATTTTGGTCAAGATGCTGCATTCATATATCCTTCTGAACTGGTAAATTCTTAAGGAGCATTATGGTTGATTGGTACAATTATGCTGCAGTGGCAAGGATAATGTACTTCCAAGTGGAGTTGAAGCTCAACGTCTTAAAAGTTCATTACAGAATTGCACAGTTCGCTACTTCAAGGACAACGGGCATACCTTGTTATTGGTACATGAGAATAATTGTCTGTGTTTGTTCCTTAACTGTTAAGTTGTAGCTCCATTGGTGCCTTTTCATGTTTGTCAAGCTCTTGATCATAAACTAAGTAGAACAAATTCATGCTTTTGAGAAAGGTTCTGGATGGTGTTTTGAGTCTGTGCATAAAACTTTCGGTTAGCCACATTTGTTTGTTCATCTTCTAATATAGTTCAGTACAACCGGTGTTTTATGCAACCGAGCTCCTGTTCTTCAATGCTGCGTCACGAAAGAAAATCGATTTATTACCGTCTCTTTGGTTGTTTTTCCTAATTTTTGCTTTGTCTGTGATGTTGCAGGAAGATGGCCTAAGTTTACTTACCGTTATTAAAGGAACAGGAAAGTATCGCAGTTCTAGGAGGCATGATTTTGTCTCAGATTTTCTGCTGCCAAGCATTTCAGAATTCAAACGCATTCAAGATAGGTTAGGGTAAGCCTAGCCATATTTGATCATAAGCCTCTCGTTTAACTTGGATTTAAAACAATTGTGTAGAGTTTCTTTTTCTTTGTTTAAGATCAGAGTTTTAGGTCATGCTGACATTACAATGACATGGCTCTTAGGTTACTATATGCTGCTACTGCTCCTGCTATTTTCTCTACTCTGGATAATGGAAAGATAGTGAGAGGTCTTGCTGGGGTTCCAAGTGATGGTCCTGTTCTGTTAGTTGGTTACCACACGGTTTTGGCAGCTGGCGCTTATTCGGTTGTGCAAGAATTCTTGAGGGCGAAGAAGATTATGATTCGTAGTTTAGCCCATGCAGAATTATTTTCAGGGAAGACTGAGAATTCTGATGCTGAATTTTCTTCCGAAGATTGGTTGAGAATAATGGGCGGCTTACCTGCAACACCAAGTAATCTTTCCAAATTGCTTTCCACGAAATCGCATGTGCTCCTCTCTCCTGGAGGTTCTCGAGAGACTTCCCGTAATAAGGTACCCTCATTTCCTTGTCTCTTTTCTTCTAAAACTGAAAATCGTATGTTTTGTGGATTTCATTTCTCTTGTTGTACCTTAATGGAGTATAATTATTGCTTTGTATCAGTCAAATGTTTGGTTCCATTAAGCGATTCTGCAATTTCCAGGGTGACGAATATAAATTAATGTGGCTCGATGAGACAGAATTTGTGAGAATGGCGGCACAATATGGGGCTACAATTGTTCCATTTGGAAGTGTAGGAGACGATGATATAGCAGAAGTAAGCTTGGACATCCCTATAGTCAGTGACTATATCAGAGAGCTTAATCGCAAGCAGATAACTGTCCGGTGAGTATCCTCTTTCAACTCGAGATGTCTTTCATTTCTACCGATACCCATTATTTAGGTCCTTGAAGGTCAGAAAACTATACAGCAAACCTGGTGTTCTAACCTGGCACGCACAATTGCATTGCCCACCCGATAAGGTGATTACATATGGCAAAAAATCACGGCTACCTTATTGAGTGAGCGATCTGGCTTGTGCTCTTCAAGTTGGAATACTGATGTGCACTTTGCACTTTACACTCTTTTTGCTAACAGAAAACAAAATGCAATTACAGGGGAAACAGCAGCACAGGAAATACATATAACATTCCGGTGATCTCCCCAAAGGTGCCCGGTCGTATCTATTATTTGTTTGGGAAACCGATGGGAACAAAGGATCAGGAAGAGATGCTGAAAGACAGAGGCAATGCAAAGCAGTTATTCATGGAAATAAAATCTGAAGTTGAACAAAACAGAGCCTATTTATTGAAGAAAAGGGAAAAAGACCCTTATAGGAATGTCATTGATAGGATAATATACCGTGCATTGAATTCTCATGATGAGAGTCAGGTTCCAGCATTTGACCCTTGAAAAAGTTACCTCTGCTCCAAACAATTGTTACACCATAATCAGTTGCTTATCATTAGTGGTGATCATTGAGTACGGTTCAGTAGATTTTAACTTAGATTCGGTACGGTTAGATAAATTTTAATAATTTTATTTTGGTATGGTTCGGTAAATTAATAATTTACCCGGCTGGAATCATGCTAATTTCTAGGATTGATTTGCCGACCATTGGCTACCGCAACTTTAATGGGCTATTTACTTATGGAGCTCCAAATTTTCTGAAAACTAGAAATATTTCCGAACGTAAACATCTGCTTTTTCTAAAATGGAAAATTTTTAGAAAATTCTTCAGTTTTCTAAATTTTCTAAATTAACATTGAAAATTAGAAACGCAAAAAATGTAGTTTTCTAAATTTTACAAAATCAATTTTTCAAAAAAAAAATTGATCATCTCATAGTTTTGAATAAGGTTTACTTTTGAAGTGGACAAAAATATTAGATACAAACTGTCAAAATTTGTTTTAGTGTGTAGAAAATGTAAGTAGATGATAAAATGTGACCAAAGTAAAATTTGTATTTATCTTTTGCAGGTTACTATTACGCAGTTGATGTTGGTTATCCAAATATTTCTGGATTTTTAGCTCCTTATTGTGGTGAACGGTATCATTTAAATAATTTTCGTGGACCGGGAAAAATAACAAGAAAATATGCGTTGTTTAGCTATCGACATTCATCATTGAGAAATGTGATTGAAAGGGCTTTCGGCATCCTGAAAGCTAAATTTCCAATCTTAAAGTCCATTCCAAATTATCCTCTTCGTCGTCAAAGGTAAATATTTCTAGCTTGTTGTGCACTACACAACTTTATTCGAATGGAAGATAGAGCTGATCAAGTATTCACAGAATATGGTACAGAAGGTCTGCAAAATTTTAACGAGGACGGGGCTAATGTGATGTAAGAAGGTATTCAAGTGGATATGTCCCAACAACAACAAATGAATGCGGTTAGAGAAGATATTACAGATCAATTATGGGCTAATTTGCGAGTTGGACATGGACTGGCCACATGCCTAAAATTTCAAAGCTGAGCCCAACCCTCTAACCTTAATAAACCAGCTTTGAATGGATCGAGTTTAGAATTTATAAACTTAAACCTTGACCTTTAGTGCAGGTCCGAACAGACCTAACAAGTGACTCGTCCATTAAACATGTCTAGTATATAGATAGTGAAATTTAATTGTTTTAGGGATGTCGTAAAGGATGATATCTGCATTTTTTACCATGTGGATTTCTATTGTTTTGGTAATAGCCATGTTAGTAAAATGAAAATGTCCACATTTCCTATTTTTTAAAGTCATGTGATTGAATTAGTGGAGGTTCACGAATAGCGAGCCGTACGCCAAAGATAAAATTTACAGGTTGCAAAATATACTCCCTTTGGTGCGTAACAAATGGCGCTTTAGCGTCCAAAAGCAGGCTCCGAACAAATGACGTTCTCGGTTTCCAACGCTGGAGAAGACGAGGGAGCCTCTGCCTGCGCTGGTGACGACGACGACGACTTCGGCTTGGCTCGCTGACATCGCTCTCTTTTGTAAGCATCACAAAATTTTATCTTCAATTTTTATTTTCCCTCTCCACGGGTTTCAATTTCTACTTTACCAAATGGAGGGTGCTGGTTTGGTTTTGGTGTTTGGCCGACGATTAGGTTGGATTTTGGTTTAGGTGGTTGTTTGGTTTGGGTGGATCGGTCCGGCTGCGGTGGTTTTGATGGTGTTTTGAATGAGTTTAATTGATTGGAGGGGGATTGGAATTGAAATTAATTTGAGAGGGGACTTGGAATTGGATTTAATTGAGGTAGAGGATTGGTGGTTGGCTGATTTGGTTGGGTTTATGTGGAGGAGAGTCAGAGGAGGAAGAAGGTGAACAGTAAAGTTGTACAAAATTAATTATAATGGCACAATGGTAAATTAGAGTTTTCTATTTATTTATTCGGTTCGAGCTAATCGGGACGAGAAATCTTACTCAAAACTGATAAAAACTCGAACAGAAAATACCGAAATGTGAAATAAAATAGAATAAAAGAAATGATACGAAATAAAAATATAAAAAATACTATATTATCAATAAATAAAAACTTAAAAAGAACATCAGAAATAAATTAATTATTTCGGGTTTAATCGGAATTTTTTATAAATATAGAAAGTAAATTAATTCGGAAGAACGAGCACTTGGGTAAGCACTCTTCCTGGTCTACCTTTTAAGTTCAAGAGGAACAACAATTTAGGAATTAAAGCATTTACCTTTCAAATTCAAGTTAACTTAAAAGGTAGAAAAAGTAAATAAAGTAAAATTTTAAGCCATCATTATTTAACTGCATAATCTATATTTAATGGCCTATTATAATTATTCATCCGTAATGATTATTTATCAAATAAAAACTCGTTTAAAAATGTAAACTATATATGGAATTGCATGAGCAGAAGCAACTATATATGGAATTGCATTGATGCTCAAGTCTCCTAGGCCAAGCCCGTGACCTAGCCAACCTGAGTCTCCGTCTTCCATCCCCCCAAGCCAATAAATTCCCAACTTGACAAGCCATCAACATGCATCAACCCAGCCGGTTTCAAGCCAGCAACATTCAGAATTGAGCCGTTTTCATTTGTAAATAGCTAGAGAGGGTGGGGGTATTATGGTCAAAAAGTGTCTCGTTTTCTCCGAACCAATCGTTTTCTTAAGCCACGTGCAATAAGCTAAAACGTCGTTTGTTTTGCACCGGAGAGAGTATATTATAGCAATCTAATTTATAACTTTTTTTGTTTTGACGAGCAATCTAATTTTTTACTTAACTAAGATCATATGTATATATCTAAAATGATATGCATCATTAGATTTAAGGATATATATAAAAGCATCATTTCTGGGAGAAATTTAAAAATTTACCTCGTCCCTTAAACTATATCTAATCCTAAATTAGTATTCTATTGATTTGGTTCCCTGAATTGATCATTTGATGCAATCAACATATTTTGTTAGGATTTTGTCCATTTGGCTAACAATCTTGTTGAGATCGTGTACGAATCTTTGTCTTATAATTGATTAGAAAAACATAAATTCTCATTTATCATTAACGATGCTGAACAATTGTTAGGTGTATGTAAAGCGACCGTTAGCTAATGAATTACTCTAACTTCAGATGTTAATTGCATCAAACAATTAATTCAGACGTTAAACCAATGAAAATTTAGTTCACGAGTATTTTTGCATTTCAAGTACAGTTTCGGTATAGTATTAAAATATCTCCTTATTTTAGTCAAAGGTTTATCACTATAATGAGAGAACAAAAATGTAATTTAACCGCAAAACAAAAGAATAGACAATTCATTGAAATAGTTGTTGAAGAGTTTTCACTTCTATTGCTTTCTAAACGGGACCAAAAGCACAAGCAAAACAGAACTTTGATTTGATTGGGTGATGGGCTTTTTTTAGCTACTGATGGAATGGTAGTGATAAAGTATTGGATTCAATTACTTTTTTTATGCGTGGGCTAATCATAAAATAAAATCTTTCTAAATCGGTGCATCCTCCGATAGGTTCTAAAATATGCATCTCCAATGTATAAATGCAATGCCTTCACCGCCAGTTGCACCTGCACTGTCCATGTACTTTCTCTCTGTCTCAAATTACTTGACATTTTAATCCGAAAATATTTGTCCTTTTTAATTGACGCTTTTGACAATTGTGCCATTTATTTCATGTTTTGACGAAAATACCCTTTGGTAACCTATCGGTAGCTGAATAAATAGCAGTGGCAAAATTGGAAACGAAAGTTAAAGTTAAACAGAAGGTCAGAACTCTGACACCCCTTTCTCCCTCTTCTCCTCTCTCTTCCAGTGCTTGCTTCCTCTAAAAAAAATCAGAACAAGATAAGAGAGCGAGAGAGGAAGAAGAGGCGGAGACCAAATCAAATTCGGACAAGAACGAAGGAATTTTTCACCTAACGCTTTGATCCTTTCCTCCGTTCATTCCTAATTTCATTATTTTCTCAACAAACCCTTATTTTTTTCCTTCTCTGGTTCTCTTCTCTTCCTGGGTTTTCATGATGCTCGTGGGTGCTTGATTTGGGATGTTGGAGTCAAATTTATGGATTTGGGCACATGGGTTTCTCTTGATTTCTTATTTTGGATCAGAATCTCGTGGGTGCTTGATTTGGGATGTTGGAGTCAAATTTATGGATTTGGGCATATGGGTTTCTCTTGATTTCTTATTTTAGATCAGAATCGTACCTTTATTTTCAATTTTGCTTAATTTAGTTTCTTGCTTATGATCAAAGATTACCTTTATTTTCAATTTTGATTCTTTAATGTCAGATGATCGTATTGTGAGTTGTCAATTTGGATAATTATTTTAGTTATATATGTTTGGATAATTATTGGTTGAATCGAATGAAATTTTTGAAACAGAAATTTGGAAGAGAGACGATTCTGAAGATAAAAATGGAGGAGAGAAAGGAGAGAAAGGGTTGTTTTGGGCGAGAAATGGAAGAGAGAGAAGAGAGAGAGGAACGAAAGAGGAAGAAGAAGGCAGGAGAGGAGGACGCGTGGTATGGTCTGTGTGGTCCACAGATAGGGAGCTGCCACACCCTACCTTAATCAGTGTGATACTCCCTCCGGTGTCAAATAAAAAAGACCGAAGGGAGTATCTATTACAAAAATGGAATAAGAATTTGGAACGAAAGAAAGAAATTTCTTTTATTTAAATTTTTGTGTGTGTTAAATATGAATGTGCATACGTGGTTTTCAACAGTTCAGACAAGTGTTTAAACAATTCTTAGTGTGTATTTGGGGTTCTGGTTTGGTGGCAGGAAGACATTTTCTAAACCCAAAACTAAATTTTTGGTGTTTGGTAAACTTCATCTGAAATTGGCTTCTTGAGAAACCCAGTTTGCAAAGCAAGGAAATGGGCATGCACCGGGCTGGAGCAAATTGCTCCAGCAGCCAAATGGTGCTCCATTTTGGCTCTCTCTCTCATTTTTTTTCATTTTAATTTAATTTTTTTTCTCTATATAATGAACAAAATAAATTAAAAATTATCACAATATAATCTCTATTTCAATATAAGTAATTCTAGATCCATTTTTCCTATTTTTAATAATTTTTTAAAAATGAATTTTATACTCCAACGTTTTCATTTCAAATGTTTTACCAAACACCTCAGCTATCTCATAGCATTTATAAATTTTTTTACCAAACAGTACACTCCATTTCCCAGAAGTCATTTTCTTACAGAATTTTTTCCACAGAATCGGAACGCCAAACAGTAATGATGGACATCCATATCTATATCCTATTTGCTGTATTAGGGTTTCATATAGAGTGGCATAGGTGCACCGTAGCTGTAAAGTGTAAAGACTAAAGAAAGAAATTATTGGCACAAAAACTATATTAAAATATGGCATGCGCGTATAAGGCGGAGGGGTATAATAGTATTTTTATTATTAATAAAAAAATAATCAATGAAAGACTGGAAAGTTTTTGTGCAGATCCAATCAATAAAGCTAAAAAGACATTTTAGAATAACACGGAGGGTATAGTAGTATTTTCATTAATAATAAAAAATTAATTAACGAACGACTTTGGAAAATCTTTGTGCAGATCTAATAAGAAAAGAAAAGGTAGCTCATTTATTTATGGCCATTAACTCTCATCTCATTTTGCGAGTTTTGAAATCAAAATCCTTTGAAATTGCTAATATTGCTATTTGTTTTGTCCTAAATCTGCCGTTTGTTCTTTGTTTCCCACTCAATTTCTATTTTAATTTGTTTCCTTTCCTTTGACGAGTTTTGAAATCGAAATCCTTTTCATTTGTTTCCTTTCCTTTGACGAGTTTCCATTTTAGTTTTCCAAAAAAACAGAGCAAAAAAATCAAAAAATGGTTCTACCGTGCCTTATGGGCGCTTTCAACAGTATTGGTGGGAGCTGTTTCGGGTGGGTTGGGGAGCGCATCAAAACAGAGGCTGCACTTCTCATTGCCTACGCGGACAACGTTGAGAATCTGAGGACACAAGTTCAGAATCTGAGCGATGCGATCAAATCTGTGGAGCATCGAATCGAATCTGAGAATAATCGTGGGGCGAGACATGTCGATGAAGTTGTCGACAGATTGCTGAAAAGGATGGCTTCTCTCAAAGAAGAGGCTTCTAAAATTATCAGCGATGAAGAACGAGAATCAGATTCCACGTGTCTCATGGGTTTGCGCCCTAATCTGTGGGCCTGCTACCGGGTAAGTAAGCAAATTGCCTGTATTATTTGACAATTTGAGTCTTTTTTACTTTGATCTTAGGGTCGTTTTCGTATTTTCCCAATAATTTCTGATTTGTTGTTAGCGGAAAAGGTATATCTTCTCAATTGACGGTAACAGTCGTTTTTTTGTCGTTAAATGTCATTATTTTAATGTTATTTTAAAAGTTGACTGTTTCGTGGGTCCCATCGGTCAGATTTTTTATTTAAAAATCTATTATTCTCTAATTTTTAATTTCTAGATTTTTTTCTAAAAAAACACAAATTAATTATATCTAGATTTAGATTTGGATCTGAATCTTGATCTAAATTTGGATCTGAAACTTAACATCACAGCCACCCGATTTTCGTAACCAATCACCACCAAACCTCCATCACAACCGCCGCAGCCTCTCCCAGCTACCTAAATCTACCACTGCCGCCGAATCCATACCCCCATCCAGCCACAACCACCCAAATCTGCCACCTCCAAAAATACACAAACAACAATAAAACAGACCCAATCTCCTTCCCAAATCATCAAACCCATCTCCTATTTCAATCAATACAAACCCAACATCAAACCCGCCTGAACCACCCTTACTGCCGCCAACCGCAGCACCTAGCTAGATCACCGCACCACTGCCCAGATCACCACCGCCTCTCACCAGCCCCGCTCCACTGTCTAAATTGCCAACCAAACCCAACACCATCGTCCTCTCTTCATCATCTCTCCTCCGCAAAGAAAAGAAAAGGAAGGAAGAAAAGAAAAACAACAGAAAAAGAAAAGAAAAGGACAAAAAAAAAATCAAATTTTAATAATCTATTTTTTTATAATTTTGTTAACATAATCTTAATTAAGTTATTTTTTAAAATAATTAATAAAATTATTTTTGAGATATTTTTTAAAAGAGAAGTGAAAATAAAGGAAATAAAAGATAATAAAAGAAAAAAAATTATATTATTTTTCTGAATTTTAAAATTAACTACATTGTTTTTCTGAATTTTTTAATTAATTATATTTTTTTCTATATTTTTAAGTAATTATATTTTTTTTCTGAATTGAATAATTAATTTGTGTTTTTTTAGAAAAAATCTGGAAATTAAAAATTAGAGAATAATAGATTTTTAAATAAAAAATCTGACCGGTGGGACCCACGAAACAGTCAATTTTAAAAAAAACATTAAAATAATGACACTTAATGGTAAAAAACGACCGTTACCATCAATTTAGACGATAAGGACTCCGAACGGATAACGGCAATAACGTATGAGACCAAATTGAACAGAAATCAAAAAATGGGATCAATTAAAATATAAATAATAACCATAGGAATTCTTGGGTGCCTTTTCGCTTTTGTTAGCACTGGGAGTACTTTAGTGCCAAGTAGTTGGTGTTTTGTTGCTTTTCTGTTATTCCTCTAAACCTATATGAACCCATTCTTGGCTAACGAATAAATATCCACGTTGTGTACCAAGTGTTTGCTAAAACTACTCTTAGAACAAACTCTCTCTAACAGTAGTGGTAACCGAGCAGGTTCGGTTGTGACTGGGCGTACAACAGCTTGTCCAAAGTATACTTCAGGATACTATTTCAATTCGATATCTTTTTAAATAATTTGATCCCTTGTTATATCCATGATTTCGACAGGCAAGCAAATCAGCAAAAAAGGCGTTTGATGAGGCTGTTGAACGGTTGGAGGAGGAAAAAAACCTTGACAGGCCGGTGGCCAGTGTTGATTACTCGCAGTCCTTAGGAGTTATTCCCTTCCCCGACTTTGAGGAGTTTGAATCAAGAGCGTCTGTTTCAAATCAGATTGTGGCGGCATTGAAAGATCCAAACGTGAACAAGGTAGGGGTTTATGGGATGGGTGGTACTGGAAAGACCACACTAGCAGAAAAGATCGGTGCAGAGCTGCAGCTGAATGGGACATTCAGTTATGTGGTCCTGGCAATTGTTTCCGAAAAGCAAAGTCTACTCCAAAACAACTATCAATCCGATCTAACTAGCATTCAGAAACAGATTGCTGGGGGGCTCAAGATACAACTGCAAGGCGAAACTCTCAATGATCGAGCTACACAGCTACGCGAGCATTTGCAAAACAGAGACAAATTACTCATCATTCTGGATGACATTTGGTCTAAGTTTGAACTTGAAAAGGTGGGAATCCCTGTTGCCAGCAGGTTCACAACGACATTCAAAATCTTGATGACGTCCAGGAGTAAAATGGTGCTAGAAAATGAAATGGATTCAATAAACAACTTCGGACTTGATAGTTTACCGCCTGATGACGCACGAAATCTATTTGATAAAATGGTAGGTGGTGATGCTCAGTATTCCACCTGGCCCCTTACTGCTCAGGAAGTGATAGACCAATGCGGAGGTATTGTAATTCTCATCTAGTCATGCTTTTGACCTTCTAACTGGTTACAAAATGTTACATTTTTTCTCAATTTTCATAAAATTCTTGATTTTTTATCATTTAAAAAAAATTAAACCACCAACATTGTAAAAATAAAAAAGATCAAACTCCACTTAAGTACACGAAACAAATGCAGAATTGTGGATTGAAAATCACTAAATTAATTTTTCATCAATAATTTTTCATTTATTATCGTATGAGGTAATGTAATATGTTTCTTTAGGTATCCCGATTTTACTTGCAACCACTGGAAGGGCGTTGCGAAATGCGAATCGGAGTATTTGGGAGGACGCATTGACCCAATTGAAACAGTTTGACGGGGAAGACTTTGATAAAGAGGCATACAAGAGGATAGAGGTAAGTTATAAGTTTTTGAAAAATGAGGAGACGAAGAAATTATTTTTACTATGCGCACAATTGAATCCTCGCTCCATTGGATTCGGCGAATTGTTGAGATATACAATGGGTTTAGATTTGTTCAAAGGGCGCAAAAAAGTAAAAGAAGTAAGTGGTAGACTACACAAATACCTTCGCGACCTCAAGGGATGTTGCTTGTTGCAAGATGGTAATAAGGAGGGAATAATAAAAATGCATGATGTGGTCCACAAGTTTGCAACCTTTGTGGCTTCTAGAGATCATGATGTGTTCAGTGTAGCAAATGATGGTGAATTAGAAAAATGGCCTTCTAAGGAACAATTTGAAAAATTCACAGCAATCTCTTTTTTCTATTGTCGTCTTCCTTCTGATCATGAGCTCCCCGTAGCGTTTTATAACCCAAAGCTTGAGTCGTTTCTAATGCTTAGGAGCGAGATTGATGCATCTTTCAAAATCCCAGGCAACTTCTTTGCGGGAATGAAAGAACTCAAACTCATGAATCTGACCATGATGTCTCTTTCACCGGTACTGGTTTCATCACTCGGTATTCTTGTAAAGCTTCGAACATTGTGTCTTGATCATTGCAAATTAAGTGACATAACTGTGATCGGAGAGCTACCCATGTTACAAGCTCTCAGCCTAATTGGTTCTTCTATTGTTTTGGTCCCAAAAAATATAGGGAAATTGGGTAGTACTTTGAAACTACTGGATTTGCGTCATTGTTTGAAACTAGAAATGATTGCATCAGGCGTGATTTCCATGTTGACCTTACTAGAGGACTTGCGCATTGGAGATAGCTTTATGACATGGGAGCGATTAGAAGGCAGCGACAAGAACAACAATAGTGCTGATGAGACCTATGAGGCAGAGGTAACCAGCCTGGAGGAATTTAAGAATCTACAAAACTTGATCAACTTAGAAATTCACATTCCTGATCATGCAAAGATGTTTCCCAAAGATTTGGTCTTTAAAAAGTTAGAGACATTTAAAATGTTTATTGGAAGTCCATATGGCTGGTGGTTGAGCAATGACTATATATTAACAAGAACATTATTGGTTAATGAATCCGATATAGTAGTTGAATTTGATAGTGAGGGAACTAAAGCATTGATGACAAGCGCTGAGAGTCTATTGCTGAAAGGAGTTATGAGTTCTATAAGTGTAAGTGAAATGGATCCGAAAGGTTTTCCTGAGGTGAAGCATCTCAAAGTTGATTCTGGAGATGAGCTTCAATACATTGTAAAGAAGAATTATAATAATTGTATTTTCTCAAAGCTGGAGACCTTGGACCTTCGTCGTTTGTTTAAGTTGGAGAGGATTTGTGATGATCATGATCACCCGCTCCCGGATGGATCTTTTAAAAACTTGAGAGTTATAAATGTGCGTAGGTGTGATTTATTGAATGATCTTCTCTCATCCAACTTGGCAAGAGGCCTTTTGTGCCTAAAAGAAATCGGAGTACAGGAATGTTGGAGCATGGAAAGCATTATTGTTTCAAGAGAGAGTGAAAATGAAGAAGAAATCAAAATTGGATTCACTCATCAGCTTCGAGCACTGGTACTATGTAAGCTACCTCGTCTCGTAAGCTTCTACAACATCAAGCAGTTAGAGGGGGTTCCATCCCCCACTCCTTTATTCAATAAAAAGGTATGCTATGCTTTTCAATAAAAACATTGGTTTCGTTTCTTTCATAGTATGATGATTTATTAATCAATTTAGGCTCATCTTTCATTCTATTAGGCATTTTTGTTTGTTTGTTTGTCTGTCTGTTGCCCTTGAACCTTTGTTCGTGGTCTTAATCTTCAATGCATCTTTTATTCTTTCAATCTGAGTACAACTTTTTTAGGCTACCAACATAACCCACATGGTTCAATTCCCATATTTTTTACTTTATATTTTATTTCAAACTCTTTTATTTTGTTATTATCACACTGTTAGTTTTGCACTTTAACATGCTTGGCCGAAACTATTCATACCTTCTTAGGAATCCTATTTTCTCACTCCCACGTTTGTACAAAATGTCCATCCCACGTTTCTTATTGAGTCAAATAGAACTACACGTTTGTCAATTTTAACAGATCACCTAATTTCAAAATTGTCATAAAATTTGTTTGACTGACGTGAAAATTAATTTATTTAAGAAATGACATGTAAGTTTTTTGATATCTTTATTTACACCTAATAAACGCTGACGTGTAATTTTTTTTTTTTAAATGAAATTAAATGTAAAACCAATCCCACCATATCTAAATCAGCATATCATGTTAATCTAAACCAAAATTAATGTAAACTTTGAAATTTCATCCAAAAAAATGGATGAGTTAATTAATTGTCTGGGTTATATTAAACTGACTATCAACTATCTTAGAATTTCCAAAGAACACCCAAAAATTGGTGAAAAATATAGTAAAACATAATTGAGCATTGAATTAATTATCTTGATAATATTTTTCATTTTTTCATTTTATTTTTATTGGGTTATATCATGTCTGTGCCTATCTAGTGTAAGAATAGATTAAAAAAAAATTCAACATCATTTTTTTATAAATCAATTTTCCCATCGGCGGTAAATTTTTTAGAGAAGTCAAACAAGTCTTAAGAAAATTTTAAAATTAGGGTGTGATCTGTTAAAATTGTCAAATATGGAGTGTTTTCTGGACATTTGATACAAATGTATGGATGATTTTGTGGCTTTTTTCTTTCTTTTTTTATGTAAAAGAAGAACTCTTACTTTACATTTGCATGTGCATTGACACTTTTCCCCCAATTCAATACATGTTTAGGCGTAATGCATATTGAGTAATTTTTTTTTTGGAGAAGATTTGCTTTTGAGGTTTATGTTGTACGGTAAAATTTTAAAGAATAAGACAAATACATATATAATTGTTGTAATTCTTTAAAAATTAGGGGGGAAATTAACCGAGGGTGAGCTTGTAAGATGGCCAAATCATACACAAAAGTATAACACAATTTGTTAATGCATGCTCTTTTTATAAGATAGGTCATTTGATTATATACATGTGATGAATGTGATTTTTAGACAAAAATGAAAAATATTTGTCTATTGGAAATAAATAAGGGTTTGGTCCGTGCAGATTGTGTTCCCGAAATTGGAAGTGTTGGACTTGAGTTACATGAAAATTGAGAAGATATGGGACGACCATCTTGCAATTGCAACAGAAGGGACTTGTTGGTTTCAAAATTTAACAAGCTTGACATTATTTGATTGTGAAAATTTGAGCTATCTGTTTACTTTCTCCATGGTTAAAAGTTTTGCACAACTCAAAAATCTTAACATAAGATTATGCAAGTCCATTAAAGAAATAGTTGCGACGAGGAAAGGAGAAATGGAGGGGGAGAGATTGTTATTGTTCCCTAAGTTGGAGTACTTAATGCTCGATGATCTTCCAAAACTCAATATTTTTTGTCATGCCAACTCACTTGAATGTCAGTCGTTGCAAACGTTGGAGATAGGGAGATGCCCTCTGCTAAACGCATTTATCGGTACTAATGATTCAACTCCTGATCTAGGAGCAAAGTCGACAACTCTATTTGATAAAAGGGTTAGTTTTTCTTTTCTTTTTTAAGTTATGGTAAAAAAAAAAATCTTCCTTTTATCCTTTTCATTTCAAGTTACTAAATTCTTTGGTAGGTTGTGAATAGCATAGAGTCTGACACGGTAGCCCTAGTTCTAAAATTTTCCAAGGTTTTCTTTTAATGTTTTTCTCAATTTATCTTATTTTAGGTTATTATTATTGAAATAATGATTAAATTGCTAATATTTATCTAACACAGTTTAGGTACTTTACAACTCTGTAATAATACATGAGAATAAAGAGAAAAAAGAAGGATAAATATTTGTCCATTGAAAATAATTAAGTGTTTGGTGCGCGCAGATTGTGTTCCCGAAATTGGAAGCGTCAACCCTGACAAGGATCAAAGTTGAGAAGATATGGGATGACGAGAGTGCAATTTCAGCAGGAAGGAATTATTGGCTTCAAAATTTAACAAGCTTGAACGTGTATGTGTGCGGCAATTTGAGTTATTTGTTTACTTCCTTTATGGTTAAAAATCTTGGAAAACTCAAACATCTTCGAGTAGATAATTGTGAGTCCATTGAAAAAATAGTTGCGACGAGGAAAGGAGAAATGGAGGGAGAGAGATTGTTATTGTTCCCTAAGCTGGAGTGCTTAGAGCTCTATAATCTTCCAAAACTCAAATTTTTTTGCCATGCCAATTCACTTGAATGTAAGTCGTTGCAAAAGTTGGAGATAGGGAGATGCCCCTTACTAAATGGATTTATCGGTACTAATAATTCAACTCTTGATCTAGGAGTAAACTCGACAGCTCTATTTGATAAAAAGGTTAGTTTTTCTTTTCTGTTTTAAGTTATGGTAAAAAAAAAAATCTTCCTTTTTATCTTTTTCATTTCAAGTTACTAAATTCTTTGGTAGGTTGTGAATAGCATAGAGTTTGACACGGTAGTCCTAGTTCTGAAACTTTCCAACGTTTTTTTTAATATTTTTCTCAATTTATCTTATTTTAGGTTATTATTATTGAAAAAGTTTAAAATTTCTTACTAGTTAATTGCACAAAGTTGTAACACAATTTGTTAATGCTTTTTTTTTATGAGGTAGGTCATTTGATTATATACATGTGAGAATGTGATTTCTAGATTTTAAGCCTCCCATTTAACAAAAGAGAGAAAAAAAGGAAAAATATTTGTCCATTGAAAATAATTAAGGGTTTGGTGTGCGCAGATTGTGTTCCCGAAATTGGAAGTGTTAATACTAATAAGTATCAAAGTTGAGAAGATATGGGATGACGAGAGTGCAATTTCAGCGGGAAGGAGTTGTTGGCTTCAAAATTTAACAAGCTTGGACGTGGATGAGTGCGGCAATTTGAGTTATTTGTTTACTTCTTCTATGGTTAGAAGTCTTGCAAAACTCAAACAACTTGGAGTAGATGATTGCAAGTCCATTGAAGAAATAGTTGCGTCGACGGAAAGAGAAATGGCGGGAGAAATACAATTATCGTTCCCCAAGCTTGACAACTTAAAGTTGAAAAATCTTCCAAACCTCAAAAGATTTTGTCACGCCAACTTACTTGAATGCCAGTTATTGCGAAAGTTGCTCATACTAGAATGCTTTAAGCTAAAGACATTTATCAGTACTAATGATTCAAATCCAGATAACTCAACAACTCTCTTTAGTGAGAAGGTCAGTTTTCTTTTTTTTCAAATCGGTTTGTATTTCCTTATTTAAAAACATGTCATTTGGGGATATATGTTTTTTTTAATAGGCAGAGAGATTTTATTGATTAGAATGCCATGAAGATCATGACTAGAAACTAATACAATACTTGAGGAACTTTAGAAATTCAAATCGGAGGGGAAGTTTAGAGAAACTGAGAATTTTATTGCACGTTGCTGCTGCAGGTTGCATTCCCTAACATGAAGAAACTGATTATTGACGGCACCGGTAATTCAAAGATATGTGGAAATCAACTCCATCCAAATTCTTTTTCCAAGTTGAAGTTACTAGAAATACATGGCGTAAGAGATTTATCAATTGCTTTCACTCCCAGCATGTGGAGAAGAGCCCTGGATCTCGAGGAATTGGATATTGTTGGTTGTGACTCCCTTGTTCAAATATTGGCAATGAATGAAAGAGAGACATGCAGAATTCTTCCCTTTCAAAAGCTTCGATCGGTGCTTGTTTCAGAATGTCCAACTCTAACAAGTATTTTCCCAACATTTCTTGTTCCGACTCTTCAACAACTTGAACGGCTTGAAGTAGAAGATTGTGACAAAATTGATTTGTTTGGTTTCAACAATACCCAACAACTAAATGATGCTTTTAAGGTAAGACCCCACACTGTTATTTAATATCCCAACACCTTTACTATTTTAGATTTCCTACACTAAAATAGTAAATTATGTGCATTGAGGTATCTGCATTATGTTACTAGTTAAATTATAATTAAAATTTATTAATTAATTGTATAACTAATTTACACTAAGAGGTACAAGTCTCTATTTATAGTTGTTAGAGAGATCTTCTGATATTTGTAGCTCAAACAAAAGAAATGAATTCCTACTCCATAAAATTAGAAAATAATTCTTACTCTAGTCTCCATATCATATACATTTCCTTTTTATATCTATATATGTATCTTTATTTATATTTATACTGGACTTCTCAATTATTTATATATATTTTTACATTCAAATTAAGGTCATATTGGACTTCTGTTTAATAGAAATTCTCAATTTTAATGCTGATTTTGGCAATTAATATTTGAATGTCCAATAATTTCTAACATAAGCAAAAGTATTAGATTTTAAACTGAGTAAAAAGTTTTTACAATAAAAATTAAAATGAATTTTAGTGAAAAATGTAGTTTAAGTGAGTTTCAACTGAGTTGAAAGCATTTTTCTCAGCTCTATTAGGTTAGAAAAGTCATTTCCTGTTTCAAGTGGTAATTTGCAGAATGGCTTGTAAAAACTATGATGTTCTACAGAAAAAGTTGTTGCAAAAGATTTTCAAAGGAAATTTGACAAAAAATGCGTTGAGAGTGCTCTCCGTCTCAAAAGACAAGTCTTTAAAGTCAATTAAATCGAATTACAAATTAATTGAAATAAGTTTTAATTATTTTTACACCAATGTTCATATAATAATAATGATAATTTTATATAACTACAATATGGTTAGAGTAATAATATTATTTATAATCATGTGTCATTACATTGTTACGTTGTTTATATTATTCGTAACTAAATGTTTTGCTAAATACTTTATTTTTATGATATTTCTATACACTTGTCACGTACCAAAAAAAAACCTAATATATATATATATATTCACGATCAGATTTGCCTCTTTGATTCAATTCCAGGTTATTTCCAGCTTGAAATTTTGCTATCTTAAAAGTGGAGGCATGATAGTGAAATACCAAAGATCCTGTTGCAAACTGAAAATTGTTGTGGGTGGTTTCCAAGTTTCTTCAATATTATTTGCTCCCCTTAAAAGTTTCCCGAAAGTGGACAAAGTTGTAGTTTCAAGCTCTTCAATAATACAACTATTCCCATGTGAACCTGATCATCTGGCTGCTGATGATGGCGATGATATGGATACTCAGGCAAAGACTCTTGCGCGCATACAACACTTAAAACTGACTAAGTTGTCCAACATGAAACATATTTGGAGTGAACATTCTCCACTGAATTATCATGGGATGCCTCGAGATCCTGAAGTTTTAGAAGTGGTTGACTGTGACAGTTTGCTCAGTTTAGCACCACCATCCACAACATTGTTCAAAAATCTAACAGGTTTGGTTGTGCGGAGATGCCCTATGCTGATAAAGTTAATAGCATCTTTTATTACTGCCAAAAGCCTCGTGAACCTCAAGAAGATGAGTGTAAGCATATGTGATTCTTTGGAGGAGATTGTAGTCATTGATGATCAATGGGACGAATTAGCTAGCAACGACGAGTACATTGTTTTTGACAAATTGGAGGTTCTAGAATTACAAGATTTGAATAGCCTTACCAGCTTTTGCGCCACATCTGATTGCAACTTTCGGTTCCCATCATTGAATCGGGTGATTGTGGAAAACTGTCCCAAGATGAAGTTTTTCTCCGAGGGAGCTTTGAGCACACCAAAACTAATAAGGGTGTGGCCCTTTTGGGTAAATGAAGAGGACGAGGATAAAGAAAGAGAAGAAAATCAAGCAAGATGGGTGGGTGATCTTAATTCCACTATACGACAATTATTTGAAGAAATGGTTCGTTTTTATTCACCCAATTTCTTTTCCTTTTAATTTATATATATAAAGAAAAAATCTAGAAAGAACTATATTAAAAAAAACTCTAAACTTCCCATGTTAAACACTTAAAAGCTAAAATGTCGAGGTGACATACAAGGTTCATTTCAATTAAAGATAAAAAAATAATAAATTTTTTTAAAAATATTTAGAAAAGTTAAAATTGTAATTTTTATAAATCATTAAAACTATAAAAGTTTCAATGTTTTTCTTTTTCTTTCTAAAATGTATAGGGACAGGGACGGGCCGAGGACGAGGACGAGGATGAAAATGATATACAATTGTCCACGAAAAGAAGGGTATTCTATCATGGTAGTTAAAAAATACACCCACACTCTTTCATTGAATAATATTAATGAAATAGAAAACATCAATTTGAGTATCCTATCCTGCAAACATGTGCTAATTTCAAGAAATAATCTTGAACATGTGAAGGAAATGGAACGAGGACGACAAGGACTGGGATGAGGATTAGGATGAGGATGAGGATGATGATGATGACGGCGACGAGCATGAGGATGAAGAAGTATAAGGGGAAGCAGAAGAAGAAGTAGAATAAGGAGTTGAACGAGGACGACGAGGACTGAGACGAGGATGAGGATGATGACGGCGACAAGCATGAGGATGAAGAAGTATAAGAAGGGGAAGCAGAAGAAGAAGAATAAGGAGTCGTTTCCGTTCTCGGTGCCTCTCGGTGTTTGAACTTCGATAATGTTTGGTAGTTAGTTAAGGTCCACATTTGACTACTATGTTGTAGAATTGTGAAGTTTTTTTAATGAAGGGTTGTAGAATTGTGAAGTTAACTTCTTTTGTTGTACTTGTTGATGTGCCTTACAGTTAAAGTGCGAATATGGCACTATGATATACTAACTCACTAGACAAGATAATTGTTTTTACCTCATGGGTAATTTTTTTTTTCAATCTAATTTTTAAATAAAATTGTGATTAGAATAGTAATCAAGATAATCTTATCAATTCAAAATTAATTTGTTAAAATTGACCTATTAAAAAAACGATAATTAAATTTTTTTCGAGGGAGTATATTTTTAATTAAAAAAACGATAACTAGTTTTTATTTTTATTTAAAAAAGGGTGCGGCTTTCTTGATTTATATATGTATTAATACTGCAAGTTTTAGTTCCAAGTGTGTAAATTAGCAATGTCATCATCAGTTGCTGGTTTGAGGATACCTCCTTGTGTTGTGTTACATTCAGAGGTTAGGCCTCGTCCGAGCTCCACCTATAAGAGGAGGAAGTTGTGGTATTGTGATAAATTCAGCTGCTTTGTTACCTTCTTTTAGAGGAGACAGAGAAAAGAATGGTGGTGCCTTGACTGATACAGCCATAGCCATTAATGGGGAGAAGGAGAAGAATGTGTTACTCCTTAATGGAGGAATTGGTGAAAAAGAGATCATGAGTTCAACTGAGGGATTGATAAGATCGAAAGTTGAAGTAACGAAAAAGGCGAAGAAAATCGATATTCTTGAAGAGTTGGGGTTGTTGTGGGATGATGGGTATGGGACCAAGACTGTCAAGGATTTTCTTGATGGAGCTAAGGAGATGATCAGGCTTGATGATGGACCTCTAAGGTGGTTTTCTCCCGAGGAATGTGGACAACCTTTGAAAGATTCTCCAATTCTTCTGTTCTTGCCTGGTAATTACTGCCTTCATTCTTACGAATTCCAAGTTTTCGTTTAGAAATATCATTCGTCACCCCACCATGGATCGAACCCATGACCTACCCAGCATGCACTTACTAGCTGAGCTACAATTTCTGTGCAGTTTATGATTTATTTTGATGAAATTATGCGGTTCTTGTTTCTGGTTTCTTGATCTGTGTTGCAGGGATTGATGGTGTTGGCTTGGGCCTTACTCTGCATCATCAAGCTCTCGGAAAGTAAGTTCTGCTACAAACATTGTTATGATTAGTTTAAGATAATCAGCTCAGAATATAGTTGGACATCTTTCTTTATTTTCTTGATATTCTTGGCTCTGTTGATAAATGATTTGTCTAAAATTTTGACAATCTGCAGGGTGTTTGAAGACTTGAAGTTCGGTGTCTTCATATTCCGGTGCATGATCGAACGCCATTTATGGAAGTTGAAGCTGCTTAAATCCGCTGCATCTTACGTAAATGCTCGTCTTCATGCTGTAAAAGCAGAAGTTCTTGCCATTGCTAGGTGTTTATCCTCCCCTGCAATTCAAATTTCAGGATCTTCCTCTGCATAAGTTCAAGTGGCCTTTGATAACATTTGTAGTGCATTGCTTTTGTAGTGGCAATGATTACTTGTTTCCGAGTGAAAATGAAGCTCAACCCCTTAACAACTCGTTGCAGAACTGCTTGGTTCGCAACTTTAGGGATCATGGGCATTCCATTTTACTGGTAGGTGAAAACTATAGTAGCAGATGTGGTGCAGAATGATAGGTACGAGTGCTTACTTATTATTTTGTTGTTCTGTTTTTGTTCATATTCCTTTTCCAGGAAGGTGGCGTCAATTTGCTTACTATCATTAAAGGTACTAAAAAGGTACCGTCGATCGAGAAGGCTTGATCATGTGGCTGACTATATAACACCAAGCATGTCAGAATACAGATGTATATTTGAAGAATATGTTGGGTAATTTAGCTTTCAGCAACACGTATTGCACATTTTCATTTTCTTTCAATCTCTCAAGGCATCCTCTCTGCCATTCCGTGAACTCGAAGTGCATTTCTGATATTCTTGAATGTAAATTTCAGGTGGTTTCTTGCTGCTACCGGTTCTGCTTTCTACTCGACTCTGGAGGACGGAAGGATAGTGAAAGGGATTGAAGGAGTTCCAAATGAAGGTACTGTTTTGTTGGTTGGTTACCATATGCTGATGGGATGTGAGATTTATTCCATTGTTGAAGAATTCTTGAGGCAGAAGAAAGTCCTGCTGCGTGGTATATCACATCCGGATATATTTTCGATCACTTTTGAGGAGCTAGCCGGTCATGAATTTACTGTGGGAGATTGGATAAAACTGATGGGTGCAGTTCTAGTCTCGGGAAGTAATTTCTTCAAGTTGTTTTCCAGAAAATAGGACATTCTTCTTTATCCGGCAGGTCAAAGAGAGGCTCTTCATTACAAGGTATGGTGATGAAAGGATCCAAATTCACATGTTCTTTTGAGATCTCAATCAAATTCAAATGGTTTTTTTTCCGATTTCATAGGGCGAAGAGTATAAGTTGTTTTGGCCTAACCAACCGGAATTTGTGAGAATGGCAGCAAGATTTGGTGCTACAATCGTACCCTTTGGAGCCGTAGGAGAAGATGATATAGCAGAAGTAAGATTCTTGCATACATCCTTGTTTGCAATTAGCATATTAAGACACCGTGTTTGGTATCATAGCCTTTATGATCAAACAGTCGGGAGTTTGAATTCTGCCACCTCCATATTTGCTGGGGGAGGAGGCCTCACACGCTTCTTTCTTTGGTTGTTTTGTTGCAGATGGTTCTCGATTACCACGACATTATGAAAATCTCCATCCTTAATGACTTCCTAAGAGAGATTGGGAATCAAAGTACAAGAGTAAGGTAACTAATTGCTCCTCATGCAATGAAGACATTAACGTTTGGTTCCACAAATATAGATGTGTTTCAAAACTAAAATTATGAGACTCGGTTTGGTAATAAGGTTGAGAGCAAAGGAGAGGTTGCGAATCAAGACCTTACTGTTCCGGCATTGTTGCCAAAAGTTCCCGGCCGGTTTTACTTTCTGTTCGGGAAGCCGATCAGAACGGAAGGGATGGAAGAGATGCTGAAAGATAAAGAGAACGTAAACGAGTTGTACTCGCAGATAAAAATTGAAGTTGCGAACAATATTGAATACCTATTGAAGAAGAGAGAAGAGGACCCTTATGGGAATATCATTGATAGAACATTATACCGCATGTTGTATTCATCTTTGGATGAAGTTCCTGCATTTGATCCTTGACAAATTGTTAGGTACTACTGCAGACTTTTGCTCTTCAGTTCAAGGTCAGGTTATATGTAACATTTTTAGTTTTACACGATGTAGTAAATGTGCCTCATCATGTATTGAGGGAAAACATTATTTTGTCCATGAGCCGGTAGTTAATTGGTTGTTTATAGGTGACAAAGTAATAATAGAGACTCGTACTTAAGTTTGAATCTCAATTTCACCTATCGGCCCATGAACTATATCGTCAACTTATAAAATAATCCTTCAACTAAACATACTTATTTTTTAACCTCTCTAAATAGCATAGCACGCGATTCTACTTATTCTCATCTATTTAAACAACACATTTAACAAAATCTTTACAAATTATTTGATATGATTAGATAATGAAAGATGTAGGTATAATTAAAATGTATAGGAGATTATTATGATTATAGATTATTATGTCATTATTTTATTATCATTTAATAATATAGCACTGTAATAATATTATTTTTGATATAATATAACATAATAACATAGTACATAAAATAGATGTACATTATTTTCGATCTGTAAGTTGCAGTTCTTCCTGGGAAATGCCTAAAAGATCTTGCATTCTTAGCCCTTCGATTTCATTTCACATATGTATTCTTCGTTTTCTCTAATTACTTGACTAATCAATTCAATGACTTGACCGGCTCATAAAATGTATTCTTGGTCGTTACAAGATAGGTATTTGAGGTTAACGAGTAGATTTCGATGTTTGTTTGTTTACTATTTTGTTTTCTATGTCATGTTCTAATAGCAAAGATCGTTAAGCTTTTACGGATTGACTTTTGTTGGGTACGAGAGGTCTACTAAGCTCATGTCGTCAACAAACGAGGATAGCCTGTCTCCTCACTCTCAGGTATGAGCAATTCATTTCTTGAGTGAGTTGGGCTGACGTTTTCTTGATTCAATTTGATGTAATTTGTGTTTTCTTGATGGATTGTAATGTGTATGCTTTGTTGTTTGTACTATGATGAGTTGGATTTATTTGCCTTTGAAATGGCCGATCGTTCTTATATTTTCGTATGAATGCTTTTGAAATGGACTGGTGATTGGTGGTTACATGTGTGAACAATTTATGTTTTACAGCTTTCGTCACAATTTTTTGGGGATCTAGTTGATTCTGTTATTGCTGATATTGCCTCTGAGAGTCACCGAGTAGCTAGGTTGGGACTAGATCGCAATTTGGAGGAGGAGGAGGAAGAATTGAGGTTGTCAGCACAAGCAAGGGCTAGCGTGGCTGATCCTAATAGTGGTGAAACGAATGGCAAGTATGTAGTTGACATATTTGGACAAACTCATCCAAGTGTTGCAAATGAAGTGTTTGCGTGCATTAATTGTGGGCGATCTATTGTGGCTGGAAGGTTTGCTCCTCATCTGGAAAAGTGTATGGGAAAGGTGATTATCTGTTCCTCCATATACTAGGTGGATGTGTTCTGTTTCTTTGTCGTAATCATTTGCTTCACTAGTAAGAACTGTATGGTGTCAATAAAAACAAATTTGGTTTGTTCTTTGATCCTATTCTTCTGTTTGCCTGAATCTTCAGAGCAGCAGTTACTTGAAATTTGTTTTCTCATGGTTGGTTAGTGTCCGTAATTGACGTGCTTCTTGGTCTCTGCTATAGGGTAGGAAGGCTCGGAAGACAACAAGGAGCAGCACTGCTGCACAGAACCGGTATTCACAAGGCAGCTCTGTTTCCACACATTCCCCTTATTTAAATTCCACCAGAACACACCAATTATCCAATCGAGCACCTGGTCTTGCAGGTGAAGAGTACTCCAACGGCACGTGCGAAGAGCAGTGAAATCCAACATGATGACAAGCTAACTTCAGTTGATAGGAAGCAGTCATCCCTGAGAGTTCTTTTTCAAATTTTGTATAAGGATTTATGCTGCCAAAATCTGCCTGTGTATATGTGCAGCACTGCGTGTGATGTTTTTTCATCCACCGGTGGAATATACCTCAAATTTTAGAGTGTAGCTGACTTAGGTGGTGATGATACTCTGAACCTTTTCCTGAGAATTTTGGAGATGTGAGATTCGTAATTCCAAATAGAGTATATGAAATTCATTCATTACATGGCTGGATTTGATCACAACCAGTGAATCATGTTTGTCATTAGGATGCATATTGGCTATGTAATACAGGCTTAAGTTTGAATTTTTGGTTTCGAGATGTCCAATATATCGATGATTGTTAATCTTTCTTCATTCTGATTTCTCCTACAAAAGATGAATTGTCATCAATATTTAATTGAAAAGAGAAATTCGAAATTGATCCAACAGTGTACATTGAATATTCATAAATTTCTGAGAATTTTGGAGAAACCGAGTTTCTTCCCCAGAATGCTGCATCTTTTTCCATTCTCATTGCACTATAAAAAGTTGATTCTCTTACTTATTCCTTCCCTTGCTTGGAATTCTTTGCAAGTTGAGAAGATGAGGAAGACGATGAGTGGAACAGGAAACTCGGACGGTGGGAATTCAATGGCTGTATGGTTAATGGAGGTCATCATCTGGAAAAGGTAGACGGTATGATTCTGGTAACTTTTATTTTGTGGTAGAAGAATGTGATTAAAAGTCTGTTAATCATCCACTTGCCAGTTTAGTTTGTTCATAAGGTTTTGTACAACTTCTTAGTATGTAGAACTTAAAATATCAGCATAAAAGCAATGGAATTGGGCGTCATAATCAGTACAGACCTTCGAATACGGTACTTTACGATATATTCTGCAGAATGAAACATCAAGATGAGAATCTGAAAGTGGGAAACAACAAGGATATCAGCATATGATCCTTTCTTGGGCCACAAAGATATAGTTGAGTCTTGCATCACCACATTTCAGACAGAACAACCCAATATCTTCTCCTATATAAGAAGTTTGTCCTAACATCTCTAGCTAACAAGTGACTAGAGAGTTTTAAGTAAGTTCTTTCAGAAAAAAAAAAAGGTTTCCTTACTACTTGCTACTCTTGATTGATATGGCTGGATATGGCTATAACACACATGGCTACTCCACGTACACCACACCACCACCCTCTGATGATCGGACCAAGTCAGGCTATTCATTGTCCGATCACATGCACCGGCCAAGCATCGTCGACGACCAGGGGAGGAAGAGGCCTATTCTTTCCTACGAAACTAACCCGAACACCGTAACATACTACACAACAAAAACTGAAACTGTGGTTCAACACCAAACTCTTTCCCCCTTTTCCCCTGAATACAACAACAAGCACACTGTTCACTGGGCCGACGAGGACTATGATACGAGCCCAGCAGAAGCGGAGCCTAGACGTGGACCCACTACAAGGAGCCAAGCCATGATCGCTTGTCTTTTGAAGACACTAAGGGCCGAGGAAAGCAGCATGGAGACCGCGGATCAATGTAGCCTATGCATCCACGCCAACGACTCGACTCGCAGCCTCACGCCCGAGCCCGAGTCCCAGCAAGCACCTAAGTCCAGCATCGATGCCGCGCCTAAAGCCAGCCTCAAGACCGCGCGTAAGCCCAACACCAAGGCCTCGTCTTCGGTCAGTCTCAAGGCCGCGCCCACGAGCAGTACCAAGGCCGCGCCTTCGATCAACGTCAGGGCCACGCTTCGGCCTACGCTTCGGCCTTTGGCCAATGCCAAGGCCGCGCCTTCGGCCAGCCTCAAGGCCACGCTTCGGCCTTTGGCCAGCGCCGAGGCCCGTCAAGGCCAAGCTCACCAAGCCCACACCCAAGGCCGTGCTCTTCAAGTTACAACCCCTTTGTCCAAGGGTGGTACGGGTTTTTCCCTTGTAAATATCAACACTACAAATAGAAGGGCTTAGCCTTCTATTTTCCTTGCTTATGATTTTGAGAGTTTCTCTTAACCCTTAAGCCGCTTAGGCCAACCCTAGGGATACTAGATCCAAGCGTTCATCCTTAGGATGCCTAGATGAACATTGCTCTTTGTAAATCGTTTGATGCTTTGTTCTTCCTCATTGTTCATATATAAAACCCGAGTCTTTTCCTTAAAATACTTCCCGCTGCAAACTCCTTACAACTTCCAATCATTTCCATCACATCGTTCCATCAAAGCCCGCGTTTCCTAAGCCAACCGTGCAAGAGACTAGATCCAGCTAACAACAAGCTACGTCCAAGCCTCCCACGACGCTTGGACCGTATCAAGTGGTAGTGGAGCCCAGCCGTCTCAAGGTTGCATTTTCTTCACTTTTGAGGTATTCTCACGGTCCAAAATCATCTCCAAGTCATTCTAGTCATTTTCGGCCATTTGGGTATTTTTGAGTTTTTGGCCATTTTTCCTTGTTTGATCCATCTAAAACGCTTTGTTCATGCTATTTCATGTTTGTGGTTGGATTAAATCATATTTTCTTCATCTCTTTCTAAAGGAACGAATTGTTAAGCTTGCTTGAGTTCATGTGTGGAGCCAAGTGCCAAAACAAGTGTCTTGTGTGCCATGTGGAACATGTGGGTCATATTTGTCTTCTTATGTAGGTGTCCATTTCTATGCTAGGTGCACAACCGGCCACATCACCCCAAATTCTACACCTTGTATTGCAAATAGAATATACATATTTGTCTGCTTTACTTGATTATCCCTTTGTAAGATAAGAGCTGTGATTTAGTACTCTCTTTTTCTGTTCTTTTTTCATATTTCCCCTTTGTCACATTTTTTGTAACTGATGTTAGGATGCTTACTTTTCAGGTACTGGCTGATCTAATTCCGAATGATGGCCTTTTATGGAAGTTGAAGCTGCTTAAATCCGCTGCATCTTACGTAAATGCTCGTCTTCATGCTGTAAAAGCAGAAGTTCTTGTCATTGCTAGGTGTTTATCCTCCCCTGCAATTCAAATTTCAGGATCTTCCTCTGCATAAGTTCAAGTGACCTTTGATAGCATTTGTAGTGCATTGCTTTTGTAGTGGCAATGATTACTTGTTTCCGAGTGAAAATGAAGCTCAACCCCTTAACAACTCGTTGCAAAACTGCTTGGTTTGCAACTTTAGAGATCATGGGCATTCCATTTTACTGGTAGGTGAAAACTATAGTAGCAGATGTGGTGCAGAATGATACGGTACGAGTGCTTGCTTATTATTTTGTTGTTCTGTTTTTGTTCATATTCCTTTTCCAGGAAGGTGGCGTCAATTTGCTTACTATCATTAAAGGTACTAAAAAGGTACCGTCGATCGAGAAGGCTTGATCATCTGGCTGACTATATAACACCAAGCATGTCAGAATACAGATGTATATTTGAAGAATATGTTGGGTAATTTAGCTTTGAGCAACACGTATTGCACATTTTCATTTTCTTTCAATCTCTCAAGGCATCCTCTCTGCCATTCCGTGAACTCGAAGTGCATTTCTGATATTCTTGAATGTAAATTTCAGGTGGTTTCTTGCTGCTACCGGTTCTGCTTTCTACTCGACTCTGGAGGACGGAAGGATAGTGAAACGGATTGAAGGAGTTCCAAATGAAGGTCCTGTTTTGTTGGTTGGTTACCATATGCTGATGGGATGTGAGATTTATTCCATTGTTGAAGAATTCTTCAGGCAGAAGAAAGTCCTGCTGCGTGGTATATCACATCCGGATATATTTTCGATCACTTTCGAGGAGCTAGCCGGTCATGAATTTACTGTGGGAGATTGGATAAAACTGATGGGTGCAGTTATAGTCTCGGGAAGTAATTTCTTCAAGTTGTTTTCCAGAAAATAGGACATTCTTCTTTATCCGGGAGGTCAAAGAGAGGCTCTTCATTACAAGGTATGGTGATGAAAGGATCCAAATTCACATGTTCTTTTGAGATCTCAATCAAATTCAAATGGTTTTTTTTCCGATTTCATAGGGCGAAGAGTATAAGTTGTTTTGGCCTAACCAACCGGAATTTGTGAGAATGGCAGCAAGATTTGGTGCTACAATCGTACCCTTTGGAGCCGTAGGAGAAGATGATATAGCAGAAGTAAGATTCTTGCATACATCCTTGTTTGCAATTAGCATATTAAGACACCGTGTTTGGTATCATAGCCTTTATGATCAAACAGTCGGGAGTTTGAATTCTGCCACCTCCATATTTGCTGGGGGAGGAGGCCTCACACGCTTCTTTCTTTGGTTGTTTTGTTGTAGATGGTTCTCGATTACCACGACATTATGAAAATCTCCATCCTTAATGACTTCCTAAGAGAGATTGGGAATCAAAGTACAAGAGTAAGGTAACTAATTGCTCCTCATGCAATGAAGACATTAACGTTTGGTTCCACAAATATAGATGTGTTTCAAAACTAAAATTATGAGACTCGGTTTGGTAATAGGGATGAGAGCAAAGGAGAGGTTGCGAATCAAGACCTTACTGTTCCGGCATTGTTGCCGAAAGTTCCTGGCCGGTTTTACTTTCTGTTCGGGAAGCCGATCAGAACAGAAGGGATGGAAGAGATGCTGAAAGATAAAGAGAACGTAAACCAGCTGTACTCGCAGATAAAAACTGAAGTTGCGAACAATATTGAATACCTATTGAAGAAGAGAGAAGAGGACCCTTATAGGAATATCATTGATAGAACATTATACCGCATGTTGTATTCATCTTTGGATGAAGTTCCTGCATTTGATCCTTGACAAATTGTTAGGTACTACTGCAGACTTTTGCTCTTCAGTTCAAGGTCAGGTTATATGTAACATTTTTAGTTTTACACGATGTAGTAAATGTGCCTCATCATGTACTGAGGGAAAACATTATTTTGTCCATGAGCCAGTAGTTAATTGGTTGTTTATAGGTGACAAAGTAATAATAGAGACTCGTACTTAAGTTTAAATCTCAATTTCACTTATCGGCCCATGAACTATATCGTCAACTTATAAAATAACCCTTCAACTAAACATACTTATTTTTTAACCTCTCTAAATAGCATAGCACGCGATTCTACGTATTCTCACCTATTTAAACAACACATTGAACAAAATCTTTACAAATTATTTGATATGATTAGATACTGAAAGATGTAGGTATAATTAATATGTATAGGAGATTATTATGATTATAGATTATTATGTCATTATTTTATTATCATTTAATAATATAGCACTGTAATAATATTATTTTTGATATAATATAACATAATAACATAGTACATAAAATAGATGTACATTATCACATAATAATATAACATACATTTATAATATACTTCAGAAAATAAAATAGAGTATTCTATTCTATATAAAGAATAGATTTCCTCCAAATATCATACTCCAACAACTTTAGGGCGATTAGTTGTAATTACAAAAGATCGTTTCACACAGGTGGCATACGATCATTAGCCCACCACTGTACACCTCAATCTCGCGGAGTACAGGATCATACCTAATTCTCTGCCCTCGACGCAAATCGCGAGACGAAGAGAAACAAAATCGTAACAAAACGCAACATTTTTCGATTTCGTTCCTACTTCCCTCGGCTCATGCTCTAACACTTCATCACTACGTTTCCTCTTCTTCCTCTCTCAAGAATCCCCACACTTCGCGATACGCAGTCTCTTTTCGATCTGTAAGTTGCAGTTCTTCCTGGGAAATGCCTAAAAGATCTTGCATTCTTAGCCCTTCGATTTCATTTCACATATGTATTCTTCGTTTTCTCTAATTACTTGACTAATCAATTCAGTGACTTGACCGGCTCATAAAATGTATTCTTGGTCGTTACAAGATAGGTATTTGAGGTTAACGAGTAGATTTCGATGTTTGTTTGTTTACTATTTTGTTTTCTATGTCATGTTCTAATAGCAAAGATCGTTAAGCTTTTACGGATTGACTTTTGTTGGGTACGAGAGGTCTACTAAGCTCATGTCGTCAACAAACGAGGATAGCCTGTCTCCTCACTCTCAGGTATGAGCAATTCATTTCTTGAGTGAGTTGGGCTGACGTTTTCTTGATTTAATTTGATGTAATTTGTGTTTTCTTGATGGATTGTAATGTGTATGCTTTGTTGTTTGTACTATGATGAGTTGGATTTATTTGCCTTTGAAATGGCCGATCGTTCTGATATTTTCGTATGAATGCTTTTGGAATGTGTTTATATGGATTGGGATGGACTGGTGATTGGTGGTTACATGTGTGAACAATTTATGTTTTACAGCTTTCGTCACAATTTTTTGGGGATCTAGTTGATTCTGTTATTGCTGATATTGCCTCTGAGAGTCACCGAGTAGCTAGGTTGGGACTAGATCGCAATTTGGAGGAGGAGGAGGAAGAATTGAGGTTGTCAGCACAAGCAAGGGCTAGCGTGGCTGATCCTAATAGTGGTGAAACGAATGGCAAGTATGTAGTTGACATATTTGGACAAACCCATCCAAGTGTTGCAAATGAAGTGTTTGCGTGCATTAATTGTGGGCGATCTATTGTGGCTGGAAGGTTTGCTCCTCATCTGGAAAAGTGTATGGGAAAGGTGATTATCTGTTCCTCCATATACTAGGTGGATGTGTTCTGTTTCTTTGTCGTAATCATTTGCTTCACTAGTAAGAACTGTATGGTGTCAATAAAAACAAATTTGGTTTGTTCTTTGATCCTATTCTTCTGTTTGCCTGAATCTTCAGAGCAGCAGTTACTTGAAATTTGTTTTCTCATGGTTGGTTAGTGTCCGTAATTGACGTGCTTCTTGGTCTCTGCTATAGGGTAGGAAGGCTCGGAAGACAACAAGGAGCAGTACTGCTGCACAGAACCGGTATTCACAAGGCAGCTCTGTTTCCACACATTCCCCTTATTTAAATTCCACCAGAACACACCAATTATCCAATCGAGCACCTGGTCTTGCAGGTGAAGAGTACTCCAACGGCACGTGCGAAGAGCAGTGAAATCCAACATGATGACAAGCTAACTTCAGTTGATAGGAAGCAGTCATCCCTGAGAGTTCTTTTTCAAATTTTGTATAAGGATTTATGCTGCCAAAGTCTGCCTGTATATATGTGCAGCACTGCGTATGATGTTTTTTCATCCACCGGTGGAATATCATACCTCAAATTTTAGAGTGTAGCTGACTTGGGTGGTGATGATACTCTGAACCTTTTCCTGAGAATTTTGGAGATGTGACATTCGTAATTCCAAATAGAGTATATGAAATTCATTCATTACATTGCTGGATTTGATCACAACCAGTGAATCATGTGTCATTAGGATGCATATTGGCTTAATGTAATACAGGCTTAAGTTTGAATTTTTGGTTTCGAGATGTCCAATATATCGATGATTGTTAATCTTTCTTCATTCTGATTTCTCCTACAAAAGATGAATTGTCATCAATATTTAATTGAAGAGAAATTCGAAATTGATCCAACAGTGTACATTGAATATTCATAAATTTCTGAGAATTTTGGAGAAACCGAGTTTCTTCCCCAGAATAGTGCATCTTTTTCCATTCTCATCGCACTATAAAAAGTTGATTCTCTTACTTATTCCTTCCCTTGCTTGGAATTCTTTGCAAGTTGAGAAGATGAGGAAGACGATGAGTGGAACAGGAAACTCGGACGGTGGGAATTCAATGGCTGTGTGGTTAATGGAGGTCATCATCTGGAAAAAGTAGACGGTATGATTCTGGTAACTTTTATTTTGTGGTAGAAGAATGTGATTAAAAGTCTGTTAATCACCCACTTGCCAGTTTAGTTTGTTCATAAGGTTTTGTGCAACTTCTTAGTATGTAGAACTTAAAATATCAGCATAAAAGCAATGGAATTGGGCGTCATAATCAGTACAGACCTTCGAATACGGTACTTTACGATATATTCTGCAGACTGAAACATCAAGATGAGAATCTGAAATTGGGAAACAATAAGCATATCAGCATATGATCCTTTCTTGGGCCACAAAGATATAGTTGAGTCTTGCATCACCACATTTCAGACAGAACTACCCAATATCTTCTCCTATATAAGAAGTTTGTCCTAACATCTCTAGCTAACAAGTGAGTTCTTTCAGAAAAAAAGAAAGGTTTCCTTACTACTTGCTACTCTTGATTGATATGGCTGGATATGGCTATAACACACATGGCTACTCCACCTACACCACACCACCACCCTCTGATGATTGGACCAAGTCAGGCTATTCATTGTCCGATCACATGCACCGGCCAAGCATCGTCGACGACCAGGGGAGGAAGAGGCCTATTCTTTCCTACGAAACTAACCCGAACACCGTACCATACTACACAACAAAAACTGAAACTGTGGTTCAACACCAAACTCTTTCCCCCTTTTCCCCTGAATACAACAACCAAACCCTTTCCCCCTATTCCCCTGAATACAACAACAAGCACACTGTTCACTGGACCGATGAGGACTATGAGGGCAAGTACCGTAAACCTCTAGGCCCAGTTAACGGAGGACGCCCTCCAATGGTCGATGAATACCTCACCAGAGTGCAAAATGAGGCCAGCAGAGCCAGAGTTGGCCCCTGGACTAATGGTGCATCCTGGCGCCAGGATAGCAATCCTGGAGGCTACACTGAGTACAATGACCTGAGCAACAAGGAATACCTGAAATCCACCGGTGGTACCTATCGAAATGACACATCAACCGAGGAGTATTATCGCAAACAAGGCAGCGGTATGGAGCCACAAGTGTTCAGTACTAGCGGAGGGTGGGCCAGGCCTACTCATTCAACATGGTCTACACCACCTAATACATCACTCTCCAAGCCAACAAACAACATTACCGAAGCTGTGGGGATATTAGTGAAAGAAGCTATGAAGCCAGCGTATGGAGGAACCACCGGCAGCAATGAACCCGCAAAGCGTTACGGGAATTTTAATTTTATAGCGAGGAAAGTCCTACCGGAAGACTACTCAGCAACCATTGACAGCAGAGAGGCTGCAAGGAAGTATGGAGGCAGAACAATGTGAAATTGGAGAAGGATGATGTTTGGTTCTTTCTTGAGATGATTTTACAACTTTTATTTGGACTTATCAGTTACTATGTATATCTACAGGTGGTTATATCAAACTGTGGTGTCAAAATCTCTCGTCTCTGTATGTCAATGCTTGAATAAGCTTAGTTTTGTAAGCAATTTCAACAAGTTAGTGGTGAATTTCTTGTTTTTGTTATGTATTTCTTTCCTGTTTCATCTTGTTTACAATCAATCATGTTTTTGCTTAGCCCAAAGAATGTCAAGTTAATTTCTCTCTTTGGCAGTTTTGGTTGATTGCTTGATGCAATTGTCTATCTAATATTGAGACTAAACCGAACAACATAATACGAAAAGGAAACTGATGCTCTTTTTCTTTTCCATACGTTTATTTTTTACCATATTAAAAATATCTATATCTGTATCTATATCTATAATGACAAAAATGACAAAGGAGATTGTGGAGTGTGCTGCCCAGCTTGAATTGTTCAACAACAACCAAAACTAGCTTGAGAAAAGTTGCTTCACATTCTTCATTGTTAATTAATTTAATTATCTTTTCACTTATATTCACTCAAGAAAACCAAAACTAGATATGGATTGTGATATTATTAGAACATGATGTTATGTGATACTTATGTTACATCAATTAATTATCTATTTTTACCTATAAACTCCTATTATGACAAGGATTGGAGTACATCAATCTTTTGAACAAGCAAATTGTAACAAACCAAACAAATTGTTTTATCATTTCATACACATACATACAGTCTTACTATCACAATTATACATCATAGAGAACAGCAGAAAAGAACCGAAAACTTCAAGCTTCTATGCTTTAGAGCCCACAAACTGTTGCTGGTTGTAGCACATTGAACTAGCTTGTCCAAGGAATTTAGTTTTTGAATCGGAATGGATTACCTGAACCAGAGTGCTATGGAAACTGGCATTGCCCATGAGTTTCCTCACTGATATTTGAAAACGTTATCATAATGGCTCTGACAACTGATTATGAACAGTCAATCACGAAACTTCTGTGCTGCCTGCAGGAAACCTGTTGATGTAAGACAGCGTCGAATTATTTTCAGATCAACCACAAGGATGGTGTTGCAAGAACATAGAAGCTTACAAATATAAGCAAAGAACGTACCCAGACTCATCAATTCATCTTGAGGTACCCAATGCCCATAGACAATACCAGTGAGAACAGAGTATAAAAAAGTCACAAGATCCCCCAGATGTGTATGAGACTCACATTTGGATCTACAGCCCTTCTGGCACTAGAGAACAACTCCATGCTATAGCGTACAACTAGTGTTCCTAAAAGCAAAGCTTCGCACACTCCCTAATATTGTTAAACTCCTCACTAACTACACACTTTCTTCCTAGCCATAATGGGTTTCAACCTCTTTACTTGCCTAAATCTATCCTCTATACCATCTTTAATCGTTTTATAGAAGTTGTCATCTACTGAACTGTCCTCTCCCACTGACTTCAGCGCATCGCAAACCAGCTTAAATGTGTACTCTCTAGGTATTGAACCCCCATCAACTAACTCAACAAGAAAATTGCGAGCCTCCATGACCCTCCCTGCTTCACAGAAAGCATGTATAATTGGAGTGTAAGAACTTGAAGTAGCTGGACCATGGTTCATCTCCTGCATCCTCCTTAGCATCTCAACAGCTTTATCAATCTCATTTACTGCACTATAATACCTAATGAAAGAATTATAAGTAACCCTATTTGGTATACAACCCCTTGTGCTCATGTCATTAAAAAGCTCCAATGCCCTCTCAATTCTATTAGTCTTGCAACACCCATTAATCAAACAGTTGTAGGTAACAACATCAGGAACTAAACCATTAAACAACATAAGCCTAAACAAATGATTAGCCTCCCATAACCTCCTCCTTATTGCCTTTCTACATACAGTCTGCATACCATATTTACAATAAGAACTAATCAAAATAGTGTAAGTGAAGGTATCTGGGGGGCACCTAAATCCTGGTAACTCCATTTGCTCTAGCAAAAACCGTGCTTTCTTAAAGTTCCCAACTTGACAAAGTGCATGAATTATTGTATTATATGCATGAACATCCGGCTTACAGCGATACTTCTTCATTCTATAAAACAAAGCCAATGCCTCATTAGCCAACCCTTCCTCTCCAAGGACTTTTATCAAACAGGTAACAGTGCTTGTCGTAACAAGTTCTCTATGCGACATTTCTTTCAGGAATCGCCACAGCATAGGCAACCCATTACCTCTAGCTAACACAAAAGCCATGTCTCTACAAGTGGTTTCAGTGTGTGAGAAATTAAAGTGAGTTTGTACCCAATAAAAGAACTCCATTGCTTTATCCATGCCTAAACTGACTTTGTGGGGATCTCTGTAAGCAGCTGGACCAAGAACGAGAACATTTTTTAGCGATTTCTGGGTTTCTTTCTTGAGATTCCGTTGTTTTAGAGGAGAGCGGTGGCGAGTAGTGTTCTGGTTCCCAATGGAGCGCGCAGAGTAGAAGAAGAATAAAGGTATTGATCGAAGAATATCGGAGACTGAATCAGTGGTTAATAAATTGGCGGCGGCGGCAGTAGTAGTGGCAGCGAGGCGAATGTCGAACGGGCGATTTTGGATCATAATGGAGAGCACTTGATTCATCACAAGAACTGTAGAAAAAAAAACACTTATTTTTTCACATTGCAATAGAAAGAAAGGTACAAACCTCTTTTATATTTTCATTTTACTAATGAGAAACACAACACATAGATAGGCTCAGACATTTAGTGGGAAAATCCTACAAATACCAATGGAAGAAGTAACACTTATATGCATATAATAAACACAGATGATCTAAGATGGTTGCTCAAACACAATTCTCAGTGAAAATGTATAGTCCTAGTGGAAGAAGTGAAATCTCTAAGCAGCCTATAGACATAGCTAGACAGAGCAAAAGCAGCACAAAATCTATAAACCATTGAAATCCGTTCAAATGGGGACACCACCACATGAAATGATGAGCTGAAACTCAATCCACTTACCTAACTACACCATCTGAGTATGGAAAACACAGACAAATCAAATAACCATAAGCAATCTGTATTCCCAAAACTAATAAAGCCAACACCAAAACACAAAAATAAAGAGCCGCTGCAGAATTCACATCAAATTAAGGACATTAAAACAACCACAGATGCTAAACACAGCAGCAAATGCAAAGTGGCAGCCAAGAACATTAGCAAAAAGGTTATCTCATTTACAAGAAATTAAACACGCTTACCTTCAACCCATTTGAAATGAGGACCATATAAAAAGATGAGCTGACACTCAGTCAGTTAACTTAACTACACACCATTAAACATGGCACACACATAGGGAATTCAAAACCATAACAAACCCATATCCCCAAAATTACCATTGCCTACAACAAAACACAAAAAGATGTTAAAATGATCCACAGAGGTTAAACTTTACAATGACAATAATGGAGGAATCATCACCAGAAGCAGTGTAAGGTGCAGATAACGACATGAAACAGTGCAAATTGACCATATAACATCAGAAGAAAGTTGAAGTTGGTTAATTTCTTTGCTGAAAATTCAGGAGCAGACATGAAAAAACCCAGTACGTAAGCAGGCAATCTCAGCGACAGTAGTGAAAACCAGAAGGAAAAGAAAAAAGCACACCTTAGACGAATCAAAGAGAAAGAAGGGGCAAGGGTTTCTACAGATTCCGGCTATTGCAGAAGATGATAGAGAACAATCTCAGCGACCAAAGAGTGAGGAAGGTTGAGGATGGTGTGAAGGAGGAGGAGGACGGCGACGCCAGAGAGAGGGAGGAGAAGCGTGAAAGTGAAAATTTTGGTTATACCCGTTCCGATATTTTTCGGTTATCATACCCGGCCATACCGAAATAATAAATTCAAATATGGGTAATAAACACGCTTTGAGTAGGTATAAATCGGGTATTACCCGATGAAACGGCTATGATTAGGAGCGGGTACCCGGTATGCAGCCCTAAAATTTTCCTTGCCCATCGTGCTGATTTCACAAATGGACCGGTCACCTTTGTGAACAAGCCCGGCCCATGGATATAGATGTTAAAAAAGTTGTTGGAGAAATAATATACTAATGACGCATTTATCATATCAATTAAAAATAATATTAGTTCATTTTAAGTTATTAGTTCCTCTTTATTAATTTCAATCTCCAGAATACTATCTTAAAAATATAGATCAATTGCTTTGTATTTTAAATTTTCACACAATTTTTGCTAATCATATTCCCTAAAAGCTTATTTCATATAACATATTACATTGATAAATTTGATATTATAATCAAATCCAATTGATATCATTTTTTCAATTTAATTGCAATCATTTTATAAAATAATTGAATGAGGGATTTGATTGTTTTACGATTTTGTTAATACCAAATGATAAATACAATGGAAAGTTGAAGCTCTTAATTACAAGGCTTTGGTTAGGGCCGTAATTATGGTGACTAAAAGCTACCTTTTTGTCCAAAAATAGTATGTGAGGTGTTTGGTAAACAGTTCACGATACTTCTCCAGATTATCCCAAACACACGTTCTATCTCTTGCTTACTTCTCTATACTCTCACAGTTTTTACGTACATCTAGGCAGGAATAAATTTGAATACATTATAATGTACCTACATTATAATTTAGAATGATGACACGTGCTTCAAATAGTATTAGAATACCACTATTCTTGACACTTTTTGACACATATCATCATCTTACATCATAATGTACTCAAGTTTTACTCCATCTAGACACAATTGATACTTGATATGTCACGTGTCAACATCTTAACAACTTAAGAAAGTAGGCGCGGCATTCCAGGAGTATTGTATATGTAATGCTCCAGTCTTGGAGATTGTACCTTAATTTGTAAGTGGTAACTGGTATTCATCTAACGATATGGATATTCCATTATGGATCCAAACGCATATTCGCATATGCCATGCTCTCTTTGGAGCTTTGCTGGTCTTGTATATATGGTTTGCTTGTCGGCATCTCAATCCCTCAAACGCCCACCGTTTCTCGGCTGCAACTTTGGCGGAAAATGCCGTTTTCTTTCTGAGCCGCCGCAGCAGAATTTAACGTTTTCCTTACCTTAACTCCCGCTTCCTTTTTTAGTTTCCAATAAAATTTTAACTACTACCGGTCATTTCATTTTACTCCCTCCGGTCTTGAAAGAATGTCTTTTTAGAACAGTAATATTTAGTAAAGTAAACACTAAAAAGTCAAGTAAAGTGTACAGTAACATTCAGTAGCAAAACGACTTTCTTTCAAGACCAAAGGGAGTATATGTTAAACCAGCAATAATATTTATTTTGAATAATCAAGCAACAGTATATTGCCGGACATGTTAAATTACGTTTTTTTTTCTAAAAAAGACAATATAATAATAATTTTTCAATTTTAAATTAATAGAAAAATTATTTTTCTACTGTAAAAGTAAAATCAATTTAACAATTTTAAGCACGAAATTTAATTCATCCATTCATAATGGATTTTATAAAAATCATTAGAGTGAATAATTATGTTGGGTTTAGGTTGAACCTGATTTACGAACATGAGAAGAATTATGAGATTTTATAAATATAGGGGTTTCATTGAAAATATTTACAAATACAATAATCAAATTAATTAGATTGATTTTTAAAAAAAAAATTATGAATATAAAAATTAAATTAATCATAAAGAGTTTGAGTTTGATTGGAATGATTTTGGTTTTTTTATAAGGATAAAAATATAAATAAATAAAATTATTTAACAGATAAACAATTGTTTAAAATGATTGTTTTTATCACTATTCATATCCGGAATAATAATTTCGATAAGATCAATCATCAAAAAAAAAATACAACAAGAGGCTGAATAGATCAAAAGAGATATTGTTCCGGAAAAAGATATGATTTATAAGTGGGGCAGAAATCCTCCATGTGGATAGTTTCAGAGTCCAACGTGGAGTACGCCATTGACGATAAATTATAGAATTATTTAACCACCCACTTCTCCACCAAAATTAAGCTGGAACTGGATTTTGCCCATACCGTGTATATATAAACATACCCAGAACTCAATTAGTTAGTTGAACCAGAAGCAATCAATTAATGGCAATGGCCTCATGCTTCCTTTTGGGCTGTAAGTTATCAATATTATTAGTATTATCTCTGGTAATTTCCACAACCGCAGAGCTTCAAAGATTTGAACACTCTGCCAAAAATGATGAGTCTCTTAGCTTTTTGGTGCTTGGCGATTGGGGAAGAAGAGGCGATTTCAACCAATCTCAAGTTTCTGTGCAGGTACTTAACTTCTCTTCTCAAATTTTTAATCCAGAATTAATTGTCTTGATTAATTCAGTAATTATGTGGTGTTGAGCAGATGGGGAAGATTGGGGAGAAGATGGACATAGATTTTGTTGTATCAACTGGTGATAACTTTTATGATGATGGATTGAAAGGTGAAGATGACTCTGCATTTGAGGAGTCTTTTACAAACATCTACACTGCTAAAAGCCTTCAAACGCAGTGGTACAGTGGTAAATACACACACACAAAAACTCCTGACACTCATAATTCATTAATTATGATATCTACGTTAGTCGCTCTATTTCAATTTAAGTGTCGTGTACTTTTTAATCTACCCAAAACGACACTTAAATTAAAACAGATGGAGTATACTTCGTTTATTGGTTACCGTTTCTTGGTTTCTATTTCAAGAATTCATAAATGGGTTAAGAATATTTTTTATCCCTATATTTTTTAAAATGGTTGAAAATAGTCCTTTTACTTCGTTAATGTATATAACAAGAATGGGTTTAAATTTATATCTAGTTTTGTAAAACTTTTTTGCAGTTTTGGGGAATCATGATTACAGAGGAGATGCAGAGGCACAACTGAGCATTCATCTAAGGAGCATCGACAGCAGATGGCTCTGTTTGAGATCTTTCATTGTCAACACCGGTACGTATTATTCTCAATTTCTGCTAAATTCTTTGCAAATTTTCAAGACTTATTCGTATCGTTTTTATTTCTAGTTTTTTTTTCATAACTTTTAAAACACAAAATAAAAAATAAAAAATTACTTTTTCTGATTTTTAAAATTGTGTTTTTACTTTCATAGATTATTCACTTAAAATAAAAAATAAAAAATTATTTTATCAAAACCGTTTTATATTTTTCTTTTAGAAAAAAAAACAAAAAATGAGAAATAAAAATGATAACGAACAAGTTTTAGTATATAATTGATTGATTTCTTGATTTCCTGTAGAATTGGCTGAATTCTTTTTTGTGGACACCACTCCTTTTGTCCAAGCATACTTCACTGATAAGGATCATACTTATGATTGGAGAGGCATTGGCTCTCCAGACCTTTACACTGCAAACATATTAAAGGTATCGCAATCTCGATCTATCAGCTCACATCTTATATTATAATCACATAAACATTGTAGAATTTTATCAGTAATATGGATTCAATAAGTTTAAATTATTGTGGAGTTTTATTAATGAATCTCGCTAGCTAGTTATATAAATAAGGTGTAAAATGTATTTTTTCCAAACATAGATAAGCATTTTTATTCTGATAAAATGTGTTATTTTGTGATCAGGATTTAGACTTGGCATTGAAGGAATCAAGTGCAAAATGGAAAATTGTGGTGGGTCATCATGCAATCAGGAGCATTGGGGTTCATGGTGACACTAAGGACCTTGTCAATAATCTTCTTCCAATCATGAAGGTATAATCAAATTACGTCAGAACTAATCATGTTTGCAACGAATTAACTCATTACAGAGTAATTACTCCATGCGTTTAGACTTTAGACGTGTGTGCAAATTTTTCAGGCCAACAATGTTGATTTCTACATGAATGGGCACGACCATTGCCTTCAACACATTAGTGATATGGAGAGGTAATTGAATTTTGGTTTTATTTTTTTTCTTCTCTTAAATAGGTAATTAAGTTAAAAAGGGATTAATTTAAGATTAATTAATATTTGAAATGTGATTAATTACAGCCCAATACAGTTTCTGACAAGTGGGGCTGGATCTAAGGCATGGAGGGGATACACTGATGAAACAAGCAGGAACGGTGTACATTTATATTACGATGGCCAAGGATTCATGTCCGTCCGATTGACTCCATTTGAAGCAGAGATCACTTTCTTTGATGCTCTAGGCAATACTCTCCATAAATGGACCACAACCAAGCACCTTCACTCGTTCATCTAAACATTTTTTTCACATTTTGTACTATAATATTATTATTATTATTATTATTATTATTATTATTATTATTATTATTATTATTATTATTATTATTATTATTATTATTATTATTCATCCAAATTAATAATCAAACCATGTGTTTGTATGTTTGAGCTATTAAACCATAATTTTGTATTCCATCTATCACACAAAAAGTAACTTTATAGCGTATTTGAGTTGTCGCGTATAAAATGTCGCATTTGTGTTTTTATGATAAAATTTTAATTAATAATAGCTAGTATTTTGTGTTTATTGATTTATTCGATATGTTAATTAATAGAAAAAAATATTTATTAATTTGTTTAATGACTTTAGTTAAATAAAAGAAAATGTGAGACCAAGAACCAATTGTTGAGAAATTATATACTCTCTTCGTTTCAAATTGAATATCGTTAATTGTCTGAAAAGTTGACTTGGTTCGCATCTTTGCTAAACGTTAACTCAACAACTGCAGTTCATTTCATTCAACGCCTAACTTTTGATTTTTTTTGTTTTCTTGTTCTCTTCTTCATTTAATTAGTGACAGTCAGTTTAGTTAGGCCGAATTAAATTTTCATTAATAACTCATAAATAATGCATTCTAATTATAGATTGTGGTAAGAGTTAGGCAATTGAGAAGTTAGGAACAAATATATCAATTATGTATATATTCTTTCACATAGGTTATTTTGGATTACTAATTTACTTCTGTGAAATAGAGAGACTATATTGGAAGAGTCATATTTTTTTAAAAGGCGGAAAAAACTCAAACGGGAGTATTTTTACTTATGAATTTATTACACTTTCCCTTCTTATAGAATGATATTTTTTTAATAGTTAAAATAGGACTGGTGTAGTAAATTCGTACACAAATGATGCGGAAATAATAATTTGAGGAAGTTATCACATTTTAGTCTCTAAATATTTTTTTAATCATATTTGATTCTCCAATATTTTCTTTCTGGCTGTTCTGCTGTATCTATCTATCTCAACATCATTCAATCCTTTGTTCTTCTTCCTTCGTTTCGAACTAACGACTCTTCACTCATCTCTTAAAAAATGTCAACCATTATGTTAATGCCCATATAATATAGCTTATCTTTCTCCCTAAATTCCCTATACCGCACAAAATATTATTTGGACCGGTGAACTGCAATAGCATAGCGCCATAGCCTAACATTCCTCTTACCTGGGTCTAAAATTAGGACCGGTGAATTCAATCCGTATAAGGACAAACTAGAGGCCATAATTTAGGAAGATACATTAAACCAATTACACAAAATGCGCACAGAAAATTGACCAGAACTAAGGTTGTCGACCCCGGCCATCGATTGGGAAACTCAAAAATCGGTCACCATACTGGATTGAGCAGCCCTCAAACCCATATTTTTGGGTTTTCTCAAGAAATTGGTCAATTCGTCTATTCGATTTAATTCGGATTAAATCCGGTTGACAAAAGAAGATAAATTCTAAAATTAAAATGGTAAACATGAGATTTGAACCCATATTCAGTACATTGACTAACGAAATTTTAGTCACTACACCAACACTATATTTGTAATACTAAATTAGAACATATAAAATAAAATCACGAATCAATCTGGTTTAATCTCGATTGAATCACTGACTATTGACCATTTTACCTAATCAAGTTTGTGACCAGACCTAGTTTTACAATCTTGACCAAAACTAAATAAGGTCACTTATAAAAGGCAAGTTTTAGAAAATCAAGAACGTTTTAAATCGGAAGATCCAAATAAAAGAACCATAACCAAACCAAACCAAATCAAGCTTGAATATCTAATCAGTCCAAGCGATAATTAGGTTAATCAATACGATAATTAGGTTAAGTGACTTTATGAAATAATTAGGAGTCACTTACAGCTCTAATTAACTTTTCCTACTAGGGTAAGACATTGATTGATAATGACATCAAAACAAATACACAATTGTAAATCCACATAAGGGCATAATAGATCTGTCTGTAAACCCTCTCGTCGTTTGTTTCAGTGTTTGTTTGTAAGATTTTATTTATTTATTGTTTACATTAACCCTTTTTTTAATAAATTTAAATTGTAAAATTTTGTGAAAAAAGAAAACATACATATTGACCCTTTTTCCCCCCTTAGTCCACCTTGTCGACCTCCCCCTGCCTGTATGTGTCTTTCATGCCTAGCTGTTAATGTGCCTATATCATATGATTTGAGATACCATAAAATATATTAATACCTATATCATATGATGTCACACAATTTTATTTTTTAATTGAAAGTATTAAGTTATTGGACTCTGATTTTTGTATGATTATTATGGTCAGGTTTATACACAATCGGGGTGGATATTATTTTAATATTTTTTTAAAGTTGATTCGTTTAACCATAAAATTAAGCAATCCATTGTAATTAACTATAGTTAATTTCATTCCTGTACCGTCTAATTTGATCACTATGTATAACATAATTGTACGGGGTTAAATGTTAACAAAGAATATTTAACATTTTTTTCCTTTCCTTTTGGAATGAACGGGTTCTTTCACGTTTTAGAAAACAAGGCTAATTTCATTTAAGATGCGACTTTATGAGCGATATGATCTTTTCTTTTTCTTGTTATTGATCGAGTTAATAATAAATAAATTTTTTATCGCTTAACTAAGAAGAACAACCATTTTATTTTTATATTGTCGTGTTGGGATCATTTTGTCACCGATATATGACAAATACCCACACGATACGTATCCGACTCACTACCTTCCGTGTCTAATTTTTTTGGTCCTAATTCTAAATAATTATTAGTGTCATAAAGATATTTAGTGTAGATTTAGTTGCTAAAAGTATGTTAAATCACACCGTATATCACTTTACTTGGTTGGCAGTGACCCATTGAGTTTTTCTTTTTTATTAACATGTCAAGAGTATTTATAAGAATAAAATAAGTACTTAGCCACCCAACAATTAAAAAACATATGTTAACCACCAATCACGAACACAAGACTAGTTTTGGTAAAGTGGGCTACAGTATTAACTGCATACAATTCCACACTTCCATGTCATTATTACTCCCAAAATGAATATTCAACAGAGAGACTGGATCAAACCATTCATTCATACATTTCTTTCATTTTATTATTATTAATTTTTTTCTTGATTATTCCATCCCACCAAAATCAAATAGGAATCCTAATTACATATAGATATAGGAGCAGAGTAGAGCAGAGCAGGCAGAGTTGTTGACTTGGTTTAAAAAAAAAAAAAAAAGAAACTAAGGAAGAAGAGAAGCAAAAAAGAGAGGCAAATTAGAAATGAGTAAAGCAGGCGGCAACGGCGGCGGGGAGATAAGTCCGTTGCAGGATTCAGGCTCAGGCCACGGCGGGGTGAGTAATCTGATCCGTCGGCAAAATACAATCTCCACGGCGGCACTTTTTGTGGGAGTTGCTTTCTTCTCTTGCCTGATTTTGTTCCATGCCACCTATCCCTTCCAATTCACCCCATCCTCCTTCCATTTCATCAACAATGGCACCAATAGCTCCCAGGTAATAAATTTCTACTGCTTTTTACTCTCAATCTTTCATTCTTTTCGTTTTAGCTGAGGTTTTCAATATAAAACGAAACAGAGAGGAAGCAATAGCATAATAATTAGGTTGAAAACGATGCAGCTAACAAAATTAAAATTCATCACTCCCCTCTCGCTGTCTGAGAGCCAGATTTGTTTTAAAAGGAAGGAGCCTCACGTGTTTCTTTCCCTGCCACAGATGGTGGGGGTTCCCTTTTCTAGGACATTGGATTGGGTGGCCTTCATCACACACACTGTAAATAAAATTCTAACCGACGTGAGTTTAGTAACGGAAAAAGAAAGAAAGCAAAAAGCTCCGTTAATTAAAGGGTTTGAGGTGCGAGTCCAAGTAAAGTGGAATGTCTTTTAAGTATAAATTAGAGTTTGTAACTTATGGTATTTTTTTAGAAATTTAGAAAAGTGAGTTTTATTGTCCACATTTTTATGTTTTTGCCCATAAGTGTCAATGTTTTTCTTTTACTACCATTTCTGGTCTTGACATGGCATGTTTCATTAAGATGTAGCTTACAAAATTGGTATCGCTCTCTGTACTTTCAACGTTTCAACGCCGTCTTGTCGTTTGTATATTATTTAAATTTAATTACACAAAATCAAGGTTCTGTTGCAGGGGATTTATGATATTAAATTGGAGAAGGTTTTGAAGAGTGCATCAATGGAGGATGGGACTGTGATTCTAACAACATTAAATGATGCATGGGCAGAGCCTAACTCTCTAATTGACATATTTTTGGAGAGTTTCAGAATTGGAGACAACACTCAAAGACTCTTAAACCATCTGGTAATATTTGCAATGGACGAGAAAGCATATAATCGGTGCCTAGTCATTCATCCACACTGCTACGCTCTCCACGGCGATGGGGTCAATAATTTCACGAGCGAGGCATACTACATGACACCTGTCTACTTGCAAATGATGTGGAGAAGAATTCAACTCTTGGGCACTGTCCTAGAGATGGGCTACAACTTTGTGTTCTCGGTAACGATCGATCGAAATTAATTTTATATCTGAAAGAAATATAGACATAAAAGATTGAGAAAAATACAGAAAAAAAAATTAATGGCATGTTTTTTAACTGACGAATGTAGTTGTCATTGTTGGTGTGTATAGGATGCAGATGTGATGTGGCTTCGAGATCCATTTCCCCAGTTTTATCCATACACAGATTTTCAGATAGCATGCGATCACTACTTCGGCGATTCGTTCAGCAGAAGCAACGAACCGAACGGAGGATTCAACTACGTGAAATCGAACAATCGAACGATCGATTTCTACAAGTTCTGGTACGTATCGAGGAAGACATATCCAAAGAGTCATGATCAAGATGTGCTGAACAGGATCAAATATCACCCGTTCGTAATCAAGATCAGGCTAACAATGAGATTCCTTGACACAGCATACTTTGGTGGGTTTTGTCAACCGAGCAAAGATTTCGATAAAGTTTGTATGATGCATGCCAATTGTTGTTTTGGGCTGGAACACAAACTCAATGATCTTAGTTTAGTGCTTGAGGATTGGAGAAAATACATGTCGTTGCGAAGCAATGCTAATAGTACTGAAGCCCTAACATGGACAGCTCCACAAAAGTGCCCGTAAATACTTTGTACTTTGAATGCTTCTTAATTTGTGAAAGTATGTTGTTTAGTGCATGGAAAATAAAAGAGGAATTGTACATTAATTGTGCAATTAGTTTCATTAGGGATGACAATTGGACGGATTTAGACAGATTTAGACATTTTAAAATGGGTATGGATGAGTATGGGTAAATACTCAACTAATACCCAAAATTAAATATCTATTATGCCTCATACCCATTATGTCCAATACCCAATTGGATATATAATGGATATCCAATTACACTTCATTATTTATTCTTTCACTTAATTAAATTATTTCACCAAATTATTTTATTTTTTTATAATTAAGTGAAAATTTACTAGTTATGTTCGTTTTTACTAATTAGGTTCATTTTTTTTCTTCTATTTTGGCGTTTTTTTATCATTTAGACTAAATTTTCACTAATTAGGTTCATTTTTTATCATTTTAGTTCATTTTTTACCATTTTGGCTTATTTTTTACCATTTTAGCTCATTTAGGTCCGTTTTTTATCGTCTTGGTTCGTTTCTATCGTTATTTTACCTTTGTAAGCTCATTTTGTCATGGTTTTGGCTAGTTTCTCTCTTTTTTATAAGACTTTTATTTTCTATATTTGGTATTATTAAAAAAATTGCTTCTTTAGATAATTTCCTTTCCCCTTAAAACTCTAGCTACCATTCCGGGTTTTGACCATTAATCAAAAGTTGTCCATGACTTAAAACATGAAAAACGAAATTTACCAGGAATTAAAAACATTGACATGGCCAAAATTAGCTTCCATTCTTCTAGCAAACAATGAAAAATTAAAAGGTACAGCTTTAGAAGCAGTAATTTGACTAGCCAATCAAGCTACTGGTTGCATTATATGGCAACTATTCTTCCATTAAGAGCATGTGGTATTACTATGCTCTTGTTGGCATATAATCAAACAGTTTTAGAGCATGTGTAAGAACCACCAATTAAAACACTCAAAAGCAAAGAGGAGAAAAAGAAATCCATTCCATAATCCGCTTCTATTCTATGTTAAGCTCACTTCTTCATATGACAGACAGATTCCATTTCGCTAACCCATCAAAATTACTCTGTTTTCCATCTAGAAACTAGAATTTGATTCTAATACTAAGAACAGAGTACACCATTGACTTCATTGGGTTTGGTTCTCAATTTAAAATTTCTGCATCGAATCGCATCAGAAACACTCTAAATTCAACTTCCTACCAACACAACCACAAGCAATTGACCTCCACAATCATCCATATGAATCTAAAACAGCATCAGAATATATCACTACTTAGAGACACAATAAACTTCGAAATGGATTCCAACACAACTTCATTTACAGCTCCAAGACAAAATCCCAATATGTTTTCCTCAAGTTCTAGCCTATCAAACAAACTACCCAGCCAACACAATACCCAACTGGTCGATTTTAAAATAAAAAGCAAAACCCAAAACCTGAGAGCGATTCGACGAGTCTCGAATCCCGGATTCCGGCTCCATTGCAAGAAGCGCCGCTATTCTAGAAGATGATAGAGGACAATCGCAGCGACCAGATTCTAAAAGATGAGAACACAAGAGACAACCAGGGAGTGAGGAAGATTGAGGATAGTGTGAAGGAGGAGAAGGACGGCGACGCCAGAGAGAGGAAGGAGAAGCGTGAAAATAAAAAATAGGTTATATACATGGTCCGTTATTATAAATGGACCACAAACCGAGCACCTTCACTCGTTCATCTAAACATTTTTTTCACAATTTGTACTATATTATTATAATAATAATTATTATTACTATTATTACTCATCCAAATTTAATAATCAAACCATTTTTCTCGATTATGAATTAATTATAAACATGTGTTTGTATGTTTGAGCTGTTAAATCATAATTTATTTCATCTGTCACAGAAAAAACAACTCTATAACGTATTTAAGTTGTAACATATAAAATGTCGCATATGTGTTTTAAAGATAAAATTTCAATTAATAATACCTAATATTTAATATATTAATTAATAAAAAATATATTTATTTGTTTGTTTATTTTCAGCCGTTAATGTCTTTTTTAACTTTTACAAAATATTTCAGTTTTTTTTTTTTTCAGGGGTAATAATTTAGCCCTTACTACTAAGACATCATGTTGAGTAGAAGTACTCAAATTCTGAAAGAGGTTATTCATTGCATGGATTTGACACGTGTTAATTTAGCCCATTGATAAATGAACACGTGTTGATTTTTTCCACATTAGACAATTAAAAAGTTTTCCCCTTCTCACTTGCTCTTCTTCCTCTCCTAAAAAACTTTCCCTTTTCTTTTTTGTTTTTCCTTTTTTTCCACACAGTCTTCTTCACTAAAACTGAAAGCAAACTCCATTGATGAATCTTTTAAAAGCTCGCTCAGGAAACTTCTCCTATGTCCATTCACAATAATAAACCCATAATTAATTCTCGCGAGATGTAGATTTTTTGTTCGATGTAGTTAATCTCTCTTAGATCTACCATCTATAAATTTGGATTTAATTCCTTAAATTTGACTACAAAATGGTTTTCTCAGTTCTAACTCCTTCCTTCACAAATCAAATATCAAGACCACATGTGTAACGTCATATAAATTTAACAACTCAAAAATAAAATACCTTGGTCAAAAGAAGGTGTCCTCTCCTTATCAGCCGCACAGAGGCGGTGGTGTTGGGATTGGGAGGAGGAGGCGGCGGCGGATGAGAGAAAGTGGACTTGAGCGTGGCGGCGGTTGAGAGTAGTGGGCCTTGGGCGGCCGACGGATTAGGAAACTCGAGGCAGAGGAGAAAATGATTTGGGTGGAATAGCAGCTATGTGTGTGTTAGACTATTTTTTTCCATACCGGTTCGGGTATTTTAAGGATACCATACCCAATTATATCAGCAATTATAAATACGAGTATTACCCATACCTAAACTATACTTAATCAAAATGGATATTACCCGTTCAAACGGCTATGATTATGATAGGTATGCAAGTATACTCATCGTCATTCCTTAGACCAAGAACTGATTGTCGATTTAAATCATATCAGAAATTATATAATCTCTCCGTTCTAAATAAAATATCATTGATTGTCTGAAAATTGGGTTGGTTGACTTGGTTCGCATCTTTGCTAAACATTAACTCAACAACTGCACTTCATTTCATACAACGCCTAACTTTTGATTTTTTTTTGTTTTCTTGTTCTCTTCATTTAATTACTGGTTAGGCCGAATTAAATTTTCATTAATAACTCATAAATAATGCATTCTAATTATAGATTGTGGTAAGAGTTAGGCAATTGAGAAGTTAAGAACAAATACATCAATTATTATATACTCTTTCAAATAGGTTATTTTCGATTACTAATTTACTTCTGGGAAATAGAGAATATATTGGAAGAGTTATATTTTTTTAAAAGGCGGAAAAAACTCAAACGAGAGTATTTTTACTTATGAATTTATTACACTAGCCCTTCTTATATTTTATGATATTTTTTTAATAGTTAAAATATGACTGGTGTAGTAAATTCATACACAAATGATGTGGAAATAATAATTTGAGGTGTGAGAATAACACGATCCTAACTATATTAACTAATATATCATATTTTAGTCTCTAAAAAAAATTATTATCATATTTGATTCCTCCAATATTTTCTTTCTGGCTGTTCTGCTGACATCATTCAATACTTTGTTCTTCTTTCTTGGTTAATAAGCATAGCTATTTCGAACTAACGACTCTTCACTCATCTCTTAAAAAATGTCAACCATTATGTTACTGTCCATATAATATAACTTATCTTTCTCCCTAAATTTCCTATACCGCACAAAGTCAAGCACTGCAATAGCATAGCGCCATAGCCTAGCATTCCTCTTACCTGGTCTAAAATTAGGAAAAACTAGAGGCCATAATTTGGGAAGATACATTAAACCAATTACGCAAAATGCGCAAGGAAAATTGACCAGAACTAAACTCAAAAATCGGTCACCATACTAGATTGAGCAGCCCTCAAACCCTTATTTTTGGATTTTCTCAAGAAATTGGTCAATTCGTCTAGTCGATCTAGTTCGGATTAAATCCGGTTGACCAAAGAAGATAAATTCTAAACTTAAAATGGTAAACATGAGATTTGAATCCATGTTCGGCATGTTGGCCAACGAAACTTTAATCACTATACCAACACTATATTTATAATACTAAATTAGAACATATAAAATAAAATTACGAATCAATCTAGTTTAATCCCGATTAAATCACTGATCATTGAACATTTTTTCTAATCAAGTTTGTGACCAGACTGAGTTTTACAACTTTAACCAAAACTAAATAAGGTCACTTATAAAAGTCACGCTTCAAATCGCAAGATCCAAATAAGGGAACCATAACCAAACCAGATCAAGCTTGAATATCTAATCAGTCCAAACGATAACTTAGGAGATTAATTAATAAGACAATTAGGTTAAGTGACTTTATGAAATAATTAGGAGTCACTTACAGCTCTAATTAACTTTTCCTACTAGGGTAAGATATTGATTTAAATTGTAAAATACACAATTGTAAATCCACATAAGGGCATAATAGGTCTGTCAATAAACCCTCTCGTCGTTTGTTTCAGTGTTTGTTTGTAAGATTTTATTTATTTATTGTTTACATTAACCCCTTTTTTAATAAATTTAAATTGTAAATTTTTATGAAAAAAGAAAATCAATCTTTTTGAACACGAGGAATATTAAAATCCGGGTGGATTTTATTTTAATATTTTTTTTAAAGTTGATTCTGTTTCACCATGAAATTAAGCAATCCATTGCATGTAATTAACTATAGTTAATTGCATTCCAGTACCGTCTAATACTTTACAAACATGACCCGTTCCAAAATTGGGAGTTGATTGAGCATTAATTTTTTATTTTTTTTATTGTTTAATTACTTGTAAATCGGGCAGTAAAGTCGTTGATTTCTATAGATTCTTCTCACTTTTGTAGAATTACTTAAAAGCGAAACAATTGAAGGACAACAATAGAAGGAGATGAAATTTGGCATTCGAATCTATCTTGACCGCGGGTTTGGCCAAGATAGTCGCGACAAAGACAGACTTGAGTAGGAGACTTGAGGACGCGAGATGACAGTTGCAGTGGCTGCGAAATTGGATTTGCAATCACGATCGGAAGAATCCTTCTTGAACAATATTTGATTTTTTTCTCTCAAACAATTATCTTTATCTTTTATCCTTATCTTTTTATAGAGTTAGAGTAGGACTAAAAGACGGTTTATGTTAAAAGCTATTGGAAGTCCTTGTTGAAGGGGGCTCTCTTTTCTCTTTTAGATAGACAACATTTCCGTTTTGCTCTGTATTTTTTCAGTTTGGAATTTATAGATTTAATTTCTTTGATGCAATCAGAATCTTCATTTTCTTCCATGAGTATGTTCAGCTAAACACCTATTCTTAGTAAGGGTTGTTGAGCTATGTTTCTTATGCTTCGTGAGATCTAAATATTCTTAATTGTCTTTACCTCTATAATTGTTTATTTTCTTGTTGAAATTTAGAATTGATCACTCTTAGATTTTAGCTTGCGAGTTGCAGTCAACCTAGAAGGGGATGAGCGAAAACGGATAGGCCAAGTAGACAATTAGTTTCGCGTAGGCTAGAGAAAATAAACAATATAACTCAGACCCGATTGACAACCGAGGGCATTAATTGCGAGGTAAACGTGAGTTAGGTGTTGTCTTCCCCTAAGCCATTGAGGACGGTTGCACCACAGTAATCTAATCAAGTCAGCAGCCAAAATAGTAAACACTTTAACCAGCAAGGTGCTTTTTGGTTAGAATTGTCTAGTAGGAAGTACCCGCTAGAGAATTTGATAAAAGAGGGAAGTAAGAGTGTACAAGAGTCCTTGCATTTTATAGTAGCACTATGGGGATAAATATGAATATCAATGAATCAGTGATTGAAGTATAAGAAATGCAACTCTCAAAGCTCCCTTACTAGGAATTCTCACCATCTGAATTTCTGACTATTTTGTCTTGGTCAAGCCTCTAACCAAACCCATTTTTACTGTTTAGTTGTTATTCTTTTGTCTTTAGTTTCAGAACCAACCCAACAATTCTAGTGACGAGAAAGTCAACCAAAAACTACACATTCGAGAAGTCTCCGTGGACGATCCTCTTACCACCATCTACAAGCCCTTTGTGGTTGTGTTAAGTTGTAATTCCCCTTAATTCGTTTACATTTATATGACTATTTTTTACTCCCCTTAATTCGTTTACATTTATATGACTATTTTTGACATTCTCGACAAGCGATCAGGGGTTAAATGAAATAATAATTTAATCAATCAATTAAATAACTACAACTATAGTTATTTAATTGCGAATGGTTCAACACTCTTATTAAGATGTTGCTCATGTTCTAAGAGAAGGAAATTTGTATGCGGATTTTCTTGCCAAATGAAGCTCTCCAAATAATCTATCTTCTAGTTATATCCGGGAGTTTCCCATTCTAGTTTAGTTTTGAGTAACTAAGTTTATTTGCTAATTAGTCTGTAGTGGCATTTATTAGAAGCTAATTTCATCTCCCACATATATAAAAAAAAGTAAAAAATTCAAGATGCTGATTTGATCGCTATGTATAACATAATTGTAAGGGGTTAAATCTTAACAAATACTCCCTCCGTTATATAATACTTGTCGTTCCGACAAGAATCACGAGTTTTAAGAGAAGGAGACAGATCGGTTAGTGTGTGTCAAGATGTCAGTGGCTTTAGGCCACGTGTCGTGCTTTGCTTCTTCCTCAACAGTCTCTCTCTCTCTTCTCTGCAACTCTCTCTCTCTTCTTTGCAACTCTCTCTCTCTTCTTTGCTTCTCTTCTTTAAATCCAAACTTTTCCAAAAAAATCACAAAATATGTCAATATTCATATCATTTGAATCCTCAATTCCACCATAACAATCCTATATTTTTTGTTTGATTTTTGGTTTTGTGGTTAAGGAAATAAGAAAGAAAATGGAGGAGATGGAGTGAGGAGTGAGAGTGAGGAGTGAGAAGGTTTGTTGTCAGAGACAACGTTGGAGTGAGAAGATGGAGCAGAAGCAGAGTATGGTCCACTAAGTTTTTTCATTTCCATAAAAGCCCGTGTGACACGTCGTTTTTGACCGAATGACGAGTCGTTTCGGGGGCAAAATTGTAAAACCAAAAATTAAGTGGGCACGTTTATCTAAGGCGACAAGTAATATCAGCTACTCAAAAACGCCCCCAAACGACATGTATTTTATAACGGAGGGAGTAATATTTAACCTTTTTTTCTTTTCCCTTTTGGAATGAATGGGCTCTTTCACGTTTCAGAAAACAAGACTAATTTCGTTTAAGTATAGTTGAGTCATAAAAGATATGACTTTCTGAGTGACATAATTTTTTACCTTTCTTGTTATCTAACACATTATCGAGTTAATAATAAACAAGTTTCTTACCGCTTAACTAAAAAGAACAACCACTTTATTTTTATATCGTGTCTCGTGTTGGACTCATTTCGTCACCGATACATGACGGATACCCACACGACACATGTCCGACTCACTACCTCCCGTGTCTAATTTTTTTGTCGTAATTCTAAACAATTATTGGTGTCGTAAAGATATTTAGTGTAAATTTAGTTGCTAAAAGTATGTTAAATCACACCATATATCACTTTACTTAGTTGACAGTGACACATTGAGTCCCTCTATTTGTGTTCCCGACACATTGAGTTCCTCTACTCTCAATTCGGTGACACCTCGAGGTCTCTCTCGTTGATGTGTCATCATCTGATTGACAAAATAGGGAAAATAAAATGAGGGGGTTGTCTCACCAATTAGATGATGACACATCAACACAAGGGATTTCGAGGTATCACCAGACTAAAAATAAAAAGATCCAATGTGTCATTTTCAGCTAAATAGAGAGACCAACAATATAATTTCACCACTAAGAGTATTTATAAGTACTCCCTTCGTCCGTGAAAGATTGACGTTCTGGCACAGTAGGGAGTATAAAGATTCCATTTTTTTTATATTTTTATATTTTTTGTTTCAAAACTACCCTTGATTTTTAAAAAATTTACAAGCAACTGAGCCACCCTCCTTCTCTTTATCACTGCCCAAACCAGCCACACCCACAAGCCACACCGCTGGGACCAAACCCATCGCCCTCTCCGTCACACACCCATCACCATACCATCACCACCTCACCATCACCTACCACCACCAACCACCCATCATCGCCACGATCTACGAACCTAGCCACCAAAACCACATCCACCACCGAACCCAACCACCAAAACCGCATCCACCACCATTAAACTCACCACTGCCGCCGAATCACACACATCACTTTCACCCTCCTCAATCGCCGTTGTCGTTGTCGAGGAAAGAAAAGAAAAAAGAAAAGAAAAGAAAAGAAAAGAAAGAAAGAAAAGAGAAGAGAGGAAAGTGAGGGTTGCGATCAAAAAGGGGAAAAAAAGGAAAAAAGAGAGAGAAATGAATGACCGCGTTTGTAAATAGAGTTAAAAGGATAGGGTCCTTTCGTAATGTTACAAAAATGACAATTAATTGAAAACAAAGAATTCGTAGGAAAATGTCAATTAATTGAGGACGAGAGAGTATAAAATAAGTATTTAGCCACCCAACAATTATAAAACATATATTAACCACCAATCACAAACACAAGACTAGTTTTGGTAGAGTGGGCTACAGTATTAATTGGATTGAGCTCCTCTAATTTTCTTTTCAATATGACCAATCATGTTAGAAGAATCTGAACCGTTTAATAAAATTGGACAAATGAGATTAAAAATTCAAATAATTAATGAGTTGACTACTTGTTGAATTTTATTGACTGGTCAACTCATTAATGACTTAAATTTTTAATCACATCCGTACAATTTTATTGAACGGTTCAGATTCTTCTAATATAACCGGTCATGTTCAAAAGAAAATTAAAGGAACCTGATCCGTATTAATTGCATACAATTCCACACTTCCCTGTCATTATTACTCCCAAAATGAATATTCAACGGAGAGACTGGATCAAACCATTCATTCATACATTTCTTTCATTTTATTATTATTAAAAATTTTCTTGTATATTCCATCCCAACAAAATCAACTAGTAATCCTAATTACATATAGATATAGGGGTGTTGACTTGGTTTAAAAAGAAAAAAAGAGAAAGAAACTAAGGAAGAATAGGAGCAAAAATGAGAGGCAAATTAGAAATGCGTAAAGCAGGCGGCGACGGCGGCAGGGAGATAAGTCCGTTGCAGGATTCTGGTTCAGGCCGCGGCGACGTGAGTAATCTGATCCGTCGGCAAAATACAATCTCCACGGCGGCACTTTTTGTGGGAGTTGCTTTCTTCTCTTGCCTGATTTTGTTCCATGACACCTATCCTTTCCAATTCATCCCATCCTCCTTCCATGTCATCAACAATGGCACCAATAGCTCCCAGGTAATTAATGATGCAGCTGACAAAATTAAAATTCATAACTCCCCTCTCGCTGTCTGAGAAACAGATTTGTTTTAAAAGGAAGGAGCGTGTACGTGTTTATTCTTCATACTTTTTGGACACATGTCATCATCCTACATCATGATGTAGGTAGATCATGATCTACCCAAATTTTACTTCTCATGTGTCTTGTGTTTGTATATTACTTAAATTTAATTACACAAAATCAAGGTTCTGTTGCAGGGAATTTATGATATTAAATTGGAGAAGGTTTTGAAGAGTGCATCAATGGAGGATGGGACTGTGATTCTAACAACATTAAATGATGCATGGGCAGAGCCTAACTCTCTAATTGACCTATTTTTGGAGAGTTTCAGAATCGGAAACAACACTCAAAGACTTTTAAACCATCTGGTAATAATTGCAATGGACGAGAAAGCATATAATCGATGCCTAGCCATTCATCCACACTGCTACGCTCTCCACGGCGATGGGGTCAATAATTCCACGAGCGAGGCATACTACATGACTCCTGTCTACTTGCAAATGGTGTGGACAAGAATTCAACTCTTGGGCACTATCCTAGAGATGGGCTATAACTTTGTGTTCACCGTAATGATCCATTGAATTTAGTTTTATATCTGAAAGAGAGATATAGATAAAGATTGAAAAAAATACAGGAAAAAATTAATGGCATGGTTTTTAACTGACGAATGTAGTTGTCATTGTTGGCGTGTATAGGATGCAGATGTGATGTGGCTTCGAGATCCATTTCCCCAGTTTTTTCCATACACAGATTTTCAGATAGCATGCGATCACTACTTCGGCGATTCGTTCAGCAGAAGCAACGAACCGAACGGAGGATTCAAATACGTGAAATCGAACAATCGAACGATCGATTTCTACAAGTTCTGGTACGTATCGAGGGAGACATATCCAGGGAGTCCTAATCAAGATGTGCTGAACAAGATCAAATCTCACCCGTTGGTAATCAAGATCAGGCTAACAATGAGGTTTCTTGACACAGCATACTTTGGTGGGTTTTGTCAACTGAGCAAAGATTTCGATAAAGTTTGTACGATGCATGCCAATTGTTGTTTTGGGCTGGAACACAAACTCAATGATCTTAGTTTAGTGCTTGAGGATTGGAGAAAATACATGTCGTTGCGAAGCAATGCTAGTAGTACTGAAGCCCTAACATGGACAGCTCCACAAAAGTGCCCGTAAATACGTTGTAATTTGAATGCTTCTTAATTTGTGAAATTAGTGCATGGAAAATAAAACAGGAACTGTACATTAATTGTGCAATTAGAAAAAGTTTTTTTTTTTAATAAACTGGAGTGTTATTGCAATTAGTCATGAAATATGACTCAACTCAATACAACGCACGCTGAGCCTGGAATTCTCAGCCCATAACCTACAACTTCTTAGACAAGGCAGTTAATAAAACACTGCCTTCGATCTCCCTGCTACTACATTAGACGATACTGCTAGATACAAAACAATTTATCTTATCCACATCATCCATTGTCGCTCCATACGAAGAGCCACACAGACGAAGCTAGCATCTGACCAGCACTGTATGGAAAGGTTGGATCCCTGTGCTTCAGCCAACTATGCCACAGAGAAAATATGCGATGAGCCATGCGTTGCTCCGAGAATGGCCTGTGATGGAATACCAGCACTTAGAAAAAGTTGTATAATTTTCTAAGTTATAGAAAAAGTTTATAATTTTATTTATGTACAATTGTTTGCGGATAAACTATATAAAAAATCTTATACTTTATGAAATGTTTTATTTTGGATTCTATAATTTCAGAAGTTGCAACTAAAATCATATAGTTTCCCAAAACTTGCGGTAGTTAAAAAATTCAAATAAAATGGTAAAAATTTGTAAAAATTATATTAGTTTGGGAGAAAATGTAACAAATATTGTAGTCTATTTTAATAAAAAAAAATAACAAATTGATAATAGGTATTTTAAAAAAATAATTCAAAATCAAAAATTCAAAATCAAAATTTTAAAGAAACATTAAACTAGTTTCTTTTATTATTATTGCCTTAGTCATTAGTATATTCGATGTATTTTTTTCCTATTTTTTTGTTGTTGCAATTTTTATTATTTTATTTAAAAAATTTAACTAGGAAAAATATTCAAATTGTTTTAATTAATCGGTCAACGATGCCACGTCAGATTTCTGTCACGGTAGGAGGGTGATTAAATAATATTGGCGACGACCAGGGTTGTAATTAAACAAAATAAAAAATTAGGGTTGCGATTAATTAAAACTTTAAAGTTCATGATTGATTTATAGTTTTTACCCTTTTATAAACTCTAAGGTTTTATTTATGTTGTTTACTTTTGTTTTTTGTTAGTAAAATACCTAAAAAAGACTTCATAGTTTATTCAAATTAGATTTTTATGGTGTACAAAGTTTGAATTCAGTGGGTCAATATTGTTCGAAATTGGAGGTGATGAATCTCATAGTCACATTTTTTTTAAAAGGCCGACAAAACTCAAACGGGAGTAATTTCAATTAAAAGAAAACCTAGGGATAAAAAAACAAACCAATCTTCATCCACGTTTACACCTATTAACTATTAGGGTAGTGTTTTCTCACACCCTAAATTTATTCTCACACTTTTTACTTATGAATTTATTATACTAACCCTTCTTATATTTTATGATATTTTTTTAATAGTTAAAATAGGACTGGTGTAGTAAATTCATTCACAAAGGATGTGGAAATAATAATTTGAGGTGTGATAATAACAAGATACTAACTATATTAACTAATGCATCACATTTTAGTCTCTAATTTTTTTTTATCATATTTGATTCTCCAATATTTTCTCTGGCTGTTCTGCTGTATCTATCAATCTCAACATCATTGAATACTTTGCTCTTCTTTCTTCGTTAATAAGCATAGCTATTTCGAACTAACGACTCTTCACTCATCTCTTAAAAAATGTCAACCATTATGTTAATGTCCATATAATATAACTTATCTCTCTCCCTAAATTTCCTATACCGCACAAAGTCAAGCACTGCAATAGCATAGCGCCATAGCCTAGCATTCATTCCTCTTACCTGGTCTAAAATTAGGAAAAACTAGAGGCCATAATTTGGGAAGATACATTAAACCAATTACACTAAATGCGCACAGAAAATTGACCAGAACTAAGGTTGTCCACCTCAGCCCGGCATGGCCGGTTCGATTGGGAAACTACTATACTATTACTGGATTGAGCAGCCCTCAAACCCTTATTTTTGGATTTTCTCAAGAAATTGGTCAATTCGTTTAGTCGATCTAGTTCGGATTAAATTTGGTTGACCAATAAATTTAAATTGTAAATTTTTATGAAAAAAGGAAATCAATCTTTTTGAACACGAGGAATATTAAAATCAGGGTGGATTTTATTTTAATATTTTTTTTAAAGTTGATTCTGTTTCACCATAAAATTAAGCAATCCATTGCATGTAATTGACTATAGTTAATTGCATTCCAGTACCGTCTAATACTTACAAACATGAGCCGTTCCAAAATTGGGGTTGATTGAGCTAATTTTTTTACTGTATAATTATTTATAAATTGGGCAGTAAAGTCATTGATTTATATGGATTCTCCCCACTATTAGTTGAAAGCGAAACAATTGAAGGACAACAAGAGAAGGAGATGAAATTTGGCATTCGAATTTGTCTTGGCCGCGGGTTTGGCCAAGACACTCGCGACAAAGACAGACTTGAGTAGGAGACTTGAGGACACGAGATGACAGTTGCAGTGGCTGCAAAATTTGAGGGATTTGCAATCACGACTGGAAAAATCCCTCTTGAACAATATTTGATTTTTTCTCTCAAACAATTATCTTTATCTTTTATCCTTATCTTTTTATAGAGTTAGAGTAGGACTAGAAGACGGTTTATGTTAAAAGCTATTGGAAGCTCTTGTTGAAGGGGGCTCTCTTTTCTCTTTCAGATAGGCAACATTTCCGTTTTGCTCTGTATTTTTTCAGTTTGGAATTTACAGATTTAATTTCTTTGATGCAATCAGAATCTTCATTTTCTTCCATGAGTATGTCTGGCTAAACACCTATTCTTGGCAAGGGCTGTTGAGCCATGTTTCTTATGCTTCGTGAGATCTAAATATTCTTAATAGTCTTTACCTCTATAATTGTTTATTTTCTGGTTTAATAAATCGCTTCCTTGTTGAAATTTAGAATTGATCACTCTTAGATTTTAGTTTGCGAGTTTCAGTCAACCTTGAAGGGGACGAGCGAAACCGGATAGGTCAAGTAGACAACTAGTCTCGCGTAGGCTAGAGAAAATAAATAATATAACTCAGACTCGATTGACAACCGAGGGCCTTAATTGAGAGGTAAATGTGAGTTAGGTGTTGTCTTCCCATAAGCCATTGAGGACGGTTGCACCACAGTAATCTAATCAAGCCAACAGCCAAAATAGTAAACCTTTTAACCAAAAAGGTACTTTTTGGTTAGGATTGTCTAGTAGGGAGTACCCGCTAGGGAATTTGATAAAGGAGGGAAGTAGGAGTGTATAAGAGTCCTTGCATTCTATAGCAGCACTATAGGGATAAAAATGAACATCAATGAATCAGTGATCGAAGTATAAAAAATGCAGCTCTCAAAGCGCCCTTATTAGGAATTCTCACCATCTAAATTTTCGACCCAGCTATTTTGTCTTGGTCAAGCCTCTGACCAAGCCCATTTTTACTATTTTGTTATTCTTTTGTCTTTAGTTTCAGGACCAACCCAATTCTAGTGACGAGAAAATCAACCAAAAATTATACACCCAAGAAGTTTGTGGACGATCTTCGTACCACCATCTACCAGCCCTTTGTGGTTGTGTTAAGTTGTAATTCCCCTTAATTCATTTATATTTATACGACTATTTTTAACGTTCTCGACAAACGATCAAGGGTTAAATGAAATAATAATTTAATCAATCAATTAAATAACTGTAACTATAGTTATTTAATTGCGAATGGTTCAACACTCTTATTAAGATGTTATTCATGTTCTTAGAGAAGGAAATTTGTATGGGGATTTTCTTACCAAATGAAGCTCTCCAAATAATCTATCTTCTAGTTATATCCCGGAGTTTCCCGTTCTAGTTTAGTTTTGAGTAACTAAGTTTATTTGCTAATTAGTCTGTAGTGGCATTTATTAGAAGCTAATTTCATCTCCTACATATTAAAAAAAAGTAAAAAAGTAAAAAATTCAAGATGCTAATTTGATCACTATGTATAACATTAATGTAAGGGGTTAAATCTTAACAAAGAATATTTAACCTTTTTTTATTTTCCCTTTTGGAATGAACGGGGCTTTTTCACGTTTCAGAAAACAAGACTAATTTCGTTTAAGTATAGTTGAGTCATAAAAGATATGACTTTCTGAGCGACATGATTTTTTATCTTTCTTGTTATCTAACACATGATCGAGTTAATAATAAACAAGTTTCTTACCGCTTAACTAAGAAGAACAACCACTTTATTTTTATATCGTGTCTCATGTTGGACTCATTTCGTCACCGATACACGACGGATACCCACACGACACGTGTCTGAATACCTCTCTTGTCTAATTTTTTTATCGTATTTCTAAACAATTATTGGTGTCGTAAAGATATTTATTGTAAAATTAGTTGCTAAATGTATGTTAAATCACACCATAGGTCACTGATAACACGTTTCATGGTCGCGATTCTCCCTCCTTTTCTAGCCCTTTCGGGGGCATGATTGTGTTATTTGACTCTTATTTCTATCTTTAATGCAGATCAGCACCAATGAAAGGAAAAGATCGAAAAGAAGCGTTTCTGAAGCAATTCTGAGGATTCCCAGCTTCAAGGCCTAGAAGACCAGATTGTCGTCAAGCCCATGACGCTAACCAGACCAGTGAGCTATCTCTCGCCCGCGATGCTTCTGCTTCTTCTCTCAAACCAAAGAGAAGCATCTTCCAAGATCCGCACGAGATTCCAAGCGCTTCTAGAAGATGGCAGGCGCGCCAGAGATCCCAGAATATTCCCTTGAAAGGACATGTGTTGTCAAGCTCCCCTCGCTTCTCTCTCCCCTTAACTATTTTATCCCCTAGCTAGTTTTAGCCTATAAAAGCTTAGCTTTAGGGTTTTTTGTAACGACGGTTGTCTTAGGACTTACACACATCATTTCATCTTTCATTTCTGGGGATCTTCTCCTCTTGGTATTTGGAACAACCACTGTTTTGTAAAGGAGCTAACTTTCTACTTGATTATTAATTAATCCATCGGTTTCTTCTATCCCTTTTCCTTTTATTCTCTTTGTTGTATGATTATTATTATCTACTGTTTATATTATAGTATGAGTAGCTAAATATCCTCCTCTTAGTAAAGGGTGTTTCAAGGGTTGTAAGGTTCGGTTAGGAGGCCTAATGCATGCTTAATATATTCTCTTGTGACACATGATTGTTTATCGCTTTAACTCCATGCTCGTCTAGAAATGTTAAGGGCTTGATCAACTGTTAGTATTTCTACATGAGTAATGTCATTCTCTTGGTTATAACTGACGCGAAGCCTCGAGATAGTAGTAGACACCTAGTGGAGGCAGCGCGAGAGACCTCTGTCTAGGGGTAAACGGTCATCTAGGGTATGTGATACGAGCCTGAAAAACTGAGTTGTCAAGCCCTAGATTTGCCTTACCTCCCTTCATGGGCGTTCTGAGTATTGCCTCCTCGCATTCGTGCCTAGGAGGATGGCGGAACGTCAAGGTCACCTCATATGTGGAAACGAGGGGTGACTTTTATCTAAGAAAGTAAGTAAGGGATGCGGTGTGGAAACGCGGTCACTATAGCAGGTCTGTGCATGAGTCTGGAATATTTTTGTGCCAATGACTAACTGACCTAGAAAACAACCTAAGAACACCTTTTGCTAAGATCTCTCTCTATTTGATTATTATCTCTGTTATTACTTTTCTTGCCCTCGAATTGTGTTTCCCTTTCGTGCCCTGGATAGCTGTTTTATTTATTTATGTTGTTAGCTCTTGTTAGCTCCCAATTCTGAGTCGATCGATTCGTTAATCGACATAACTCCCCCCCCCCCAAGTGTTACTTGTTCCTTTTCTGTTACAACTGTCCCCTGTCATACATCTTTATAAACATATTTCTCCTTCAATCTTTGTGGTTCGACCCTGTCTTGCCCTGTACGTATTTATTTGTGCATCTAGGCATCAGGATAAATATTAAGTACATTTGACTGACAATCAGTCACTTTACTTAGTTGGCAGTGACACATTGAGTGTCTCTATTTGTGTTTCCGACACACTGAGTTCCTCTACTTTCAATTCGGTGACACCTCGAGGTCATTCTCATTGATGTGTCATCATATGATTGACAAAATAGGGAAAATAAAATGAGGGGATTGTCTCACCAATTAAATGATGACATATCAGCACAAGGAATTTAGAGGTATCACCAGACTAAAAATAAAAGGATCCAATGTGTCATTTTCAGCTACATAGAGAGACCAACGATATAATTTAACCACTAAAAGTATTTATAAGTACTCCCTTCGTCCGCGAAAGATTGACGTTCTGGCATAGTAGGGAGTATAAAGATTCCTTTTTTTTATATTTTTTTATTTTTTGTTTCAAAACTACCCCTGATTTTCAAACAATCTACAAGCAACTGAGCCACCCTCATTCTTTTCATCACTACCCAAACCGGCCACACCGTCGGCACGAAACCCATCGCCCTCTCCGTCACACACCCATCACCAAACCCACCACCATCATCACCATACCATCATCGCCTCACCATCACCCACTGCCACCAACCACCCATCATCGCCACGATCTACGAACCCAGCCACCAAAACTGCATCCACTACCGTCAAACCTACCACTGCCGCCAAATCACACACATCACTCTCACCCTTCTCAATCGTCACCGTCGTTGCTGAGGAAAGAAAAGAAAAGAAAAGAAAGAAAGAAAAGAGAAGAGAGGAAAGTGAGGGTTGCGACCAAAAAGGGAAAAAAAAGGAAAGAAAAGAAAGAAATGAATAGTAGCGTTTGTAAATAAAGTTAAAAGAATAGAGCCCTTTCGTAATGTTGCAAAAAATGTGTATTGGAAAACTCCAAATGACAATTAATTGAGAACAAAAAATCCGTAGGAAAGTGCAATTAATCGAGGACAGAAAGAGTATAAAATAAATACTTCGCCACCCAACAATTAAAAAACATATATTAACCATCAATTAGGGGTGTACACGGGCCAGTTTGGGCCGGGTTTTGAGCTAGGACTGGACCGGCCCGAAAATTTCAGGTTCTGCTTGGGACAGGCTGGGCCGGTTTTAGTTTTGTTGGGTCTAGCCGGGCCGCTTCCGGGCCTAACCCGGATTTTTTTTTAAAAAATTAAAACTTTCCAACAATAATTGGCTCAAAGTTGGCGAGATAAAGATTAGGGATCGTGTTGTTACAGGCAACAATAATATATACCAAAAAATAATTGATCTGCTATATTAATTATTAAACACCATACCCAAACTAGAAAACTTCATGAAATTAATTTACAATCGACTAATCTGGAATCAATAATAATCCTCAATTATCTTTCCAACAATAATTGGCTCAAAGTTGGCGAGATAAAGATTAGGGATCGTGTTGTTACAGGCAACAATAATATATACCAAAAAATAATTTATCTGTTATATTAATTATTAAACACCATACCCAAACTAGAAAACTTCATGAAATTAATTTACAATCGACTAATCTGGAATTAATAATAATCCTCAATTATTCCGTAGTGTAAATTTACACAAATGAGGAGGCATTTTAGATGAGACAACTTGAAATCTACTGTCATGACAATAATAGAGATAATGATGTACAATTACGCCAACAAAGATTGCTAAAAATAGGACAAGTGATGAACCCTTTTAGAACAAGAGTACTGAGAAATTAACGGGAGAATTCATGTACTTGACTAAAACTCAATCATCAAAAATCAAGGTCGCCGTGCAAGAAGCACGAGGAAACGAAACCTAAGGGCAATAGTGACTCACTAGTTTATTGATGTGGTGGCGAGCGGCGATCCGAGAGGAGAGGAGAGGAGGTAGCTGCGACGACCGGCAACTGCAAGAAAGGAGAGGAGGCCGACGACTACGACGAGAGAGGAAAAGAGGTAGCGAGATAGGAGAGTCGGAGAAGAGGCCGACAGTGATGAGAGAGGAGAGGAGGTAGCAAGATAGCAAGATAGGTCTGTTTGATTTCAGCTAGGGCTTCTCTTCTCTCAACTGATTTCAATTTTGAATTGTTTTAATATCAAAACGACGTCATTTTGACATTAAACATATAGTTTAGTTGTTAAATGACGTCGTTTTGATATTAAACCTCGATATTCAAATTAGAGCTTACATTTAATTACACTCTAGTTGTTAAACGACGTTTAGTTGTTACAGTCTTACATTTAGAGCTTAAAAAATATCATTAAACCTCGATATTTAAACACACCGTTTAGTTGTTAAACGACGTCGTTTATTACAGTCTTACATTTAGAGCTTAAAAAATACTCCCTCCGTCCTTGAATATTGGACGTGAGGGAGTGAATCACGGTGTTTTAGGCGAGTGACAGAGGCGTCAGTACCGGTCGGCCACTTGTTAGTACGTCACTGGCTGCTTCTTCCTTTTTCCTCTCTCTTCTTTCTCTCTTTCTTTTTTTTCTTTCTTTCTCCTTCTGTTCGAAAAATACTCCCTTTGTAATCGTTTTCTGTTCTCACCTCCGCCACATAAAGGAGCGCAAGGACGAGACGAGCAAAACCCAGGTGGAACGGTATCAATCGGAGGCCGGACGCGCCGCCAAAAGCGGCTGAAGCTGTCGCCGCTCCGGCCACCCGCCGCCACGCGCCGGCGCGTCCGGCCTCCGATCGGTCCGCCGCCACCTGCGTTTTGTTCGTCTCGTCATTTCCGGCACGAATCTATGGTCACCTTCGTGATAATGTCGTCCGAACATGTTTTATTGTCCATTTAAAATCGGAGGAGGAAAGATAAAGGACTGAAATGGCAGCAGCTTTTTCTGACACTGTCGTGTCCAGGTCTGCTGCCAAATGTCAAATTTCATCCTTCAATTTTTTCGTTTTCCTTTTTTGCCCTGTATGACGCGTAGCTCAGCATGAAAACGACGGGTCGTTTGAGGGCATTTTTGTCAGAATAATAACAAAATGGACTGAAATGACAATCGCGTCAGTTAAAAATGGACGACGTTTTTAGGCTAAAACGTCCATTAATTAAGGACGGAGGGAGTATCATTGAACAATACTATAGTTAATTACTTATAATCATGTAATGGGTAATACATTAATACAATTTAAATTAAAAGCATAAAACTCTAAACAATTAGTAATTACATTTTTTTAAAATTTTATGACAATTGACATGATTCTCTCTCACAATAATATAATTTTATTTTTATCAAGTAAAATATCGAACAATAAACATATATTCACAATATACCTCAATAACTATATATTGTAGTAATGATTAATGGTAATATTACTAGTATGTGTCATATTATTAATAATTAATGGTCGTGCCTTATACATATTAACTATATAAATGGTTATTACAATTTACAATAATATCCTACTTCCCCATATTAAAAATTTTAATTTCTTACTACGAAAAACAAATCCTAATAATTTTAAAATAATAAAAAGGAAAAAAGAAGGTTTTTTACTTAAGTTAAAAAGAAAAAAAAAAGATTTAAATTTTCTATTCCTTAGTTCTTACTATGGAGAAAATATTTTTTCTTCGTAATAATTCTTATATAACTTCCTTAATAATTTTTTTCTATTTAAAATAACAAATAAAAGGAGAAAAATGAGAACTTTTAATTAAGTTTAAAAGAAAAAAAGGAAAGAAATGAGAATTTTAATTAAGTTTAGAAGAAAAAAAGAAAGAAGAAAAAATAAGTTTAGAAGAAAAGAAATAAAAAAAAGAAAGTAAGAGTCAAGAGGATTTGAACCTCTCCCCTTTGATGACATTTGAAGAGTTAACCATCAAATCAAATAGAAACTTTGATGTTATAGTGCATATATATTTGCGATCCTCCGGGTCGCCGGGCCGGTTCCCGGGTTTGAGAAGCTGGAGAACCAGACCGGCCCGAAACTTTCCAGACAAGTCCGGGTCGGATCTATAAAAAAAAAAGAACCAATCCGGTTCAGGTTAAAAAACTCAAGTTCCAGTTCGGTTTCCGGGTGTTCTTCACCCCTACCACCAATCACAAACACAGGACTAGTTTTGGTAAAGTGGGCTACAGTATTAACTGCATACAATTCCACACTTCCCTGTCATTATTACTCCCAAAATGAATATTCAACGGAGAGACTGGATCAAACCATTCATTCATACATTTCTTGCATTTTATTATTATTAAATTTTTTCTTGTATATTTCATCCCAACAAAATCAACTAGGAATCCTAATTACATATAGATATAGGAGCAGAGTAGAGTAGAGTAGAGCAGAGCAGGCAGAGTTGTTGACTTGGTTTAAAAAGAAAAAAGAGAAAGAAACTAAGGAAGAAGAGAAGCAAAAATGAGAGGCAATTTAGAAATGCGTAAAGCAGGCGGCGACGGCGGCGGGGAGATAAGTCCGTTGCAGAATTCAGGCTCAGGCAGCGGCGGCGTGAGTAATCTGATCCGTCGGCAAAATGCAATCTCCACGGCGGCACTTTTTGTGGGAGTTGCTTTCTTCTCTTGCCTGATTTTGTTCCATGACACCTATCCTTTCCAATTCATCCCATCTTCCTTCCATGTCATCAACAATGGCACCAATAGCTCCCAGGTAATTAATGATGCAGCTAACAAAATTAAAATTCATCACTCCACTTTTTGTGGGTTCCGTTTTCTAGGACATTGGATTGGGTGGCCTTCATCACAGTGTAAATAAAATTCTAACCGACGTGAATTTAGTAACGGAAAAAGAAAGAAAGAAACTCCGTTAATTAAAGGGTTTTGAGGTGTGAGTCCAAGTAAAGTGGAATGTCTTTTAAGTATAAATTAAGATGTAGCTTACAAAATTGGTATCGCTCTGAACTTTCAACGTTTCAACGCCGTATTAAAAAAGAGGAAGAATGTGTCTTGTCGTTTGTATATTATTTAAATTTAATTACACAAAATCGAGCTTCTGTTGCAGGGAACTTATGATATTAAATTGGAGAAAGTTTTGAAGAATGCATCAATGGAGGATGGGACTGTGATTCTAACAACATTAAATGATGCATGGGCACAGCCTAACTCTCTAATTGACGTATTTTTGGAGAGTTTCAGAATCGGAAACAACACTCAAAGATTTTTAAACCATCTGGTAATAATTGCAATGGACGAGAAAGCATATAATCGGTGCCTAGCCATTCATCCACACTGCTACGCTCTCCACGGCGATGGGGTCAATAATTCCACGAGCGAGGCATACTACATGACACCTGTCTACTTGCAAATGATGTGGACAAGAATTCAACTCTTGGGCACTATCCTAGAGATGGGCTATAACTTTGTGTTCACCGTAATGATCCATTGAAATTAGTCTTATATTTGAAAGAGATATAAAAATAAAGATTGAGAAAAATACAGGAAAGAGTTAATGGCATGTTTTTTAACTGACGAATGTAGTTGTCATTGTTGGTGTGTATAGGATGCAGACGTGATGTGGCTTCGAGATCCATTTCCCCAGTTTTTTCCATACACAGATTTTCAGATAGCATGCGATCACTACTTCGGCGATTCGTTCAGCAGAAGCAACCACGTGAACGGAGGATTCAAATACGTGAAATCGAACAATCGAACGATCGATTTCTACAAGTTCTGGTACGTATCGAGGGAGACATATGAGGGTCATGATCAAGATGTGCTGAACAAGATCAAATCTCACCCGTTCGTAATCAAGATCAGGCTAACAATGAGGTTTCTTGACACAGCATACTTTGGTGGGTTTTGTCAACTGAGCAAAGATTTCGATAAAGTTTGTACGATGCATGCCAATTGTTGTCTTGGGCTGGAACACAAACTCAATGATCTTAGTTTAGTGCTTGAGGATTGGAGAAAATACATGTCGTTGCGAAGCAATGCTAGTAGTACTGAAGCCCTAACATGGACAGTTCCACAAAAGTGCCCGTAAATACTTTGTAATTTGTGAAATTAGTGCATGGAAAATAAAACAGGAATTGTACATTAATTGTACAATTTCTTTTATCAAATTTGCAAACCCACTAAAATATACAATTGTTTGCTGGTAAACTATATAAAAAATCTTATAGTTTATAAAATGTTTCATTTTAGATTCTATATTTTCAGAAGTTGCAACTAAAATCATATAGTTTCCCAAAAATTATAACGGTTAAAAAAATCAAATAAGATGATAAAAATTATATAAGTTTGGGAGAAAATATAACAAATATAATAGTCTACTTTAATAAAAAATAATAATAAATTGATGATAGGTATTTTAAAAAATAATTCAGAATGGAAACTTTAAAGAAACATTAAACTAGTTTCTTTTATTATTATTGCCTTAGTCATTACTATATTCGATGTATTTTTTTCCTTTTTTTTGTTGTTGCAATTTTTACTATTTTATTTAAAAAAATAACTAATAGAAATATTCAAATTGTAACTTTTAACAAAAAAATAGAAGCCAAAATAGAACTTTTTATAAACTCTAGGGTTTTATTTACGTTGTTTACCTTTTGTTTTTTGTTAGTAAAATACCTAAAAAACAGTCCATAGTTTATTCAAATTAGATTTTTATGGTGTACAAAGTTTGAATTCAGTAAGTCAGTATTGTTCGAAATTAGAGGTGACGAATCTCATAGAACCTAACATGACCTTGGACCTATAATATTATTTTAGAACTTTCCTATAATTTTTTTAAATTTCATAAATCTTACAAGTTGTAATTATTTAATGTATTTAATTTTTTTCGGGAAAAATCTCAACAAAATGTTGACCCGCCAAATTCTTGTTTAATACCTTTAAAAAGAAAAAAAATTGATTTTTTTTAACAAATACCATGTTTATTTGGGTGGATTTAGACTATTTGAACCAAAATGAAAGATTTAATATTTTTGTGACCAAATTGATAATTTAGTGATAACCTAGTGTTAATATTGTGTTTTACAAAAAAATTGAAAACAGATATTTCTGTTTTCTTTTTTTACGACAAATGAAAAATGAAAAATGAAAAATGAAAAATAAATGAAAACGAAAACGGAAAACCCCCAAAAAAAGAAAAAAACACACGACCGTACCATCGTTTTAGTGGGAGAGTGAAGCTCACATGCCACAGCACAAAACGTTTAGAAGGGAAGGAAACGAAACGAGAGGCGAGGGAAATTGAAAAACCCTATGCTCGCTCTCCGCCATCGACAGCAGCATGAAATTCCGGTATGCGATGGTGTGTTCTTCGAATCAGAACCGTAGCATGGAGGCTCACTCCATCCTCAAGAGGCAGGGCTTCGACGTCTCCTCCTACGGCACTGGGTCTCAGGTTAAGCTCCCTGGACCCTCCGTCAGAGAACCCAACACCTATGATTTCGGTACTCCTTACAAGTTCATGTACGACGATCTCCGCCGCAAAGACTCCGACCTGTATGTTTCCCCTTTCCCTTCTTATCTTTTTTCCTTTGGACAAAAAAGATGCAAATTCCTAACCCTTTGACTTGCTCTGCAGTTACAAGCGTAATGGGATTTTGCCCATGCTTAAAAGAAATGCTGCTGTGAAATTGGCTCCTCAGCGTTGGCAAGACAATGCTGCTGATGGCTCCTTTGATATCGTCATCACTTTTGAAGAGAAGGTTTTCGACGGTGTTGTTGAAGGTAAATAAACTTCATGTTCCTTTCCCTCTTGTTGATTGCTTTATAAAGATTACTCCATCAAGTAGCAGCATTTTCCATGTCATTGCTGTTGAAATTTTGAACATTTTGTAATTTAACCGACCTTTCTAGTGATTGTACTTAATTTTCACTATGAATTCTTGGGACCATGTTATGTTATTGGAAAATTTGCAGAAGATAGTTTGCTTTGGGTGAACCTAATCACTTTTCTCTTTATGCTTCGTTCTGATGCACGGAATAAAAATTTAGACTCAGTAAGTAGACAAGTGATTGGTTAGATAGATACTCAGGCGCAAAACGTGTCACTTGTGTAACAGCAAATACGAATAGAGTCAATAGACTGGACCATTGATTCAGTTCTAAGTCTTTCTTCGTCAATATGGGTCATACATGGGTTGTAACATTTATTTGATAACCCCAAAGATAGGCAATGAGAAAGTATTTGTATTTATGTGTTAGAACTCACTTAATTTTGATTGTCTAGTGTCTACTTTAAAAGCAAAAGAGGTACAAGTCATTGTTATATTGTTTTAGCTGTTAGCATTTACCTGACTTTGGTGTGGGTTCCATTTATGCTATTGTTGCAGGATTTCCACTCTTTGTAAGGGTTCAGTGCAATGTTTATTCTTAGAATGCACCTTTACTGAGGGTTTGACCATTAGAGCTTTCCTCCTTTTCTACTGATCTCAATCTCCTTTGTGCTGCTGTTGACTCCCTGCTTATCTTTTTGAGCTGCTCCCACACCTCTGTTACTGACTTGCCTTTTCATGCTTACTCTAACTCCCAAACCAATTCATTTAACACTCCCAATTTCATGTGTACCTGTAACAATACCTAATACTAAGTCACCATTGAATGCATAAATATATCTAGAATTTCCCTAATTCAGCTTTATTTGAGGCAATTTGTCTTCTCTGTTTCTCTTTCTTACTGTTTTGAGTTTGAAGTTTGAAGCTTTTCTCTAGATCATAAGGTTCTTAGAACTAGGGAGAGAGAGAAAAAGCTAAGTTTAGTTGGGAACTACTGCAGGAATATAGTGATAAAACACTAGGAAATTTGTCGGAAGGACAGTTGCGGAGAAGTTTAAACATGGAAGAGATGAAGTAGTGCATGATTTTGTAGTTATAAGCACATGATTCACGTTAAGTTTGTTAATTTGGGCAGCAGCATAGTCATACAATAGTATATTAATCCCTTTGGGCAGCCTGGCCAGTGAGGGCTCTGGCTATGGTTCTGTGCCCTTCCTTTTATTAAGCAAACTTTTTTAGCAGCAGTGGTTAGAATATTCCTCTTTACCATGGGGGCTCAGTTTCTTAGGCAGTGAAGTTTTAGTGGGATAAACATATTTTTGTCGCAATACATTATCAAGGTTTTGAGGCTGCGGTTTGCTGCTGTTTAGCTACTATCCACTGAATACCATGGTTCATGCCATTTGGATTGTTGGTTAAACTGGGAAGGATTTTCCTTCACAGATAGTTCAAAGCCTAAGTCAGGTAAACTTCAATGGGAAGAAGTTTCCGGTGACACTTGAGAGATGACAGTTGGAAAAATTAGAAATAATTCTTGCTTTTCTGGGCATAACTCCAAATTGAGCCCTAATTTTTTTTCAGCAGTCCTGTTTCTAGCCCTAGTTCCTCTTTCCCTTCTTAATCTAGTCCCATATGTTTGATCTGCAATGTATCATTATTTTAAATGAGTTATAAAGCTTCAAAGCTAATTGTCACATTTTGAAAATTCATTAGATGGAAAACCTTTCGAAAGGTATGCAATTTTAATATATATGGAACTGTGATGTATAATTACCATAGCCAAGTTTGAACTTAATATCCCTGGGGGGATTTTAGTTGCTATTGGAAGAGCTATGCTTGAAGGTGGTAATGACCAATGAGTAATTCAACCTTGAGTATTGAAGAACATGTTTGACAGTAGGTGGAATGTGACGCCAAGCGAGTGATGGAGATTTAACATTATAGAATTATGATGAACTAGCTCATCAGTTTTATGGCAATAATTTCAGTTCAATGAGTAGTAGAGCAAAGAGATTGGATATGTATGAGCGTCTTTCACGTTAGAGATAAATCAAGGAGGAATTCTGTACAAATGATTTGTCACTGTGGAGAGGCAATATGGCTGTGTGAATGCGGAGATTTATCCTGATCACTGTAAAGCTATTTGGCTATAATACAACAGCGGAAGTTGTGTAAAGGTCCATGATTATTCTTTGTGGCTAACTCACTGAATTCTTCTATCAGCTCACTGATGCAGGATAACATGATATTCTTTCCTTACAGAGCATGTTTACCTTTTCTGCAATTGTCCATGTTTTTTTATTGCAAAGTGTAGCAGATGCTGTATAGGAAAAACAGATTTTGGTTGCTTAAAGTGCATATATTAAGAGCATGCACTTCCTTAGTTTTTCCAGGAAAAAACTTGTAATTATGCATCATAGGACAGTTACCACTCTCAACAACCTTCAATGCCAGTTTGTTGAGGGTAGAAATTGTTGATGCAAATCAATCATGCACTTGAGTGTTTTATTTTCATATTTCTCACCATCTATTACATCACTGCGCTCTTGATCTTGTTCATGATTCTGAAATGAGTTTGCCTCTATCTGATGATTGATGTCAATTGTGCAGATCTCCATAACCGTGATCATGTTTTTATGAAAGCGGTTTTAATTATTAACTTGGAAGTGAAAGATAATCATGAGGAAGCAGCTGCTGGAGCTAGGCTAACTTTGGATCTGTGCCAAGAGGTGGTTCCTATTTTCCTTGACACTAGTAGTATCTACTTCTATTCCAAGGCTTGATATTGACCTCTTCTGTTTTCAATGGATTTATTCATGCAAGATTGACACAGCTGAATCATGGGAAGACTCGATTGATGAGATTGTGGCTGCATTTGAGGCAAAGCATCGGCGGAAGCTGCTCTTTACCATCTCATTTTATTGACACGCGTATACTCTTAACAAATGATTAACGAATATTATTAGTATCTGTGATTAACCAGCTGTTGCATTTCTTTAGTTTAACATGTAAAATTTTCTGAAATCCTACCCGTCTTTTCTAGAATTTTGCACGCACAGCTACTTGTTCATTTTTCTTTGGTGCACAAAAATGTGTGCTACTCCGAAGTCTACTCACTACAGCATTTGTTGTTGTTAATCACCCAAGCTAGGCTAGTTGAACTACACTAGTTATGATTGCTCCGTCGCAGTAATTTTGCCTGTTCGTTCGTTTATTTCTGTTTTTCTTGTTCTCAACTATAATACTCTTATTCTCGTTCGTTCCTTATCTGCATTAATCTCTCTGGTAGAATGTTGCTATGATCAGCCTTGGTCATCCGGACAACAACCTTTTATCTTTTAATCGTAGAGCATTTATATCTGAACATCGATCGTGTTTAGGCCACCAGGATCGAGTCGGACTAATGATGAAGGGTAAATGAGACCTTAAAAGTCACCTGTTCAATTGGATAGAAGTTCATCTATCATCGACGGGTTCTTGTTGCTGCGACAAGTGCATTCCATATCCGCTATCGCTACATTTTGTCAGGTCCTTCATATATTTCTATCATTACCAAACACAAGTTCAAGGATCTACCATTACCAGACCTGATATAGTGGGATGCTATTGCCTGCATTGCACAAGAGGGAACTTTCCAACCATGACATACAAACTCGAAAATTATCAAACTATCAATCTCAGAAAGATGGGGTGCGCAACATCCATAAGGCATGGGGCCTGTACTCAAAAGTAAAAGATCCAAAATACATGGCCAACTTTTCACATACACGTGATGATAAACACAAGACAAAGTGCAATAGCTTAGAGCTATAAGGAATCCGCAAGTCATATCTCAGTATGTAATTTTAACACCCTGTAAAAAGTACAGCTGCCTCTTGTTCCACCTATTTTGATATGGGACTAGATAAGGTAAAACTACAGATCCTTGTACCTCTTCTCCACTTCTTCCAAACGTTGGATTTCCTTGTAATATTTGCATATGCGGTATACACACCTGCGCTCATATAGAAATGCACATTGCATGAATGAGTTAATAGTAAATCAAGTACAAAATTAAGATATTGATTGGCGGCACATACCAATAGAGAAAGCATGCAGAAGCACACAGAACCACATTTCTTTGAGCTTTGTATATCTGCACAGGAAAGCAAAATAAGTCTTAAGGACAAGAAGTGCAATAATAATTAGCTCCTCTTTTGGAAACAAAAGAGAATATCATAACCATGACTTCATCATTTTTAATTGGACTCAAGATATAGCTCGTAACCACAACTCATCCGCTGATTTGTCAACATCATCTGAACTCCAATATTGCATTTGGGTCATTGCGAATACAGGATGGCTGTCAAAGTGATAGTATCTTCTTCATTCGATTTTGTTGCAATTGAATGATGGAAAACCCAAGCATTAGTATTTACTACATATGAGCTAAGGTGCACAGTGAAGTGTAATTGTGAAAAGGTTGGCAGATCAGGCCAAAGAAGGCAACAGCCCTGTGTGAGTGGCATTTCACCCCTAACTACAAATCTATCTTTTTTTCTTTCTTATTATTCTTTATCCCTTCCATCATCTTATCGTGCAAATAGAGTAGCCTTTGATTATCTTATATCACCAGGATGTGCAACTGGCTATACAAATAGTATGCGTGGGATCTATTATCCTCCGCCACAATTACTCATACATCTCTGCATCCTAACTTGGAACTACAACTATCATGCAAGACACATAACAGACACTACCAAGTGAAATAAATGGATCCCTTTGGCAGGGTGGGGAAGGGGAGGGTGGTGGACAGCAGGGACAAACAATGTCAGTATTGTTTGCTATTTTGTAGTTGAAATGTTCAGAGTTAAAATGTGATCACAAGCTATTATTCATGAACATTACACTGCAGATTTTATTTTACTACAGATTTCACCACAGATCTCTTCCTCTATGTCTCTTTCCTTTATTCAGGTCAATCTCTTTCTTCTCCCTAAGGCGTGCTTTCAGCCTCTATACTTTGATTTATTTATTTATATATTTATTTACTGAGATGACAACTGCATTTGTATCCAGCGTACGAAAAATCCAAATTTGCTCAGACAACAACCGCAACTCTCTAAGACGTGCTTTCAGCCACTATGCTTTAATTTGAGGTACTGATATATTGTTACACACTTCTGGGAAGGCAATACCCCAATTCAGCATTCCACCAGAAACATATAGAACAAATATGTCACCACTATTGCAGTCAAATGTAGAGTGTACATTTGCTATGCCTACAAAAAACATACATCCATAATTTTGGAGCGCCTACTAGAAACAAGTGAACATAAATCTTATGATAAATGACAGAACAGGATCAATATTCAACAATCAACAGCAAGTAACGCAGTCTAGCTTCCAGTAACTGTACTTTTGTCCTGCCTACAGTACAACATTCATCACAACTTCTTAAAATATTGGTTTCCTAAAAGAACTAATTAATAGTCAACAGATCAGCAACGAGAAGTAATGCAGTCTGGTTTCCTGTAAGCTAATTGTAAACTTCAACAAATCAATTCCTAATAAAATGGAAAAAAACTGGTGCGAAAATTTCTTACAATTTGAAGTCGGCATCTAATCAAAATCAAGGATCTACTTACCACACCGTTTTCTATTACATATAAAACAAAAATCAAAGTTTTTTGGCGAAAGGAACTGACCGCTTTTTCATAGCGATCCCTCTCCGCAGCAGTGCAGATCTCGGAGGTGCACATCATCCGATGCTCGTTCTTCCAGTAGATATCTGTTAGAGGCACTCAAAATCAAAGAGTGCAAAGCTAAGGAATGAAGAAGAACAAACCAATTAGAGAAGGAGAGGGAGGAAACCTAAGAGCTGAAAGCCGGCGAAGGGGATGATGAAGAGAGCGGGCTGTAGGATGAGAGAGACGAGAGAAACTAAACGATACTTGATGAGCTTGGGCGCCGGAAGGGTTAAGAGACCTGCTACGGCGGCTTCCGCAGCCACCAAGTACGTCAGAATCAACCACTGCAACGCCATTCTCTTCCCTTCTCTTCTTGAGGAAACCGCAAATCAATTCCACTCCTTGTTCTTATACTGTGTTTGACCAACTCTCTTTTTTATTCTCTGCTTTGCTTAACAAGGCAGATTTTGTATCCCAGCAAAAGTTTTCCTCCATATCTCATCATATGTACTTTTAACTTTTATTTATTACGTAATTAATTAAGTGTCTCCAAATTGAAAATAACAAAGTGTAACTTATCTTGTAAATAAAATCATACCTGTCCCTTGAGAAAACACTTATCCAAAAGTAAATTTACGATAGAGTATAAGCCTTCTGAGGCAGCTATAGCCATAGGCTATAGCTTCACAGAGATCTGCAAATAAACAATTTCATATATTATTTAAAAACTCTCATAAATTACTAAATAACTCAAGTTGTATAAAATATATAATGACAAAAAAATATAATTTAAAACTTTTTAAACACATTACAATAATAATCACTTTTTTTGCTCTCACTAGCTAGTCTATCTTCCTCATTATTAGTCATATGAACACAATACGTGTGAATTAATGGTGAAAAATTGACTTTTGTGGGTATTCTTTCAACTGAAACTAATCTCGTTTCAGCGTTATTGGGCTCAAAAAAAGAGTGGTTCTCCCAACATAATTTCCAGAAGTAGAACTCAAAACCTAAATTGAAATATAGTTTCTTTTTTCAAACATAAGAACCAATTACAACAATAGAAACCTAGCAATTTTAAGAAATGAGAAGTGTTATTGATACCTTTGTACGTATTGAAGCTGGAATATCCCCAAGGATTGTAGCTTCGGTGTATTTGAGGTCGTATTGTAATCTCAAACGATTTTTTATCTCATTACTTGTAGCCCTACCAAGATTGTTTCTGCTGCTCATGTATTTGATGACATCATCCATTTTATCTCTAAACGTTTCTGCCTTTGACCCCTTTACAATCAAAGCAGTCATGTTTCCGAGCAAATAAGCACCCAAAATCATGTCAAATGATACGTAAACCATGACAAATATCATTTCCCTAACCTTCACACCATGGATCTCCCCATAACCTGTAAAAAGAAAAGAAAAATTAAGACTTTAATATTATTGGTATTAAAAAGTTATCAATAAAAGATGTATATTTTTTATTACAACAATTATTAATAACTTTTTTAATAAGTGTTAAGTACCATGCAACGATAATATATTTTGAATCCAAGTTACCTTTGAGTCTCGGAAACAATTAGAAAAAATTATGCTGAGAAAGTCAGCTCTTTTTAAAATTCGATAAAATTTGACGAGTGATATTAATTAGTCTGCTATAGGAAGAGATTAGGGATCGAGGACACCGAAAGTGAGCAAAAATCATATTTGTTTTGAATTTTGACGTATATATATATTTTGTATAAAATTCGAAAAAAACATATGGTTTTTCGATAGTCCTCACTAGCCTATATATCAAATTAGGACATCAAAGTCAGTGAATGTAGGATTATTTCTTTTATAAAATTTGATAAATTAAATAAAAAAATTCATATATATAACATTTTTGCAAAATTAAATTGAACACAATAAGAATTGCTTACCAACGGTTGCCATGGTAACAATGGCAAAATAAAGTGAAGTTATGTATCGCTTCCAAAGATCGATGTCTCTGAAATGAGAGTAGTGATAATCACCCATTTGTAAACTTCCAATCCAGGTGTACCCTTCCTCAGCCGCCGGCAGCTGTATGCGTACAGTAAAGCTCAACGACAAGAAGTTTCACAATTCTTGTAAAAAGGTAATTGATCCTTATATCTTTCTCCAACTTCTCGAAAAACTCCGTCACTCTAACAGCCCGACTTAGCCTAATCCAGTAATCCATAGCAAATACCTCACTGCTTCTTTCCTTCCACAAGCCTACAAATTGAAGTAAAAAAGCTAATCAACTAATCTTGCTTAAGGGATGAGAGAGTGCCAAAATAGTAAAGGTTATGACTAATTTTGTTCGTATCAGGTTGGTTCATTAAAGGGTAAAGTGTTCTCATCATATAATTCTCTCATAAGATTTGAACATGTGACTTCTTGCTTCAGGGATAAGAGCACTAAAATACTCATACCAACCACTCATTGATATGTAGGGGTGATTGAGCATTGGTTGGACCGGTTTAGATTCGGTCCAACTTGTGTCAGTTTCGGTTTGGATGGATGCTTCCTCACCTCCAACCAAACAACAATGAAATAGTTGGTGCACTTAGTTGGTTTAATTTCTTACTATTTTTCCTAATGAATGACTCATTGGTTCAACATCAGATTGAACCATTAGATCATTTTAAACTGTTCAGACATTAAACCATTCAATTTTAGAAAGTTGAACCGAATCGAATCGGTTGAATTTTTTTTTAAAAAAAAAACATTTATAGTTACCCTTAATATTGACTTTTTCTTTAATATAATTAGTATATAAACTTCATAGTTCATACTCTATTAATATATCAAACTTTTTTTCAAATTTTCGATCCCAAATCTCTACGTTTCTCTTTTTTATTAATAATAAAATAAAATAGCGTCGTTTTGATATAATATGTTTAAAAGAGAGTAAAACGATGTAGTTTTGTGACTTGACTAACTCAGGTGGTTATGCATTAACTCGGACGGTTCACTAATTGCGTCAAAAATAAAAAATAAATACCAATTTTGTTTAGTCTGATTGACTGGACCGAACCACATACCTTTTTGAGTCATCGATATGTACCTTACGCTTTAATAAATTTAAAGTTATTATAAGTTCAAATTGATTTAAAGAATAATATGCATCTAATCATGACTATATATACATATTAAGGTGGTTAATTAATTTATAGACAAGAATCGAAGTAAGCAACGAAAGTGTCCAATCAAATTACTCATACCATCCAAATATTCCAATAACTTAATAAACTAATCAAAATATGTACACAAAAGAAGAAAACATTACCGGTTATCAGGATGAATTATGTAGCGTCGTGAAGTGGGTGGTGGGCATGGCATCCCGTTTTGGCTATCAGTATCACCAGACCATGTTTGGCCTCTGAGCAGCCAATTAGATACCCTTTTCCACCCTCCGTTACCGGACTCGTCATCATCGCCTTCGCCGCCACCACTCCGCTGCCTCAACATCATTCTCTTCGCTCAAATTTATTCACTACTCTCCATTTGATCAGGTGAATGGGCTGACAAGTGACAATGGCTACAAAATAAATTAGTATATATATGTTTATGTTTTGCGCATAAATGAAAGCGGAAAACATAAACGATACAATGTGCCAAAAGAATTGATTCCTCTCTTCTTTTTTACAATGGAGTGGAACCCTTTTTATCTTGTTTTTTTTTTTCCTTTTAATTATTCCCTCTACTTTCCCTATTTCACCGATGGTACATTTATGGCAACAAATAGTAGCACTTCGTGTAAATAATAAACTAGTATCATGTGGCCTAGTCTTTTTAAGTCTATCTACTAATTTTGTACCTAAATGCTTTCAATTTTAAATTCCGTTCACTAATTCTGAACATAATCTCACTTGTCTTTAACCGATGAGAGTTTTAGAGTGTTAATCACGTTTTGTTCACTTTTAATCCGAAGGTTTGATTTTTTTTATTGGTTGATTGATTTTGTTTCGAGTATATAACTGTTTTTTTTTTGGGGGCTTCATTTTTATCCTTGTTTTCTCCTATATATTCCTAATTGAATGAACATTAATCTTATGAAAATAATACTCAACAAAAGGTCACGAAGGATCTATGGAGGACTTAAAAAAGTAAACACTATAAAAAAAGTGAATCTCACAATCAGTGTTTGGTACGAAGTCTAGCTTATAAGATTTATTATTTGGACGGTAAAAATGGGATGTTCACATTGGACAAGCATCCTTCCTCTTTGTCGATGTGCCATCAACCTTAGTTAGCACTTCCTGCGACTCGGACCATGACAAATCTTTCTCATCTATCGCAGGCTCCATTTTGTTTCTCACTCTCTTACTTACACCAATAAATGCAAATGACAGTAGAATTGGCCCACTAGGCCCAACCAATTAACGGTAAAGATCAAGAGGAATGAAGTAGAGTTGGAGGATGAATCGAATTAGTGCCAAAGATGAGAACGAGGAAGAATGAGTCAATGCTGAAGGGCACACGGGAAAAAAAGAAGGAGGCGGAAAAAAACTAGATCGGGATGATACTCTTTCCGTCCTAAATAAAAAAAACGTTTTGATTACTTTTTTTATCTTTAAAAAATATCATTTTAACCATTTTTAATGTAGTAGGGAATCAAAATTATTATTGATTGGACATAGTTAATAAAACAATTGAAAACAATTGACTAAAAATACATTAAAAATAATAATCGATCGTTACCTTAATTGTTATATTGTGAAAATAAATTGATAGTCATTTTTTTAGGACAGAGGAAGTCCAAGAATATGTTTGGGAAAATGACATCCCTATGTTTTCAAAATTTTGATTCGACTCCTATAATTTTAAAATTTGTAATATAAATATATAGTTTATAAAAAAAACCACTATTTGACGTTTATAATAATTAAAATTACAAAAAGAATGGTACAAAATTGGAGTAAAAAATATAATAGAGCCTATTACAATTTTGTTTAAAAAAATCAATCAAACCCTTACATTTATGAAATTTCCTAATTTTTTATGTGGAGTAATAAATTTGATCCAAACAAACTTTACATAATTACTCGTTCTAATAATTTTTATACAATCCTCCGTGAATGATAAGTTAAATTTTGTGTTTAAGATAGCCCAATTAAACTTACCTCTATTTTTTGAATTCAATTTCTTTTCGTCTTTAAAATACTCCCTCCGGATTATAAAAAACGACGTCCGTACTGTAGATACTCATATCGAGGAGGCCGGATGATTCACTATTTGACCCCAAAAAAATTCGTACTTTTTTTTGAACATACATTAATCCTTAACGTACGTTCGAGAAAAAATTCGGGGCAAAATTGTCTCAAATAGTGAGTCATTCGACCTCCTCAACATGCGTGCACAAATAGTAAAAGTCGTTTAATAAAATCCGGAGAGAGTAATTATTTAATGATAAATTTCAACTATCAACATAGCCCCGCAAAGCAGGGGCCAATTTTCTAGTTAGGATCTAATTTATAGAAACATTAATGAATTTTTATTTTCAGTTTCAAATAAAAAAGAAAGAAATAAGTGGAATGGTTTAATCTCCCGTTCGACTATTTTACAATAATTGAATCTCAAATTTTCATATCAGTTTCAAAACGTCATTTATTAAAATGAGGAAGTAATATTTTTATTCGCAGTAGCAGGAGACAAAATTTCAAGTTCCAAGGGTTACTAATTCGTTTGTGTTAATTTTTATTTTTATCCCAAAAAGCCACCGGTCCAGTACTGCAACTACACACTATAGTGACCCACAGCACTTAAAAATAGCCACCAACACTACACTCCAATATCCACTACAACTACCGTGGGACCCACCCATGATCTCTTCCCTATCCTTCCACCTCCCTTCTTACTCCTTAGTTCTTCCCCCCTCCTTTTTTAAATCCTAATTCATTTCGCACGTGCTTCTCATAATTTCACTTATATAAACTTCCCCGTTCTCTAACCTTTTCATTTCCACCCGCCTCCCTCTCCCCTCCTCCCAATCTCAATTCACCACCACCATCACATGGCCGTCGTCCGTGAGCGCCGCCATCTCAGCCTCCGACTCCCCCTACCCGAATCCGACCGCCGGCCCCGTTTCCCTCTACCTCTCCCCCCAACAGCCGCCGGCGCCGCCTCCAATAACACTTCCGCCGCCGCCATCTCCCTCTCCGATCTTGAGAAACACCACGTTCTCGGCCACGGAAATGGCGGCACAGTCTACAAAGTGACACACAAGCGCACCTTCCAAGTCTACGCCCTCAAAGTCGTCCACGGCGACAGCGACCCACTCGTCCGCCGCCAGATCTTCCGCGAGATGGAGATCCTCCGCCGTACCGACTCCCCTTACATCGTCCACTGCCACGGGATCTTCGAAAAACCGTCCGGTGACATCGCGATCTTGATGGAATACATGGATCTAGGCACGCTCGACTCGCTCCTACAGAAAAACGGTACCTTTACAGAAAACCAATTGGGTCATGTGGCCCGACAAGTCCTAAACGGACTCAACTACCTACACAGCCACAAAATCATCCACCGAGACATCAAACCTTGCAATTTGTTGGCCAATAAAAAGATGGAAATCAAAATTGCGGACTTCGGTGTGAGCAAAATCATGTGCCGGACTTTAGATGCTTGCAATTCGTACGTGGGTACTTGCGCTTACATGAGCCCCGAACGGTTTGACCCGGATAGTTATGGTGGGAATTACAATGGGTACGCCGGTGATATCTGGAGCCTTGGGTTGACCTTGTTGGAGCTTTATTTGGGTCATTTCCCTTATCTGTCGCCGGGTCAGAGACCCGATTGGGCGACCCTGATGTGCGCTATTTGTTTTGGGGATCCGCCCAGTTTGCCGCAGGATGCGTCGGAGGAGTTTACCAGTTTTATTCAATGTTGCCTCCAAAAGGACTCCAGCAAGAGATGGACAGTCACCCAGCTGTTGTCGCACCCTTTCGTATGTAAAAATCCGGGATCCGTTTAGTGGATTTGTTCTTTAGTTTTTACCCGAATACCCACCAAACTTGTGGGTCTTTTAGAATTTTGAGTTTTTGTAAATAATGAAACAGTAAATATAAGTAAACTACTAGATTCGGACCACGCTCTCATGTTAGTATTTTATTATTTTTAAAAGTAATTGTCAGTAACAGGATAACTGATAAAAAACGAAAATTAAGTATCGAGGAGAGTTTTTTTTTTTTAACAGTCGGAGGAAAATTTAAATCTAATTTTGAATTTAAATATAAGCCTTTTTGTCATCGGAAATATTTAATATTATGATAAAAAATAGTTATATTAGAAGAGAAAGGTGGGACAAATATAGATTTTGTTGTAACGACCGACGATCTAGTCTTCGGCTTTTCGTTTTTTCTATTTTTACCAAGAAAGGAAATGTCGTTGCCTAAATATTTTCCACCATCAAATTTTTTTTAAGGAGTGAGCAACATTTTATATACTAATTGGCGGAAAAAAAACTAATATATCAAAATTTGAATAATATAATAAGCCATCGAGTGAATTAATATATAATTTATAAAATTTATTTATATGTATAACAATACTTTATGAAGTATTTCTATTTATGTGCGTCATGCTAATCTTCTCATATAAAAGATTATGTTTGTATAGTATTTTTTACGATACGTCATGCTAATCTTCTCATGGTATTTCTATTTATGTTTGTATAGTATAATAATTTATTTATAATAGTATCGAGTGAATTATTTCTTACGGATACGTCATGCTAATCTTCTCATATATAAATTTAAATATTGTTCTGCTTATCTGAATAAATTTTATTTAAATGTTATCATCTAAAAGTCATTCTACCACAAAAAATAGTGCATGTAATCTCACAAAAAAAATTATTAATTATAATAAATTCATTCATTTAATAAGATAAAAATTACAATCCAAGAAATAATAAGTAATTAGGCATTTATATAATAGTATCTTTCAATATTTTTCACTAGTATTAGTAATACATTTAGTTAATAAATAATTTTATTCTTATAATTGTAGTTAATCATCATTTAAATTGAAAGTATACTGTACAACTATGTACCAAACTTAGTAATATAATAACATAATAGATAAAATTATGTTATTTTAAATAATTATATTATTAATTATCTACTCTAGTTAGTTGAAGTATTTCGGTAAAAAAAACTCACTTGAAATACAACCTCATTTGCGAAATTATGTTATTGTATTATTATTACAGTATTTTGGTTGAATTTTATTGTATTATATAAATAATTATATAATATTTTACATTAAAAAAATTTATCAATCAAATTAGGAAAATGACGCACATCGTGCAATCATGAATCTAATTAGTAATTATAATAATGATACTTGCACGTGTCCCACCTCCAGCGCAAGTGGCTGCAACTGCGAATCTTTCCAATCCCGAATTGTTATATTTTTATTACTAGGAAAAAAGAAAAATACTAGTACTTATAAAGCTGTATAATATAACAGTATATCGATCGTGACTCCGTGACCGTGCCCCTGAGTCGGACATGTTTGATGAAAAAATTATTATAAAAAGTTAAATAAGCCCTACTTTTTTAATCACTCCTAGATCCTAAATTTAAAGTTTTTTTTAAAAAAATTGCCCTTAATATTTTGCTCCATTATTCATGTTGGCTCCCAATTTTTTTACCGTTAGTCAATTAAACTCTCGTATCCTAATTCTGCATTAACATTATTAAAAAATTGCCGTTAGTCACATTTTCTTCCCCAAAACGACGTCGTTTTGACAACAACAAAAAATTAATATTGGAATATAATGGAAAATTAATCTAATATGTATTTAACTACATGATAACTAATTAAGTATGAAAAAATAGAACTAACTCTCTATATATATTAACTGAAAGCAAATTAATAGAGGGTTGAGAACTAACTCTATAATCTACCAAATAAAAGTATATATACATTATTATACTAAATTAGAATTATGTAAAATTTAAAATTATATATTTATTTGTTTTTTTAGAAAAATAGGGTGAATATATATGAAAACAATACATTTTTTTTTGTGTTGTTTTAGGTTAGCAATTTAATTTGTCTATATTTAATTTAGATAATTATTATTATTATCCTTAATTAAAATTAGTATATTATTAAATCATGTGTTAATTTTCATTAAAAAAATGTATAAAAAATATATGTTTTCTTTAGCCTTTTTTTAATTGTTATTTTTATTATTATAGTAATTACTTTATTGTTAAAGTCAGATCATATTTTTAGAATTAACTTATTAGAGACTGTTTTGGTTTTTCTATGAAACAAATGAGTCAGTTAATTTAGTAGTTCTTTTAAATATATAATCTCTATGAAAAAAAAAATATAATTTTAAATTTTACATAATTATAATTTAGTATAATAATATACAAATACTTTTATTTGGTAGATTATTAGTAACTTCCTAATTTGAGATAATTAGGTTAGTTATGAATTTTTTGTTACTTTAATTAAAAAATTATGTTATTATTAGGATTTAGGGTTTAGGAAAAAAAATATTTGTACAATTAATTAATTAGAGCAATGAGAGGGAAAAATATATCCAGATTGAGATTCGATTAATTTTTTTTCAATTAATATATATAGAGTTAGTTCTATTTTTTCATATTTAATTAGTTATCATTTAGTTAAATACATATTAGATTAAAGTACCATTATATTCCAATATATATATAATTTAATAATTTTTTTTTTATAAAAAAAACGACGTCATTTTGGGGAGAAAAATGTGACTAACAATAATTTTTTAATTGTGTTAGTGTAAAATTAAGATACAAGGGTCTAATTGACTAACGGCGGAAAAATTTAGGGCCAACGTGAGTAGTGGAGCAAACATTGTGGGACCAATTTGAAGAAAGTCTTAAATTAGGATCTTATTTAGGAGTGATAAAAAAAATTAAGGGCTAATTTAATTTTTTTCCAAAAATTATTTTATGGTACCTTTATGATTATTACTTGCTTCAGTCATATATCAAAAATAAAATTACATGTGGTAGAGCCTGGATAAAATAATTGAGAATAAAATAAGATATGTTATTTTTAGGGGTTAAAAATAAAAGATAAGTTAGAAAAAAATGGAACCATAAGAACTATTATTATAAAAGAGTTTTAAATTTTAGGGTAGTGAATATGGAGAATAATTTTTAAAGAAAAGTAAAATTTTAAGGATTATTATAAAAATACTAAAAATTGAAGGAGGGAAAAAGTGAAAGATCAATAAAAAAAATAGAATTTTAAGAAGAAGTTTGAGGGGTCAGTCTTAGGAGGCTTCTCCTTGGGTTGCGATCAGATAGTAAGAAGAAATTTGTTTGTCTTTATTTAAGATTTCGAGTTTGAATTTTGTAAATATAAAAAATTATATTGAAAAAATTACCTCTATTTAAAATGCTGAATTCAGTACACGAGTAAAATTAACCTGAATTGAAAAAACACCTATGAAAATAAAGTAAAATTACATTTTTTAACTTTAGTTAATGCTTTGTTGGTTCTCGGTTGATTCCACAAACAAGATAATAGTACCCTTTTTATTTTTGGAAAAAAATAATTTTTTTTTCTTAGAATTATGTAAATGTAAAACATAATTTTGGGCGGCGGCGCACTTTGAAACAAAAATGTCACACTCATTTTATTACAACTTGTATACGATATTTAAAGAGAAAACAATTGTTTATAACACCAAACGGTGCACGTAGGTCACGAAGATTCCAAGTGGTGTCCCTAGTCTTTTGTAGGAAAGAGAAAAGAAGATGGTGTATTATTATGATTGATTTCTTTTCAACTTCTTTTTCCGCATAGCAGTTGGAATCCTCATTAAGAGGGGACAACTAGTGTTTGATATATTTATAATTATAATTATTTTTATTGGTAAATTATACTCCTTCCGGTTATTAAAAAATATAACATTTTATATTTATTTACGTATAATTTTTCTGTTTTCAATCTATTTTTCTAAAATAACTAAATTTGAATTGAAAATGATAGAATTTGGAAAATAGTACATATTTCATAAAATTTTCTTTGGAAATTTACATGAAATTTTAAAGTTTGATCGGTAATTATTTTCTTTTATGTTTGTGTTAATTTTATTACTAGAATTTATTTGCAAGCTTGTTACTCATAATTTCCCTTTAAATTTGATGAAATATGTTGACTTGTAGCTATTTTGGTGAGTGAAAATCATTTAGAGTTTCAAGCCTATAAGTCATGAAGAATTCAAACGAGAAGCTACAACTTACAAGTCAAGTCGTGGTAGCACTTGCCCAAAAACAAAATTACTTTGTCTAGTCACCAATATTGCTGGACTAGTTTATAGAGGTTATGGATATTCCTCAAAACATTAAAGTTAGTTATTGAAAATTAAAAATTCTCATTTAACGTCGGTCTTGTACGTGAATGGCTCTCGAAAAGGAATCTCAACTTCGCACGCATAATATACATTAAACAAGTAATTAGTGTGAGCGAATTGTTATTGATTTGGTTCCGTGATTTTTACATATTGAGGTTTTCCATATTAAAAATCTTATTTTATGATTTATTTGACGGTTATAATTATCGTTTGTTGAAATAAAATTATTATACTGCGCGTATTTTATTTCGATTAAATTAACTCAATAAATGATAGCGAGCCAAATTAGATGAGGCGCTACCCAACAATAGAACCAAAGAAGAAGATATATTTCCATAATTTGGCCACATGGTCGTGGTCATTCATGACCTTTGCCCTCTTTGGCGACGACAACTTCTCGTCTGTTTCGCATAGCTCATATTTAGCTGATCACTATGTAATAAATGGTGTGGCAACATTGACTTTGAGTAGCTAATAAATTAATAGGTTATCAGTTAGCTACCGAAAAAAATATCCTATAGATCATAGAAATTTACACTCCGGTTCTAATAATTTTAATTTGCATCAATTAATTATGCTTCATATTTCATTTATAAAAAAATAGATCTTTGGAGCATGACGCCATTATCGACAAACGAAAACATAACCAAATACATGAATTGAGTATACCTAGAAAGATGAAACTATCAACAAACAAATAAATATTATTATTTTCCAAGCTATGTGTGTATCAAATCCTAGCTATGCTTAAAGTGAGTGCTAGCCTATGGACGGTATAGTTTGGGCAGTGTATATAAAAATTTGACGGTGTTATAATCTAATAATAAACGAATCAGCTCTATAACACAAAATGCCAGATTCGAGTCGTCAGTGTCTCCCTCAAAACTTGCAACTTGCAAGCCTTTCCATATCAAAACGGTTGATGCATGAACCTGGCCTTTAAAACTTGTCCCATATCATTTATGTATCAAAATGTTGATACGTGAAAGTGACAACATTTTCACATCAATAACCAACGTTATCAGCTGCCATCTTCTATCTTTTCTTTTTCTTAATTGTTTACTTATTAAAAGTAAAGCAACACGTTAACCTAATTAAATGCCATGATGGTGCTTGTTTCCTGTATCTTTAGTGCATATGTTCACAAAGGCAAAGGACTCTCAACGTATAATTTATACACATAAGGATGGAACCTGAGATTAAAGTAACAATTCACTCATACTAATCACTTGTTGAATGTATATTATAAGTATGAAGTTGAGATTCCTGAAGTTGAGATTCCTTTTTGATAGCCATTCACATACAAGACCGACATACAAACAATTTTCATACTAATTGATGTGTTAAAATTTAAAAGATATATTTTAAATGATGGGGGTTTAAAAGTGAATTAAAATACATCACTTATGTTTTGGCACGTCAATTATTATGATTTTTTTAATTAGATTTATTATTATTTATAGCATTCATGATATTGAATGCGGGTCGCTGATGGGTGTCGAATCAGTAAAAAATAATAATAATACAACTTATCACACTGAGACAAAAGATATTGTAGCAAGCGATAAAAGGTTCGTTCCACAGGAATTTACGGTCTAATTTCAGTTTCAAAGTATGACCAATTGTAACAACCGGTAATAACCAATGAAGGGGGTTTTAAAATAACTAATTGACGAAACAGAATGCAATCAAAACAATACACAAACAAATGATAAATAGAATCAGATGATAGAAAATTTCCAGTAAAGACATACCAATGTCATAATTCACATGTATTAATCATTGGTACAAAAATGTTTAAAATTGAGTTTCACAAGGAGGCTATAGATATCAGGTTCACTTTAATTTTCTACTCTCCTCCTAATCAAGTTTCTTACAGAGACCCTCTATTAAGAACCCTAACCTTTTTAGTAATCCTAATGTTCATTTATAAATCTTCTTCTTCTCTAACTGAGCTCAGCTCGTTCACTAAGAGTTTCGGTTGGTCACAAGCTAGTTGCTTACGGATTCCTTCTAACAATGTAGACCCCAAGTTATTAGAAAAAACTATAATTATTCAAGTTTAAAACTTAAGTTGATCACTCTTAAATCAAAACAAGAATAAATTGATAAGAAATCAGAAGAGAAGAAATATGAAATCCGGAATTGATTAAATTCGTTTAGACCTCACAATACTAGAATCATGAACCTTGAAGTCTTTACCAGGAACGATTTACTTAGCTAGAAACAGACATAATAAAATACGGAATTCAATTGCATAAAATAAATCTCCTCGTTTCAAAGAAGAAGACGAGGAGAGCAAAACAATGGAGTTTCAAGTCTAGTTGTAGAGAGAACAAAGAGGAAGAGAGAAGATGCCTTCCCAGTTCGACCCCCTCTCTAAATATACCAGCAAAAATCCAATCGTCTTTATATCTATCCTTATTTTCCTAGAATTTAAGATAAAATAGAAAATGAGTTGTTCTCATCCCTTATGATATTTTACAGCTTTGAAACTCTTTCTGGAAGTCTTCTTTCGAATGTAGGAGTGTTGGCACGCTTTGCCTTGGTTTGCGGCCCAAGCCCACTTCGCTGGCTCCTTAGTCCCTCTGACATCGTCCTAGGTCTCCACTGTCTTTTTTTTGCTCTATTTTCTTGGCATTTCCTTTCTTTTTTTTTCTTTTTTGCTTCTTCTATCTGATTTCTGCACACAAAAAAAAAGAATATATTCAAATTAGTCGTATCATAATCTAAAAAGAAGTAAAATAGATGATAAAAATGTATAAAATAAGCATTCAATCAGTCGCCAATATGGAGATATAATGTTGCGTTGATTTTTGTCTTGAATTAGTTATTTGTTATAAAGGAAAATTCATTGTGGTTTAGAACTTTAGATAGATAATTCAGTGTTTGTGATTGTCAAGGAAATAATTTATGTGTGGACATGACTACTCGCAAGATTGGAGGTATGTCAAACTTCCATTCGATGTTACCTGACTGACGTTTGGTTAAATGTTGCGCGCTATCGTATTTCAGTTTTCATGTGACTTTTGATTTAAGATCGGGTGACCTCTAACTCTATAGAGTTCTTATTGAAACGCCGTATTTTGGACATTCAACATAGTGGCTGCGTATCCTGTCAGACAGAATTGGAAACTTGGGGCATCTCTTCATTCATTGTAAGAAGGCTGCAGCAGTATGGCATTTCTCTTCCATTGGTGTTATTCCATTTTTCCTAGACGAGGGGTGGGCGGCTTGGAAGGGTCTCTTTAAAGGTGGTTACGGGTTCCTTTTCACACTCCTTGTGTGACATCTATTTTTATAAAATAACCAAACCCATTAGGTACAACATTCAAGCCCAACATTGCATAGAAAATAAGGCGCATTGTAGAAATCGTAGGCATCCTATAGACTAAAAGAAACATGCTCAATGAATGTTTCACTTATAGTGCAATAAGCAACAAATTGTTACCATTCAAACAAGTTTATCAAAATAAAAATAGACAAGCAGATCGAGATAGTGTCCAACCCATAAACATTATAAGTCCAGCCCATATAGAACATACTTCAGGCCCAAAATGAAATGGAATCAAGCCTATAAATGAAGTTTAAGCAAATCCATTAAACAATTAATAATAAGCTTGTGCTGAATTAAACCCATCAAAAATAAAATGTTTATGATGAACAATTTAAGTAGCCCAGTAGCCCATTACATCGAAGTTAATCGGTTCCAACCAGCAAGAATTATGAAGCCCAAACAATACTGATCAAGGTTATTGTTCACCCAAAATGAGTACTCTATCTAATCGTTTAAATCGGTTTAATTTCAGTAATGTTAGATATAGTTTCACAACTTTTCTCTTAATTGTAGAAAAGTTTCCTTGTTTTTTACCATTTGCTATAGATTTCTATTTCTCTAGTTTTTTTAAAAGAAATGACAAAGAATATGATACTAGACAAAATAATAAAAAGTCACATATCAACATAATTAAGGGTGTGTTTAGATTGAGTAGGGAAACGAGGTTAAGTCTTACCATTCTCTCTGAAGGCTTAGAAGGAGCTTGGGTGGTGTGTGCTGCACCGTTTGGTTCTGTCGAAGTGTGGTCGGAAACGTTGCTTGTCAACGTTCAAGTGTGCTGTTGGTAGAGCTTCTTATAGGGCTATTCTACCTTATCTCTTACAGGTGCCACTACTTGGTAGTCGAGATGTGGTGTTTGACGGCAAAGAATATGTATACTGATTACGGGCGCCGTGCCAACGACTTTATAATTTCCGATCTCCTTTATTGTTCAACTGGTCCGGGAGTCGCTTGATATCATTCCTTGTAGCAGGTAGAGGACAGTTGGCTTGAGAGAGAGAGAGATTTAGGCTTTTGAGTTGGGAATGATGTTTGGTGGTGGTTTCGGCGAGCTTGCTGTAACTGGGGCAATATGGATGACAACATTTCTTCAAAGCTAATTTTTTAGTTTTCTAGGGTTGTGGTTTGTTCCTAGCTGCAAGGTTAGTCTTACTAGGTCTCCTTGGGCTGCAATCTTGCTTTACTAAGCCACGGGGGCTTCTCCTCACCTCTACTGTGTCTTGGCCTTGTTGTCTCTTGTTTGTTTAACCTTTTGCTTGGATTTGGTTCTTAATGAAATCATTGTTGTAGTGAAAGGAAAAAAACTTTAAAATAATTTCTTTTATAATCGAGTGAGATTTGAATTTGATCCAAATTTCTACTGGTAATTAATATTAATATATATATTAAGGAGTTAATTATTAAAGAGGTTTGATAGTAATTTTTTGAAAGTGGTGCGACAATGGATCCCACTAATTATTTATAATAATTTTCCATCAAATGTGACTAAATTGTATTACCTTCAAATATTATATTTACCGATATCAATTTGTAATTAAAATAATATATATTAAATCATACTCCCTCCGGAATTTAATAAGTGTCCCGTTGACTTTGGGCACGCATATTAAGAAGGCCGGATGACTCACTATTTGACTCAAAAAAATTCCATACTTTTTTTCGAATTAACGTACGTTCGAGAAAAAATTCGGGACAAAATTGTCTCAAATAGTGAGTCATCCGGCCTTTTTAATATGCGTGCTCAAAATCAACGGGACAGTTATTAAATTTCGGAGGGAGTACAGAACATGAAAAACAATGAAGTACTAGTTGACAAGGGGAGATGAGTACACGTTAACACTTAACCTACCCTTATAGAGGTTAACCTCATTCCCAAGCTTAAAAATTCAGTCCTGGTTTTTGTATCTGGTTATTATTTTACTCCCTCCATACTTCAATAATTGATTTTTTAAAATAGTAAACAAACTTAAAATTAATTGGTTGCACGAAAAAAACCAAAACAGATGGCAAGAGTCGTAATTATGACTCAAAACAACAATTAATTTGGACCAAATTTTCAGTAAAAAAATGACAATTATTAAAGTACGGAGAGAGTAATATTTGTTACTAAATTGCCGTCTCTCTTTTTTACTTTTAAAGAGGTTTTTTTTGTGGTGCTTAAGCTTAGCTTTAAAATTGGCTCTGAAACATGCTAAGGCAGAAGCGGAGCTAGAAAGTTTTTCTTAAGAGAACTAACATCAATATACAAAAAATATTATAATATATATAATAATCTTTAACTAATAATTAACGAAATATTTAATAATTATACATATATACTTATAATTTTTATTTCAAAATGAAAGAAATAACAAGACAATACACCAACACGGTTATTGGGAATAAAATACCCGTACGATCACCTTAGAGATTTAAAATAAAAATTTCAAATTTTAATTTGATCTAAATATTGAAATTTTTACTTCCCTAAAATTCTAATTGTACCAAATAAGTATATATATTAAAAATAGTAATATTTTTTATTAGTAAAAGTATAACTTTTTAAGATATATTCCAATATTTTCTTACTATTTTTGTAGATTTAAATTATGAATTTCTTAATAATAATATAAAAAATATATATATATATTAAAAAAAAGTGGGCCAAGGGTTGGGCGGATTTGAACCCACCCTGGCTCCGCCAATGTGCTAAGGGCATGAGTACTTGATGTATTATTCTTTATGGGTGATATGAAGGGAAGCCTTTTTGGTGTGCAACTCCCCACTCTCCTTAGGTAAAGCACGTGAGTATTCTTATCTATGTGGACTTCCCTTATGTGAGATTAACATAGCCGGACGAACGTACATCTTGAAAAAACCCCGCTCATGCTCGGTAATGCAAAGTGTCAATAGACAAGCATTGTCATGATGGTTTAGTACTTCATGGCTACTTCTAGTCGGGTGCGTGTGAAAGGCTAATAGTGCGCTGAAAAAATAAGTGACGAGGCTAAATCAATATTCAAGATAGTTTCATGCGAAGCCAAGAATATAGGAAACTCGCAGGCCAAGATTGAAAAGGGCAAATTGATGTTGGATCCTGCTAAGTCTTGTTGAGGAAGAGGGATCAACTAGAGTCTAGACCGATAAAAATTACTCCCTCTAGTTCCAATTAAATGACTTCCTCGCATCCCAATATTCAGTAGGGAACGCATATTAAGGAAGGCGGATGACTCACTATTTGACCCCAAAAAATTCCGTACTTTTTTTCGAACGTACGTTAATCCTTAACGTACTTTCGAGAAAAAATTAGGGACAAAATTGTTTCAAATAGTGACTATTCCGGCCGCTTTAAGATACATGCCGGAACAGTAAAAATAAATCGTAAAACGATGTTTATTAGGAACCGGAGGGAGTATAATTTAACTAGTTAATGTATATCGTTTTCATAATATAGATTATGAGTTTGATCTGTATAGTAACGATAAATGGTAATATAAGTAGTTTTTTAAAAAAACAAAATAAAATAACGCCAACCACGCAAGGCCACATGCAAATTCCAAAAATCGTCGCAACTGTCCAAATCCAGATCAAACGCTATGACACGCATTTGATTCCTCACAGGCTCAGAATCCACGTTCTTCTTCCATTTCTCGAATTAAATAAAGGGAAAGAAGATACTCTGTTTAGTCTATATAATAATCTCCGATACAATCAAAACTGTTTGAACTAGCAGGATCTTCATTCAGCTGTCAAAACAGAGTTTGAGGATTGAGAATTAATTGATTGATATGGCTTCCTTGGGGTTGAACCAGTTGAGATGCAGGACCTGGGCAGCTCCTGAGTTTTCTGCGCCGGGTCTCCGAGATCAGCGTGGCCCAAACAAAGTTGGGTTCTTGAGAGTGGTGGGTAGCGGCGATGCCGGCGGTTCGGCTTCATCGGAGCCTGATTTGAGTGTCACTGTAAATGGGTTGCACATGCCCAACCCTTTTGTTATTGGATCGGGTCCACCCGGCACCAACTATACTGTCATGAAGCGGGCCTTTGATGAGGGCTGGGGTGCTGTCATTGCCAAAACTGTGAGTTCTACTTCTCTCTTTTCTCTTTTTTCAACTGAAATTTATACTCTTGTTTTTGCTCTATTGATGTTCCTTTGATGATCTTCGTTCTCTCACTGTTTTCTGCCGTCTGGATACGTACTGTTTAGGGCATGTCCATTCACAAATTTTGTGTTAAGACAACTAAACAATGGTTGCATTTGGACACTGCTTGGACCACTGTGAAGTTTGACATGAGCATTGCCCTTGATTGCTCATTTGATAAAACCGATGTCCCTATTTCCCTTTCAAATATTCCTATGTTAGTTTGAAATGATTGAACAATCTGATAAAGTATTGACATGATTGTTTCAAATAGGAACATATCATGGGGATGCTTGGTACATGAGTTGCAAAATATTGATTTTTACAACTTGGGTCGTATTCAAGATTTGATCTTTGATCATTGATCTTTATTTTCCAGGTTTCATTAGATGCAGCAAAAGTTATAAATGTTACTCCTCGATATGCCAGGCTAAGAGCAGGTGCAAATGGCTCAGCAAAGGGACAGATCATTGGTTGGGAGAATATTGAACTCATAAGCGACCGACCTCTTGAAACAATGTTGAAAGAATTCAAACAACTCAAAGAAGAATATCCAAATAGGATTCTCATTGCATCAATCATGGAGGAATACAACAAAGCTGCATGGGAGGAGCTTATAGATCGCGTAGAGCAAACAGGAGCTGTAAGTGATAGTAGTCAGTCGATTGTTTTCACTTATTAAATATCGGTAATTTTGATGATATACGTCATCTCAGAATCCTGTCATTGTTTCTTAGGATGCCATTGAAGTCAATTTCTCATGTCCTCATGGTATGCCTGAGCGTAGAATGGGTGCTGCTGTTGGGCAAGATTGTGCACTGTTGGAAGAGGTATGTGGGTGGATAAATGCAAAAGCTACTGTTCCAGTGTGGGCGAAGATGACTCCTAACATAACAGACATATCACTGGTCAGTTTCTCTCATTGTATAGTCTTATTTAGACGTGGCTTGTAATATTTTAGGGTTCACAACTCATTGCATGTCATGGAAAAAGGTATTGCATCATATGTGCACGTTACCTAGAAATAAATTGAAAATTTTAATATTTGGCCATTATCTTTTGTGAAATTTTTGCCAATCATGGGGAGTGAAAGTGATTAGCAAATTCTGAATATTATTTGTACTTACTAGAATAGGCATGAATGCTATGCTGGCCAGGTTGTTTCTGTTCTTCTGCCCTTGAAATGTACGCAAAATTGAAAATGGGATTCCATCCTTCCTTATGCGTACCTTAAGACCAAGGGTATTACAAATAGCAGAACATGATGCTAGTTTACACCAACGGTTATATCTCGTCTTTTGCAATTTCCCACTGTCTATCTTCTGCAATTGCATTCCATTTTAATCTTGGCCGGTCATTCACTTCAATTTCCCTTGCTGTATAGCCAGCTCGGGTGTCACTGAATGCAGGATGTGAGGGAATAGCTGCTATCAACACTATCATGAGTGTAATGGGAATCAATCTGAAAACCTTGCGGCCGGAGCCTTGTGTTGAGGGGTTTGCATTTCAACTTATTCAATGATTTACTTCCCTCTTATAAAACTTAGGTGCCTAACTTATTTGCATTCATTCATCAGACTGATGAACGTAATATTTTCCTCAGATACTCAACTCCTGGAGGTTATTCTTCCAAAGCAGTCCACCCTATTGCACTTGGCAAAGTAATGAGTATTGCGAAGATGATGAAGGCAGAATTTAATGATGGAAAATACTCACTTTCTGGTATTGGAGGTGTTGAAACTGGTGGTGATGCTGCTGAATTCATCCTACTTGGAGCAAACACAGTACAGGTATGCAGTCATTATTTTCTTGCTATCTTATGTTCTGGTGCAATTATTTCCTTGTTTCATAAACTGGGTGCAGGGAGTCCTTGGACTGTTTGATCAACAGCAGGTTTGGTTATAAACTAAACAGTTTTTTGTAATTTTAGTGCCTTTTGTAATTGACTGTTTCAATATAGCATGTTGCCTTAGTGCTTGCTACGGTTCTTTTATACATGTATGATACAAGATATTTAAAATAGATAAGTTGAAAAGATACTATTTAAAAACTAATATCATAAAGGTCATCTTAGTCTCTACCAAAGGTGAAGCTTATCTTCTTTGCTCTCTCCCAAATACATAAAAATTCTAGGTTACTTACCTGAAGCGAAAGAAAAACGCTGGAGTGATCTCCAACAATGATGCAAGATTGGAAAAAATGTATCTTGTTCTCTCTGCCTGTTTTGAAGTGGATTTCCACATTTCTTTTATTAATTCATCAATATTTTTCAATATTTATCACATGAGCATTTTGCTATTCTTTAAGCCACATCAGTAAATTAGCAGTGTTAACAATGGAGAGGAAACATTGTTTAATGGGGTAAATGTGGACGCTGCATTGTCTTAACGTGAAAAGTTTTGCAACCCAATAAAGAAAATCAATTGTTGAAGGATAAAACTGAGAATCAAACAATTGTTGGGCCACGTAATGGCTATTTTTATTGGTTTCGTACTGTTGATCTAACAATCCTGAATGAAACCTTTATGAACTGAGTGCAGCATCCAAATGTTCAGTTTAGGTGCTAGTTTGTCATCAGTCAACGGATGAGGGACTTTCGTTCCCAGCTCTTTTTATCAAATTGATTCTTCAACACTAATTTAGTTTCGATGCTTATTTTTTTGCATTAGGAGTAGTGAAATAATTTATTAAGGATTACTGATCGCGTTTATTTTTCCCTTGCAAAATATATTCTACCATTTCTAGTGTAGCTCAGCTGTAAAACGTTAGGTCCCATTTGATTTTTTCCAGACTTGACGATGACATACACAATTTTTTAATCCAACTTTGTTGAAAACTGATTTAACTTGGGAAACTGGCTTCTCCTGAACTACATACCTGGTCAGCGACTATTGTCATTACTATATGGAAAACATTTTTCTTGCTAGATGTTTGAGCATGTTCTTCTGCTTTGTGAAGTCATTCCTAATTGTCAAAGTTCATGGAACTTGGTGTTGCTAGCAGTTCTGTGATGGATATATTAGAGATATTACTTTAGAATGTGACTGTATTACCATCTGTCTTCTTTGTCGTCTTGTTAACAAAGTGCAAAGGAAAAGAGTGATCTTAGGCATTTAGTTTCACTTGTCTGTTGCAAAATTCTTGTTTTAATACCTGGAAAAGAAGGTAAAGAATTTCCAAGTTCCGGGAAAGCCATTAAGATTTTGTATGTTTTTATTGTAGGTCTGTACTGGAGTTATGATGCATGGGTATGGACTTGTGAAGAAACTCTGCGATGAGCTAAGAGATTTTATGAAAATGCACAACTTCCGCACCATAGAGGATTTCAGAGGGTATGCATTTTTGCTGGAGTAATGCAGTTGTGGAAAGAAACTGTGATATCTCGAGGCCGTTGACTTACAATTCATGTTTTTTGTTTTGCTGATCGCAGGGCATCTCTCGAGTATTTTACCACTCACACAGATTTGGTTCAGCGACAGCAAGAAGCCATTCAGCAGAGGAAGGCTATCAAGAAAGGTCTGGCGTCAGATAAAGATTGGACAGGAGATGGTTTTGTAAAGGAATCTGAGAGCATGGTTTCTAACTAGATGCAAAACCTAAATTAAAGGTTTCGTTTCTTTCGCGTAGAATAAGAATAAATGGGAACTTTTAGAACTTGCAGAGTTTATAATTGATCATGGATTTCATCTGAATTTGTGAATGTTCAGAGTCTATGGTTATTGAGTTGCTGCAGATGTAATAACTTTTCCTTAACAAAAAACCAAAAAATTAAAAAAAATAAAATCACTGTTTCAGTCTTGCCTAAATTAATAACTTTTCATTACATTTAACCTTTTTCTTTTGATGGAGTTGTGTTTAAATAATTTACCATATCAACAAATGAATGTATCCCTGCAAAAAGTCTAAATACACCTGTTTTGCTAATGATTCCTTGACATACGACATCATATCCCAAGAAATCTGTAATAAATCCTTAAAAACAAAAACAAAAACAAAAAACTGTTGCGCATGCAGCAGCAGTATAATGTTGTTATTTGTGTACAAAATAATAGTAAAAGTTTGCATTCCAATTCTATCAAATGGCGCAGACCATACCCACCTCCACTAGAGCAGCATGAGGCGTGTTGAGTGCCATAGGAGGCTCTCTGGAATTCTTATCAAGGAAAAGGTACGTCTTAATCAAGAATTTCTTCAAAAGATTTCTGCGATTCCGTACCATAAAATGAGGGTGGCCGAGGAAATATGCAGCGCCGCTCTCCCTAGCATCGATCAGCTCTCGTAGCTCCTCCCTCACCGCCTCCCGCATTGTTGGACTCTTTTCAGGCAACATGAACCGGACCATTTTCCTCCGTATCGGACCACTTTTCTGATCCACCTCACTCTCTGGATGTACATGAATCTCACTGTCAGCCATTTTCGTGCAACCCGCAGCGCTTTGATTGTGTAAACAAATTAGACCGTTCCCTCCTGGCAATGGCTTCCCAACAACAATCATTCTTCCTTCGGGAGACGAATGGGATTCCGGATCATTATCTTCGATGGAAATGAATTCTCCAATCGATCGAATAATCTGTTCTTCAAAGTCATCTGTATCTCTAACATGATCACAATATCCGTACCTCATAATGCATCGGTACATTTTCGATTCTCTGGCACCAACCCTGCCTATAAGATACCGCTTGCTGGCGTGCACATATGGAACTGGTAGGGACTTGAAGGACACAAAGATGAGAACCTGGTGAAATGCAGGAAGGTTTGTGATGAAATGTGAGAAGAAAGCTGGGATATCGGTCACCACATCTGTATAGATAAATCCAATTCCGGGAACTCTGCAAACTCCGAGCCCTGAGCTAAGATCTGTAAGACATTCAGATGACACCTTGTTTTGTAAATCAAAATCGTACTTCTTCTTGGTCCCATAATGCCACGAAAGCATGACAGTGAAGAAAATTGTGACAAGGACTGCAAGAGACCAAGCTCCTTGATGAAAATTTAGCAAACATGCCACTATGTACCCTCCCTCAACGAAACCAAACAGCAACATAAAACATCCTGCTAGAAACAAACTCTTCTCCCAGTAAAAGGCAATCACCAGTGACATAAGACAAGTAGTAACCAGCATACCCAACACGATCGCCAAGCCTGTAAGGAAATTTAACCATCAAATGATGTAAACATGACATAATGAGGTAATATCATGACAACTCTCCCTCAAACACCTAAATTTTTTGGGTAACTAGCCGCAAAATCTCCATATCACTGTGAGAACCACAGCAGAATGCTTCCTTCTGCAATGTTAATTACATCCTATCTACTGTACCTCAGAAATTTCAAAAAAGTCTAAAGGTGGATGTTCCTCAATGTTCTTACTCAAAGAAAAAAAAAACTATAGGGAGATGAACGAGATACTGATAAGCGATTGTACCTGCTGCATTAGCAATTTTATTTGTATCATGGAAACCGATAGTAACAGTGAGGCTAAGGATCATCAGTAGCCAGTTCATGTCTGGAATGTAAACCTGTCCCTGTCTCTCTTCTGATGTATGCACCACTTTCATTCTAGGGAAACAGCGTAACGCAAGGCATTGCTTTATAATGGAGAAGCTGGCTGTTATTGTTGCCTGGCTTCCTACAGCCGAGGCAAGAAATGACAGAAGTATGAAGACCTGACGAAGAGGTCCTGGATTTACCATGCTTTCGTGTTAGAAATATAGATTTCAGTAAGTTAGCCAAAGCAATAAAGGCAGGTGAGCAACTTACCACTGGGGATAGATTCACTAAGGTCATTAAAATCTGCAATAGTACGGAAGTTTTTGGAGATGAATGCAGCTTGACCAGCATAAGATAAAACTAGAAGTGGATAAACGATAAAGACAAATGTGATCTGTACAAGAGAAAATAAACAGAAGTTACTTACTGTATATCTCAAGCAATATATTATAAACTACTTAAGAAAAAGGAGATGATGTGCTTCACACCATAATTGATCTCTTTGAGAAATGACCCAGATTTGCGAACATTGCCTCTGAACCTGCAGCGGGGCAAATATTCAAGCCAAATGGTTAAACCGACAAGTACCACAAAGGGACCCTCATGTTAAGACGGACCAAATGGGATACAGAGGACATTTTTAGTAAATGCAGACTGACCTGCCACACAAAGAAGGATGCTAGCCAATGATGTCCAACTCTCTTTGTCAATATGTTTTACAAAATTGTACATATATGCTGGGGAGATTGCAGCTATAATTTTAGGGTCCCAGTAAATTATGTTATACAAACCCACTCCACCATTAAGTACCAGCCAGACAATAACAATTGGAGCAAAGATAAACCCAATTTTATGTGTCCCATATTGCTGCAGCATGAACAAGCATACCAATATGGCACATGCAGAGGGAGTTGCTACATCTGAAAAAAGCACCAGCTAATGGAAATTAACAGGTATATTGAGCAAAAGAAAGGAACAAAGAGAATCAGAATGCCAAAAAGGTACAGTAGCTACTGTCAGAAATGACTTGCAATCCACAAACTTTAAGCATTTAATCTTTAAGTATTTCCAACTGTTACGACAAACACTACAAATAAATCATATCAGGAAAATCAAATATTTGGTTTTAAGCTATGTAGATATATGTGTTTTATGTGCACAACATGTTTCTTTGAAACAAAAGACCTTAAAACATTTCGGTTCATGGGCACAGCATCATTTCCAATAAATGGAGATTCTGCAAATGCATAAGGTTATATTCCACGAGTACTTAATAGCTGCATAAGCTTTGACTCTGCAGAGGAGAGATCATGCCCATTCCTGGCTTCAACACAGCACTCTTTTGGTGTTGCTGCCACAGAATATCACCAACAAATTACTTCTATGTTTTCTGACTAGAGAGTTAAAAGTTGACCCTTGAGCCAGGTCTATCCTTCTTCACCAAGGAATCCAATTAAATGTGCCCTCACATTACAGAAAAAAGGTAAAAAAAGTGCCACTATGTCAGTGCTATTCATAGTCTGCTCCAGATCTTTTACAGCCATGCTTCTTCTCTTAAATGAAAAAACTTATGTCCATCAATAAGCATAAAACCGTTTAATACTCCATTTTGAGTTTCTTTTGCAACCACAATAGATACTTTACTGTTGTTGTGAATCCACAACAATGTTTTGTGATTCCCTACTGGAAGCAATGCAGTTCAGATTACAAATTTCATCCCTGAGGCCCAATGGTATGGAGTTTTTTCTAAAACAAGTTTGGTTGTTAGTTTGCTTTCTAGTTTAATGTGTTTGCTCGTAAACAATCTAGTAGCAAGTAGCAACTAGGTAACAAATTACTGTGGCACAAGATCAAATCAAAAGTGAGATCAATACATTCTGTCTCACACAGACCCAACAAAACAAAAATGATCAAAGTATTAAACAGCTAATTTCAATATGGCGGAGAAGAAAGGAAAAAAAAAAAAAAACTAGAATGCACACAGTAATTCTACTATGTAAGGAAATTACACTTCTGCAGAACATCTTTTATGGACTTTTCTTTGTCTATAGAGTGTGAATCTGGAAAGATAAGAAAGACAAATATAAATAAAAGACCATTAAAATTAGTTCTTGGGCACTATAAAGTAGATATTTTCATTTTATTTGGACAGTTCTAGAGAACATTAAAATATATCTTACACTTAATTGCTGCTAATGACCTCTCGAGGCCTGATGAGGCAGATAACACTGTTGGAGGAAACAGTATTGGCATATTAGAGGAAAAACGATAAAGTAAAGGTGAAAGAAGAAAATCACTTATCAACAACAAATCAAAAGATGAAACATAAAAGTTGTTGAAAAAATGGCAAACCAGAAATAGATGGGGTAAGCACCCCATCCCCAATTATCATGCAAGCTCCGAACAGAGCTGAGAAGAGAAGCAAATAATGACTCCTTTTATGTTTTTGAATGGCCCTCCTGGCCCTTAATCGAGCCCTGATCTTCAAAGGGTTTTCTTCTTGAGGCTCCATAACCCCATCATCACTTCCATCGGTTGGAAGAAGGCCTAGTTTGGCATGCCTGCACAATAATGAGTACAAAGCAAAAGTTCCACCTGCAAGAATTTGGAAAAGTAAATAATGCTTTGTGTTTCAATCCAATAATAAAATTCCTTTCAATTTAATTGTCGAGAAAGGCCATTACCCTCTCCGTCATCATCAGCTCTAAGTAGTATGAAAGCATACTTGAGTAGAGAAACAGTCGTCAGAGTCCAGAAAATAAACGAGAAATGTTCAAATGCTTTCTCACTGGATTTGAATTCCTTTACATCTATTGTCCCAAAAACGTATAAAGGAGAAACACTCATACGACCATAAACAACTCCAATGACTTGGAATGACAGAATGAATGTTTGCCTCCATGTCTCCCTCTGCACAAATCACATTGGAAGTACAGAAATTTCTAATGAGAAACTAAAGGAAAGTACTGCAGCTTCTTCAGTATTCAATAGAGTGTAACAACTCAGTATTAGTTCAGAACACACAATGTATTATTTAGGTTAATTGAGGAACCCAGACATCCACAATCACAATGTGTGTGGATTGGCGATACCGACACGAAGAAAGAATTTGAAGATACACCACGATAACTTAGGAAAACGCGTATAACTAAAATGACAAACTATTTCAATCATAATCTGCATCAGTTATGAGCAAAGGCATCCTTCTACCCAGAAGTTAGTTATTTGATACAAGTATGGAATGGGTATCAATTGCAATGTACCTCTCCTATTTCACACTAAACAACTTGCGATACGAGGAAACTATACAAGCTAGCTGCTAGATCAAACCAAGACAAAGAATACAAAAAAAAAGAAAACTTTTTTTCCAACAAGTGGTAATATTTATCATACAAACAACACCTAAATAATTACCCAATAAATCTTCAGTGCCGAAAGGAATAGGCCATAGCCAGTTAAGAACACGCAAAATTGCTTTTGCACATCTAAATCAATTAATTTCTTTAATTTTCAGATACTAGTAGTTTTGAACCTTTTGAACCAAACAAACACAATCAAGATGGAACCCTAATAGAAGAATTGCGTGGCAAAATTAACAGAATTTTCAACCAGAATAATTGGGAAAACTGTGCAAGAAAGTTGATTGAAATAATGTATGTATGAGATTTACCTGATGTGCGGAAGAGTAGAGGCTGGGACTGAGTTGAGGATCCATTTAGTGAGTTGCAGCAGAAAATGGACGGAGGAGGAATAGGAAAAAACATGGTAAGCGAAGTAATCATATGAAGAGGAAGAGACGATGATGACAACGACACGAGGAGGAGTTGAAAAATCGGAAGAGACAATGTACGGAATATCAGACGATGGAGCCGATGAAAATGCTAAAGTAGCAAGCAAAGAGCCAAGAGGAGGGAGGGAATGCCTGCACTTCAAAATCCTTTTATCCTTCTTCTCTTTTTTTAAAAAGAAAAAAAAAAGTACCCGAAAATTGTTTCTTACAATTTTTGTGCTGACATGATAGTCCCACGCCATAAAATATTTAAAATTAAGAAAAAAAGTCATAAACAAATTTAAGGAAAATAAATAAATAAAATAGTTTTTTCTTAAGAAAAAAATGAGATGATTTAAAATTAGGTAAAAATAGAAAAAAAAGCGTGATTAGGAAAAAATTGAAAATATAGCAAACAATTTAAAGTATCATGAAAAAAAAATTAAGCAAAACTATAGGAAAATGCTTGAAATGTGTTAAAAATATTAAAATTTCCAAGAAACCTCCCTCCACTAAACCAGTATTTCATAATATTTTTTTAAAAAATAATTACTTTTCGCATTTAGTTTTATTATTTTTAGTTCCATACTTCAAATTGTAAAATTTCTTTGAAATTTTTTCTATGTGATTATTTAAAATTTTTGTTAATTTTCTAGATTTTACTTAATTAATAAAGTTCATTAAATAATCATATAATTGAAGAAAATATATTATGATAACAAATAAATAATATGGTATGATGGCACTAAAAGAAAATACAATATGATAAAAATCAAATAATAAATTTATATGAGTAATTAAATAAAATTAAAAGTAAATTACCTGATTTAACTTAATAAGAAAGTTCAAAACGCCTCTTTTTTTCTCATACTCTACCAAAAAAAAGATATAAATATATAACTCTTATAACTCCCTTCATTTCCTTTACTTAACAACTTTTTGTAAACGTAGAAAATACCATTAAGACAAATAATTCAAAATATTATGTGTGATCACTTCAGAGCATACCTCTATCCAAACATTTTCTAAACCGAAAATTAAAACAAAATTCGTTAAGATATGAGCTAGAACATTAAGATTCCGACGAACGTGGCAAAATGAGCATGAAGGGAACAACGAGGGTAGATGGATCACATTGTGTAAGATTAGAATCGTATAATCAAGCAGAGACTCCCTCACTTACAGAGCCTATACGATCTCCAGGCAATCGGATTCGACCACAACATACTGAAACCCCTGTAGAACTCTGTATTTCAAAGTGGCTCTTATTGTCATATACTCAGTTGTGGCCACCCCCAACATATACGGGATGTGCACCGCCCCCGCTAGAATGCAGGAGCCTGTGGAATCTCTTGCCAGGGAGACAATACAGTCGTGTTCATGTTCAGTTTGACCCGCCTCCCCGTAGGTGAGGACCACCTGAAAGTCTGAGCCCCTTCTAGCGGAGTAGTGATATTTTGATGGTTAACCTCCATGTAATCCGACAAAAGTTTGTTACCCCTTATAAGTACTACCTGAGACGTCTCCTCCACTAGCCGAAACACCTTATTATTCTTAAATGTCCATAAAGATTTTAGTACAGACACCACTTCCTCTAATTCCTACACATCCAGGTCCTCTCTTAATTGAAGCAACCAATCTCATAAAGGTAAAATGGGCACCTCCACAATTGTATCCTAGATGACCACACATTCCCAAACTTTCCATCGCCGAGTGAACAGTAGGATGGAGGAGGGAGCGCACGCGATGGTCATTCTAGTGGAGCAAAGCTTTGCTCTTATTTTAGGGTAATGCGGGGGCTAACGTGTGCGCCCCTCGCATCGCATAGCATTCCGCATCCGAAGGCACGAGCGAGAACGAGTGATCCATAGCAGCCACGAGGGTGTGCTTGGGGCATTTGCACCGCTGCAGGGTCCACCCCGAGCCTTGTACAGGCAGAGGGCTAAGAAGGGGCAATTTCAATGTTTGGATTCCGCAATATAGGGTATGCAGCACAGGAACAAGGCAGCACCGCACTAGGGCTGAGCCTAAGGGTCGAGAAAATGAAAGGTTCAACGGGTGACAGTTTGATGCGCGAGCACGGAGCCTGCCAACCCAAAAGAACCAACTACCACTCATGCGCTTTGACAAAATGCTAGCCCACAATCCCAAATTTTGAACCACAAAACCCACGAGAGGCAACGGGAAGCAAGCTTTGAGACCGAGACACCAACTATGATGAGCGCGAATAGACCACAAATCGAATATTTTTTTCCGCAGAGAGCCCACAGATCGGATCCTTTTCCCCTCAGCGATGACTCAGTAATGCCGAGCAATGGCCAAGGGCACCGTGGCAATGGCTTAGCAATGCGAAGATGCTGGAAATATAGCACCGCGGCCGCACAATGCTAACGCATCGACCAGACACCCCGCAATGGGGTGCCGCTCGAATATTCTTGCGCATCGCTAAGCCGTTGTTTCGGTGCCCTCGCCCATTGCTCCACATTGCAAACCCATTGCCACGGTGCCCTTAGGCATTACTGAGCCATTGCCGAGGGACCGTGGCAATGGCTTAGCAATGCGAAGATGCCAAAAATATGGCACCGCGACCGCACAATGCTAACACAATGCCAAAAATATGGAACCTAATAGAAGAATTGCGTGGCAAAATTAACAGAATTTTCAACCAGAATAATTGGGAAAACTGTGCAAGAAAGTTGATTGAAATAGTGTATGTATGAGATATACCTAATGTGCGGAAGAGTAGAGGCTGGGACTTAGTTGAGGATCCATTTAGTGAGTTGCAGCAGAAAATGGACGGAGGAGGAATAGGAAAAAACATGGTAAGCGAAGTAATCATATGAAGAGGAAGAGACGATGATGACAGCGACACGAGGAGGAGTTGAAAAATCGGAAGAGACAATGTACGGAATATCAGACGATGGAGCCAATGAAAATGCTAAAGAAGCAAGCAAAGAGCCAAGAGGAGGGAGGGAATGCCCGCACTTCAAAATCCTTTTATCCTTCTTCGCTTTTTTTAAAAAGAAAAAAAAAAAGTACCCGAAATTTGTTTCTTACAATTTTTGTGCTGACATGATAGTCCCATGCCATAAAATATTTAAAATTAAGAAAAAAAGTCATAAACAAATTTAAGGAAAATAAATAAATAAAATAGTTTTTTCTTAAGAAAAAAATGAGATGATTTAAAATTAGGTAGAAATAGAAAAAAAAGCGTGATTAGGAAAAAAATGAAAATATAGCAAACAATTTAAAGTATCATGAAAAAAATTTAAGCAAAACTATAGGAAAATGCTTGAAATGTGTTAAAAATATTAAAATTTCCAAGAAACCCCCCTCCACTAAACCAATATTTCATAATATTTTTTAAAAAAATCAATTTCTTTTCGCATTTAGTTTTATTATTTTTAGTTCCATACTTCAAATTGTAAAATTTCTTTGAAATTTTTTCTATGTGATTATTTAATTTTTTTTATTAATTTTCTAGATTTTACTTAATTAATACAGTTCATTAAATAATCATATCATTGAAGAAAATATATTATGATAAAAATTAAATAATATGGTATGATGGCACTAAAAGAAAATACAATATGATAAAAATCAAATAATAAATTTATATGAGTAATTAAATAAAATTAAAAAATGATTTAACTTAATAAGAAAGTTCAAAACGCCTCTTTTTTCTCATACTCTACCCAAAAAAATATAAATATATAACTCCCTTCATTTCCATTACTTAACAACTTTTTGTAAACGTAGAAAATACCATTAAGACAAATAATTCAAAATATTATGTGTGATCACATCGAAGCATACCTCTATCCAAACATTTTTTAAACCGAAAATTAAAATAAAATTCGTTAAGATATGACCTAGAACATTAAGATTCCGACGAACGTGGCAAAATGAGTATGAAGGGAACAACGAGGGTAGATGGATCGCATTGTGTAAGATTAGACTCGTATAATCAAGCAGAGACTCCCTCACTTACAGAGCCTATACGATCTCCAAGCAATCGGATTCGACCACAACATACTGAAACCCCTGAAGAACTCTGTATTTCAAAGTGGCTCTTATTGTCATAGCCTCAGTTGTGGCCACCCCCAACATATACGGGATGTGCACCGCCCCCGCTAGAATGCAGGAGCCTGTGGAATCTCTTGCCAGGAAGACAAGGAACCTACAGTCGTGTTCAAGTTCAGTTTGACCCGCCTCCCCGTAGGTGAGGACCACCTGAAAGTCTGAGCCCCTTTCTAGCGGAGTAGTGATATTTTGATGGTTAACCTCCATGTAATCCGACAAAAGTTTGTTACCCCTTATAAGTACTACCTGAGACGTCTCTTCTACTAGCCGAAACACCTTATTATTCTTAAATGTCCATAAAGATTTTAGTACAGACACCACTTCCTCTAATTCCTACACATCCAGGTCCTCTTTTAATTGAAGCAACCAATCTCATAAAGGTAAAATGGGCACCTCCACAATTGTATCCTAGATGACCACACATTCCCAAACTTTCCATCGCCGAGCGAACGGTAGGATGGAGGAGGGAGCGCACGCGATGGTTATTCTAGTAGAGCAAAGCTTTGCTCTTATTTTAGGGTAATGCGGGGGCTAACGTGTGCGTCCCTCGCATCGCATAGCATTCCGCATCCGAAGGCACGAGCGGGAACGAGTGATCCATAGCAGCCACGAGGGTGTGCTTGGGGTACTTGCACCGCCGCAGGGTCCACCCCGAGCCTTGTACAGGCAGAGGGCTAAGAAGGGGCAATTTCAATGTTTGGATTCCGTAATATAGGGTACGCAGCACAGGAACAGGGCAGCACAGGAACAGGGCAGCACCGCACTAGGGCTGAGCCTGAGGGTCGAGAAAATGAAAGGTTCAACGGGCGATAGTTCGATGCGCGAGCACGGAGCCTGCCAACCCAAAAGAACCAACTACCACTCATGCGCTTTGACAAAATGCTATGCCACAATCCCAAATTTTGAACCACGAAACCCACGAGAGGCAACGGGAAGCAAACTTTGAGACCGAGACACCAACTATGATGAGCGCGAATAGACCACAAATCGAATATTTTTTTCCGCAGAGAGCCCACAGATAGGATCCTTTTCCCCTCAGCGATGACTTAGTAATGCCGAGCAATGGCCAAGGGCACCGTGGCAATGGCTTAGCAATGCGAAGATGTCAAAAATATGACACCGCGGCCGCACAATGCTAACACATAGACCAGACACCCCGCAATGGGGTGCCCCTCGAATATTGTTGCGCATCGCTAAGCCGTTGTTTCGGTGCCCTCGCCCATTGCTCCACATTGCAAAGCCATTGCCACGGTGCCCTTAGGCATTACTGAGCCATTGCCGAGGGACCGTGGCAATGGCTTAGCAATGCAAAGATGCAAAAAATATGGAACCGCGACCGCACAATGCTAACACATCCACCAGACACCCTGCAATGGGGTGCCCCTCGAATATTGTTGCGCATCACTAAGCTGTCGTTTCGGTGCCCTCGGCCATTGCTCCACATTGCAAAGTCATTGCCATGGTGCCCTTAGCCATTGCTAGGCATTACTGAGCCATTGCCGAGGGACTGTGGCAATGGCTTAGCAATGCGGAGATGCCAGAAATATGGCACCGCGGCTGCATAATGCTAACTCATCGACCAGGCACCCCGCAATGGGGTGCCCCTCGAATATTGTTGTGCATCGCTAAGCCGTCATTTCGGTGCCCTCGCCCATTGCTCCGCATTGCAAAGCCATTGCCAAGGTGCCTTGCCATTGCTCCGCAAATAGCCCACAAATCATTTTATTTTTTCCGCAAATAGCCCACAAATCGTTTTGTTTTTTCCGCAAATGGCCTACAAATCAATTTTTTTCGCCCACAAATTGATTTTTCCGAAAAGCCACCGCCGTGGTAAAAAATAGTGTGCCAACTTACATGTAGACTACATGATATGAATGTTTTTTGTCGAGGACTATGTATGGATGACCTTGTGTTTAAAGACGTCAATTCATTATAAAAGTTGTTGATAGTTTCAAATATATTTCCAACTAATTAATTTTTACTTAATTTAGAAAGATTTATACATTAATTTTAGATTTTATATATATTATTGTCAAGACTAAGAGACTTAACCACTCATGTTGAAATTCATACACAAAATGGATTGAGAAAGCAACATAAACGGAGAAGAGGTGAAGATGAAAATGAAAATCTGGATTAAAAACCAACCCGAGCTTGGGGCTCCGGTTTCTGGAAAAATAAACAAAGAACGGATCCCAATGTTAGAGAGGCGGCTACAATGATTGAAAACCCTAAAAATCCGAATTTTTTTCTAAAAAGCAGCCCTCCTCAACCCTAAGAGTTAAGGGCCTATATATAGTCTAACAACCCCACTAGGGGACAAAAATGGTTGAGGGGAATATTCTCTGCTGAGCTAGATGATCTTTGCACGGAATCCCGATAGAATCTTTTTAGCATCTTTGGTCAAGTGTCATCCGAGAAAAAATATGCACGTGCGTCGTTTAGGCCTAGACATAAGATATCTTTAGCAGTTCATCCAGGTCTCGACGACATAAAGGTGGATAGGCCTCGACGACAAAACGGCGTCTAGGGCTCGACGAAATAAGATCTCCAGAAATGCATCCAAACGGCGCGCTTTTCTTCAAGTTTTTCCCTTTAGCCCAGACCCTGCAAAATAGTTAGAAAACAAGACAAATTAGCAGTATCAAGTGTAAAATTGGACTTGAAAGGAAGGGGAAAACATGCATAAAAAGACACCATATCAATTATCTTATTCGTCATGACGATATGATTCAGATTAGTAAACGCAGTGAGATTAGAAATCGAATAGTTTATAAAAATGAAAAAAAATATGTTCACTAGTATGACTTTATCTAAAAACCAAAAATAACACATTTATATGAAGTCAGTGAAATTCTGTTATTTATTTATCCCAATCGCATTGACAATTAATTACTACGTTGTTATGTGAGATTGGAGAGAGCTTTTCAATTTATGGAGATGATCAAATCATCAAACAGATAAACTAAAACTCTATAAGAAAATAAACTAAAAGCTTTTCTTACTGTATGACGCAGCCCATCGTCAATTATTCCAATTCCACTTTTTTTCCTTTTCTTTTCAATTCAACAAAACTACTATAAAATAATTAAATAACTTAATAATATTTTTACCATTTTTTAAATTTTCTAACTATTAGAAAGATCAAAATTGCAACTTTATTGTAGGCTTATATTGTAAATTTCAAAACTATTGGGTTCAAAGTGGGAGATTTTGTAAAATTTAGGATTTCTTTATATAGTTTACCTTAAAATATATTTAATTTTTTAATCAATAAAGTTAATAAATTTTATTATTATTATATAATAAATAAATAAAATGTTACAAAATAAATATTTTGAGTATATTTTTAATGATTACGTATTTTTTTGAGATTTTTATATATTTTTTTAAATAAAAAATATATTTTCAATTTCAAGCTAAACAACAACAACACAAACTTTAAAATAAAATAAAATATATATATTTTTCCTATATGACAAAAGTGGAAAGAAAATCGAATCTGCTACATTCGTTAGTCTCTTAGAAAATCACATGAGAGTAGTGATGTGATCCCAAGTCCATTGGGTCCATTGAGTTATCAAAATATTAATTTAATTTTTATTGAGCTAATTTGTAGCTAGGTAATTTTTATTATTATATTAACAAATAATAATAATAACAACCAACAAACACTACTTTTAAGAATATTTAGATTTTCACTAAATTAATTAATTAGGTTAACTCGGAGATGCAAAGATATTTTTTATAGAGGCACGAAGTAATAATGGTGAAAGTGTACAATTTAGGTTTTTTTGCAGGAAGCCCCCCTGTACTAAAAAGAAAACAACTTCCTCCCCTGAACTTTAAAAATTCAAATACTGCCCCCTGAACTCTAAGTCAATTGCAAAGGGAGGCCCCTCAGTCAGTCAACGCTGACGACCATCAGTTTTGACCCGTTTCTCCCGGTTTCCCTTTTCCTCCTCCCGGTTGCAACCCCTGCTCCTCCTGACATCCAACCTGACATGATTTGACATTGTTTAAATTTCAAAAAATTAAAATCAGCTGCATGTGATTATTTGGCAAAATAATTTTGTAAAATTATTTGGGACAAAAGTAAACATATTATGTGGGGGGAAAAATTATATACGAACCCAAGAAATAGTTTTCTTGAAAAACTGAGGGACGACGAAGCTTAAAGACGAAGACGATGGCGAAGCTTGAAGACGACGACGAATCTTGAAGACGACGAAGGAAAAGAAACCCTAGAAGTTCTTTCTAACATCACTCAAATCGCGAAGGGAGGGAAGTAATTTTATTTCTTGCGGCTGCGAGTCGACGAAGGGAAGAAAGGACCACCGTCACAGTACTAAGTCAGCACTCTCTCATTCTCAGGAGCAAGGCGAGTGAGTTGTCTATTCTCGTTGAAAAGTTTACCTTTTACTTTATTCGTTTAGGGGTTTCAATTAACAAATATTCTTTTAGGGTTTTGAGACCAGAAAATGGAAACTGGGACCATTTGTTGTTGTCATTTACCCTTATTTTGTTTTCATAATAAGTTTGTCCTTTTCGTTGACCATTTAATAATACTGGAGAACACAACAATGACAGGATGTTAATTACTGTAAAGCTTTTCATGAAGGGAACATGGATTCTACTTCCAAATTTGCATTATGTGGATGCAGAGGAAGTGTGTTTCCAAATTGAGCATGATAGGCTGACATTAGAGCACCTAAATGAAAAAATCAGGGAACATGGATACCATGCTACTGCTCTACATTTAGAAGCGAAATACCCATGGGAAGAGATGGAGGAATGATGCAGGGGTTTGAGGAAGGAGAAAAATCTGAAGAGAATAACCGCAGAGATGGAGAGGAATGGTGAGGATACACTGGAAGTGTATGTGGAACATGGAGTCAACACGCCCATATTTGTGGTGAATGTGGAGAGTAGTGATGAAGAAATTCATAGTGTAGGAAGGGATGTTAATGATGATTGTGAAAATGAAGTAGAGTGTCCTCTCCTACTGCCCACCAGTGCAGATGTAGGTGTTGATTGTGAAGCTGTTGAAACTGAAGGTGTTGATGGTGAAGGTGTTGTTTGTGAAGGTGCTAATTGTGATGTTGTTGAAACTGAAGGTGTTGATTGTGAAGGTCTTCATTGTGATGAATTACTGGTTGAAAGTTGTAATGATGATAGTGAGGAGGAGATTGAAGTAGAGGGAGTGGAGGACTGTGGTAGGGTAGGTGGGAGTGGTGTTTAGTGTGAGGAGGAGATTGAAGTAGAGGGTGTGAAGGACTGTGGTAGGGTAGGTGGGAGTGTTGTTCAGTGTGAGGAGGAGGTTAACCCTAATAATGGGCCAGAACATACAAATTATAGGCCCATTTCAGATGAAGATGGGCCTAGCTGCAGCTACGATGTGTATGGAAGTGAAGAACCTCAAGCATATAGTGATGTAGATGATACTGAAGGTAGTGATTCCGACCTCAGTTATTTTGTGGATAGTGAGGATACTGAAGATGAGGAGATCTATGGTATAGATGAGGTGGAATTGAATTTTTATGGAGTACACGATGGGGTGGTTCACCAACCCAGAAGTGACAGGGTCAATAGGCCACCAACAGCAAGTTATGGTCCTGGTGTGCCTGATGTTGACACTGATTATGAGGACAGTGACAACTTGGAAAACCCTCCAAATACTGATAGTGATGATGATGATAGTCTACGGGGAAGGCAGAGGTTTCCGGAATTCAATGAGAGGAGAGATTTGGGTCGAGAAGTTGATTTACAGGTTGGAATGCATTTTGCAACTGCTGATGTATTTAGGAAGGCTTTGAAGGCTTACTATATTCATATAGGGCATGACTACATATATGTGAAGAACGAGAAGAGTAGGATCACAGCCATATGCAGGAATAAATGTGGATGGAGAATAGGGGTGTCAAAACGGGTTCGACCCGTCGACCCGTACCCGACCCGCATTCTGACCCATTGGGTCATTAATTTTCGACCCGTTAAGCAACGGGTCAGAAACGGATCGACCCATCTGACCCGTTTAAATTTTCCTTCATTTCTTTTTTTGGGTTTTTTATGATTAGGTCCTCCCTTTCTTCCCCGCACCGCAGCCACACACTCTCAACCTTTTCCTCAAAGGATATACCTATTCAACAGCTTCCTCACCATTGTCATCCTCGACGTTGTACTCAACGCCAAGCCCGATCTCACCATCGAAACCTGGGCTCACCAGAAGGCGATTGAATGACTCGAGGCGAAAAAAAGGGCAATCTTTGCGGATTCGGAATGAATAGGGTTTTTTCGCGATCTGGGTATGTTTGTTTTTTAGGATGCTCTGTTGGGTTTGTTGATAATTTGTGTAGCTTTTATGAGTTAATAAGAAACCTTGTGGGGATTGATGCTTTTGTTTGATAATTTTGGATATTTTCGATGTTGGCGATAAAAATTTCTAATCGAAGAGTGGTTTAACTTTGAAGTTGTGATTGTTTAATGTATGCCCTGTGTCGCACCCCCTTTTCGTTGAAAATGAGTAAAGGTTTGGGACGGGCCACAATGCGAGACAAACGTTGGACTTGTCTTAACATCATGCAAAATGAAGTCGCCACCCTAATTTTCTAAGGTTTAGGGAACCTAATCGTCATGACATAAAAATAAACAAACTAAGGCACAATGGTCTAAACCAAAGAACGACGGTTCGAGGTCGTATTATGGACTTGGGAAGGTGTTAAGCACCCAAGTCACATCCTAAAAAGATTACCGGTATGCGAGGTGTTTTTGAAAACATTTTTAACATGTAATTGGGCCCTCCAAGGTGACGTTACATCTTAGCATTTGGGTCATGTTATTTCCGTTTGGGTTCGAGGGATGGGGTTACCATTTTTTTTCTCGATGCTAGAACGGACGTTCCTCCTTTATCATTGGGCCATGCATGAGTTAATTACTACGTGAGCTATCATGGCAAAAACTGACAAGATACCGATTAATGTATGCATATATGGTTGGTATGGCATTTGGAGCCATCATGCATAGCATTTAACAAGAAAACAATTGATTTCATGGTATAGAAACGCAAGTGATTTAAACATGTCGTACATGTGATTGATTTTATTTGTTTAGCAATTCTATCTCATGCATACGAATGGGTGGTTCTAACGCATTCTAAGTGGTCATGCATTCGATATGATCGAGGTTTTAACATTTCTAATAAACATCCATTCAAAGCGTACGAAGAATAAATAAAAGAGTTTAAGTTAATCTTACATTTTTCTGTCGAGCCATGATCGACGAGCGACAACTAATAATAGCATAGGTATAGCAAACATACACGATTTTTAACTAATTACTTAACTAATTATTACAAACCACAATTAATAATTATTTAACTAATTATTTATAAATTGGAGGTCAGAATAATTAATTGGCTAATTATTACAATAAGTCAATTAAAATAAATCCTTGCGAATAAAGACTTTGAATTTTTAACCTACAAAGTAAAAAGTATTAGCGATATTTTGAAAAATAATAAATAATAAAAATGCATGCAAATATTTATTTTATTTCTAACAAGCAAGCAATTAATTAAATAAACATGGCAAACAAGTAAACACATTATTTCATACGAGAGAACATACGAAAATTTAAACATGGCATAAAGTAAACAATTATCGCATACGAGAAGTCATACGAAAAATTAACACTAGAGTTTACGAAAAATAATTTGTACGCATACGAACATTTTATGCAAATTAAATGGGTCGGGCTAGGCCAACTTTCTAATTTTTTAACATCAAAAAATGGGCTTGGAATAAATCCAAGCCCAAGATTTTAATTAAAACAAATGGGCTTGGCAAAAGCCAAGCCCATCACCTTTCTTTTCCCTTTCCCGCGTTACCTTTCTTTCCTTCTTCTTCTTCTCCATTTGGGCTTGGCACATAACCAAACAATTAATTTTAAAGTAGCACAGCCCAGCATGCATTCATCTTCTTCACTTCGTCACCTTCCTCCAACCTGCAATCGTGAACAGTGGCCGGCGCTCCCCTATGCAACTACGGCCTCCAGCAGCGGCGGACTCAGCAATGGCAGCGGCACTTCGTCCTCGACCTCCAGCCGACCAGCTATTTCAGCGACTCCAGCAACGCTCCTGTGGCAGCTCCAGCGACAGACCAACGGTAGCAATAGAGAGGCAGCGGTTCATCAGAAATAACGGTGGCCCTTCTTCGGCGGTGACCTTTCCCAACCCAAAATCAACAGCAATCAATCCCTACACCAAACAACAATTAAATCAAGAACTCGAATTTAATTAAACTGAAACAACCATTAATTAAATTGAAACCGGGCAATGAATTAATTGAAAAATGCCATTAATTAAATAAATGGAGTAGAGCAGAGGGAGAGTAAATAAAAAGGGGGGGGGGGGGGGACTAGAGTCGGATTGGTCCCCCATCTTTCGTTGAAGATTGCTTGCTATTTATAGGCAATCATCCGCGAGTGGACTTGGTGAGCACGGTGCGCGTGGGCGTCGCAGGCGTGAGGCGCAAGGACGAGAGTGGGGATGAGCAGTCCGGTGATGGGAGGTTCGTGATGATGATCACGAAGGAGGGAAGTAAGTCGGTTTGGGCAAGGTGACGGGGAGGATGAGGATGCATTAAATGGGTGATTATGAAAAAAAGGAGAGTCGTTGGATGGGCATAAAAGGGGTCAAAAGTTTGATCAAGGGGAGATTCAACAGAGACTACGTAAGTAAAAGATAAAACCCTAGAGACGGCTCCAGCTTTTGCGGAGCCTAGCCGCCACCATAACCCCCCCCCCCTCCGGTGTGCCCACTGCTACCGGAGGTCCCAAACACCAGCATGCCTCACGCTGCTGGGTCGAAATATCCTCCATTCCCTTCCACGCAGAACAGACGTCCCCGCCACGATCATATGTTTTATGAGGACGAGGAGGGTGTGACTTTTTACGTCGAGAATCTCCTTTCTCACGTGGACCATCATGGCCTGAGATATCTGGTGCAGCGAAGATGGAAATTACCTGCATTCGGCAAGGTCCGAGACGTATTCATTCCGAGTAGGCGCAATGCTGCAGGTAAACGTTTTTGTTTTCTTAGACTTGATTGTGTATCGAACGTGGGCGACATGGTTAAGGCCCTAGATCGACAGTCCATTGGTGCATCTGAATTGAGATGCAGTCGAGCTAGGGTTAGGCATAACCAGACCAGGAGTAGGAAGTTGGAGGATAGGAGAAACCAGGATGTCAAAAAGAGAGATGATATTACCAACGGTAATAGAGTGGCACCAAATCGCAGCTGGGTTGAAACTGTTCGTGGGGAATATACCAGCGGGGTGCATACGCCTCGCCCGGAGTCTGTTCCTATTGAACTTAACATCCCAGAAGAGAATCTTGAATGGCTTAAACGCAGTGCGATAGGAGTACTGAGAAGATTAGAGGATGTGCCTGGGATTCAGGATAGAGTGGTGGAGGCAGGATGGTGTTGCAAGACCCGGGTTATGGGACGCGGTCTGGTCTTGTTGGAATTCGATAGGAGCAGTGATTATGAGCTAGCGTTAGGGCCGAATAAACTGATGAGCGATGCGTTATTTACCAAAGTGGTCCCTTGGAATGAGATGTCTACCGATGGTAGTAGATGTTGCTGGGTACAATGCGCGGGAGTACCAATCCAAACATGGGGGTTTAAAACCTTTGAAGCCTTAGGTACTAAGCTTGGGGAGCTGATTACAGTGGATGAGAACACCATGCGACGTAAGAGATTAGACATTGGGAGAGTGCTAGTATGTACCAAGGAGAGTCATATCGATGTACAGATTTTGGCTAGGATTAATGAGACAACGCATAGGATCCATTGCAAAGAAGAACCACTGCAGGGAGTGATCTCGAACTTGGATTGGATGATTGGCGTCGACCAGGAAGAGGAGGAATGGGGAGAGGCGGATTCGGACGTTGGGATAGGGGCAGAGGTGCCTGATGAAGAACCCCCGGTGGGGAGTATTGGGAAGGAGCCTGGAACACTGGAAGTTATGAACACAACGGAGAATGAGGTAGATATTGGTAACCAGGGCGGTGCGCTATCATATATTACCACCCGTAAGACCAAACGGTTGGTGGGTGAGAAGGGGAGTTTACGATTAGTAGACTCTGCTACCGGGTCAGGAGCATCCACTTTTCGGGCAGCAGACGAGGATATTAGAAGCAGAAATAAATTTATGGACGCGACACTCATAGGCGGTGACATTTGGGAAATTGGGAAGAAGCTAGACCTCTTGATGCAGGCAAACGAAAATGCGTTGAGAGCGTTCGAGAAGGGGAGACATGAGGAGGAGGTGGCCCGATCTAGGGCGTAATGTGGTGTGTTTGACGCGTGAGAAGACGTTCCTATGGTTAAGCTTTTATGTTGGAACTGCAGGGGGCTGCTTGCGGGAGCTAAACGGAGATTTATTAAGAGGACAGTTGTCAAGGAAGGGATAGAGGCGGTGTTTTTGCAAGAAACAAAGAGGGAGGTAGTAGATGAATTCTTTATCAATTCGATGTGGAAGTATACTGATTTAGGCTGGGTGCATGCCCCTGCAGAGGGGCGGTCTGGTGGGCTAATATCCATGTGGGATAAGTGTAAGATTCAAGTTAGTAGGATTGTGGTTCGTGAGCGTTTTATATGGTTGCAAGGACGGCTAATCGCTCAAAATTTCTCGTGTGCGTTTCTGAATGTGTATGGATTTTCTGATGCTGATCGTCGGACACAGTTGTGGCAGGAGTTGAAAACTCTTAGTGATGAATTTGATGGGCCGGTCATGGTTGCTGGGGACTTCAACGAGACCCTTTCCCCGGCAGACCGATGGAATGGAGGTGGGTACTCTCGTAGCATGAGGGAATTTGGCAGTTGGGTTGAGGAATGTAATTTGCTGGATTTGCCGCTTGTGGGAAGAAGGTTTACGTGGGCAAATTCTATCAGTAGAAGCAGGATTGATCGGGTATTGGTGCAGGCGGACTGGCTTTCTTGTTTTCCTAATCTCCAACTGCTGGCCTTGGGGCGTAACGGGTCCGATCACACCCCTCTGTTACTTCACTCTGACCGTAAGGATTGGGGCCCCAAACCTTTTAGGGATGTGGCTGAATGGTGGGATTATCCGGGCTTTAAGGACCTTGTGCGGTCATGGTGGGAAGAAGCCAGCAACGTCTTTCCCGGGGAGTACCAGGTGATGAAAAAAGTCAAATGGCTCAAAGCTAAACTTTGGGTGTGGAATAAAGAGGTTTTTGGGTATATCGGGACTAAAATTCGGGAATTACAAGAGAAAATTGAGAGTTTGGAGGGAGTGGCGGATTCGCGCGAGCTCACAGAAGCAGAACGGAGTGAGAAGGCAGCGGTTGAGTCTCAATTATGGGAAAAGGAAAGGCAGGCGAACCAATTATGGGGGCGCAAGGCTAGAATCCGCTGGGATACGAAGGGAGACAGGAACACCAAGTATTTTCATCTTGTTGCTAGAGCTACCCAGCGGAAGAATAACATAACAGCGATTGTGTCCACCAGAGGGAGATTATCGAAGCCTCAAGCGATTAAGGATGCGGCTGTTGAGTATTTCAAGGAGTTCTTCCAGGCGGTGTCTTGGAACAGGTCGCGGGTTCCAGATTTGGGTTTCCATAAACTGAGTGACCAGGAGGTTGAACTGCTTGACAGCGAGATAACGAGAGAGGAAATTTGGGAGGCTGTCCGGAGTTGTGGGAGCGACAAAGCTCCGGGGCCTGATGGGTTGTCCATGCTGTTCGTGCAAAAGGCTTGGGATATCCTTGGGGATGATTACTGCAGACTTGTTAGTAGTTTTTTCAGCAGGGATCGTTTTCCTTTTGGAGCTAACACGTCATTTCTTACGCTGATTCCCAAGATTAACAGTGCCAAGAGATTCTCATAATTTAGGCCTATTAGTCTGGTTAGCGGGTACTACAAAATCATTTCGAAAATTCTGGCTAGGAGATTAGCTCAGGTTGTAACTTCGGTTGTCAGCGATGTGCAACATGGCTTCATCAAAGGGCGACAAACTCTGGACTGTGTGATGACAGTTAATGAGATTATCCATTTCCTCAAAGCTAATCGTCAACAAGGCTATTTATTCAAGCTAGACTTCGAGAAAGCTTATGACTCAATAGAATGAGGGTATTTGGATGACGTCCTCAGACACATGAGATTTAGTAAGAAATGGCGCGGTTGGGTGAAAAAATGTTTGGCTACGGCTAAGGTCTCTGTCCTGGTTAATGGAGCTCCTTCTGCGCAGTTCAATATTGCGGCTGAAGGCCTGCACTTGCTGTTTACTCGTGCGGTTAGCCAAGGACTGGTGAGAGGTATTGGCAATCCGATGACGGGCTGGAATGTGTCTCATCTCCAGTTTGCAGATGATACGATGGTATTTTTCAGAAACGAGGAAGAGGAAATACAGGCAGTTAAAGGGATACTTAGGTGGTTCGATGCCTTTGCGGGGTTAAGGGTGAATTATCATAAGAGCTCTCTAGTGGGGGTGAATGTCTGTGATTTGGATGGAAACACTGTGGCCCGTAGAGCTGGATGTAAATACGAGTCTCTTCCTTTTAAGTACTTGGGATCTTATGTTGGGTTGAACCCTCGTCGTTTGGCTAGTTGGGACTTTCTTCTCCACGCTATGCGGAAGAAGCTAGCTATGTGGAAGGGTGACCTTCTATCGCTGGGAGGGCGTATGACCCTTATCAAATCCGTCCTATCTTCTTTGCCGGTGTATAATATGTCGATATACCTTATGCCTATGGGAGTGGTTAGACAGTGCGAAAAAATCATGAGACGATTCCTATGGAGCGGGGGGGAACAAGAGAACGGGTTGGCTAAGGTGAAATGGCAGCAGACCGTTTGTCCTCTGGAATCAGGGGGGTTGGGGCTGGGCTGCCTTAACACGAGGAATATTGCCTTTCTTTTCAAATGGATTTGGGAGGTCTTGAGAGACGAGAATAAGATGTGGGTAGATATAGTGAGGAGAGAATACAAGTTTATGGCTACCGGAGACTTCTGGTTGGGAAAAGTGGGGCGCATGTCTCCGATATGGCGGGACATTTTACGTGTCTGCGGTAGGAGCTCCAAGTTTTTTGGGTTCTGGCAGGATCATTTGAGATGCAAGATTGGAGGAGGCGATGATGTCCGACTCTGGTGGGATACCTGGGCGGGTAAGGTCCCGCTGGCCCTCCTTTTTCCTCGGTTATACTCCCTGGCTAATAATCCTATGGGTACGGTTCAAGATCATGGGCATTGGGACGGAGGGGAATGGAGCTGGGATTGGGAGTGGCGGCGTGGGCTTTTCCAGTGGGAGGCTGAGGCTGTTGTGAACCTCCAAGAGCTTATTCCTAAGCCTCGTAATACCAATGGGAGAGCTGAAGTTCATTGGTCCCTTGAGAAGTCCGGATATTATTCTGTCGGATCGTGCAGAAGAGGGATTGAGCTGCTTCGCTATGGAGGTGAACCTAAAGAGGCGCTCTCTGCCTGTTGGAGGATGCAAGTGCCCCTTCGTATCAGTTTCTTTCTTTGGTTGACGCTGCAAAATTGCATTGCTACTCGGGATTATCTCGCGCGTTGCACCATCATTACGGTTGAGGACAATTGCTGCCCTCTGTGTACTGCGAATGGGGAGACTTGTCACCATCTGTTGCTTCATTGCGAGGCTGTTAGAGAGCTGTGGGATCAGGTGTCGAACTGGGCTGGTTTGGCCTGGGTTAAACCTTACTCGGTCGAGAGTGTCTGGTATGTTTGGCCGAGTCTCCTGCCTTGCCGGTCGGCAGCTGTCAAGATTATGTGGTGCTCTTTTCTTGCTGCCATCTGGTGGACTGTGTGGCTGCATCGCAACAAGTCTGTGTTTAATCATGCGGGTACGAGCGGCTCTAATCTATTTAACTTGGTTTTTCTACACTGGCGGCAGTGGCTGCGTTGTGCTGACCCGACATTTCCATACTCCATCACGCAGATGAGCCACTCGGTTGAGTGGTTCAGCAGGTGGGGCTGATCTGATCAGGTCCTGGGTCAGCGTTTCGTGTGCGTGTGGGGTTGCTGGGTGGTGTAGCGTGTGTATTTCTGGGGTTTTTGCAGCAGCCGTGCTGCTTGCCCCTTGCTGTCTTCTGTCTCCTATTTCCTGATCCTCTGTATAGGTGGTAACATTTCCTTGTACCTTCGTTCTTGCTCCTTGGCCATGTCTATTGGTCATTTTAATAAAGTCTTCCCAGCTTATATAAAAAAAAAAAAAGTTTGATCAAGGGCTGAGATTGGTTTGGGAAGGGAAAATGTTTTAGTATTTATTTAATTGGTTCAAGCTATCGGTACGAGAGAATTCTTTTAAAATAAAAATAAACCCGAACCGAAAGGACCAAAAGATGCAGAAAAATAAGGCGAAATAAATAGTATACAGTGAATAAATAAAAAGTTTGATTTAACGCATTTATTTTCTCGTTTAAAAATGTCAAACGTTCGGACGCAAAATAAATTTTCTTGTGACAAAAATTGAACGAAACTGAACGAGGTGGCGTGAAAGAGAAAAATAGTACGTAATTATCAATTAAAGAAATTACGCGTCCGACCCACGGTCCCGGGAAACTTACTCGGGACCGATAGAAGTTCGCGTAAAGACAGTCGAAACTACGAAAAACTAAAAAGACTCGAAATGACACTGAATATTAAACAAGTTGGCCTAGGATCAAGAATCGACAGAAATTTGACCTAGACAAGCTATTTAAATGTGATAAGCGTAAAAAATACGTAGAGATTGTATCAAAGTCAAAAATCGGGTAGCAACACCCTGGATGATAAATTCAGGTTTGGCAAGGGGTAGATTTGACTGTCCATTGTGTTTAATGATTTGCATTGTGATTAGGTTAGTTTGAGATTGGGAGTTAAATGAGGGTTTATTGCTAGTCATTATTTTTCAATGATTTACCTCAGCTGTATGTTATTCCTGATGGATTGGGATGCTGGCGTTTGATGTGTTTTCGTGTGTTTCAATGATTTAGTGTGGTGTTGCTGGACCAGTTATATTATCATACAGTGTAGTCAAGGCAATGTGTTGTTGCTTCTAGTGCAGCATTGGTTGATGTTGGTAAGAATACTGTAGTGAAACTACCTCCTTCACCTTGTTAATGATGCCACAGAAATTGGTTGATGATGAGATGGAAAAGATCAGAGGGTTTGCGATGGATTCTATTGCTCCTTTCAGAGAAAGGCTAAAGACTATGACTCGGTTGGTTAAACCTGAGGACCTGAATTTGAGTTCTGCTGAAAGAAGGCTTGTGAAGGCTTATAGTGACAAGCCAGTCCTCTCTCGTCCACAGCATAACGTTTTTAAGGTGAGCATAATCTTTTTGTTATATCTGCCTTTAGATATAATCATACTCCACGAGAATAAAGCCTTGAGTTATTTCCCGCATTGTTAGATGATTTCTTACCCTAATTTCTCTACCTTCTCTCTTGTTTCTCACACCCTGCTTTTGATGTGCACGTAGATCACCTAACATTTATGCATATGCTCATATTCGTAATATGTATGTTGAGTTTTGACTGGTTTACTCTATCTTTGACAACAACAGAAAAAAGAGTTTTGACCGGTTGAAATGTCCCTCCATGGTCTTTCCAACTCTTTCATTTCTATGCTGAAATGAGCATGTAATAATGCAATGGGGGTCATTTGTGTCTCACTTTCCCAGCTACATCTTTCGCAGGGGTCTAATTACTTTGAGGTTGATCTAGACATTCATCGCTTCAGTTACGTTGCAAGGAAAGGGCTTGACTCGTTTAGAGATAGTTTAAAAAATGGAATACTTGAGCTAGGTTTAACCATCCAGGTAATATATGACATCTTCTCATTGGTGTAGGTATATAGTAGTATTACATTTTGCATTGTGGAAAGCTTTTAAAAAGTTGATATGGATTCTGTTAAAACTCGCTCTTCGTTCGCAAGACACCACAACATATGGCATCTTCACGTTTGCATCCATTTATCTTTAGATTTTTGGTACCTTGATGGGATTTTCAAGTGTTAAAAAATCTTTTGTATGCGAATTAGTGAATTGATAATTTATTATTTATAACAGGCAAAAATTATTATTTTTTTTGCGTTAAGATTTGCATGTAGTGAGTAGAACTATATGCAAGTCTGATTGTTTAAAGGTCTACAATAGTAAAAATGATAATATATAAATCATGCAAGATGAAACATATGATATAATTACTTTGACTTTCAATTGCTGGTTTTCGTTGACAACAGAAATACATACAATTTTAAATTGAGTACGAATGTAATTTGTTTAATGTTTATGCAAGAATTTTATTTTAAATCCGTTTATTTCAATGTAGTATTTGTGTAGAAATTTAAATGCGTAAAATATATAGTATAAAACTTATGTTAAAAAGAATCACATCAATAACAACTTATTTTTATAAAATATTTATTTTAAATTTTTTCATAAAGAAAATTAGCATTATAAATGCACCACTACTTTTAAAAATAAAAACCCATATAAAAAAAATAAAATAAAAATAAAAATCCGGGTCAAAACTTTGGGTCGGCCCTACCCGACTAGAATTCAACGGGTCAACCCGGCCCGTATACATCCGGGTTGGAGGGTCTTCTTTTTCGGGCAAATGCCTATTCTTTCTATATCCACGAACACAGAATAGGAGAAAGACATAAATGAATGATATCGGAGCTCTTTAATCTTGTCTTCTTGTTAGCTGGGGAAAGAAGTCTCATTGATCTAAGCTATCAAGGGTAAGGGTCCGAAGGAGGCATTCAAAACTAACAGCTTTCCCCTTCTGTGTAGCTAAGTGAGTGAGCAAATAGTCTTAGGTCACTAATGCATCTCTTATACAAGCTATCAGGAAAGAGACTACTGCTACTACTTGAGTCAGGGTTCTCTCATCGAATGATGCTGGGATGAAAAGAAGGATCTATGAAGACACCATCTCTCACATTGAGAGAGTTGTGGAGAAGAAGTATCTGGTTTGGGGATTGTGCCATCAAAAAATCTCATAGACAGAGGAAAGGGAAATGAATGGTGCCCTTCCGGAGTCACTGAAGTTCAAATGAATTGAAGAAATTCTTGAATGTTTTTCTCACCATCTGCTTTTATTCTTAAGCAAGAGAGTAATCCGTGGTTCTTAGCCTATCGGCGGAAAGATCAATCCTAAATGAAGCCGTGATCTTCTAACTAGACCCGCCCCTGCCTTCCTTAGCTAGTCAATTTGAGACCGAAAAGCATGGCGCATTGAGACTTCTGGGTCCATGGTGTCAGCTCTTCCTCAGTCCTTTCCCGCCAACTCCTATGGTTTGGATGCTATACGGCTTGATCGGACGGACTCGTCTGATTTAGATAAGGAAAGACCAGACAGATATGATATCCATTTCCCTTTCACCTGTAGGGCTAGTAAATACAGTAATATAGCTAGGGTTAGCTATTGTAGCTATAGATAGTCTTCGAGATTCCACTGAGTCTAAGTCCAATTTCCCTCCCAAGGTACGTAAGTTGTTAGAGGAGTTCCTTGATCTCATGCCTGATGAGCATCCAAGTGAATTAGCACCCATGCCTGTCTTAGCTCCTCGGAGTCACATCAGGCTCTGAAAGAGTGCTTTATTCTCTTGTCCCTGAGGTCAGCAAGAAAAGATCAGTTTATGTGCCGCCTTATCTTCTTATAGCAGAGATCTCAGTCTATGAGGCCCATACTTTATGCCTTTCTCTGATGCTGAAGCTTCCTTTAACGCTTACCCTTCCTCTAACTCTTTTGAACCAGGTCTTTCAAGCTTGCAGGGGTTCTTTGGAAGAGGGAACCAATCCTTCTTCCCTTTCAGTCCCAAGGGTAATGGTGCCTTCTTTGCTCTTAGTTCATTCTATGTCTTAAGCATGATTAGACCTTCTTTGCGCTCCTACTTGCAATTACCTTCTCTATCTAAGGTTGCAATGTCTTCACTCCCTTCAATTGCAACTCCTGACGAGCCTTCGGTCACCTGTTGAAAGATATCACCACCCTTCCCCTGCAAGTCACTCACAACCCCTTTGCCTTTGTAGCGGCCAGTGTCATTGGAGCTACCCACATTATTGGTAATCAGCTCTTTAGATCCCTCTGTATTCTCAGCTTCCAACAAATTCTTCTTACTCCGCATTCTTTACTAGCAAAATCCATAGGATGTCCAAGTGAATTTCGCTCACCTCCCGTACCCGCCGCCCTTATGTGATTATCCTGAGTAACCGTCTAGAGAGGGTTGTCAAAAGAGCCAGAATCATCCCCTATGATATCAAACCTGGAACCCTGATTCACTTTTGAGGAGCTAGCGCCCAGATGCACTTTATTCTTAGACCTTCCAGCAGGGCGTCTACCTCTGCTCAGGACTATCATCAACTCTCCATAGCCTTGATCATTGTTGGGGCCTTTAGGAGGACGGTGTAGGAGGCTCCTGGGGCTTGTCCTCTTTACCAAGCTTACTGGGACAGTTCTCCATAGAGTAACCTGCTAACCCACACGGGAAACAAATAGTGGGGAGCCCTTCATAGACCACTTTCATACTTTTTCCTCTAAAGAAGAATAAGGGGATTACCGGATGAGACAAATCCTGCTCTATAGCAATCCGAGCAAACTTTCCCCTATCCAAGTTGGAGGTGTTATAGTCGATTTGAATTAGCTTCCCAAATCTATTACCCATTGCTCGAAGCACTTTTTTGTGGTAAAGGTGCATCGCAATACCCGGGAACCGAATCCAAGCTGCCACCATCGTCATTCTTTCTTCTTTCAGATAACCGCTTCTCTAAGATCATAAGAATTTGCTTCTTCATGATAATTTAAAGCTTCTTCGGCGGGTGGAATACTTCTATTTGAATTTTAATAATGGATCTTGAGATCATCTCATTCAACGAAAGATTGAAGCTCGTACATACACCTTTTGAAGGTAGTCGTGGTAGCGCTTCGCACCTTGCTTTCTTATCGGTAACGAGGGCAAGACTAATTCATGCGCTATAGCCGGGGCTAAAGAAAATCGTAAAAATCATAAGAGAAGGAAGGTCCACAGAAGGTGGAGAAGTAGTACGCCCGGTTCACCAGGTTCTACCACTGCAGGGCTCAATCATGCTCAAAAGAAGAGTTTACGACCCGCTTGACCCTATCCTTTATTTCGTCATTACAGACCAAAACGACGTCGTTTTGATTAATTAACTTTAGTTTTTATCAGCTAAAATGGCGTCCTTTTGCTTAACGGGTCAAATGGGTCGGGTCGGGTCGACCCACTACCCGACGGGTCAGAAACGGGTCGGGTCATTTTTGACCTGCTACCCAACGGGTCACTCTAAAACGGATCGGGTCGACCCGTTTTGACACCCCTAATGGAAAATACATGCTTCTCCATCGGCAGATAGGATTTCATTTCAGATTAAGACCTTCAAGAGAGTCCATTATTGTGGAAGGGATATCCAGAATAGCAGAGCAACTGCGAAATGGATAGCTAATGCATATTTGGCTGACTTCAAGGAAAATTCGGATATGGATTTGGAGGCACCTAGAAGCAGGATAAGAAGGGAGAAATTTATTCAAGTTTCTTACTTTAAGCTTTTTAGAGCAAAGCAGTATGCACTAGAATTAATCGAGGGTGAACATGGTGAGTAGTATAAGCAGTTGTGGAGATATGCTGAGGCTATCATAACTTCTAATCCTGGGAGCTCAGTAAAGATTACTGCTCCAAATGGCGTGTTCTAGAGGTTGTACATATACCTTGCTGCTTGTAAAAATGGCTTCATTAAGGGATGTAGTCCATTTATTGGCATTGATGGCTGTCACCTCAAAGGGAGATACAAGGGACACTTACTGTCAGCAACAGGAAAAGATGTAAACGGAAACATCCTCCCTATTGCTTGGGCTGTAGTGGATTCTGAATGCAAGACCAATTGGCTGTGGTTTTTGGAATTGTTGCAAGAGGACATTGGACCACTGGAAGAGAGATGTATAATGTCTGACAGGCAGAAGGTAAATTACAATATTGATTCCATCATTAGTATTTGAATTTAAAAGTTTGACTAACATTTCATCTCTTATGCAGGGATTGCAACAGATTTTTGACATTGTGTTGAAGGACGTGGATCACAGATATTGTGTCATACATATCTGGATGAATTTCAAAGGTCAGTTTGGAGGGAGCAAGTATCTTAAAGATCTACTGTGGGAAGCGGCTAGAGCATGCACAACCACCAAATTCAACATTATAATGGAGAGAATTAAGGACCAAAATCCACTCGCATATGAATGGTTGAAGAGGATACCTACACAGAGGTGGTCAAGGCATGCTTTCAACAGCTGGGTGATGTGTGATATTCTCCTGAATAACCTTTCAGAGACTTTTAATGCCTACGTCAGGTAATGTTTTCCATAGTTGTTGTCAAACTTTGTGTTCATTAATTTTTTATAAACCAGCAAGTATCTCATTTGTTAGTTTTTGTATGTGTTTCGTAGACTGGCTAGGAAGAAGCTAATAATCACTTGTCTTGAGACTATTAGAAGGTTGCTAATGAGGAGGTTCTACATGAAGTATCAAGGGATTATGTTGTATGAAGGGACAATCTGTCCAAAATGGTTCAATAAGTTGGAGAGATGTATTGAAGATAGTCAGTCCTACATTGTATTCCCTCATTCATAACTTAAAAAAATTGAGGTGGAGCACTTCAATGGTGAGAAGAACATTTGCGATTTAGAACTGAGGACCTGTTCTTGCAAGATGTGGGACTTGACTGGAATTCCCTGTAGGCATGCCTCAGCTGCGTACATGTTCAAAAGACAGAAACCTCATGACTTTGTACCTATGGCCTATAAAAAGAGCACATTCTTGGAAGCATATAAGGATGACATTTTACCCGTTCCTGATAAAAGTGAATGACCTATAGTTGAAGGACGCTATGAGATATTGCCTCCTCAAAATTTGGTACAACCTGGCAGACCGAGGACTAAGAGAAGACGAGAAGTAGGTGAAGAGGGGCCACCCAACCCTACCAGATTGAGAAGAACTGGGGTGAGGATTACTTGCAGAAATTGCATGACGGCTGGTCATAATACAGGTACTTGTCCTGTGCCTTTGAGGGCTGCCATACCACCAGTAAGACGTAGAAGGAGAAGAAGATATCCAACAACTGAAGCTAATAGTAGACCTGAAGCACCAAGAAATGAACCAGAAGTAGGCTCTGATGCAAGGACAACAAGGTCCACATCAAGAGGTGCAAGAAACACATCAAGACCTCAAACTGAACCAGAAGCAGGGCCTGATGTGTAGGTATACATATTTATTCAATCATCCTTAATATATATGCATAACCATAATATAATGTTTTTTAATTTTTGACAGTATGCAAGGACAACAAGGTCCAGATCAAGCTCTGCAAGAAACACATCAATGGCATCTTCAACTCCCTCAATGACCTCCTCCACAGTGCCTTCTTTAACTCCATCGATGACCTCCTCCACAGTGCCTTCTTCAACTCCATCAATGACTTCTTCAATTCCATCAATGGCATCTACCACAATGCCCTCTCCACTTCCAGCTAGGACTCCACTGGTCATCCCTTCAGTAGTGCCCCCAGCCAGGAATGATGCTGAGACAACATCCCAGAGGCCAAGGAACCAAAGGACGTCGAGGGCAAGTGGAGTCAGACGCAGCTTCAACCCTCCAAGGCCATTGAATACATCCAGTGCACCTGAACCAGTCTCTCCACCACGAAATCCACAGTCAAGAAATCACATTACAACAAGGAGATAGATTCCTTGATGGACAAGATTCTAGTGCATATGTTGGATAGATTGTCGAGGCTAGTATTTTGGATATAATTTAGTGCATATGATGGGTAGCTTTTGTGTTAATGATGCAAAACAAAAGTAGCTTTTGGTTATTTTGGTGTAGTTTTTGCTGACTTCTTTGGATGGAAAAGCCTTTTGTGCAAAACAAGGGTATTTTTTCTGTTGATGGTGCATTTCTTATATGCAAAACAGGGGAAATATGTTTGTGTTTTGTTTATAAATGTTGATGGTGCATTTTTTGGATGCAAAACAGGGGAAATATGATTGTAGTTTATAAACCAAGTTGTAAATGGTTTATAAAACTGGATCCTTGTAAATATATTTGCCAATTTGTATCTTAATTTTATGAATTTTATAAGTCGAACATACATAAACTAAATAATTTAATCAAGCAACAACTCCATAAATTAATTAAGCCCAGCATCCAAACATCATTTGTATGCCCATCAGCCAAAGTTTCATCATTTGTATGCCCAACATCCTGGGCATCACACCAACAAAAAAACAACTAAAACAGAGAATGTCAGCCATCATCCGGGCATCACCATCTAAAAAACATCAAGAGCAACCATAACAAAAACAGATAAAACAACCATCAAACAACAGAACAACAATCCCACCCCCAAAACCCCACATGGACCTACTCATCAAACGGAAAGCAGACCATCATCCTCATTAGGAGACTTCTCCCTCTTCCTCTTCCTCTTCCTTCCAGGCATATCCTTCATCTCACCATGTTAGACATCACTTGCATCCAGGACCTTCTGCGCCATGGAGATCTCCATCTCGACAATGCTCTGCCACTGTTCCATAAGAATTATAAAGACCTTAATGCTGCCCAGGGCTTTGGTTAGATACTCCATGTACTCCCTAACTGGCCTTGTAGAAAACCAGTTCTGCATCCGGGCCTGTTCCTACTACAACAGAAATCTCTCATGGTTCTTGAAACACTTAAAGTTTTCTTCCACGCGACGCTTCTTGAAGAGGAGGTTTGTCCCTGCCTCACCAGAGTTGTTGATGACCATGAGAGACTCCTCAACAAACTTATCCTTCACCAAATTGTTAATCATTGTGGACAGAGACAAGAAGAATTACTAAATGAAAAAGGAAATGAGAGTAAGGAAGAATGTGGTGTAATACACACAATTTATAGCACAAATAATTGTCTTTTGGCATTCAACAGACGCATAAAGTTGATGTCTGTTGGTTTTCCAACGTTTGGCTTCCCAACAATGGCGCCTATTCGGTTTCCCATGAATTGAGACTGCTCAAGGTAATAATTGTTAATATTAATTCATTCAGTAGTAATCATACAACCAAAAGCATACCTAAATCACAAACAAAATAAACCCTACAAATTAAAACGAAAATCATACCCTAAAATTGAAAATCAAGTTCAAATCCTAGAAATTACAATAGCAATAAAGACAAACAGAGGAATGATGGCAAGATATGGAACTACATACGATTTGTGGATCTCCGTTCCGCCTTCGGGATTACACCATGCCCAGAAACCACACTTCACATTCCCGCACTTATAATACAACCTACCTGGATTTTCCTTCGATTCTGATATCTTCACCACAACCCTTACCCCACACTTGCACAATCTGTTCTTGTATCGTATATACGATGCTGAGACAGTATAGGCGCCCGACGATGTTGACCGATTGCTTGAAGAAGCCATTGGCGGTTGAGATGCGAGTCGATTCTTATAGAACTTCTAGGGTTTTTGTTTTCCTTCGATGATGTTTCCACTTCTTCAAGCTTCGCCGTTTTCAAGCGTCGTCGTCGTCTTCAAACTTCGCCTTCTCTCAGTTTTTCCAGGAAATATATTTTAGGGTTCCAATTCAATTTTTTTGGCACAACAAAATGTTCAATATCTTCCCAAATAAACTCACTTTTGTTGTTTAATGGGTTTACATTTAATTTTTTGAAATTTAAACAATGTCAAATCATGTCAGGAGGATCAGGAGGAGCAGGGGTTGCAACCGGGAGGAGGAAAAGGGAAACCGGGAGAAACGAGTCAAAACTGATGGTCGTCAGCGTTGACTGACTGAGGGGTCTCCCTTTGCAATTGACTTAGAGTTCAGGGGAGGAAGTTATTTTTTTTTTAGTACAGGGGGCCTTCCTGCAAAAAAACCCTACAATTTATAAGGTGGCAGACAGCTGGCTGGCTTGAAGTTGGAATGGGACCAACAAAGTTCGTAGTTGGGTTAAAACAAATTTTGGCACCTGACTGTTATTGTTTAACTCATTTGGCACTTCTATTTGTTTTTTGCTTTAAAAGGCACCTGAACTCTTTAGAAACGTCACATTTGGTACTCGCCTCTCACACCGTTAGTCGCAACCGTTAACTAGCTGACGTGGCATGCCACGTCATAATTTTTTTAAAAAAAATATATAATTAATTTTAAAAATTCAAAAAAATAATATAATTAATTTAAAAAATTCAAAAAAATAATGTATTAATTTAAAAAATCCAAAAAATGCTGTAATTAATTTAAAAAATACATAAAATTAATATATTTCATTTAAAAACTTCAAAAAAATACTATAATTAATTTTCAAATTCTGAAATATAATATAATTAATTAAAAAAATCAAAAAAATCAAAAAATAATATAATCTAATAGTACATGTCAAATAATTAAATGAAAGATTTCATACCTCGGTTGTATTTTGCTTTTAAAAGATACTTGTACAATAACAAAACGTCACATTTGAAAAATAATATAGTTAATTTAAAATTTTGAGAAAAATAGTATAATTAATTTAAAAATTCTGAAATATAATATAATTAATTCTAATAGTATAATTTCTTTTTTCTTTAATTTCTTTAATTTCTTTAATTTCTTTAATTTCTTCTTTCTTCTTTCTTCTTTCTCCTCCACCTCCTCCTGTGGAGGCAGAGGGGGTGGGAAGGGCGTAGTCTAAAGCAAAGATAACTAGCTGTGGAGGTTGTGTGATGGTGTAGTGGCCGGCGGTTGGCTGTGGCAATGGGTTTGTTGGTTTATTTTGGTGGTAGAGGTGGTTGGCGTTGGAGGCAGAGGGGTGGGAAGGGCGGCGATGGTGGCTGATCGTGGTGGGAGGCCGATCCGATTGAGGGAGAGGGTGATGAAATTGAATTTGTTGTTGAAATTGGAATTTTGGGACGGGTTTGGATGATTGGAAGCGATTTGGTGGTGAGTAATTGAATTTCTTAGGTCGGGTTTGGATTTTGACTTTAGGTAAATTTCATTGTGGGGGGCGTATGTTGGTGGTATGATCGAAGGACGGAGGAAGAGGTGGAGGAGAAAGAAGAAAAAAGAAAAAAGAAAAAAGAAATTAAAGAAAAAAGAAATTATACTATTAGAATTAATTATATTATATTTCAGAATTTTTAAATTAATTATACTATTTTTCTCAAAATTTTAAATTAACTATATTATTTTTCAAATGTGACGTTTTGTTATTTTACAAATATCTTTTAAAAGTAAAATACAACCGAGGTATGAAATCTTTCATTTAATTATTTGACATGTACTATTAGATTATATTATTTTTTAATTTTTTGATTTTTTAATTAATTATATTATATTTCAGAATTTTAAAAATAATTATAGTATTTTTTTTGAATTTTTTAAATGAAATATATTATTTTTCTGTATTTTTTAAATTAATTACAGTATTTTTTGGATTTTTTAAATTAATACATTATTTTTCTAAATTTTTTAAATTAATTATATTATTTTTCTGAATTTTTTAAATTAATTATAATTTTTTTAAAAAAAAATTATGACGTGGCATGCCACGTCAGCTAGCTAACGGTTGCGACTAACGGTGTGAGAGGTGAGTACCAAATGTGACGTTTCTAAAGAGTTTAGGTGCCTTTTAAAGCAAAAAAACATAAAAGTACCAAATGAGTTAAACAATAACAGTTCAGGTGCCAAAATTTATTTTAAGCCTTCCTAGTTCCGCCTTTCATGTAGCATAAAATGATTCTTCTGACCTACTTCATTAAAAAAACACAAATGGGGTGCTTACATGATCTTGTTTTTTCCTAGCCAACTAGCCAATGGTGCAAAAGTATATGGTACATTTTCAAGGATTAATAATGTAGAGTCCTATTTTTGCTTTACTTTGACAAATTGCTTATCTTTAGTACCTATTTAAAAACGGAAGTATGTTTAGATTAAATAGTAGTTAGAAATAAGAGTACTTATTGGAGTCGAATTAGGATTTATATTGATACTTTAAGATTTCGTGTTTGAGTTTTGAAGTAATAATTGCGCACTTTAAAATCCATGAGATATTACTTAATTAGGCCGGCGAGAAAAAAGATTTCGAACATCCTATTATATATATAAAATAGTACGTACAGAAAAAAAAAAAAAAAATGTCAAGAGGCACTTTCTTTTAAGTACTTGAAGATTCCAAGTTCCATCAATACACTGTGTTTGCAGCTGCATGAGCATCGGATTCCAAGTTCCATCGATACCAAGCCAAGAAAGTGTAATATTTTGTGAGTTATTAATGTGTACTGTGTGCTGAATTTAAACCGGTGGGAAACAAGCCACTCTTCAATCCCTCCCTCATCTGTCCCACCGGACCCACCACCCCTTCTCTCAGCACGTGCTCCACCACTCACCTCAAAATCCGGTCAATAATTTGTCTTGTCAACTCCTGAGTACAGTAACTCTTTTCAGTTTTCACATGCCCACAGTTCCATAAAATTTAAAGGGTTAATGACATTTTTGATACCTGCAGTCTAATTTATTGATTTATTTCATCCCTCTATTTTTAAAAAATAGTATTTCATCCTTTCACTCCAAGCATATGATTTATTTCACCCCTCACCCTAACACCATCCATTTTTTCCGTCAGTTTGCTGACGTGTCGGGCCACGTGGCGTGACACATCATTGGTTGCTGACGTGTCACACCACGCAGGCAAAAGCTTGCCGATGTGTCGGGCCACGTGGCGTGCCACGTCACTGATAACTGACGTGGCACGCCACGTAGGCAAAAGCTAAATGGATTGCAAAATGTCAAATTTTGCATGAATTGGGACTCGAACCCACAACCTCATGGCTAAACCTTGCGTTCTACCAACTAAGCTAGACTACTTCTATGTTAGCATTTTAATAAAATCTGAATATTACCTCCCATGTTTTTCAACAAGAACACCAGCAAAAGTGGGGTTTGAACCCACGACCTCATGGGTAAGAGCCTTGTGCTCTACCAACTGAGCTAGTGGTGTTTGTGATAACATTTTAATAAAATCTGAGTATTAGCTCCCATGTTTTCAATAATAACAACAACACAAACATTTTTAAATCTGGAATAAAAATTTATGGGTGGGCTATTAGTACTTCTAATTATTAGTTATAAATAATTATTATGTTTTAAATAATTAATTATTATGTTGTTAAATATTTAAATTTTATTATAAATATTTATTATATATGTTTTATATTAAATAGGGGTAATAGTTTTTACCACCCCTGAACTATCGGCGAAAATCACAAACTTCCCCTGAACTTCATTTTTTAAAGTACGCCTCCCCTGAACTATGTTTTCCAAGCAAATTGCTCCCCTCCGTTAACTTTTTCTAACGGATCCGTTAAAACCCTCCCAACAGCAGGTTATTTTCATTTTTAAAACTAAATAAATAATATAATTAATCTAAAAATTCAAAAAAAAATGTAAAAATTCCAAAAAAGAATGTAAAAATTATTAAAAAAATGTAAAAAAAATGCTAAAATTCTAAGAAAATGTAAAAAATGAGAAAAAATATAAAAATTCTAAAAGCATCGTAAAATTTCTATAAAAATTGTAAAAATTCCAAAAAAAATGTTGAAATTCGAAAAAATTTATAAAAATTCAGGAAAAATATAAAAATTCCTTAAAAAATTTAAAAAATTTAAAAAAACTGTAAAATTTCAAAAAAAATGTAAAAATTACAAAAAAATATAAAAATTCCCAAAACAATTCTAAAAAAGTTGTAAAAATTCTGAAAACATCGTAAAATTTCCAAAAAAAATATAAAGATTCTAAAAAAATTCTAAAAAAAATGTATAAATTCCAAAAAACGTAAAAATTCAAAAAAAAATAAAAAATGTAAAAATTCAGAAAAATATAAAAATTCCCAAAATTTTTTTAAAAAAATGTTAAAATTCTAAGAAAATTGTAAAAATTCTAAAAACATCGTAAAATTTACAAAAAAATTGTAAAAAATATAAGAAAATGTAAAAATTCCAAAAAAATATAAAAATTCCCAAAAAGCTTTAAAAAACAGAAAAATTCTAAAAAAGTTGTAAAAAATCTAAAAACATCGTAAAATTTCCAAAAAAATGTAAAGATTCTAAAAAGATTCTAAAAAAAATGTATAAATTCCAAGAAAATGTAATAATTCCAAAAAACGTAAAAATTCTAAAAAAAATAAAAAATTCTAAAAAATGTAAAAATTCAGAAAAATATAAAAATTCCCACAAAAATGTAAAAAATCTAAGAAAATTGTAAAATTCTAAAAACATCGTAAAATTTCCAAAAAAAATTGTAAAAAATATAAGAAAATGTAAAAATTCCAAAAAAATATAAAAATTCCCAAAAAAATTTAAAAAATAGAAAAAATTCTAAAAAAGTTGTAAAATTCCAAGAAAGTGTAATAATTCCAAAAAACGAAAAATTCAAAAAAAAATAAAAAATTCTAAAAAATGTAAAAATTCAGAAAAATATAAAAATTCTAAAAAAATTGTAACAATTCCAAAAAAAGCATCGTCGAATTATAATAATTTTTACATTTTCTTATTTTTAGTTTAATTTTTTTTTAGAATTTTTACATTTTTTTTGGAATTTACATTTTTACTGAATCTTTACACATTTTTAGTATTTTTACAATTTTTTTGCAATTTTTTACATTTTTCTTGGATTTTTAGATTAATTAAATTATTTTGGAATTTTTATAATTTTTACATTTTTTTTGATTTTTTAGATTAATTTTTCTATTTTTGCAATTTTTACATTTTTTGGAAATTTTTACATTTTTTTTGGAATTTGTACATTTTTTTAATTTGTACAGTTTTTTGTGGAATTTAGAAATTTTTTTTTGGAATTTGCACATGTTTTTTGGAATTATTACATTTTTTTTGAAATTTTGACATTTTTTCTGATTTTTTAGATTAATTAAATTATTTTTGGAATTATTACATTTTTAAAAAAAATTACATTATTTCTTAATTTTTAGATTAATTAAATTATTTTTGGAATTATTACATGTTTTTTGGAATTATTACATTTTTTGAAAAAATTTTATATTTTTTCTGAGTTTTTAGATTAATTAAAATATTTTTTTAATTATTACATTTTTTTGTGAATTTTTAGATTAATTTTTTTTTGAATTTTTCTTTTTAGGAATTTTTAAAATTTTTTTTTGGAATTTGTACATGTTTTTTTGAATTATTACATTTTTTTATGAATTTTTAGATTAATTAAATTTTTTTTGGAATTTGTACATTCTTTTGGAATTATTACATTTTTTTTGAATTTTTAGATTAGTTTTTTTTTGAGTTTTTTCGTTTTATGAATTTTTAATTTTTTTTTTGGAATTTGTACATGTTTTATGGAATTATTACATTTTTTTAAAATTTTTACATTTTTTCTGAATTTTTAGATTAATTAAATTATTTTTGGAATTATTACATTTTTCTGAATTTTTAGATTAATTAAATTATTTTTGGAATTTGTACATTTTTTTGGAATTATTACCTTTTTCTTATATTTTTAGATTAATTTTTTCGTTTTAGGAATGTTTAAATTATTTTTTGGAATTATTACATTTTTTTATGAATTTTTAGATTAATTAAATTATTTTTGGAATTTGTACATTTTTTGGAATTATAACATGCTTTTTTGAAATTTTTAGATTAATTAAATTTTTTTTGGGATTTTTACCATTTGTTTTTCATTTATACATTTTTTAAATTTTTTTTTGGATTTTTTAAATTAATTATATTATTTAAATTTATTTTTTTTGGATTACCTGCTATAACAGGTTAAAAAAAAAAAAAAACCTTCTGTAGCAGGTCACCTGTTAGATTTAACAGAAAAAGTTAACGGAGGAGGTCTTTTTGCTCAAAAACAATAGTTCAGGGGAGGCGTACTTTAAAAAATGAAGTTCAGGGGAAGTTTGTGATTTTCGCCAATAATTCAGGGGTGGTAAAAACTATTTCCCCTATTAAATATATAAATTTTATGAAGAGAAAAGGGTTAATGACAGTACTAATAGCTCACCCATAACTAAATTTATATATAATAAATATATGAACAAAACATATATATCTTATTTTTAATAATTTTATAAATATATGAACAAAACATATAATTATTATAAAATTATTAAAAATAAGATATATATGTTTTGTTCATATATTTATTATATATAAATTTAGTTATGGGTGAGCTATTAGTAGTGTCATTAACCCTTTTCTCTTCATAAAATTTATATATTTAATATAAAACATATATAATAAATATTTATAATAAAATTTAAATATTTAACAACATAATAATTAATTATTTAAAACATAATAATTATTTATAACTAATAATTAGAAGTACTAATAGCCCACCCATAAATTTTTATTCCAGATTTAAAAATGTTTGTGTTGTTGTTATTATTGAAAACATGGGAGCTAATACTCAGATTTTATTAAAATGTTATCACAAACACCACTAGCTCAGTTGGTAGAGCACAAGGCTCTTACCCATGAGGTCGTGGGTTCAAACCCCACTTTTGCTGGTGTTCTTGTTGAAAAACATGGGAGGTAATATTCAGATTTTATTAAAATGCTAACATAGAAGTAGTCTAGCTTAGTTGGTAGAACGCAAGGCTTAGCCATGACGTTGTGGGTTTGAGTCCCAATTCATGCAAAATTTGACATTTTGCAATCCATTTAGCTTTTGCCTACGTGGCGTGCCACGTCAGCAATCAGTGACGTGACACGCCACGTGGCCCGACACATCGGCAAGCTTTTGCCTGCGTGGTGTGACACGTCAACAACCAATGATGTGGCACGCCACGTGGCCCGACACGTCAGCAAACTGACGGAAAAAATGGATGGTGTTAGGGTGAGGGGTGAAATAAATCATATGCTTGGAGTGAAAGGATGAAATACTATTTTTTAAAAATAGAGGGATGAAATAAATCAATCAATTAGACTGCAGGTATCAAAAATGTCATTAACCCAAATTTAAAAGTAAGTTTTCTTTTCCTTTGATTTTATTTTATACTATTTTCTTTTAAAGAAATTATTAATAAAAAATAATTTATGAAATGATTAATTAAACCATTAATGTTTAGAGAAAATTAATTTAGTAGTAAAAAATTAATAGATATTTCTTGCTAAAAAATTTAAGAAATTAATCCAAAAAAATTTAATCAAACGAGGAGGGAATGAATGACCTTTTGTTCAAATACGAATTGATTTAAAAAACTCTATTTTTTCTTCAAATAAGTGCCATAGTTATATTAGTGACTAATTGTAGGATGGAATTGGAACTAATGAGAAAAATGCAAAACTCCTCATAAAAGAAGTAATGCTTAAAAAGAAAAAAAGATTCTGACCACCCCTAAGAGATATTTTGAAGATTCGCATATATTTTCCAAAAACAAATAAGATGAATAAAGAAATAATGTTATATTAATATTAATATAGTAATAAAATCATCAATTTACTAGAGGGCACAGAAGAAAAGGGCTCCTGTTTGTTTCATTCCACAATCTTCTCTCTAAGTTTCAACTTTCAAGACTAAGCACAGAGTCAAAGATAGTAAAGACGAATTGTCTTGTCTATTCTATCGTCCACACCTCTGTTTCTGCCATTTTTCTGACTCTCTCTTTCTTGCTTCTTTACTTGCTCTCCCCTTCAGCACGTATTCTTACTTAAATACTTAAATACGAATTTATTTTAATTTAACTAGAAGTTATATGTTTAAGGTTTGAATAAACAGTTGTGTTAAAATTTATAAAATAATGTTTTATTATTCTTTAAGGTACTATTCAACTCAAATTTAGAGTAATTGATACTCAAGAACTGAATTATCTGATGTTCTTGAAAAAAAAAACATTAATTACCTTTTTTATTTTCTTCTTATTCCTTGAAAACCTAACAATTTCTTTGCTGTTCTAGTCATCTCTCGTTGTTGTGGGGTCCTTCAATTTTCTTGTCGGTTAGTTTTTGTTTCGTTTTCTATTTTTTCTTCCCAAAGTAATTAAAATTCAATAGAATAATATGATGTACTAAGACATACGACTCTTTTGAGAAGGTTTTATTCTTACGCTTGAACTTTCTCTTGAACTTCTCAACCAGAGAGCCATGCAGAGACTAATTTTTTCTTAATATATAGTATTATTAATACTTTTTTTTAAGCACGCTCTCCTCTGTCCTCTCTCTCGCACTCCGTAGACCGAAATTGAACCAAATCCTAAACTTCATCTCATCTTACCGGTACCGTCAACCCTCCCTCGCTTCCTCAGCCAGCAGGCGCCGTAAGTCCTATCGGCGGCTTCAGCTTCATCTTGTCGTCATCTTCAATGCAAATCTTCAACTTGGTGTTTGTGGTATCAGTTAATTACAAAACTATTCGAATTAGGAATATCAGTCTGCATAATAATTAAAACAAAAATTCAAAGAGGGAACCGAATTTGTTTATGGTAAAATTCATATATGCTTTTCAGTCAGAGCACAAATCGATCGATAGTTAGTAATTTGGTAAAGAGTATAGACACATCTAGAGGAAAATATAGGAACCCGTTTATTAGCACAGTGGGACTGTTGCTGTTGATCAATCACTATCCAATCTGCTAAGTGCAATATGTCAATGAGCCGTGTCTAATCTAGTATTGTAAGTGATGCTAATGTTCTCAAGGGCAGAGAAGATCCGAAGGTTGTCAAATTGTGAGTCTACAATTGTTCTTTTTCTTTTCAATTTATCTAAGATGCTAATGTCCGAATCCAGAGAAGAGTTCATGAGTTGCTCTCTAAAGCAGCCACCTCAGGACCTACTCAATCCTGTTCCGGCCAACGTCAAGTTCACTTTGTCTTCTTCAGGAAACCTGATCGGTTTCTGCATTCGGGTCAGAGAAGGGATCATGTTGCTGGTGTGCACTTTGAGAAAACTGTACTAGAAGGTATGTTTTTTATCTGCAAAAGTTTGTTGGGTTTTCCTTCAGCTTCTCATTGCTTTTAATAATAAGAAGCTGGGTATTAGCGCAGACCATGCCTTTCATATTCATGATCATCAGAATAATGATTCCAGGAAAACAAACCGTATATTTTAATGCAGAATTTTGGTTGGTTACCTTCGCAGTAGTCCCTTGGAACATAGATCATTTGATTCCATAGCAAATTTATGGTTGCGTGGCATCACTCATTTGGCTGACTTTTATAGGTACTGGGTCAGGGAAACAGATTGCAGGTTGTACTGGACAATTTGAGGACCTTGAATGTGGGTAAGATTTATGGGATATCAGGTGTTGATACCCGATTTTTGACATGATTAAATTAATTTAAATCATCGTTATAATATTTATCATAGCATATCCGCATTTTTATTTTCATCATTCGTTCTAGCATCGACGTTAGAATTGTACATAATTATTATTTCATTATTTTACTTATTTTTCTCGTTCGAGCTTTTATCGGTTTTGAACGAGATGTTTTGAACCGTTAACTCGAACAAAAATATGAACACTTTCCCTCATACCAAATCCCTCTCTTTCGGCCCTTTAATGCCCATCAACTATTAATACCCATCAGAGCCCCTACAGCCCTACTCCCTCCCCATTTCAGCCACACAACGACTCTTCTCCTCAATTTTCAAAATAAAGCCTATACCCTCCGCCACAACGGCAACCTGCAACTCTCTCAACAGACCCCTACAGCCCATCACCATCACCATCGCCGCTCCTCCTCGAGCCACTCCAAAACCCACGTCGGACATAACCAGCTCATTCCCATTATTTTTCAAAATTCCAACGGACGGATAGCTCGTCCATAAATACTCGCTCTCAATCTCACTCAAAGGGGGGTCAATTTCAATCCCTACACCCTCTCAATCTCTCACTCTACATCTCCTCTTCTGCACCAAGAATAAAAACTTCAATATGCTCTCCTTATCAAATGAAATCCCAATCCAGCCTCTACCAAATTCAATCCCCTCTACCAAATTAACCCATCCCTCTGCCAAATCCAAATCCTTCCCAAACTAATTAAATCAATCCCAATTAACCAAACCAATTAAGCCATGCCCTACAAAGCCAACTTCAAAACTAATCACCAAATAAAAACAACCATCCACTGCCAAATTAATTAGCCACCTCTGCCAAATTCAATTAAAAGCCAACCCTCTGCCAAATTGAAAAAAGCCAATCCTTTGCAAAATTAATTCAAACTATCTCTGACAAAGTAATTTAAGCCAATCCTTTGCCAAATTAATTCAATTACTCCTCAGCGAAATTAAATCAAAATCATTACTGCCCAAACCCATATCACTCTCTTCATTGCCGTCAGCCACACCACCATCGGCTACCTCATCACCGCTATCACCGTGGCCGAAACAGCCACGGCTACCAAATCGACCACCCAAATCACCAACTCGCCAGCCAACCAAACCTCAGCCGCTCCACCAACTCAAACCGGACCCAATCTACTTTAATCCAGCCGAAACTGGCCAACCAAATCGCCACTGCCCAACCTAAATTAAACCGCGCAATTACACAAAGAGTAATGCTAAATAGCTCCTTGAAGGAGCACCTTGAGAGAGCACACTTGACGTGGCAGTTGCCACGTCATTAAAAAAAAGGTCAAAAGCTCCTTCAACAACACCAGCATTACTCCTTCAGCCCTCCTTACCCTCAAACAGCACCCTCATCCTCCTTCGTCACAAGCCAGCCAGTAACCTCCGACGACGACAACACACCAGCCTCCGACGACGACAACAGCACACCTCCTCACCCTCTTCCTCCTTCGACACAAACCCTCCGACAACGACGACGACAACACACCAGCCTCCGACGACAACGACAGAGCCTTCTTCTCTCTGCTTCTCCTCACCGCATTGCTTCTCCTTCGACAAACCCGCCGACAAAGGTGCTTCTCCTCCGAAACCCTAAACCCCAATTTCTTCCAATTTCAAAGAAACCCTAATTAGATTGAATTTTGGTGCTGTGATATTTGAGGTGCAAAGAAGTGCTAAATCAGAAGTAAGAAAGGAGGAGAAACGCAAACAAGATTGACTTAGAGGTAACAACTTCTTTGGTAACTGATTTTTGCTTGGATTTTGTGATGGGAAGTTGGGTTGGAACAGTAATTTTGCTAGTGTTCAAGGAATTGCAACAATTTTTTTTGGATCTTGAATTGGGTTTTATGCTGGAGAATTGTAGAGTTTTAATGGAATGATTTATTGTATGTATTTTAAGTTGGTTTGGAACGGGGGTGTTTATGTTGCACGTTATTTGTTCAGTCTCTCCACTTGACATTCAAACCATTGATCTTCAAAACACCCTCACGCCCAGATTCGCAACTGCTCACTCTCTTTGCAACCTTTCTTTTTCTCCCCCTCCCGCTCTCCTATACTCCCTCTTCCATGGCATCTTCTTCAGTTGAAATAGTTGAAGAATTATCGTCAACAGCTCCATTCCAAAATCCCCAAGAACACAGGCGTGGTCGGTGTTTATTTAGCCACCGGGATGAAATTGATGTGCTAGAAGAAATGATTAATTTACCAAATGGTGGTTTTGAATTAAGAGAGTTCACTCAAACCGTCAACAACAAGTTGAATCGTGATGTTGATTTGTCTTCTCACCAAGTGAACTCCGAGCTTAAAAGGATGAAAAGAAAATTCCAGCATCGTTACCGGCACGACAAGGATACACCATACGACGATCACCAAAAACAACGAATTTTTGATTTGTCTAGAGAAAAAATAACTGTGAACAAAATCAAAAATTTGTCTTCTCACCCATCCTCGAAAACGTACGCAGACTAATGGGTTATTCACGTGGATGGAGCAAAAAATCAAGAGTTAGCAGGCGCAGGCGTTTTCCTAGTTGGACCAAACGGCATGGAGATACGATATGTCATCAGAATCCTGCAACCGTTGTCCAACAATGCGGCTGAATACGAAGCATTACTAGCAGGACTTAGAATATGAAACAGCTTCTCCGTTGAAGCTGCGCATGCCTCGGAACCGAAACGCGGCCTACGTTTAAAGATACGCGGGGATTCTAAACTAATAATGGATCAAGTTCTGGGGAACTCCCAAGCCAGAGGATCCATCATGATCCAATACTTGGCCAAAGTAAAGCATGAGCTGTCGGAAATGCAGGTAAAAGGCACCCAGGTCACCTTTGAACATATTCCCAGGGAAAATAACGAGGAGGCTGACAACCTCGCCAAGATGACAGCCAATTTAGAAGCCCCCATACCCAATGATGTGCACTACGGAGAAATATCCACACCCTCTTTCATGGAAGAGCAAACATCGCTTTGTGTGGAGGAGATAGAAAGCGACTGGAGAATCCCAGTGATAGAATATCTGAAACATGATAAGCTACCGGAGGAGAACGTGGAAAGGAGGAAAATCCTGAAACGGGCGGCGCGATGCACGTACTACAACGGAGAGTTGATACGAAGATGATTCTCCCATCCAGCCGCTAAGTGCATAACGGAGCAAGAAGGTCTTCATGTATTGCGAGAAATTCATGAAGGGATATGTGGCATGCACGTCGCCAGCGATACTCTGGCGTCCCAAGTCTTTCGGTCAGGGTTCTACTGGCCCACCATTCGAAGAGATTGCCATAACTTCATAAAAACCTGCCCGAAATATCAAGAATATGCTAAGATCCCTCGAAAATCGGTCGTGCAGATTTCAGAGATAGTCGCTCCATGCCCGTTTGCTAAATGGGGCATGCATCAACATCTTGGGCCCGTTTCCAAAAGCCAGATCTCAATTAAAATTTGTGGTCGTGGCGGTAGACTATTTCACAAAATGGGCAGAAGCCGAAACGTTAGCCACCATCACCACCGAGAAAATCTGGCATTTCTTTAAGCACCAAGTCATTATGCGATTCGGGGTACCGCGCATACTGGTTAGTGACAACGGAACACAGTTTACGAGCCAATTCTTCAGAAATCAGTGCGCAGAGTTTCAGATCGAACAAAGGTTCTCTTCTGTAGCACACCCTCAAACTAATGGCCAGGTCGAAGTGACCAACCGCAGTATTCTTAGCGGCATCAAAAGAAACCTAAAAGGTTCCAAAAAGAAGTGGCCAGACGAACTACCATACGTATTGTAGGCCTACCGTATGACCGTCAAAGCCAGCACAGGAGAAACCCCATTCGCGTTAGCCTTTGGAACAGAAGCCGTCACACCGGTAGAAATTGGCACCATAAGCCTTCGGGTGGCTCATTTCAAGGACGAAGCCAATGAAGAAAGGTTACGCGCTAACCTTGACGCGCTGCCAGAAGCACACGAGGAAATTCTCCTAAAAACCCTGCATTACAAAAGGGAAATGGCACAATACCACAACAGGCAGGTGAGAGAACGATTGCTTAAGGTAGGGGATCTAGTGCTCAGAGACAAACGAGCAGCAAGACAACGCATGGGAAAACTTAGCCCAAACTGGGACGGGTCGTATCGTGTCACCCGCGTTGTAGGTAGGGGAGCCTACCATTTGGAAACACTTGATGGAATGCCCCTGCAAAACTCTTAGAATATAGCTCGGCTAAAGCAATACCATGCCAGAAACTAGTCCCTCCTATCCGGTAATATGAATATTATTCTAACAAAAGAATCATAAGCACTCTTTGTGTACTTTGTGGCTGAAAACATGCAGGCAAATGAAGAATGCCAGGAGTGAAAATCCTATCCTTGTGATGGCTGGTCCTAATCAGACAGCTCACTAAGACGAGGCACGCTCTGGCATAGCATAGTGTCGGGAGTGAAAATCCTATCCTTATGGCAACCGTGCTCACATAGACGGCCCATTAAGACGAGGCATGCCCCCGGGAGTGAAAATCCTATCCTTATGGCAACCGTGCTCACATAGACGGCCCATTAAGACGAGGCACGCCTCCGGGAGTGAAAATCCTATCCTTGTGGCAACCGTGCTCACACAGACGACCCATTAAGATGAGGCACGCCCCGGCATTCTTGGGAGTGAAAATCCTATCCTTGTGGTAACCGTGCTCACATAGACGGCCCATTAAGATGAGGCACGCCCCGAGGAGAGACCAACTCCATCCTGGAAGTGAAAATCCTATCCTTGTGGCAACCGTGCTCACATATACGGCCCATTAAGACGAGGCACGCTCCAGAGACGCGAGGTTTCAACGCTTGGGAGTGAAAATCCTATCCTTGTGATGTCCGGTCCTGATCAGACAGCTCACTAAGACGAGGCACGCCCCAAGCCAATCTTTGACACATGGAAAGAAAAGATACCCCAGCTAGTAACCGAGCGGTTGATACCCGGTGAAGTAAGAGCTGGAGAGGTATCCATATCACAGCAACACCGTCGCGGCAGGCCTAGAGAGTTCCCCCTAACAACAAAGGGTGGCATGAATTTGAGCGCAACACGGGTAGAAGTAACGCTGATTCATCCTCGGAAATACTACCAGAAGACATAATGATAGGGCCATAAAAAATGTAGCTGAGGAACCTGTATGGAGAGTCACAAGCGCAGAACGAACATATCTCCAAAATAGAAACACGGCGGCAAACGCCATGGGTGAACAATTGCACAAGCAGTATTATGAAACGAAGTAGATAAAGAAATTCCATTCAAAAGCGGCGGCTTAATCAAGAAAAGAAGTGATATTGTCAATATTACAAAATAAAGGAGGGTACATCGGCCACAACAATCAAAAAACGCATAAAGCATGATGCCTAAGGAGCGGTTGGTGCATTGCCTCCTCCTTGCTGAGGGGATTTCCAGCAATAGAAGCCCTCATCGGTGACAGCTGGGACCCTCTTATCAAAGTAGTCAGCAAGAACTTCAACACGAAGGTTCTCTACCCTATAGTTATACATAAAAGCGTCCGACATGATTGCTCCACCTTCCTTCAGATACCAACGGCTCTTCTCAGCGAAAAGAGCAAGCTCGGCAGATAGCTCAGCGTTCCTCTGTCTCTCCTGACGTAACTCGGTCTCCTCTTGAGAAAGGCGTTCGTTCAGAGCAACACCCTTCTATTTTTCCTCCTCCAAAGCAAGCCTGACAGCTTCCACCTCTTGCTTAACAGTCGTTGCCTTCTGCTTAGCAGCTGCGGCCTCCTGTTTGGCAGTCTCTGATTCTTTTTTGGCGGTGGCAAGGGCGTCCAGGTAGCTCTGACGCTTAGACAACAACCTATTTATCTCTCCCTGCTCGTTCGCCGTCTCTCTGGCGTTTTCCTCATCCATGTAATGGAGATAGCAGAGCGAAGAAAACACTTGAGAGCGAAGAAAGTTTATGCGCTCCTGCTAGCTCTTAGCCACAAAGGCATCCCTTTCTCTCTGAAGAAACATCATCTCGGCCGCTAGAAAAGAGGTAGACGCGAGGATAGCGTCATGATGAGCATCCGCGGGGAACTGCAGAATATTATCTCTGAAAGAGGATAGGTCAATCTGGTGAGTAGCAAGGAGGGGAGGAACATACGAAGAGGCGTCAACCATCAAGTTGGGAGCAGGGCCACCTCTCGCGGCAGTAGGAGGAGACATCGGAACAAAAAGTAGAGTAGCAGGAGAAGGAGGTCGTCTGTTGGAACCCCTCGCGTTAGGGGCAAAGGATCCATCCCCACCAAGCGTTCCAAGATTAAGGGCACTAGGGTTAAAGCCTGCCGCAGCAGAAGAATAGATCGGGGAATCACTTAAAACGTGAGGATCACCGCCAAAGCTAGCACCTTGCGACTGATCGACAGGTGTACCCCCGCCCCAAGGACTGTCAGAAGAGGATTAGCAGCAGACGACGAGGGACTATTTTGAAGCTCATAGCGAGCCTTCTTCTGACGCTCTCGGAGGGATTCCGCGATAGACATGTCACCCTAGGAGGACGAATGAGCAGAAACAGCAATGGTTTCCTAAATAACACAGAGCGTAATAAGGAAACTGCGCGAAAAGAAAGAAAATAGTAGGGGAAGGAAAATAAATACCCGAGTACCCAAAGTAAGTAGAGGAATTCCAGAGGGGATTGTGTCAGCTGTCGCCTCCGAAAATGCGGCAGCCTGGGAAGAAACGAGAGGCGTAACACGCGTTTTCCTAGCCCTTTTCTTCTTTGCAGCGCGAGTTCGATGAGGCGGCACTTGGGCAGTAGCAGTAGCCTCACCTTCAGCAGCGACAGCTGCTACAGCAGCTCTAGCTTCGTCTTCTGTGTTTTTCTTTTGCTCTCGTTTCCTCTTCCTTCGGAAATACTCAGGCTCCCAACCGGGTGGAGACACTGCACAGTTACAAAATGTTAGCGTTAGTACTTCCCTGCAACGTAAAAGGGAAAGGCCAAACGCTCACTTTTTTTGCACTTCTCCATATCCAACCCGTTAGCCACTTTACGGGCATCAACGCTGAAGTCTAGCTAAAGCAGCGTCTTCAACCAGCCGTCTCCCGGGTCAGAAAGGGGTTTCCGGTTACCCCAAGCCCCATCTTTAATTTCCTCATTAAAACCGGCCCTCCATAAAGGCTCAGGCAGGTCAACGATAAAAAACCCCTCCTTCCAGCCAGGAACAGAAGATTCAATGCCCATGAAGTAAAGGGCTTTAGTGAGCCATCTTCATAACGGGGGGATATTGATATCACTCCCTTACGAGAGTACAGCTGAAAAATATCATGAAGCAATGCCAAAGTGGGAGATTCAATCCCTTTGAAACGGCACAATGCGGCAAAGGTGCTAACAACGCAAATCGCGTTAGGGCTCAACTGAGCCGGAGCTAAGTCAGAACCAGCCAACAACAATTTCACAAGCGGATCAAGGGGAAGACAAAACCCATAATCAAATAACTTAGCATACAACATTCTACTATTATCGGGTAAAACACTATTCAGGCGAAGTGATTCAGAAGCAACACGCACAGGATAATCTTTGGGGAATAGAGCAATAGACTCAGCCAACTTGCGATGAATTAAGGGCAGTGCATAAAGAGAAGTGGGTGTACTATCAAGTTTTTCCTCCCCGACAGACCTTTGAGGATCCTCCTCCTCGGGAGATTTTTTAGAACGAGTTTTAGCCATGACTAACAGAGGAGAAAGGAAGAGAAAATGAAGGGGTGTGTACCTTAGCAAAAGAAAGCACCAGGAGTCCCAGACCAGAAAAGAAGGAGCGGCGCGGGTTATTTTTCCAGAAGGCAACAACGTAGAAGAAAGGAGATTAAAAAAGAAAGAGGAGATAGGGAAAACATTATATATAACCCTGAAAGGGCACGACCAATTAACAACTGACACATGGCGAAGCAGCGTGACAAAGAGTAAGGCACGCGCGAGAAGGTATAAGTTTTAAAACAATGATAAAACGCTTCAGCATTCACGTCCCCCTAGAAGACGCCTGCTTCAAACGCCTCTCCGTGAAAGGACACGTGTCCTTCTTCATCATTACTTTTCAAATCGCATTAAATGGGGGACTGCGACATTCACTGACCTAAAAAGCAGTGCTAGCCTCACCAAACGGCACGACAATACAAAGAGGATAACGAAGAACGAATAACTTAGCATACAGCATTAAATGGGGGACTGCGACATTCACTGACCTAAAAAGCAGTGCTAGCCTCACCGTTTGATTCATTGTGATGTTACCGTTATTCGTTCTTCGTTATCCTCTTTGTATTGTCGTGCCGTTTGGTGAGGCTAGCACTGCTTTTTAGGTCAGTGAATGTCACAGTCCCCCATTTAATGCAATTTGAAAAGTAATGATGAAGAAGGACACGTGTCCTTTCACAGAGAGGCGTTTGAAGCAGGCGTCTTCTAGGGGGACGCGAATGCTGAAGCGCGCGTGCCTTACTCTTTGTCACGTTGCTTCGCCATGTGTCAGTTGTTAATTGGTCGTGCCCTTTCAGGGTTATATATAATATTTTCCCTATCTCCTCTTTCTTTTTTAATCTCCTTTCTTGTACGCTATTGCCTTCTGGAAAAAATAACCCGCGCCGCTCCTTCTTTTCTGGTCTGGGACTCCTGGTGCTTTCTTTTGCTAAGGTACACACACCCCTTTCTTTTCTTTTCCTTTCTCCTCTGTTAGTCATGGCTAAAACTCGTTCTAAAAAATCTGCCGAGGAGGAGGATCCTCAAAGGTCTGTCGGGGAGGAAAAAATGGATAGTACACCCACTTCTCTTTATACACTGCCCTTAATTCATCGCAAGCTGGCTGAGTCTAATGCTCGATTCCCCAAAGATTATCCTGTGCGTGTTGCTTCTGAATCACTTCGCCTGAACAGTGTTTTACCCGATAATAGTAGAATGTTGTATGCTACGTTATTTGATTATGGGTTTTGTCTTCCCCTTGACCCGCTTGTGAAATTGCTGTTGGTTGGTTCCGACTTGGCTCCGGCTCAGTTGAGCCCTAACGCGATTTGCGTTGTTAGCGCCTTTGCCGCATTGTGCCGTTTCAAAGGGATTGAATCTCCCACTTTGGCATTGCTTCATGATATTTTCCAGCTGTACTCTCGTAAGGGGGTGATATCAATATCCCCCCGTTATGAAGATGGCTCACTAAAGCCCTTTACTTGGAAACTCATGGGCATTGAATCTTCTGTTCCTGGCTAGAAGGAGGGGTTTTTTTATCGTTGACCTGCCTGAGCCTTTATGGAGGGCCGGTTTTAATGAGGTAATTAAAGATGGGGCTTGGGGTAACCTGAAACCCCTTTCTGACCCGGAAGACGGCTGGTTGAAGACGCTGCTTCAGCTAGACTTCAACGTTGATGCCCGTAAAGTGGCTAACGGGTTGGATATGGAGAAGTGCAAAAAGGGTGAGCGTTTGGCCTTTCCGTTTTACGTTGCAGGGAAGTACTAACGCTAACATTTTGTAACTGTGCAGTGTCTCCACCCGGTTGGGAACCTGAGTATTTCCGAAGGAAGAGCAAAATAAAAACGCGGAAGCCGAAGCTAGAGCTGTTGTAGCCGCTGCAGCTGCTGAAGGTGAGGCTACTGCTACTGCCCAAGCGCCGCCTCATCGAACTCGTGCTACAAAGAAGAAAAGGGCTAGGAAAACGCGTGTTACGCCTCTCGTTTCTTCCCAGGCTGCCGCATTTTCGGAGGCGACAGCTGACACGATCCCCTCTGGAATTCCTCTACTTACTTTGGGTACTCAGGTATTTATTTTCCTTCCCCTACTGTTTTCTTTCTTTTCGCGCAGTTTCCTTATTACGCTCTGTGTTATTTAGGAAACCGTTGCTGTTTCTGCTCATTCGTCCTCCCAGGGTGACATGTCTATCGCGGAATCCCTCCGAGAGCGTCAGAAGAAGGCTCGCTATGAGCTTCAAAATAGTCCCTCGTCGTCTGCTGCTAATCCTCTTCTAACAGTCCTTGGTGGCGGGGGTGCATCTGTCGATCAGTCGCAAGGTGCTAGCTTTGGCGGTGATCCTCACGTTTTAAGTGATTCCCCGATCTATTCTTCTGCTACGCCAGGCTTTAACCCTAGTGCCTTTAATCTTGGAACGCTTGGGGGGGATGGATCCTTTGCCCCTAATGCGAGGGGTTCCAACAGTCGACCTCCTTCTCCTGCTACTCTGCTTTTTGTTCCGATGTCTCCTACTGCCGCGAGAGGTGGCCCTGCTCCCAACTTGATGGCTGACGCCTCTTCGTATGTTCCTCCCCTCCTTGCTACTCACCAGATTGACCTGCGCTCTTTCAGAGATAATGTTCTGCAGTTCCCCGTGGATGCTCATCATGACGCTATCCTCGCGTCTACCTCTTTTCTAGCGGCTGAGATGATGTTTCTTCAGAGAGAAAGGGATGCCTTTGTGGCTAAGAGCCAGCAGGAGCGCATAAACGTTCTTCGCTCTCAAGTGTTTTCTTCCCTCTGCTATCTCCATTACATGGATGAGGAAAACGCCAGAGAGACGGCGAACGAGCAGGGAGAGATAAATAGGTTGTTGTCTGAGCGTCAGAGCTACCTGGACACCCTTACCACCGCCAAATAAGAATCAGAGACTGCCAAACAGGAGGCCGCAGCTGCTAAGCAGGAGGCAGCGACTGTTAAGCAAGAGGTGGAAGCTGTCAGGCTTGCTTTGGAGGAGGAAAAATATAAGGGTGTTGCTCTGAACGAACGCCTTTCTCAAGAGGAGACCGAGTTACGTCAGGAGAGACAGAGGAACGCTGAGCTATCTGCCGAGCTTGCTCTTTCCGCTGAGAAGAGCCGTTGGTATCTGAAGGAAGGTGGAGCAATCATGTCGGACGCTTTTATGTATAACTATGGGGTAGAGAACCTTCGTGTTGAAGTTCTTGCTGACTACTTTGATAAGAGGGTCCCAGCTGTCACCGATGAGGGCTTCTATTGCTGGAAATCCGCTCAGCAAGGAGGAGGCAATGCACCAACCGCTCCTTAGGCATCATGCTTTATGCGTTTTTTGATTGTTGTGGCTGATGTGCCCTCCTTTATTTTGTAATATTGACAATATCACTTCTTTTCTTGATTAAGCCGCCGCTTTTGAATGGAATTTCTTTATCTACTTCGTTTCATAATACTGCTTGTGCAATTGTTCACCCATGGCGTTTGCCGCCGTGTTTCTATTTTGGAGATATGTTCGTTCTGCGCTTGTGACTCTCCATACAGGTTCCTCAGCTACATTTTTTATGGCCCTATCATTATGTCTTCTGGTAGTATTTCCGAGGATGAATCAGCGTTACTTCTACCCGTGTTGCGCTCAAATTCATGCCACCCTTTGTTGTTAGGGGGAACTCTCTAGGCCTGCCGCGACGGTGTTGCTGTGATATGGATACCTCTCCAGCTCTTACTTCACCGGGTATCAACCGCTCGGTTACTAGCTGGGGTATCTTTTCTTTCCATGTGTCAAAGATTGGCTTGGGGCGTGCCTCGTCTTAGTGAGCCGTCTGATTAGGACCGGACATCACAAGGATAAGATTTTCACTCCCAAGCGTTGAAACTTCGCGTCTCTAGAGCGTGCCTCGTCTTAATGGGCCGTCTATGTGAGCACGGTTGCCACAAGGATAGGATTTTCACTTCCAGGACGGAGTTGGTCTCTCCTCGGGGCGTGCCTCATCTTAATGGGTCGTCTATATGAGCACGGTTACCACAAGGATAGGATTTTCACTCCCAAGGATGCCGGGGCGTGCCTCGTCTTAATGGGTCGTCTGTGTGAGCACGGTTGCCACAAGGATAGGATTTTCACTCCCGAGGGCGTGCCTCGTCTTAATGGGCCGTCTATGTGAGCACGGTTGCCATAAGGATAGGATTTTCACTCCCGACGCTATGCTATGCCAGGGCGTGCCTCCTCTTAGTGAGTTGTCTGATCAGGACTAGCCATCACAAGGATAGAATTTTCACTCCTTGCATTCTTCATTTGCCTGCATGTTTTCAGCCACAAAGTATACAAAGAGTGCTTATGATTCTTTTGTTAGAATAATATTCATATTACCGGATATGAGGGACTAGTTTCTAGCATGGTATAGCTTTAGCCGAGCTATATTCCAAGAGTTTTGCAGGGGCATTCCATCTAGCGTTTCCAAATGGTAGGCTCCCCTACCTACAACGCGGGTGACACGATACGGCCCGTCCCAGTTTGGGATAAGTTTTCCCATGCGTTGTCCTGCTGCTCGTTTGTCTCTGAGCACTAGATCCCCTACCCTAAGCAATCGTTCTCTCACCTGCCTATTGTGGTATTGTGCCATTTTCCTTTTGTAATGCAGGGTTTTTAGGAGAGTTTCCTCATGTGCTTCTGGCAGCGCGTCAAGGTTAGCGCGTAACCTTTCTTCATTGGCTTCTTCCTTGAAATGAGCCACCCGAAGGCTTATGGTGCCAATTTCTACCGGTGTGACGGCTTATGTTCCAAAGGCTAACGCGAATGGGGTTTCTCCTGTGCTGGCTTTGACGGTCATACGGTAGGCCCACAATACGTATGGTAGTTCGTCTGGCCACTTCTTTTTGGAACCTTCTAGGTTTCTTTTGATGCCGCTAAGAACACTGCGGTTGGTCACTTCGGTCTGGCCATTAGTTTGAGGGTGTGCTACAGAAGAGAACCTTTGTTCGATCTGAAACTCTGCGCACTGATTTCTGAAGAATTGGCTCGTAAACTGTGTTCCGTTGTCACTAACCAGTATGTGCGGTACCCCGAATCGCATAATGACTTGGTGCTTAAAGAAATGCCAGATTTTCTCGGTGGTGATGGTGGCTAACGCGTCGGCTTCTGCCCATTTTGTGAAATAGTCTACCGCCACGACCACAAATTTTAATTGAGATTTGGCTTTTGGAAACGGGCCCAAGATGTCGATGCCCCATTTAGCAAACGGGCATGGAGCGACTATCTCTGAAATCTGCACGGCCAGTTTTCGAGGGATCTTAGCATATTCTTGACATTTCTGGCAGGTTTTTACAAAGTTGTGGCAATCTCTCCGAATGGTGGGCCAGTAGAACCCTGACCGAAAGACTTGGGACGCCAGAGTGTCGCTGGCGACGTGCATGCCACATATCCCTTCATGAATTTCTCGCAATACATGAAGACCTTCTTGCTCCGTTATGCACTTAGCGGTTGGATGGGAGAAGCATCTTCGTATCAACTCTCCGTTGTCGTACGTGCATCTCGCCGCCCGTTTCAGGATTTTCCTCCTTTCCACGTTCTCCTCCGGTAGCTTATCATGTTTCAGATATTCTATCACTGGGATTCTCCAGTCGCTTTCTATCTCCTCCACACAAAGCGATGTTTGCTCTTCCATGAAAGAGGGCGTGGATAGTTCTTCGTAGTGCACATCATTGGGTATGGGGGCTTCTAAATTGGTTGCCATCTTGGTGAGGCTGTCAGCCTCCTCGTTATTTTCCCTGGGAATATGTTCAAAGGTGACCTGGGTGCCTTTTACCTGCATTTCCGACAGCTAACGCTTTACTTTGGCCAAGTATTGGATCATGATGGGTTCTCTGGCTTGGGAGTTCCCCAAAACTTGATCCATTATTAGTTTAGAATCCCCGCATATCTTTAAACGTAGGCCGCGTTCCGGTTCCGAGGCATGCGCAGCTTCAACGGAGAAGTTGTTTCCTATTCTGAGTCGTGCTAGTAATGCTTCGTATTCAGCCGCATTGTTGGACAATGGTTGCAGGATTCTGATGGCATATCGTATCTCCATGCCGTTTTGTCCAACTAGGAAAAAGCCTGCGCCTGCTAACTCTTGATTTTTCGCTCCATCCACGTGAATAACCCATGAGTCTGCGTACGTTTCCGGGGACGAGAGGTATAAATCTTCTGATTCTTCTTCTGATAGGTCTATCAACGCGTCTTTTGTGAATGTGCATTTCGCTATGAAGTCTGCTAACGCTTGGGCTTTAATAGCTGGTCTAGCTTTGTACTGTAGCCCATATTGTTCGAGTTCGATTGCCCAAATTAACATTCTCCCCGAGGACTCTGGCTTTCTAAAGATTTTTCTCAAAGGCTGATCGGTGAGTACGGTGACGGGGTGGGCTTGGAAGTATCGGTCCATCTTTCGTGTTGCCTGTTTTAGGGCAAGCGTTATCTTCTCGATGCTGGCGTATCGTAGCTCAGCATCTTTCAATTTGTGGCTGACGAAAAATATAGGACGGTGTATATGCCCTTCGCTTCGTACGAGGACAGCAATAACTACCTTGTTAGCTACGCCCAGGTATAGATATAGCTCATCGCCGGATTCAGGCCTTGTTAGCACTAGGTCGGATGAGAGATAAGCTTTTAGCCCCGCGAACGCTTTCTCACATTCCTCTGTCCATCCGAAAGGGCCCTTGTTTCGAATGACTTTGATGAAGGGTAAGCATCTCTCACCCTGCTTAGAGATGAACCGTCCCAACGCGATGATGCGCCCGGTGAGCTTCTGTATTTCTTTGACAGTCCAAGGGGGTATCATATCCTGGATGGCCTTTATCTTCGAAGGGTTAGGCTGGATACCCTTCTGGCTAACCACGTAGCCCAAGAATTTACCCATTTGGAACGCGAACATGCATTCTCGTGGATTCAGCTTCATTTTGTATTCTTCCATCACACTGAAGACTTCTTCCAAGTCAGTTAGGTGGTCTTTAAAACTTCGACTTTTGACTAGGATGTCGTCCACGTAAGCCTCCACATTTCTCCCAATTTGCTTTTCTAAAACTTTATTTGCCATGCGCTCGAACGTTGCCCCGGCATTTTTAGCCCAAACGGCATTGCAGTGTAGCAGTAAGTAGCCCTCGGGGTGATGAAGGCAGTTTTCTCTTCATCTTTTATGGCCATGGAAATTTGGTGATACCCAGAGTTAGCATTCAGGGAGCTTAGGTAGCCATATCCAGCGGTTTGGTCGACCAACTGATCGATTCGAGGAAGGGGATAGCAATCTTTGGGGCAGGCGTTGTTCAGGTTAGTGAAATCGATGCACATGCGCCAATCCCCGTTAGGCTTAGGAACTAACACAGGGTTAGCTAGCCAGGTCGGGTATTGGACTTCTCGGATGAATCCCGCATCCGCGAGCTTAAGTAACTCTTTCTCGATGGCTGTTATCTTTTCTGGTGAGAAAACGCGCCGCTTTTGCTGAATAAGCTTGGCGTCAGGGCTAACGTTTAACCGGTGTTCCGCAACCTCTCGCGAAATTCTGGGCATGTCCACCGGTTTCCACGCGAATTCTCTTTTGCATTTTCTTAGCAGTTGGGTTAATTGCACATTCTCTTCGGGGCTTAGTTTCTCACTGATTAAGAGATTCGCTTCGCTGTCCTTACCGATAGGTATTAACATCATCTTATCCAGTGGCTGAGTGCGCTTTTCTTCTTTATCGTCGAAGGGATCGTCCGTCACGCACACGTAGCGGTCACAACTCCTTTGAGTCATAAGCAGGTAACATTCAGCAGCTAGCTTCTGATCTCCTTTGATCGAGACCACGCCGTCCCATGAGGGGTATTTCATCCGCAAGTGTTTTTGGGATATCGCTGCCCCAAAACGATTGAGAAACGGCCGCCCTAGTATGGCATTATAAGGCAGAGTCAGGTCTACGACCAGAAATAATAGTTCTTCAGAGCGTTTGGATGTGTCTTCTCGGAAGTATACTGACAATGACGTGATTCCCGCTACCGGGATCGGTACCCCATCGATCCCAACAATTGGTCTTTTGCAAGGCGCTAGCTCACCATCAGGGCGCTTCATCCGGTTGTATGCTTCTAGCGAAAATAAATTCACCGCGCTCCCATTATCGATAAGGGTTCTTACTCCGTGACTGCCGATGACGGGTGTTACTACCAACGCGTCGTTATGCGGGAAAACAATGCCTTTTTCGTCTTCTGAGAAGGACAATACCATTCTGTCTAAAGCGCTTATTGCCTCAATTTTTACCTGTGCGCTCTCTCGTTTGCGCTTTTCCCTGGGACCGGGCGTTTGTTGTATAGCTTCCTCGAAGTAAGGTGTTCCTCCCGCGATGATATTAATCATAGGTATCTGATCGCTATGAACAATGAGAGCCTCTCTATTTTGTCCGAGGGGAATTGCGTTAGCCCCTGTGGAGTGAGAAGGCGTTTGCCTACGGTCAGTTATCACTTCAGTTGGTTTGTTCCTGGCCCCTTCTCTTGCCTTGGTGGTGAATTCTCCGAGGTAGCCTTCTTCAACTAATCGTTCTATGGCTAGTTTTAGTTCTCTGCACACATCTGTCGAGTGTCCTTTGACCTTGTGGAACTTGCAGTATGCGTTCTCTTTTCCTCCCATGATTACTCCTGGTTTCACAGGAGCTGGGTAACGGATGGGCAGATTTCGCTGTTGAACTATCGCTAGGATTTCCGCCCTTGGGAGTATGAGGGAAGGAAGGTCAGGGTCACATATCCGGCCCTTTGGCGGATTTGCTTGTTTCAGAGTGGGGGACCCTCCGGATCTCCCTTTCAAAAAATTACCTCTCTGCCGATTAGAGGCCTTGGCGGTGTGCTCTTTCCGTTGGCTATAATCATCATTGGGTCGTGTGTCAGGGACGTTGCTATGCGGGACATTACGGGCCAGGTATGGGTCTGTCGGTATGTCCCGCATCCGTTATCTATTTTCCTCCTTCCATCCTCGCATAATTATGCGTTTTCAGTCTTAACGCATCCAGAGCCAATGGTGGGTCCACCGTTAACGTATCCCTTAATTTCCCATAACGACAGTTACGTTTTAGGGCCTCTACTGCAAAATCAATGGTGACCCCTGGCGTCAGGGACATTTTGAGATAAAATCGACCTAAAAACTCATTCAATGATTCCTGCGATTTTCGATGAATATCGAATAGCGCAGCAGCTGACTTCCTGATAGGGATTGTCATGCTAGACCGACTCCTTAACTTATCTTTCAACTGAGGGAAGTTATCAATAGATCCGGCTGGGAGTCCCTCGAACTAGAGACGTGCCACTCCCGACAGTGTCATGACGAAGATTTGGCATAGCGCGGCATCACTACGGGTTTGGAATTGCACAAAGTCTTTCACCTTATTAAGGTGAGAGATGGGGTCTTTCGTGCCATCATATGATTCTGCAGGGAGTTTCACATGCCGATGGACCCTGTGATGCCTCACGCGATAACTGAACGGGTGACCCGTGTTGCCGTAAGGGACTCTGCGAGGTCGATGTGGGAGTGGATTTTCAACATCGTATCTGGGGTTCTGAGGGTCATATTCATAATGCCGCCTAGGAGATCGGTTGCGGCTTCTTGGAGTTCGGGTTCGTCGCCCCCTGCTACTGGATCTTTCACTGTATCTAGGGGATGGTTCTCTGAGCATCTCACCTCGCCTATCATCCCAGTGTTCTCTATATTCATCACGTCGGTGACCTTCTTCAGGGATAGGGATTTCTCCCCTGTATTGCCCAGAAAATTCAACAGGTCCGTGCGCAAGCGGTGGGACATTCATGGGGGCCGATGGCAAGGGTAGGGAAAATGGAATCCCTCTGAATTGCAGGGGCGACAACGGCCGTTCGTTGACAATAGAGGGAGTGAAAACCATCTGGGAGGACACACCGAGTCCCGAGGCATGGGGCGTAAATCCAGCGGCCACCTCTGTCAACTGATCCAATTGGGCTCGAAGAGCCGCTATTGAGTTTGCGAGAGGGTTGTCTGCTTCGCCTATCACGGATCCCCTCGCTTGGGGGGTAGAATAGCTGGGTCCCGCTATGTGGGGAAAGGGGAACAAATCTGGAATACAGCTACTTCTGTCATTTGTCCAGAGGGAGGATCTGATCCCCCTGCAGTGATTTCTTGTGCTCTGGTAGAAATATCAGAGGTAGCAAAAGCAAAAAGTCGTCGGCGGGTGTTGTACGGGATGCTGGAGGATTGGGACAGCGCGGGATCTGACTCTGAAGCCATAATCCTTCTAGCTTCGGGAAGAATGGAGCTTGGTTATTAAGGATGCTCACTTAATAGAACCAAAGCTCTCAATGAAAGCACCAATTTGATAAGAATTTGTCTACTGCCGAAGGGTAGAAGGGGAAAGGGCTTCTTCAGTTCAGGATCCGCGGTGGTTCTTTGTACCTGCAAGACGCCGGAGGGGGTCTCCGGCGGAAACACTCCGATGCTTAAGTTAGTATTTGTGGTAAAATTGGCAGAGCTTGGGCCAGTAAATTCCGCTTACCTTTCTCCTTAGTGGTGGAGGTATTTATAGATGAAATGAGCATTTCTGCGCGAGTGGGATTATTAGGGGGCAACCGTTCCCGTCAGGGGGTCATGGTTTGCCCATGTTATGATATGTGGTCATGGCGGTAGGTGTGGGGGTAGTTATTACCCAGGCAAGGTAACGGCTAGTGCGTTCCTCCCAACGCGTGGTTTTCAATCCGATGAGATAGCTCCTCTGGTCATCTAGAAGTTCCGTGTGGGGGCCTCCTATGTGACGTCAACCCTCCGGGTGTCAGTCTCCTGGGGGGAGACGACTGCCTCGACCCTACCGCAGCGGTAGGAACAGTGATCATTTTCTTTCCATACGGGGTAAGAGGCGAAAATGCCCTTGCCGTTAGGCGGATTGTTATCACCGTCGGTCATCCAATGTAAGAAGTATGGACGTGGATGTTTCACCGTTTGCAAACCCAACTTGTGTACCATTATCCAACTTGCGCAATTAGTGCAGCTGCTGTTATCAATGATGATAGAGCATCCCTTTTTATCGATCACACCTCGCGTGTGAAACAAATTCTCTCACTGCTCTTCATCACATACTTCGTCCTTTGCTTGCACACTCAAAGTACGTCAGATTACCATCAACCGAACGTGCTCACCTTGCTGATAATGATCATCCGAAACCTCCTCTTCTTCTTCTTCCCCGAAATCAGATCCCCCTTGATCATCATCGGATTCCTGATCACCATTCGATCTCAAGATGAAAACTCGCTTGTTAGGGTAATCTGCCTTCTTATGCCCTCTCCCATTGCACTTAAAACAAATAATGTCCTTAGTGGTTGGTCGGTCAGTAGGTGGCGTATTGGGTTTGTTACTAACCGTTTTGGGGGTTGTCGACGTACTAGAAGTACTCTTTGAGGCGTAAGGTAATGCCTTTGGCGCTGCTGTCGTGCTCTTATCATCCTTGACCCAAGACGACTTCTTCCAAGTGGACGAACTCGCGGAAGACTTATAGGTATTCGAAGCCTTCCTATTGATAACAATCCACCTAAGGAAAAGGGTATTTTCGTCTATTGCCCTGAACAGAAAGAAGAGATCACTGTTCCCATCTTCGCGGTAGGGAGAGGGCCACCGCCTCCCCCAGAGGCTGACGCCAAGAGGGCAAAATAGCGCTCAGGAGTTTCCCCAAACGAACCTTCTAGATGGCTCGAGGAGCTGTCTCATTCTGAGGAATACCACGCGTCAGGAGGACCACTCAGTCGCTACCCTATCGTGGTAGCATTTATCCCATGGCTATCGCCACGGTAACATATCATCCGAGGGGCGAACCACGATCCCTAACGTTAGGGATAGCTTTCTAGCTATCCCCAAACGCGGAAATGCTCAATTCTTCTATATATATACCTCCCCCTCAAAGGAGGTAGGTAAGCATAATCGGACTGGCCCAAGCTCTGCCAAATTCAGTACACATGCTGACTAAAGCATCGGAGTGTTTCCCCCGGAGACCCCCTCCGGCATATTGCAGGTACCACGGACCGTCGTGAGCACTGATCCGAGAGGAGCCGTTCCGCCATACATCCTTCGGCAGAAGACAATTTTATCAAATTGGTGCTCTCGTTGAGAGTCGAACTCAAGACCTCCCGCTTACCAAACGGGTGCTCTAACCAACTAAGCTATGAAAACCATTTGACATTATTCCTTCTGTAATAATGCTGACGCTACGTAGCCTTTATCGCACTTGCGTGAATCATTGTGATGCTACCGCCATCTCTTCATTATCTTCCTTGTGTTGTCGCGCCGTTTGGTGAGGCCAGCGCTGCTTTTTAGGTCATTAAATGCCGCAGTTCTTCCATTTAATGCGATTTGAAAAGCAATGATGGAAAAGGACACGTGTCTTTCTATGAAAAGGCATTTGAAGCAAGCGTCATCTAGGGAGACGTGAATCGCTGAAGCGTTTCGTCATTTTTTAAACTTGTATCTCCTCGCGCGTGCCTTATTTCCCGACGCGCTGCTTTGCCATGTGTCTGTCGCTGATTGGTCGCGCCCTTTCAGTGTTATATAATGTTTTTTCTTCCTCCTTTTTCTTTTTTAATCTCCTCTCTCGCACGCTGCTGCTTTCTGGACAAACAACTCGTGCCGCTCTCTTCTTTTTGGTCTGAGACTCCTGGTGTTCTCTTTGCGAAGGTACACACCCTTTCTTTGCTCGTCACTTCTCCTTTATTGGTCATGGCTAAGACTAAGAGATTTTCCGATGAGGGGGATCCTCAAGGGTCCACCGGAGAAGAAAAAATTAACATTACCCCCACTTCTCTCTATACTCTGCCCTTAGTTAATCGTAAACCTACCGAGTGTAATGCGCGATTTCCCAGAGAATATCCCGTGCACGCTGCTTCCGAATCACTTCGCCTGAACAGCGTTCTGCCCGGTAACAGTAGAATATTATATGCTAAGTTATTTGACCATGGGTTTTGTCTTCCTCTTGACCCGCTTGTCGAGTTGCTATTTGCTGATTCTGATTTGGCTCTGGCTCAATTGAGCCCTAACGCGATTTGCGTTGTCAGTGCCTTTGCCGCACTGTGCCATTTCAAGGGGATCGAGTCTCCCACTCTGGCCCTGCTTCATGACATTTTCCAGTTGTATTCTCGTAAGGGGGTGATATCAATATCCCCTCGTTATGAAGATGGCTCATTGAAGCCCTTTACCTGGAAGCTTATGGGTATCGAGTCTTTTGTTCCTCATTGGAAAGAAGAATTTTTTATTATTGATTTGCCCGAGCCGTTATGGAGGGTCGGCTTCAATGAGAAAATTAAAGATGGAGCTTGGGGCCATCGGAAACCCCTTTTCTGATCCAGAAGATGGCTGGTTGGAGACGCTACTTCAACTAGATTTCAGCGTTGATGCCCGAAAAGTGGCTAACGGTCTGGAAATGGAACAGTGCAAAAAGGGTGAGCGTTTGCCCTTTTTCTTTTTGTGCTGCCAAGAGGTACTAACGCTAACGTTTCTTTAACTGTGCAGTGCCTCCGCCTGGTTGGGAGCCTGAGTACTTCCGGAGGAAGAGGAAACAGGAACAAAGGAAGAAAGCTGCCGCCGCCGCCAGGGCTGCTGCCGCTGCCGCTGCGGAAGAGGAAGGCATTGCTACTGCTACGGGTACTACCTCATCGCCACCTCCTCGCACCCTTGTTGCAAGGAAGAAGAGAGTGAGGAAAACACATGCCACGCAACCCGTTTCCTTCCACACTGTTGTTTCTTCAGAGGCGACAGTTGATCCCATTCCTACCGCGATACCTCTGGTTTCCACAGTCACCCAGGTATGCGTTCATTTCTCTCTAAGGTTTTCTTCTCTTCTGTATAATATTCTTATCATGCGTGCACTGCATTTTCTAGGAGGCTTCTACTGTTTCTGCTCAGTCAACCTCTCCAGGTGATATGTCTGTTGCCGAGATCCTTCGAGAGCGTCAGAAGAAGGCTCGCTATGAGCTTCAGCACAGCCCTACCTCTTCTGCTGCGAATCCTTCTCTGAACGTCCCTGAGGGCGGTGGTATTCCTGCCGAGCAATCGCAGGGTATTGATTTCGGTGGTAGTCCTCACGTTTTAGGTGATTCCTCCACCGCGACAGGCTATAACTCAAGTGCCTTTAACCTTGAAGTACTTGGTGGAGATGGGTCCCTAGTGCCCAACGCGGGGGGTTCCGGCAGTCGACCCTCTTCTCCTGCCGCTCTGTTCTTTGTTCCGATGTCTCCTCCCACTATCGCGAGAGGTGGCCCTGCCCCTGCTTTGATAGCCGGTGCCTCTACTTATAATCCTCCCCTCATGCCCACTCATCATATTGGTTTGCATTCCTTCAGGGACAACATTTAGGTGGCAGAAAAAAGAAAGCGCTTGGGAGCGAAGAAAGTTTATACGCTCCTGCTCACTCCTAGCCGCAAAGGCATCCCTCTCCCTTGGAAGAGACATAATCTCGGCTACCAGGTAAGAGGTAGACGCGAGAATGGAATCATGATCAGTCCCGGCAGGAAATTGCAAAATGTTGTCCCTGAAGGAACGCAAACCAATATGATGAGTGGGCATGAGGGGAGGATTATAAGTAGAGGCACCGGCTATCAAAGCAGGGGCAGGGCCACCTCTCGCGATAGTGGGAGGAGACATCGGAACAAAGAACAGAGCGGCAGGAGAAGAGGGTCGACTGCCGGAACCTCCCGCGTTAGGCACTAGGGACCCATCTCCACCAAGTACTTCAAGGTTAAGGGCACTTGAGTTATAGCCTGTCGCGGTGGAGGAATCACTTAAAACGTGAGGACTACCACCGAAATCAATACCCTGCGATTGCTCGGCAGGAATACCACCGCCCTCAGGGACGTTCAGAGAAGGATTCGCAGCAGAAGAGGTAGGGTTGTGCTGAAGCTCATAGCGAGCCTTCTTCTGACGCTCTCGAAGGATCTCAGCAACAGACATACCACCTGGAGAGGTTGACTGAGCAGAAACAGTGGAAGCCTCCTAGAAAACGCAGTGCACGCATGATAAGAAAATTATACAGAAGAGAAGAAAACCTTAGAGAGAAATGAACGCATACCTGGGTGACTGTGGAAACCAGAGGTATCGCGGTAGGAATGGGATCAACTGTCACCTCTGAAGAAACAACAGTGTGGAAGGAAACGGGTTGCGTGGCACGTGTTTTCCTCACTCTCTTCTTCCTTGCAACAAGGGTGCGAGGAGGTGGCGATGAGGTAGTACCCGTAGCGGTAGCAATGCCTTCCTCTTCCGCAGCGGCGGCAGCAGCAGCAGCAGCCCTGGCGGCGGCGGCAGCTTTGTTCCTGTTTCCTCTTCCTCCGGAAGTACTCAGGCTCCCAACCAGGCAGAGGCACTGCACAGTTAAAGAAACGTTAGCGTTAGTACCTCTTGGCAGCACAAAAAGAAAAAGGGCAAACGCTCACCCTTTTTGCATTGTTCCATTTCCAGACCGTTAGCCACTTTTCGGGCATCAACGCTGAAATCTAGTTGAAGTAGCGTCTCCAATCAGCCATCTTCTGGATCAGAAAGGGGTTTCCGATGGCCCCAAGCTCCATCTTTAATTTTCTCATTGAAGCCGGCCCTCCATAACGGCTCGGGCAAATCAATAATAAAAAATTCTTCTTTCCAATGAGGAACAGAAGACTCGATACCCATAAGCTTCCAGGTAAAGGGCTTCAATGAGCCATCTTCATAACGAGGGGATATTGATATCACCCCCTTACGAGAATACAACTGGAAAATGTCATGAAGCAGGGCCAGAGTGGGAGACTCGATCCCCTTGAAACGACACAGTGCGGCAAAGGCACTGACAACACAAATCGCGTTAGGGCTCAATTGAGCCGGAGCCAAATCAGAATCAGCCAATAGCAACTCGACAAGCGGGTCAAGAGGAAGACAAAACCCATGGTCAAATAACTTAGCATATAATATTCTACTGTTACCGGGCAGAACGCTGTTCAGGCGAAGTGATTCGGAAGCAGCGTGCACGGGATATTCTCTGGGAAATCGCGCATTACACTCGGCAAGTTTACGATTAACTAAGGGCAGAGTATAAAGAGAAGTGGGGGTAATGTTAATTTTTTCTTCTCCGGCGGACCCTTGAGGATCCCCCTCATCGGAAGTTCTCTTAGTCTTAGCCATGACCAATAAAGGAGAAGTGACGAGCAAAGAAAGGGTGTGTACCGTCGCAAAGAGAACACCAGGAGTCTCAGACCAAAAAGAAGAGAGCGGCGCGAGTTGTTTGTCCAGAAAGCAGCAGCGTGCGAGAGAGGAGATTAAAAAAGAAAAAGGAGGAAGAAAAAAATTATATATAACACTGAAAGGGCGCGACCAATCAGCGACAGACACATGGCAAAGCAGCGCGTCGGGAAATAAGGCACGCGCGAGGAGACACAAGTTTAAAAAATGACGAAACGCTTCAGCGATTCACGTCTCCCTAGAAGATGCTTGCTTCAAACGCCTTTTCATAGAAAGACACGTGTCCTTTTCCATCATTGCTTTTCAGATCGCATTAAATGGAAGGACTGCGGCATTTAATGACCTAAAAAGCAGCGCTGGCCTCACCAAACGGCGCGGCAACACAAGGAAGATAATGAAGAGATGGCAGTAGCATCACAATGATTCACGCAAGTGCGATAAAGGCTACGTAGCGTCAGCATTATTACAGAAGAAATAATATCAAATGTTTTTCAGGAAAAAAATAAAAGGAGACAGACAACAACAAGAATAACAAGGGAGGATCCAGGGACCCATTGTGGCACTTCTCGAAAAGCAAAGCGGCTCCCCAATCGTTGGCGTTAGCCCCTTTCCCTTCTGGAGCAGAAGGACCGATCCCGCCTTTGCTAACCTCATCCATCACGGTAGAAATATAATCAGCAACCTGGGCAGGGTCAGAAGAATTACCCTTGAAACGGGTCGTGAATCCAGAAACGAAGACTTCCAAGACCTTCTTCTTCCACCATTCCTCCTTTAATGATGTCCTAGCGGACTCCTTGTCTCGAGCAGACATCTCTTCGCGAAGAAGGAGATTTCTCTTCCTCTCCAGCGCTAACTCTGCCTCCAGAACCTCCACCTTTGCTTTCCCGACAAACCTCTCTCTGTTTAATTCCTTTTGCGACTCATCGCAGAGACGCGTTAGCAACCCCATTTGCTCCACCGTTTTCTCAAGCTGCACTTGCTTAACGCACAGCGCGTTGGAAAAATTGCGTGACTCGCGATCATGAATCTCAAACAGATAGTTCAGGTGACGGAAGAAATCCAGAGAATCATTCATCATATGGCGAAGACGAGCCGGTGGAGGAAGCTGAAGAAACTTTTCCTTCTCCTTCTGGGAGCCCAGCATCTCTCTTATCAAAGGCGCAGTAAACTCATCTTTGAAAAAAGGCTGGGGAACCCCGACAGCACGAAGGCCATCAAAGCAGAATCCCTTCAGGCCCATACGGTAGGAGGGGGTCTCGGTAGGGCTGCCATAAGAAAGATTGATTGACGGAGCGGGAAAAGAACTCCCGAAAAAAACATCCGTGATAGGAGAAAAGAACAGTTGTGGAAGGACTTTAGGCGGTAGCCCAGCAGTCGAATCCGCAGTAGAAGGTGTAGCGACTACGTCAGGAATGCAATGAGAAATTGGAGAATCGGGAGCGTCAACTGTAGGAAGAGGACACACTGTCGATGGAACCTCCGCCTCAGCAGAACACGTAGCAGCCGGCACCTCAGTAACTCCCACCGGTTGGGAGGCACTTGTCCCAGTCGAAGCGGCAGAGATAGGAACAGTTGCTGCATCTACAGAAGAAGTCCCGGTGGCCTGCTCACCCGTGGCAAATCGAAGTTTTTTCCGACTCAAGGAAGAGGCATGACAAAGGTCCGACTTCATCATCACTAGCAATCACCGTCGTTGCGGCGGGGCTGGAGTCCGTCCTCTTGCGACGCTCCGGTAGCCAAGTTTCCACAAAGCGAGAAACTCGGGCAGAGCTAACGGGTTTTCGCCCTCCCCGGGCAACCGTCTTGGTTCTCCTCCTCGGGGGACGAATGCTACCCTGATTAGAGCCATCGGCAGGGGGGAAGCTGGTAAAGTTTGAAGTGGCGTAACATTCAAAGGAGCGCCAGCGTCACCTGGGAATTAACCGTTAGCATCCTATAACAAAAGAAACGCGCAAAGACAAAAACAAAGAAAATGCAAAAAGAGGCAGACTCACCCATAGCGCACTCCTCCATAGGTTTGAACAAGGCAAAGCTACGGATGCGGTAGTGAGTACCTTCGTCTAACAGAGTGTTAGCTTGCTCCAACTCAGCCCTGGTTAATATGGAAGGATTCGACCAAATAGGGCCTACCAGCTCCTGGTTGAAATTAATACGCCACAAACGTGACGGTAGCTCCAGAACAAAGAAACTGCTTTTCCAATCAGCTACACCCTTCTTAAAGCCGTGAAAATGCTGCCAGAACGACTGCACGAGCGCGTCATTCCACCGAGGAGTAATTTCGATTAAACAATTATGGCAATTCATACTAAAGAATTTGCGAAATAAATTGAGAGATGGGGTAGAAATGTTCTTCAACTCGCAAGCGCGAAGAAAAGCATAAACCGCACACCAGGAAGAGGGAGTTATCTGGGCAGGATTAAGGTTATACTACCGCAGCAGCGTTAGTATCGATTCATGAACAGGAAAGCGGAAACCGTAAAGGAACATCTTAAAGTAAAAAAGCCTATTGTAACCCCACGCCGGATTATGGAGCCGCATATCACTTCCAGGGATAGAGGGCTCATACCCAGGAGGAAAGGTAATACCGTGTTCCTCCAGTTCGGCTTTCAGAACCACATCGCATGTAAAAATACTGGGTGATTGCGCGACCTCTGGATCCATGGGTTTCCAGATAACCTGGCGAGGTCTATTTCTTGCCATAACAAACCAGCAAAAAGGAAATCTGAGAAGGATTGAATTGGTACCTTGAAAGGGGAGAGTTACAGAGGAATTGGCGGACGACGACGGACGGCCGGTGAGATATTCGGGGAAGAAGACGAAGGAAGATAAGAGAAAAAATTCGAAGCAAGGGCAAAAGTTCTGAAAAAAGAAAAATGGCCCCTCTTAAAGGATTAAAATGCCACCGCATTAATTGAGCCACCAATCGCGCGGAGACGCGTGTAAAAAGAGGTTGGCCACGTGGAAGCGCATTAAAGAAATTTGAAAAAGAGAAGTTATTCGTCGTGATTCCCCAAAAGGGCGACAGAGTTGACCCAGTCAAAATAACTGCGAAGCGACTGCCTTGGCCAAGCCAACCTCTTACGCTGGCTATCACCAAGGACCAGTAGGCTAACGGAAAATAACGACAAAAGAAAATGGCAGAAAACATCATCTTATTCATAAAATGCCAATAGGCATATACAACACAGAGGCGTTAATCCTCATCAGCCCAATCCATGTCATAGCAGTACTCATAGTCCTCCGGGGACGACGGCAATCCACTGTTGTAGGAAAAGAAATATTCGACAGGTTTGGACACAAGCTTTGTCGCATGGGCTACCGCCTTGTCATAACGGGCACGGGAACTCTCCCCAACGGTAGAAGCTGCTGGCTTTAAATCAGTGCCGTGAGAAAGAGCCTCATTCTCGAAAGAAGGAGGAGGAGGGGCAGACGGTGACGCTTCATCACCTTTCGGTAGCATCACGTAGTGGGGCACAAAGCCGGCAAAGAAGGACTCAAAGGTCTGCTTCTTCACTTTCACTGGTTTCTTGCGACCCTGGCGTCTAGCAGGACATTTAGTAGGCCTCCACGGTGGAGTCGGAGGAGGATTATCCGAATCCGGCGAAGTCAGAGGTGTTGGCAAGGAATCACGCCCGCAAAAATCTGTCATTCTGACCTACAAAAAACAAAGAGAAGGAAAAGATGAAGATGAACAGGGAAAGGGAAAGCATTTCCCTTAAATAACCAAGGAAGCGCTCCGATCCTCGCACATATCCTGAAAAATCAATTAAGATGTCTGGGAAAAATAACCGCAATAGCAGAAGCTGATCCGGCACCAATATACCTGCTCATTAAATGCGCCAATCAAAAGGCACCACATAACTACCCAATCACTCACCCCTGGAACGGCGGCTTTGGAAACAGTTGAGTCAAAGCATTCATTGCTCATTCATGGAACGCAACCACTGAAAGGGTATGTACTGAAGAAGGCTCATTTTCAGTTGGGCTTGCCACCAACACATTCAGCCAATGCAGCAAGAAATAAACGAGACAAAAGAAGACTGGGAAAAGCAAAAACAACCATTTATTTATGGCCTGAGCGGCCTCAGCGTTCAGATATATACATAAAAGCATAAGAGAAAGGCAACAAGAGGAAACAAAAGCAGCGGTCAGGCATTGGATCCGGCATCATCCTCCCCTAGTACGACCGGGATATCCCTCAGCGCGTCAGCAACGGAGGTCAGCTCAGCGGAGCAGGCCCTCATCCCCTTCAAGCAGCAGGCTAGCAAGTCCTTCCGCTGCTGCAGCATCGAGGCAACCACGTCAAGGTGGGCAGTAGTAGTGGCCAGCTTCGCCAAGCTCTCCAAAGGACTGAAGTCCTCCAAAGATATCCCCAGCTGTTTGGACAAAATAGGGGTCAATACCCCCTGCAACTCCAGGACATCCTCCGAGGTCTTGGTGATCATCCTCTCCAGGAAGCCGATGTCACCTTCAGTAAGGTTCTTCAAGGTCAAAGTTTTGGAGATCAGGAAATTTTGGGTCAGTTCATCCATGGCGAAATATGGAAAAGAAAGGGATGTGCAAGTGCGAGGAAACTTGCGCAGAAAAAACTTCAATTTATAAGCCTTGACAGAAATCATCTAAACCACCTTCTGACAAGGAAACGCTCTGATACCTCACGGAGAAAGGGCGTTAGCCCTTGGTAAACACTCAGGCTCATTTTCAGTTGGGCTTATGATAACAATCCACCTAAGGAAAAGGGTATTTCCGTCTATTGCCCTGAACAGAAAGAAGAGATCACTGTTCCCACCTTCGCGGTAGGGAGAGGGCCACCGCCTCCCCCAGAGGCTGACGCCAAGAGGGCAAAATAACGCTCAGGAGTTTCCCCAAACGAACCTTCTAGATGGCTCGAGGAGCTGTCTCATTCTGAGGAATACCACGCGTCAGGAGGACCACTCAGTCGCTACCCTATCGTGGTAGCATTTATCCCATGGCTATCGCCACGGTAACATATCATCCGAGGGGCGAACCACGATCCCTAACGTTAGGGATAGCTCTCTAGCTATCCCCAAACGCGGAAATGCTCAATTCTTCTATATATATACCTCCCCCTCAAAGGAGGCAGGTAAGCATAATCGGACTGGCCCAAGCTCTGCCAAATTCAGTACACATACTGACTTAAGCATCGGAGTGTTTCCGCCGGAGACCCCTCCGGCGTATTGTAGGTACCGCGGACCGTCGTGAGCACTGATCCGAGAGGAGCCGTTCCGCCATACATCCTTCGGCAGAAGACAAAATTTTATCAATTGATAAAGATTGATAGGATTTGTACCCGGGGTAGGAAGAATCTTAGGGATCTTCACCTCTGAGGGGGTGGTCCTTTGCCGTTGATACACCTGCAAGGCGCCGGAGGGGGTCCCCGGCGCAGGTACTCCGACGATCAAGTCAGTATAAGTAGTGAAGTATGAAGTGTAAGCAGGAGCAGGAGTGAGAGGGAGTAGAGAGAGAGCCCCCTCCCCCCTTCTTCTACCTAGGGGGGTATTTATAGGAGATGTAGTGGGGCGTTAGGGGTGCTAACGCTTATGGCCTACCGGGTGTGGGAATAGGCGTCATTCCATGTTGGATGCCCCCCCCCCGGCTGAAGTCGACCACCCCCCCGGTTGCAGGACGAGCAGGAGGCCAGGCAGGCCCTACTGTAGCTGAAGATGACGTACCCCCTGTCCGGACTAAATTGCCCTGGGGGGTATATTAATTGTTATCACCTATGTTTCTCAATCTTAAGAGCCATGTGAAGCATCTCTTCAAGTGTGTTATATTGCGTTAACTCTAACGCATGAGCAATCTCTCTATTCAGCCCACTAGTGAAACGGGTCATAGTCACTTCCAAACACTCTTCGACCCGTGCTTGAGCCAAGGCAATTTTCATCTCATTAAAGTAAGTACCAACACTCTTACTCCCTTGTGTTAAGGTCTGTAACCTTTGGTGAAGTTCGCGGCTGAAGTGTGTAGGGACAAAACGAGGCCTCATGACTGCTTTCATGAAATTCCATGTCTCAATTGGCACCTCCCCCGCGTTGGCTAGCTTAAGATTAGTTTGTTCCCACCAATGAACCGCATATCCACTAAACTCCACGGCTGCTAGCTTAACCTTCTTATCTTCAGAATAATTGTGGCAACGAAAAATGGCCTCTACCTTCCTTTCCAATATCAGGTAGGCATCCGGATCATCAGCACCATCAAATGGAGGGATTTTCATCTTGATGCTGCCAATATTCGCATCAACTCTAGCCTCATCCCTAGGCTGTCTCTCGGCCCTCCCCCTTGGAGCATCTCGGCAGTGAATAAACCCTTCACCCCCATCGGGCTCGTCCTCCCAATTCACAGGTGGTACTCGAAGTCCACGTCTAGCAGCCCTCCTCGGAGGTACTGGTGCTAGGGCTCGTTGTGGATTGACGTTGGCAGCCGGGGGAACAAGTGGCTGCCTACGTGCATTGTCCTCCTCATCGGACACATCCGAAACATGACCGTCACTTGTCTCATCCACTGCCCTAGGGTTAGCGTTTATGGTCCTGAGTGCCGCTACTCTTGCAACCTCAGCCTTAGCGGCCAACTGCTCTTCTCTTATGGTCCTCAACTCTTCATGGATAGCTGCAAGCGCAGCTGCCAAATCTCCTTCTTGAGACATCTAATTTTCCTGAAAATCACAACACGAAATAAAAGCGTAAGATTGCACTAATCCTAGCACTCCCTCACGTGTTTACTCTCGTGTTTAATCTCTCTAATACGCTCACAAGATTCACTCAAAATACCTGCAATTGTTCAAATGTTAATAAGACTCAAGAGTTCAAGAAAAGCTCCAAAGAAAACTCTCAAAGAAAACTAGCTACGAAAACAATTGTTGACACTTGGTACTTGATTAATTGCAAGAACTATCAATTAAACAAATAACAAGCAGAGTGGAAGGCAAATTCAAGGAATCAAAGAAAGCTCAATTGACTCGAAAGGACTCAAACAAATCTGAAATTCAGTTCTGATTTCAAGATACGATCGCACTTCAATTCACTTCCTTGCTAAATCTGATTTTTATGGAGCAAATACTTCTATATCTTTTTGTATTTGCAGAAACGAATTCCTTTCCTTTGCTCTTTATTTTTTTTTTTTGTCTAATGAACACAATTTAGTGTTTCGATCACAACTTTTTACTCTGAACTCCGAATCGACTGATTCTTTTTTATTCGGAAGCCCAACAAACACAGCTTTCCAACGGATCCTTCTACACTCAAAATGAACGTCAGTCGCTATATATTAATATTCAATTTCGACAACTGAATCTGCACAGATTTTTCCTTCTTTTTTTTTGACAGAAAAACACAATTTAGTAAATCGTGTGCAGCTTTTGACTCCGGTGCCCGAATCACTTGATTCTTTTTTATTTGGAAACATAACAGGTTCAGCTTTCCAACGAGACCTTTCTCACCAAAAACGGACTTCAATAGCTATATATTAAAATTCGATTTCGACTTGACAGAAAACTTGCACATATACGAACCAAGCACAGCAAAGAAATTGGTGTTGAATGGAGTAGAAGAAAGTACCGATTTCAGCAATGAAAACTTGAAATAATTTAAAGATACTTACCAATCTTTGAACGCCTTAAGCTCCACTACCAACTGATACGATCCTAGTTGCTTAGGATGCGTAGCACCAAATTTGATCGTTGTTCAATGACGGATTTCAATGCGGAATAGAGAACTTGACTCGTGCGAACGTAGACTACCTCGCCAACTGAATGCTAAGAGTTCTAGTCGATTTCACGTCAAGGATCTTGTATCAACTTCTTATGACTAAACCCAACGATTGTGAGAATCGCACTAAGACAAACGACACAATAATACAATTTCAGCTTTACTTGTTTGACGACTCGAGTATTGCGGACTTGAGAAGGAACAAGGTTCAATTGATGAACAAGGGCAGATATTGAAGAACAAGGTTCTGTATTTATCAAATAAAAGCCCCCTGAAATAAGGAGGCCAGTCGCTCCTTATATAACGTCTTTACAAGCAAAAACCTAATTTGAACCAACATAGAAGTTCTAAATAAGGTAAATAACTTAATTAACTAATTAACTAAATAGTCTAATTAATTAATTAATTAATTAAGGGAATTAAAAGAAAAGCTGTTGTCTTAAAAACAGCAAGGGAAACACCATAGGATAGGAAGTCCTAGCGCGCGGAGGACAAGGAATCCTCGCGCCGCAAAGACAAGCACGCCTCGCAGTACATGTCGAACTTGATTGATGGACAGAAGCACTCTATCTACGCGTCGATCTGCTGCCCAGCAGAATCACCGTCGTACGTCGTGATGGTGAGTAGATTGACTATGCGTGGGGTCTTCTCTCTGAGCGTAGCATCCTCAAGTGTCATCTCACATTCCAGCTCCTTGTGAATGAGGGATGACAACTTGTCTTGAAGCTTTCTAGCCCTCGCGCATGTCATCGGACCAGCAGGTGGTAAAGGCGTGTCGATGCGTGGAATCGCATCACACTGTCTTGTTTTTCTTTTGCCAGCATGAATGATGGTCCTGACATAATGAAGCAGATGCCACAACTTCCAGTGAGGTTGAATGAAAAGCTAGCTAACACCATCCTTCCCCATCCAAACTTTATGATGAAATAGCCTTGCTTCTCTATAAGGTTCTTAAACATAATCCAGCCTTTCTCCAATCATCAACTCGTGGTCCTGTACTTCCAGCTGCTTCCATTGCTTCAATTTCTCTTTCATCTTAGCCCTCTTCTCACCACCCACGAATTCCACATCTTCAACCTTCTTTTTACCGCGACCAGCAGCAACAGTACACTAGTGTACTATTCGGTGAAATCTTTCAAAAATTATTTTGTTCGTGTTTTGATGAAATAATGCTTGTTTTTGGTTTCAAATAACTTCATTTTTATCTCTAGAATAATTACGCTGCATTATTTCGCCGAATCGATGGCCGATTCGGACGAATTTTGAATTTTTCGATTAATTAAGTTTAATTCATTTTTATTTAATTACTTGTTGTTTTGATTGGATTTAAATTCTGTAATTGTGTGTGTAAGTTTCTATGGATGTAAGGATTTTTTCTGGGTAAAATTAGGCCATTTTAATGACCGTTTATTCCTTGGTCGCCGGCAATGGCGCCGCGACGCAAGGTTGAAGAAGGAGAACAGTGCACATAAGGGAGGCTATTTTTGAATGTTGGGCTACATTTGATTTTTCTTGGTTTCCTGGGCCGTACCAAGCGAGCCCAAGAGGAGAAGGAGGGACCTGGCACTGCGCCGGGTCTAATGAGAAGGAAGTTGGGCCTGCACAGGCCCAGCGTAGAAAGGAAAGGCTTCGGCGCAGCCCAAGCGTGGAAGAAAAGGGCTCGGCGGTCTCATCCCACTAGCCCATCAGCTGGGCTGGTCTGGGCTCGGCCCACTGGGCCGAGTGGGCCGAGCCCAATTTTTAGGCCCATCGTTTTTTCGTGCCTTCGCGCACTTGTACTGTTTATTTATTTCCGCGCTCGCACTAATTATTTATCTTTTGTATGCTTGTATGCTTGTTATTTTCGCACGTTTTGCATGCTTAGATAATTTTTCTGTCCGTCTAAATTAATCATTTCCATGGGCATAAATCATCAAATGTTTACACATCTACCTGCGCCTCACAATTCCTATCAAAGAGGGTAAAACCGCCCGTATCCTCCACCAAGTAAACGTTTCTTTCCCTCTTATATATTCACATTTTTTTCGCATATATACTCGTATCCATGAATATATAGAATTGTTAGAATTTAATTCATTGGGCATGATCACATAAATTAGGACTTTTTCATTTTTTCAAGCATGATATAAAACACCTCTTTTATCTGGTAACTTTTTTGGATGTGATTCGAGTGCCTAACACCTTCCCGAGTCCATAATACGACCCCGAACTACTATTCTCGGGTTCAGACCTATTTCGCCTTAGCTTTTATTTTTTATGTCATGATTTTAGGTTCCCTAAACTTAGAAACGAGTGACGACTTCATTATGTGAGATGAATCCAATTTCATCTCACATCTCGTCCCAATCTCGCATCGCGCAAAAATTCCAAAGGGAGTGCGACAAGTAGTACAATACAAAAGTGATGCATTTCTATATCTTTTTAAAGAAAAAAAAAGGTAATTATTATTGATTTTGTAATAATCAGGCAATTATATTTGGAAGCAGCAGCTAGAACTAGAAGCAAGCAACTATGTCTCTACTCTCTGATCTCATCAACCTCAACCTCTCTGATCATACAACCGACAAGATCATTGCAGAATACATATGGTCATCATCATCATCGATCCCTGTTTCTTTGCTTCTTCTGTTCTGTTCTGTTCTTGTATTTTCCAGTTTCAGTCTACATTTAGGATTATGCATTCGTTACAGTGTTAATTTCTTGAGCGTCAATGATACACTTTAGGTTATAAGTTACAAAATCGAGATAAACGTTCCATATGTCCCTTATCTGTTGATGGGTCTCTTTATTTTTTTCTTCTGTTAAGAAATTGATCTTTAGTTTACTGAACAATGATTCCTTCGTTGGTTTCCTAATCTATGCAGGATTGGTGGATCTAGTACGGACATTCGAAGCAAAGCCAGGGTGCGGGGGTGGTCGCTTCAATCCTGTTCTGTTTTTAATTTTCTGTTCACTTTTCTTCTTCTTCTTCTTTTGTTGTTGAATATATATAATTGAATTTTTGCTTTGGCTGATTAATTTCCATAAATTGAATTGAATTGAATTGAGCAGACTCTAGCCGGAGCGGTGAGTGAGGCTAAAGAGCTCCCAAAATGGAACTACGATGGGTCAAGCACTGGCCAAGCATCCGGTGATGACAGTGAAGTCATCTTGCAGTACATACTACTTTCTCTCATTATTTTTTGTCAAGATTATCCGGTAATCTGATCACCACATTAAATACCGACTATTCATGCACTATTAACAAAGAAAAATGTTCATTTCTTTGTGGGGTTAATTGCATGAAGGCCCCCTGTACTATAAAAAAAACAACTTCCTCCCCTCTACTATAAAAGTTGATTATCTAGTACCTGAACTTTGAGTCAGTTGCAAACCCACCCCCTTCCATCCATTTTGACCTTCAATACCAGGTTACTAGGTTTTTCCCTTTTTTTCATTTTTTTTTCTTTTTTTTTCTTTAAAAATTCAGAAAAATAAAATAATTAATTTAAAAAATCTAGAAAAATAATATAATCAATTTAAAAAATAAAAAAAATAATGTAATTAATTTTTAAAATTCTGAAAAATAATTTAATTAATTTCAAAAATTCTGAAAATAATGTATTAATTTCAAAAAATTGAGAAAAATATTTTATATTATTTTTAAAAATTCAAAAAAAATGTAAAAATCCCAAAAAAATAATATAAATAATGTAATTAATTTAAAAATGTAATATAATTAATTTAAAAAATTCATAAAATTAATTATATTATTTTCTAAAAAAGCCATCTTCTAAAAAACAAAGACATGATTTGTTCCACTCAAAAAAATTAATTCTCATCCTCTCAAAAATTCAATGCCCGGTAGTTGTTTTGGAAGACTGTAATTTATAGTATTTTACAATATTCTTTTGGATTTCAATTGTTGAAACACAAAATTCATAAATATGTTAAGAAAAATGAAATTTATAGGTGAAAATTAATAAATTAAATATTTTTTTACTTTCTTTTTCCTCTTCTCCCTTCCCTTCATCATCCACTCTTCTTTTCTGCAAAACAAAAGATAAAATACTTTTTTATTTTCTTTTTCCCTTTCTGCCAATTAAATCCCAAATTGAATGAAAGCCTGCCAAATTTATTCAAGCCAAATTAAATCCAAGCAATCCACTGCCAAATTAATTAGCACACCTCTGCCAAACTAAAATTAAATCAAAACCCATTTCCTCTGCAACGATCCGCCGGCCAACATCTCACTCTCCTCCACCAGCCACATCAAGACAACAACCGTCATCAACCACAACACCACCACTAGCCGAAACCACCACCACCAACAATCAACCAAATCACCGCCACACTGTCCACACTCCACACCATCTTCCTCTCATTCTCTTTTACTATCTCCTACATCCCTACATACCACCACCACTGCACTTTTTTTTCATATCCTAATACATCTAAACAAGATCCATCCCAAAATAACCCAACCTGCTCCCACTGATCTTATACTTCATCTCTCCATCACTGCTCCAGATTTGTTTCAATCGTCTTCTGTCACCACCACCAACCCAACCTTCAACCAAGTCCGCCGCAAGCCGACCACCATCGCAGCCACTAACTCGTTTGGTTTATAGATTTATTAGATCTGAAAATAAAAACGATTAAAGAAAAAAAGAAAAGAAAAATAGAGAATCAATCTAGATCTACTCTTGAAGGGAAGTAGGAGATGGTGATGGTGATAGGAATTAAAATCTGTAAATGGGAATTAATTTCAGGAATAAAAATAGGATAATTAATGATATTTTTTAAAGTACAGGGGTTTAGGTTTGGGGCTGCTGGAAGAAAGAAAGAAAAGAAGAGGATGACGAAGGAAGGGAGAAAGGGAAAAGGAAAAGAAAAAGAAAAGAAAGAGAAAAAAAGAAAAAAAGGTTGGAAAAGAAAAATCAATCGGCAAGGAAAAGAAAAGGAAAAGAAAGAGAGAGAGTGAGGTCGGGGGAAAGTGAAGAAAGAAAGAAAAGAAAAAAGAAATAAAAGGAAAGAGAGGGCTAGTGAAAAAATTTCTGAATTTTAAAAATTAATTAAATTATTTTTCTGGATTTTTAAAATTAATTATATTATTATATTATATTTTTTAAATTAATTACATTATTTTTATTGTTTTTTTGAAATTAATACATTATTTTCAGAATTTTTGAAATTAATTAAATTATTTTTCAGAATTTTAAAAATTAATTACATTATTTTTTATAATTTTTAATTAACTACATTATTTTTTTATTTTTTAAATTAATTATATTGTTTTTCTAGATTTTTTAAATTAATTATTTTATTTTTCTGAATTTTTAAAGAAAAAAAAAAAGGAAAACCTGATAACCTACTATTGAAGGTCAAAATGGATGGAAGGGGGTGGATTTGCAACTGACTTAAAGTTCAGGTACCAGATAATTAACTTTTATAGTAGAGGGGAGGAAGCTGTTTTTTTTTTTTATTACAAGGGTTTCATGCAATTAACCCATCTTTGTGTATTAAGGACAGCCCACAAGCAATATTCAATGACACATTTAGGAGAGGCAAGAACATCCTGGCAAGTCTCTTTTACTTTCTTTCTTTTTATATATATGAAATAAATAAATCAATAGCAGTCATATTAATTAAAAATTACTGAAGTATTTATTAACTTATTTGCAAGTCAATTAAACAATAATAACTAATTTATTTGGATCATGGTATTGATCATTCCGAGTGGCTAGTTACTTTTAACGCTGTTCAATCCTAATCGTAGGTGTCCAGTTAATTTGGGTGACATTAATTTATCCACTTTGTTTTGTTATAATTAAAACAATTATTATTTTGGTATGTTAATAATACTAATTTGACTTAATTAGTTAATTATTAAAATGTCCAGGTGTTATGTGATGCTTACACACCCGCCGGGAATCCAATTTCAACCAACAAGAGATGAGGAATCCTGGTGTTACCTCCTTTTCCTTATGCAGAATTTGGTCCCTTTCTTTTTCTTTTTTTTGAACTCTTTTTTTCAGTGTTTTAAAAATCGGCCTGACCCGACGGTTGGACTGGTAAATCGGTGACCCAAAGAAGATTTCAGGTTGATTCAACTTTTGGACTGGATTTGCAATCGAACCGAAAAAACTGATCGACCCGGTTGGTTTTTATAAAACCGGTGACTCAATCAGGTCGATGTCAAATCAAAACGACGCCGTTTTGGATTTTTTTTTTTAAAAAAAATTATTTTTATTTTTTTCAATATAGAAAATTTGATGGGCCGGCTCATTACAGGCATGGATCGGCCTATTATAGACACCGGTTCAATCCGGTTTTATCCGGTTCAATCATCTAAGTTCGAACGGTTCGCTGAGTGAACAATTTACACTGTACCAACGGGTCAATCCGGTCGAACCCCGGTTGAATCCGGTTCAACAGGTCAGCCTGGTCGGTTTTTAAAACACTGCTTTTTTGAAAGGAAAGTAAAACATATATGGAACATTCAAGTATGGCATAGAACAAGAATACACATTGCTGCAAAAAGATGTTAGATGGCCGATTGGTTGGCCCCTCGGTGGTTATCCTCAACCACAGGTACGAAATTGCGCTCTAGTTACCATATCGCGTAGAACAAGAACTATTTTTTGGGTTCAAAATTTTTAGCTAGTAGCATTAATCCTGTGCTTTCTATGCCACTAAAAAAATGGATGTGGCGGTTTAGTATGGAAAAAGAAACAATGTGATCTGTTATTTGTTGTGCTCACTAAAAAAAGACAAAAGGATGGTGGAGAAAAATGATAGTAAATTCAAAGATCCATGGGATTACATAATCAAATCCACTCTTGATGGCAGTATATGTGAAAGCATCATAAGAAATGGCTTTAGAGTTGTAATTGGGGACGAAGTGAGTACAAAATTTTGGGACGATACTTGGCTTGGCCCATCAAAACTCTCAACGCAATATCCCACACTACACACACTCTCCCTAGCTAAAAACGCCTTAATATCAGACATGCAGTTTTGGGATGGTGAAACTTGGGTGTGGAGATTCTCCTAGAAAAGGCAACTTCTGGTATGGGAAGAAAAACTATTTTATTCGCTCTCCCTAAAACTCCAATTCATTAAACCAAAGATAGGTGTAGAAGATAGTTTTGTTTGGATACAACACAAAAGGTCTTTTCTCACTGAAATCTATGTCACTCAAGCTAAACTGCTTTGATACTGTCTATTCCCCCACTAACCCTATTGCAGGTATATGGAAAGGATTGGTATCCCAAAGGTAGAGGCATTTGTGTGGACGACTCTGCATGGAAGACTAAATACAAAGCAAAACCTAGTAGGCAAAGGAGTCATTCTAGCATCTGACAACTTATGCACTCTTTGCTCTCAGTACGCAGAAACAATTGACCACCTCTTGATTTGGTGCAACATCACTTGGTCACTTGGGACAAAATTCTTAGCTTGGTGGGGACTGAAGTGGTGTGTTCATTCATGCTTACTAGACCTATTCAGCCAATAGCAGTTTATGGTAGAAGGTAAACAACAAAGAAAATTTTGAATGATGGTGTTCTTTATGATTGTTTGGTCTTTCAGGAAAAATCAACTACAGTAGAAGACATTTTTTACTTATGCCAATTCAAACTTCACACTTGGTGCACGGCGGTTGTCAAAGACTTCCCTTACTTGGTTAATGATTTGTTGATTTCCATTGATGGTTTAAGCAAATGGATAAACAACTCTGAAAAGCGCCAAGAGATACTATAGAAGCCCCCTCCATCGTTTAGAATGGAGTGGAACGTCGACGTCTCAACTTTTGGCAAACCAGGTCCAGTGAGAATTGGGGGAGTCTTGAAGGATCAGAGAGGTCAAATAAGGGGAATCTTTTCAAGCTATATAGGGGAGAGTGAATCAAACCCAGCTGAGATCGTAGCCACAAGGAAAGCACTGGAAAACTTAGTGGATGTAGAAGAATTGATAGGAGCTCAATTGGTCATAGAATTAGATTCTCAGAACGCTATCTAGTGGATCAAATTTCCGGACAAAAAACCTTGGAAATTCTATACTGAATTTAGGAGGATTGATGAATTACAAAAGCAATATTTTCCCTCATTCATATGTACCCCGATAAGATGCGATTCTCTTTGACCTGTGTAATGATTATGCAATAACAATCAAATTAAAAAATTGTCGTTATAAATATATTTTTAACGACGAGAAACATAACCTTATAGTTAAAAAATGGTGGTTAAAAATTCAGTGAAAGTGCAAATTCATAAATATAATTTATACAAATTTCTCTCTTAACTAAAATGTCTCTATTAACTAAACAGGCTGTACCTTCTAACAAACGTTGCCTAATTTCAAATGAGTTACATTGGTGTAAAAATAAGTGATGACAAATATTAGTGCATATCAAAATTGTAAAGTTCCGGAAAAAAATTCTAGGCAAGTACTAATTGAATATTTGTTTTTATTTTTGAGTGTTCTTTTAATTGATATTAATCTTTCGTTCGAGTTTTGTCGAGATCTTAAAAGGTAGAAATTCTCCTAGATATGGTTACTAATTGAACAAATTGAACAAACACAAAATGCAATATAAAAGATTAAATTGAGAAAAATGAATAAGCACGATAATAAGAGAGTAATTGAGCCTTTAAACTAGTGTTTTTGGAACCGGACCGGACAGCGAACCGGAAATGAAATTTTCATGGTTTGACCGGGTTCGATCGGGTTCAACCGGATTGAACCATTAGACCGTTTTGAACCTGACACATCAAACCGTTCAATCTTAGATAATTAAACCGGATTGAACCGGATTGTTTTTTCCTTCTGGGAGTATCATTTTATAATATATCAAAATAAAATATCAAGTAGATCAAAAGTTAAAAATAAAGAAACAATCTAACATTCAAATGAAATGTTATTCAAAGTTTAAAGTTCATTCAAACACACTTAAATATCCAAATTACAAAATAAAGAAACACACTTAAACATCCAAAGTTCGAACACACACTAAATGTCCAAATTACAAAATAAAGAAACACACTTAAACATCCAAAGTTCAAACACACACTAAATGTCCCATGGATTGACAACAAATTGATCAAATAATCTTCTTCCTCTTACTTCCCACAGGATCAAATACTTCTACACAGAACTTCCATGCAATATCTGTTTTTCCTCTTACAGCGGCACTTGAAGTTGAACTTGAAATTGGAGTAGACGTTGAATCAGAATTAGACCCGGATGTTTGCATTGAAGCCATATAAAATGAAACCTGAAATTTATCAAGCATTTCTATTACCATTTGAATGTAATTAATTCTATTTAAAATTTATTTCAACAAATTTTCAACATTAGCAAATTCAGCAGCACAGTATGTCATATTTCAACAAATTTTCAACATCAGCACAGTGTATGTCCGGTTCCAAATTCCAATTATTTCAACAAATTTTGGGAGTATTGTTAATGAGGTAAGAAAGCAGTTAAACTACAATCTGTCAAATATTGCAGATATGGAAATTGAAATTTTATACAACAAATTTTATACAGCTAAATAAACTACAATCTGTCAAATAAACGAAGTGGCTATCTAACATGGATGCAACTAGTTTCAGGTATTTAAAATCCAAAATAGAGAAATAAATTAAACTTTTCTATAGTGGAAATAACGAAAGAAACATTTTTTGAGAAGTGTGGAGGGTGAAATTAGCTAAATGAGCAGAAACAGGGGAAGTAGCTATCTTAGTTTTCATCACTGAAAAACATGAATGCAACTAGTTTTAGGCCTTAAAAGAACAACAGAGGAAGAAAATTAACTTGTCAGGAGTAGAACTTAAAAAAAGAAGTTTTTTTTGTGGAAAATGTGGAGGGTGGAAGTAGCTAAATTAAATGAGAAGAAACAGGGAAATTAGCTGGAGGCTATCACCAACAAACATTGAGCAGGCCCAGGCAGATTTGCGGATGAACTGAGGAGAAGGAGAAAGGCAAAAAGGTTGGGAGATCTGACCTCCGGATGGGGCTAAGGCTGAATTTAGGAAATTCTTCTCCAGAAAAATGAACCCAAACTAGAGGTTTAAACACAAGTGTAGCTTCTGTTCTTTCTTTTTTCCTTTTCTTTTTCCTTTTCCATATTCACGCAGAAGAGAAAACCCAACCTTGGTGGTGCCAACATGTCTCACATTTTAAGAGAAAATAAAGATCACGGAAATCATAAATCACAGTGGTACCAACCAGTTTGTTTGGGGTCAATGAGGCACGAAAAGAGATCCACACATGGAAGGAATGAAAACAAAAGGCAAGAAGGGTGGACAGTGTCATTCACTTCGCAAGGAAGATGGAATAAACTACCTGAATTTACTATTGTTAAAAAGAGGAAGGCTTCTGGATGAGGAAGATAGTTTCCAAACTTTGTTAATTCTTTTATCAAGTAAGTGGCAAGAGAAGTGTAATCAAAAATTTATAAAGTGATTTTCTTCTCCTGAAAATCGGCAAAAGCCAAAGGCCTGTGTGCATGAGAAATGATGACCAAATTTTAGATTTGCGCCATTAAATAAGTGGATCGCAAAATTAAACATCAAGTAGTAATGATGGTTTTCACGAAAAGCATGACAATAAAGTTAAAGAAGATCCAATTCAGAAACATACAACTGAAACTAAAGAACAAAGGAAACTATGCTCTAGTGTGTGCGTGTGCACTCCTTTGCGCATGCGAGTGTGCACATGCAGAGTGAGAAAGAGTAACAATAGAAAATGAAAGTACCTATGAACTTCTTGAGCAACGTCTTGGAAAGGAAAGGACGAAGCAGAAACCGGTGGCGGACCGTCACCGAAGAAAAGGACGAAGCAGCAACGACGGTAGCGGACGGTGACGGTGGCGAACGAAGGACGAAGCAGACCTATGGTTTGCAACTCTGGTGAAAATTTGGTTGGTAGCAGAAGGAAAGAACGAAGGACGAAGCACAAGAGGTTTTGAGTGAAAAATGGGTTGGTGGGCCTAGAGAAACGGCGTCGTTTTGATCATACGCCTGTGGGCCGGTGAACATCAAAACGGCGTCGTTTTGGTTGGTAATCGAACCAGCCGGGTTGCTATCGAACCGGTCGGTTCGCCGGTTGTCAAAAAACTGGCCGGTTCAACCTGGTTCACAAGCATTTTCGGTCCGACAGCTGAATCAGACCGGAAAGCTAAAAAACCCCGGTTGAACCGACCGGACCGGTTCCAAAAACACTGCTTTAAACTACCACGTTTGGTGTTGATTGTCTCAAATTCAAACCAAATGAGATTTCAAAAAACAACAAAATTCTCTAACTTAAAAAAATATATATATTCATTTTTAAAATTTATTTTAATTATTAATTTATCCAAATTAATAAATAAAATAATTTAATGTGATTATTTTGCTATTCTAGAATAGGTTAAATATTGTGATGTGTTTCATTAGTAATTATTTAAAAGAGTAACTTGACATTTTGTTTAGTAAATTTTTAGTTAAAATTTGTAGAGTAATAAAACAATAAAAGAGAACTAATTCATTATCTTCAACATGCTAATATTTTGGAAGTTATTATCTATCATACACTTATATAGATAGTCTTAACTAAAATTTATTTACGTATATTTGAATCAAATTGAATTAACTAAATTATTATTATTTAAGGATAAAATAGGGAAAAAAATTATTTTTCTTTAGGATTCTTAGTATGAAAGAAACAGAAGAATATTATTTTCGCTAAAATCTTAAATATTATCCAAACACAGTAAAATATTTTTATTAAATAAATAATATAATTTATAAATTATTTAATTTGAAATAAAACTCTCCACTCAAAAATGTCATTTATTAATTCATGGAGTCTCTCTAATAGTAATTATTAGGTGTTCCGGGGATGACATCTTACACCCGTGAGTTGTCATACTCCAACCAATAAAAATTAACCATGTGGTTTTTTTTTTACACATCATACAATTTAATAATTGCCCTAAACATCTATTATCTTCTAATTCTAAAATTAGAAAAAAAATTAACAATCCTCCTCCTCCCTCTTCCACAGACGCAGACGCCGCCACTCCTCTATTTTCACCTACCCCCACCTCCTCCTCCTCCCTCTTCCATCGACACCCAACCTACCCTCATCGACGTACCCACCGATTCTCTCTTCTTCGTTGACAAAACCCAAGGTAATTATTTTACTTATAAACCCAATAAAATGGTTGTGAAAATGTACTTAGCGTTTTCAAACTTCATATTTTGCTGGGATTATTGCTTCTCTCAATGTGTTCTCTGATGTGACTATTACTTGTATAGCTATCTTTGCTGGAAATTTTGTTACAAGAAGAAAAACGAACAGCGGCTGCCACGGCGTGTGTAAACAAACGAAAGACGAACAGCGGCTGCGTATACCCAATTTTTTGAGATGCATGTGTTTATTATTGATTTACCGTAAAATAAAAAGCTGGGGTTTTTTTTAATAAAACATGAAATATCTTATGAGATGCTTGTGTTGGCATGTGTACTGTAATAAAAACTTGTTTGTTTATTATATAAATATGAACATCAAGAACTAGGAGATTGTTTATTATGTTTCTTGTATAGGACAAGTCAATTTGGAATTGTGATGAGGACTTCCATTGTTGGGGGACTGCTTAATGCGTATGCACATGTTGCATCACCTTTGGGTGGCCAAACATTGAATAATAGTAAATGTGATGCTGTAGCTTCAATCATTACTGTAGAATTGTATTTGCAGCACCCACCGTTGATGTGAAATGAAATTCTAAATTTTAATGATTCGCTGCATTTTCTTTTGATGTTGTTCGCAGGTGAAGATGGATATGAAGGGAGCAGCAGAGAAACGTAGAAGTATGGAGAATATGAAAAGGAAAAGAAAGGATGAAAAGAAACGTAATCTCATTCTCTCCTTGCTGTTTTGGCTTTCTCATTCTCAGTTTGGATGAAGAGAAACCTTGATACTTGACTGGGAAGGGCAAGATGTCTTGCCGGAGCAAATCAAAGCTGTACTTCTCGATATTGCCGGCTTCCATGGATTGCTGTAACTCACAGTTTGTAACACGTAGCTTTCGTACAAACTGAGGTGCTAACTGTCCTGTACGCTGTAGCTCTAGCTCAAGTAGTCTGTAAATGCTATTTGCTTCTCTACTTCCATTGGTAAAACAATGTTGTCACCAAATTAATTTGCTTGGATTGTGTTTGGTAACAGTTTTATGTTGGATTATGGTATGCAATGCCAGTCAAGTATCAAGGTTTCTCTTCATCCAAACTGAGAATGAGAACTTTGTAACATTTTCATAATCTAGGAATTTTGTGGTGTTGATATCTTGAATACGTTTATATAAAATTTTACACTATTTCAACTATCACGGCCACTGTCAACCAATCACAACCTCTGGTTCCAATGTGGAAGCCATGAATACCACTGCAGACTCCACCATTTCCACACATTTGCCACCAACTTGGTTCTAGTTACCTAGACAAGACTGATGCTTGAGCTACCTAAATTTATATTCATCCAAACATTTAAAGATCTCAAACTACACACAGGGATTGGTTTGCCAATGTTTCTCACTATTCTGTAGCAAAGTTTCATACTTAGATTGTTCTGAGAAATAAAACTCGGTACCATAATGGGATATAAATTATAATGGACAATAAAGAAAAAGGAGAAAAGAACTGCATAACTATTATAAGCTATATAAGTTTCCCATAAACGTCAACCTATGAAAAAGACTTCTGTTCACATTATTTGTTATTTAAAGGAAAAATGCCTGCTCTTGGAATTTTGGAAGTGAAGACCCAAAAATAACTAACAGATGTCCCGAAAATCACAATAAATATTAAACTTTTGTCTAATCTGATGCCTAATCTGTCTTGGCAGCATCATCTGTAACAAAGATCATCAACTGAGATTATTGTGCGTGCTCTATAAGCTCATATTTCGTTGGGCACTTGAACTTAAACTTGAACCCTTCATTACGAATAAAAAAAAAAGTTAACAATTTCAATTCTAAATTTAAGTAAAAGAAGAAATGAAACTAAAATTAAAAGTTACCTGTGGTGCTACTTAGGTAGACATTGGCACAACCATTTGCGCTGAGAATTGGAGCGGGACTGAAGTATTCATCTTTTCGTCGCATGTTGATATTATTCAAAATCAAAACAAATTAGAGGTTATGTGATTTTTTTAGATCAAAAATATTATTATTTATTTGAAATTATATCATTTTAGCATTATAAAGGAATTACCTGAGTAGATAACATATGTGATAACAGTTGAGAATGCGACATTTGTTGGTCTTGAGAAACATGCTGCATAAATTAAATTACAAGATTATAATCTATCCATATTCTTTTTCCAAGTTAAATAATTTATACTTTTATTTTTACCTGAGAATTATTCATAATACTTGGTGTAATTGGGAAGTTACTTGGGAAAGATCTCTCAATTACAGTATGTGAGGAACCAATATGTGCGTTCTTCATTTTTCCTGCATGAAACGTATATATCATAATAAGAATATGAGCTTATAAAAGAAGTGTACTGATGTGTAATAATAAAAATAAATGATCACTTACTTGAATTTGGTTTTATTTTTTGCGCTTTCTTTTTCTACTTCTCCCAGTGATTTTTAAGTCTTGCATTTGAAATACCTTTTGGCTTTACACGTGGTGGGTCTAGTACATTTTCCTCATGCTCACCATTAGTATCCATGTTAACCTCATTGTCTTCCGCATCACAATCAACACTCATACTTAGCTTAGACAATTGTCTTTCAATTTCTCCATTCATCTTCAACAAACTATCCCGACAAATTTGTCTTGTCGACTCATTGCCTTGATATTTTGTGACTATATTGTAGGCATACCTGATCATACGATTGCGGAATAAAGTTTTCGACTCAATATCACCATTAAGAGATGACTTTACATGCTCATTGTGAAAGACTCTCTCCTTTGCATTTTTTGTCCATCTATCTAATATATATTGATCAGGAATCTTGGTCACATTTTTCAAATTAAGAACTTTCAATGCATGAGAGCATAACAAACCCACTGATTCAAATTTTTTGCAACTGCAATTAATATCTAAAGTGCATGCATTGAAATTGATAATGCATGCTCTTGATTGCATCCCCTCCCTAGTTACCTCAAAACTGTAATGATCTTCAACACAAGAAAGTTCACGGTGAGTCGTTGCAATGGCATCAAGTAACTTTTTCTCAAATAATTTGAAAATCTTGCAGGAGTAAACTTTTGCTGCATGGTTTAAAAGGCCACTATTTTTTATTATTCGAGAAGGAATACCTTGTTTGCAGCGAAAATCCGCTTCAGCTTCAGAGAAACGCCAGCTTGCAACTCGATTCTCAAATTCTGCCACAAACTTCATAAGTGATGTGGTTTTGCTTGCTATTTTGTTCAAAACATGATTTGTACTTTCACTTCTTTGTGAAGACAAAATTCCAGCTGAAAAGACATCTTTATTCAAAGCTGTACACCATTTTTGCCTAATTTCATACAAGTCATTCAACCAACGATGTGCATCAACATCTTATCCCATGTCTCTTGGAACTCAATTTCTGTGTCACACCCCTCTAAACACTTGTAAAATAACTTGCGAAATTCAGGATTAGAATTGAAACTGCCCAAATGAGAAGGTGCATTTTTTGAAATGTGCCACAAACATAACCGATGACGTGTAGTAGGGAAAACCACCTTAATTGCATTGGCCATCACTTAATCTTGATCAGTCATTATAGTCTTTGGTGCTTTCCTACCCATAGACTCTAAAAATGTCCTAAATAACCACTTGAACGATGATGTTTTCTCATTTGACAAAAATGCACATGCAAACATTACGTTTTGCCAATGATGGTTAACTCCCACAAATGGAGCACAAATTAAGTTATACTTATTTGTGCGATAAGGGGTGTCAAAGATAACCACATCACCAAAACAATCATAATCAATTCTTGACCTTCCATCCCTCCAAAAAAAAATTCACCATCCGATTTTCTTCATCTACATCTTCAAGTGGAAAAACATAACATCCTCCATGGTTCTTTTCTTGAAATGATTGATGACACTCTGAGAATCACCAGCTTCAATCATTTTCATTTTCTGCTTATTAACATAATTGTAACAATCTCTTTTTGTGAAGCCTACGTTCTCCTCGCCACCAACTTCTCCGGTCATTAGAGAATAAGCTTCAGCAACCCCTATTCCTGCAACAGTACAAAGTTCATTAGAATTTAGAGATAGAAATTTTACAACTACTTTATTAATCTTTTACGTAAATATAGTAAAGTGCAAAGAAAAGAAAATCGTTGGTATTCTACCTGCATTGACAACGGTATCAATAACATTTGTCTTTGCCTTACTTACTTCTCTATTCATTCTTAATAAATGAAGTTCAGACGGCGATGCCAATTCATGATTATGCGTCAGGACAAATGTCGTAACCTTCCACATGTCATTTTCAATCAAAAAACGCACCATAGCCTTACAATCGGTTCTTGTCTCAAATTTATTTTGATGTCTGTCTTTGCATAGTTGGTAATCAACATATTTCCCTTGTTTTGAGCAACAAAATTCTTTTGATCGAAGCTCTTTTGTTCCTTCACGGTATCTTTTTTTTGATTTTCTGACATTAAATCCAAACCGATTTGCATAATCTTTGTACAAATCGTATGCCTCATCTTCATTGTGCACCACCATCCCTAACAAATCATCTTTAGCTTCTTCCTTTTGTGCCTGCTTCCCTTTATATTCCATCTCTTCTTGTACCAGTAAAAACTAATTACTATATACACAAAGCAAGAAGAATAAGACGAAAAATATTAGATTACAGTACACACTATTCTATAGATAACCAAGTAGCTAGTGTTTGTCCTATACAAGAAACATAATAAACAATCTCCTAGTTCTTGATGTTCATATTTATATAATAAACAAACAAGTTTTTATTACCGTACACACGCCAACACAAGTATCTCATAAGATATTTCATGTTTTATTAAAAAAAAACCCCAGCTTTTTATTTTACGGTAAATCAATAATAAACACATGCATCTCAAAAAATTGGGTATACGCAGCCATTATTCGTCTTTCGTTTGTTTACACACGCCGTAGCAGCCGCTGTTCATTTTTCTTCTTGTAACAAAATTTCCAGCAAAGATAGCTATACAAGTAATAGTCACATCAGAGAACACATTGAGAGAAGCAATAATCCCAGCAAAATATGAAGTTTGAAAACGCTAAGTACATTTTCACAACCATTTTATTGGGTTTATAAGTAAAATAATTACCTTGGGTTTTGTCGACGAAGAAGAGAGAATCGGTGGGTACGTCGATGAGGGTAGGTTGGGTGTCGATGGAAGAGGGAGGAGGAGGAGGTGGGGGTAGGTGAAAATAGAGGAGTGGCGGCGTCTGCGTCTGTGGAAGAGGGAGGAGGAGGATTGTTAATTTTTTTTCTAATTTTAGAATTAGAAGATAATAGATGTTTAGGGCAATTATTAAATTGTATGATGTGTAAAAAAACCACATGGTTAATTTTTATTGGTTGGAGTATGACAACTCACGGGTGTGAGATGTCATCCCCGAAACACCTAATAATTTCTCGTGTTTGAGATCAAGAATTTAGAAGAGGAGGAGTGGAAAGTTCGAGAATTAATGAACCATAATAAAAACAACTTTACTTTAAAGTTTTCAAAAAAAAAATAGAAAGAAGAGATTAATGTGTGCTCCCAAAGTTTTCAAGTCTCTATCTCTTAGTTTTTTAAGTCTCATCTCTTGGAGGGAAAAAGGAATATATATATACACTTCCAAGAGGACAATTTGCTACTCCCTCCGGTCCCCAAAGAATGTCTTTTACTATTTGCGCACGCATCTCAAGGAGGTCGGATGACTTACTATTTGACCCCGAAAAATTTTGTACTTTTTTTCGAACGTATGTTAAGGATACACGTAAGTTCGAAAAAAGTACGAAATTTTTCGGGGTCAAATAATGACTCATCCGGCTTCCTTAAGATGCGTGCGCAAATAATAAAAGACGTTTAATAGGGACCGGAAGGAATAGCTGATAAACACTTGACTCATGTCGATAAGAGTCACTCACAGGTCACACCAACATCACTCTCACTCTCACTCTCGGCTCAAGCACGTCACACACCGGACAATAGCGAGGAAATTAAAAATCTCAGGATATCGATAAGACATATTCAATATGGGAAAGAAAATGTGTGTATGTACAGTGCTTCTTTTGTCTTATTCGTTTTTAACAGTTTTATGACTGCTATGCCCTTTTTTTTGGTTCTTGGACTGTTTTTCCTTACCTCTGAGTCTCCCCAATTCCAATGGATTGATATCGAGAGTGAAACGCGCGTAAACGTCAATGCTCTCATTCCTTTCACCATACCATCACCGTCTCTTCCTCTCCAAATCTGCAACTCCTCCTCCATCTCTCTTATCATTCCAGCACTATTCCTTCTTCTTATATCATCTGGTAAAATTCTCTCCTTCCAATCAAAGTAAAAGTATCTTAATCAATTTCGGTTTTGTGGTGGGTATTTAAGTTTTCTTTTCATTTATTACTTTTTTTACTAATTGAACAAATTGAACAAACACACGATAATAAAAGAGCTATTGAATTTTTATACTACCATATTTTATGCCGATTATTTCGAATTAGCGTACGCGTGCGAGGTTTAATGGTTGCATGGACGCGTCCCACCCACGCACAAGTTTGAACAACATTAGACTACACGCTCTTGAATAAGTCGTTCAGTCGTCTTTTTTGCATAATAATAATACATACGTTACCACTTGCATGAAGGAACTAATAAAGAATTATTGCACACACAAAAAATTAATAAAAAATTATTCTCGACCAAAAATAAAAAATATTCGTCATTACCCACCGAAGTTTATGCTTCTTAACTCTTATCAATCATGGTATCACTTATCATGAATTCTGATATCACAATTTTATTTTATATATATTTTTTATCAGAAAAGGGAAATTCCATTAAATATAAATATAAAAATAAATAAAAAAGTGCTGCATTACTCAGATCCAGCTGAAGTCCACATATGTAAGAGTATTTGGTAGTGGAAAATGAACGAGGCAGCCACGTGTTCTCTTACCGACGTGTGATTCGAGCTTCGTATTTTTGACAAATTCCAAGTCATGTGAGAACAACGTACGTAGAGGGAAAAGCTCATGGTAAGTCCCACGCACCTGCTCCTACACAAGCCTTACCCCTCAAGTCCACGCTCTTATGCGCCTTTTTTACTCCCCTGTTCATTCATTTCCTTTCTTCTCCATATCTATTTATTTATTTCCATTTCCTCCATTTTCTTATCCACACTCTTGTTTCTGTCGCTCTTCTACTTCAAATTCAATTATTTCCAAACAGTACAGTCTCCTCTCCTCCTCCCATTTTAGGGAAAAACCCAGATTTTACTTTCCTCTGTTTTTCGGAGAAGAAAAGGAGAGAAATGGGCGGTCTTTCTTTCTTTCTAACAACAAATTTTACAATTTTTCTGAATTTTCTCTTGCCTCTGCTCGACAAAATCCCTTCTAAGGTTTTGCACATGCAAATTGAACATATGGTCGCTTTGCTTTGCCGGACTAGCAGAGATCGGCAGCGGTACCATAAGGGTTATCGCCAAGTTGTTGGGTGCGTTCTCTTCCCATCTCTCTCTCGCGTTCTGTTCTTATTTTCCATTTCATTTACCATCTGTTTTCTTTACTTTTATGGAATTTTCTTGTTTTAATGAGTTTTATAATCTGGGTTTCTTTTAGTTTCTTGTGGTTTCCTTTTCTGATGAAAAAAATCCCTTAAATTATGCAGGTGCGTTCCTTACAGATACAAGAAATCTGATAAATCCTCTTCAATTGGGTGCGCTGAGGGTGCAGAAATTGAAGTTCTTGTCATCAGTTCTCAAAATGGGGAAGGCATGTTGTTCCCTAAGGTACAAATTTACATATCCTGGTTGATCTGTAGATTATATTAATAAGAAAGTTTTGCATATATGAGAACTAGTGGTTTGAATTATTATTAGGTCATGTTTTCAATCCTTGGATTAATATTGTTGCAAGAATTGAAACAAGCATTCTATTTTCATGTACTGTTCATTTGATTCTTATATTCTGTTATCTGTACCGAATCATTCAGATGATTTTAGTTTAATGAATTAACCTTGCGGTTGTGGATGAATTTATGTTGATAGGGTGGATGGGATGACAATGAATCTATCAAAGTTGCCGCTGAGCGCGAGACGCTAGAGGAAGCAGGAGTTATTGGCACGATTGAAGTAAGCATCTGCACAGCTAGATTATCACATAAGGAGTCTCCCGTTTCATTTATCTGTTTTGTGTATTCTAACCATTATGACGAAAATGAATACGTTATGTTTGCAGGATAAGTTAGGTGAATGGAAATACAAGAGCAAAAGATCTGGCATAATGCATGAGGTTTACATGTTTGGGATGCTTGTTGAAAGACAGTTGGAGTGCTGGCCGGAGAAGAATATTCGAGAGCGAAGATGGGTATGTGTACATCCGTCAATACTGCATCCGTGAATTGATGATTCAGTTGTTGAGAGGATGAAACTAACTGTACTATGCATCTGCATTTTCTTTTTTCAGGTGACAGTTGATGAAGCCAGAAGAGTATGTCACAAAGCTTGGATGAGGGATGCTTTAGAAGAATTGGTTATAGTTAAGCAGACCAGCAAAAGCAAAAGATTGAAACAACCGGTGCGTAGATTAGACGGAATGCTTTTTGCAAATCGCGATTCTCGCTAATGGTGTTCTTACACAGTTGGTGACTAGACGTAGAAGATGGAGGGGTTACAAGGTAGCTGAAGATGTACAAATGTTGCTCTTTTTTTTCCTCTCGATCTTTCGCTTTTTGTATAAATTTTGATTCGTTAATTCTTCCAATCGATGAAATAGCTTTCAGAATCTTTTGGACATCTCCTTTTTTATGGTCGTAATTTGTGGGGAAATCATGAAATTACATGTTGTTATGACAACCGCTAATGTCACAATCTCTTGAAATTAGAAGTATGATGCCATCCCCATGAAATCCTTGGTGGAAAGGGAAAGAAGGGGATCAAAATTTCCAACTTTTTGTAAAGATGTTACTCTTGTTGTTGTGCAATTTCGTGGTGGAGACTGAAGTAAACTATGAGGCACCAACTTGGCACCCATCCCTTAAATAAAATAAAATAGCCAATCCTAAACTTTTAAATTTTATTAGAGCATCTAGTAATTTAAAGGTTGATACGATCCATGTATCCTTCTTTGCTATGTGCATTTGTTTAAGTTTTGATTATATTTTTGTTCAAGTGTTTGTTTATTTGTCTTCACAAGTTTAAATCAAGGGGCTAAAAGAGATTGACTTTTTCCTAGAGAACCTACTAGAGATTGCTAGATTGCTTTCTTTGAGGCCGCAAAAATACGAAAAAGAAATCCTTTGCCTCGTGATTAAATTTTCATATATATATATAATATAATTATATAACTAAAACAATAAAATTCAAGAACAAAAATGTTTTTTTTTAAAGTAGTTCTTTTTAAATGGATTAAACCAAAAGAAAGAAGTTATTACATCAATTTTACTAACAAATATGTTTAAAATTAAAATATCAACTTTTTTTAAGAACTTCTTACAAACTTTTAGATCTAAAGGCTTCCAAAAGTTTTTTTTTGTTTCATGTACAAAAAAAGACCGTTTACTATCCCAAAACAAAGTAAAGGAGGGAAGAGATGCTGGGTAAATTACCTTAAAAAAATCTTATAGTTTATAACATACGGTGATTAACTCTCTTTAATTTAAAAATTTATAATATAAATTTTATAATTCTCTAAAAAAATACAATTTTAACATATCTAATATTTAAAATATCTAAAATAAACGGTAAAATAATTCAAAAAATTATACAATTTTGAGAGTAAATGTAACAAATATGAAAGAGTTCATTCCATAAAGAAATTGAAAAAATAATAATGAGAATTTTTTTGTAAAATATTTAAAAACAAATTAATTAAAAAACAAATAGTAAGTAAAAATTATTCATTTTTTTATTGTGTTAAGTTCTACCATTTTGTGTCCAAAATTCATTATTTTTAGAAATGTTTTACTATTTGCTTTGGATTTTTTAATTATTTAAAAATGTTAAGATTATAACTTTTAGGTAGGATGTCCAAAAATAGGTTTGGATCGAACACCAAACAGAAACTGACCATTTTCGAATCTAACCGGTTTGGACTTAAAAATCAGTCCAATTCCATTTCTAAAAAACATCAATCCGAAAAAATCCATTCCAAACCAGTTCTAAAAAATATAAACCCGGTAAGTGGAACCGGAACTAGGGAACCGAACCATGTTCTTATATTTTATATTTTTTATATACAAAATAATATTTATAATAGTATGTAAATTATAAAAATAGAAATTGAAAAATGTATAGAAAAAATATTTATATAGGTTATAATCGAAACCGGACTCAGAGTGAAATAACCATTTGTTTCGGTGTAGTTCAGTTCCATATTTTATAGAATTAGACTAATTGGGTAAACCACGAGTTTGTCTAAGAGCTAAACTGAACCGACCCGTGGACACATCTACTTTTAGGAAACTATAACTTTTATATTGCACGTTTTTAAACTATAAAGGTTAAGTGGAATATTTTATAAATTATAGGATTTTTTATGTAATTTAATGTCAATAAAATATACCTAATTTCTCAAATGCGTTACGACTAATGGTATTTCAATTTTGTCAATTGGATCATTGAATTTTTTCTCAATTGGACAATTTTAACACTCCAACCATAAATTTCACTAATTTTCATTAAAATTATCATGTATAACGTATTAAATTCATCCAATTTTAGCACGCAATAAACTAAACTAAAAAAATAATAAAAATAGAATAAATCAATTTTAGTTCATTTCATACTAAAATTGAATTAATTTAATATTCACCTGTAAGCTGTTTGACAATTTCAATAAAAAATACACCCTTCGTTCCAAATTAACTGACCCTTTGACTTTTGACATGCATATTAAGGAGGCCGAATGACTCACTATTTGAGATAATTTTGTCCCGAATTTTTTCTTGAACGTACATTAAGGATTAACGTACGTTTGATAAAAAGTACGATTTTTTTTTGTCTCAAATAGTGAGTCATCCGATTTTTTTAATATACATGTCAAAAGTTAAAATGTCAATTAATTTAGTACGGAGGGAGTAGTAAGATTCACGAACAAGGTTGAAAGTATTACCGATGATCCTGTTAACAAAATTAGAACATTGGTATCCTTTTTGCCCACAAAACAAATAAATATATTTACTAATATTTATTGTATAGAACGACACCGTTTCTCTTTTACTATATATATATATTATACACTCTGCACCTACGTGTGATTTTGCTAGGTTTAACCGTTGTAAATCAAGCAAAACAAGAGAGGACTGTGGTTCCGAAAGCGCCACCAAGCGTGGTGTTCAAATTGGTGGTAAGCATTTCCTCTTCTCCAAGGAATCAGGAAAACCCAATACAAATTTGTCTCTTACTTCCTTTGATAATGGATTGGTCACCATCCTTTTTTTTCCTTCATTGGTATTGTCGTTGTACTGAGTTGTAGAATTGATTTATTGATTTTTGTTTGGATTGATGGGTGATAAGGTGGTGGTGGTGATGGGGATTGAGCGAATCCAGAATCTATGGGGAGGGAGGCCAGGGCAAGTTTCTCCTAGCTTCCTTGTCGACAAGAACAGCGCTCATGATTTATCATTGGAAGGAGCAGAGAGACAGAGGGGGTTCTCTTCTGCTCAGCTTCACCGGTCAGACTCCACAACATCCGATGGGAATCTAGGGATTGTGGAGAAAGCTGTCTCTGCTGCTGGTGCTGCCTTCTTCTCCGCGATCATCGTTAACCCCCTTGATGTCGCCAAAGTAATTTCTCTGCATTACTCGTGTGTCTATTTGCTTGCCCATGTAGTCAATGATTGTAATGTTGGAGGCTAGAAGTGTTTTTTCCTCAAAAAATTGAAAATTTGATGTGTGCCTTTATGTTACTGCAGACAAGGTTGCAAGCACAAGCTGCTGGAGTTCCATATTCTCACCCGCTCAGTAACATCATAAGCCGGATGGCATATTTTGGCCCAACCATGGTACATGACTTGTCTATAGACTATAGTATTTGTAATTTCTAGCTAGTCTTTCTGCCCAAGCTTGTGGCTAAGTGGGGCATTACATGCTTGTGTGGCAGATGTTTGCTGATCTTAGGTGTTCACCTTCATGCGCACGTGCTGGGGTTCATGGAACTGTATCTATTTGTCCTCCAGATTGTTTTCATTATAAAGGAACTTTGGATGTTTTCTACAAAATCATTCGACAGGTTGGTGTTTCCTGTCATTTTCTCTTTGCTATATAGATAACTCGATCTGCTGCTAGGGGAAAAATATAAAATTTAAGTCTAAAGAGAGAAGCTTCTTCGATGGTACCAGTGATTTCATTCTGGTCTTTTAGAATGTGAGCATAGTGACTGAAAATTGTTCTGTTATTTGCTGTTAAACGTAGGATTACTTTGGGTAATTATATTTACATTTAAGTTTTCAATTGGCTTGAGCTATCATCAATTGCTTAACTGGAAAGGAAATTCTCAGGAAGGATTTGCAAGACTGTGGAGAGGGACAAATGCTGGTCTGGCCCTTGCTGTACCATCGGTATGTTCTTCATTTAGCCACAGACTTGATATTGCTTTGGCAGTGTGGCAATATGTGATAACTTGGTATTCTATGGGCTTTTTTTGTTGCTCATTTATGTTTCCACAAGCAGGTCGGGATCTACTTACCGTGCTATGATGTATTTCGCACCTGGATGGAGGAATTTACTCACCACAATGTTCCTGGTGCAACACCATATGTGCCTGTAGTGGCAGGCGCATTGGCACGTTCTTTAGCTTGTGCAACATGTTATCCAATTGAACTTGCTAGAACCCGCATGCAGGTAGGAAGGAAATATCCTACATGTTATGTTTTCAAGTCTTCTTTTTATTTGGGTTGTTATATGCCAGATTGTGTTTCAATTTTCAACATTGATTCTACTATCACTCTATTGCGTACCATGCATCCCCAAATGCTAGTCAATTTCTTAAATCTTCATTTACAATTGATGGAAGTCATAATGATGTATGGTTGGTGGAGGGAAATGGAATTCCTAGAGGAAATAGGCTCAAACAACAATTTGTTTGAAGATGGAACAAGAGAAGAAACTTAGGATTGTAGGAAAACCTCTAGGCTTATATTAGCTCAATGAAATAACAAGAGACCCATCAAAAAGCATAGGAAGGCACCTATTTATACTACTATGACAAAAATCTAATGCTTGTAGTGAAGAAAAAAAACTTGATTTAGCCCTTGTCCTAATCTGTATAGGGAAGAGATTATTCCTAATCCTGATCAGATTAATAATTTGTACATCCTATGAAATCTAAATAGCATATGGATTTCTAAATTGAGACAAAAAGGGAAATAGCTGTGTCAATTAGACTCTTTTGTTGGCTGTGATCAATCTCCAAAGTCTTGCAATGTAAATTCTCTTAAATACAAGGGCCGCCACATTCTCTCGTTTCCATCACTTATCTATTTTCAACATCCAATGTATTGGTTGAAAGTTTTCCCTTCATCTTTCTTCATCCACTTGTATGAAAGGATATAGCAATGAGAAGGCATAATAACGGTACACTCTGCAACATCTGGACTTATATAATATCCTTATCCACTTTTGAGTTTTGATACATTTTCATCATTGAACTATAAAATGATAACTTGTGATAGTAAGCTTTTCACCAGTCTTAATCAGTGAGAGGCAGGATATTTTATTTGGATAATTTACGTTGCTCCCTAATGTCGGTTGTTGGTTTTGTTGTGCAACAATACATTTCATTTGTTCTCAATTCTTGTCTTAGTTGATGTCATTATCATTATCCTCACCTTTATTATTACTGTGGGAGCTCATTGTTTTCTAAATTTGTTGTAACTATCATAGGCATTTAAGGCAGCCCAAATTGGATGTAAGGCTCCAGGAGTTTGGCAAACACTACTCGAAGTCCTCACACATGCCAAGAGTACAAATAACTTTCGAAGCAACTGTAAGTTGATTGTCTACTTATTTTGAATCTTCAATAGGTTGTGTTGTTGCACAAATGGAAGTTTGGACTATTAGGTGACATAACATTCAAATAATCTAGACTAACAGACTACTTTATGATGTTATGGCCGTGACTAACCTTAGGAGTTCCTCGTTATTTGAATGTTTGTGTGTTAATAAGAATAACGATATAAATTATTATTATTTTTAAGCAAAGTGTATTACTTCTCTTTTGGTTGGCACTGGCTCATTAAAATGGCTGTATAGGAGTTAAGACAATACTGAAAACATGGGTGATGCTGAAAAGGAAGATTTGAATATTACATCTTTAATGATATAGTGCAAATCATTTTGTTGTTTCGCACATTTCATAATTTTACTGACATGATTTCTTGCTGCAGTTAGAGGTTATAGCATATTGTGGACAGGCATGGGCGCTCAGCTTGCTCGTGATGTTCCATATTCTGCAATTTGTTGGGCAACCCTTGAGCCTGTGAGATTTGTCTTTCTGACTGTTTTTTGTGTATACTTTATTGTTTTGTTATCTTCTCTTAAAGTGTGAATGTAGACCGTTTGTATGCCTTATTTTACTGACAAATGAAGATTTATTTCTTCTGTGTATAGATGAGGAGGAAACTTCAACGCCTAGTAGGTGACGAACCCAATGTGGCAAGTGTTTTTGGAGCGAACTTTTCTGCTGGTTTTGTTGCTGGTACCCTTGCTGCTGGAGCTACATGTCCTCTAGATGTTGTAAAGACCCGGAGGCAGATTGAGGTTATTACTCGGAGGGGATATTAATTATCAGTTACTTTGTTAGAATGTTTGACTTAGTAGTCCATTTCTAATGCCTGATTACAGATCTAACAAAATAATGGAAGGACATACTGCTTATGCTACTTTTATGTTTTATGAAAACATTAAGGAAACTGATGGGATTAATTGAATTGGGTTGTAGTTGGTAACTTAACAGTATGATTGGTATATATTGGTGTCTTGCCAACAATGCTGATAAGCGTAGTGCCTTTTTGCAATTTTCAGAAAAATCCTGTTAGAGCGTCGCAGATGACGACATGCAATACTTTGGTTGAGATCTTGAGGTACCTTTTCTAATTTATTATTTGCTTAATCAAATGTAGTTACTTATCTGAAGAACACCTGGATAGTTGAAACACTCTTTAACTATTTGGCCTTTCAAAAAACAATATCAACCATTGTTATTTATTTTTCGGTATTGTACCAGAGAGAGAAAGGCATGTTGGATATATCCAAATTTTTTGATAGTAGATGCAGGAGAATGGAGAACTAAGGGCCTTTTTATGTTCTTTATTTACTGGTGTCTTAAATGTATGATCTTTTTTTCTCCATTAAGTTTGTATTGTAATGAATCTTGGATTCAATTGGAACAGAAGCGGAGGAATGAAAGGGCTATTCACAGGCGTTGGCCCTCGAGTTGGACGTGCTGGGCCCTCTGTTGGGATTGTGGTTTCGTTTTATGAAGTTGTGAAGTTTGTTCTGCATCAACAGTATGCAGCTTGATGACGAGGAGAGCAGTGTTAACTTTCAGTTGTCTCGGAATGCTTGGTCGATGGTTGGAAGGATCGTGTAGGAATAGACTAACAAAGCCTACTGGCTAATGTGAATAACACAATGTGCAGAGAGAAGTGGCAATTTTGTTTGCAGGGCAGGTGCTTTTGTTTCTAGGTAGGTAGGGCAAGTGATCAATAGAAATCTCAATTTTTGTTTTCCAGGTAGCGCTCATAATTTATTGGGCTAAATTGAGATGAAATTTTGTATGTCCATGAAACTTTCTTCTTCACCTTTTTGTCAACTGCCAGTCTCTTTTAGTCTGGTGCAGCTAGTTCTCAGTACAGTTTGCTACAGAATCAGAACAAAAGATGGAAAAATTACCAAGCTCTCTTCTGTGACTTTTTGTCCTACAGTCAACATTTTTTTAGTGGTTTATCTCCCTTGCTAAGGTGGTTTCAATTATTACCCGTAAAGCACAAATATTGACGTTGGACGCCAACATAATATATATATTTATGTGAATTAATATATATTATACTATGAAAACGTCATTTATAATATTAAAAAATGAGTTTTCAACTATATCTCTAACAATAATATAATTGAAAAGTCAATTTCAAATTAAGTTTAAATTTATAAATATTTTTAGCAATTTTAATTTACGTTAAGCACATTTTTGACACCAATATTTGCTTAAAATTAAGACAAAAAAAGCAAGACATAGAAAGTAGTAAATCGGATACGTATCGTATGAATATCCGTAAAATATCAGTGTCAATATCGAAAATGAATCCAACACGAACACATCATATAAAATAAAGTATTCGTGCTTCGTACATTATTATTTTTAACCAGAATCATATCAAATTTGTAAAGAACTTTGTACTTGAAATGAGTGAGATGGTGGTGAGAGTCTTTGATCGCATTATTGTAGATTATTATTATATTTTCACATTATTGATAATTAAATTGTTAGTATTTTTCTATTATTTTATTTTTAAATACCTCATATATTAAATTTGTGAGGAAATTTATTTACATAAATTACATATATTGATGCTTTTCAATTCATACATAAACTTAATCCCCGTTATAAAGAAAAAGTTGCAACTTTATTTTATGGTGGATGGATCAACCCTAATCTAGTAAGTTTGTACAATAGTTTTTTCTCGAAATTTAATTCTCTTGGGAATGTTATTTAACCTGAAAAGTAATTTTTAGAAAAGTTACATATTTTGTTTGGTTGATGTTCGTAAAATAAATAATAAAATAGAGTGTTAAATTAATTATATTAAAATGAATGAATTAAAAGGATGTAATTTATTTTAATAAATAAATAATAAAATAGTCGAGGCATTAATTGATAATATTAAAAGTTAAAGATGCTTAAAATAAATTGGAAACTTTTAGATTTAAAAAGAAAAAGAAATAAAGGAATTATATTATTTTTAAAATTAATTATAGTATTTTTTTGAATTTTTAAATAAAATATTAATTTTTTGTATTTTTTAAATTAATTACAGTATTTTTTGGATTTTTTAAATTAATACATTATTTTTCTGAATTTTTTAAATTAATTATATTATTTTTCAAAAAATGAAAATAAAAACAACATTTTTTCTGAATTTTATTTTTTGTCCTACGTGGCATGCCACGTCAGCCGAGTATGACGTGGCATGTCACGTAGGACACTTAACTGTAGAAAGTGGACGGAGTTGGACGGAGGTACCAAATGTGACGTTTTGTTTGTTTAGAGGTACCTTTTAAAAAAAAAAAAAAAGAGGTGCCAAAAGAGTCAAATAATTGTTTGAAAGGTGCCACAAAATGCATTTTCTCTTTTTTTTTTCTTCCAAAAATTATTATAAAATTGAAAATTTAACATTCTTAATTTATTTTTTCTCGGAATGCGTAAATCAAATATACACGAAATTTAAAAAAGAATATAATTAACAAAAGAGTTTGAAAAGTCTTTTTAATTAGATGAGGTTGGCAGTGATAGTTAGAATTGTTTTTTCTCTCATTAATCATTATTATTATCATTTTATTTAAAAAGAGAAGGTTAATTAATAAATAAAATAAGCAGCAAATTGCTAGTTTTTTTTTTTTTAGCAAGGAGTAGCGTTGACTGAAAACTTAGCTAATTATTGATAAATCATCATCTTCTCTTGCGAGTTTTGAAATTGAAATTCTTCCAATGCAATTTATTTGTTTTTGTCTTTATGTTCTAACTGCTAAGCAAAGCATGGAGGCTTCTCCTTCCCCAGTCTCCCTCTGCTCTTCACCAAAATAATAAAGAAAAGGAAGTCATGGTTCTCTGCTCCGTTCTTGACATTGGTAAGCAATTAGCAGAGAAGTGTATTGAGCCTGTTGCAGGGTATGTGAAGACTGAGGTTGGTCATGTCTTGAGCTACAGCGCCAACATTGAGAAGCTGAGGGAAGAAGGTGACAATCTGAGTGACGCAGTAACATCCGTGCATATTCGAATCAAAGAGGCTGAGAATAGTAGAGGCGAGACGGTGGTGGAAGCTACTGTTGAGAGATGGCTGAAAAGGACGACTTCTCTCAACGAGGAGGCTTCCAAGATCATCAGAGATGAAGAGAGAGAAACGGAGAGGTGTCTCTTGGGTTTGCGCCCCAATTTGTGGGCCTGCTACCGGGTAAGCAAATCATTTCAGTTTTTGTTTCTAAATAAATGAATTTATGTAGAGAAAGATATATATTGTCCAGAAGAAGTGAGATCTGATCTGACTATTGAGATTGTTCAGTCGTATCGTATGCATAAGAAACCTTTAATGTTGCTTGAATTGAAACAAATGAGTAAGTAGATTTATTGATTTTGTCAGGCTAGCAAATTGGCGAGAAAGGCAATAGCTGAGGCTGTTAAACTAGTGGATGAGGGGAAAAGATTTGAAAGGGTTGCGAGTGTTGATTACGGGCGGTGTTTAGGGGTCACACCCATCCCTGACTTTGAGGAATTTGAATCAAGAGTGTTGGTTTCAGATCAGATCGTGGCGTCGTTGAAGGATTCAAGCGTGAACACGGTAGGGGTGTATGGGATGGGTGGTGTCGGGAAGACCACACTAGCGGAAAAGATTGGTGCAGATCTCCAGCTGGACGGGACATTCACTTATGTTGTCATGGCAGTTGTATCGAATCAACAAAAAACTGATCTCGTTCATATTCAGAAACAGATTGCTGATCTGCTTAAGATCAACTTGAAAGAAAAAGATGACATCAAGGCTCGAGCTAAACATCTACGAGAGCAGCTGGAGAAGAAAGAGAAATTACTCATCATTCTGGATGATATATGGTCCAGATTTGATCTAAAGGATGTAGGGTTGATCCCCGTTGGCAATGCTAGCCAGCTTCACAATCACAAGCAATTAAAAATCTTGATGACGTCGAGAAGCGAATTGGTGCTAAGAAGTGGCATGGATTCAACATACAACTTCGCACTTGACAGTTTATCCTGTCATGACGCTCAGAATTTATTTGATAGAATGGTAGGCGGGGATGGTGAATATTCTGACTGGCGCGTTACTGCTCAGCAAGTGGTAGACCGATGTGGAGGTATTCTAGCTCCCATACTCATATCTAATTGTCTAATTGTTACTTTGATAGATGGATGATTAAAATATAACCAAAGTTGAGCAAAACAAATTAAAGTTTGAAAATCACTGCAGTATGTTGGACGTGTGGTGAAAGGTTAGAGAGACTTAAAAAGTTGTGATTTCCTCAATTTCTTTGCTCCAATTTTTTTCTATTACCAAGAGAGTATATGAAATTTTGGAATGTTTCAGGTATCCCGATATTACTTGCCACCATTGCAAAGGCGTTGAGAAATGCGGATATGGGGACTTGGGAGGATGCCTTGACCCAACTGAAAAACTTTGACGGGGAAGACTTTGTTGAAGAGGCATACAAGAGGATAGAGGTGAGTTATAATTTTTTGAAAATTAAGGAGATGAAGAAATTATTTCTACTTTGTGCACAGTTGGATCATCACTCCATTCCAATCGAAGACTTGTTGAAATATACAATGGGTTTGGATCTGTTTGAAGGGCTCAAGAAACTAAAAGAAGTAAGTAGTAGACTACACAAATACCTCCGCGACCTCAAAGGTTGTTGCTTGTTGCAAGATGGTAACATGGAGGGAACATTGAGAATGCATGATGTTGTACACAGGTTCGCGGCCGTTGTCGCATCCAGAGACCATGTGTTTAGTATAGCAGATGGTGAATTACATGAATGGCCTTCTAAGGATGAACTTGAACAGTTCTCTGCAATCTCCTTGCCGTTTTGTCATCTTCCTCCTCATCACAAGCTTCCTGAAGCGTTTGATAACTCAAAGCTTGAGTCATTTCTATTGCTTAGGAGGAAGCGTGATGCCTCTCTAAAAATCCCAGACAATTTCTTTATGGGAATGAAAGGACTCAAACTCATGGATGTAAGGAAAATGTGTCTTTCACCGGTACTGCCTTCATCGCTCAGAACACTGTGTCTTGATCATTGTGAATTGGATGACGTTCACATAGCTATGATCGCAGAGCTACCCATGTTACAAGTTCTCAGCCTTGTAGGTTCCAATATTGCTCGTCTCCCAAAAGAAATAGGGAAATTGGTTCGCTTGAAACTTTTGGATTTGTGTGATTGCTCAAGACTGAAAGTGATTGAATCAGACGTGTTTTCCAAGTTGACCTTACTAGAGGACTTGCGAATTTTTAGAAGCTTTAATCAATGGGGCAAATTACAAGGCTGCAGCCTGGAGGAATTCAAGAATCTACGGAACTTGATCAACTTAGACATTCACATCCCTGATCCAAAGACATTTCCCAAAAACTTGTTCTTTGAAAAGTTAGAAAGATTCAGAATATTTATTGGAGAGGGATGGTACTCTGATGGTGGTTGTAAATTATCAAGAACCTTGAAATTGAATCTCAATGAGGGTGTTCAGTTGGATGAGGGGATTAAAGTGTTGACGGGAATAGTTGAGGATCTAAAATTGGAACAACTAAAAGGTTTTACAAGTCTTTGTGAATTGGATCCGAAATGCTTTCCTCAGTTGAAGCATCTCCATGCTCATTATGGAGTTGAGATTCAGTACATTGTAAAAAATAGTTATAATAATTGTGTTGTTTTTCCGAAGTTGGAGTCCTTGGATCTTTTGTATTTGAAAAAGTTGGAGAGGATTTCTGATGCTGATCACCTGCAGCATCCGGTGGAATCATTTCAAAACTTGACAAGTATAAAGGTGAGGAGTTGCAATGTATTGAAGGATGTCTTCTCATCCCACTTGGCAAGATGCCTTATATGCCTAAAAGAAATTAGAATTGAGGATTGTGAGAGTATTGAAACCCTTATTGTTTCGAGAGGAAGTGAGAATAGATCAGATGAAGGAGGGATCATTGAATTCACTCAGCTTCGAGAACTCAGACTAAATTGGCTACCTCGTCTCATAAGCTTTTACTCCACTCCCAATCCAATACTTTCCTCACCCCTGGCAGGACAGGAGCAATTGGCAGAAATTGTACATGAACAACTTACATCTCCCACTCCTCTTTTCAGTAAAAAGGTACATTCCGCTTCTCAATAAAATAACAAGGTCAATTTTTATGTTGATTTTTTTATAATAATAATAATAATAATAATAACATCCTTAATAATTTTCAATTGCATTTAGGAAAAAGTAACTAATTTTAACCAAGTTCTTAGAACCAACAGATACAGGGGAGATTTTGAGTAACAATCTATAACCTAGGAACAAATCTCGTCAACTGTGTATAATTAGAAGATGAATGTGATTATTATAATATTTAAGGGATGAAACTGAGATTGAATGCTTAATTGAGGGGATTAAAATATCATGTAACCTGAGTTTTTAATAAACCGTTCTATTTTACCGGAAACGATTGAAACTGTATGTGATTAGTTAAGAGTTAGGACTTAGGAAGGGTAAGAGTTGGTCATTAATTAGGGAATTAAGCCTTGTGAACTAAAATTATATATAAAAAACTCATGAGAAAAATGTATGTCCACTAAAAGTAATTAAGGTTTGGTGCGCAGATTGTGTTCCCAAAATTGGAAGAGTTGGAATTGGGGTGGATCAAAGTTGAAAAAATATGGGACGACCAGCTTGAAATTGCAGCAGAAAGTACATATACTTGTTGGTTTCAAAATTTAACAAGCTTGGAAGTGCAGCACTGTGACAATTTGAGCTATTTGTTTACTTCCTCCATGGTTAGAAGTCTTGTACAACTCAAGAAGCTTAAGATAAAATATTGCAAGTCGATTGAGGAAATAGTAGCCACAAAATTAGGAGAAATGGCAGGGGAGATGTTATTGTTCCCTAATCTAGACTACATAGAGCTGGAAGAACTGCCAAAACTCAAAAGTTTTTTTCATGCCAACTTACTTCAATGCCAGTCATCTCCGCAAATGTTGGCGAATATTGAAGCTGAGAAGATATGGGACGACCAGGTTGCAATTGCTGGAGGAAGGACTTGTTGGTTTCAAAATTTAACAAGCTTGGAAGTGAACCAATGTGGCAATTTGAGCTATTTGTTTACATCCTTTATGGTTAAAAGTCTTGCACAACTCAAGAAGCTTAAGATAAAAAATTGCAAGTGCATGGAGGAAATAGTAGCTACAAGATTCGGAACAATGGCGGGAGATGAGATGTTCTCTTTCCCTAAGCTAGAGGAGTTAGTGCTGGAAAGTCTTCCAAAACTCGAAAGATTTTGTCATGCCAATTTACTTGAATGCCAGTCTTTGCGAGACTTGTGGATACAGAACTGCCCTGAGCTAAATGCATTCATCAGTACTAACGATTCAAGTCCAGCTGGTCTGGAAGAAAACTCATCAACGTGTCTGTTTGATGAAAAGGTCGGTGTTCTTTTTTCCCTAAAAGAATAATCTGTTTACCTCTGATAACTCAGTCTCTCCACATGATAATTGCTTTGAATAATATATGTTGTTTCAGGTTGCACTCCCGAACTTGGAGATACTGGCTATTCATAACATGCATCAATTGAAGGTGATTTGGGGAAATCAACTCCATCCAAATTATTTTCCCAAATCAAACCTCAGGACTGTGACGGTTTCCAGATGTTCAGCTATAAAAAGTCTTTTCCCAGCATTTTTTGCCCTAACTCTTCAACAACTTGAAGAGCTTAAAATAAGAGAGTGTAGAAACATGAAGGAAATCGTTTCAAAGGATCAGGAAAAGAATGAGGAAGAAGAAGAATATTGCGTGCCACACAACAGATTTGTGTTTCCCAGACTAACCTCTATAGGCCTTTGGGATTTGCCGAAGCTGGAGAGATTTTATCCAGGACCTCATATCTCAGATTGGCCAAGTCTGGATAAGTTAGATGTGTGGGGCTGTGACAAGATTGATACGTTTGGTCTCAACATCCAACAACTAGATGCATCATTTACAAAGGTATGACCTCTGCACCTTTATATTTCCCATCTAAATATATAGTACTAATTACACCAAGATAAAATTCCAACTGCATATATGATCTGGTCTGCAAAGATGAGTAATGCTGAAATGTATGCCTTTATATTAAAATACATTTACAGACTTCCACATTTTTTCCATATAATGCTGGCTCACAGGTGAGATGGATCCAAACGCGCATGTAACAGGTTGTCCAAGCCAGATGGATGGCGATGGGTCCCTACGTGGGTCCAATGTTTTTAAGTTTTATGTTACAAATTATGAGTATGCAACTTAAACTTTTGTAGATGTAGCTTTTAAATTTCCTAAATATGTACTTAACTTGTTGTAATTGACTTGTCTTGTGTAATTACGAGAGTAAAGTAACATTATGAAATTACAGGTTATATAACATAGCTGAAAAATATGTGAATGTTAACTTATTTTCCATATTATGAGTGAGTTTATGTCATGAATTAAGAGTGAGCGAGCTACTATTAAGGTTGCTTGCTGAAGTTATCTTAACTTGAAGTCACTATAGAAATACCCAGTATACCTCTTTGTTTATGTCAAGCTCGCACAACAAGAAGCTACATATCCATCAACTATATATTCGGGTTCAAATTTGCCTCTTTTTGATTCATTTGCAGATCATCTCTAGCTCGAAGGATTGTCATCTTCATAGAACAGATATGACTCTGACATACAAAAGCTTGTCTGGCGAACTAAAAGTTGATGGGGTTGAATATTCCCATGTTTTTCCATTTGCTCTCCTTCAAACATTCCAAAAATTGGAGAAGGTGGAAGTTTCAAGGTTTTCGATAATACAAGTATTCTCACGTGGACCAGATCTGGGTGGTGATGATGATATGGATACTCAGGCAAAGACTCTTGCACGCATACAATACTTAAATCTGATTGATTTGCCTGACATGAAACATATTTGGGGTGAACATTCTCAATTGGGTGGGATTCCTCAAGATCTCAAAATTATACATGTGTTGCGATGTGGTAGTTTGATGAGTTTAGCACCATCCACCGCATTGTTTCAAAATCTAAAAAGTTTGACTGTGAGGAGATGCAATGGGCTGATAAAGTTAGTAGCATTAAGTACTGCAAAAAGCCTAGTGAACCTCACGGAGATGTGGATAAGTGAGTGTGATTCGTTAACAGAGATTGTAACCGTTGATCATGGGGGTGAGGAGGAAGCTAGCAATAAGGACATTGTTTTTGGGAAATTGGAAAGTCTGAAACTACAATCTTTAACAAGCCTTACCAGCTTCTGCTCCGCCACTAATTGCAACTTCCAATTCCCGTCTTTGTATCAAGTGATTGTGGCGGAATGTCCAAAGATGGAGTTTTTCTCCAAAGGAGCTTTGAGCACACCAAAGCTAAGTACGATTTGGGTAAACAAAGAGGATGAAGAAGCAAAGGAAGGGCGTTGGGAGGGCAACCTTTATTCTACAGTACAAAAGTTGTACAGAGAAATGGTAATTTGCTAACTTACCAAATTCGTCTCTTTATAAAACATAAAAGCTAATTATATTGTCCACGGATGCAACCACCAATCCAGCCCATTCTGTTCAAGAGCAAATGTGAACAGAACGGAACAAGAAAAAAAAAGTTATGGGAATATATGCAAATTGAGAAATATATAATATTTACATATTAATGTAACTAACTTTTAGGGTTATTTTGAAGGTTGGATTACGTAGCACAGAATGGTTGAGACTCTCAGAATTTCCGAAGTTGAAAGAGATATGGCTTGATGAATTCCCAGTACAGCAGTCTAGTGAGTTGAGATTTCTTGAGGTGGATGACTGCGATACTTTTGTCTCATATGCTTTATCATCTAGTTTTCTGTTGTCCTTGGATAAGTTGGAAGTGCTACGAGTAACAAACTGCAACTCCTTGGAAGAAGTGTTTGATGGATCAAAGGAGTACTTAGAGCTGATGAGGAATAGAGATGTTGGACTCTTGTCAAACTTAGACAAGCTCTACTTAGCCGATTTACCCAGTTTAAGACACTTGTGGCTTGAGCATTTTGAAGGGATTTTGGACTTCAAAAACCTTACTTTGCTTAGTATTTGCAATTGTAGTAGCTTGAGGTATGTATTCACTTCATCCATGGTTGTGTGTCTTGTTCACCTCCAAGAGATACAAGTGGAAAACTGTACTCGTATGGAAGAAATCGTATTCCTTGACGCTGCGAAGGGAGTGGGAATGCGGTGGGATGATAATAATATTCTAACATTCCCTCAATTGAATTCTCTTCTTCTTCGGTCTTTGCCCTGCTTGTCAAGCTTTTATTTTGGAAATGGTGTTCTTGACTGCCCTTACCTGGAAAAGATTACTATGATTGATTGCCCGAAAATGGAGTCATTCACTTCCACATCACTCGGGGAGAAACAAGCTTCCATCATTGAAGCAAATAATGAAAGGCTTGACAACAAAGACCTCCACACTTCAATCAAACCTCTTTTTAATGACAAGGTAACCAAACAGTTTCCTGCATGATTTCTTTTACGTTTCTCTAAATTTCCACCACCTCACTTAACTTTACCACACAAATTGGTTAAACTTTGAACATCTTGAACTACACAATCCTTTTTTTGTTCTTATGATTAGCACTTTTATATATACTAGGTTGGTTGAGTACTTGCGGAGTTTATGTAAAGAATGTTTGTGACATTTGCAAAGTTTATATACCGAATTGTTTTACACAAGTTTTAAATACGATATTAAAAAAGATACCATCATAGATGAAGCATTTAGCAAAACCTTTAATAATTACCAATAGTACAATATATTATGAAATACATAATTAGAAATGACTTTTTAAAATGTTTTTAAACCAATTGCAGTTATATGAAATTATTATTATTATATGCAAAATTGTGTAAAATAATATCTTGTATTGACTCCTAAACAAATGATTTTGAATTTTTACAGCTAAAATGAATTGGTTGATAAAATTTTAATTTAATGTCTGATATTTATTAAATTAAAAGTAGTTATTTATTTGACTACAACCACTATAGAATTCATTTTAGATGAGTCAAATTGGATAAAAGTAATTAGACTTAGTAATTTATTCAAATATTGGGTCATTAAACCAAGTGCAAATAACTACTTATTCGAATTCATTTTTTATCAAGATAAAAAATTATATTAAAATAAAAGTGAACGTTATTCATTTTAATAGTTTTGTAAATATATACCTTTTAACACTTGAAGTATTTAATGAAGTTCAAATATTAGGGTGTTTAATATATGAATTACTTTGTCAGTTGTTTGTTCATGTGGTGTTTTTTTTTAGTGATCCTCCTCCTAACATAACCAATATTATCACAGGTTGCATTCCCTAATTTGGAGGCACTAAAAATTATAGAAATGGATGGATTAAAGATGATTTGGGAAGATGAGCTCCATCCTAATTCCTTTTCCGAATTGAAGACATTGGAGATAGAGAAAGGAAAAGCTTTGTTGAGTATTTTTCCATGTGGAATGTTGGGGAGATTGTTGAATCTAGAGAATTTGACCATCTCTAAATGTGAGACCGTGGTAAAAATATTTGATGTTCAAATGCCGATGAATATTGAAAGCAAGCTGCATTGTGAAGTTGAGGAATGTCAACTGGAAACTTTGCATATATCAGAGCTTCCAAAGTTAAAGCACGTGTGGAATGACGATCCTGATGAACTCGTGTCTTTTCAAAACCTTCGTTCAGTAAGCGTAGAAAAATGCCCAAGTCTAACTAGTCTTTTCCCAGTGTCTGTCGCCTTGGGTCTTCAACAACTTGAAGAGCTTCTGATAGAAAGTTGTGGAGGGATGGAGGAAATTGTTTCAGTGAAGGAAGAGAATCATCCGGAAGAAATCTCCCTACATGAATTTGTGTTTCCCAATTTAACCCTTTTGAGGCTTTGGGAATCGCCAGAACTCAAGAGACTTTATCCAGGGTCTCATACTTCAGAATGGCCAAGTTTGAATGATTTAAGTATATATCATTGTGACAAAATTGATCTGTTTGGTCCCCAGTTTCAAAGTATTCAAGTTGAAGATTGTAAGGATCAGGAACATCTTGGTATCCAAGTTCATCAACAACCCTTTTTATCCTTTACCAAGGTATGGAGCTTTTTCAACACTTCCAATTTTCTAAAATAAATAGTTGATTTAAGCTACACACCAAAATTATTTATGGCATGACTGTTGGATTGGTTTGCAGATTTTTCCCAATTTGGAGGAAGTCCCCATAAGGAGTAAGGATGTGGAGATGTTATATGACGAAGCTTGCTTGTTTTTGGCAGACAAAGTAAGAGTGATTGACCTGCAATGTTTTCACCATGATTCCCAAGTTTTCCCCATTGAACTCTTGCAAATATTCCATAATCTGAGCAAGCTTCATGTTTCATGTTCTAATTTCAAACAACTATTCCCATCTGAACTTCTGGCTGATGAGACAAATGTAAAGACTCTTTCGCGGATTCCACAGTTGATGGCAGATTATTTGCCTGAGATGACACATATTTGGGATGAAGAGTCTGATCAGCTGAATCAGATTCTTCAAAATCTTGAAGATCTAGAAGTTTGGGACTGTAACCGTCTGATCACTTTAGCACCTTCCGCTGCCCTGTTCCCAAATCTAACATCTTTGGTGGTACACGGATGCGAGCAGCTAGTAAAATTGGTCACATCCTCTAGTACTGCAAAAAGTTTTGTGCAACTCAAGGAGTTGCAGTTATGTGAATGTGATTCGCTGACAGAGATTGTTGCAATTGATGGAGAGGAAACTAGCAATGAGGACAACATTGTTTTTGGGAAATTGGAAAGTCTGAAACTGCAATCTTTAACAAGCCTTACCAGCTTCTCCTCCGCAACTAATTGCAACTTCCAATTCCCATTTTTGTATTTTGTGATTGTAGAGGAATGTTCTAAGATGAAATTTTTCTCCAATGGAGCCTTGAGCACACCAAAGATAAGTAAGGTTTGGGTAAAGTTAGGAGCTGAAGAAAAGGTAGAGGAAGAGGAAGAGGAAGAGGAAGGGCGTTGGCGTTGGGAGGGCGACCTTGATTCTACGTTACGAGAGATATACCAAGAAATGGTTCGTATTCGTCCACCAGGTTTCCTTTCCTTTTGAATTACTGAGGAAAAAAAAGTAACTAAAAGCTAAGTAGTATATTATAGCCTGCTCTTACATATATATCTTGCTGGAAATTTAATTAGTTTACTGGATAAAACTACCTACTATATATATATATATATATATATAGGACCACCAAGCGTACATTGTTGACGAAAAATGATTCAAGAAATTTTAGGATATGAAAATAGTATGTATTATACAAAAGTAAAGGATATATAGTTGTTCAAAAAGTGCAGCCACAGCCATGCTATCCTTTCATTGAACTATTAAATTTAATAAGAAAATAGAAAGCATCAATTTGAGCATCCTATATGTGCAAATCTGTACTAATTTAAAGAAATACTTTTGAATAGGTAGGGGCAATGGATGATGATAACAACAACAAAGGCCGAGACGAGGACGAGGACGAAGACGACGAAGGTGAGGAGGATAAGGAGGCTTCCTGCAGGGTTTGAACTTTGATAACGCAAACCTTGAGTTATTTCTATTGCTTAGGATGAGCATTATAAATTTGTAACTCTCGCAACTCAAGCTCATGAATCTAACTAGAATGCGATGCCTCCTATTTCACCTCTGCCTTCATCACTCAGTGCTCTACTCAACTATTGTACTCGGAGAATAAGACTAGCAATTTGGGGGACTGCCTTGCGAGTCCGGGTTGAATTGAAAATCTTTCACGAACACGAAAATTAAATTAATTATTTAGGAATTTGATAGATTTTTTTTTATAAATACAAGGATTATAAGGATTAAATTAATTATTGGACCCACTACATGGGTCTTGTTAACTCTAAATTTCCTGAATTGTTTTTACTTGTTTACCGTAATCAATATTAAATATAAATCAAATTATTGGGGAATTTAAAAAAAAAAAATTCAAATATGAAATTTAAACCAAATATTATGAACTGAAAAAGTTACCAACTAAGGAATAGGATTCTACAAGTTTGTAGTAAACCATGTAGATGTTTTAATGCAAAAAAAAGATATCCAGAAAGATCGAAAAGAGGTATTGACGCACGATTTCATTGACATCTTCGCCATCATTCTTGCCCCATGAGATCCCCTCCCCATAAATTAGAGCTGTCAAAACGGGTCCGGGACCCGTGAACCCGGCCCGGTCCCGACAATTCGGGCCGGGCCGGGTCTAATTTTCAGTCCCGTTTTAAGTCGGGTCGGGTCTGATTCCGACCCGGGAAATCCCGGGTCCATTCGGGCCAGACCCCTCGGGCCTGAACCCGCATAAATTCTAATTGACCTAATTCTTCTACTGCTTTATTCAATTCCTCGTCCTTGAACGCCTCAGCCGCACCACTCTCAGCCTCGGCGCTTCTAGCGACCCGGACCTGTACCTCAAGCTCCTCGCCCTCCGGTTTCATATATATCTTATCTATTAATATATAAACAACAATCATTTCCATTCTTTCCTTTCCCACGCATCGGATCTGGGCTTCCTTCGCTTTCTCTTCTTCTAAGGTATTTCCTCTCCTTCTTCTTCTCCTTCGCTTAGTGTGAAATGGATAATATAGGTGGAAGAGAGAGGGAATTGTTAATTGATCTCGAGAGTGGTTTGGGTAATAGTGCAGAAGATTCAACCCCAGAGTCCATTTTAGGTGTAAAAACAGAATCAAAATCATTGTTTGCTAAGGTTTGGGGTGCTTTTATTGATGAAACAACCAGGGATAGTGATAATGTGGTAAATTGTAATGGAGTTTCTGCACAGCATGTGAAGTTGGGAGGAGAGAAGACTGATGCAGGCCATTTGCAAGATTGATGAGTAAAAATGAAGAAATTAGGAAAGTAAAGCTTCTCATACAGAAAATTGAAAACATTAAAAAAAAAAAAAAAATCGGGTCCGGGACCAGAGTCGGGCCGGGACCGGGACCAGAAATTGGTCCCGTTTTTTCACGGGACCGATCGGGTCCAGACCCGAATTGTCCGGATCTGTCCGGATCCGGGCCGGGTCCGGTCCCGCGGACCCGAATTGACAGCCCTACCATAAATCAGTGCTTTCTTCTGTTTCTCGATAAATGGCCTTCCTTTTTCCCATACTAAACTAAACAAGTATAAAGCAATTTGATTGCCCACGCCTTACTACTTTTTTGGAATTCTTATTTCTCTTATTTTGGCAAAAACAAGCTCTAACTGAAATTATAAAGCTATTCTCTCGAAAGAATGTTACTATGGCTCTGTTTGGCAGTCCAGTTTAGTGGGGAAATGTTCAGTGGGAAAACAATATCTGGAAAACGGAGGGTGCTGTTTGGTAAAATTGTAAAAATTCAGTGGGAAAACGATATCTGGGAAACGGAGAGTGCTGTTTGGTAGTCCAGTTTTCCAAAACTATGATTTGGATCTAAAATGACCATAAAGGGCATAATTCATTTTAAGTATTTAATGGTTTTTTTTTATATATTTTTAATCAATTTATTTATAATCTAACATCTAATAAAATTGATCTATATACCATAAATAAGACATTGAGCCGAAATAAATTGAGAGTGATTTTAAATTTGAGAGTGATTTTACTGATGGATGTCGAAATAAATTTATGGGTTTTGTTGGAATGGATGTAGGGAAGGTGTGGTCAAAATTTGAGAGGATTCGGAGAAGATTTGGGGGAGATTCGAAGAAGAAAATCGATTTTGGAGGTGAAGGGGTCGGGTTGGAGGAGGGAGAATTTTCTGGAAAAAGTGAAGAAGAAGAAGGAAATCGCGATTTTATATAGGGGAAATAGTTTTTACCACCCCTGAACTATCGTCGAAAATCAAAAACCTCCCCTGAACTTCATTTTTTGAAATTCGCCCACCTGGACTATTGTTTTCGAGCAAAAAACCCCTTATGTCCATAATTAAATCAATTTTTTTTGTGAATTCTTGGAATTTTTTACAATGTTTCTTGATTTTTAGGTTAATTACATTTTTTCGTGAATTTTTACATTTTCTTTAGATTTTTTGCAATTTTTTTAAATTTGTAAAAATCCTTAGCGTGATCACGCCAAGGAAAAAGTGCCTAGCGTGAATCACATTGGAGTAAAAAAAAGGAGAGAGAGAAGCCAATTTGTAATTCTAGATCCATTTTCCCTATTTTTATTAATTTTTTAAAAATGGGTTTTTTTACTCCAATGTGATTCACGCTAGGCACTTTTTCCTTGGCGTGATCACGCCAAGCCCTTAGCGTGATCACGCCAAGGATTTTTACAAATTTAAAAAAATTGCAAAAAATCTAAAGAAAATGTAAAAATTCACGAAAAAATGTAATTAACCTAAAAATCAAGAAACATTGTAAAAAATTCCAAGAATTCACAAAAAAAATTGATTTAATTATGGACATAAGGGGTTTTTTGCTCGAAAACAATAGTTCAGGGGGGCGAATTTCAAAAAATGAAGTTCAAGGGAGGATTTTGATTTTCGACGATAGTTCAGGGGTGGTAAAAACTATTTCCCCTATATAAAATCGCGATTTCCTTCTTCTTCACTTTTTCCAGAAAATTCTCCCTCCTCCAACCCGACCCCTTCACCTCCAAAATCGATTTTCTTCTTCGAATCTCCCCCAAATCTTCTCCGAATCCTCTCAAATTTTGACCACACCTTCCCTACATCCATTCCAACAAAACCCATCAATTTATTTCGACATCCATCCGTAAAATCACTCTCAAATTTAAAATCACTCTCAATTTATTTCGGCTCAATGTCTTATTTATGGTATATAGATCAATTTTATTAGATGTTAGATTATAAATAAATTGATTAAAAATATATTAAAAAAAACCATTAAACACTTAAAATGAATTATGCCCTTTATGGTTATTTTACATCCAAATCATAGTTTTGGAAAACTGGACTACCAAACAGCACCCTCCGTTTCCCAGATATCGTTTTCCCACTGAATTTTTACAATTTTACCAAACAGCACCCTCCGTTTTCCAGATGTTGTTTTCCCACTGAACATTTCCCCACTGACCATTTCCCCACTAAACTGGACTGCCAAACAGAGTCTTGGGAAATCAAAATAATCTCATTTCATACATCCAACTGAAGCCGGTGTAGTATATAGGGGTGGCAATATGGACAATTGTCCATTTGTCCGTCCCGTCCGTCCATATGCCTGTCCCGTCCGTCCGTCCATGTCCATTTAATAAATGGGTTGGGTTAGACCTGTCCAACTACATATACGGACGGACGAGACAAACCCAACGGGTTCCCGTCCGTCCGTTTATTATTTAATTTTTAAAAAAATAATTAATTTCTCAAAAATAAAATTTTTCTCTTATTTTTCGAAAATAATAAATTTTTAAATTTTTTTTTAAAAATAATTATATTATTTTTTAAAAAAATTACTCTTATTTTTTAAAAAAAAAAATTTCCAAAATTGTTTTTTCTCAAAAAAAAAATTTCAATTCTCAGAAAAAATTATTATTGGACGGGAACCCGTCCCGTCCATCCAAATTTAGATGGACGGGTTTTGTCCATCCGTTTATTACATAGACTTAGACAAGTCCGTCCATTTATTAAATGAACAAATGGGATTGCACCATAGACGTCCGTCCCATATTGCCACCCGTAGTATAGAACACAATAAATAAAATAAAATAAAACTCATTTTCATTTGAGGAATACACTAAGAGACAATTACTGGGATAAAAGAAAGAAGGGCGTGATCCCTACAACCGAGTTGAGCACCACGTGGAGAGTACACCCACCAGCAATTCAATGAACTATTAAAGTTCCAACCTTCAACATGAACAACGAATGCTCTATAAACAAATCAACAGAAGAATGCAATTCATTTCCTCGCGATTCTTGTTTTAACACCACCTGAAATCAAAGAGCGGGAGACATGAATAGAGAAAGGCTTTGGGAGTGAGCATGGCCGATACAGAAGCACAGTGTTGCCATGTATAGCATAGTAGCATTCAGGTGTAACCATGAAATAGCTCTAACCAAGAGTACAGGTAAAAGCATTCAAGCCTTACAAACTCAAAATTTAACAAATGCTTGAGAGTTTTATGGGACCAATCAGTTAAACTGTGGCTTACATAATGTTTCCAAAAATCAATGGTTTTTGGTCATTTCAAAACTAATGCTAACACATCAAAAAAAAGCCTGACTAAACTTCAAGGGTTTTGGTTTTCCATGTTATTGTAGGAATTCTTTTGTTGTTGGGAATAACTAGGGTCATACAAGAATTTAATAGGATTTTCCTTCCCCGGAAGGATAAGGTTAAGTGTTGTCAGAATCCATTATATTTCTCAATCAAGATAAACTAGAGTCTTTGGTACGAACCATAAATCAGTCTTGTTTCAACTTCAATTTCTGAAAATGTTCGGTTTCAACAGTTGCAGAGAATGAGGAAGAGGCTATGGAAACGGAGCTCAAGGCCAACATTAGACACTTGTCAATGCCTAAAAGTGAAGTTTGAACTCATGCTTGCAGATAATACAATGACATCATGAAAAGGTTCCACTCTTTCAAAACTAGCTGCCCGACAGTAGAAGAATATTGTGCCACATTACATCTTGACTATTTGAATCAAGCAGAAGTAAACTAATGACAAATGACAGTCTCATAGTTTCCGAGACTAAGACAATCATGATTACCTTGAGTGTAGTAGCTGGAGATAAAGAATGAGAGTTGTCTGCTAGAAGATGAGATGGAGTTAAAAGTCAGCACACAAGTACAAGACCTTACTGCAGCGGTGGGAAACTGCAAGTAATCTTGATAGGAATGCTAAACCTAAGGCACTAGTGGATGTTGGAGCCCGATAAGTATGGTCCTGGAGTTTCCAGGCTGTCAGCAACCCATATATTTGATGTTTAACTTTCTGGAAGAAGGTTCATTGTTCTATCATCTTCTGATGACTGCAGGAAAGGGTGAATCTAGATTGAGTTGAAAATAAGGTCAAGGAGGAACTACAACTTGCTTATGAGGATTAGAACAAAAGGTGATTCTAGAAGTTGAAGTCACTGATGCATTATTGCCAGTTTATGATCAATATGTGCGTGTGTGTGTGGATGAAAGAGGGGCTCTACTTTTCTGTCTTGTTTTAGAAATCCAAGCGTTAGTTTAATTTACAGTATTTGGGGCTAATAGTACAACTTATTCTTCTAGGATTACGATGATAGTTACTGAAGTCTGTTTATAGAACTGCTGTCCAGGCCCCTACAAGTAGGACAGCAGGTTCTTTATTTTGTTATTTTTCATAGTCTAATACATCTATTCAGCCTATTTTCTAGCTAAATTCTGGTTTGTCCCTACTTCCTTAGGCCAGTGATTCTAGATGGTCTTGAGAACAAAGTGAAGGAGGCACTGTAACTAGTTTAATGATGATTACCGCGACATGAAGGAAATGAAGGTGGTCGAGCTATTGAAATCAGAGCAGTTTAGCAAGTTTTGACAAATCAGAAGCCCAGATGATGCAAAAAGACATGGAGAGAAGTAATATTCAGGTGATTAAAAAAAATAGTTAAAATGTGTCTTTGTAGTTTTCAGACTATGGAAATTCCTGGGGCTTAAGTTTTACTTTGTATTCCTTGTCCTGCTTGACGTGTTAAACAAATTAAGGAAAGTGTAATTATTACTAGCTAATTGTTTTCCGAACTTTATCAAAAATACACTCCAAAACTGTTATTCCCCATAACATCAGTTAAATTCTTAAAGAAAGGTATTAAAGAAATATCAAATATAACTTTTTGATGGTATGAAATTAAATGATAACTGAAAGCAAGATATTGGGACACCAAAAATATCTTGTACTTTTTATTGTCCAAGTAGTATTTAAATGATGACCCTATTGAGGCAATTTTGTATTTTACAACAAAAGGTCCTTAATTAAATAGGTTTGTAGTTATTAGTATTAGGTTTAGCATGATGAGTCTATAAGCAACTATGCTCGTGATGCTTTATTTACAATCAATAATTAATGAATTTATGTCAGATTTTCTAGGCCTTGTTCAAATTTTGTCATACTCATTTGTAAGATGCTTATAGCAAATTAAAGTAGGATGAAAAAGGAGATTTTGAGCGTGTATAAACCTCTAACCATCATAATCAGTTGATATACAAAAGCCATCATTGCATAGCCCTTATACCCTATTTATATTAACCTGGAGAGAAATTTTGAAGATTCGGGAAAAAGAAAATAACCTTTTAAACAACCTAATCTAATCCTTGTTAGATGGGAAATGCTACTAACCATGAATTAATTAAGGCACTGTAAAACCTAGGTATCCAACTAGAATATGGATTTCTATATATTATTGTCTCTTACTTTAGAAATACATACTACCTTGTTTTTCTGAGATGAGTTGTTGAGACTAACAGTATTAGTAAGAAAGTTTTTATAATTTCAACGCATGATTCTTTTTTTATCTTTTAGCCCAACACAAGTCTATAGTAAAAGATGAATTTTGACAACTTGGTAGTAGCTAGAGCTATAAATACTATCGAGATCAATAATATAGCTCCAGAGTATAGAATCACAGACCTTCAACTTGCTCAAACTGAACTTCTTTTACCAATTCAGCAGCTGCATGATACTCAAAGCTGCAAAGAAAAAGCTACATCAACAACCACATCCAACAGAACAAGTTTTCACGATAAATTAACACCAAAGGAAATGTGAAAAAAACAGGAGGGAGAAACAGGACGACTGGAAATGAGAAGTGGTTGGTTAAACAAATTTAGCGTAATGTTAACAAGTTTTGACGGCACCTCAACTAAAAAGGAGGCATTGAAAAGTATAAATAGAGAGAGAAAAGGGAAATTAAAAGAATTAAAAAGAAAAAACTACTGGCAATAATGCCCTTAGAGAACTATCCAGCGTGTATATCATAATCTCCTAGCTATATTATAGTAAGTGCCTACCCCAGAAGGATTACAAGCCCTGGCTATTTTGGGAACGAGTCTCTATAACTAAACATGCCTGTATCAATTCTCAAAAAAAAAAAACCATGCCTGTATCATTACTATCAGACTTGATGAGTTAATAAAGACTTGATGCTTTCTCGGTAGGTGTGATGCTCAGGTTTTATCCCTAGTTTTATATTTTCCCAACACCCTTCTACTACAGTAACCCGTAATTATACTTGCAGTGTACAAAACAGCTGCCTAACCATCGTTAAGCAATCAGTCCACACTCTAAGTCATCCCCCAATTCCATTCTCCTCAATCCTAACCTCAATTTTCAGCCTGAGACACAACAACTTCCATTAAATCAGGCTACCCAGGACAACCTCAATTTGGCATCAGAGAAACCTTGATCAATCATGAAGTCTGAGATTGATTCTTCATCAATTGATGATGAGTTGAATCCTTTATTGATTCATCAGAAAATTTCTGAAATGCAATCTCCAACTCTAAAGTTCAGGTCTGAACTCCAATTAAAGATGAGAGAGCGACATCAATTTATGAAAAGGATGAACATATAAACCTATTCAACTAAGAGGCAGAATAAGAGACTTGTAATAAAGAGAATACTGGAGGGAATCTATCTAGTTCTTCAGGTCCCAGCTGAGGAGGTTACAAGAAAGGCAACAGCAACCATACACACAGAATGGTTTCCAATCAGCTACAGCAATTCAGCCTCTTGCAAGGCGTACGCCATAAGCTCTTCATGGACAATTTGCTAGGAAAACACAGCAGCTGGAATCAACAGATTGGTTCTTGAAAACAAGAAGTTTCCAACACAGCTTTTTCAGCCATTGCTGTCTACGCTTCTGCCCACTCAACAACTAGGAGAAAAAAGGTCTGCACCTAGAAGGTATAACTTGCTAAACCGAGACAAGGGCTGCAATCAACAAGTTGGTTTCTAGAAGAAGACAAGAAGTTTCCAGCACAGCCATTGGAGACTAAGTTTCTGCCTACACAACAACTAGCAGAAAAAGGTCTGCTACCTAGAAGATCCTCATAAGCATGTAGAAGCTCTAGAACAAAAGGCAGCAGGTTTGAGATAACATAGTGGCACCTCCCTTCATCAGTTATCTTCTACCACTGATTTCCTTATACCAGAGCAGTTTAACAAGGCAGCTGGACGAAAGCAAATCGGGATGATATCATACAGCAAGGGGTAATTAATATCAAAGCCAAGGGTCCAAAATTTGCATTATGGTATTAGCCATTAGACTTATGCTACTACGGCACTTCAGGATTGAAGCACGGGTATTCTCCAGCAGAAGGAGGATGGTGGGGATAACAAAGGATCAGGAGCCATAGCTATTTTAGGACCGAGTCTTTATAAATAACCATGCTTGTATCATTTACTTTCAGACTTGATGAATTAATAAGCATATGTGAGGCTTTTATCTTCTTTTCAGTTGTGTGATGCAATTCTAATCCTTATGTGTGACTCCTGAGAACCCTAGGTCTGACAATTAGGTTTTATCCTTAGTCTTTCTTTATTTTGTTCCACCACCCTTCTCCTACAGAAACCTGAAATACTATTCCAGCCTACCAAATCACTGGCTAACCATCCTTAAATAACTGGTGTACACCTTAAATCATCCCCAATTCCATTCTCCACAATCCTAATTTCAATTTTCAGCCTAAAACACCACAACTTCCCTTAAATCAGGGCTGCCAAAGACAACCCCTACTGTCCTGTATCATTATGTAACCTCAGACACCAAAGAAATATAGTCCACAAAGACTTTCCTTTACCCTTACCCTCTTCTACAAGCTAAATCCCTAGTTTGCAAATGTAAACAAACTTGGCATTGTGCAGTAACGGAAGTTCATAAACTGAGCATCAGAAACAAAGTGAAACTATGTGAAGCATTTAATACCGCAACAGAAGCACATTGACTAATAAAAAGGTTTGCATTACCTATTGGAGAAAACAACCTCAAGTTCACTCTTGGTAGCTTCAACTAGCACGTCAACAATTTCAGTCTTTCGTGTACTGGCCATAAGCAGATCATATTCCGTTGGAATAATAATTGAAAAGAAATTATCACTTAATTCACTCAATAGCATCTTTTCTACAGCTGCCAGTGCTATCCTCCGCTTAAGTGCCTCAGTTTCAGGGTCAACAATATAAATGGCAAAGTCTGTTATTAATAATATACGCCGCTTCATCTTCCCTGAACCCGTGAATTTCAAAACTCTATCAGCAAAGAGAACTTTCTTGTCACCTGAAGAAACAAGAATGGAGCGTGGTGTAAGAATACATTCACAAGCAAGCAAGTTCCTTCATTTTAGCTAATCAAATGGACAGTCCAAATAGACAAGAAATCACAAAGTTTTTTCTATGATGTGATTCATCTAAGTCCGTGTCTTTTCATGTTTGCATCAGAATATTTCAAAGGTTTGAATGGATTGCAGGAATAGAGGTTCATACTTCTAATATTTTTCATAAATACTTCTGTCAGCTGCGTTTGGACAATCATATATTTCGTGGTGCTCCAACAAAACTAGAATTTGTACACAAAAGGCTTCTTAATACTCTCCAACCTAAGTTGAACGGAGGTAGGAGAATTCTATTTTTGTACAAATGAAGAATATATGGCCTTATTTGTCCCTGTTGAGAGCAAGCGGAGAACATCTAGCATTCATTGAAAGGAAACAAAACATAAAGGTCTCGTCAAAATTGCTGTTAAAGCAATTTAATCAAATGTTTCTAAGGAATATTTTGAGCTAAACTGCTAATTTCTTTTGTTTGAATACACTATCAGAGAAGGCCCAGCCAATTCCGAAGAGTACTCCTTCAAGGTGAAACCAGAGAAGTGATCAACAAAAGCAAGAGGAAAATTGCTCTCCTCGGCAAAATGAAAAGTTCCCATTATCAGGTTTGATCAATTCCATGGTCACCAGTAGTTCTAACATAATGTTGCTTAGAAGCAGGACGCAATTTCAGAGAATAATTGTACTGGTGCAGACAATAACATTCCAATTAACAATTGTAATTGAGCTTGAACAACAATCCCCACTGAAACTGATTGGAAGCATTTGGCTGATTAGTTTCATACATAGTTAATTAAATCAACAACGAACAGAACTTCAATTGGAACAAAATCGAAAACTTATTTCGAATACTAAAAGATCTCTGGAAAAAATTAAGATTTCCATTTCAAATTGAAACAAGAACAAATCAGGGTTTGGTTTGAAGATGAAAAGAAGCTAACCTTGTCTCTGCAAAATCCTCAAGAGAGTGGGATGAGAAGTCACGTCCAGATAATCTCCTTTAATATCTCTGTGAAGTGACGCTTTCCTTCTGACTTTGACCCCCATGAATGGTTCTTGATCGTCGCTCACATTGCTCCCTGATGTTTTGAATCGCATGTTGTCTTCTCCATTTCCTGATTCGCCTTCTACGGCGTCGTACTTCGGGGGCCCGGCATCCTCGATTTGGACCCGGCGGTTACCGTTGAATTTGCTCATTCCTTCTACTGTACTTTTATTATTGGGAGGACGAGTAGCGGCCGGAAGCGCGTGGCGGGTAGCGGAGGAGAACGACTTATAGTTGTATTACCGCTCCGTCTTTGTTTTTCTTGCGCTTTCCCTTTTTTTAATTCTTAGGCCAAAGCAAATGGTCCAGTTAAGCTCGATTTCATTTATTTTAACTAGTTCGGTTTCTAACCCGTTACTATTATTAATATTAATAATAAATATCTTAGTTTTATTTTATTTTAGAATAAGCTTGTTGAGTTTTTAAACTTAGCGGTGGCATGGCATGGAATCATGTGGAGCTGCAACACTTTTTGGAGCGGAAATAGATGTGGGCGTGGGAATCCACGCACGGGTGAGACTGACTTGACTCAGCTGCCCTGACCGGCCACAACCACAGCCACAACCACGACGCCGCTAATTGCGCTGCTTGTGTGGGCAAAAACAAAAAGAATGCCACTTTCGCATGTACTGCACTACTAAGATTTTCGCGACCAAAAAAAATAGAAAATTAATTAAAGCGAGACAGCAACAACGACAAGAATCAGGAAATAGGAAAGAAAAATGAACGAAATTCACTTCAAAATTGCTGGTGGAGTAAGTCAGTGCTGACCTCAAAATTGTTTTTATTTTTATTTTTATTATTACAATTTATTTTTTTTAGCAGAAGACGAAACACCTTACACTGCAACTCAAGCCAGTGTCTCTTCCTCACTCAATTCTAATATAGAACAAATAAAATAAAATAAATAATGAAAAGAAAAAGGGAAAAAACAAAATTGACTGTGATGTTGATGATGATGATCCATGAGCTGCTGCTGCTCAAAGGGCGACCAAAGGGTGAGAGGAAAAGAAATCCCCCATGTCTTGAAAGTAGTCATCGGCCTCTTCCTTTAATAACTGAGCGCTGACGTCATCTCCAAACCCAAAATCTTCAACTTGATGATCATGGCAGTCGAGAAATATCAGCCCACTCAAATCTCCCAAATCTTGGTGGTGCTGGTGCTGGTGCGGATCATCATCACACATCATCGTATTATAGCTTGTACTACTTGTAGCTGACCAATCATGAACGACGTCGTCACTATAGCAACTACTAGTACTAGGAGTGTCAATATCGTAAAAAAGTGATGGTGCTGCGCTTGAGAAATCAAACAACTCATCCACCAACGGCATGTCGTCCGCTTCGCTTGACAGGTAGTACTTCTGATCAGTACCAGCTGTACCACAGCAACTGCCACTCTCTTGGACCATTGACGACGCAGCACTAGTTTCTACCTCGGCTTGCTCTTCCCTTGATCTGAAGTTAAGGACCGATTTCGGGGAGGAAATCATCTGGTTGAACGTCGACGAAGAGTCGTCTCCCGAATCATAACTTGAAATTGATTCTGACAGTATTAATTTCTTCGCCTCCTCCTCCCCTTGGTCTTGTTGATTTTCCGGCCGCGGTGGCCGCGCTGGAGGGGTGATGAAGTTCGTTAAAGCATCGGCTCCGCGGAGTTGAATTGCAGCGTTATCGTAGACCATAGCAGCCTCCTCCGCTGTGTTATAAGTGCCCAACCACAACCGTACGCACCTCGCCGGATCACGAATCTCAGCCGCCCATTTACCCCAAGGCCGTTGTCTCACTCCCCGGAACTTTCTACCACCATCACCAACAACAACAACAGAAGATGATGATGATTTTGCAGCTTTTGTCTTGGCCATTTTGCGGGGTCGCACCGGAGACTTTTCAGCTGTCGGACATCTTTTCCGGCCACTATTGATGTCGGATATCGTTTCGTTGCAGCAGCTAGTACTGGACGGCTGGATTTTGACCTCGTTGACAAAGCGTTTGACTCGGTGCCGACCACCAAACAACTGATGGTCAATACCTCCGTTGACGTCTTCTTCATCGCCGGAAGAGTCCGTGGCGTATGGGTCGGTGGTGGATATCCGGACAACTCTTGGACTTGGTCGGTTGTGACATGACTTGGAATAAGAATAAGGAGAAGATTTGTTAGGATTTAAGGAAGGTTTAGTATAGTGTTTTTGTGTGATGGTTTTGTGTTCAGTGAATTTAACCGGACATAAGATACTTTGGCGGTCAAACAACATCGTTCTCTTCTGTGGTCTAAATCCTTAAACCTGGGGGGAAACGAAAGCTTAGAGCGTAAAGAAGAAGGAAGGGGAGCATTAATAAGAAAAGGTAAGCCGATGAGGAGGCGTGAAACTGAAAAGACAGTCTTTTTGTTTTCAGAAATTGAAGAAAAAGATTGTATAGAGCAGTGATATATGAGTAGTATGGGCGGGCGTGACTCGTGAGGGGCAAAAGGATTAAAAAGGAAATGTGCTAAGCGGCGTGGGGAGGAAGAAAAAAAGCCAAGAAAAGAAAATTGAAAGTAAATTAAGGAAAAATTTTAGAAGGGAAAAAAGGCTGGACACAACTCAGGTTAACAAATTCAGCTTTGGGCAAATTAGGAACATGAATATTGACTAAGATTCTTCCCGCGCGATATATACACACACGTACTCCCTCCGTCCGCATATAATGGACGTTTTAGCTAAAATTCGTTGTTCTTATTTAACTGACGCGTTTGCCATTTCAGTCCCCTTTGTTATTATTCTTTCATTTCTGCCCTCAAACGACACGTCGTTTTCATGGATTTCTACGCGTCATACAGGGCGAAAACGGAAAACGAAAAACTTGAAGGATGAATTTTGACATTTGGCAGCAGACATGGCAGCAGACGTGTCAGAAAAAGTTGGTCCATTTATCTTTCCTCCTCCGATTTTAAACGGACAATAAAACACGTTTGGCCGACATTCTCACGAAGGTGACCATAGATTCGTGCCGGAAATAACGAGACGAGCATAACGCAGGTGGTTTCGGCCGGATCGGAGGCCGGACGCGCCGGAGAGTGGTGGCGCGTGGCCGGAGCTGCGGCAGCTCCGGCAGTCTTTGGCGGCGCGTCCGGTGTCCGATCCGGCCGAAACCACCTTTGTTATGCTCGCATTTTCGTTCCGCTTCTTTTGGTGCCGGAGGTGAGAAAAACAAAAAACGATAAGGCCTCGTATTTGTCCGAACAGATGGAGAAAGAAAGAAAAAAGAGAGAATGAAAGAAGAGGGAAAAAACGGAAGAGGAGCGAATGGGAGGCTGACACGTGGCAATGAATACTGACGGGCGCAGAAAATTCCTTGGTTTGTGTAATTGGCTCCCTCGCGTCCAATATAAAAGGACTGAGGGAGTAGTAGTTTATAAGATATTTCGGTGCTTCTATTCGATTTTTCGTATTGATTTGATACTTTGTTTTATTCTTGGTTGAATTTAACTATTTTATTCACATTTTTATATTAATTTGACTCCCGTAACAAATACCATGTATAATCGGATGATAAATTTTGATGTGGTAATTTATGTCAGATGTCACGACACATTTTAAAAAAACACGGATTTTAAATTCATTTTTTCAATCCATTAACTCATTTCATCTTTTAATTTTTAATTAAAGTTTCAACTCAAATAGTGATAAGATAAATTCTAAACGGATTAACTCACATATAGTCATTTTATAACTTTTAATTGATCTCATGTATCCGGCTCACTATACAATTTTTTTAACCCTATTACTTTTTGTGAATTTCATGCGCTCTCGTGCGGAGAGGTTTCGGTGGAAATTAAATGAATGAAATCAATATATTAGTAATTAACATCACAAATATCGGATCTTGGAGTGATTACTGATTTCATTCATTTCATTCATCAGCCGCAATTGGAAATGACAACCATTCCTTTCCTTCTTTCTTTCTATTAATAGTATCTATATATCCTCTTTCTTTAATTAATAATATTAATTAAAATATAATTTTAAATTCTATAAATCAGTGTGAAATGTCTACATACTGAAAGGAGTAACGGCAAAAATTGAATACGCCCTCTATTCCTAAAATAGAAAAATAATTTTTATTTAAAATGAAGGGAGTAATTAGTAAGAGATATATAGTCTTTTTATCGTTAAGCGGCTGAGTTTAAAGTTCAAATTCAAATAATGAAGAAAACTATGCTGAAAAAATAACTTAAAAGAAAAGAAATTGACTATACAGTCTTGAAAACAAGTGAATACATAATAATTATTATTATTTTTAGTTTTTTTACGTGTTTTGCTTGTTGGATCTAGTTATTTTACATGCTTGAGTGATCGCTTGTCGGAAGCGTCAAAAATAGTTATAAATTACAAGTTAAAATCATCCACAAAGGACTTGTAGATAATGGCAAGAGAATCGTCCGCAGGAACTCTGTTGGTGAGATGTGAATTCTTTTGATAACCGGTTGTGATGACTTTAAGTCACAACTTTTGGGGTTTGGTTGTTGGAAAATAAAACTGCAAAAATAAAATAAAATTGGAAAGTGTCTTGGCCGGAGTCTTGGCTAAGAAAAGTGGTAAGGAATAAAACAGCTAAAAGAGGATTCCCGGTAAGAGCAGAGCGAGCTATGTTCTTATGATTTGATCATTGATTCATTGATGTTTATCTTTATTTTCATAGTACTGCTATAGAATGCAAGGACTCCTATACAATCATACTTCCCTCCTCTTCAAATTCCCTAGCGGGTACTCCCAACTAGACAATCCTAACCAAACAACATCTTACTAGTTAAAGGGTTTACTAATTTGGTTGATTGTATAATTTGACCGGACACAATCATGATCAAAAGCTTAGGGGAAGACAATACCAAACTCAAGCTACCTTACAGTCGAGGCCCTAGGTTGTCAATCTGGTCTGAGTTATATTGTTTATTTTCTCTAGCCTACGCGAGACTAGTTGTCTACTTTAACCTATCCAATTTCGCTTGTCCTCTTCAAGGTTGACTGCAACTTTCAGATTATAATACAAGAGTGATCAGTTCTAGATTTTAATAAGAAAGCGATTTTATAAAATCAGAAAACAAACAATTACGAAGACAAAGATTATTAAGAACAATTTAGATTTCACGAATATATAAGAAACATAGCTCTTAAACTCTTACCAAGAACGAAGGATGTAGCTAGATGATAAAAACTGTTTTATTAATTCTGTAAAATTAAAAATGGGAGTTCTTGTAGCTTAAATAGCTACACTCTTAGTCCTACTCTATCTCAACCTCTTTCGAAACAAAAGGATAAAGATAAAAATAAATAAAAGATATTGTTTGTTGAGAAAATCAAATATTGTTCAAAAAGGAAGATCTTATTAAGGATTCCTGCTGGACATGTCTTCAAATCGTGATTATAAATCCCTCAAATCTTATTGCCACTGCCACTGCTGTTTTTGCATCCTCACGCTTACTTCAAATCTCCTACTGTAGTCTGTCTCTCTTTCGTGACTATCTTGGCCAAGACGATTTCGAATGTGTGATTTTTGCTTTGATTGATGCTTTCCTCTTTTTAGCCCACTTCCACTGAATTTTACACAAGTGAGGAAAATTCATGGATATTAATAGCTTGACTGCTCAATTAGCAAGTAATTAGGGAGTAAAAATATGTGAATAAAACACTCAATCATCGAGTATGACTCTTTTTTTTGTAGCAAACGAGTATGAAATATGAGTGTTGGGTGAGTAAATCATGGACCACTGTAAGCATGTACACGGTTCAATTTAGGGCAATTTAGGTAGGAGAATCGGACCAAACTAAAAATTAGAGGTTTAATTTGAAAATCCCCAAATTGAACTATTTAATGTGGTTATTGAGTTTCGAACTCATAACATTAAGGAGGACAATTATTCTTTTAGCCACTATAATTAAGACTAATTATTGATATAATTAAGTATAAATATATATATATATATATATATAAAAGTAAATAGATAGAAACGGTTTTGTCCGAATTTTCAGTTCTGTTATAGGTTTTTGAGAAATGAAAACCGGACCAAATCGTATATGTCCGGTTTGGTCACAGGTTTTTCTCTACAATTTTCTAAAATAAGTACAGAATCGAATTGGTGATTTTGGTTCAAGTTTAGTTTCCGAATCGATTTGATTTTGTACACTTCTAGATTAGTGTACAAAATGTATTTTTTTTTATAACTTGGATATTATTACCAACAACAACACATGATGTGTACAAGCAGTACTTAGTAGAAGACCTTGACAGTAATTAAATTATTTTGTTGGGCAGGCAGGTCACACCAGAGCTGGTCGGTGGGTTGGACCGACAATTCCGGGAAGTCTACCACCTAAAATGAAAACGTCCGCCGCATCTTTATCACCGAAAAATGTGGTCTCGGACTCTCGCGGCAACAGTTCATGATCATTTGGGTCCCACAGCGGGGTTTGCCTAATCAACGACAACCAGCAGCTGCTGACTCATCGTAAATGCACACGACCCAGGTCTCGATACCTGTGATGGGTGGTCACGTGAGGCCCAAGATACCCGGATGGTCCGTCCGTTATTATTTAAAAAAATTAAGTTTAAACCTTTAAATTGGTGTTGGTCAATTTTGCAGGATTAGAATTGGGAACACGTTCGCACAACTTTGACCAACAAGATACTGCAATTCTTGCAATTGACAAATTTCACACTTTTTGTTCCCACGAGTATCATTGTCTCACCAGAGGAAATTCAAATAAATTGTTGTGGTCGAATTTGAAGTAATCAATATTTAATATAATAATTGAATTATAAAATAATTTTACTAATAAATTAAAAAAATTATTTTTAGGTATTTTGTCTACCTTTATTTACCCATTTTAACAGAAAATTTATTTTTCAACTATCTTTAAGTTTCGAAAAAATAACTCTCATAATATATTTTTTAAAGTTCAAACTCAAATTTAAAATATAAATTAAGTGAATAAGTTTTTTAATAGTCGAATACAATTATATTGGAAATTTGCCGATTGTTTGATGTTAATACGTGGAGGATAATTTTAACCAGTGAGGGTTATTTTGGTAAATATAATGCCCTTGGCATGGGTTGGTTCATGTAATTCTCAAATAGTTTTTTTTTCTCTCTGCAATTTACTTTTGTATTTTGCTGACAAAACTAACGTGGCAGGCAACCTTGAGTTGGGTGCAACAATTTATTAGTGTTTCGTTTGGAGGTCTCTGGGCTTTTTTCTCTGCTCACTAGCCTTTCTTTTGTTTCTACTCATGTTGGCCGGTCCGGCTCCATCCGGCCGGTTAGGACACGATAAATTTCAAGATTTGAGTGTTAAGTGGGATTAATTAATTGGGCAGTCACAACTTATATATTTTGTGCAACCCGATATACTTCCTTCAAAACTTTAAAAGTTTAATTAGAAATTGTTTAGAAGTATTTTCCATTTACAGTGAAATTTCTGAAGATTGACTTGCGAAAAGTATTTAATGCTCATTTCAGGCAGCTATCTTTAAAAAAGATGAAATTAATTATATTTATAAAAGTATTAAGATTTTTTTTTTCCAATCAAAAGCAATAATTACTTTCTTAATCCTTGAGAAATTCTCCTAAATGTCATTTTTTAAGAGTAGGAGAGAGTGCATGAGATCCCCCAAAAGTTATCAGGTTGAAAAAATTATATAATGCACCCGATACATGAGATCCACCAAAAATTATATGATGGTTACATGTGAATTGATCCGTTTAAAGTTTACCTCATCACTACTTAATTTGATACTCTAATTAAAAATTAAAAATTATATTATTTATAACCATCAATCCTACTGTATAGTTTTTTTTATTGATCTGTGTGATCCAACTAAGCGTATATAATTGATATACTCAATGGAGGCAAGCCAAGGGTGGGCTAGAGGGGACAAGCCCGCCAGACCCTTGGCTCAATTTTTTTTAATATATATATATTATTAATTAATTATTAATAAAAATATATATAAAAAATCAATAGGTATATACCTATTGATTTTTTTTAATTTTTAATTTTTAATTTTTATTTGTATTTTTATTAATAATTAATTAATTAGTAATGAAAGTTAAGAGATTTAAAATTTAAATCTAAAAAATAGTAAGAAAATGTATATATTTTAATAACTTATACTTTTACTAATAAAAATAATTATTATATTTAGTATATATATACTTATTTGGTACAATTACAATTTAAGGAAAGTGAAAGTTTCAATATTTAGATCAAATTAAAAAAATATTTTAAAACTTTAAAGTGATCGTATGAGTATTTCATTCTCAAAAACCGTATTGGTGTAGTTGCCTTGTTATTTCTTTCATTTTGATATAAAAAATATTAATATGCATGTATGATTATTAAGTATTTCATTAATTAGTTAAAAATAATTATCTATATTATAATATTTTTTATATATGAATGTTAACCCACCTAGGAATTTTTTTTTTCTTCGCCCTAACACTATGTGCGTTGTATAATTACTCATTGGGTTGGCATGTTATTCCTAACATTAAGAAAAAATGGTAAAATTCACCTATGTATTTCTATCGTATCATAATAAATCACTATATTTATAATTGAGTCAAATAAGTCATTATATTTATTCACTCGATCTATATTAGTTTAAAAAAAAGTTATGCTTACCTGATTTTTTTTTGAAAAAGTGACATGGCAAAAAAAAATTACGCTACACACTCATTTTGCAATTAAAAAATAAAAAATAAGATCAAATTATCCAAAAATAAAAAATTTAGTAGGATAAAAATAATATCCTCATTTTTCAACATTAAAACATTAAGCAAGATCAAAATAATAAACCACTATATTTTTTCACTTAGTTTTATTTATTCATTTGATTTAGTTGTCATATCAAATATTTTTTTTTAATTTAATTTCTAAATCAGCGTGACTTCTTTTAGATGTCAAGTAAGATAAAACTATTTTTAGGAAGTTGATGGAGTGATAAATACAGTGATTTATTTGACTCAATTATAAATATAGTGATTTATTCTGATATATGATAGGGATGAATTTATCTTTTTCCTAACCTAAATTGTTTTGTTGTCATGAGAAAAAAGAGGGAGTAAATTGTTGGTTAGTAATTATTATTAATTGTGTTAAACTGTTTCGTTGACATTTATTGTCTGTGTTGTGATTTACTTTAATTAAAACTTATGACCTTTAAGCTCATAAGTTTATTAGATGTTTTTTTTATATATAATTCAAATGTTAGTATATATTACATTTTTATTATATTTGATGTGTTCGGATATAGTTGTCGTAAAAGATAAGCGAATAAAAAAAATTAAGAAAATGATTAATATTGTAACTAATTTATTATTTCTACCAATTGTGTAATGTATTTTATAATGAAAACTTAAATTCAAGTGTATTTTTTCATTAGAAATTGTAATTCAACAACTAAAAACGAAAAGAGAAATGTGTCTTTTACAACAACTATATCCGAACTCATATAATTTATTTTTCTTTAAGAAAAAAATATGAACTATATATTATTTATGAATTTTTAAAATGAATTTAAGCAACTGGAATAATAAGATTTACTAAAACTTAATTTCATTGGTGTTGAAACAAATTATAAATCTAGATTCTAAATTTATGTTAATATGTTTACTATTTACGGCATTTGGGCTGGGTGCATGTTGGGCCCATAAAGTATGCAGGGCCGGGGTGGATAAAAGAAAAATTTGGACCCACATTTAGCCTATTTAAGTAGTGTTTGGGGTTGGGGTTGAGGTGGGGAAAAGTACTTTGCCCAACCCCAAAGCTAGGAAAGGTGTTTGGTAAACACCTTTCCAATAGAGCTTTTGGAAAAGCTCTACCAAATTTTGCACTGCCTCCCCTCCTTATCCCACTGCACAAAAATGGTGCAGTGGGCAACGCAGCTGCCTCGCAGCTGCGTTTTACACCCTCTCTCCTCTTTTTTTAATTTTATTTTTTTACTTTATATAATGCACAAAATAAATTAAAAACTATCATAATAAAATCTTCATCTCGAGATAAGTAATTCTAAACCCACTTTTCCTATTTTTATTAATTTTTTAAAAATGGGTTTTATACTCCAACTCTTTCACTTTTATAATTTTACCAAACACCAAAAACAACTTCTCGTTTCCCACGCACTTTTAAAAAATGTTTACCAAACAACACACTGCTTTGCGCAAAAGTGTTTTTTCCACAACACTTTTATTCAAAGCACTTTTCGGACCAAAACCGGAACGCCAAACAGACCCTTCACATGCTACCAACCTTACATCCAAACTTTTGAAAATTGGTAGGTTGAGTTTTACTAGTATCGAATATTATTTAAGCAGATTGAGGGATTAATCGTAAATTTATTGTTCAATAGAATTAGAATTTAATTTGAAAACATATGTTTAACTTGAAGTTTTGGATCTTTAATTTTATTTTGGAGTCCATTTTTTATAATAAAAAAATAAAAAATTATGGTTAAAGTAAATTTGTCAGGTTTTTGAAAAACCTAACGGATGAGTATTTTTGCAATAAAAAATAGTTAGAAAAGTTGAATCCAATAAAAATATAAAAGAGCTTGTTTGCTTGACGAAAATAGTTTAGAGGGTGAATATAGTAACGGATGAGTTTGGGTTTTACCAAACTGACATAAACAAAAATTGTTACTAAAATGGTCGGAACATAAGAGTTTTTATTTATTTATTTTGAATAAATGCTATCTGTTTTTAGAACATGATAAGTTTTATTATGTTATTAAAAAATAAGAAAAAATGTATAATCAACCTAAGACTATTTCCTTCTCATTATTTTATCTATAAAAAAAAAGACAATAGAATTTATTTAAACAAGATGAGTGATTACTGATTAGTGACTACCATTACGTACCCATATTTTTTAATCCTACTATATGAATATAAACCCGTTGACCCTCCACTTCGTGCGCTCTAATCTCTATACCAAACAAATAAAATAATACTAACAGAAACAAATAAAATAGTACAGTACTGCTCAATTCATGGCATTGGCCTTGGCATTGATGCATGGACTTGCCTTCTCAATCATTATCAAACAGTCTCATTGCATGTGGATGCTGCTGTCTCAAGCAAAATACAGCTCATCATCATCATCGTCGTCGTCACTTCTTTCATCATTCAATTTAATTTCTTTATTGTTTTTGTCTCATTTCCCAAAGATTCTTCCTCACTCAAGGTCTTCCCTCTGCTTCTCTGTTTCAACCTTGCAAGTTTTGAATTAATGGTGTAGCAGGAAAGAGCTGTGGATCTTCTGTAAGTTATCAGTACATTTTTCCTGCAATTTCTATTGTTTTCTGCTACATTTTTCTCTTTTTGATTAGTCTGATAAATTTCTTGCTTTCTGCATTTTATTCTAAAGTTTGGCACTTTTTTTCCTTGCAAACATAGTGGTTAGGCGAAAAAATGATGCAAAAGTCAATATGGCAACTGGGTTTGGTTAAAGCTGTGAACTTTTGACCATTGATACCTTTTTTTTTTCTTTAGAAAGATGTCAGAAATAAGAAATTGTTCCCAATTCAGAATGATATAATGTTGTACTAACTAATAACGTAGAAATTCTAATTGTAATTTTTCTTGAAATTCTTGTACTTGCAGTTTTGTTTAGAAATACAGAGAAGATGAAGAATCTACTACTTCTCATTTTCTCTGTAATTCTCTTGTTTGGATTGGTTTTCTTGCCTGCCATTGCTGACCCAGGTGAAGATAAGCAAGCTTTACTTGATTTTATCCACAACATTCACTCTTCCCACCCTCAAATCTGGAATGCTACATCTTCTGTCTGCAACAACTGGGTAGGAGTGACCTGCAATTCTAATCACTCAAGAGTCATAGCTCTTAGGTTGCCAGGATTAGGATTGCACGGCCCGATTCCGCCAAACACCATCAGCAGACTATCGGCAATTCAGCTCCTAAGCCTCAGATCCAATGGGATTTCAGGATCTTTCCCTTCTGATTTCTCCAAACTCAAATCCTTAACCACCCTTTATCTTCAGGGCAACAACTTTTCAGGCCCATTGCCTTTGGATTTCTCAGTTTGGAAGAATCTGACAGTTCTTGATCTTTCCAACGGTGGGTTTAGTGGCAGCATTCCAATCTCAATCTCAAATTTGAGTGTCCTCACATCTCTGAATCTTGCCAACAACTCACTTTCAGGTCAAATTCCTGACATAGATGTTCCTACTCTGCAGCAGATAGATTTTGCAAACAACAACCTGACAGGAACTGTGCCAAAATCCCTTCAAAGATTCCCAAGCTGGGCGTTTTTTGGAAACCATCTTTCATTAGATAACTATGCTCTTCCTCCGGCTCTTCCCGTTCACCCGCCGAGCTCCCAACCATCAAAGAAACATACGAAATTAAGCGAACCTGCGATTCTGGGGATTGTGTTAGGTGGGTGTGTACTGGGGTTTGTGGTTATTGCTCTGTTGATGATATATTGTTACTATAAGAAAGAAAAGGAAATCAGGACAGGAACAACAAGAGTGGCAACAACCTCAAAAAAGGCCAAATTGGAAGGGTCTTTGAAGGAAAAACTGTCCGAAAACCAAGACAAGGACAGCAAGTTTGTGTTCTTTGAGGATACAACTCTTGCATTTGACTTGGAGGATTTGTTGAGAGCATCTGCTGAGGTGCTTGGGAAAGGAACATTTGGTATAACTTATAGGGCAGCTCTTGAGGATTCAAGTACAGTTGTGGTGAAGAGATTGAAGGAAGTTAGTGCCGCGAAAAGAGAGTTCGAGCAGCAGATGGAGTTGGTTGGAAACATTAAGCATGTCAATGTTTCTGGTTTAAGGGCATATTATTTTTCAAAGGATGAGAAGCTTATTGTTTATGATTTCCACCCACAAGGGAGTGTTTCTAATATGTTACATGGTAAGTCCAAAAACTTCTCTTTTCTTTTACAACTGAACTCAAAAGTCACGACGTGTGAGTGAATCCGAAGACCTGGTATTGATTTAGTTCTCGACATTTTTGCAGGTAAGAAATCGCGGGAGGGCCAAGTTCCCTTAGATTGGGAAACAAGGTTGAGGATTGCAGTTGGTACAGCAAGAGGCATTGCTCATATCCACACACTAAATGGTGGGAAACTTGTGCATGGAAACATAAAAGCCTCAAACATATTCCTCAACTCTCAAAGCTACGGTTGTGTATCTGATGGTGGTTTGGTAACATTGATGACCCCAATGCCACCGCATATTACGAGAGTTGCCGGCTACCGTGCGCCGGAGGTGATCGACACCAGGAAAGCAACACAAGCATCTGATGTGTACAGTTTCGGGGTGGTGCTGCTTGAGCTACTGACAGGGAGATCCCCGATACACGCCACGGGTGGGGAGCAAGATGTGATTCATTTGGTGAGATGGGTGAATTCTGTGGTGAGAGAGGAATGGACTGCTGAGGTATTTGATGTGGATCTTTTGAGGTATCCAAACATAGAAGAGGAAATGGTGGAAATGTTACAAATTGGAATGGCCTGTGTGGTGAGATTACCAGAGGAAAGGCCTAAAATAGGTCAGGTGGTGAGGATGGTGGAGGAAATCAGGCAGGCAATTGGCAATGAGAATAATCAACCATCTTCTTCAGCACCTAAAGTAGGAAGTAGTAGTAGTTCCATCTCAACTCCAAATTAAGAATATTGGTTTTTGAGGGTAGGACTCGAACTCGAAACCCTTCTGCTACTTTTCTACCGACACATAACCAATGAACTACGTATTAATTTTACTAATTGGTATACGTGTTTTCTTTCTTTTTTTCTAATGATTATCTGAATTAATTGGTCTTGAATTTTGCAATTTGCTTTAATGGGATTTCTTTATGTCTATGATCTTAGTGTTTAGGGAGGCCTTACCATTTTTGTGGTAAGGGAATTGAATAGTGTTGCTTGTATTATGACATCATTTTATAGCTACAATGAAAATCATTCAAATCTCTTTCTTGATTGAATTGTCACAAGTGCCATGGATCATCTGCAACTCTAAGTTCTAATCTTATAACGGCAAGCCAAGTTATACGCAGTTTTATCGCCAACGATGACGCCATCTAACATTACGAGTTTGCTTGATCGAAAGCTTCTCCTCGCATTCCAAGGGAAACCACGACCGATTTGATAAATATTCTTTTCAATTTGTCTTCTTACTAGAGTCTCTGTGTTCCAATTTTTTTATCGAAAGAAAACTCATCTTCCATACTTTCTCCATAGATCTCACTTTCCTCTCTCAATAATTGCAATTTGCAGCAGCTTCATTCATCTTGAGTTCACGAACACAACTCACCACAATTTTATTTTATTTTTACATGAATTTGATAAGAATGAAAATGGTTGAAAAAACTAATAATATTGGAGTTTGGGATAAGTTAATTTGATATATCAATGCATTAATTAACTTTTCACATACAGTTAATATATTATTTAATTTTAACTTATAATTAACTATAAATTCCTGTTATTTTGTCATGTTATTTAGGGTATGAAATCTGAGGTATGGGGTTTGAATGTTTATAATATGCAGTTGTTATTCAAAGTCATTTAGAAAGGAGAAAGAAAAGAGAAGGGAGTAGGAGTGTGGGTCGATGGATATGGATACTGTTACCATTGATTGGGTATGAAATGCATGAGCTTGAGCCCAGCCCAAATCGGGATTTGCGAACACTGTCAGTATCAATACGGAGTACTATTATCGAAGAGGCATTTTTAAGTTCAACGGGGGCCAGTAATTATTATCCACAAGAACAGACAGCAGGGAAAAATGTGTAGCATTTCTTATGCATCGTCGTTGATACACCATCACCATCCCATTTCGTCAATTCCTTGGAAATCGATAGCCTTCCAGTTCCAGCAGCGGCGGCTCCGTTCAGTTTCATTGTCCAAATCCACTTCTTTAAGATCAGTAGGCGGTTTAAGAATAGTTTCCGCAAAATCCTCCAAGGAGGAGGCAGGTGGTGGGGTATCTTCCTCCGGCGAAGATGAGTGGCTAACCAGACTACCTGACAAGACAAAGCCTTTCTATTCTCACAGCTTACCCTGCATTGAAGCTTGGCTTAGGGTTTTAGGGTTTTACCAAAGCAAGGAAGATCCTGCCCTCTGGTTCATTGAGAAACCTCAGTGGCAAGCCCAGCTATCACTCGACGTCACTGACCTCTTCATTAGGTAATCCTTCGTTCTGCTCTTTTCAATTCGTGTCTGCCAATCAATTCCTGCAACATACTCGATTTTTGCACGGCCTTTGTTAATGAAGCTTTTTTATTCTAACTCGCTTATGATCGATTGCATTCCACTTGCTAAATATTCCACACCATCGTGGAATTCATATCTCTCCTGTTCCACTAACCTAAACAGTCTATATAGGAAAATGATCCACATGATACATGTGTTATTACTTGGAAATGGGCTTGCATTGCATTCCTCTTGATTTCCTTCATTTTGAAATATTACTGGCATCCTTAATATATGTTTAAGTTGATATCTGTCTAGTTTCTAGATCAGCATCTTTGAAGAAAATGGTTTCATATTTTTCAAGCTAGTTTTCTGTAACAGATGATAAAATGGATACCCTGTTGCTGAGCATTCATTTGTGTGGATGAATTGACTAAAATATAACTTTGAAAGGCTGATGGCATTTTGTAGGATCATTGTTTCTTCTCCCTAAGTTTTCAGAAAAGTTATCCTTGCTCATTGATCATGTAAAATAGATACATCTTTTACATTAGCATGGTTAGCAGTAAGTAATGGGAATACATGATCGGCAATGGTTCAATTTATAGAACTTAGAGTTGTCAATTAAGGACAATGGGCAAGCTGAGTCCCTACTGTTCATTGCATGTTATTTCACACACTAGTTCTCAGGTTAGGGTTGATTCCAATGGGGATTGATAACTGGTAATGCAAAAGCCCTAGTTTTCTTGTCTGATCCTGTTGCATTTACAAAATGAGTTCTCAACTTAGCTTCTGGTTTCTAGGACAATGGACCCCTTTGTTTAACTGTCAAACTGGAAGGTTTTTTTTGGCAGTCTAGGATATGATGGCTCTCATTTGAGAGTAAGGAAAAATCAATGTTTATTATATCTGGTTAGATTCTTAAGCAGTATAATGGATCCTTGAAAAAGAAGTCATAAACATGGCTTGTCATAAAGCTTACTCTTCCTTCTCTTGAGGCACAGAACCAATAATTTGAACTAGGAAATGTGAACATGAGAATCCTAGGTTTAAATTTCATAGGAGGGAGGGTGGATGGCTGTCTATATTTATGTGTATACAATTCCTTGTCGGTTATTCAAATTTCAACCAGTCAACCTGCCATACTGCCTGCAGATAAAGATTCTGACAAATGCGTTTAGGGTTTTGCTATGTTTTGGTGATGAAGCAATGCATAAACTCCAAGAACCCAGCACACACGATTAGCAAAAGCTAGAAATTAATATTCTTGTTAGATCTTGTTACTACGATTATTTTTGTACGATAAGTGATGTGTTACTCGAGGAGATGACGGCGAAAAGAAAATATTATCAGCCTTGAGTTTGTTAAGTAATTATTCTGTCCTGTGTGATGCAGGTACCTGAAGAATGGTCCAGGTAATCTCGAAAAGGATGTCGAGAGGAGATTCAGTTATGCATTGAGTAGAGAGGATATTGAAAATGCCATTCTAGGAGGACCTTAGAGGAAGGACAAAATCAGTTATGCTGCCTAACGCCTGCCATCGTATACTTTGGTTTACTCTGCTCATGATTTCTTGTATGTAGAAAATTCTCAATGTCTATTCTACTATCGATTTCGTCAATTACATTCTGTTTCTCCATTTATTGTTATTTATGGTTACGCGCATTCGCGTAACTCCAGTTGAGAGTAACTAGATAGGCATATTTTTCTAGTTTTCTTTGCAAAGAATAAGTTTGCTACACATCCTTAAACCAGTTGCAGGATAGTAGAATGTTACAGTAATCTAATGCGAAAACATTTATAGCCAAAAAGTACAGCACACTGATAAAACTCCAGATTCCCCTGGAAATTAGGGAGCTTATTATATTAGGTTAACTAAAAGTACAGGTGGACTTATCTAACTACAAAGTTACAGTTGATATTAATCTCACATCTAACTACTGGGATGCAACAGTACTACTTTTGTAATACTGTACATCATCCTACCGGTCGGCTAGGTTTTTGTGTGTATGCAGACTGAAAATGGCGTTAGTTATCGCATGTAAGCCCGTTCTCAATTGTGCATTATGGCAGTTATTGGCTTCCATGTGGCGATAATGTTCGGTGAGAATGAGAACCAGAAGTTCCATAACAAGTTGCTGTCGTGATAGTTTGCTGTATGCAACGAGCAGCAGCAGAGCCCCAAGCTATGGTAATAGATAGACCTTTATATGCTTCAGTGAGATTCTGCAGAGTTAAGATGAGACCAGTATTCCTTAACGAGCTGTCCGAACAACGAACTGTCACTCTTCATCAACTTCATCGGCTCATCGTACTCCACTACTTCTCCTGAAATGCAACAAAACAGTCTTTAAAAATCTCTATAGCTTCTTTCTACATGGAGTTATATGTGGTAAAAAGTATTTAACTCTCTGCGACTAACACCACTTTTCTACAGCTTCTTTTATAAGAGAGGATGAACTATATGCAGGAAGGGCATGTTCATATTGGGAAAAATTCTTTAGAAATGAGAGTTTAAAGGAACAAATCTCACCGTCGCTAATAGCAAGCACCATGGTACAATCCATTACAGTCGGTATCCTGTGAGCTATTGTGATCACAGTGCAATCCGCAAACTCGCTCCTGATAGTTTTTTGCAGAATCAAGTCAGTTGCATTGTCAATCGATGCAGTTGCTTCATCAAGAACCAATATCCTGCTTCTCCGCAAAAGCGCGCGACCCAAACAAAACAACTGTCTCTGCCCCATGCTCCAATTCGATCCATCTTCCACAACTGCAGAGCAGGTTTGGCAGTTACTTTCAAACAACCCATCAAAAAGTAATAATAATAGTCATAATAATAACATGCGTACTTGAATCGCGGGAAAGAACATACCCAACGAATCTAGGCCGTCCTCTTTCTCATGGACTGCCTCTCGAAGCTGACACTTTCCGAGGACCTTAAAAATGACACAAAAATGTTCATTTAGAGGGTATTCGCATACAAAAATAGCTCCTACAGTTAGCAACTACCATGTAAGAAAATGAACTTGGAACCTTACCTCCCATATCTCCTCGTCATTGTGCTGAGATAATGGATCCAAATTGTATCTCACAGTTCCATTAAAGAGAGTAGGGTCTTGAGGGATTATTCCAAGTCGCGACCTAAGATCGTGAAGTCCAATTTTAGAGATGTCGATGTCATCTATAACAATCTTTCCACCAACTGGCTCCACTAGACGAAAGAGAGCGCCGATTAATGTAGTCTTCCCACTGCCTGTTCGGCCAACAATACCAATCTTATGTCCTCCCTGAAATGTGCAACTGATTCCTCTAAGGACTAATGGCGTATCTTCCCTGTATCGTATCTGTTACAAATTTACCTTTCTCAGTATGCGAAACATTGTCATAATCATACTAAGTATTAGTTAAAAGAACAGAAGTTACCTGCAAATCGCAGATATCCACTTTACCGACTGCTGGCCAGTTGGGTGGGGGGCGGTTATCTTCTATCACCTCAGGTGCTTCACTTGGTATATCCATGTATTGATTAAGCCTTTCAACAGAGATGATATGATTTGCCAAGGTGCACTGGTTTTGAATTGAATTGACCAATGACATGTTTAGTGAAAGACCATAAGAAAGGGCCATTCCAATAAATCCTGAAACGATGAAACGAAATGTTATTAAGATTTTATCTAATGCAGAAGGGTCAGAAAATTGCAGTATTGAACCAGTTGTAGCATCCTAAAAATGTTTCAGCTGAAGAACCAAAGCATGTCTTGTTCGTACTCACCGGAGCTAAAAGTCCCGGGAGGAAGCAAGACCATGCAGAGTGCTGCAGAGGCAAGAACAGTCGCGCTGAATGTTTCCAACCGTTGAATCAACCACTCGTTTGCAGCAAAACTGTGGAAGAAAGGACTAGCATTTGTGTCAATGAGGTGAAGATTCTTCGCCAAGAAACGTTCCTCCTCCTCAAATGCCCTTATTGTCATGGCCCCTGCTATTGATTCTGCTAAATGATTTGCCACAAAAGACTTGGTCGTACCATTAATCCGCATCAGCTCTTTTGCAGTGGAAAAATAATATCTCTGCAGATAAACAACACCTTACTGTTTTACCTAACTTTTAAATCTTTATAATAAAAATCTACGAAAATTGGATGATATGTCAAGATTTAAAGAAATAGAACATGCTCAGGCAAGAGAGGAGTTTTGTAACTACCTGCAAGCGAATAGCCAGAATAACCATTGGTATGGAGACAAACAGGACTTGCCAGGTAACAACAGCGAGTACTCCAAGATTAGCATATGCATTTGTGGTCGCTCCAACAGCAAAAACTAAGCTGAATGGAACATCGAGATCAATGATACTAAGATCGGACGAGACCTATGGGATAGGAAGAACACATAAATACAAAGATTAGTTACACATTATCTGTATTAAGGCTTTCATATTTTCTGATAAAGATGTTTACCCGACTAAGTATTCTTCCAAGAGGAGTGGAGTCATAAAAGGACATGGGTGCACGAAAAAGAGAATTTAGTAGTTGTGAAAATAATGACTTTGATGACTGAAGACCCAAAACAACAGTAGAGATTGATCTGCACAGCAAAACCATTGTGGAGGCAACTCCGATAATCAAGTAGACCCCAATCAACCGCAATGTGCTAACATCAGGATTGTCAACATTTGCAGCCATCCACGAATTTTGCGATATTTGACCAATCACGAAAACAAGGTGAGCAAGAGCAGCAAGGGAGAAGTATAAGTATCCTTTGTTTTGATTCAGATATTGCAGAAAAGGCCTTAACCCTGTATCTCCTACTTCCCTTTCTTCTTTTTTAATCAGCTGATCCCCTCTTGATTCTAGGGGTTGCTTCTCAACATAAGTCTTCTTGATCTCTCTTACTGCCAGTCCTTGTTTCCCTGGAGCTGAAACTTCACTAAGCCTGGTACCAGCTGTCTCTTTGTGTGCATTGACAAGGTCCTGAAATTCTGGGCTGGAGGCTAATAACGCATGATAAGGAGCTGCACATTGGATTTCTCCATCTGACATCAACTGTCAACAGAACATTTCATGATTATCTAACTTAGGTAACAAAATTCTAAATCTGAAGTTTGATCAGTCAGGACAAGTTATTACTTATCCAATTATTGCATAAAAGTGCATAGGTTCAAGAAAACTAACCAAAACAGAATTGAATGCCGGTAGGAAATCAACTTGATGTGTCACAAGTAACACAGTCTTCCTTGAAAGTGCTTCCATTACATAGTCCTGAGATGATTCAAGTTAGTCATTGTACAAGTGTTGAAAATATGAGTAAGTTGCAAAAGTTGTTTTGTTTAGGATAATGTGATTTACATTAAATAAGCTTGTAGCAGTTTGAGCATCCACAGCACTGAATGGATCATCTAAGAGATATATATCAGCATCCTGATAAAGAGCACGAGCCAGTTGAATTCGCTGCTTCTGACCACCACTCAGATTGACTCCCCTTTCACCTATTTCGGTGAGATCACCATGAGGTAGCAACTCAAGGTCCTTAACCAGTGAACATCTCTCAAGGGTGTCTCGATATCGCTGGCTAGCCATGGGAGACCCAAATAAAATATTCTCTTGTATTGTTCCAGTCTGGATCCATGCTGTTTGAGAAACATAAGCAATCGTCCCAAAAACTTGAATCTGTTCAAGAAATTTTGTTAAACGACATTGAATTATATATCTAATGAAAGATGGAAAAGATCACCTCAATTCAGAGACATCTATGTTTTATGAAAGAAAAAAAATACTAACTTTTGGAAGAACATGGAAAACAGTAATACTCACCGTTCCCTGTTTATTTGGAACTTCCCCAAGGATTGCTGCTAAAATGGTTGATTTACCTGAGCCAACTTCTCCACATACAGCTATCTTTTCACCAGGTCTAGCTTGTAAACTTACATTTTTTAGTGTGGGTTTTACTGAACTTTCTTCCCATGAAAAACTGGCTGACTCAATATAAACAGCGTTGTTCAGACCCTCTACATTGCGATTTTTCCGAGTACTTCCACCTTGCAACTCTGGTGCCTCCAGGAACTTTACAACACGTGCAAAGGCTACCTTTGCTTGAATGACCGTTCCAATAACATCCGGGATAGACCTAATTGGTTCTTGAACGAGTCGTAAGGTTGCTACAAAAGTGAAAACATTATTGGCATGTAGAGGAACGTTAAGGAAATAACATGCCCCGAAGGTGGCAGCAGAGACCAAAACAGGAGAAGACCAAAAGAGAAACCCATTATACGCTCTACGCAGTTGCACTGCAGACAACCATTTATCCTCCACCTTCCTTAGATTTTCTATAGCATTCTTGAAATGTGTTTCCCAAGCATACAACTTCAATACTTTCATGTTAACTAGAGCCTCGGAAATAGCCTTCAGTCTCTCGTCTTGAGCCACCATAAGTTTAGACTGAAACTTATGTTGTAACTTTGCCAGTGGAGTGTTGCACAACACCGTGATCACAATAACCACTAAGGCTGCTATGGTTGCCAACCCCACAGCGCGGAATAGAATCACAAGAGAGATGCAGAGCTGGAGGATTGTTGTCCATGTTTGATGGAGCCAGAACGGAAACTCGCCAATTCGATAAGAATCCACTGTAACATAGTTCATTATCTCACCTCCTGAGTGCATCAACCTACCAGCATTGGACAATCTCAACTGCTTCTGATAGACCGCAGCAGTGAGTAATGACCTTACTTTTAATCCGATAAGCCTACACCTAAAATACCACTGCCTTTGTGATAAGGACTCCAAACACTTTGAAAAGAAAAGTACTACTGCTAACACATACCCTTCATATTCGAATCCCGCTTTTCCTTCAGCAACCAAAATAAATGCATTAAGAAGCAATGGGCCAGCTGACACAGTAAGTATCTTTGTCAGAGCGAACAGCCCAGAAATGAGAATATCTTTCCAATGACATGATACAATAGTCCAAAATATTGATGGTCGAGTTGATGAATCAGCTTGTTTTTGCTCGTTCAATTTCTCGAGGTACTGCATATAACAACTTTCAGCTCGATCCGATGAGCGCAACATAGGTATGTCCTCATCCCCAAGAGTTTTCTCCCTACCCTTTTTCATCAGTGGATTGATCCACCAAAATGACATTTTACCGAAGAATCCTGCCTCGGCAAATGAAGTAACTTGGCCAATAGAACTAGCTTTAGCAATGCCATCGGTATCAGTATTCAAAGGATCGTAAAGACCACCTTCAAACTCACTAATGTCTACATGTTTGTGCACAGTATAAGCACATAATAGCAGCAACAGTGCACCAGGAAAAGAAAGTATATCTGTAGCTATCTCAATCCAAACTCCATTACCTAAAACAGCATAATATATCGATAAAGCACAGGAAATTCCAGCATACAGGAACGCAAGAAGAGACAATACCCGCAATGCAATACTTGGAAGACGTTTCTTTTGAAGGCTAATGGTTAAACCCATCAAGAACAATGTGAGGCCTTGAGACAAAACTAGTAACCAGCTGCTAACAGGCAAGGCAGAGTGGGTTTTTCTCAACTTTTCATGTAAAACCCAAATGCCAAAGAAAATGTACACCAACCCAAGACAGGCATTGAAGATGGCAGAGAAAATCTGTAATCTTGAAAACCTTTGGAACCTAAGTGGAAGCTGTTTTAAGGATGATTTTTGCTTGAAATAGAACAAGAAGATCAAAAGTAAAAGTACGACATGGAAGGTAAAGATGAAGGCTTTGGTGACACATGAAAAGGGTTGGCTTAAAAATGAAAGGTTAGAAGCGGAAGGCATTCCATCATCACAAAACATGATCCAAAAATCTTCCATTACCCTTTTTTCCCCTTTCAATCTCAGCTCTGCATTGAAAACAACGGGGGAAAGCTGAGATTAATATAAGAAAATGCACCAAGAGAGAAACATGGCAACGCTATAATACAATGAACATGTATGTATTGAATGTTTCGTACCTGAGAGGAGGACGTCATGGCTCACGTCTCTCTTTCTTGTCCTATTATTTCTGATTTTTGTTTGTTTTAGCTTTTTCTGGTTACACTTTAAAATTCAATTCAATCCAAGCAAACATCGGCGGAAAAATACAAACGTGAACGTGTGTACTCGTTTAGTCAGTCTCCCACCTAATCGTTTTGGCCTCACCTCACTCGCAACTTATAAAGTCTCAAAATTCCAATTGGCTTCTTACTAATTTCCTCCATTCCATCATTCTCATTCTCTACTTTTTCTCACTTACTAATAAAACGAATATAGAACAGCAAAAGAAAATTGCCAACCATTCCTATCCACGTCTTGTTATTTTCTTCTTGTTTTTTCCCTTTCTTTTCCGATATCGTCGTTATCCATGCTGTTTCAGCAATAAACTGATCTTATTTATATATTATCGCGCATAGAGTCGTTAACATTCTTCATTTCTTAACTCAATTTTGAAACTTGAATTAAAAGTTAACAATTTTTTTATCATTCGACTACAATCAATAATATCATACTTAACTCATATAACTTACCATATTCCTCATGAATTTGTAGCTCAAGTGTATATGATTCGAATCTTTGTGTAAATTCTTATCTCTCTCATGTCAAGCATATTAAATTATATTTATTCTGACAAGTTTAAAAATATAGAAAAAAATGTGAGATTCTATAAATACAAGAGTTTATTGAAAAAAATTACAAACACATGGACTAAATTAATTACTTAGGAAAAGAATACGAAACTAAATTAATTATTTAGGAATTTGAGTATAAATATTTTACGAATACGATAACTAAACTAATTTTGTAGGGGTTTGATTGAAAATCCTATAGGAACAAAGGGACTAAATTAAACTGAAGTAAAATTTAGAATTCGATTGAATTTTTTTTACGAATATGAGAATTAAATTAATTATATAGGGGTGGGTTTGATGAAAATATTTATCAAAAAAAAAGAAAAAAGAAAAGATAATGGTTGACGTTATTAAATTTGTATTGTACCCAAATCTAGGCACTAATTTTTTTTTAGGTATATTAGGTAATTACCTCCATACAAAAAAAATGAGACAATTAATTGGAGTTTATCCTACTCATATTATGTGTGAAAAGATACCGAATGCTAAAAATAGAAACTCCTAAATTAGACATTAAATATTTTCTCATTTATTAAAATATATAATAAATTCCTCAAAAATAATTATAATCAAACTTCCTTACAAAAGTTAGAATAAATAATGTCATCCATAACTTTAATCTTTCATTCTTTTTCATACTAATTATTTATTTGCAATTATAACTTGGATGTATAAGAATAAGTATAGACCACATGTGGATATTAATTGTTGGAATGTAAACCGTCAATGATAATAAAAATTAAAAGGTAAGATAGACAAAGACTCTTATAATTTTTAAAATATTTCACTACAACCTCTATGATTTTAAAATTGATAACCTTATGGTTTACCAAAAAAGTTGTAATTGTGACCTTTTTAGTAATTTAAAAAATAAAAAATAAAGCATGTTAGGTTAGTTTAACTAGATAGTGCGTGTTGTTTTTATGATACAATTAATGAGTTCGATCTCTGATATTATAATGATAATTAATAATATAACCATATTTTTATATAAATAAACTTAATGATCATAAGAATCCCTACGTCAGTCAAAGTTGAATCGAGAGGTTCTTGTATTTATAATTGTATCTAAGGAGTTCTTACGTTTTTCCAATCCCTAACTTTTAATTATTTTTTACATTTTTCAGAAATTATACCATTTTTTTCCTAATACTAATATGCTACATGGCACCGTTGACGTGGCATTATTGATTTAAAAATAATTTCCCCCACCTAAATGGCCCCACATTGCCACCTCACTCGTCATCATCTTCCTCCCCTCCTTCCCCTTCCCTCATCCTTATCGGAAACAATATTTACTTTGCTTGGGCCATCATGTATGTGGGTGGACCTTATGTTTTCTTGGGCTCTATCCTTAAACTTAATTTCCTTGTGTGTTCGGCCGATGAGGCCCAATGCTTACTTATACCAATACAAAAACCTATTCCTACACCCATTCCACCAAATCCAAACGTAAGCCCTTCAAACAATACTTAGAGTCGGCCAGTTAGTTAAGAATTAAGGTGTTATGGGTTCAAGATCCCTTTAAAAAAGGAAATAACGTATAATTCATTGGTTGTTTTACTTAATAAAAAAAAACATATTCTTCCTCTCTTCCATTAAATTTTTCCAACGGTGGCACGTCACACGCTCGTACAAATATGCAAACAATATGCATGTACTTGAAAGATTATAGAGTAGTACAAATTTTTCATCTAAACATGATCAATTAATAAAATGATTATCCGTAATCTAACTTCTTAAAGTTTATCTCACCACTCTTTTAATGGATGAGAATTTCACCGGAAGAAAGAAAGTTTTGCATATAAAAAGAGAAATGAAGTTTGTTAATAAAAAAATAATTCAGTTTTGTTAGATTTCTTCTTACTTTACTTATAAGCTGAAATACATAAAAAGAAATTCAGATCTTCTCATAAATATGTACGCAGTTTATTAATTATCTATTTAATTTTTTAATAGTAAAATATCAGTAAAGTTTCAAATTCGAATCTCACTTTCGTGTATAAAAAAGAAAATCTCGAAAATAGTATGATTTTCGCAATTCATAGAATCTTGTCAGGTATTAATATAATCAAAGCACTTCTTGCATGCATATCTTTTTCTTTTTCTTTTCTTTTACTTACAGGGAGAGAATGAGAATGGTGAAGTTGGTTCCTGACAAGACAGGTTGAGAAGTGAGTGACCATCGGAAAAGGACGTTGTTTGGAGAAAGTGGGAAAGCATGGAAACATTGGAAAGTGAAGGAAAGTGAAGGAAAGAGTGAGGGCGTGACAGAAGAATACAGACAACTGAAAGAAAATTATTAGCAAAAGTTTCAAAACAATCTTTCAATTCATTTCATTTAATTTATTAGCAAAACTTGAGTGCACATAAAATAAACAAACAAATACTCCCTCTGTTTTTGAATAATTGACTCTTTAAAACAGTAACAAAAAATACAGCAAACACCAAAAAGTCAAGTAAAATGAACAGTAATAAAAAGTACAAAAGTGACGATTATTCGAAAACGGAGGGAGTAACTAACATTAGTTACAATTAAATGGTAAAGTACCTTTAATTATATCGGGAGAATTATCACTCTTTAAAATTTCGATAAAATTCGAACGAGATTAATCGTAGTTTAAGAAAAGAATCGGAGAAAAAGAAAAAGAACTAATAAAGTATAGTTTTTGCAGTTTGCACTTTGCACTTCCAGTTGCAGCATGCTATTTAACTGGCCATTTTGGATTTTGCTGGGGTCCATTTTATTTTATTTAATTATTTTTTGGTCCAAATATTATTTTATTATTTATTCGAAAAAGCAAAAGGTCAAGTTATGTTAAAGCCTAAAGGCGATGCTTTTAGGTTTACGTCGTTTTACAAGACGTCGGTCGCTAAAAGTTAGTCGAAGGAGCCGAAGGGAGAGAGATGTAGGAAGTTGAAAATATGAGCAGTTGGAGCTCGTATCAAGTTATCATTTTTTTTTGCTTTCAATCTCTGGAAAACTATTTATAATATTTAAACGAGGTTTTTGTCATTAGATTAAATGAATCCTTACAATTTGTTCATTTGTTAAGAGTTATAATATTAATAAAATTATATTTAATGGTTAGAATACTCGTTCTTAATATAAATACAAATATACGTATTATTTTCAGATCAATTTTATTTTATTGTATTGTGTCAGATTGTAATTATTGAGATAAAATAATAAATTTTAAATTATGATTTTTTTAATGCAATTATTCCTTCATGATAATATAATATACTCCCTCCGTCATTTATTACTTGACGTGGACCCACAAATCACACAGATTAAGACAATGTGGGTCCGCGTCAGAAATAATATTAAAAAAATTGAATAAAGTTGGTCAAAAGTGGATCTGCGTCAGAAATAATATTAAAAAAATTAAATAAAACTGGTCAAAAGTGAGTCCGCGTCAGAAATAATATTAAAAAAATTGAATAAAGTTATTTTTTCTACGGGAGTCGGTTATTTTTAGACAAACATTTTAGGCCTAAAACGTCAGTTATTAAATAACGGAGGGAGTATATTAGAAGAAGCAGTTGGGGGTTTAATAAAAAGATAAAAAATAAAAAGAAAGAGAGAAGGATGAAGGAACGAAGGATCCACATCCTGTGTGGCACCTATGCATCTGCCTTTGTCCTTAATGAGCATTTCCACCTCAGCACCACATGGTCGGTCTGCTTTCCAATCATCTTTTTGCTGAATCTGATTTCTCGATTTTGTGGGTTACACGCAATGCCACTATGCATTTCGTCGCTTTATACATGTCTTCCCTCTTTTACCCGTCATTCACCACATCAAAAAGCTTCTTTTTAGGTTCATTTTAATTTCGTGGACGCAAAAATTATGTACAATCCCTTTAATTAGTTGACTCTCAATATAATGTTTTCTTTTCAAAAATTATTACTTTGTATTTGTATAAAAAAAACTTTATTAGTGACATTAGATTAAAAGTAGGAAATGCATTTTTATATTTGGCTTATTATTATATTAAAAACTAGATTTAATAACTAAAAAGATACAAAAAAAAGAAGCATATGAAGTTAGGGGTGTGCACTGAAATTCGATACCGAATTTACCAAAGTTTCGTACCAAAATTATACTAATTCGGGTAGTATATGGTTGTCCAATTTTACTATTTTGATAATACCGAATACCGTTCAAAATAAAATAATTATCGATACATTACGATAATCTTTTTTATTAGTTCGGTATATCAAACTTTCCATATTTACGTTCCATTTTTTATATTTTATCATAATTGGGTATTTGGATTCTTTCTTTCAATTTTGTGTTTAGGAATTGTGATGATTAATTAATTAATTATAATTATTAGCTCTCTTGATACATTCATCTGTAATAATAATTAATTTGATTTTTGTTGGTTAATTTTCTAGCTTTTTTTTTTGTTAGTTCCATTGATTTTAAAGAAATAGAATAAAAATATCCAGAATACGAAATGTCGAATTCCATATCGAAGTTAGTTCGGTAAAATAAAACCTAAGTTCTTAAGAGTTGGTATGGCACGCTAACCATTTTTGTGAGACCGGTAATGCCGATTGTTGAAAAAAATATATCGAAATACTAGGTTACCATCCGATGCACACCCCTGTATGAAATTATAACACAACTGATTAATGCATATGTTCTCTTTATGAAATAAGTGATGAGTTTGACTTTTGATATAGTAATGATAATTAATAATAACATTTAAAAAAAAACTATGTATGAAACTAGATAGTGATGAGTTTATTTTTAAAATTTTAATTATGTCATTTTATTTCATATTTTTCATAGTTTTTTAATTTCATTACTTTAAAGTATGAAACTAGGTAGTGATTGATTCACGTAATGTAACTCTTTTGAGAAATATAACTTCCCATAAAATAATTTTGGGTGGGTGGTTCATAGAAAAGTTATATTTTGTTTCTTTGTTTGTTCGATGGTTGTGAATTCTAAGAAATATCCAATAAAAAAAGATAAATAAGTGTTTTTATGACAAATATAAAAAAAAATGTAGTAATTGTGAATAAAGTTGTTGTAAGTTATGAATTTGATCCATAATATTTGTAAATGCATGTTTTTTTTATAATGTAAGTTATGAATTTGATTCATAATATTTATTTATAATCTTTTAATAGATAAAAAATAATAAAATTTTAGGTCAACCCAGTTCAATCACTCACTACCCAGCTCAATCTTCAAAGTTGAGTGAGTGATTGAACTATCTAAACTAGCAAATCACTATTTTTATGAATGTATTTCTGATCTATAACACCAAACTGAATAGATTAGAAATTCGATCACCGTTCGAACCTATTTATTTTTCATTCACATCATCTGTTGTCTTTTATTTATTATTTTTAAAAGGAACTTGCATCGGTTACATTAGGCAAAAAAGAGTGGAGAAAAGTGGAGGAAAAAAAGAGTGTTGGGGGAGAGAAGAATGAATTTTCCCGGGTAGAGTATGGTAGAGAACAGGACCGTGTGGAGCAGAAGCAAAAGCTGGCTATAAATAATAGTTGAAGAGGAGCAGAGGGGAGGACCAATCACTACAGCTGCCCTACCAATCACTCTTAGTCTTACCTGTCAAAGACAAACCTTCCATATTTATTTTCTTACACCCTCTCTTTCTCTTTACAAATTTCCTCACATTTTCTTGGCATTGTCCCCCGCGCCCCCAAAAAGAAAAAACTAAAAAAATAAAAAAAATCCTCTGAATCTTTCTTTCTGTTTTGAAAGAATCCTAAACTATATATAGTCTTTAAAGTTTGCTTCTTTTTTCTTGATAATAAACAAGAGAAGAAGAACAGGAACAAGAAATTGAGGATGGAACAGAAGCACATGGTTCTGTCAGCGCTGAGCGTGGGAGTTGGTGTTGGGGTGGGTCTGGGTTTGGCCTCTGGGCCGAGGTGGGTCGCCAGTGGGAATGGTTCAGCTGATGGTACTGTCACCGCCGAGCAGATTGAGCAGGAGTTGCTCAGGCTGGTGGTTGATGGCATAAACACCAACGCCTCCTTTGATCACTTCCCTTATTATCTCAGGTCATTTCTAGTGACACCCATCTTTCAATTAACTTTTTTTTTCTTGTACATTGTTGATTTATTCGTCTCCTCCTTGCCTTTTTATCTTACTTTCTTGGATAAATAGTCTTGAGATTCAATGTTGTGTTTGTTTCTTGCGCCAAATCAATCCCAATTACAGTTCAGCTTTATGTTGTTGCCAATTGTTTAGATTTTGATGTATGATTGCATAATAAATCTGACTTTATTAACTAATCATGCCTATCATTCTGCATCAGTCTTGTTTTCCTTTTGTATCATGTTTTTCTTCTTAAATTTCATGGGTGATCCTTCTTCAGATCCTAGACTTTGAAAACTAATCTGCTACTTTTCCCCTTACTCATGACACTTTTGGCTCTTCCAGGTTTGTTAAACATCTAAAACCGATACTTATGGCTTCAAATCAATTCCAAACTTCAGCAAATCTTTCCACTTGAACAGCTGTTCAAGTGGAAATTCAGTTATGTTCTTGTGCGGGAGTGCTAGTTGTAACATTTCTATCAAGTACCTATCTTTATGACATAAATTAGTTTCTTTAGTGATAGCTTTTCAAATTCTAGGATACATCTTTAAGACAATGTTAAATTTCTCTCCTTTCATTCTCATACTCTCATAAGTGATGTCCAATTGCAGTGAGAAAACAAAGGTTTTGTTGACAAGTGCTGCACATGTTCGCTTAAAGCACTCTGATTTTTCCAAGCATACAAGGAATCTTTCACCTGCTAGCAAAGCTATCTTGCTTTCAGGACCTACTGGTATGCATGCATAACTTTTGATGCTGGTTTTGGATGCTATGTTTACAGATTCATTTGTGATCTAATTTCATTATCATTTGAATCCTCTGTAGAACTTTACCTGCAAACGCTTGCCAAGGCATTAGCACATCAGTTTGATTCAAAGTTGTTGCTGCTCGATCTTAATGACCTTTCAATAAAGGTGAACTTCTAATTTTTAATTATTGCCAAATTATTAGCGTAAACAACCTATTAGAACTCCTTACATTTGTTATATTGACCTCTTTACAGATCCAGTGCAAACATGGATGTGCCAAGAAAGACCCTGTAAGCTTCTCTGACTTTGTCCATAAATTTGGCATGCATGCCACTATTCTGTTTTCTTTCCGTCTCTTTTTCTGTTCACTTGTGATAGATTTGATGAGAATCAACCATGTTTTTCGGTTTCAAGTGTGCACTCATTCGTTAAAATTAGGTTTCGTTTATGCTATTATTCACTATTTGCTTATGCTTTGACTGTTAGGAGTCCTCCAGTATTTTGATTAAGTTGTTTCTTCTTGTAGCCTTCCAAGAGGTCCTTTTCAGAGGTGACATTGGAACGGATGTCCAGTTTGTTTGGTTCTTTCTCAATCCCTCCTTCAAGGGAAGAAACACGAGGTATTCAAGAGATAACTAGGCTACGTCTTTGATGCATAGTGAATTATGAAAACCTTCCTTTTGATGTTATTTCTTTTTTCTTTCTTTCTTTACTGTGTCTGGTGCAACATAGCTAGCTTAGATCCTTTTGACGCGGTCTTGATCCTATCTGCTTACTACATGCAACAGTTGCCTAAAGAATTTTATTTTTATAGGAACTTTACACCAGCAAAGCAGTGGTCTGAATAGTAAATCCAGGTACAGTATCAGTTATACCTGTTGAATGGAAGTTTCCATTTTAATTAAATTTTGTGTATTTGTTGTGACCCTGAATCTTCATATTATGCAGAAGTATGGATGGCTGTAAAAATCCTCCCAAACTTTCTAGAAGTGCCTCTTCTGCATCTGATATTAGTAGTGTTTCTTCCCAATCTACTTCCACGAATCCAGGTTATACATCAGGAGTTAATCATTTTCTTGTTCCTAAAAAATGCTAGTAAATAACTATGTTGTAAAAAAAAAAAATAATCTGTTATGCTGAAGATATTTCATGCAAGTTTTCAAGTGGCTGATTGCTTCTTTTGTTTCCAGCCCCCATCAGACGCATGAACAGCTGGTGTTTTGACGAAAGACTCTTTCTGCGTTCTCTTTACAAGGTATATCAGCAACAATGATTTGCTGCTTAAGAACTCACAAAATAATACTTCTTTATTTTTTGGAAATGAAGAATTTATCTGATTTTAGATGATAAGATACCAGATTGTATAGACAAAGGGTTTTAGGATTAGTCCTGGCCTAACGGGCTCGTGAATACCTATGGTTCAGACCTTTGGAAAAAAAAGCCATGGACTTTAGTTTCCCTTCACAATTACATCTATTCTATACATTAAAGTGAGACATGCTGCTTGCGTACCAACTGCTATTCGTAAATTCCTATTGCAATCTAAAACAATTGCTATGAATCTAGCTGATTATTTATCTTTTTGTGGTCTTAAAGCATTATTAAGAACTGTACTATTGTTCTTGCAGGTGTTGGTTTCAGTCTCGGAAAGAAATTCTGTCATTTTGTACCTTAGGGACATCGAGAAGCTTCTTCTCCAGTCAGAAAAGCTGTATAATTTGTTCGATAAATTCTTGAATAAACTCTCTGGTTCGGTGTTAGTACTTGGTTCCCGGATGTTGGATGAAGATGATGACTGTCAAGAAGTGGATGAGCGACTCACAATGTTATTTCCATACAATATTGAAATCAAACCACCTGAAGATGAGACTAACCTTGTTAGCTGGAAAACAAAAATGGAAGAGGATATGAAGATTCTTCATTATCAAGATAACAAAAACCACATTGCTGAGGTACTTGCGGCAAATGATATTGAATGCGATGATTTGAGTTCAATCTGTCATGCAGACACAATGGTTCTTAGCAATTACATACAAGAAATTGTGGTATCAGCAATATCATATCATCTGATGAATAATAAGGACCCAGAATACAGGAATGGAAAGCTTGTTATAACTTCAAAAAGGTGAACACGATCTTTCTTGACATCATTTCTTGCTTAAAAAATAGAGGATGAATTTATTTAATGACTATTCCGTCTCTGGAGCAGCTTGTCCCACGGATTGAGTATATTCCAGGATGAGAAGAGTGGTGGAAAAGAAACACTAAAACTAGAGACGAATGCTGAAATTGGCAAGGTTTGCTCTCTGTTCTGATCAAGATTGGTGGTCTGAAGGATAACAGAAGTGCTCTTGCTGGTATTGATTACACTGATCTTTCATTCTTCTTTTTCTTTCTAAATCGCAGGAAATTGAAGGAGAAGGTGTAAAGAATGATCCGAAATCTGTTCCTTCAGTTAAGAAGGATGGAGAGAATCTACCTCCAGCTAAGGTATGTTTAGTCAAAACTCTTTAGACATTCAAGAAAATGGAGGTTACCTGCATTCCATTATATTTAACAACGGGGTTCATTGCTTTTGGCAGGAAGTTCTTCCTGACAATGAGTTCGAGAAACGAATTAGGCCAGAGGTTATTCCAGCAAATGAGATTGGTGTAACATTTGCAGATATTGGTGCGATGGATGAAATTAAAGAATCACTACAGGAGCTTGTCATGCTCCCTCTCAGGAGACCAGACCTCTTCAATGGTGGCCTTCTTAAGCCTTGTAGGGGTATATTATTATTTGGTCCTCCAGGCACAGGAAAAACAATGCTGGCAAAGGCTATTGCTAATGAAGCTGGAGCAAGTTTTATCAATGTGTCCATGTCCACTATTACCTCGAAATGGTTTGGTGAAGATGAGAAGAATGTTCGAGCTCTGTTCACACTTGCTGCAAAGGTATCTCCAACCATCATATTCGTGGATGAGGTAGACAGCATGCTTGGGCAGCGGACTAGAGTCGGTGAGCATGAGGCCATGCGTAAAATTAAGAATGAATTCATGGTTCATTGGGATGGCCTGCTGACAAAGACTGCTGACCGTATTCTTGTTCTTGCGGCAACCAACCGGCCATTCGATCTTGATGAAGCAATTATTAGGCGGTTCGAACGCAGGTGTGCTTTCTTTCTGATAATAAAAATGTTACAGAACTTCACTTGTGTGTTTTCTAGTTCAGCTGATGCTTGTTTTGATTGAGCAGAATAATGATTGGGCTACCTACTACGGGGAGCAGGGAAAAAATCTTGAAAACTCTTCTGGCGAAAGAGAAAATTGAAGAACTTGATTTCAAAGAGCTCGCAACCATGACGGAGGGATTCAGTGGAAGTGATCTTAAGGTTTGATCCTTCTGTTTCTTCTCTTTTTCTCTTCCAATGTTCAAAGCATTCATCAAACCGGTCCATGTTAAGTTCTCATTAGCTCATTGCATTAACTACTGTGAACAGAACTTGTGTGTGACGGCGGCTTATCGACCCGTTAGAGAACTCTTACAACAAGAAAGATTGAAGGATAAGGTAAGCCTCTCAGCCGACTAAAAGGTGTCTATGCATCTTGCGTTATTATACTTGGTGCATGATGATGGTTTCTTATTTTAATTTAGTTTCTGCTTCCCATGATCTCTCTGTAGGAAAGGAAGCAAAAAGACGAAGAAGGTACGAGCTTGCAAGATGCCCCAGATGCAAAAGAAGAAAGTAAAGAGGAAAAGGATGCAAAAGAAGAAAGTAAAGAGGAACAAGTTATCAGCCTGAGGCCTTTAAACATGGAAGACATGAAACGGGCAAAGGATCAGGTGATTATTTGTCACAAACTTAATGTGTTTCGACATTGACATGTAGTTGAGTTACTAAATCGGTTGCGCAATAATGCAGGTTGCTGCAAGTTTCGCGAGTGAGGGATCGATAATGGGTGAGCTAAAACAATGGAATGAGTTGTATGGAGAAGGAGGCACCAGAAAGAAGCAACAATTAACTTACTTCCTCTAATATAGATAGAAGGAGGGGGCATCCATTCCAAAATCAGCATACAAGCATGCTTTGAGCCTTCTTCATTTGGAAACCCTTGGCCGGTTGGTGTGCATCTAAAAAGACATTACAATGAGTGTCCAGCTCCGGCACCGAAGTCTGATCAGCATGTAATGCTTGCAGCGCAGTGAAGAGAGGGTTGTGGCTGTATTGGTATATTGGGTTTCCTAGACAATTAGTATTCCTACCAATGCCAATGTTCTTATGTTTGTAGTCTTTTTGTATATTGGACAATGACAATTAGTGTTCTTGTATAGTTTTTAGTTTGTGAGGTTTTGCGCATTGTTTGTGATTGAAGACTTTAGCCTATGAGTAGTTGAGAGCATCCTTCTCCCATATCTTCTGATAGGAGGCAAAACCATATATATGTATATTTGCTTCTTGTCAACTATCATTGAAAGTGATTTCAGAACTCATTCAACTTACATTCCTGTCATTGATTGAGCCTAAATTGCAATGGTTTTACCACATATTTTCAAGCATTTTCGAATGGTATTTCTATTGATTTCAGTATGAATTCCACGATTATCGCAGAAAATAAATCTAGAGAGCAAATGAGCAAAAAGGAGCATAATTGAGTCAAATTCGGACAAGATGGGAGCAGACACCTTTCTTGGCTGGTCTCTTGGTCAAGACGAGCAACCTGGTTGGCAGAATCCTACCATTAGACAGACTTGTTGATTTTATCCACATGAGTATTGGAGCTGTGATTTTACTGTGTTTTTTTGATTAATTTTAAATCTGACCAATCTAGGATTAAGTGGCTTATCACAACAGTCATTCCCCTTGGCCACGATGTTGACCAAGAGGATCGAAATAGACACCTAGCGCTGATGGATCTACCGTGAACTAGCCCGGAGTACCGCTAGGGTGAAAAGTTAATCTAATTTAGTCCCGATTGACGACCGAGGATACTAGGTTTGGACTTGTCTTCCCCTAATCGATCATCGGCCAACTTAGTAAACCCTTTAACCAACAAAGTGCTAGTTGATTAGACATCATCTCTAAGCGTACCTGAGATGGTGTTGATACAGGAAGGAAGTAGGGGTCATAAGCGTACCTCGATCCTATAGCAACTCTGTAGATTAAAGATGAATACCTCTGCGTCAATGATTGCAACTCATATCTCATCACTTGCCAGTCTCTACTAGGAATTTCCCTCATATTTGATAGTTTCGTCTTAATTTGAGTCTTGACCAAGAATCTCATTCTTGGCTCAGATTGTTTACTTGCTTTATTTATTTTCTAGTTTTTAGTTTAGATAAAAACCTCAATTTCACCTAAGCGCTACCCCTGATCTTTACTGGTCTTCACGAAAATCGTACCAATATTCCCTGTGGATCGAACCTCTTACTTGCTATTTACAATTAAACTTGTTCTTAGTAATGAGTTGTAATTTATAATTATTTTTGACGGATTCGACACCCATCAGTCATGTAGCTCATTGGTTGTTTGACTGATGATAAAAGTACTAGTAAAATTTGGATTGAATCTCACCCCCCACCCCCACCCCCACTTATCAAAAAAAAGAAAAAAAACGTACACTCGTCAACATTTTTTGTTTTCAAAAGTCCAACTATCTCATAAATATAACCACTTCATTACTTCAAAACTTAAAAATACACTCATTTAAATTGCATTTAATAATAACTTAATTTGTTAATTATAATCATCAAAACTAAGATTAATGAACCCAATGGTTCAACATCCACAAGGATCGCTCAACCAGTAAGGTAGTTACACGTAAATAGTAGGTACATATGATAAGGTGGAAAGAAATTGAATTTTGAAAACAGTATCAACCTAGTTAATGATAAATGAACCCTTAGGGGACTCGCTTACATATAACTACTCACTAATGACGCGACATGATTTAATTGATTGGGCGATCCTTATAGACATGCTGAAATAGAAAGTCAAGAGTAATGTATAATTTCTGACAAATTGGACAGTTTTTTAAATTCTAGACTTTAAAAATAGATAGTGATAGGATAAATTCTAAAAAAATCATTCGCTATTGGTTGGGTGCCTCCAAGATAGAAAACTAGCTGCATTATATAATTTTTCAACTCCAAGAAGTTCAAGTATGTTTTTCTTAGTTTTTGGATTATTTTCTTTAATCTCATTTTTTCATTGAGTATTCTTACGGACAAACAAAACTTACAAATTTTTCATTCTAAGTGATATGTCAAAATATGATTAGTATACATTAATCTACTTGAGGGGCCCATCACTTAATGCATACCAAAGAGTTTTGATAAATTATACACTTAGTGGTATACATTAATATTGTGATAATATTATGCTATTATTTATAAATTGGTAAATAAAAGTTTTACTTAAAAACAAAAAGCACCAAAACGGTGTGTTTAACAACTAAACGACGTAGTTTTAACATTAGGGTAAATCAATGAAACCCTTAATGTTTGTGTATAAGGTTCGATTGATTTTCTACCATGTCCAATAATCTTACGTGGCACCACCTGCTGTTATCTTCTATTTTTTACCTTCTATTTTATAATAATTGAGGCCTAATATAAAATATTAAAAATAAGAAAAGTTTAAAAAAACAAAAGAAATAAAATTATCTTTATAAAAAGAAATAAAAAATAAAAAAATGGGAAGATTCCTTCATCTTCTTCGTTTCCTTTCATCATCATCATCATCATCATCAACAACAACACCACAAAAGCCTATAAAATAGAAGAAAACCAAGTCGACAACCACATAGGATTCAATCAATGAAATTGAAATCATAATTATTAGGTACATTAAATACCATACTACATGCCATCTCCTCTCTTCTTCTTCGTTTCTGTTCTTTCCAAAATTTCAAATTTCTAAAACCACACAAATCCTCTCCACCACCACTTCATCTTTTTCTCTCCGACAAGTGATGACCACCAACAACTACCACACACAACATCTCGTTCGCCGATCAAGATTTTGATCATCATAACCCCAGATCTGTTCTCTACCACTAATTGGAGCATTAATTGTCATATTTTCATCATCTTTTATACTTTTTTTAGGATGATGATACTGCTGAATTTGGGTATTTTCTACTCCTATTTGCAGAAAGCAGATTTGGGAAGCAATTATTGGAAAAGGAGCTGAAAACCCCATGTAGAGCACATTTTGGTGAAAAGCTAGAAGAAGTGAAGTAGACCTTATCCCAGGCCTGGGATAAGGCAAGCCAGGGGTGACGTTGACCAGAGTTAACAAAATTAATGAAGAATTCAGACTGAAGCCTGAGCTGACAACTGGCACGCGTTTTGATAGATGGCTGCTTCCAGAAGACCTCATTGTCGAGGAAACCTTCCTCTGTTAGAACTCGCTTGATGATTAAACTCTTAGTTTCAATTTAGGAGATTTAAAAGTACTTTATTTTATTCTTATCTAGTTTTTAGGAGATTAGAAATAGTAGGGTTTGCTATTTAATTAGTTGTTGGGCAGAGGAGGAGGCGACACTTCTTCCTATTTTCTCTTCTGTCCGCCATTGTTACTACACATTCTTAGTTTATTCCTTCTTTGAATTTAATTAAGTTTTATGCATATTTATCTCTTTAATTTTATTATGTCGATTGTAGGTTAAACATCTTTTCTTGGTAAAGATTCTCTACCCATGTTTCTTCAGTTGTGAGATCAAATTGCTCTTCATAAATTCCAAACTTATATTTCTACCCTTTTTAATTAAATGTCAAATCATTCTTGTTTTATGTGAGTCTGGCCAACTTAGATTAGAATTTGAATAATTACAGTCTTCTCTCAATGCATTGGAGTCTACATTGCAGAGAGGGATACGAAGGCAACTACTTGATCGAGTAAAAACGTTTCTCTCCCAGACCTGGGATAAGGTCTCTCCCCGCATTTTATCAATCGTTCAATTAAATCCTATAGAGTGTCTCTTAGGGTTATTGAGTTGATTAGGGGTTTCTAATAGAGTGTCTCTTAGGGTTATTGAGTTGATTAGGAGGAGAGCAGGAGATCTAGGTGACCAACCTGGTCTCTAAGTTCGGTCTTAAATATTCTTGCATCAATGATCAATTAGCATGAAGCATGGGTTAGAAAGAATCTTTACTGGGAATTTGTCACAATCTGAATTACACTCACTCATTCTGTTTATTGCTTTCGCTTTCTTTTGTTTCTTATTTAATTGTAACAAAACCCCCATTCATTGGTATTTACCACTGTTACAAGAATTGGTCATTTAGCGAAAATTAATTTAGTCATGAAATCTCTGAGGAATGATCCTTTTACTACTTGCTACAGTTTTAATCAAATTCGTGCATGGTAAATCGTACTTATTTATTTTTGACGGTTTCGGCAACAATCAACCACCCACCATTTTCGTCCCTTCACTTTTATGGACAACCCTACCTGTAGGTTTGAGGTCGAGGGAACGGAGGAGGGCCGGCGGCAGTGGCTGGGTGAAGAAGATGGTTGGTTGGATTTTTAGGGTTAGGTGGTGGCTGCTGGTTTGGTTGGTTGGTTTGGGCCTACTGACTGGGCTGGCCCGTTGGGAGGAAACAAAAAACAAAAAAATGGGCCAGAACCAACCCGATCCGGCTCGAAAAAATTAGAATCGGATTGGATCGAACCGTTAGTCTTCGGTCCGGGTCAGGTTCTATTCCAACCAAAACTGGTAATTTTTAGTTCGGTCTGATTCTAGCTCAAGAACTGGACTGAACCAACCCGTGTATACCCTTAAGGAGAGATGATTATTAAAAATAATAAAGTAGATAAGTTAAAAGTATTAATGTCAAATATAAAATTAAAATGAGTTAAAAGTGATTTTTTTTACGTATAAAATATAAAAAAAAATATTTAATTTGAGATGAAAGGAATAACACTAAAATAATACAGTAAGCCATTAGCACTATAAATAGAGTGGAACAAGCAAGTTCTTAGCATCAAATCGAGATAGTGATGAATTTAGAAAAGAAAAATGGAGAGGAAAGGTGTGCGTTTGTTTTGCATGGTAGCTGATTGGGTACTTTTTATGAATGCAACTGCAAACACGTGCAAAGCTTATAGCTCAAAAATCATCCACGTGTTTGAGCCGTGTATAACAACAATCTTCATGAACCACTCAGTTACGGCAACAACAACTACTATATAATCATCCTCTTTCTCTACGTTGTTCTAATCAACCAAAACTTTTTTTTTCACACCATTTCTTGAAATTGAAACCCAAATCCTTCCTTGTTCTAGTTTATTTTCTCTTTTAGCATATGGAGGCTTCCATCAATGGTAACGTATCCTCTCTTTTTGTTTTTGCACTCAGTTAATTGGTCTTTCTTTCATGGATTATTTAGTTCTTGCAATCTTTATAGATGGGTGTCTCGGTTTTCTTGGTATCCTAATTATTGATTTTGTAGCTGCTCAAGAAAGAGATGACGAGTTCTTGCTGCGAGCAGTAGATGAAGCATACAAGGCAGTAGAATGTGGAGATGGAGGGCCATTTGGTGCTGTTGTTGTTTGCAATGATGAAGTTGTGGTCAGCTGTCACAACATGTTGCGCAGAGAGACTGATGCAAGTGCTCACGCCGAGGTTGTAGCCGTTAGAGAGGTTACGTACTTAGTTAATAACTCTAACTCGAACATTCAATCTCGAGACCTAACTCCTCTATCTGCGCTGCAGAATTTGAATATTTAGGGTCTTTTAATCTATGTACAGGCATGTAAGAAACTGAACAAGATTGAGCTCTCAGATTGTGAAATGTATGCATCATGTGAGCCATGTGCAATGTGTTTTGGTGCCATCCACTCTGCAAAATTCAAGGTCCTATAGCATATACACTTTTATCATTTTAATTTATTAGGATTTTTTATGCTTCAAAGCTTTTTTTTTTTGAAACAGAGGTTGGTTTATGGGGCAAGTGCTGATACAGCAAATGCAGCTGGATATGAAGCTTTAGTTTCTGACCCATTGAGGGGAACTGGGATTCAACAGAAAATAAAGATGGAGATAAAAAAAGCTGAAGGCAATGTTGCAGCAGCTGCAGAAGAAGTATTGGAAAAGAAGCCTGCCAACAAACTGTGAAATCTCATATTTACCAAAGAAACTGTGTATTTCATATTTCCTTGCACTTGTTCAAATAAAAGCAAGGGCTTGAACCTTTTTTTTTTCAATCACTAGTCGTAAACTCGTTGTATTACAGACAAATCATTAAACTCATGAAGTTTTAGATTGTGTACTAATCCAGGAGTTGATAGGATAACTTAGGGTACTCTACATTTACAACCTTTCTATGCAATTGGATGTGCTAATCGCGGCAAGGCATTTTCATTTTTAGATAGCTATATAAGAAATAAATTACTCGTTCTTCGTATATACCACTGCTTAGGATATGCCCATAACCTGGAAACCAACCGCTCATCCGATTCACTATCGCTGTCTGAAGATGACTCGAGTAGCATTTCTTCCCAACTAATAGAAGAGCCATTTACTAGATGATCAACAATCTGAATCCCAAAGGAACGCATATAAACCATTAAGGAAAGATTCGGCATCACACCTTCAATCAAAACAAGTAAATATTCAAGCTAAAAAGTAGGAAAAGAGAGAGAGATACCTGGTAAGAAGATACAGGTACAAATTGCCAATCTTCATTTAGCGTACAGTCCCTGTTACAACATTTCATGCTATCGAGCCATACTACCGCTTTGCATTTGCTGCAATACCCCCTCTTAGATGTCAATTTTTTTGATGCAGAGCCTGAAATTCAAGACAGGATAACACTAGTAAATAAAAAAACTGAGTCAAAAGCAGGAATTTATGGAAAGCAAGAATTCCATTTTATCATGATCTGGAGATTCTGAGAGGCGCACATCTATCTGATCCTCTAGAAACACTGACCAATTCATAGCTAACACCGGAACAAGAGAATATAACTGCCAGTTTAAGAGAAAAACAAGGCTATGATTGACTTATTACTATACTTTGTATATTAAGATAGCTTTCTCCAGCAACTTTGCAGGTAAATGTACTGGCTAAATTTAAACACCTGTGTTCCAACAATAGACATTTAGTCTACAGCAATAAGGTGTCAAATCTGCGTACCTACATACTCTCTTTTAAAAGCCTCTTTCCAATCAACAGTAGTGCTGGTAATCTTGCTCTGAGAAAGTTCAAAATCCTTGCCTTCAGTCATCCTACCATTATATTGGAAATTGGCCTTTGACGAATTGTGTTTCCTGGCAAAAAATAAGCGATACTGGGACTCCCAGAGATGGTTATCAGCAGCTGCAATATTCCATGTCCTGCATGTGAAGCCACCAAAAAACCATCAAAACTGACCAGAGAAGATTCTTTGAGGTCACAATAAAATGTGCACGATTATGTTCACTAAATATTTCTAGCCCTATCAAGATCAAAGACCATTTAGTTATGTGGTTTGATTTTTGAGGTTTAAATGGCTTAAATGCATCCATCTCTAGCTCAGAATTTTACGGGAGGCTTGAGTGCTAGAAAACCAAAAAATTATGAATTCCAAGAAATTAAGATTACCTGCAGACTGATCCCACAGAAACTAGCGACTGTATGCTCAGGAAGCTGAAGATGTGTATAAGAACATCTTGTGGCAGTCTCACAGAGCCTGAAAGTGTGAAGAAAATAAAATTAATAAAACATGATTCCAAATTGATCATTCCAAAACCTTAAAAAGATGCCTATATTAGTAGTTTACATCTATCTTCGGGATGGGCTTTTGAGAGCCTCTTATGAGCAACCATTGCATGCTTGAATTCTGTAACAGCCAATTTTTTCTTCTGCTTCGGGAGTGTAGCCTCCGCACTCTGAAGTAGGAGATGAGCTGCTGAGATAGCATTGCTTGTCTGCATTCTGATGTTAAAAATAACCACACACAGGTGAGATACATATAACTAAATGTTACCCCAGACCAAAATCACTATCCTGGTAATACTGCCATGAGTTCAAGCACCATCACCCCTCTCATTGGAGCAAGAAAAACAAAACTGGTTCATCATTAAACTTGATCGAAAAACGTGGGAATTATATGAACACCATTCACAATTGTGGAAAACAGTTGTGTCAATGGCAAATCACTAGAAATCATGATAACCAACAACAGGATGCAGCCCACATTGAACAGAAGTGTAATTTGTATCCCTTATATACAAAATTCAATCAAAATTCTAAACTGTGAATTTTCTATTGCTCAATTCATCAACAAAGTAGATGGAAATGGAAACTGATCAATACTTCCACAAATCAGATACCCTTTTCTCAGAACTAATGATACGAACTAAATAAGATCCTAGAAGATGCATTAAACAAGAATAAGACGAAAATTACGATAAGATAAATTGAAGGAGAAAGGAATTACTGAGGAAGGAGACGAAAGGCGAGGAGGATGTCCTGAAAGATGATGAATTGGAGATTTTTAGGGAGTTTGGTGTAAGCCTTCCCGAGGATGAAGCTGAGTTCTTGACAGGCCGTTGGGTATTGATGGCTTCTCTGTAATGCATCTCCATACCCTAGCTTCTCGTATCTCTTCTCTTCCGCCTTCGACATTTCTGGTTTTTCTCCTTGCTTGAGCACTCAGGCCGGGCTAACTCAATAGTGAAAGTAAAAACACAAGAATGATAAAGGAAAACTTAGGAAAAAAAAAATTAAAAAATATTTGATGAGTGTTGTTCGCAAGTTGTCAAACTCTCTATCTAACGCTTATGATTTTACAAGTTTGCTATATTATTTTACCAAAATGAGCCGGATCGAAACAAAATTCTTTTTTTAGTAAATTCTAATTGTGAAAATTCGTAAAATCGATAGAATCGGTAAACACGGACTGATCTTACCCACTCTACTACACCTCATTTTTTTAGTTTTTTCATGTTAAAAAATTAAAAACATTTGACGAGTGTCCTCCGTACTTTTAATTTTGAATTTACCAAAAAAAAGAGATTAAATTTTTATATTTAATAGAGTATGGGAATATTATTATACATCGCTTGGAGCCTTGGATTATTTATTTTTTACTAGTAAATTAAAATTTAATGAATTAGTACAAGTGTCAATTTAAGAAAAAACATTATCTCGAATAAGTATATCTGATAACTTATGTATTTTATGTTTCATTCATACCATTTTGCTCTGATGGGATTGGGTTGAGAGAGAATTAAAATGACCTTTTGCCATAATTACGGTAATTGTAGAATAATTTTTTATCCGTTGTTACCAAATCATGGGTGACTTTTGTATCTCTAATTTTAGAATAATTTTCATTTTTCGATATAACATACTAACAAATCGTACAAATTTCTTATACCAATTGAGGTGTTAAAATTTGAATGATATTTTTAAGTAACGAGACTCTCAAGTGAATTAATATAAATTATTTATATTTTGATATCTAATATGAAAATTTTATAAATTTATAAAGATACAAAATGTGGAGTAACTTTTTTTACTTTAACTATGCAATTTTTACTAAAGTAGGAAATGTAGTAAAAAAAAGTATGGAGTACACTACTAAAATTACGGAATAAATAATTTTTTTTCTGCGGAAATTGTGATTCGAATTTAAATCTGATTTCTTATTGGTATTTTTTCCATCAACCACACAACTGGCATAAATAAAGAAAATTGTAATTTAAAATTTACACAACTTTTCTTACTTCGTAAATTTTGCATTCATGTGTAACAAAAAAAATTAATTAGTTAATTTAATCAAATTAATACAATTAATTAATTAAATATTACTTTCATCATTATTTAATATTTATCTAATTTATTTTCATATCTATAATCTCAAATTAATTATAACTTTTTTATTATCGAGGCGATTTAACGGAAGGCATTGTAGATATTATTTTTTGCTGACTAGTCACTCACACCCTAAACAATTTTAAAGACGTTGTGCTAATAAAATTCCTTAAACCCAATTTTTGCACTTATACAATCACAGCTAATATCTGAAAATTCATAGCTCTGCAACTGTCAGCTCCAATACATGCGAGCTAAAACCGAAAGCTTTAATTTTCTGCAAGCAGATGAACATAAAATTTCTACAAATTTATAAGTTCAATGGTAATTGTGTTCAAAATTAATTGCAGGGGACAGGCCGAGTGTTTGCCTTGCTAGAATTAAGTTCTTGATCTTGAAACTCTTCTGATCAAAACCAGCAGACAAAGAACTCGGTAAAACAGGAAGAACCCAATCAAAACATAGATGTTAGTCCACCTCTGCCTCTCATGGAGCCCTCTCTTCTGCAACACATCCCTTCCGGTGATCATGCAATCATTGCCACTACTCCTGCTCTGACCATCTCCGTATCCGGCCAGGAAACAGGTTTTTGAGTGACAAGAATACTCATTTATAAGAAATGCATCGAGTGGATACTTGTACATTGAGAAGAAGTGCATGAAGAGCCAGTACTTAGGCATGCTCTGCTGCGGGATGAAGTAGCCTGAGAAGAGAAAGAAAGCTCCAAGAAGAATCGTGACGAGAGATGTCCCCGTTATGTAATTCGGAGCGAAAGAGCTCAAGAACAGAACGAAAGAGTTACCCACTAGAAGGATAAGCCATATGAGGAGGACAAAGTAAGCAAATGCAGTCCAGGAGGCGCAGAGACCCACCAAGAAGTAAACCGATGAGGAGTAGATAAGCGCGAGCGCGAGCAAGTAGGGGAAGAAGATGAGGGTGTTGGCGACGAGATACGAGGAGAGCCTGTAAACCCCACTCGAGGTTTCTCTGATGAGAATTGGCCTCTCAGTGATGAAGATTGGCAGGATTTGTGTGGTGGATGATAGAAGGAAAGTGAGAGAGAATGCGAAAAAACCGTATCTTTTCTCGATGCCTTGTTTGTCATTGCCAATGTTGATGTAAATGGTGCCTAAAACCAAACCCACAATCAGAGCTTCCAGCGAATTTGTTAGAAGCAGCTGTCTTGTTCTGTAAATTATCTTCCAGAACCGACGGCAGAGGATCCGGACTTGCTGGAGTCTTGTGCTCTTGCATGTTACTGAGATGTTTGTTACTATAGTCATGTTGTTTTGCAGCGACGTAGTCTGCTGCTCAGTAGACTGCGGCGCGCTGATGAGGAGCCGGTTTAGTATCTCCATGGCGTATTCGAGCGGGTTGAGCTGCGGAGGGATTGAGAAGCCATTCGTGAGCAACAGTTGTTCTAAAGAAGTCATGGTTCCGTGGTGAACAACTTGTCCTTTCCACAGCAGAAGTATTGCGTCGATGATCGACAAAATGTTGAAGCTCGGTTGGTGGATCGACAGTATAACCGTCCGGTGGCGCGAGGTGGCGATGGATCGGAGAGTTTCTATCACATTCAGTGCTGATTTGCTGTCGAGCCCTGAAGTTGGTTCGTCGAGAAGTAAGACTCCCGGGTCATGGAGTAAACTCAGGCCTATCGAAACGCGCCTCCGCTCGCCTCCCGATAGGCCACCTGCACCGAGCCTGGCGTGGGCTACATGTGATAAACTGAGCTCCTTGAGTAGGGAGAGGACTGTGGTGTGGGTTTGGGAGGAAGTAGGGTCGAGGAGGCGAGCGGAGAAGATGAAAGTTTCGAAGACGGTGAGGAGGGGGAGGTAGTAATCATGTTGAGGGACGTAGGCTGAGAGTTTCCGGAAAGCGGAAGGGTTGACGGGGGAGGAGTTGAGGAGGAGAATGCCGGTGGTAGGGGAAGTCCGGGCGGCTAAGATGTCGAGGAGGGTGGATTTTCCGGCTCCACTGGGGCCGACAATGGCGAGGATTTGAGATGGGTGAGCTGTGAGGGAGACTTGTCGGAGGATGTAATTATTAGATGGTGGGGTTGGGGAGGTGCATGGTTTGAAGAGTAAGGAAGAGAAGGGTGGAAATGATGAGGTGAATGTGTAGTAATTTGTAGATTTTAGATAGGTGATTGAGGTGGCAGTTAGTTCATAGGTTTGGGGTGACGAATTAGGTGGTGGCCGCGGCGGTGGTGATTGGAGTTCCATGGAGGAAGAAGAAAAGCTGCAACGTGCTGTTGATGATGATACATCCGTTGCTTCCATTTGTGAGATGAGATATACAAAGTTTGAGTGGTGTGTGACCCTTTTAACTACTGTAGCACCAATACACAACTAGCTACGTAATTAATCACTTATTAATTTGCTTATAAAAAAAAATCACTTATTAATTTTGAGAATTTACGTAATGGTCTCAAACGTTAACATTTCAACTGTATGTATATTTGAAATACCGGAGATTAACTAAATATATGTACAATGAAACTTACAATTTGTACGAGTGGATATAAAAAGTTAAATGACATTATAGGAGTGATGTTGATGTATAATGGACTCTGACAGGAGTAATTAATCATTTCTCCTAATCAATACGGGAAATGGAGGGGAGATCACGTGTGGAAGACAGTACAATTAAAGAACAGAGTACAGTAGAAACTCTATAAAATAATACACTTGGGACTACCAAAATTTATTAATTAAAAGAGTTATTAATTAATCGATAAATTAATAATTATTAATTTATATATTAATTAATATTTTATTAATTTATAGTAAAATACTTAGTTTACAAACACCTTTCAAGCTTCCCTTCGCGAAACGAAGCTATTAAAGCGGCAATCACATTGAACAATTTCTTGTTGAGCTATGAGAAAACAACACCAGAAGTTCTTACCATGCTAAGGAAAATTAGAGACGACATTCAAGGGGAAATTGATTTCAACAAAAAACAAAAGACAATTGAGTCATTTTTCAAGAAACCTTCATAAATCATTCATGTAATATGCTATATATAAGGAATTATTAATTTATATTTTATATGGGGTCTAAAGAAATTATCAAAAATGTATTATCTTATAATTTTAGCGAATTATTAATTTAGCACCCTATCCCCGAGTCGGGACCGGCAAAAAATATTATCTTAGAGAGTTTATTAAATAATCGAGTATTAATTTATCGAGTTTCTACTGTAATTGAAACATTTCAGTGGAATTGTGTGTGGAATCTGTCTGTGGATAATAGAGAGCGAGAGAGAGAGAGAGAGCGAGAGAGGGTTAGTTTGGTCTTTGAACATGGAGGGAGAGAGTTCACGAGTTCACTGCATTGATGTTCTTCTTTTATAGTATTTTTGTCCTTACGTCTGGCCTACGCTACGCTTCCCGACGAGAGACTTCAACTAATTGAGCTTCCCCTTCTGTCATTCCTCGGCCGCCCGTGAACTTTGTGCAACACCAGCAGCAGCAGCACTTGCCAAGTTGCCCTTTGCAAACTCTGCGATTGCATCCATCATCGTCATCATTTGTGAGAAAAAAATGAAAACAGTGGACCAAAACATCACCCATACCTATTTATTTCAAGTGTCACAACCACCGCTTTAAACAAGTTTAATTAGGATGTTTTTTACTAACTTACCCTCTAATTATTACCATATGTTTCTTAAAGACGAGCCTTCATAAGCGTTCATAACGTGCATTGGCCAATTGAATAATCAGCGGGATCATAACTCTAATGATTTACTGAAAGAATTAGAAGTGCATTACTGTATATATAAAAGAAAAAACACCCAAAAAATTGAGATTAATCGTTTTCTTGTTTCGTAAAACCTTAAACGAAGACTAAATAAGAAATGAGGGAGTACCGCATAAAACGCAAATACTTAAGTTGCATAAAAACTCAAATATCCAAGTGGAGACGATAAACATCTGACAAGCTGTTTAAAAACCAAAAATGTAAACTACTGTCACTGCCAAACACTAATTTGTCCGTCCAACCAACTTCCGAAAAGAAAATGATGAGATTGTTCAAGCCGGGAAGAGGCGACACTGGAAAGAAAAAGAAGAAGATGCCACAACGTGTTACATTTATTCACTTTCTTACAAGGGATTTACTTCCCTCGTTTGTGATTGTCATCTATCATTCATATACACTATCAAGGTTACGGTAAAATGTAAAATTAAATTTTGAACAGCTAAGAGGTCGTGGCCAACAACGCTACTAGATACGAAGATGATTCAATGGAACCATAACCACTTACAGTTTCGTCAATCTGTCGAGTGGAACTTGCTAACGGGAAACTAGTCATGTGATAGTAACTCCATCCTTCTCGCTAGTGGTTTGGTATCACGATGGTGTTTGGATATCGCCTTCGCAAAACTTCCAAGATCCATCACCTTGCCTTTTCAACATGTATTGGATTTTATAGGTGCTGCCATAAATCAACCACACGAACATAATTTTAAATGATCAGTGACTGTCAAACAACAATTGTACTTTTCCAAATTCAGACTTCAATGCGTGGAAGTTTAATGACGCGCAATTATCAGAAAGTAGGGGTTAACAGAAAATCAAATACTTGATTTCATATATTATTATTGCAATCAAGATTTTCAAACGACTAGTACCAAACCTTCAGCTTATGTATTTACCCTTAAACTAGTGAGTGATGCCCAAATGAAAAAAGAAAGGCTGACGCTTGATTCCCAAACAAAAACTTGACATAATTCTTACCTATAATAATTTGAGTGTTTTTGAAGAGATCGGTCAACAAGCTCTGCTGCCTCTTCAAGGACAGCTTCAATTTCTGCAATCTCCATACCGTTTCCATCTGATAAAATGTCAGCTTCAAGTACTGACAGTTGCAGCAAAACAAATCTCCAATAACAAGATCTGGCTTTGGCCGCATCAGCCAAACCTTGCCACTGTGAATGCAAAATCCAAAAAGGATAAGTATCTGTTAATAGGTTTAACAGCCATGAAAAGAGCATTAAAATTGAGTCCTTGACAAAATTTCTACAGTTTTATGATTTGTTCCTGACTTTTTAATGTTGGAAACACGAATAAACAGTTTTGGAATAGGTGTGCACCAGAATATTCAAACTATCTTCGACCAACTCCTCAACCATAATCATAATACCGGACCTAACCCATGCTAAGATAGTAATAATTCTAATTTCACAGCTATCCAAAACTTAACTTGCTGAATTGGCAGCTCAGTCATTGGATGAGCAGGCAAGAAACTTTTTGTCCAAAGCCATTTCTCCCAACTTATGAAATTGTAAGTATGCTAATTCAAGATTAATTGGCGTTGTTATTGCAGTCTGTATGTCGTACCTGAGAAAGCATAGACTCATCAAGTATTTCAGAGAGGGTTTGAACTTGGTGGTTAGGCCCCAGAGCTTCAGCTTTAACAGCTTGCCATTGCTTCACAAGTGCTTCAGCTTCCTCAACAGGCATCTTCTTCCTAGATGTCGTTTCTATGGGAGGTGAACCGGAAGCGAGCCTTGAGCCTTTCCAAGTTTTAGTATCTGTATGGTTACTCAACTGCATTTTAAGCATAATAAAAAGTTTCTTCACTCTTCTGGCAAAACCGCCACCCTTAATATAAGCGGCTCCTACATTGTAATCAAGAGAAGAATCCCTTGTCGAGGCCAGGGAACTGGTACGCACACTAGAATGACTGGCGGGCAACTTAGGAGCAATCCTCACCCTTCCTGCATTTATTGGAGACAGCTTAACTGCAATAAACACAATGCAACCTATTGCAGCAGTAAAAATCACCTTTACAACCACATTTCCCAAGGGGAACCAGTGTCCCCAGGTTTGACTATGATGTACCCCAAGATTCCTTTTCAATTGAACTGATGGTTCAGCATTGCTTCCATTGCCACTCTTGCCCAGAATCAATGAGCTTTGTAGATCAGATGGAACCAACTGCTTAACAGCAGACCCCAAGCGTTGAGAGGACTTCATATCCATTCGTTGTAGTGCAATGTCAGCCAGAGGTCTGTGGGATGCTGCAGATTTGGTTAGTGGAACTACCATATTTTTCTTGCCAGCTGGGCCTCTCTTTGCACCGCTAAAGAAATTAGCCTGCCGAAACATAATATTTATAAATAACAGCTCCTTCTATCGTAAGAGCTTAATTATTCCTTCATAGACAGTGAATAAAATTCCTACCAAAGATGAAGAGCAGTCTCTAGTATCAGAAAAGGCATCAAGCACCACATCCTTCAACCATGTTTCCTGGCAAAGTTGAGCACAGATTCTGAATTAAGAAAGTATCAATATTCAAGTGCAACATAAAAGATATACTTGAACAACAAAGTTTCAAGGCATTAAAAGAAATATGACCATGAACCTAATTAAACTATTTCATTTGTTCCGAAACCATAAACTAAAACACCTGGAAAAAATTTGATGGAAACCATTCGGAATTCTCTATAAATAAAATTATCATAAGTTTGTACACTGGCTTGCTATGGGATTTTCATAGATCAACATCTGGCAAAACAACACATGGTTTACCTGAATATGAATCCTGACCTGATTAAATGCTAAGAAAAGCTGTAGATAGTAAAAGAAAAGACCTAAGTCACTATCCTACAATAGCAGTGGGATTTTCTCTCCTTGAGACCAATGGCTCTGGCACAGAAGGATTACAGAAAAGTAGGGATCAGGCCATTCAGATGCCAAATTTCAAACCGTGTTTTGTTTACCACACTTAATTACGACATAAGAAACTAATAAGTGTCAAGTAAAACAAAAGAAAAGAAGGATAATTTGTGTACTGTCCTTAATTAATCAGACTTCTTGGAGGATCTGAAAAAAAAAATCTTGGAGAATCTGCTCTCAAGTACAATGGCAACAAGACAGCAAAAACGTACCAAAGATGGTTTTGTAACAGAGACATCTTTTAATTTCATCTCCTTCCTTGAGACTAAACTTCGTGCAGCAGGATCTGAATTCAATTCTCTCTGAAGAAGCTTCTCAGTAGCCTCGGCCCCGTTACCCTAAAAAATTGAGAGTTAAAGCAGTATCATAATCAATAAAGAAATGCTAGAGAAAAGGGGGGAGAAGGGGAAAGAAAAAGGGAACAAGTATATGAACAATACACAAGTAAAACCAGGTTTTTGAATAAAAAGCAATTTCCAAAAATTAAATCAAGTTTTAGAATAAGAAAAACAATGTCCCAGAAACTATATCTAAAACAACAAAAATAAACTGAAGATGTACCTGGCCAAGAAGAAATAAACAAAAGGCTTCCTCAACTTTCAGATCAATGCCTTCTGACCCTATCAAAGACTCACATATAACTTTTGCTTTGTTGATCTACAAGATATAAAGAAAATGCATAAGCATGAAAGGATGCACAGTTCAAATAAAAAGAAAATAAATGCATGACCTTTTTTGGTGTTACGGGGATTTGAATACAAGACCTATTATTAGGTACCCTTGTCTCTCACCATTGGCCAAAACTGAGTGGCTTAGAATGCAAAGCTAAAGTTAACGGATGGTAGGGTATATCTACAAATGTTCTGGGCAGCAGAATAAAACTGGAATTAAGAAAAGGAACAAACAGTATATGCCAATACACATACCAAGTCAGTCTGTCTGCTTGTAAAACCATGAGCAATGTGGGCTATTAGTGCCACATAGAAACAATTGCAGTCGATCACAATCCTTTGATTCTGTGATTCAAGTGATTTCTTGTTCTTACGCAATAATGCTAAATCATCCCAAGGAAGAAGATCAACTATTTCAGAAGCCAAGAGCCTGCTAAGTGCTTGACTCAAAAAACATGGCCAGTCTTGAACCCTGCATGTTGTTTCTACATCAAGGCCTTGTCTTAGTAATTCACGCAAGGCTGCAATTGCTCGTCGTCTCCGGTCAGCATGTTCAGGAGACTGAGGCATGGCTAACAATTCCAATGTGCAAGCAGGTGCAAGCTCCTCCAAAGATTCTTCTATCTGAAAATCAAGGGAAATTTTTATCATTATAAGGTAGACTGTAACATCATTTGTAAAAGAAACCTTTGCAACAAGAATTGACACTCTCAATGACAGTCATTTTGGTGTCACAATCACTTAATATTACTTATTAATTTAGTGAGCCTAATAACATAGAAATGTAATTAAAAAGGTATAGGTGTCCTAGAGAAAGGTGCCTATTGGCAAATTGTTAATGGGCAGTCATAATCAATTAGACAAGATGGCTGTCCTATTTCTCCCCAATCCCCAGAGGATGCAAACGGTATCTACTACGATGTTGAAAATGGGTGCTGGAACTCCCAATTGATGGCTGCACAGTTTTCCAGGAAGAAGCACAACACATACTCTCCATTCCCGTAAGCCGACAGTTGCTGCAAGACAGGTTAAGGTGGGGTCATGGGAAGAATGGTATCTATAATGTCAAAAGTGGACAAAAGGTAGCTTTTCCTGTCAAAACTGCAAATGCTGATCAGAAACAAGCAGTTATAAGGAACAAAAGCAAGAGTTGGTCAAAGATACGGAAGCTCCCCATTATTCCAAGGATTCATAATTTTACCTGGAAGGTAATTAGAAATTGTATTCCAAAGGTGACTCTAGCATGTAGAGGAGTGACGACGGATAGTAGGTGTCCTTTTAGTGAAAAAGAACATGGGAACCTCACTGCATTTGCTAAGAGATTGTTATTGGCGCAAACATATTTGGGTGAACACTTGGTCCGTCAGGAATGCACTTCAACCCTTAGCAAATGCAGTAATGGATTTGGGCTGTCTAAACCACTTTTAGGAGTAGATATGGAACTGTATTGAGCAATATATGGGCAATCTAACAGACCAGGAACAAGTTAGTTTTCCAGCAGAAAGGAGCACTCTGAAGAGACTGTTGTGTTGGGACCTTGCTTGTAATTGACTACAGAGACGCTAATAAAGTAGCGCCAGGACTAACTTCAATTGCAAACTCCTCAATTCACCTGCTGGAGTCCTCCTGCGGAGCATGTGGTCTAAATTAATTAAGATGAGACATGGTCATCTAGTGGGGTTGGATTAGGGGTGGTCATCAGAGATGGTAATGGTAGAGTATTAAGTGACTCTTTTGAGGTGCGATTGGCAGAAAGCGGTTGAATTCATGTGGAATTGGCCATCTCCAAGGGATTTCAGCATGTTGAGGCAGGCACAGATATAGTGGTTGCAGCCCAAAATGTAAATTCTCCTTCAGAGGATCCTAGTGAAATGGTACTCATTGCAGAAGATGTCATGCTACTGGCATCAGATTTTTCTAGTTTCTCAATTTAATGTGGGCATAGAGACATCAACAAGGTGACCCATGAGCTGAGTAGGATAGCTTTAATTCATTGCTTAGGTACTACCTGAGTATTGTAGCCACTAGGATCTTTTTAAGCTATATGTTTTTAATTTAAAAACTACAAAGAAAATGAAACTTATTAAGTAGGCTATCAGATTACCTAGAAAATTTATTATTACTGTTAGTATATAATCCTCTATACAGGTTACCCACTTACCAGGTTCTTTTTTATCCTTTTAAATTAGGCTATGAATTTTTATCTTCTATTTAATAACATTTATTTTATCGGTGCTCACATAGATAAACCAATCCTACACATAAAATTAACACACAAGTTTTCTTATCAATTTCAAGGGTCTAGCTAAGTGGTTTATAGGTTTCCTAAAATTTGCCCAATTCAATTTCTCTATCTTCTGTCTACTTGGTATTAAAGCTTAACTTAAAACAGAACACCTCAATTTCACATAACCCTGATCAAGAAAGTCATGATCCTAGTTCATTTATTTTTCCATTTCTGCAAAATAAAACATCTCTCAATTTTTGGCAATAACTTGGATGGTTTTTAAAACAACCACCAATTTTGGCATAAACAATATAAGAGATCTCATAAGAATCACAACCTAATTACCACATAGTCTTAATGGAGGGCGGAAATGGCACCAGATAAACATTACCTGAGACAGCAATGCCATATTCCTAAGGGACGTTTCACTCTTAAGAAGACCTTGAGCACGGCAAAGGGCTTCAAATCCATGAGAAACTTTGCTCTTCTCAAAGCCAACCTTTGCTATTTCACACTTCAAGAAAGCACCTATGATAAGAAAGGAAGCATAACAACCTTGCTGATAGAAAACAGCAACAACTTCCTGCCTCCTTGTTGACTAGTCTTACCTCTGCTAGTGCCATAGCTAGGAGCACGTCATGGATATATGGCTTAGCATCCAGATGCTGACGAGCTGCTTGACCAATATCCAGCACAAGCTTCTCTTCTCCAACCTGGGCCAGAAGAATATATATTATGCTATATTAAATCCATCAACATCCTTCAGGAATGAATAGTGATGGTTAATGCTATGCAGTAGTAAGAACACATTTTGTAGCAGAAAAAAATTAAGGGAAAGCAGATCTACAAAATCAGGCGACCTATACTAAAAGTTGATCAGTTACGCAAAAAAAAAAAAACTTAAAGAGAAAACCTCACCGGTTACCACACCTAATCAGCAAAGACCAAGCAAAGCATTATGATCTTGTACCTCTTGAAGTAGGCAAAGGGCACCAGGCAACCAGTTCCATGGAATTCGAAGAGATGATTTAGGTGGGATCTTCTCCTTCACATTCCCCGCATATTCAGGTTCAAAAAGAAGTTTATCTCTCACATCCATTAGAAGATCCTTCCAACCAAAATTAAACAAAGGAATTGTGAAGATCCCAATTTTCTTCCCATTTGACATAAATTAAAGTTTACAAAAGAAGTGGGAAAAGGTTTTGCTTGTGCATCTGTACCTGGCGAGAGATAACAGCATCCATGGTATAGCCTTCTTCTACCTCAGCACTTTTCAATTGCATTACTGACTTGACAATCTCATCTTTCTCTGCTTGAGCACGGGCTCCAACAAGCTACAAATATATTTAACGAATGAAGTTTGAATAAGGAGCAAATTATTGTAGGGTATGCGTGCTGCAGCATATTTCTGCACAATCCTAAGCTTAAATGGCAAAGTTGCATGGGGGCAAACAAAGTGTTTGCAAGGCAGGTAAAGAAAATATGAAATGAAGACATTGTAATGGGGTACCTGATAAACATAGAACCTAAACGGGAACTGTAAACACCAGCTATATGGCATAACATTGCAGAAAACAAATGAAATGCAACAATTTCTACTAAAATCATAAACCGGTTAAGTAAGAATGAACACGAAGCAAAAGAGAGAAGAGACCTGGTAACAAGTGACGGGGATTTCGATGAACCGAGTGGTGGAAGGAGCTGCATTGTCGAGAATGCGAGGCTGAGCGGCGTTCAGAATCCATGGGAGACTTCTCTTGGTGGAAACCCTAGAGACTGAAATCGGAACTGCAGCGGAGGGGAATCCTCCGGTACGGAGAAAACCTAAACCACCCAAATGATTTCTACCATCTTCGGCACAAGCACGAGACGATGAAGAAGAGGAACGATGAGGTGGAAGGAGAGTAGTGGGCATGAAATCCAAATTACTCAATGCCATTGTTCAATCTGCAGAAAATCACACGCCAACCAGCAGAAGATAGTTCAGTGACAGTGAGCCTGGAGGTCATAATCAATCAACTTTTAGCCCCGTCTCCATCCTTGTTTCCAATTTCATAGACTGGGCTATTTATTTCCATCTTGTATAAAATAAAATAAAATAAAATAAAGTGCACTTCGCTCCACGAAAGCTTCATTTCGTCTACGATCAGACATCCGGGTTACTGGACCGGACAATAGCTTTTCATGGGTTGGATACCGATCCGATGCAGGTGACGAACCGGATTTTGGACACGGTTCACTAAAACCATTAAGTTTAGACTTTATAAAAAAAAATTATATCAAACTTTTACTTTTTTTTTCATCTTAAATCAGACTTTAACTTTAACCTCTCACTAAATTAATCTCTAATTTTATGTTCTGTCATTAATGTTTGACCTCATCGTTTTTTTCGTTAGTCACTTAGACTCACATACTTCTTACTTTTAAATCATCTCTACTAACACCGTTAAAAAGTTGTCATCAGTTTAGTTTGACTCTCATTTGCGCAAAAAATGATATCATTTGACTAGAAATTTAAAAAATAAAAAAATAAAAAAAAGCAACTCCAACATTAATAAAACAACGATAACATTTTTATTTATATATTAGAGAATGACTATTTATTAGAGTTTAAAAAATTGGAGATTTAAGATTTTTTTTTCAACTACACTATATTTGGTTGGAATGAAGGAAAATGAGAGGAAAGAAAATGAGATGGAAAAGGGGAGAGGAGGGAAAATGGGTAGAAAATAGTTATTTATCATAGTGTTTGGTTGAGTGAAAAATGGAAGAAAAGAAAATGGAAAGAAAATAAATAAAATGACAACTTTACTCATTAGCTCATTAGAGTTGTTCATTTTATTTTCTTTTTGGAAGGAAGTGCTTTTTCCTTCCATTTTCTGCCCATTTTTGGGTGGAAAAAAATGGATGGTCCCCACACCACTTTTCACCTCCTATTTTCCTTGCCTAACCACACAAGAGAAATTAATTTTCCCCTACCAATTTTCCTTCCAACCAAACACAATATTAGAGATTCAAGGAATTCAAGGAATTGGGAATTTAGAGAGAAAATAAAATTAATTGTGTTGATAATATACCTACTAGACAAATAAGTAACGGCGAAGAATCAAGTTGTTGGCGATGACGAAAGCTAAGGTGGCCGATTCTTGAATACGAGAAGTACATGTGGAAAACGTGCGGCGGTATTAATATCTTAGTCGAATTCAAACAAGAAACGCATATATTATGCATGCGGTGCTCGGGTTTGCGGCTCATGGATTGGATGAGACATATTTACATGTGCGATTATGAAAGAGATAAGAGAAAGGTAAATCCATGCTTTTGTACCAAGGGAGTGAATGAGTTTAACATGATCAATGCTTAAAAGGCATATAACCTAATGTACTTAGAACATTGCTCATCCTTATAGTCTCATGACAACGTAGCTTAGAGTTTGAAATGTAAATGTAGAAACAAACAACATTGTTTTGCCTTGAATATATTTGACTGCTTAGCATTCATTTCAGTTGTATGAACATATTTTTGTACTGAGAAAAGTTTTCATGAAAGCATAGCAAAAGAAAAGAAAAAGTGAAAGTTTTGGGAGTTGGTGTGCCCAAAAAGAACAAACGTTGCTCTAAAAAATAAAATTTGTCTGTAATGCAACGAAAAAACAAAGAAAAATTGGCAAAGGCCAAAGGCCAAAGAAAACTTGATTGAATGAAGCACTTCTACCATGGTTATATAATGCATCAAAGTTCAGATTGCTTGGTTTGTATGCATACTTCTATGAGAACTAACAGTTATATGTGTTCAAGTCTTAATAGTTGAGTTTGTTCCTTCAATTATGACTTAAAATGTATAGCTAGATATCATATGTTTAGGGTATTGATCGGTCCTTGATAGTCTAGTATGGATTTGGTGATAGAAGTGTATAGGTAATTCTAGTGGTGAGATAGATGATTGGATGTAATATTTGAGTTCATGGTTTTTGTTTTTATTTTTGTTTATTTTTGTGATGGAAATGCTTGAGGGCAAGCATTAGGGTAGTGTGGGGGATTTGATTGAATGCTTATTTTGTATAAATTCATCATCTATTTTACCCTTTTTAGATGATGATACTGTTGATATTTGGTGTATTCTCTTCCTTTTTTGTAGAAACCAGACAAAAGAATCAATGAAGAAGAAAAGGAACAGAAACACCAAGAAAATAGAGCAAAAAGAAGAAAGTGGATCAAAGAGCTCAACATTAGTGCAAGTGGTCTCTTCCCTAGACCTATGAGATCATCGCTCCAACAACAGCGCAATTCGACCTCGCTCCTAGGTCTAGGAGAGAGTCACTAAAAGCCTCTTCCCTAGACCTAGGACGGTTTCAGCACGGATGGATTCAATACAGTGGGCTTGAGCCGCAAGCCAGAAAGCCCGCGTTTGTACTGTTGTCTCCAGAGGACGCTTATCTAGTAGAGTTTCAATTTCGTAAAGCTTTCTAAGAGATGAGGACAATCAGTTTTGTACTTTATCTAGAACTCTAAGAGATAAGAACAATTTTAGTTAGTTTTGAGATTATATAGAGAGGAGAGTTGGAAGGAGAAATCATCTTTTCTTCTCCTCTCACGTTTTGTCCATTATTCTGCAGTAGATAGAAACTCCAATACTTTCTGCTCTCCTCATTTTCTTCATTGAGACGAGGAGATTTTGGATTTTATCTAATTATTTTTATTTTATTTTATTATATTATATTTTTTTCTAGTTAAGTAAATCGTTCCTCGTAAAGATTCTAAGAGTTATGATTCCAATATTGTGAGGTCAAAATGAATTTAATAAGTCTTGAATTTCGTATTTCTTCTCATCCGATTTCATCCCCAAAAATATTCTTGTTTGATTTAATAGCAATTAACTTAGGTTTTAACTCAAATAAATTACAGCTTGCCTAACAACTTTGGGTCTACATTATTAGAAGGAATTTGTAAGCGACTAACTTGTGTCTGGTCGGAACTCTTAGCGAACGAGCTAGACTCAGTTAGCGATAGAGAAGAATTAGGTTATAAGGGCTAATGAATTGATCCCTAATCCTAGGAAAGGTCTCTCCCTGTTTTTATTAACCAACCAGTTAAAATTCTATAGGTAAACCTTAGGATTACTAGGAAGGTTAGAGTTCTTAATAGAGGGTCTCTTTAAGAAACTTGATTAGGAGGAGAGTAGGAAGTCAAAATGAACCTGATTTCTATAGCCTCCCTATGAAACTCAATTCTAAACATCTTTGCACCGATGATCAATATATGTGAATTATAACCTTGGTTATGTCTTTATTGGGAACTTTTTTTCATTTAGTTTTATTTATCATCTGTTTGTTTACTGTTTTGATTGCATTCTTTTTCTTTTATCAATTAGTTTTTATAAAACTCTCCTCTTCCTTAGGTCTATGGAAGAAATATACCCTTTTTTATTTACTTATTTGTTTTCATTTGTTCTTTACCTTATTTTAAGCTTACCATTTAGTTGTCATGACAGCTACTCTAACAACAAGGCCTATTCCCGGAACATCTTCATTCATTGCATTTCTGTCATTAGTTGATTTATATATCTAGAACCAGAAAACAAGGTAAAGAGTAACCCGTGGTTGAAAAAGAAACCAAGATGTTTTTGTGACCAATTGATGAAACGATGATGAAGATAGAAGACGATGTCGCTAGAGATACGATAGCCGAAAACGACAAAAATGATAAACCATACCCACAAAAATGGAATAGATTGGTATGGGTGTGGGTATGCAGAGATGGTGATGACCAGAGCCTTATTTGGTTTAGTTTCAAGAAAACTAGTATGTAGGAGATGCCAAGAGATGGAGATGTAATCTTATCGTTTAAATATCCATACAGTTGTGTTACATGTCATTACTTTAGTTAAAAAAAAACTGACAAAATTATGCCAATTTAACATTTTTATTATAAAATATTAAAATTATATTAAAAATAAAAAAGGTAATTTTTTTTTCTTTTTATTAAATTAATTAAAATAATAGATTTTTCATGTATTTATTATTTTGTCCTCCATTTGTCGAGCAATCCTCGCCAATTTTATCACCGCTAATGCTTTGGCATGTGCTAAATTCGGCAGCTTTGTTAAGTGAATCTTGAGAGAATGACTAATTTAGCCCATTTTTATAAAATGGGTGACTAATTTGGCCATTTTTATAAAGTGGGTGGCTAATTAGTCTAAATTTAGAGTTCAGTGACGAGAATTTTTAGAAAGTGTGGTGGCTAGAATGTCTTTTGCCCAATTTTGTAAATTGGATTTAGTTAAGTACAGGATCAAGTTTTGGGTCCAAATTTTATTTGATATCAATTGAATTCAAATTTCGATTTGAGACTTATTTGAATCTAATTTAGGAATATAAGGGTAAATAAAACATTTTGATAATAACAGGACTAAATCAAGAATTTGGAACTAACGTAGGGACTAAATGTATTATTTAGGCAAAAAAAGATATTGGCAAAATAGGATGCCGTTGACACTTGAGTCTGGACTGTGGAGTGTGGGAGTGAAGTGTTGGGTAACTTGGGTTTTTTCTCTTTTTGGGTTTGGACTTTCGATTCTCATGACCGAAGAGAGGCGGCCTGCCTTCGTTTTTCCTCCGCTGCAATAGAGAGAAAAAAAACGCCATTAAATTTCTCATTCTGGTTCTTCTTCTTCAACCTCGTCTCTGTCTCTCCATTTGAAAAGAGACAAGCCATCATCAAATGGTAGGCACCAGCAAAACGGAAGCCATGAACAGCACTGCAAAAACAAAGCCAAACCCTGTTGCTTTGGATCAATGGTGGCCAGATCTAAAATCCCTCAAACTCAAAACCAAGCAGCAGGAGCTCCTGATCCGGGTCTCGATCCTCTGCCTCATCTACGTCCTTGCCTTCATCATCCGTCTCTTTAGCGTACTCCGCTATGAGTCCATGATCCACGAATTCGATCCTTACTTTAACTACCGTACCACTCTCTACCTCACCGAAAAAGGCTTCTATGATTTCTGGAACTGGTTCGATTTGGAGTCCTGGTACCCTCTTGGCCGGATCGTCGGCGGCACTCTCTACCCCGGCCTCATGGTCACCGCCGCAGTCATCTACTGGACCCTCCGTTTCCTCCGTTTCGCTGTACACATTCGCGAGGTCTGCGTCCTTACTGCGCCATTCTTCGCCTCCAACACCACCATCGTCGCCTATTTCTTCGGTAAAGAGATATGGGACACCGGTGCGGGGCTTGTGGCCGCTGCTCTCATTGCTATTTGCCCTGGCTACATCTCAAGATCCGTAGCTGGCTCTTATGACAACGAAGGTGTTGCCATTTTCGCGCTGCTCCTCACATTTTACTTGTTTGTGAAGGCTGTTAAAACTGGGTCTCTTTCATGGTCTTTGGCTTCCGCATTGGGCTACTTCTACATGGTTTCTGCTTGGGGAGGTTATGTGTTCATCATTAACTTGATCCCACTTTATGTGCTGGTGCTCTTGGTCACTGGGAGGTATTCCATGAGGTTGTATGTTGCCTACAATTCTATGTATATTCTCGGGATGCTTCTTGCTATGCAGATTCGCTTTGTGGGCTTTCAGCACGTGCAGTCCGGAGAACACATGGCTGCCATGGGTGTCTTCTTCTTGATGCAGGTTCAACTCTCTATTTCATTTTAGTTGCATTCTTTTCTTGACTTTGTTATAAATATCTTATTCATGGAATAAATTATAATTTTTGTTTCCCATTTCTTCTTGAGTGATAAGCAAACTGACTTCCAACTATCTGTGCAGCTATTTTACTTCCTAGATTGGGTTAAGCACCTTCTGAATGATCCCAAGTTGTTTCAAGCCTTCCTGAGAGTCAGTGTGACCTTTGCAGTTGGTTTAGGGGCTGTTGCTCTGGTACTTGGCATGGCCTCTGGGTATATTTCTCCATGGACAGGAAGGTTCTATTCTTTGCTGGACCCAACATATGCCAAGATTCATATTCCCATCATTGCATCTGTGTCTGAGCATCAACCAACGGCTTGGTCATCTTTTATGTTTGACTTCCATATCTTGCTTTTCCTTTTCCCTGCCGGCTTGTATTTCTGCTTCAAGCGGCTGTCAGATGCGACTATATTTATTGTTATGTATGGCCTCACTAGCATGTATTTCGCTGGTGTCATGGTTCGGTTGATCCTTGTTGCCACTCCTGCTGTATGCCTAATTAGTGCAATTGCTGTTTCTGCCACTCTAAAGAATTTGACTCTATTGTTAAGGACAAAGAGCAAGGATTCTCAAAGTGGTTCTACCAAAGGAACTAGCAGCAGAAAAGCTTCTTCTAAGGTGAGTTCCTCCCACTTGATTTACGTCCATCATGGCATATGATGTGTCCTATATCACAGTTGACACTGCACTTGATGCTCAGAATAACTTTTACTAGAATAAGACTGCTTCAATTTTTATGAAAGAAATTCTAATATTTTTTGAACCTATTAGTTGTTTTATGCGCTAGTTTATACTTCCTGAACTTAGTCAATCATGTCTCTACAATTTTGAGACTTTCATAATGATCTGCATTAGTTTTTCTGATTGAACTGCTTAGTCTCATGTGTAGTTGATGGATCTCATAATATCTCGGCCATTGGTCAGTGACTTCACCAAAGCTCTGTTAATATGTGGAGCCAATTAGAATTTATCTTTTAGAATGTAATGACAATATGAGGAGAATAATCATCATGTTGTGATGATAGGAAAAAAGAAAATCATTGGTTCCATATTAGGTTAACTTTGGTAAAGATGACAACTTTAAGGGATTCAATTTTGGATGTAGAAAAGTGCCATGAATAGTTCTTTTGTACCTTTTCTTGCTGTAGACTCCTATTGTACCCTCACTGCATGAAGTCTCCGCAGAGATTAATGGTCAGTCACAAATGAACAACCTCAAGAACCCGTCGCATCTTAATAAGGGAAGGTAGACCATTGTGCTACTAGGACATGTTTATCCATACACCTTGAAAGAACATAAAAGCATTTGAAGCCCTGCTCAAAATAGATCTGTAGTTATAACTTCTATAATCACCCTCTACAGCCCTTCTATCACAGCGACACAATAATCAATGCAACAAACTTTTCCCTCTTCTGGAATATCCTAGAAAGTCCAACTTAAATTTTAAAGGAAGACTCTTAGAAACTACCACATTGTTGCTGCTGCTAAACAGGGCCTCTATATGAGGAAATGTCTGTGCATCTCAAATTTTTGATGGGTTGTGAGCTGGTATTTTGTGTTGTTAATGATTTTCCTGTATGTTAAATTTCTTTTGTTTCTTAAAATCTGCCTTCTGTAAGGTTTGGTGAACAATCATGCAATTAAATCCTTATCGTGTTTGGGCCTCGTGTATACACATATCTGTTTTGCAAATTAAGCAGTTGACTTACTAAATAGTCCCTGGTTATGTGAAGGCTCTGAATATCTGCTAATCTCTGTTTTAGACATTTCATTCTAGGCATACTTCTTCCTTCAAATCCATGTCCTTCCCCTAAAGAATGCTTTACTTGTAGAGAGGGTTTTGTTTTTCTAGTGAATAAATTGTAATATTGCTCCTGTTTGATGAACAAGCAGGGTTTCCCTGACCAATCTCAGCCTTTTCAAAGAAATGGTGCCATTGCTTTGCTTCTTGGTGCATTTTACTTGCTCAGTAGATATGCTACACACTGTACCTGGGTTACATCGGAGGCATATTCATCTCCCTCAATAGTCTTGGCTGCAAGGGGTGCCAATGGCAACAGGGTCATCTTCGATGACTACCGTGAAGCATACTTTTGGCTCCGGCAGAATACTCCACCAGATGCTAAGGTGATGTCATGGTGGGATTATGGGTATCAGATAACTGCCATGGGAAATAGAACTGTTATTGTTGACAATAATACCTGGAATAATACCCATATTGCTACTGTTGGACGCGCAATGTCATCTTATGAAGATGAGGCATATGACATTATGAGATCACTTGATGTGGATTATGTATTAGTTGTGTTTGGCGGCGTTACTGGTTATTCTTCTGATGACATTAACAAGTAAGACTCCAATTTGCATTCTTAAGATGTTTTAGCATCTCATCTGTTCAGGAAAAGATCTGTTAAATGAGTTTCTATTCCCTTGATTAATTAATTTGAACCAGAAATGCTTAAGTATTATAAATTCACTGACTAAGAGACGCAACTAAGCTTGTGCTCCGCTCATTCCAATTTTCAAAAGGAAATGAAGGGAAAAGATAAAAAAAAAAAGAATAATGCAAAATATTCAGAAAGTTTAGGATCTATGACAAAGGATAGTAGAACTTTTTTCACTGGCTTTCAGAAATGAAAGAGAAGTTATTTTTCCATGTGGGTTTATGATGAGTGTTGGAGGTTTCAATTCTGCCAATATCCATTTTCATCCATGCGTTATCAGCGCCTTTGGTTGCAAGTCGCTAATATTGTTCTTTTTAAATATTTAATTTGTGATGTAAATGCAATTTACATGTACTAGGTTTTTGTGGATGGTGAGGATTGGAGGTGGAGTGTTCCCTGTAATTAAGGAGCCTGATTACCTTGTGAATGGCGAGTATCGTGTTGACAAAGGTGCTGCCCCCAAGATGTTGAACTGTCTCATGTAAGTGGTCTTTATACCTTTATTCTCCCCCCCCCCCCCCCCCCCCCCCCCCAATTGTGTTTTAGAAAAAACTGATTTATGGTTTATGCGAACTAATTGCTTTATACACACTTTTCTTGTTTTACCATAGATAACTAGGTAGAGACCTGTGTATGGTGCATATTGTATTATAAATAAATATCAAGATTACATACTTAAAAGGATGCTATTCAGTGCTCAGAAGGCACTTGTTAAGGTCTATTGGATGGTGTCTTTGTGGGACTTCTTATTCTAAATTTTCAATTTCATGTGATGAATTCCCTTGAGATGTATTATTTAGAATTTGAATGGTGATTAAAATAAATAAAGAAGGAAAAATAAAGAGTACCCTTCGCTCTAGTATCTGGAATCATTAAACAGTTCTGTAGAAAATCTAATAGCAGCTTCATTCCTCACATTGGAAAATTCAACTTCCCATCTGAATTGATTTGAGAAATATTTCTGATTGGGGTATCCCATAAATTAGTTTGATATAAATCACAACAATGGAAGTTTTGCTGCTACTAAACTTTTTTCTTTTGCAAAGTCCTTTATGAGATGGCAAAATGTCATCATTCCACTCTTACTCTTAAGGTGATTTTTCTTAAAATGAATCAACTAGATTTATCACAAGATGACAGCTGTATCTCTTCCTCTTATCAAGATGTACCTAGTTTTAAAGGATTTATTTGCTAATAAACAGTCATGCAGTTCTTTATTTTTTCGCTGGCATTTATTTCTAATTGTTTCTCTTTTTTTTTTGAATTTTTTTATATGTTCTTACTAGGGCAAACCTCCCCTGACCTAAACTTTTTGTCACCTGAAAACGCTTTGATTCCTAACATTATTGTGAAGTGAAAAGTTTTATCCCAACATTCGGAAAAGGTCAAGTTTCATATATTTTATCATCTGTTATGGTTGTATCTTTCTGCAATCTTATTCATGATATTGGCACAGGTACAAGCTGTCCTACTATCGATTTGGGGAGCTGGTAACAGAATATGGCAAACCTCCAGGGTAAGTTGAACCTCTTCTTTTTTAGAGGTTGATATTTATAACGCGAATTTGCCTGTCAATACTACCTTCTTGCATACAGTTGTGCATAGATGAAATCTTGTGTTTTCTGTGTTTTCTTGTAGGTATGATCGTGCTAGGGGGGTTGAAATTGGGAATAAGGATGTGAAACTTGAACACCTGGAAGAGGCTTTCACCACGTCTAATTGGATTGTCCGCATTTACAAGGTGAAGCCACCTAATAATAGGTGGTGATAAGTCAACAACAGGGTGATGAATTTGGTAGTTAAGCTTTGAGCTCGGATCTTAAAATATAGGGTTGGTCGTAGCAGTAAGGTAGTTTTTCTTAAAAAGAGTTTAAGTTGTAACATTTGAGGCTCTTGAATTTTGCAGAACTGGGTTTTGGAGTTTTTGTATTCCCCCTTTAGTTCATCCACTCAAACCACTTATCTCATTATGATCATGTAGTTACTAAAACCTTGTAAGATTCGTGGCTACTATTAGTACGCAATCTAACCAGCTGGGTTATGATAATGATGCGATGACATCCTGCTTCTAGGTAAAAAAATGCTGTTTCTTAGGGCTTGTGTGAGCCAAAGTCTTTGGCATTGCCAGTTTTACATATTTTTTTTGGAATCACACCAGAAGGTCATGAAGAAAAATGAAATTACGATGCCAGGTTGAGATAGAATCTCTAACATGTGGGTCGTCGCCCTTTTCTCAAGTCTCCAGTTGGTCACTAATACTACGACACATAATAGGATACTTTAAAAGTGAAAAAAAGTTAGAGAAACTCACCTCGAGTTTAGAGTAGTTGATACACATAGTGACCAGATATCCGGTAGCTTTTACATTTTTTTTTTCTTTCTAAAATTAACCAGACATCTGCTTTCAAAATAAATTTTGGATTCAATATAATCTTCTTATTTTGGGAAACATATTTCTAATTCCCTAAAAAGAGAATTTTCCATGGTAAAAAAAGAAAAGAATGATCATTACAACTCCTAATAGTATTCCTAGATTTTTTTTTCCTTTCTTGTTTGGTAAAATACAATGCACTCCTATCTGCCCAAAGTTTCAACAGATTTTTCTGATATATTAAGTCAAATATTTGTTGAAAGACATCCTTCTGTTTATCTGTTTGTCTAACCCATAAATCTAACATTGCTAACTTCTCTGGTCATTATTATTCCATTGGGCATACACATTCAAGAATTTATCAAACCATCCAGGTACTTTTTAATTTCTAGCCAGATGCATGTAATTTTCATATGCGACAGATTCATCCTTTCAGTTCTTTGTAACTACTAAATGGACCCAAAATGAATTTTTTCCTTGGATAAAATGATAATTTACAGCCCCTTCTTTTTCACAACAGCAAAATCGAACCCATATGATTCATTGTCCAATTGTTTGAAGATATAATTGAATAGGGCTCCTATAATAAGAACGTCTGTATATATTAATGAGAGTTTTAACCAATAGGTGGTGTTTTAATCATTTTAAAAATATATTTTCTAAAAATTATGACATTATCAAAACTCTATCTAATAATTTTAGAAAGTGGTGTTCAAAAATTCTTTAAAATTCTTAAAATGTTAAGTGTCTTAAAATAAATAAAAAAATAATAGTTAAAATGCCTACAGTTGTAAAATAGAGGGAGTATAAAATTATAAGTATTACTTTTGCTTTCGCCTAATCTTATTTCTGAATCAAATGTGAGTCTTTTAAATTGAATACAATCTTTAGAATAAAGGTTATATAGTGTAGTTGATTTTAGGTCATGATGAATTCCAGCCGTTAGATAAAAATATATTACACAAAATTAATTTACAAGTAATAACACATTGTATGTTGCAGAGCAGAGTTAGTGTTAAAAAAATGAATTATAAGTTAAAAAATCGGTATGAATGGTTTAGATCGAGCCGTATCAAAATTAGATGTAAATTTGCATTTCCCACATGTTTAAGATTGCTGAATTTATGTTGTGCCTTATATTCCAGCTTGAATCCACAGGATGAGCAGCACTAGTAGTGAAAGTGAAACCTCACCATCATTAGATGCAATTAGTAATCTGCCAGGCAAGGTAGTTGACAAAATCCTGACCCACCTACCTCAAAAAGATGCAGTAAGGACAAGCATTCTGTCAACCAGATGGAGACATAAATGGTTGACAATTCCAAACCTTGTATTTGAGTATCCAACCACACATCACCTCTCAATGTCAGAAAGATCTAACCTTGTTCTTGCTGTCTACCAAGCACTTTTGCTCCATCAGGGTCCATTGGTTAAGTTCAGTTTCTCAGTTTCTGACGTTGCTGAGGATGATCAGAACAATTACTATTCTACCCACATCAATCACTGGCTGCATTTCTTGTCCAAGATTGGAATTCAAGATTTCACACTTTGCATCATGACAGACCACCACCTTAAACTACCATGTCATCTTTACTCTTTTCAAGAACTCAGGTTCTTGAATCTGTGCAACTGTGTGTTCAAACCTCCACCTACCTTCAAAGGATTTGACAGGCTTGTGAGTCTTGAGTTCAGGAAAGTTGTGTTTCCGGCCGAGCGATTTGGTATCTTCATCTCCAATTGTCCCTTGCTGGAAAGACTGACACTTGAATACTGCCCTCATTTTTACTGCCTCAGGATTAGTGCTCCTAACCTCAAAGTTTTGACCTTTCATGGGACTTTTGATTCTATTAATTTGAAGAATACTCCTCTGCTTGGAAAAGTTTCAATCACTTTGGTTTCCATGCCAGAGATTGCAAAGTATTACAAGGATAAAAGAACTTCTAATCTGATTGAGGTTTTTTCCTGCATACCGGGGATACAGAACCTGTCCGCAGAGCTGCATTTTTTTAAGGTGAGGAATTTTGTCATAATAACTCAGCACTATAATTCATTATATGTACTTTGAGCCTCTTATGCACTCTTGCTATCCATCTGCCTCAAGTTTCTGGCTGTAGGAAGTGTACAGAAAAGACTTTCAAGGAACTTACAGCATCTCACAGTTCTGCATTTATCCCAAGTCTGTCTCGCAACGTTAGACGAGGTTTCGTGCGCTCTTTGCTTGATCCGGAGCTGCCCGAATTTGCAAAAACTTTCAATCAAGGTGAGTTGTGAGTCACAATGGTGGATTCATTTCAATAGAAAGAAGAAACAAAAGATTAAAAGAATTATGATCTTGATGTGTTGGTTTTTAGGCAATCACCAAGTCAAGTGCTGGTACGGAACCAGTTTTAGAGTATCTGAGAGCGCAGGATTTTTCAGAATGCTCGCTCAACCAGCTTCAAGAAGTGAAGATGCATTCCATCTCAGGTGTGCAGACAGAATTAGAGTTTATGAAGATTTTGCTTCTTGCTTCAACTACATTACAGAAACTGGAAATTTTACCCACCAAAGAGGAGACTTTTAACAAAGGATTTCAAATCCTGAGGGAACTGATTCGATTTCGCAGGGCTTCGGATAAAGCTGAAATCCTATACTTAGAACCAGAAACAGATTGATAGATATATATTTTTCAATAAAGGTGGACTCAAACCCGAGCCCTACTTATACGTTGCCGTTCTCTGTAATGTGTATATTGCGTATTAATGCATGAATTGCTCTCGCTGATTGTCTTTGACTTATTATTAAACATGGATCTCAGGAGGATTCATCATAAGAACTTCAAAACATGCAAGATAAAGATGTTATGAGCATATTATGTTTTAGGCCATCTTCAAATTAAACCTATCACAAATTTTCTCTATTTCAATTAGGACTTTCAAGAATATAGAGAGATCACTCATCTCATTTGGGTACTTGGCTTAATGGAAAAAAAAGATGTGCCAAGATAAAATGCTCGAATGCCATCATTATTATCCGAAAACATGAGAATTGTGGAGGCAAAAAAGAGGAGCAATACATAGGCAGAACGCGGTAGAAATACACGAGAGGTAAATTTCATTAAAGTAAGTCCTCTTTGTTTTGGTTGATTAGACCTTTGGACTTCACATTCACAGATATATTTTTATATTTCCTTTCGCAATAAACAAAAATGAGAACGTTTTCTTCCTGAATTACAGATATTTTTATATTTCCTTTCGCAATAAACAAAAATGAGAACGTTTTCTTCCTGAATTACAGATTTAACACTGAGGTATACAATGTATTCTTCTTAGATGTCAGATTGTTCAGCCAAAATCAGATTAGTTTATTATACTGCAAATCAAGAGAACAAAAATTGAAAAGGGAAGTGGTTGACTAAAATTTCAGAATAATTACACCAAATAGTTCAATGATTAAAATCGCATCCGATGCAGCCATCCGAACAAGCACGATTTCCTCCTCTCGTCCTCCCCTGCTCTCAGAAAGCAGTGTAAGAAGCAAATGGAGACAGCGAACAGCCATGTAATCTAACAGATACTCAGAACTCCTGTTGGATGATTTGGCTCTGAAAGCCTTCAATCTGCAGAATTATATCGAGTTCAGAGCCGTAATTTTGGACAATAGAGAAATATTTGCTGTAATTTACAGTTAGGAAAATATCAATTAGTTCTATCAAGAAATACTCTGGCGAAAGATTCAGAAGACTAGGTGAATATGAAGTGGAGTGAGATTGTTGCTTGTATAGCTTGAATAGGTTTATTTTAATTTGGTTCTTGGTATAAAATAGAGAGCTAAAAGAAAGCTTGTAGTTAGCGATACTATTGACAAAGTAGGAAAGGCAAAGTCTCAGGTTCCAGATGGTATAAAATGAAGAGTTTCATGAGCTGACATGCTTCTAATAGAGGTTAAAGAAAAGAAAAAATGAAAAAAACCAAAGATGACTAAGGCAAGGCTGAGTAACAAGGGATCTCAAATTAAAAAAGAAACATGGTACAAACGCTTAAAAAGAAAATTATTATATTGAATTTTACAATACATTTTCAATTTTTTTTAAACCACACAAAGCACGAGTAGGAGGCTAGTTAGTAGAAAAAGAACAAACCTTGTAGATGACATAAATGTTCACTTCAGTCCATAAAAGCACGGACTCAAATTCAATAGCTAGTTGGTTTGACGAACTTGACCTTAATCAGTTTCATAGGCTTGAATCATACATCAGTTTCTGTGAACACAAAAGTTCTGATTTGAGTAAAACATATATGTCTTCCCTGAAAGTGCACTATAATATAACTATAAGTAACCCGTTTGAAGGATGCTGACTTGCAATGGCAGCATTAAGAGCAGGACAACAAGTTCTTACAGAAAATCTCCATATCAATTCATGAATATATATGCATAATTCACTTACATTCAAAAGTAGCCCAGGAAGAAGGAGCTGCAGCAGAAGTATCCTTCTTTTTGTCAGGGGCGTAAAGCAAGTTGAAGAGGTTTGTACTATCTGACTTCTTTGCGACTGTCTCAAATTGTCCGTTGTGTGGAATTGCATTAATTCCATTATGCATGTCTAAAGAAACCTATGTAGAAAACATAAAATCAACCTTTTTTTATGTTCAAATAAACTAAATATTGATCAGGAATATAAAAACCAATGTACTTGAAGTTGTCATATAGTTGATTCCAATGACATGCAACTTTAGAGACTTCGTTCTTTGAGATCTTTAGCATGTTTGTTTTTACTTCCCCTTTTGGTTGCAGTGAACCTCTGTCCCTAAGTTTTATACACTGAAGAGCTCATTGTCAAGGATTCTAAACTTGATAGATAGGAGCCACATGATAATAGAGAGATCTAAGGATCCCTAGCAATAGTTCGAATTGTCACTTAGCACAACCACTTAGACAGAAAAATCATACCTTGTATATATACAGATCTGTTCTAGAATTTTTTTACCAGATGACATAAACAAGAAACAGACAAGCGAAACTGGAATGATCCAAATATTCATTGGCTTAGATCTAAAACATAAAAGGTATTTCTTTACAAGAGTCCAGCTGTTAAACACCTGATAAGAAAGAAACAACCTTTCGTAACTTTAGTCTGCTCTTATACAGCATTAATCAGCCTAGAGTTATAAGACATTTAGATTCTAGACCTCCCTCAATGTACATATGAGTAGCGAAGCTAATGGTAGGCATTTAACCCTTGAATTTTGCTGTCAGTTCCTCTTTGAGTGGATTGGTTTGATTTTTTTTGCCGTCTTAACAGCAAACCTTGACATCAGGACTTTAAATGTTGAAGGACGAGACTTTTTACGCCATGAAAGACTATGAACATTAAGTCTTGAAGTTGAAGGAAAGTTAATGCGAGTGCACGAAGCATAGTACAAACGGCTTCTAATACAACATAGCCAAGTGGTAGGAAAAACATTAAATCACTCTCTTTCTTGACTTTAATCTCTACTTGGTCATTTGGTTCATTATATTCCAACATCTAAGTTCTCTACATCAGTGTCCTCAACAGCATAATCTTCACTATCACATTCATCAACTTGCACTGATGAATTTAACTTTATAATTTCCAACAAAAATGTAAACCTAACTAAAACTAATGATTTTATTTTACGAAATTAGAGATAAGGTGATAATCAACGAAACATAAAGTATCCCTAAGCCACATCATTCTTTCTCACAAATTGTTCCTTCTCAAATCCTTCTAAATCCTAACAGGTGCATCATGAACATCTTACCAAGCCAATTCAATTCAAGATAGTTTCTCCTTCTCTTAATTACTGAAGATAAAAAATAAGGTCATATTAAAGTTACCCATCGAGGTCGTGCTGCTGGAGCTGGTTGTTCCACTGTCCTCGCAAAACTCTCTTCATCAAGAGAAAGTCTTCTTTGCCTTGGCAAGCCAGGTTTAGCTGTACCACGTACACAATTATCATTTTTATAGTTTACTTCACCTAAAAAGTCACTTAATTGTGTTGCTTTTTCTGCAACCCACCTTTTCTCCCTATACCTGGGTAACATTTACATTAAATACATCAAATTTAGAATGAGAAAAGAAAAGGACAAAGACAAAGAATCATATGGCTGTTCAGTGTCAACTTTTGTAGCAGGCTTACTTGGCATCAATAAATCTCTCCATTCCACTTCTGTCAAAATTTTCTGGCAATTTTGCTTCCCAGTAGCTATTGGACTTCTTGTTTCCCGTAGCTATTCAGGAAATAAAGGAAATTAGGATAGTTACTTATGAAGTCAATAGTAAAATAAATGAAGAGTTCAAGCACTAAAATTTGAATAGTTAACTGAATGTTGTTACTATTCCATTGTAAAGCTGAAAAAATTATCGAAACTAGTCCATTGTAATCATTTGAAGTTTCATAACACATATAGGAGGATTCTGATCCAGGTATTTACAGAAGTGAAAACAATGCATAGCTTATGTTACAATGAAACACTCCCGTTTTATAATCTACTAAAACTCTACTCCCGACACCAACGTACACTGCATGAAAGCAACTTGGTCTGGTAGCCAGGTATCCAAAGTAGTAGACCGTACCTAATTCGAAGCCAAGACAACCAAGTCAGCATCAGTATATCCGATGGTAATGTCGGAGGAAACAGATGAAAGAGTGTTCAGCAAAAACAATTGAGAAAGCAATTGCAGGTACAAGCATACAGAGGCACACCGGAACATTATGCCAGGAAGAGAAGCAGCATCAACAGAAAACCATAAACAAAGGCGAAAAGATAACATATTTAAAATAAAGGATTAACAATGACAATAAGGATAATACAATTCCCGATAGATGGGAACGGGTATCATTCATGGAACAGAAATGAAAGGTTAAGATTTTTGGGTATGGGAAGTATCTAGACCATGTTTTTGTAATTAATTGGAGTCATACAAGATAGACTAACCAAAACATGAACATGGCATTAAACCATGAACATGGGTATTACAGTTTTGAATTGCAGAGCAATAGCAAGAACAAAAAAATAAGTATTGATAAGACCATAAAGAGAGAAAGAACCTGCGAGATATGGACACCGAGACCGCGATGGATTCCTGAGCATTGCATGCATATAAAAATTCCAAGGTTCACGCTCGCCCATCTTGGTGCCCTGCCCCCCAACAAATAAAACCCAACACATTTAATTCAACAAAATTTCGAAGACAAGGAAATATATGAAAATGTATACTCATATATATATATATATATATATATATACGCACAAAAAAAGGAAAGAAGAGTACTTGGTCCGACAATCGGCGCATTCTCTGTTCTCTGGCAGCTTAAGAAGGCCCTCTAAAATCTGCATATGTAAGTAATTTCCAAACTTTTAATTAAAGAAAATAGGAAGAAAAAAATGAGTTAAAATAAGGAAGAAAAAATAACCTTGGTATGCTTGGCGTTAAGCTCCTTGGAGATGGAAGCTTTGCCGGTCATGTTTGCCTCCCTCTCCGTCTTTCTGACCAGAATTATGGGTTTGATTAACGACCGGAGGATGAAAAATCTTATCTTTCATGGAAAAATTGAAGAAGAAGAGAATGGAGGAAAAGAGAGGAAAGACGTAAATGAGTAATTTTGGCAGAGAACAGTTGAGAAACCTGAAACCCCGGTAGGTACTTCATTTCTTTCCCTCCCTTTCGGGAAGTGCCACCTCACCTCCCTCCTTACCATTTTCCTTCCAAAGAAGATCTCTACCGGGGATTACTTCACCATTAAATTTATTTATCTACTATCGTTCTCCTGCATGCAACACCCTACTCGTTCTTTTATTTTCTTGCACTATTATATTTCAATTAACAAGCTCTCTTCGAGATACTCCGTCCGGTTTTAATTGTTTACGGTACATCAAAGTTAAACGAGATTGTCTCTTTGGATCGAACTTGGCACACTGTGCACAAAATATTTTGTAGCTAAGCACTGAGTTGTATTTCGTATATATATATTTTGCTGGATCGCGACAGTCCAGTCAGAGGTTCACACAGGGGCATGATGGATGTTCTCGGACTTGTTTGATCATTTTTTCGAGTTGGAGCAAGTTTCAGCCCATTCACACTAGAGGGGAACGCAAGAATGGTCCATGCCCGCGACGCACATGACGACTCGGCCCATATCAAGGCTCGGCTGTGCGAATGACTCCTATTCTGTTTAAAACCTATTTATTGTAATTATTAATTAGTTTGTTTGAATATTACTAGTTATTGCTTGAGTAGAACTCCTAATTCTATTCCAAATGGGTTTAGTTGTTTAGTATTCATATAGCAGATTTGGCTCTTGTAAAAACTTACGATTATACGTGAACCTTGTTTCTTCTTGAGTCCGAACGCTCGAGTCTTTTGCAAGTAAAACCCAAAAGTTCATCATCAAGTTGTTTTCCCTAGGTTGAGTTTCATAGGTCGAATCTAGGTCTTGATACGATCACGCCTACATCCACAAGGCCCGAACGAACTTGAACTCGATCAATTGTGAAGACACGTTCTAGGATACCTCTTACCCTTCAAATGGGCTTGGAAGCCCATCAAAATGACAAGGAAATTCGTCCATCTTAGAAGGAAGGAGAAGGAAGAGCTCATTAAGGGCATTATGGTCTCAAATGGCCTAATATGTAATAACTATAAATAGTTCAATTCTTGCATATTTACATTTTAGCTTTGAATTAATGAATAATTGAGAGAGTTTACTCCTTATTCATCCGGGGCTCATTTGGCTCTTACCTTGGTTGTGGATTGCCGTGGTTTGATTCAAGTAAAAAGAATAAATTTCGCATCGTTTAATCATCCATAGAACCGAGCCTTAGTCTCTTGTCTCTCGGCTTATATCTTGATTAAGCAAACCCTTTTGTGTAATTTGTTGTTACTACATTTGTGAGTGATTGAGTGAGGTTTAAGTATCCATTTAGTGGACGGTTTGTGATTGTTGATTGTGAGAGCATTCTGCCCGTGTTTAAGGATTCAACAAGCATATTATTGGGGTGTGCGAACTAAATATCATTCCATTAAGAGAGACTCGGGCTGGTTTTTATTTCTCCAACAAATGGTAGCGGAGCCGAAGGTTCGGCTGGGCCTGAGTAATGGGCCTTGATGTAGGTGGCACGCTGTGAATCTCCTGGCCGAACTGAAAAAGTACAGTAGTTCTCCAGGTCGAGAGGTTCGAGGGGGAGATTGGTGAGCCCAATGTGGTTGACTCTATGATACTTAGTTCGAGGGGGAGATTGTTGGGGTGTGCGAACAAAGTTCCACATCGGAAAGAAAAAAGGGAGAGAGACTAAATATAAGAGGAGTTGGTCCTCTTAATGGAATGAGGCCTTTTGTGAAAACCGTGCGAGCTTAGACTCAAAGCGGACAATATCATTCCATTAAGACAGATTCGAGTGAGTTTTTATTTCTCCAACACATATCTCAAGGTTCAAGCAATCGTTGTTCAAGCAATCATCCCTTATCATTCCCGCCATTCATCCTGGTATTTGTTTCTAATCCATCCCGTTGCGTGTCTTCCTCCGTTCATCCATATTTCCTACTATTTGTGTGTCATAAACTCTAGAGCTATCCGAGTTTGTTTTTTTGTGTTCGTTCCTGTCCAGTTTGTGTGAGTTATACTCTCCAGTAAATTCTAAAAAATTGTGTGCATAAACTTCATCTGTTAGTAACAACTTTTATTTTTGAGTCGACTGTAAATTCAGTGAACTTGTCATACTTTTTGACCGCCAAAGAAAAGTGTTCAGATTTTACTGGATAAAAATAGTTCTGTGTTGTGAGTCAGTTTTACGTATCTTTCAGTTGGAATCGTCTTTTTATTCCTTCTTAAAAGTTGTAGGTCTGTATCTTAGAAACGTCTATGTTAAATTTCATGATTTAAAATCGTCATTTGCTAGTCTTCGTTGAGTCCGTTCTTTAGTCTGTTCGCCATATTCTTCATCTTGTTCTTGCCTCTCCAAGAGTAAGAAGGTGAACACAATTTAATTCAATCCGTTTTTCCTACATTGGCTGAGCACAAACTTTGTTTCCCATTTGTTTTATTTCTTGCTTAGTCAAAAGTTTATTCCTTATCTTCCACCATTCTTTGTCTATTAATTTTCTAGTCTAAAGTTTATTCCTTACACACTTTTGTTCTTGTCTACTATGTGTGACTCACTTTCTATTTAACAAATAATTCTGACCTGTTTATTCTCTTACACGTCCAGCCTTGGTCTAGCACACCTGGTCCCTCTTTTAGTTTGTTTAATAACCTCTCATTCCCTATTAAACAAACTAGAAGACAAACAACAACTCATCACACGTTTATGCTCTTAAAAGTGAAGTTGAATGAGAATTCTTATGACATTTAAATCAAGAATACTCTCTTACAATACTTGAATATTAAACCTTCAATTATTCCTCTCATATTCTGAAAAGTTGAAGACAAAAGTCTTAAACAAAAAAAAAAAACAAAAAGAGAGAGAGAGAAAGGAGTCCTAAACAAAAGAGAGTACAAAAGGTCTTAAACACATAGTAATAAAACTTGGATACTTGAATCCATAACTTTTCTCTCAACTAGAGCTCCTGTAGCTCTTTCCCTGATCTCTTGTAGCTCATTTTCCTGGGGTTCTTGTAGCCTCTTTTCCCGGGATTCTTGTAGCCTCTTTTTTTTGGGGTTCTTGTAGCCTCTGTCCTGGGCTCTTGTAGCTCTTCTCTATCCTACTGGCGACTATTTCCTACCCGTCTTCTCGATCTTAGGTGGCAGCGGTTTTCTCATCAATCTTTGACTCCAAGTGGAGAGTCCTATCGAGTTTCATCTCGATCTTTCAGCCTAGGTGGCAGAGGTCTTCCTCATCATTGGCTTCAAGTAAGTCTTTCGGTTAATCTTATCGCTTTTTAAAAAAAGAAAAAATTATTGTCTTATAATATTTCTTAGATAATACGTTTAGTATCCGGTTGAATTTTTGTTATCTCCTTCAATTCTGTTTTCAGTGATCTGGTTGTTTTGAAATTGTTTCCATCCCCTTTTTTCATTAAGGCTGTTTGTTTTCTTTTTCGATCATCCGTTCCAAACCTCCTCATGAATTTTCCCACACACGCTAAACCAACTAGTAATACTTCAATCATGAGAGAATACTTACAACAATACACCCAACAGTCCCGTTTGCTTTTGCGGTATGGTAGTCTTGATTTTATCCAACCCCTCTGCCTTCTTTTTACTCGCTTCCTTCTTAAGAGAATAGATCAGTACTTAGGTTTTCCCATGGACAAAGTTGATGGAAAGGGGTTTTCGTATGGAGATGAATCTGAGAGAGAGTGTTAATTATGTGGTGCTGGAGAATGCTTTTGAGCATAATAATTTTTTCCTGCTGGGGAAGGTGTTGTATGGGCGGAGATCCACGGTGGAAGCAATTACTGCCTTCATCAAGCATATGCAGGAATTAAAACGTGTGTTCATTGAAGGAGGATTAGAGACGAGATTAAAGGAGCATGGGCAAGAATTGATTAAATTTGGAGAAATGATCATAAAATTAGTCAAAAAGTATAAAGATGAAATTACTCCGTTGATGGTGGAAAAAATTAAGATAGGTGGGCTGCATTTTGAAATTAAGGGTGCTGGAGGGTTTAAAAAAAGGGCTAGTGGGACCGGAGCCCATGTGGGTGTAGGTGAAAATTGGGTTAAGTGGGACCAGGCTGCTGAGTGGAGGACAGCTGGGCTGCAGCCCGTCGGATGGCCTGAGGAGAGGCACATATCCTCGTGGGCCGGGTTTGGCAAGACAGGCCCAAACGAAAGGTTGAAGTGTTGTGGGCCGCGGGTGCACATACAGGCCCAAACGGTGGAGACAGCGCGCATAGGCTGCGTGGCCTGGGCTGCGCGTATCACCTGGGCCGCTATTGTAGGCCTGGCAGCGAGCTTGGGTGCTGTTTTGGCCCAAATGACCCAAACTGAAGCTGTTATGAAGGGCCCTTATGTCTATTCAGTTACAACTGATACTGGAATTAATTTAAATTTTTCTAAGTCAACAGAAGGAGCTAAAAAATATGTGGACACTAATGGGGCAAGACATGCTGGATCGGCGACGGTTGCGGAGCAACCCCGCCCAGAGAAATGAGTCTCTTATTCTGGAATTGTCGGGGGCTTGGGAACCCTCAGGCGAGTTCAAACTTCTTGAAGTTATTAGGATTAGAGCTCCCAACTTTAATTTTTCTGTTTGAAACAAAACTGTACGCGAACGAATTCCAAAAGTTCATGAATAAATGGTCTTTTCCTTATGTTCTTGCGGTTGATTGTGAAGGTGACACTAGGAGAGGAGGCCTGGCTTTGCTGTGTAGAAATGATATTTTTGTAAATGTTTTGGGCAATAATGCCCACTGTATGGACATCGAATTATTGAATGATCTGACAAATGGACCCCCTTGGAGATTTACTGGAATTTATGGTTGGCCAAATAGGGCAGATAAACACAAGACATGGGACATGATTAGAAGCCTAAGGAATAAGAGCTCACTCCCGTGGCTTTGTGTTGGGGACTTTAATGAAATCATGTGGAGTCATGAGAAATTAGGGGGGATGGAAAGACGGTTTAATGATATGGATGCTTTTCGATGCGCTTTAGACTATTGTGAGCTTATTGATTTAGGCTTTTCTGGGCCCAAATTTACATGGTGTAACAATCAAAGGGGAAACGGAATAATCATGGAGAGATTGGATAGAGGGACTGCGAATGAGCAGTGGATGAGTTGCTTTCCCGAAGCCACTGTTAAACACCTACCCCGATTTGGATCTGATCATTGTCCTATTCTGATTGAGTTGTCCCCTAGAGCTAACCGATCGTCAAGAGGGAAAGTGTTTCGGTTCGAGGTGGCCTGGCTGAGGGATGAGTCATGCTTCGAGTTCGTTAAAGGAATGTGGAGTGGGGGAGAGCCCGAGGAGAATGGGGACTCGTTAGATAAACGGCTAGTACATTGCAGGGTAGAGTTGTCTCGCTGGAGTAAGGAGCTTTTTGGCAATGTACATAATTCAATTGTTCTGAAAAAGGAAGAAGTTGGGATGGCTACAGAATCAACCACTCTCAGACTCAACCCTAGATGAGATTGAGCATGTTGGGAAGGAGATTGAGGAACTCATCCATCGAGAAGAGGTGATGTGGAAACAACGGTCACGAGTCTTGTGGCTGGAAGAGGGGGATAGGAACACAAAATTCTTTCACGCCCAAGCTTCACAGCGTAAAAAGAAAAATACAATTGAAAAAATCCAAGATGACTCGGGTAGGTGGAGGGAATCACGAGAGGAAGTCGAGGGGATATTCCTAGATTATTATAAGTCTCTATTCTCTTCTGGAGGAAGTAGCCTGCCCACAAATGTCCTTCAAACCATTACCCCGCGTGTTTCCCATTCAATGAATTTCAACCTTGATCGGGCTTTCACTAAAGATGAAGTTTTTAAAGCTCTAAAGCAGATGCATCCTACGAAAGCCCCCGGGCCAGACGGGATGCCTCCGCTATTTTATCAAAAAATTTGGTCTTTTTTAGAAATTCCTGTTTGTAAAACGGTCCTTGGAATCTTGAATGATGGGGAAGATCCTAGCTACCTCAATCATACCTTTATCCCCCTTATCCCTAAAGTCGCCAACCCCTCAAAATGCACCCAGTTTCGCCCGATTAGCCTGTGTAATGTCGTCTTCAAGTTGATAACCAAAGTTCTTGCAAATAGCCTGAAACAAATCCTGCCAAACATAGTGTCAGAGAATCAGAGTGCATTTGTTCCAGGCAAGCTCATTACCGACAATGCTCTGATAGCCCAGGAAATTTTTCATGGCATGAATAAAAAATGATCTGGCCCAGGATGGATGAGCATCAAGCTAGATATGAGTAAGGCCTATGACAGAGTAGAGTGAAACTTCTTAGAGGCAATCATGACTCACATGGGGTTCTCGGATAGATGGACATCCTTGGTGATGCGATGTGTCTCAATGGTTTCCTACGCCATCCTCCTAAATGGGGCCCTAGGACCCACTTTCTATCTAGAGCGGGGCCTTAGGCAAGGAGATCCGTTGTCTCCCTATTTATTTGTGCTTTGTGCGGAAGGCCTTTCTGCGATGCTTCACACAGCAACATTGACTAACAAGATCAATGGATACAGAGTATGTCCGAGCAGCCCACAAGTTAGTCACCTATTCTATGCGGATGACAGCCTTATTTTTGTGAAAGCGGAGGAAAGTGAAGCAGGGGTCATTAGCTCCATTCTGCAGGAATACGAGGCAGCCTCTGGCCAGAAGGTCAATCTAGACAAATCAGAAGTGTGTTTCAGCAAGAATGTAGGCCAAGATACCAGAAGCCGGGTGAAGGCAAGATTGGGAATGGTCGAGACGGAATCCCATGCTAGTTACTTGGGGCTTCCAGTGTCCTTTGGTCGCAGTAAAAAAGGCATGTTCGCACCAATACGGGATAGGATTTGTAAACGACTAGGGGGGTGGAAAGAGAAAAAATTATCTCAGGCAGGGAGGAATGCCCTAATTAAATCGGTCATCCAGTCCATACCGACGTATGTGATGAGTTGTTTTGAGATCCCTATTTCCATCTGCGAGGATATAGAAAAGGCGACCAGAAGATTCTGGTGGGGAGGAAGTTCCGAGGAGCGGAAGATGCACTGGGTGTCTTGGGAAAAACTTTGTAGATCGAAAGATGTGGGAGGATTAGGATTTCGTAAAGTCAGGGGATTTAATCTTGCACTACTGGCCAAACAAGGGTGGCGAGTGCACAAATACCAAGACTCTCTACTCTCCAAGATCTGGAAAGCGCGGTACTTCCCCCATTCGGACTTCCTGGAGGCAGGGATGGGATCACATCCCAGTTATGTATGGCGTAGCACTCTGGCAGGGAGATCGGTTCTACAGAAAGGATGCTTCTGGAGGGTAGGGAATGACGAAAGTATAAGAATTTGGAAAGTTCCGTGGCTTTCGACAACTGAAAATGGGATGATCACAACGCCGGTTACAAGCCTCGATGAGGAGGCAACAGTTGCTGAACTTATTGACAGGGAACGGAGATGTTGGAAGACAGATATAGTGGAGCAACTCTTTCTACCACAAGAAACATCAATAATATTAAGCCTACCGCTAAGTCGGAATGAGGCGAATGATACTCTTGTGTGGAAGGGAACTACAAATGGGAAGTATTCAGTCCATAGTGGATACCACAACCTAACATCAGCATCGACTAACGAGTGCCCGAATTCCAGTAGAGCTTGGTGGAAATTCTTGTGGGGGCTGTCTATCCCTCCAAAATTCAAAACCTTTATGTGGAGGCTTAGTTGTGACTCTCTGCCAACCAGGGTGAACCTAGCAAGGAGGGGTGTATCGGTGGACCCAGTGTGCCCCTGTTGCAATGCGGAGGTTGAATCAACTCCCCTTCTGCTGCTGTATTGCCGATTTGCAAGAGGAGTGTGGGGAAAGTTTGATTTCTGGAATAGGGTCCCGAGGATGCAAGGAGACAACTGGGTGACTTGGCTAGTAGGACTACAGACATCATTGGATGAATCAGACATCGAGAAGCTCATTTCCACCCTTTGGTCCCTTTGGACATCGAGGAATTTCAGGCTCTTCCGTCAGTGTGATGATTCAATCGAAGAGGTTGTTATAAGGGGCGGGAAATTGTTGACTGATTTCAAGGAGGTATGGTGTCAGCAGCACAAGCCCACGATCCCAAAACCGGAAATTGTCGCCCTAAAATGGAAGCCTCCACCATCGGGGGTGTTAAAGGTAAATACAGATGCAGCGGTAGGGACAACGGGCATTGGATTGGGATTTATAGCTCGAGATGAAAGGGGTGAAACAGTGTTCTCAGGAGCAATTAACCTTCCACATAGAACTGAGGCGCAAACAGCGGAGGCTCTGGCACTAAGAGATGCTATAACTCAAGCTCGTCAATGGGGGTACAACAAGATTATAGTTGAGTCTGACTGCTTGCAGAACATCCACGCCCTGACTTATGGAGAGTTCCCACTAAGCTATGCGGGATTGGTCCTTGAGGAGGTGGCTCGCCTAGCTTCTACATTCCATACCTGCTCCTTTCAGTATGTAAGACGATCAATGAACATTCCAGCACATGAGTTAGGCCAATTAGCTTTGATTTCCAGTTTAGGAAATGTATGGATAGGGGAATGCCCCGAGGCGATCGCGCCTTTTGTACTTGCAGATTTGAATTAATCTAATTATACTTCGCCTTCAAAAAAAAAAAAAAAGGTCTTAAACACATGCACCTTTCAACTAGTTCAAAATAGAAAAAAATATGAGGAAGTTCTAAAACATCTTTTGTGTGCTAGACTTGTTCTAAACATTCACTTAAGTCTTTTATCTTTGAGTTTCCAAGTCCTTTGTGTCAAATCCTTGAGTCCTAAACACATTTTCGTTTCTCTCTTCCAAGTCTCAAGTCAAGTCACCATTTTCCAGCAAGTGTGTCCTTGAGTCTTTCTCATTTTCTTGTGTCTTCAGCCGAATTTATGCTTCTGTAATTTGTAGAGATTTGTCTTAGGATTGTTCATACTAAATTTCGTAAATTAATTCAATCATTTTCTATTTTTCATGTGTCAAATTCAAAAGTTGCACAAAACTGTCCAGAAATTCCAGCAAACTATTTTTGTGTTTCTTGTGTTCTTGCTTCTATAAATTCGTGGATTGAATCCCTGTGATTAAACTTGAGATTGCTAGCTTGAACATTACCAAGACACGGTTCAGTTTGAAGAAGAGTTGAGAGATTTTGTTAGTACATATTTTTTGAGTGTTTAAACATGTGAGGGAGCGATTTAACTAACGTATAGATATACATATAGTTTGTTCATTTTGTAGGTACAATGACTTCATACAATTCTTTGCAATCAAGATATGGCATAGGTCCCTTCGAACAAGGCCTTGGCCATGACCCCTCTACTAGTGGCCGAAATTCTTTAAATGCACAAACTCAATATGCTCAAGAAATATTTAACCGCCAACCATTTCACCCTTTCATCTTCAAGGGTACAATCGATCCGGTTGAATATATCGATTGGGAATACAAACTTCAACGACTATTTGATTGTCATCAACTTTCAGAAAGTGAGAAAGTCGAACTTGCTGCTAGTAATTTGGATGGGTATATATATGACTGGTGGTATACAATGACCTGAAATAGAGCAAGGAACCGAGGAGGAACAACTACTTTGTGGGATGAAATGCGCATGGTGATGAGGGCGAAATTTGTATCCTCACCCGTTCAGTTGGGATTAGAAAATAAGTTGATTTCTATCCGCCAAAGGTCCAAATCGGTGAGAGATTACTATGATGAATTTGATGACTTGGTCATCCAATCATGCTCTCAAAGAGACACGTACGAGACCATGAAGACGTTTAGAAATGGATTGAACAAAGAGATTAGATGTCAGTTTAAAACTGAAATGTTTACAAGCTTACATGACATGTTCCGTCTCGCAACGATAGTGGAAAATCTCGGGTCTCTAAAGAGGAAAAACAGTAGATCCATCCATCGTTGGCCAAGTAACAAGAAGGCTCCTTCTTCCATTCCCTTAGAGCACGAACCGAGCCAAGCACACCAAGAAGATTTCACTCACCAAAAACAGCTAACACCAACTCAATCTTTTGAACCAAATGTGACTAAAAAATATAATTTGATTGAAGAGAGTGTGACTGAAAATACAGCAATGATGAGTGAAAAATGTGAGGTTGAAAATGAGGGAAAAGAGTGTGGAGAGAAGAAGGTAAGTGATGAGGAAAATGCAAGGCATAAAAACAACAAATATGCCATTGAAAATGAGTTAAAAGAGAGTGAGTGATGGGTGCCGAAACTAACAAAAATAAATCATACAATTCACCATGCACAATTAACTAAAACTGTAGCAAGTGGTAAAAACAATAATAATTTCCGTAAAAGACCAAAATTGTAACAGTGGTAAAAACCAATGAATGAGATTTTGTATTGCAATTAATTTAATAAACAGAGAGAACAAAAACAGTAAACAAATAATGATTAGATTGACTCAGATGATGGCGGATTCCCGGCAAAGACTCGATCTAGACCATGATTCAAATAGTTGATGATCGATGCAAAAATATTCAAAACCAATTCTATAGAAAGACTTTAGAGACCAACGGTACTCTGAGCCTCCTGCTCTCCTCCTACCCAAGATTCCTAAGGCGGTACTCCTACTAGGATCCCTAACCGATTAATAACTTTAAGGCAGTACTCCTAATAAAGTTTAATTGAAGGGTTGATTAAACACGGGGAGAGACCTTTCCCGATCTAGAAGAGAATTTCTTCTACTCCTATAAATCAGATTCTACCCTTTTCTAATTAGCTCTTACACTAATTAGTTGCCTGCAGATTCCTATCAACGATGTAGCATCCAGCGTTTCTAAGAAAAGCTATACTTGTTAGAATTAAAATCTAAGGTGATCAAACTTAAATCAAATAAGAACAATTTGACAATTAAATAAAAAGGGTACAAATATGGAATCGGAATTTATAAAACTCAATTTGATCTCACAACATCTCAAATCATGATCCTAGAGTCTTTACCAAGAATAAATAAATTAGCTAGAACAAGACATAATTAAATCAAACAATTATTATGTATGAATTAATTAAATCAAATAAAGAAAGGAAGGAAGAAGAAAAGAAAATTCTATTCAATTGCAAAAGCAGTAGCCGTCCAGCACAATTGAGGAAGAAGAGACAACCTTTCTTTCCCTCTAGGTTTTGTTTTAACAAGTCCTAATCCAACTAAAAATCCTAAAAAATAGGATTCAATTAATTATTAAAATTATGTTTCAACTAATTGCAAAGTTTAATTTCTTTCACATGGCAGTATGCGCCTCCTTCTTCTAAATCAGGCCCAAGCCCATGATGGCTGCTGCTGGCTTGCCACAATTGTTCAAAACACAAAATCAAGTGGCAGCAGTAGCATATTTTCCTTGGCTTCCACCAATTTCAAGCTCTTTTCATGGCTTTTCCTTTCCTTTCTTCCAATTTAGCTTCGTATCAAGTAATCTATAAAAAAGAAGTAGAAAATAGCCACAATAAGTAGAATCATTATCCAAAAGGAAAGGAAAAAAAGGATGAATAATTAGACAATTTAGCATTCAATCAGTGAGCTTGAGAATGAAAAGAGTGAGGAAATTAATGAGCTTAATACACGATATGAAAACAGCAAGCATGCCATTGAGAGTGAGCAAAATGAGCAGAAAGAAAGTGAGGAAAAGATGCGAACGAAAGTTGTGAAAGCTATTGATCCAATGAGCGTGCCTTTGAGAAATGAGGATCAATTAGCTAATCCGAACATTGATGATTCTTTTCCTACTATTTGTATGACTTCCTTGCAGAAAATCCCAAAAAAAAAAGATGGATTCAAACCATCAACCTTTGGAAACAAAGGAAGAAAGATTGCTCAACAATGGTGCGCTCAAAGGTATGCACCAATATCCTCTCCAAATGATGAAAGGTTAGAGCTTACACCTCTTCATAATTCTTATTCACATGATATAAATTTACAAAATATTTATTTAGCATGTGAAAAGAAACCATTGTTGCACCTCATCAATTATAACTCTTCTTTGCGGAAATTGTTTAGAAGTCCAAAACATAGTGTAAATGATATTAGTAATCAATTTGATTTTTCTATTTTTATTAGGACCTCACATAACATGCTAGGAAATAATGTAGATGATTATAGAAATAATGTGACTATTAGGAAATTATTTCTTGCACTTGGAGAAATTATTCGTAAGCGTGAACAATTAATTCCTTTTGTTTTCTTACCTTTGTTTTCAAGTATGATTAAGTGTGTAGGTGAGAAGACGAAGACAACCATGATGCAAAGATCACGCGAGCAAGTGTGCGCAAGCCGTGAGCACACATGCACAATTCTAACCGAGGAAGGCGTTGAGGCGAACGCCGAATTGGTTAAATACGACGAACTGTGGCATATACTCCATTGGATTAGTTCCAACGTTTTTAATTTTTATTTACCTTTGGAGTATAAATATACAAATCATTCGTTTCAACTTACTAACTTAAATATACAAATGAGTCGCGGAGTATGAATAGGATTTTTGCCTACAACATGACTGACATGATTCAGTCCCCGATTTGGCTTCTTAGCCTACAACCAGAGATATAGCTTTTTTTGGTATTGGTCTTGTTTTGCTGGTGTAGGCTTCTGTGGATCTTATCTTTTTCTGGGTGATGCTGTGATGTTTTTTTTGGGGGGGGGGGGTGCTTGGGCTGCTGTTGGCAACCCTTTGTTTTTGCTTGTGTCATGTTCTTCATGACCTTTTCTTTAATAAAATTTTTGCATATTTTAAAAAAAAACCTTAAATATTTTTGTGGTAGGAAATGAGCGATTTAAAGCTAAGGATTCGTGGGCGAATCCTTTCGAAGGAGAATGTGATGATGTGATCATGGATCCCTTAGACATCAAAGAGCATGACCCGATGCTAAGAGGATCGGTCACAAACAGCAAGGCATTGATAGGCGAGGCCCGCGCCAATCCAAGACTCATTCCTAAGCCTCCCGACTATTGCGCCAACTCTAGGCCACGCGGGTGGCCTAGCTTTCACCCCGTGCGCGCACCGCGCGCACCTTTCTTAATACTCCATAGAATTAATTATAATGCTTTTAATTATTTGAAATCTTTGGAGTATGAATTTACCAATCACTCGTTTCACATTACTAACTTAAGTCTTTATGTGGCAGGGAATGAGGAAATTGAAGCTATGGATTCGAGGACGAATCCTTTCGAAGGGAAAGGTGATGATAAGATCACGCCTATGTCCACAAGGCTCGAACGAATCTGAACTCGACCAATTGTGAAGACACATTCTTGGATTCCTCTTACCCTTCAAATGGGTTTGGAAGCCCATCAAAATGACAAGGAAATTCGTCCATCTTAGAAGGAAGGAGAAGGAAGAGCTCATTAAGGGCATTGTGGTCTCAAATGGCCTAATATGTAGTAACTATAAGTAGTTCAATTCTTGCATATTTACATTTTAGCTTTGAATTGATGAATAATTGAGAGAGTTTACTCCTTATTCATGCGGGCTCATTTGTCTCTTACCTTGGTTGTGTATTGTCGTGGTTTGATTCAAGTAAAAAGAATAAATTTCGCATCGTTTAATCATCCATAGAACCGAGCCTCAATCTCTTGTCTCTCGGCTTATATCTTGATTAAGCAAACCTTTTGTGTAATTTGTTGTTACTACATTTGTGAGCGATTGAGTGAGGTTTGAGTGTCTATTTAGTGGACGGTTTATGATTGTTGATTGTGAGAGCATTCTTCCCGTGTTCAAGGATTCAACAAGTATATCTCAAGGTTCAAGCAATCGTTGTTCAACCAATCATCCCTCTTCCTTCTGCCATTCATCCGGGGATTTATTTTTAATCCATTCTGCTGCGTGTCTTCCTCCGTTCATCCATATTTCCTACTATTTTCTTGTTGTTTGTGTGTCATAAACTCTAGAGCTAGATCCTCCATTCGTTTCATACCATTCGGCCTTCACATCGGAGGTCGGATCGTATCAGGTCTACAATTAAAGTCGATAACCTCACTTGAAATCGACTAAGGTAAATAAGCAGGTCTTGTTTGGTTTAGGCTAAGATAACCTCGTGAGCATTATTCTTCCGCATCGAAATCCATCTGAGGTTAAATCCTAGGCAACTAGGATCGTATCGGTTAGTAGTATGTTCAATATTGTTCGGAGTTCTTCAATCAATCTTGTATTTCAATGTGTCTTGTAAGATTGGTACGAATATATATATATATATATATATATATATATATATATATATATATATATATATATATATATATATATGCATATTTAGTAACATTTATTGAGAACTTTTGTATACTTGGCTTGGTGTTTGTTCGAAACTTAAAATCTGTCATTTGTAACGTAATACTTGAAAGAGATTTTTCACTTTGCAGAATCATCCTAAGCAAAAATCAGCTTCCAAAGAAATATCAAAATGATTCCTTAAATGACATTATTTCATATCGCTTTCAATTGGTGATTACAGCTTACATGAGAATTTTGTGCTCATATAAACATATTAGTATTTCTACGCCAGTAGGTGTACATACACATACATACTACACTACCCAGCCTAACTCTTTGATAGATGATTTGCTTCAGAGCTGCTGTCGCGCCCTAGACGCCTTCGTGTATATCTCCAAGCAACTTGTATGTGGGTAGCTGCAATGCATCTCCAGTAGGGAGATTGATACCCAAGAGACGGCAAAACAAAAGTAAAATGTAAATTACTTTACTACCATTCTTCCCCAGATTACATACTCGAGTTACAATTTTAGTTATGCAAGAAGGACTTCTTCAAGGTCTGCTGCTCGAAGTGAAAAAGCTTCCACATTTGTTACGCATCTCACTGTCCTATTGCTATGCAATCGTTGTCCAATCACCTTTGTTTTCTTCCCATCTACAACAATATCAAAATATTTGTCTCATTTCCTACGAGAGCTAGCTTATCAATGATGAGAAAAGAAAATAATCTTTGAGAATAATTCACTATACCTTTTCTTACTAAAGCGTGTTCAAGAAACCAAGTAAGAAGCTCCTCGCCACAAACACTCCCCTCGCGTAAGGTTACAATTCTTTCATCTCCAATACTTTCCAGTTCTCCATACTTAATAAAAACCATCTTGTCAACCACACCACCAGGATATAAAATTTCACTTCCTTTAATATATATTGTTTGTTTTAGCCTCTCACAAATGGCATCCAGTATATGTCGATCCATTGAGGCAAATGATGGAACCTGCAAAGAACACAATTTTAATTTGAAAAATAGATGACAAGCTATACAAAGACAATTGTAATGGTATCTTGAATCAGTATCTAGGCTAGAAAATTTAATTGTTGAGTGTTTTTTGGCAAATAATAGAATACGAATGCAACAACTATCAACTATAATCCAGAAAAATACAACTTCATTGGTAGCCTAGCAATTTGGGTGATGCGTCAAAATAATTAATATAAATTTAGTAAACTATGCTATATATGCTTATTGAGGATGTGCTATATGAAAAGAAAGCTTTTAACTTGACACAAATTATGACGACGATACTAGCCATCATTTCTAAAAAAATATATAAAAGATAAATTTATTATCTTACTGTTTCAACAGACTTGAAGAATAGTTGTCTTCTTATGTCTCTCTTGATATCTTCCGGCAAATTCTTGATTAACATTTCTTCATTTACTCCTCTGGTGGCAGCCCAATTATACTTTTCAGCCGCTCTCACTCTCTCTTTAAGTGGTTTTGACAAGCTCCATTGTCTCATCCGTTGTTCAACATCACGTTGTCGTAGTAAGAATTCTAGCCTCCTGGAAGGGGAAAAATGTAATGAAGAAAAGAATGGCCGACTAGGTGGCATATGATCTACTCATAAGTCACAAATTTGACTCAAATCTAAACGGCACATATAAGTTAAGAATTACAATAAATTGGAAGTGTTAAAAGGTGATAATAAAATTGTATTTTTTTTTTAATGATGGAATTTAACAATTTTTTTGTAGCCTTTTCTCAATGTAAGCAATATATATTTTCTTTTTTATGTATGTGAAAAAAAATGAAGTAATTTGATTACTTGACAATTATTAAATTATAAATAAATTTAATTAAATCTCGGTCATCTATTTGTAACAAAAGGATGAGATTGACCTAACATGATATGTCATATTTTAATCAATATTAGGGAGCTAGATCTCTTAATTTAGCCTAACAAATAACAAACTGAAAATGATGAAAAAGGAAAGAATCACAGAATTAGACAAGGTCAATGATTCTAGAAACATTTTGTCTACTTAACCAAAAAATCTAGAAACATTTGGTCTACTGATTCTCAAGAAATAGACGAGCAACCACAAATTCAGCAATACATACAAATTTACTTCATACCCAGGAGACAAACTAGCAATTGAACGAAGAGAAAAATTATGTAAATAAAATGTTATACCTCCGACCAAGAGCCTGGAGAAAATTCTGCATGTTTCCTATGAGAAAAGCGAAAAGGAATAGACCAAGTCCTATGATGAGCATAGTAAATAGGACTTCCCAAACAAAATCACTTGGTTGCAGGTTTCCCGCAAGAGTGCTGATTTGCTTCAAAATTTTAAATGCATAATGTCAATAAGAAAAAAGTGTGCTTATTGATTTGTCAAGAATTAATCTATTGCAAGAAAAATACATCAGCTGTATTTGAAAATGTAGTGGTATACACGCTCAAAGATACCAAGCAGTAGGTATTAGTAATTACCTGAAATCCCCAAAATAGAGAGAATACATATCTTGTGATGAAATTTTTCGAGGCGAGGTTTACAACTGGTTTATAGATTCCATATGCAAAACTATCCCCAGAAAAACAAGCAGTAGCATTCTCGTTCTTTGTCCAGCTTGTCCAATTTAGAGCAGGCTCAATACGGGCTTTCATGTCTCCACAGTTGATAAATTGCAGACAGGTCTTTCCAAGACCAGTATCATAGCAAGCATCGAGAAGACATTTTTTAACCCTCTACAACATAGGATGCGTGGTGAAATCAGTAGCATGTCATCATGTGCTAATGCAGAAACAAATTTACCTTTTACATTCCTTCATAATGAAAAGCAAGCAAAATACAAACACAGATAACATGTAAGAGAAATTAAATTTAGAAGTGAGTGAATTATGTATTGAAAACTGTTCATTTGAAGAAGAAAAAAACTGTTGTAAGAGAGAAGTCCAAAAGCATATCTAGCCATTACTTTTGCCTACCTGCGACCCAAGGAGGTACCAGTATGACCCAATGATATGGCCAGACAACAAGAAGGTGAAGAGATTTATAAAAAAATTAGCCCACGCTGTCTCAAATATGAGTCCATTTGGAGATAGTCCAACAAGAAGAGGTAGAAACCTAAACAATCTGGGGATGTATTGCATAACACTTGCCCATAGTACAAGATTCCCTCTCTTGTTTTCTCCAGATGATGATTCCAAAGAGTTGCGTAGAACCGATAATACCATGATCTGCATATGATTCCAAGCATGTACAATTGTCTTGAATAGTTAAATAAACAAGGTAATATAAAATGTATACTTCTACTCCATAACAAGTGATAATTGTAAATAAACAGGATTTTGCATGAAATTAAAATTGGGTTAGTGATATTATATGTCCCTTGACTTTCTAAAGTTGTTTGAGTATGCAAAATCACACTTGAAATAAACGTACTTGAGGAAGCGGTAACACAAGAAATAAGTCAACGAAAAACCATCCCTTGAGGTAGTTTTGAGGAATTCTTGTCGGGTGGTCAACTATCTCTCCAACTCCAACAACTCTAGATTTAGGTGCTACACATGACCTTGTGGCCTGGTGGTAAAACACATGCACATAAATGGAAAAACTTGGGTTCGAACTAGGAAAGAGGCAAATAGAAAATGACAGCTTACAAAAAAAAAAGTTATATAGTTGCATCGACATGAGGAAGAAAAAAATAAATAGTGGCATCTGAAAGAGATACCTTAAGAAGTATGTTCAGTAGGTACACGAAATCAGTGAGGCTCCGGAAAATCACAATTGTCGTAGTCATTTGCAAGTCAATGACTATGCACTTATTATCCTGTAATAGAATGCACTACGTTATGAGAGAAAGGAGAATCCAGAAAATATTTGATGACTTATTCTTTTACGGACAAGTGGACAGTTGCATTGAAAATACCTGTTGTAAGGAGAGCAAGAAGAAAAACAGCGGATCTAAGAAAATTGCCGTCAAACAACATATGACAAAAAATTTGTCCCAGTTTTGAAGAACTTTGTCATGACAATTCAAAGGACAAGTAGAGCCTACAAGGTTGTTTCCTGTTTCATATGACTCCATCGAACTCATAGGAATAGAAATCGACATACTATGAGTCCGAGACATATCAGCCTGAGATTGAGAATCCAAACTTTCATCCATTGACGTCGGATGGGTGTTTGACAACGTTGTGACCTCATCTCTGTCATTGCCAGCCATTTGTTTTCAATAATACCTACAAAAGGATTACAAATAAATTTAGTATATATGAATTCTTATGGAATTGAAAATAGTTATTTTGAGAAAGTAACAGAACAGTTCAACGAAAGAAGAAAGTAAAGGACGAGAATGGTATCAAATGTATTAGTTGATTTTAACAAGAGCACAGACCCAGAAGAGGAAAACAAAATAAAGCAAGAGAAACATCAAAAGCTTCAATGTACGTAGAAATCCCATATAAATAACAAGATATAAGCATGTGTATGTCAATTCTAGACCAGGAACGATACAAAATCACAAAGTATGGGCATGCCCAAGCTAGACCAGCAACCATTAATATATACAAATCCTGAGGAACAAGAAAAATCAGTGGAAAAAAACAGAAGAGAAAAGAGAAAGAAAGAAAACCTGATGGATTAGGAGCTGATGGAGTAGAGCACAGACAGAAGGAAAGGTGGTGGAATATAAGAAGAAGAAGGAAAGAGAGTGTGTGTGAAAGATTTTGAAAAGTCAGTCTTTCTTTTATGTATGAAAGAGAGAGTGCTAGACAGTGGACAAAGAGAAAAAGGGAGAAAAAGAGAGAGGACAAGGAAAGGGAAATTGGCCAGGAAATCTCCGGGGGCCAATGGCAATGGAAAAAAACGCCATCTCTGCTGCGTAGACAAAAATGGCGGCCTTTTCATTTGTTCGTTTCCTTATTACGTGACGGCTAAGAGGACATTTTCATAGCAAAAATATATAAACCATGATTGGCTATTGTGTATATATATACTTCCTTTTCATACATATTGATTTTATTTATCAAAAAATATTGTGAAAAGATAAGAATTGCGTAGATTCTCATAATAATTCTTTTTAATTCTTTTTCTAATTTTTTTATGACAATAAAAAAAGGTCTTAAAAACCTGTTATATATATTTGATGTTTAATAATATCACAATTATTTTTAAACTACGTTTCACTTTTAAATAAGTAATTATATTTACAAATTGAACAGCATGAGTATTTTTTACATAAATAATTTCTTATCATAATGGTTATGGTTTATAAATGGTAAATTTTGAATTGTTAAAAGTAACAGAAAGTTAGATAATAACAAAGATTGTGTATACAAGTTAAAAATTACGTAATAATTTTTACCATTTGTGTATCCTTATCCTTATCCTTCATTATCATGAGTCGCCACTTGCAAAAGCTCATGCACGTAATGGGGTTGGGCGACTCATGCACGTAATAATTTTCATGTGGCCACTTGCAAAACTTTGACATTTCATAGGAATATTATGACGGCTATCTATCTATGGGTTGGGCGACTCATGCTCGTAGTTTTTGACCACTAATAATTTTCATGTGGCCACTTGCAAAGAAATTCTAATTAAGAGCCACTTAGGTGTGCACGTTTTTGTGATATGATACTAGTGATCATAGGTCATTACTACTAGTCCTTTCTTGAGGACAACATATAATTAGCCTATGAAAAAAAAATCATATAATTACAAAATGATGAATCTAACTTTGACCTAATTATGTTGGAGAAGCGTAATTAATAACATCAAATAAATATTTAGTCTACAATACAAATAAAATTGACCTGTTTTTATATTAATGTATATGGTATTAATAAATATTTACTAATTTTTCTTCATTGTTCTTCTAATTTATATATATATGTTGTAGTTGTGTCCTATATTTTTAAATTTTCCCATGTCGATATTATATTTTTGTAATCTTAAAAGGAAGAAAAAAAAAGCTAATGAAGACAAAGTCTAAGATTGTGATTCTCTTTCATTCTCTTTCTATATATATATAATATGGGTCCGTGCAGAAGGCAACTCTCAAGCTCATGTCATCTTTGGTACATCACTGACAACATTAATCGCAGACAGAAATAAAGCCTCTCACTTGAACTCTAAACTGCAATTGCAGTCGAGTAAACCTCTTATGACACCTAGTCCACTTTACAAACATAACCCTCAAAATACCACCCTAGATAGCTATGAAAATTATGCACACACAACACACCACATAAAAGTTCTAATAAAATTGCCATGCATCTCACATACCATGCGTGACTGCCTCATCTACACTGCTTCTTCCTTCTAAGCCACACACCTTAAAAGCCTCAATTACTCATCTAATATATCTATTTTTATTTATTATTACTACTTTTCCTCTAAGAATCACCCATTCTGCCTGCGGTATTTACATGTACCAAGCAATAGTCTGGCAAGCATGGCATTAATGCAAACCTGGTAAAATAATCCCTGTTTTAACTTAGATTTTTTAGGTCTGTTTCAAAACAATAATACGCTTGAGCAACTCAACTAATTTACATCATGCATGCAACAATGTTCATGAAAAAGCTTCAACTACCAATTTTACCATTCTTTTGTGTAAACCCTCAATGGTTTACGGTAAGAAAATATAGCATAAACTAGAGGATCTCCTTCAACATATATTGAGCTCCATGGAAACAACTAGAGTCTTCAACAGAGGCACAAGACATGAATATCGAAACTCTAATTAGGCTTGACTAATTAAGTGGTGACTAGAATATCACAATTTGATTTAGTAGCATCAGTGAGATTCTTATGATGAGCTTGTAGAGTGTAGTATCTTGCTAATGACCAGAGGGTAGACTTATGAAGTCTACTTGGGAACAATTTTGTCACATCACACGACACGACACAAGTTGATCATGGTTCTTTTAGCATAAAAAATATGGAAAAGGTGGGAAGGCTAATATAATATGCTTACCCCTGTAAAGAAAGTATTCCAGCATTTCTATAGAGCTCACCTGAAATGTTGCAGGGATGTTGCCATCTTCTGCTGCAAACATTTTATCATAAATTGCTGCAGTTGCCAGTGCTGTTTCTCTTTTTAGGATCTGGTATCATGCACATATAAATCAAACTTCCATTAAGATGTGATGAAGCATCCGAACGTACCTATTTTTTTCTGTCAAGCACATTAGCATAAGAATAGAATTAAAAACTTCCATTAATATAAGTCCTACTTTGTTCCTTTGCATAAGGGCATTAGTTTCACCCATTGCACGCAGATGCTCTATCAAATCCAGGGCTGCACGAGAAAGAGTTAATGAAATAAGCTGGCAAAGACGTTAAATAGAATTCCACAGCTACGATAAGTATGTTTAGGACGTCTGAAAACCATAACCGACTATGGGTTCAAGAGAAACTATCCGCATTGGAGCCAGAAGGCAGAAATTTTTGTGGAGTTCTAATATTCAGTGTTCCAAAGAATCATTTACACCTACCTAAGTTGACTAACTTAAATAGCTTGCAATGAACACCAGATTACAACCATATTTTCCACCAGATATGCATATAAGTAACCCAATAAATACATTCAGTCACATGGGTGTTCAATGTCAAGAGCCCCAAGTATGGAACTAAGAGATGACAATTTTATGGGGACCCAACCTTGGCTGGGCAAAACCAAATAGTGAGCACTTAGGCCATGAGAAACTTCAATCTTCGCCAATTTTTGGTACAAGCATTTGAATGTGAAATGTGAGTATGCATCTTAGCTGCACACGCTTTTTATCAATTTGCTTCTGACTAGAAAACAATTTTCACAGACCTGGGGCTTTTGTGCCACACTAATGACAAGACCAGCAACTATCCTCATTACATCTCCAAATATATGAAAATAGAAGAAGCACAACACTTTAAGAGATTCAAATGTTAGGCAATAGCAAATGTAAAAGAGATGGGAAAAACTAAGAGGAGTAATGCACCAATTCACCAATAAGCACTGTGGGAGAGAGTCAAGAAACACTAGAATGAAATCCCTTAAATAAGCAGGCCAAAGGGAGATATTAAGTTATATGAATATTACTCAGCAATGCACCATCAAAAGAAATTAGAAAAGCAGTTATTTCCCAGAATTAGATTCAATAGAGCCACACCTCAAGAGGCAAAATATAAGAGTATCATCAGGTCTTGACAGTACTCACAAAGACTGTTTCAGTATCTATTCTATCTACAATCAAGCATCTCACAAACATTGGATAGTAGGACTACAAGGCCAGAATATTTGCTCACCACTGCTATATCTAACAAGATATTCATCAACATCAACTCCAGGAAGCGTGAAGCCTGCCCTGGTCAAAAGATTGCCTGCATCACGGACCTGGATGGTAATATGGAAAGGTTGCTCAACAATCACATGTAAGGGAAAAGAGACTTAATTTCAACAAAGCCTTGTAGAAAGAAGCACTAATTTTAAACAAATCCTTGTATATGATTGCAAGAGCTTATATAAAACCTAACACAGCACTAGTTGACAAAGAAAATAATGGGAGTGTTGAGATACAAGGGAAGAAGTCTTTGGAGAGATGAAAAATAAGGTTTATAGAAAAAACAAGTGACAAACCACGTAAGAAAGATTATAGAGACCAAATTGATCAACTTAACAAGAATCATTCCACTTAAAGAGACACTTTAGAATAGAAACATGTGGATAAAGGTAGGAAGACAAGGAGAGCCAACATTGGAAAAAAACAGGTAATCTGAGGGGAAAAAATGTGCATCACACCACTGAGGGAATCGAAACACAGCATATAAGATGTTGTTAAAGGACCCTTTTTATCTTGCACAAGCAAACAATGGCCACCCCACTACCTAATTGGTCAAGAAAGCATTCAGGTCACTAACCAAGAGACGCAATCCCAATCGACTTTCAAAAGTTAGTTCAAAGGCATGTAAAACTTGGGTTTGTGGGAAAACCACTAGGTCCGTATTAGAATACTAAAAATAACCAAACTATGACAAACTGGAGGTCCTGCAGCCCTATTTGTATAGGTCTGAACAGAAATCCTGATTATTCCAGAAGTTTAAGCAATTACAAAAATAACCTAGTCCCATTCCTAAAACAGTAAGTAATACTACTAGCTATAAATAGAGAAATTCGTGCTGGTTGGATTTATTAAGAAAACAGAAAAGAAGCTCCTGCATCAACATGGCATATACCACAGTTCTATGTTGTATGGCATCATGTCATATACAACAGTTCTAAATTCCCTGGGTCCACCTTGTACAAGTTCAACGCATGAACTCTGAATGTTTCATCAATAGAATCTCTTAAACTATGTTAATAAATGTAGCATTAACTGTTAATTGCTTCAAAACAAGAAATATAGCTATTAACCTCTTTTAAGTTTTAACAATGAAATAACATCACCTCTTCCCAATACTGTAGCAATTGTGATCTTTCAGCCATCCAATTAAGAAAATATGTTCCTTTCCTAAAGTTCTAGGATTTCAATACGCAATCAAACAGTTGCCTGAAGCAAATGGGTCTTTATCAATTATAAGAATGTTACCTAATTTACCAGATTGGAAGATAATCGAAAGAATTGGCTACAAGTAATGGGAAGCATTAATGTCTTCTAGTTTCTAATATCACTCAAGAATAATCTATCTGATCGGGAAACTAAGCCCAGTAATTATCACATGAGAATAAACATACCTGTGCTAAAGGTGATAGGCGAGGACTGATACCTCCTTCATGTTCCATTTGAGCCATAGTGCATGCTATTCTCAACTCTCTAGTCACAAATATAAGAATGTAAGAGAATTGACAGTCATGTATATATGCAACAGAAAGGATAATTATTATTGAATAGCAGAAAAGAAAGGAAACACAAGACAACTTCAACGTTTCTCCACCCAGAATTGCTGCTAAAAAAAGGCCATCCGGCTTCAATGCCAATTTAGACTGTAACAAATTCAATACAAGTAGTAAGTGTATTTATACACATGGACCATGGTCATACATGGTTAGATACAGGAAAAGAAGAAAAACAGAAAAATGCTAGAGCCACGGGTACCTGTATCATGGCTCCAGGAAGATCATTCGTCCAATGGAGCCCCAAGCAACTGATTACCAAGTCTACTGAACTTCATATTGAAAAATGCAAACTATTACAACTCATATCAGATTATTAAAACAAGTCTATATTGAAGAATCTACAAGCAGACCTTTCTTTCACAGGCAGATATTCTTCATCAGCAACCACAAAGGATGTCTCAACATTTTCGTTCACATTTTGCTTAGCACTTTTACGTAATTTTACCATTTCATATGAGGTGTCCATCATAACAAGCTTTTCAATTGCACCTGACATGAAAGCACTTGCAGCATTGAAATCCAACAGGTATTACCATGCATATAGACAACCTTATCCACAGAAAGTTGCGAACACAGCAAAAGAAAATGTTCAACACCCAACGATCATATCCCTTCCCTGCTCAGCTATTACTCAGTTTGACAATTTGCGGAACCTTGTAAATAATCAATTGGAGAAGTGACTAAATTCCAGTGAAGGATGTTACTGGTCACAAAAATATACTGCCAAGTGACAATGATAGATTCACAAATAACAAATCTCTGAAGAGCAAACCAAGATCACCCTGGTTCAAACAGTACCCATTACTCAATAATGCAAAACCCAACATTAGAACCCTTAGAGAGCTCCAACTTCCAATGTTTAAACAGCCAACAAATAAAGAGATACCAAAAACATGAGTTGCAGGCAAAAAGCAAGGAGCTCTAAAAATAAATTCTCACCACGGCCGCGCAACAGACGTCTGACAGCATCCAAAGAACCCCCTAAACATATTGCAGTAGGAGAGGTTTTCTTACAATCCTGTAAGATGCAAAAAGACTGTAATTTTCTTACAAGCACACCAGTTCGAAGAAAATATAATGAATTGCAGGTCCATCTATTTTTTTCCCGGTACCTCCAAGCGGTCCAACAAATTATCAGGAACCGCATCCACAAAAGAGTCATTTGGGCGCATTAACCATGCGGCTCTATCACGCTGCCAGAGACAACCCAGCTTGAGCAACCAACACAACAAAACGCAGATGCAGAAATGAACTGACAAAATTAGGAGAATAAGACATTGGGCTTTACTTGTTTGCTTTTAAGCTGGCGATCGAAGATCTTGACCCTCGAACCTTGTAATCCATCTTTAACATTGTTGGTGGCGGTGTCTATACAGAAAGAAGTGGTTGGAGCGAGACGCTTCATTCTTTATTGGGGTACTTCTTCGTAATATTATCGAACTTCCGCGCAAAAAAACTCTGGTTCTCATTTTTTTTCTGTTCCAGCTTTCCCTCTTTCTCAGTTTTGAAGCTCTCATTTTTCATTTTTGTTCTCTTTTTATTTAGCGGTTGCATTTATTTCGGTAAAAAAAAAAAATCAGAAGTGATTCAATGTCACTCTCTCTAAATCATTTATCTTTAGTGATTTTTCTTTTCCTTTTAATTAATTTATTTATTTTGTTTGCTTTTTTTAATTGAAATTGTACTCTTAAAATAAATATCGCTTATTTTTTGCTTGTCATTTTCTTGTTGTGTTCAAAATTTTATATTTTCATTAATAAAATCAGTGCGGTCGTAATTCTATTTTTTACTAATTGTTCATGTATAATGTTAATTGGTTGAAATGGTTTTAAATTATGATAACGAGTAACCTAACGAAAATCAAAATTACAATATATATATATATATAGTTTATTTCCAAAATGAATGTCTAAGAGGATTATAATAAGAGTAATGATTATTACTACCACTACTATCTTGTTACTTTTATCTCTGTGTCGCTGGGTAAAAAGAGGAGTATGGAAAGTAACAAATAATCTTTCTATTTTCTTGTTGTTGCTTGTGAATGTTGAAAATCTTACGATGTAGACACATGTTGAGGATATAGAAATGAAGAGAGATTTGAAGAACTATAAAAATCTTGACTATTTTGGTTGAACGTCCCATAATTATGGTCATGATATTATTGTCTATACTACAGCTACCAATCTATCATTAATTCATTATTTCATGGAGAGCATATTTATTATTATGGGATCTAAAAGTAAAATTTGGGTTTAGTTATAAAAGTGTGATTTTGTAGGCCTAATAAGTTTTTTATTAACTCATAACGTATAATGATCCATAACAAAAAATAACAAAAAATGGTAATGATAACGGTAACGGACAATATCGTACTCCCTCCATGTTTTAAAGAATGACGTTTACTATTCTGGCACGCATTTCAATGCGGCCGGATGACTCACTATTTGACCCCAAAAAATTCCGTACTTTTTTTCGAGCGTACGTTAATCCTTAATGTACTTCCAAGAAAAAAATAGAGGCAAAATTTTCTCAAATAGTGAGTCATCCGGCCGCATTGAAATGCGTGCAAGAATAGTAAAAGTCATTCTTTTGTGAATGGAGGGAGTACCAAATAAATTCAAAACGTTACATAAAAGGAATAACGGTAATGAATTCCTCAATAAGCCACAAATTACGTTGCATAACGGTAATGTAATATAACAGGTGATATTGAATTACTCTTTCAACTTTGACAATATTTGAAATAGAAAAATACATATTAGAAAATAAGATTGACCCATATTATCGCAAAGTATTAGATGTCAACGATAATATAATTTAATACTATGGTTTACATTTTATCAGATAAAATGCAGTGTTTTAAAAACCGGCCCGACCGTAAACAGGTGACCCAAAGAGGATTTCGGGTTGGTTTAGTTTTTGAACCAGACCTGCAATCGAACTGGAAAAAACCAGTCAACCCGGCCGGTTTTCACAAAATCGATGACCCGGTCGACCCGGCTGGTTTTCACAAAATCGATGACCCGGTCGACCTGGCTGGGTCGATGTCAAACCAAAACGACGCCGTTTTAGATTTTTAAAATTTTTTATTTTTATTTTTTATTTTTTTCAATATAGAAAATTTGATGGGCCGACCCATTACAGGCATGGACAGACCCATTATAGACAACGGTTCAATCCGGTTTTATCCGGTTCAATCATCTAAGCTCGAACGGTTCACACTGTACCAACGGGTCAATTCGGTCGAACCTCGGTCAAACTCCGATTGAACCCGGTTGAATCCAGTTCAACGGGTCAACCGGGTCGGTTTTAAAACACTGATAAAATGACTGCGAGATTTAAAAATATTTATGAGCCTAAAAGAAATATATCGAGTTGCTAATTAAATGCTAGCAAAAATGGAAGGACATGGTAAAACTGGATGAGATATTTGTGGTATAAAAAAGACCTAATGCTAAAGAAAGGGAGAGGACTGCGGCAACAGCCACAGACAACACTTCATCTTTATCTTTCCATCCTCCCACCGCAAGAACAAGAGCTCAAGATTCAACATACACCTAAAGAATTAATTGGCACACGCAGAGGAAGAGAGTAGCACCTTGATTCTTCCTAATCCATCATCCGAGTCCACTAAACCAAGAAACACTATGGGGCCATCCCTCTACAATGATCAAGAGCAAGCCTTGAGTGAAACATCCAGGAAATTAATCATTTCTATTTTTATTAGTTATTTGATCATACTATTTCATGACATGAGAATTGAAATGGTTATTATGTTGGGATGTGCGAATAAAGTCCCACATCGGAAAAAAAGGGAGAGAAAGACTAAATATAAGAGGAGCTGATCCTTTTAATGGAATGAGACATTTTGTGAAAACCGTGTGGGCTTAGGCCCAAAATGGACAGCATCATTCCATTAAGAGAGACTCAAGTGAGTCTTTATTTCTCCAACAAATGGTAGCGGAGCTGAAGGTTCGGCTGGACCTGAATAATGAGCCTTGATGTGGGTGGCACGCTGTGAATCTCCTGGCCGAACTAAAAAAGTACAGTGGTTCTCCAGGTTCGAGGGGGAGATTGGTGAGCCCAATGTGGTTGGCTCTGTGGTACTTGGTTCGAGGGGGAGATTGTTGGAGAGAAAGAGTAAATATAAGAGGAGTTGATCCTATTAATGGAATGAGGCATTTTGTGAAAACCGTGCGGGCTTAGGCCCAAAGCGGACAGTATCATTCCATTAAAAGAGACTCGAGTGAGTACTTGGTTCGAGGGGGAGATTGTTGGGGTGTGAGAACAAAGTCCCACATCGGAAAGAAAAGGGAGAGAAAGACTAAATATAAGAGGAGTTGATCCTCTTAATGGAATAAGGCCTTTTGTGAAAACCGTGCGGGCTTAGGCCCAAAGCGGACAGTATCATTCCATTAAGAAAGACTCGAGTGAGTCTTTATTTCTCCAACATATTATGCTTTAACCATCATTTACCATTATCATCATTCATTCCAATAGGAGATTAACGTGCGTCCCTCGTGCCAAAGCCATTACCAGATATGCTCCCTGACATTTGTGGCTTATTGAGGAATTAAATGCATAATGCTGCAATTGTAAATACGACATCTCTATTACTTTAATTATCAATTGTTTAACACATTGATTATTCTTAGGGGAAATAGTTTTTACCACCTCTGAACTATCGTCGAAAATCAAAAACCTCCCCTGAACTTCATTTTTTGAAATTCGCCCCCCTGGACTATTATTTTTGGGCAAAAAGGCCCTTCAATGCACATTTTTACAATTTTAAAAAAATTGTAAAAAATCTAAAAAAATTGTAAAAATTCACGAAAAAATGTAATTAACCTAAAAATCAAGAAACATTGTAAAAAATTTCAAGAATTCACAAAAAAATTGATTTAATTATGGACAGAAGGGGTTTTTTGCCCGAAAACAATAGTCCAGGAGGGCGAATTTCAAAAAATGAAGTTTAGGGGAGGTTTTTTTATTTTCGACGATAGTTCAGGGGTGGTAAAAACTATTTCTCCTTATTTTTAAACATTCGAACGATAAGATCAAAGACTCAAACTGAACGAGCTACAAGTTGTGGACAACGAGAAAAGATCAACATAGTATCATCTACATCAACATCCTAAACATGTAGGACCCCGGGTACTACCACTCTGTACACACCCCTTATCTCAACATTAACAGTAAACGTGGCATGGATATGCAAATGATGATGATGATGATATATTAAAATATGTAATATATTGATATGATAAAATTCTATCATATTAATGCTACTGTCTCAGATATTAAAGATTGTATAAGGACTCTGGATAGTTTTCATATTATAAATATATATTGATAGAGTAGCAAATGGTGTTGCTGATTGGGTAGCAAACGCTAGGGCTGCCCAGTCGGGTCTTCGGAAATTCCGGCTCACATCAAGGCTCGGCCGTGCGAATGACTCCTATTCTGTTTAAAACTTGTTTATTGTAATTATTAATTAGTTTGTTTGAATATTACTAGTTATTGCTAGAGTAGAACTCCTAATTTTATTCCAAATGGGTTTAGTTGTTTAGTACTCCCTCCGGTCCGAATTAAATGATGTTTTACGATTTGCTTTTACTGTTCATTTTACTTGTATTTTTAGTGTTAAATCTATTGAATATTGGAATGCGAGGAAATCATTTAATTCAGACCAGAGGGAGTATTCATATAGCCAATTTGGCTCTTGTAAAAACTTACGATTATTTTGGTTAAAGTGAGACTATGTCTTTGAAAGTATTTACTCTATGTGTTCATACGTGAACCTTATTTCTTCTTGAGTCCAAACGCTTGAGTCTTTTGCAAGTAAAACCCAAAATTTCATCAACGAGTTGTTTTCCCTAGGTTGAGTTTCATATGTCAAATCTAGGTCTATAATTCAAGTCGATAACCTAACTTGAAATCGACTAAGGTAAATAGGCAGGTCTTGTTTGGTTTAGGCTAAGATAACCTCGTGAGCATTATTCTTCCGCATCGAAATCCATCATTTTGAGCACGGTCATTGAGGTTAAATCCGAGCCTAGGCAATTAGGATCGTATCGGTTAGTAGAAGTGTGAGGTGGATAGTAGTCTCACTATGTTCAATATTGTTCTGAGTTCTTCAATCAACCTTGTATTTCAATGTGTCTTGTAAGATTGGTATGAATATATATATATATATATATATATGCATATTTTGTAACATTTATTGAGAACTTTTGTATACTTGGCTTGGTGTTTGTTCGAAACTTAAAATCTGCCATTTGTAACTTACTACTGGAAAGAGATTTTTCACTTTGCAGAATCATCCTAAACGAAAATCAGCTTCCAAAGAAATATCAAAATGATTCCATAAATGACATTATTTCGTATCGCTTTCAATTGGTGATTACAGATTACATGAGAATTTTGTGCTCATATAAACATATTAGTATTTCTATGCCTGTAGGTGTACATACACATACATACTACACTACCCAGCCTAACTCTTTGATAGATGATTTGCTTCAGAGATGCTGTCGCCCCCTAGACGCCTTCGTGTATATCTCCAAGTAACTTGTATGTGGGTAGCTGCAATGCATCTCCAGTAGGGAGATTTATACCTAAGAGACGGCAAAACAAAAGTAAAATGTAAATTACTTTACTAATTCTTCCCCAGATTACATATTCGAGTTACAGTTTTAGTTATGCAAGAAGGACTTCTTCAAGGTCTGCTGCTCGAAGTAAAAAAGCTTGCACATTTGTTTCGCATCTCACTGTCCTATTGCTATGCAATCGTTGTCCAGTCACCTTTGTTTTCTTCCCATCTACAACAATATCAAAATATTTTTCTCATTTCCTACGAGAGCTAGCTTATCAATGACGAGAAAAGAAAATAATCTTTGAGAATAATTCACTATACCTTTGCTTACTGAAGCGTGTTCAAGAAACCAAGTAACAAGCTCCTCGCCACAAACACTCTCCTCGCATAAGCGGGTTAAGGTTCCATCATTTCCAATACTTTCTAGGTTTCCACGCACAATAAAAACCATCTTGTCAACCACACCACCAGGATATAAAATTTCACTTCCTTTGATATATATTGTTTGTTTTAGCCTCTCACAAATGGCATCCAGTATATGTTGATCCATTGAGGCAAGTGATGGAACCTGCAAAGAACACAATTTTAATGTGAAAAATAGATGACAAGCTATACAAAGACAATCGTAATGGTATCTTGAATCAGTATCTAGGCTAGAAATTTTAATTGCTGAGTGTTTTTTGGCAAATAATAGAATACGAATGCAACAACTATCAACTATAATCCAGAAAAATACAACTTCATTGGTAGCCCAACAATTTAGGTGATGCGTCAAAATAATTAATATAAATTTAGTAAACTATGCTATATATGCTTATTGAGGATGTGTTATATGAAAAGAAAGCTTTTAACTTGACACAAATTATGACGACGATACTAGCCATCATTTCTAAAAAAAATATAAAAGATAAATTTATTATCTTACTGTTTCAACAAACTTGAAGAACAGTTGTCTTCTTATGTCTCTCTGGATATCTTCCGGCAAATTCTTGATTAACATTTCTTCATTTACTCCTTTGGTGGCAGCCCAATTATACTTTTCAGCCGCTCTCACTCTCTCTTTAAGTGGTTTTGGCAAGCTCCATTGTCTCATCCGTTGTTCAACATCACGTTGTCGTAGTAAGAATTCTAGCCTCCTGGAAGGGGAAAAATGCAATGAAGAAAAGAACGACCGACTAGGTGGCATATGATTACTCATAAGTCACAAATTTGACTCAAATCTAAACGGCACATATAAGTTAAGAATTACAATAAATCGGAAGTGTTAAAAGTTGATAATAAAAATTGTATTTTTTTTTAATGATGGAATTTAACAATTTTTTTTGTCATTAAAGGTGATAGCCTTTTTTCAATGTAAGTAATATATATTTTCTTTTTTATGTATGTGAAAAAAAATGAAGTAATTTGATTACTTGACAATTATTAAATTATAAATAAATTTAATTAAATCTCGATCATCTATTTGTAACAAAAGGATGAGATTGACCTAACATGATATGTCATATTTTAATCAATATTAGGGAGCTAGATCTCTAGCCTAACAAATAACAAACTGAAAATGATGAAAAAGGAAAGAATCACAGAATTAGGCAAGGTCAATGATTCTAGAAACATTTTGTCTACTTAACCAAAAAAATCTAGAAACATTTTGTCTACTTACAAATTGAATGATTCTCAAGAAATAGACAAGCAAGCACAAATTCAGCAATACATACACATTTACTTCATACCCAGGAGACAAACTAGCAATTGATCGGAGAGAAAAATTATGTAAATAAAATGTTATACCTCCGACCAAGAGCCTGGAGAAAATTCTGCATGTTTCCTATGAGAAAAGCGAAAAGGAATAGACCAAGTCCTATGATGAGCATAGTAAATAGGACTTCCCAAACAAAATCACTTGGTTGCAGGTTTCCCGCAAGAGTGCTGATTTGCTTCAAAATTTTAAATGCATAACGTCAATAAGAAAGAAGTTAGCTTATTGATTTTGCATGAAATAACCTATTGCAAGAAAAATACATCAGCTTTATTTAAAAAATAACAATTACAAATACATTGGGAAAATGTAGTGCTATACACGCTCAAAGGTACCAAGCAGTAGGTATTAGTAATTACCTGAAATCCCCAAAATAGAGAGTATACATATCTTGTGATGATATCTTCCGAGGTGAGGTTTACAGCTGGTTTATAGATTCCATACGCAAAACTATCCCCAGAAAAACAAGCAGTAGCATTCTCGTTCTTTGTCCAACTTGTCCAATTTAGAGCAGGCTCAATACGGGCTTTCTTGTCTCCACAGTTGATAAATCGCAGACAGGTATTTCCAAGACCAGTATCATAGCAAGCATCGAGAAGACATTTTTTAACCCTCTACAACATAGGATGAGTGGTGAAATCAGTAGCATGTCATCATGTGCTAATGCAGAAATAGATTTACCTTTTACATTCCTTAATAATGAAAACCAAGCAAAATACAAACACATATAACAAGAGAAATTAAATTAAGAAGTGAGTGAATTATGTATTGAAAGCTGTTCAGTTGAAGAAAAAAAAAACTGTTGTAAGAGAGAAGTCCAAAAGCATATCTAGCCATTACTTTTGCCTACCTGTGACCCAAGGAGGTACCAGTATGACCCAATGACATGGCCAGACAACAAGAAGGTGAAGAGATTTATAAAAAAATTAGCCCACGCTGTCTCAAATATGAGTCCATTTGGAGATAGTCCAACAAGAAGAGGTAGAAACCTAAACAATCTGGGGATGTATTGCATAACACTTGCCCATAGTACAAGATTCTTTCTGTCATTTTCTCCAGATGATGATTCCAAAGAGTTGCGTAGAATCGATAGTACAATGATCTGCACATGATTCCAAGCATGTACAATTGTGTTGAATAGTTAAATAAACAAGGTAATATTAAATGTATACTTGGACTCCATAAGAAGTGATAATTATAAATAAACAGGATTTTGCATGAAATTAAAATTGGGTCAGTGATATTATTTGTCCCTTGACTTTCTAAAGTTGTTTGAGTATGCAAAATCACATTTGAAATAAACGTACCTGAGGAAGCGGTAACACAAGAAATAAGTCAACGAAAAAGCATCCCTTGAGGTAGTTTTGAGCAATTCTTGTCCGATGGTCAAATATCTCTCCAGCTCCAACAACTCCAGATTCAGGTGCTGCACATGACCTTGTGGCCTGGTGGTATCTAAAACAGAGTACCTTAAGAAGTATGTTCAGTAGGTACACGAAATCAGTGAGGCTCCGTAAAACCACAATTGTCTTAGTCATGGTCCAGTCAACGGCTACGCACTTATTATCCTGTAATAGATGCACTACGTTATGAGAGAAGGAAAACCCAGAAAATATTTGATGACTTATTCTTTTACGGACAAGTGGACAGTTGCATTGAAAATAGAACAAGTTACATCTTTCTTCCAATGGTAATTAGACTAATTGACTAACTTGTGCTTTAAAAACACTTAATCATACCTGTTGTAAGGAGAGCAAGAAGAAAAACAGCGGATCTAAGAAAATTGCCATCAAACAACATATGACAAAAAATTTGTCCCAGTTTTGAAGAACTTTGTCATGACAATTCAAAGGACGAGTGGAGCCTACAAGGTTGTTTCCTGTTTCATATGACTCCATCGAACTCATAGGAATAGAAATCGACATACTACGAGTCCGAGACATATCAGCCTGAGATTGAGAATCCAAACTTTCATCCACTGACGTCGGATGGGTGTCTTACAGCGTTGTGACCTCATCTCTGTCATTGCCAGCCATTTGTTTTCAATAAGGCCTACAAAATGATTACAAATAAGTTTAGTATATATAAATTCTTATGGCATTGAAAATAGCTATTTTGAGAAAGTAACAGAACAGTTCAACAAAAGAAGAAAGTAAAGGAAGAGAATGGTATCAAATGTATTAGTTGATTTTACCAAGAACACAAACCCGGAAGAGGAAGAACAAAATAAAGCAAGAGAAACATCAAAAGCTCCAATGTAAGAAGAAATCCCATATAAATAACAGGATATAAGCATGTGTATGTCAATTCTAGACCAGGAACAATATAAAATCACAAAGCATGGGCATGCCCAATCTAGACCAGCAACCATTAATCTATACAAATCCTAAGGAACAAGAAAAATCGTTGGAAGAGAACAGAAGAAGAGAAAAGTGAAAGAAAGGCAAACCCGATGGATTAGGAGCTGATGGAGTAGAGCACAGACAGAAGGAAAGGTGGTGGAATATAAGAAGAAGGAAAGGTGGTGGAATATAAGAAGAAGAAGGAAAGTGAGTGTGTGTGAAAGACTTTGAAAAGTCAGTCTTTCTTTTATGTATGAAAGAGAGAGTGCTAGACAGTGGACAAAGAGAAAAAGGGAGAAAAAGAGAGAGGACAAGGAAAGGGAAATTGGCCAGGAAATCTCCATGGGCCAATGGCAATGGAAAAAATTTGAACCTCACGATGAACAGAAATTTCCCACGTGGGCTGCCTTCTCTGTCACCATTTTCTGGTCAACTTTCAACCATTCTACGATCGGCTTTAATCTTTTATTATTTTTACTTAATTATAAAAAAATAAAATAATTTGATAAAATAGTTTTATTAAGTGAAATAATAAATAAGTAAGTGTAATTGGATATCCATTATATACTCAATTAGGTAAATATATGACATAATAAATATTTAATTTTTGATATAAATTGAGTATTTACTCATACTCGTTTATATTCATTTTAAGATGCTCAAATTCGTCCCAATGTGGGAAAAAACGCCATCTCTGCTGCGTAGACAAAAATTCGTTTCCTTGTTACGTGACGACTGACGGCTAAGAGGACTGCAGTTCATATTTCTCTGTCCTCTTCCTTCCTCTCCTTATTCTCTTGCGTTGCCATTTTCATAGCAAAAATATATAAACCATGCTTAGCTATTGTGTGTATATATATTTCCTTTTCATACATATTGATTTTATTTATCAAAAAATATTGTGAAAAGATAAGAATTGCCTAGATTCTCGTAATAATTATTTTTAAATTTTTTTCTAATCTTTTTATCAACAATAAAAAAAGGTCTTAAAAATCTGTTATATATATTTGATGTTTAATAATATGACAATTAATTTTAATGAGCTTACAACCATTTGTGTATGAACTTAATTGGGTCAGGAATATTTAAAAGGAAATTAAAATAGATAGCCATATATTCCTTATCCTTCATTATCATGAGTCGCCACTTGCAAAAGCTCATGCACGTAATGGGGTTGGGCGACTCATGCACGTAATAATTTCCATGTGGCCACTTGCAAAACTTTGGCATTTCACAGGGGATTGGTTTTATTTCCATGGGCGACTCATCCGTTAAAGTATTTTTTATTTTATTTTATTTTTCCATAGGGGATTGGTTTCAAGAATTTGACATTTCATTCCTTAACTAATTGATCGCAAGTTCGAGCATTATGTATGAGAAAATTATACAGTTGAACCACTCTATTCTTTAATAGATAAACTCGATACAAACAAGATTAGTTATAATCAAAAGTTTTTTTAAAATTTTAAAATATTGTGGATTGAAATATTAATTTTTTTTATTAGTAGAGATGAGATTCGATCCTAAAACTAAATCCCTAATAGTATACTTACTACCAATAAAATAGTCAGTAATTAAAATGTGTTATGGTCGAGAGCAAAGAAATCAATAACCAAATTAAAGGCGAGAGAGAATGTTCAACTTCAAACAAGCAAAAACAAAAAAAACAAAAAAGTTAAAGTCGAGATGGATGATTTTGAATATTATGACGGCTATCTATGGGTTGGGCGACTCATGCGCGTAGTTTTTGACCACTAATAATTTTCATGTGACCACTAATAGTAATTCTTATTTAAATAGGAATACTATGATACTAGTAATTCTTATATTAATGTATATGGTATTAATAAAAATTTACTATTTTTTCTTCATTGTTTTTCTAATATATATATATTGTACTTGTGTCCTGTAATTTTAAATTTTCTCACTTCGATATTATATTTTCGTAATCTTTTAGAAGAAAAAAAAAAGCAATGAAGATAAAGTCTAATAAATATGAATATTTTATTATATTTCTATGTTAGGCAAAAAAAAAAAAATCCTTTTTAAATGACTTTTCAAATTTTCTCACCGGTTTCAAAAATGTTTTCATTGAAATGAATTCTAACATATTTACTATATCATAGCTCATAGCCCAATGTTTTTATAATTTTTTCGGGGAAAAAATACTGCTTTTTAAAACTTCTTAACTACTAAAAGAAAGTTAACATTGTAACTTTAAAAAGAAAACTATATAATTTATATTGCAGTGCTGAATACATTATTACTAGTGGCTACAACAATAATCTCCTTGAATTTTCTATTTAAATTCTCGAGGTAAAAACACATTAATATAAATTTAAGTGTCTACCAAATAAAAAAATTGATATTCTGTACAATTTTTCTTCCGAGAATCACTTTCGAAGGTAAAAAATTACTTTAAGGAGATGTAACCACAACACTTGGTGTCATTATTAAATGATTACAAGAAACTTTGAGGTTGTGAATATTACAACTCATATCCCTTTCATTTTTCTAGAACCAAAGTTAGCATTTTATTTTACAATCAGCCACTAAAACAGAGGTGTCTGGCCAGAATCACTTGTGGAAGCTCTTCAATGATAGATATATAGTTGTGCATCAGTTACCACTGCCAAATTGCTTCTGGAGGTCTGTGAAGGATACATTAGCTGATCCCCTCCTTTTGGCCTGCTGCTGAGAATGGTGTTCCCTCCACCCCGTCATGTAAATAACCTAAAAGCACCAAATGAAATGACACATTACATTATCACCAAATTCTAACTCAATCAATTCTCAATTCAAAGAACTATTTCATGCCAGAAATGGTCCATGCACATTGTTCTTTCCAGGAGGTTAGCCGCCCATCCTAGATATTCCCATTTCAAGAAGATCCCAGGCTCGATCCGGTTTAGTATCAAAGTGATTCTCTTTCTTTCTCTCTTTCTATATATATATGGGTCCATGCAGGATTTCCACGATATCGTTATGATCAATTAATAGGACTTGGCTGGAAAGTGTTCTTGCCTCTATCATTAGCTCGGGTAGTCCCCATTTCTGGTGTTTATCCCAGCATTTTTCACAATATTGTAAGCTACCCATGATACATTCAAGAAACATCATCGAACCATTTTCACTACTTCACTTGCTTTCCCCTCTCCCCGTCTTCATTATCACACAACAATGACAAGACCAATTCCATGACAAAAATATTTTAGATGTCTGTCATGTGATCTCCCTTAAATCATAGAAACAAATAACACAAAAGCTCCGCATAGATTCTCAAGTAATTTGGCAACTCTCAAGCTCACGTCATCTTTGGTACTTCACTGACAACATTAATCGCAGACAGAAATAAAGCCTCTCACTTGAACTCTAAACTGCAATTGCAGTCGACTAAACCTCTTATGACACCTAGTCCACTTTACAAACATAACCCTCAAAATTCCACCCTAGATAGCTATGAAAATTATGCACACACAACACACCACATAAAAGTTCTAATAAAATTGCCATACATCTCACATACCATGCGTGACTGCCTCATCAACACTGCTTCTTCCTTCTAAGCCACACACCTCACAAGCAGAAGCACCTTAAAAGCCTCAATTACTAATCTATTATATCTATTTTTATTTATTATTACTACTTTTCCTCTGAGAATCACCCATTGTGCCTGCGGTAGTTACATGTACCAAGAAATAGTCTGGCAAACACGGCATTAATGCAAACCTGGTAAAATAATCCCTGTTTTAACTTAGATTTTTATGTCTGTTTCAAAACAATAATACGCTCGAGCAACTCAACTAATTTACATCATGCACGCAACATTGTTCACCAAAAAGCTTCAACTACCAATTTTACCATTCTTTTGTGTAAACCCTCAATGGTTTAGGGTAAGAAAATATAGCATAAACTAGAGGGTCTCCTTCAACATCTATTGAGCTCCATGGAAACAACTAGAGTCTTCAACAGAGGCACAAGAGATGAATATCGAAACTCTAATTAGGCTTGACTAATTAAGTGGTGACTAGAATATCACAATTTGATTTAGTAGCATCAGTGAGATTCTTATGATGAGCTTGTAGAGTGTAGTATCTTGCTAATGACCAGAGGGTAGACTTACGAAGTCTACTTGGGAACAATTTTGTCTCACGACACGACACAAGTTGATCATGGTTCTTTTAGCATAAAAAATATGGAAAAGGTGGGAAGGCTAATATAATATGCTTACCCCTGTAAAGAAAGTATTCCAGCATTTTTATAGAGCTTACCTGAAATGTTGCAGGGATGCTGCCATCTTCTGCTGCAAACATTTTATCATAAATTGCTGCAGTTGCCAGTGCTGTTTCTCTTTTTAGGATCTGGTATCATGCACATATAAATCAAACTTCCATTAAGATGTGATGAAGCATCCGAAAGTACCCATTTTTTCCGTCAAGCACATTAGCATAAGAATAGAATTAAAAATTTCCATTAACATAAGTCTTACTTTGTTCCTTTGCATAAGGGCATTAGTTTCACCCATTGCACGCAGATGCTCTATCAAATCCAGGGCTGCACGAGAAAGAGTTAATGAAATAAGCTGGCAAAGAGGTTAAATAGCATTCCACAGCTATGACAAGTATGTTTAGGAGGTCTGAAAACCATAACTGACTGTGGGTTCAAGAGAAACTATCCGCATTGGAGCCAGAAGGCAGAAATTTTTGTGTTCTAATATTCAGTGTTCCAAAGAATCATTTACACCTGACTAAGTTGACTAACTTAAATAGCTTGTAATGAACACCAGATTACAACCATATTTTCCACCAGATATGCATATAAGTAACCCAATAAATACATTCAGTCACATGGGTGTTCAATGTCAAGGGCCCCAAGTATGGAACTAAGAGATGACAATTTTATGGGGACCCAACCTTGGCTGGACCATAACCAAATAGTGAGCACTTAGGCCATGAGAAACTTCAATCTTCGTCAATTTTTGGCACAAGAATTTGAATGTGAAATGTGAGTATGCATCTTAGCTGCACACACTTTTTATCAATTTGCATCTGACTAGAAAACAATTTTCACAGACCTGGGGCTTTTGTGCCACACTAATGACAAGACCAGCAACTATCCTCATTACACCTCCAAATATATAAAAATAGAAGAAGCACAACACTTGAAGAGATTCAAATGCTAGGCAACAGCAAATGTAAAACAGATGGGAAAAACTAAGAGGAGTAATGCACCAATTCACCAATAAGCACTGCGGGAGAGAGTCAAGAAACACTAGAATGAAATCCCTTAAATAAGCAGGCCAAAGGGAGATATTAAGTTATATGCATATTACTCAGCAATGCACCATCAAAAGAAATTAGAAAAGCAGTTATTTCCCAGAATTAGATTCAATAGAGCCACACCTCAAGAGGCAAAATATAAGAGTATCATCAGGTCTTGACAGTACTCACTAAGCCTGTTTTCAGTATCTATTCCAACTACAATCAAGCATCTCACAAACATTGGATAGTAGGACTAAAAGCCCAGAATATTTGCTCACCACTGCTATATCTAACAACATATTCATCAACATCAACTCCAGGAAGCGTGAAGCCTGCCCTGGTCAAAAGGTTGCCTACATCACGGACCTGGATGGTAGAATGGAAAGGTTGCTCAACAATCGCATGTAAGGGAAAAGAGACACTTAATTTCAACAAAGCCTTGTAGAAAGAAGCACTAATTTTAAACAAATCCTTGTATATGATTGCAAGAGCTTATATAAAGCCTAATACAGCACTAATTGACAAAGTAAATAATGGGACTGTTGAGATACAAGGGAAAAAGTCTTTAGAGAGATGAAAAATAAGGTTTATAGAAAAAAACAAGTGACAAACCCCGTAAGAAAGATTATAGAGACCAAATTGATCAACTTAACCAGAATCAGTCCACTTAAAGAGACACTTTAGAATAGAAACATGTGGATAAAGTAGGAAGACAAGGAGAGCCAACATTGGAAAAAAACAGGAAATCTGAGGGGAAAAAATGTGCATCACACCACTGAGGGAATCGAAACACAGCATATAAGATGTTGTTAAAGGACCCTTTTTTATCTTGCACAACCAAACAATGGCCACCCCACTACCTACTTGGTCAAGAAAGCATTCAGGTCACTAACCAAGAGATGCAATCCCAATCGACTTTCAAAAGTTAGTTCAAAGGCATGTAAAACTTGGGTTTGTAGGAAAACCACTAGGTCCGTATTAGAATACTAAAAATAACCAAACTATGACAAACTGGAGGTCCTGCAACCCTATTTGTATAGGTCTGAACAAAAATCCTGATTATTCCAGAAGTTTAAACAATTACAAAAATAACGTAGTCCCATTCCTAGAACAGTAAGTAATACTACTAGCTATAAATAGAGAAATTCGTGCTGGTTGGATTTATTAAGAAAACAGAAAAGAAGCTCCTGCATCAACATGGCATACACCAAAGTTCTATGTTGTATGGCATCATGTCATATACCACAGTTCTAAATTCTGTGGGTCCACCTTGTACAAGTTCAACGCATGAACTCTGAATGTTTCATCAATAGAATCTCTTAAACTATGTTAATAAATGTAGCATTAACTGCTAATTGCTTCAAAACAAGAAATATAGCTATTAACCTCTTTTAAGTTTTCATAATGAAATAACATCACCTCTTCCCAATATTGTAGCAATTGTGATCTTTCAGCCGTCCAATTAAGAAAATATGTTCCTTGCCTAAAGTTCTAGGATTTCAATACGCAATCAAACAGTTGCCTGAAACAAATGGGTCTTTATCAATTATAAGAATGTTGCCTGATTTACCAGATTGGAAGATAATCGAAAGGATTGGTTACAAGTAATGGGAAGCATTAATGTCTTCTACTTTCTAATATCACTCAAGAATAATCCATCTGATCAGGAAACTAAGCCCAGTAATTATCACATGATAATAAACATACCTGTGCTAAAGGTGATAGGCGAGGACTGATACCTCCTTCACGTTCCATTTGAGCCATAGTGCATGCTATTCCCAGCTCTCTAGTCACAAATATAAGAATGTAAGAGAATTGACAGTCATGTATATATGCAACAGAAAGGATAATTATTATTGAATAGCAGAAAGGAAAGGAAACACGAGACAACTTCAACGTTTCTCCACCCAGAATTGCTGCTAAAAAAAGGCCATCCGGCTTCAATGCCAATTTAGACTGTAACAAATTCAATACAAGTAGTAAGTATATTTATACACATAGACCATGGTCATACATGGTTAGATACAGGAAAAGAAGAAAAACAGAAAAATGCTAGAGCCACGGGTACCTGTATCATGGCTCCAGGAAGATCATTCGTCCAATGGAGCCCCAAGCAACTGATTACCAAATCTACTGAACTTCATATTGAAAAATGCAAACTATTACAACTCATATCAGATTATTAAAACAAGTCTATATTGAAGAATCTACAAGCAGACCTTTCTTTCACAGGCAGATATTCTTCATCAGCAACCACAAAGGATGTCTCAACATTTTCGTTCACATTTTGCTTAGCACTTTTACATAATTTTACCATTTCATATGAGGTGTCCATCATAACAAGCTTTTCAATTGCACCTGACATGAAAAGCACTTGCAACATTGAAATACAACAGGTATTACCATGCATATAGACAACCTTATCTACAGAAAGTTGCCAACACAGCAAAAGAAAATGTTCAACACCCAACGATCATATTCCCTCCCTGCTCAGCTACTACTCAGATTGACAATTTGCGGAACCTTGTAAATAATCAATTGGAGAAGTGCCTAAATTCCAGTGAAGGATGTTACTGGTCACAAAAATATACTGCCAAATGACGATGATAGATCCACAAATAACAAATCTCTGAAGAACAAACCAAGATCACCCTGGTTCAAACAGTACCCATTACTCAATAACGCAAAACCCAACATTAGAATCCTTAGAGAGCTCCAATTTCCAATGTTTAAACAGCCAACAAATAAAGAGATACCAAAGACACGAGTTGCAGGCAAAAAGCAAGGAGCTCTAAAAATAAATTCTCACCACGGCCGCGCAACAGACGTCTGACAGCATCCAAAGAACCCCCTAAACATATTGCAGTAGGAAAGGTTTTCTTACAATCCTGTAAGATGCAAAAAGACTGTAATTTTCTTACAAGCACACCAGTTCGAAGAAAATAAAATGAATTGCAGGTCCATCTATTTTTTCCCGGTACCTCCAAGCGGTCCAACAAATTATCAGCAACCGCATCCACAAAAGAGTCATTTGGGCGCATTGACCATGCGGCTCTATCACGCTGCCAGAGACAACCCAGCTTGAGCAACCAACACAACAAAACACCGATGCAGAAATGAACTGACAAAATTAGGAGAATAAGACATTGGGCTTTACTTGTTTGCTTTTAAGCTGGCGATCGAAGATCTTGACCCTCGAACCTTGTAATCCATCTTCAACATTGTTGGTGGTGGTGTCTGTACAGAAAGAAGTGGTTGGAACGAAGACGCTCGCTTCATTCTTTATTGGGGTACTTTTTCGTAATATTATCGAACTTCCGCGCAAAAAAACTCTGGTTCTCATTTTTTCCTGTTCCAGCTTTCCCTCTTTCTCAGTTTTGAAGCTCTCATTTTTGTTCTCTTTTTATTTAGCGGTTGCATTTATTTCGGCAAAAAAAACAAATCAGAAGTGATTCAATGTCACTCTCTCTAAATCATTTATCTTTAGTGATTTTTCTTTTCCTTATAATTTAGTATTTATTTATTTTGTTTGCTTTTTTTAATTGAAATTGTACTTTTAAAATAAATATCGTTTATTCTTTTGCTTGTCATTTTCTTGTTGCGTTCAAAATTTTATATTTTCATTAATAAAATCAGTGCGGTCATAATTCTATTTTTTACTAATTGTTCATGTATAATGTTAATTGGTTGAAATGGTTTTAAATAATGGTAATGGGTAACGGGTAATGGGTCACGTAACGAAAATCAAAATAACAAAATATATATATAGTTTATTTCTAAAATGAATGTCTAGAAGGATTATAATAAGAGTAATGATTATTACTACCACTACTAACTTGTTCCCTTTATTTCTGTGTCGCTATGTAAAAAGAGGAGTATGAAAAGTAACAAATAATCTTTCTATTTTCTTGTTGTTGCTTGTGAATGTTGAAAAGATGCAGACATACGTTGAGGATATGGAAATGGAGAGAGACTTGAAGAACTATAAAAATCTTTGACTATCTTGGTTGACTGTCCCATAATTATGATCATGATATTATTGTCCATACTACAGCTACCAATCTATCATTAATTCATTATTTTATGGAGACCATATTTATTAGAGGTAATAGCATAAAGACCCCCTCTACTATTTTTTAAAACAGAAACCTCCCCTGTACTTCAAAAAGTCAAATTGACCTCCCCTGTACTATCGGTCAGAAGCATTTGCTTGGTCTCTGTCAGTCAAACTAACAGACCGTTAGTGTTGACCGTTGACTTTGAATAAAATATTCAGAAAAATTGTAAAAAATCCAAAAAAAATGTAAAAAATTTATAAAAAATTGTAAAAAATCCCAAAAAAATGTAAAAATTCTATAAAAAAATTTTAAAAATTCCCAAAGAAATTTAAAAATTCAAAAAAAATTAATAAATCTAAAAACATTGTAAAAATTTCCAAAAAAATGTAAAAAATTCAATTTTACATTTTTTCTGAATTTTTAGATTAATTAACTTTTTTTGATTTTTTTTTAAATTTTACATTTTTTTCTGGATTTTTAGGTTACATAATTTTTTTATAGAATTTATATATTTTTTTGGGATTTTTTACAATTTTTTATAAATTTTTTACATTTTTTTTGGATTTTTTACATTTTTTTTTAATTTTTTATAATTTTTCTGAATATTTTAATCAAAGTCAACGGTCAAAAAGTGAAGTCTGTTAGTTTGACTGTTATAGACCAACGGAATGCTTCTGACCGATAGTACAGGGGAGGTCAAGTTGACTTTTTGAAGTACAGGGGAGGTTTCTGTTTTAAAAAATAGTACAGGGGGTCTTTATGCTATTACCTCTATTTATTATTATGGGATCTAAAAGTAAGATTTGGGTTTAGTTATAAAAATGTGATTTTGTAGGCCTAATGAGTTTTTTTATTAACTCATAATGTATAATAATCCATAACGAAAAATAACAAAAAATGGTAATGATAACGATAACGGACAATATCGTACCAAGTAAAGTCAAAACGTTACATAAAAGGAATAACGGTAATGAATTCCTCAATAAGCCACAAATTACGTTGCATAGCGGTAATGTAATATAATAGGTGATATTGAATTACTCTTTCAACTTTGACAATATTTGAAATAGAAAAATACACATCAGAAAATAAGATTGACCCATATTATCGCAAAGTATTAGATGTCAACGATAATATAATTTAATACTATGGTTTACATTTTATCAGATAAAATGACTTCGAGATTTAAAAATATTTATGAGCCTAAAAGAAATATATCGAGTTGCTAATTAAATGCTAGCAAAAATGGAAGGACATGGTAAAACTGGTTGAGATATTTGTGGTATAAAAAAGACCTAATGGTAAAGAAAGGGAGAGGACTGCGGCAACAGCCACAGACAACTACTTCATCTTTATCTTTCCATCCTCCCAACCGCAAGAACAAGAGCTCAAGATTCAACATACACCTAAAGAATTAATGGGCACACGCAGAGGAAGAGAGCAGCATCTTGATTCTTCCTAATCCATCATCCGAGTCCACTAAACCAAGAAACACTATGGGGCCGCCATGCCTCTACAATGATCAAGAGCAAACCTTGAGTGAAACATATCCAGGAAAGTAATCATTTATATTTTTATTAGTTATTTGATCATACTATTTCATGACATGAGAATTGAAATGGTTATTATGCTTTTAACCATCATTTACCATTATCATCATTCATTCCAATAGGAGATTAACATGCGTCCCTCCTGCCAAAACCATTACCAGATATGCTCCCTGACATTTGTGGCTTATTGAGGAATTAAATGCATAATGCTGCAATTGTAAATACGACATCTCTATTACTTTAATTATCAATTGTTTAACACATTGATTATTCTTAAACATTCGAACGAGAAGATCAAAGACTCAAACTGAACGAGCTACAACGAGAAAATATCAACATAGTATCATCTACATCAACATCCTAAACATGTAGGACCCCCGGGTACTACCACTCTGCACGCACCCCTTATCTCAAACATTAACAGTCAACGTGGCATGGATATGCAAATGATGATGATGATATACTCCTTCCGGGGGAAATAAATGATTTCCTCGCATCCCAATATTCAGTAGGTTTAACACTAAAAATACAAGTAAAATGAACAGTAAAAACAAATTCTAAAACGACGTTTATTTTCCCCGGAGGGAGTATTAAAATATGTATTATATTGATATGATAAAATTCTACTATCATATTAATGCTACTGTCTCAGATATTAGAGATTGTTTAAGGACTCTGGATAGTTTTCATATTTGAACGATTGATAAGAGTAGCGAATGATGTTGCCGATTGGGTAGCAAAGGCCACCAGAATGATTTTTTGTAACCAGGATTGGATTCACAATTCTCCTGATTCTCTTTCCTTACTTCTCGGGAAAGACATACACGTACATACTACACCACCCAGCCTAACTCTTTGAAAGATGATTTGCTTCAGCCTTCGTCTATATCTCCAAGCAACTTGTATGCGGGTAGCTGCAATGCATCTCCAGTAGGGAGATTGATACCTAAGAGACGGCAAAACAAAAGTAAAATGTAAATTACTTTACTACCATTCTTCCCCAGATTACATATTCGAGTTACAGTTTTAGTTATGCAAGAGGACTTTAAGTAGCCAAGAAATAACCTTATGTCTCCTTGTATTTGTGACTCCTTAAGCTTGCAAAATAATCAGTGACTTCTTCGAGGTCTGCTGCTCGAAGTGAAAAAGCTTCCACATTTGTTACGCATCTCACTGTCCTATTGCTATGCAATTGTTGTCCAGTCACCTTTGTTTTCTTACTATCTACAACAATTACAAAATATTTGTCTCATTTCCTACGAGAGCTAGCTTATCAATGACGAGAAAAGAAAATAATCTTTGAGAATAATTCACTATACTTTTGCTTACTGAACCGTGTTCAAGAAACCAAGTAAGAAGCTCCTCGCCACAAACACTCTCCTCGCATAAGCGGGTTACGGTTCCATCATCTCCAATACTTTCCAGTTTTCCACGCACAATAAAAACCATCTTGTCAACCACACCACCAGGATATAAAATTTCACTTCCTTCGATATATATTGTTTGTTTTAGCCTCTCACAAATGATATCCAGTATATGTCGATCCATTAAGGCAAAAATCCGAACCTGCAAAGAACACAATTTTAATTTGAAAAATAGATGACAAGCTATACAAAGGCAATCATAATGGTATTTTGAATCAATATCTAGGCTAGAAAATTTAATTGCTTAGTTTTTTTGGCAAACAATAAAATACGAATGCAACAACTATCAACTATAATCCAGAAAAATCCATAAGTTGGTCATCAATAATTTTAAAGCAAGTTATTTCCTACTTTGAAATGTGAAATACAACTTCATTGGTAGTCCAACAATTTGGGTGGTGCGTCAAAATAATTAATATAAATTTAGTAAACTATGCTGCATATGCTTATTGAAAAGAAAGCTTTTAATTTGACACAAATTATGACGAAGATACTAGCCATCATTTCTCAAAATAAAATATAAAAGATAAATTTAGTATCTTACTGTTTTAAATTATAAGCCCGAGATTGAGAATCCAAACTTTCATCCACTAACGTCGGATGGGTGTCTGACAGCATTGGGACCTCATCTCTGTCATAGCCAGCCATTTGTTTTCAATAAGACCTACAAAAGGATTACAAATAAGTTTAGTATATATGAATTCTTATGGCATTGAAAATAGCTATTTTGAGAACGTAATAGAACAGTTGAACGAAAGAAGAAAGTAAAGGAAGAGAATGGTATCAAATGTATTAGTTGATTTTAACAAGAACACAAACCCAGAAGAGAAAGAACAAAATAAAGCAAGTAGAAATTCCATATAAATAACAAGATATAGGCATGTGTATGTCAATTCTAGACCAGGAACCATTAATATATACAAATTCTAAGGAACAAGAAAAATCAGTGGAAAAAAAAAAGAAGAGAAAAGAGAAAGAAAGGCAAACCTGATGGATTAGGAGCTGATGGAGTAGAGCACAGACAGAAGAAAAGGTGGTGGAATATAAGAAGAAGAAGGAAAGAGAGAGTGTGTGAAAGAGTTTGAAAATATATAAACCATGCTTGGCTATTGTGTATATATATATATACTTCCTTTTCATACATATTGATTTTATTTATCAAAAAGTATTGTGAAAAGATAAAAGGAAAAGGAAAAGGAAATTGGCCAGGAAATCTCCATGGGCCAATGGTAATGGAAAAAAACGGCGCCATCTCTGCTGCGTAGTCAAAAACCGCCTTTTTATTTTTTCGTTTCCTTGTTACGTGACGACTAAGAGGATTGTGTATACAAGTTAAAAATTACGGAATGTAAAAAAATGGCAAAATTATCATTCTTTTTACCATTTGTGTATGAACTTAATTGGGTGAGAACTTGCTGGAAGAGTAAACTAAACATTAGTTCCAGAATATTTAAAATGAAATTAAAATAGATCGCAAGTTCGATCATTATATATATTTAAAAGTCCGCTGCTAAAATAAAAATATTCCGACGAAGGTTACACTAATAAAACATAAAGACTTCCAATCCAAAATTTCAAATATTAAAAAAATAATTAGAATAATTAATTATATATATGAGAATAGAAAATAATCTCGAATACCAAATAAAAATAATAATAGTTTAGTGTTATAAAAATTGATAAAAAGAAAAAAAGTGAATTGGGAAACGAAAAAACTGGTTAAAGAACGTAGGACGTCTTTTTATTTTCATGACAGAATTGAGTAATAAAATGCATCACATTATTGATTCTATGGGCCTCCAGCCCGACCAAGTTGATGAATTTTATCTCCGACACGGCGACCCCCACCAAGTCGCATAGTTTGGACCACGTTATCGTGTCACCGGCATGGCTCAGAAGATTTATCCACCAAAGTTGAATAGCTAATAGCTATAATACAAACTACAAATCACATTTTTATTAAACAATATTTTCTATATATTATAATTAATTTTTAGGAGTTCGAGTATTGAGAATTAAAAAAAATCATACTAAAAGAGTCACTTTTTTTTGAAAACCCGACATAACTCGAACTGAACTATTTAGTAAAATAAAATAAAAAAAGTGTTTCAAAATTTCCAGTTCTAATTTTTTATTTTATTTTTATTTTTATTTTTTATTTTTTATTTTTTTAAATAAAATTGATTATATTATTAATTATCATTATAATATATAAAAAATAATTAATTAATTTATACAAGCAATTAAATACTTGGAATTGAGAATTAGTTTTTTACACTTAGAGTAGGAAGAAATTGATAGTCTCATGATTTTTTTGCATAAGCTGTTACCCTATCGACTATATAGCATTTCGATTTTTTATAAAAGAATTGATTTTATTAGATTTTTTTCTTAAACAAATGACCTATCTATACTATATAAAAAGCTCGAAGGGCGTTATTCTTTAAAAGTCTATTATACCCTTAAATTATTAAAATAGACTTTTCAATATTTTAATTAATGCAGTTATTTAATTAATTAACCTACCTATTAAGTTATTTGATTGTAATAGATTTTTAAACATTTTAATTTTTTTAATTAATTAACCTATCTATTAAATTAATTAACCTACCTATTAAATTCTCTATATTTTTAATTGGTTCGAATCAACATCACCCTTAACAAATTAATCAGTATATTTTAACAAATTAAAATAATTAGTGATTGATAAAATAATTAAATAAATAAATAATATTTTTTACCATCTTTTAATTTTCTAATTATTAGAAAGACCGAAATTGCAATTTTGTTGCAGGCTTACGTTGCAAATTTCATGCTTATATTGAAAATTTTAAAATTATTGGGTTCAAAGTGGAAGATTTTGTAAACTTTAGGGTTTCTTTATATAGTTTATCATAAAATATATTTAATTTTTTAATCAATAAAATTAATAATTTATTATTATTATTATATAATAAAAAATAAAATGTTACAAAATAAACATTTTGAGTATATTTTCAATGATTATGTAAATATATTTCTTGAGATTTTAGTATATTTTTTTAGATAAAAACTAGATAATGTTTTCAATTTCAAGATAAACAACAACACAAACTTTAACATAAAAAAAAAATATCCTATATGGCAAAAGTGGAAAGAAAATCGGGCCTCTTACATTCATTAGTCTCTTAGAAAATCACGTGAGAGTAGCTTGTAATAATATTTTAAATAACATTAATAATAGTAAATTAAAAAGTGAACAAACTTATAAATTAATTTTTTAATTAAATAATACAATTTTATTTATATTATTAAATGACAATTATTTAATTAATAAATAATTATAATATTCATAACATTTAGTAAGAGCTTGAAATTAGTAAATAATTTATCATAGAAAAATATACTTAGTATTGTGAGTTAACAAAGTTAGTAAAAATAAATTATATTTGTATAAACTATATATATTTTTTAAAATGAATTAATATTAAAGTTTTGAATAATTAGTGTATATTAAATTAATTATTTAGAATTTAAATATATATTAAATATTTTTTTTGATAGTATGAAAAATGAAAGAATGTGAAGTTATTGTTTAAAAGTCTATTACACCCTTAATTTTGTTATAAGTTTTTATAAATCTATTAAAAACATTATCCAATAATAATTGTCGCTTTTAAATTTGGGAAAAAATAGTTCAGCCAATTTATCTAAAATAGAAACTGTAAATAATTAAAAAAAATTATGAGAGCATTCAAAATTCTTAACAATAATGGGAGTACTAATATTAATTCAGTTGGTAGTTAAGTTAGATAATATATATTAAATATATAGTATATATAGATAATAAAATATCTAAATACCCGGTCACGTGCGAATAGAATTAGTATTGATCCACAAGATTTAAAGAAACTAAAATAAAATATATAATTACTTTTCCAAGCATGTAATAATATAAGTAACTAAAATAAAAAATATAATTAGTTAATTTAAATTTTAATCATAATTCTATGTTCTGTTTTCTAACTTAATTAGCATATAGTCATATACAACATTTTATTCAATTTATTTTTTAAAAAATAAAGAATGTACAACTCCTTGAGGGAATCCATGTTCGGTTAATTTTTATGAATTATGTTTGCATATCAGTATTGATTTTAAGCTTTTTTTCCCTTATTCGAAACATATGCAATTTTTCAAGAAATTTATATATATGATACTCAATTGATTCAAAACTGGGAATATAAACTTAGCAATTTTAGGTCCTAATTTTTTTATATAATGTTTCAATGGTATGTTAGTTTTTTTTAAAGACAGGTAGTAAGAATCTCATAAACAAAAATGAAAAGTAAATAGCAATTTAAGTGAGCTAATTAGAAAAGAAGACCCCGAGTTATTTCGTTGCTTACGGCTTTGAATGTTGTACATAGATATCTAAGTTCTTATTTGCGAGAATTTGGAAGAAGGAACGATCAATAATTAATGTTTTGCACTTGCCTATACATTTCCAACTAATATCAAATAAGTTTATGTATTTTTAATTAGCTCAAATCAACAACTATATTTACTTAGATGGATAAAATAAGTTACAGTTATAAAAAATAATTTGAAGTTCATTTGCATGTCTATAGCGTGGTATTAAATTATTTTGACATGTATTTATATTTTCTTAAAGTTAAAAGGATAATACATAATCAATAATGTCATTTATTAAAAATATATTAATAAAATCAAATTCATTTAAGAATAATTTAAGCTCACGTTATTGACAAGAAAGAAAACTTTAGTTTATTTGATGACATGAATGACTTTGTTAGAATAGGAGACTAAAATTCTAAGAAAAAATGAGATCATATTTATGCGAAAAAAATGGAGGAAGAATAGAGAAGAATTAATCTAATTTGAAATAAAATATTTTGAATTTGTATCATAAATGTCATAGTAAATTTCCTATATTTTTAATTGGTTCGAATCAACATCACCCTTAACAAATTAATCAGTATATTTTAACAAATTAAAATAATTAGTGATTGATAAAATAATTAAATAATGTTTTACCATCTTTTAATTTTCTAACTAGTAGAAAGACCAAAATTGCAATTTTGTTGCAGGTTTACGCTGCAAATTTTAGGCTTATATTGCAAATTTCACAACTATTGGGTACAAAGTGGGAGATTTTGCAAACTTTAGGGTTTCTTTATATAGTTTATCTAAAAATATATTTAATTTTTTAATCAGTAAAGTTAATAATTTTATTATTATTATATAATAAAAAATAAAATGTTACAGTAATAAATATTTTGAGTATATTTTTAATGATTACGTAAATATAGTTCTTGAGATTTTAATATATTTTTTTAGTTAAAAATTAGATAATGTTTTCAATTTCAAGCTAAACAACAACACAAACTTTAAAATAAAAAATATATATTTCCTATATGGCAAAAGTAGAAAGAAAATTGGGCATCCTACATTCGTTACTCTCTTAGAAAATCACTAGCTTGTAATAATATTTTAAATAATACTAATAATATTAAATTAGAAAGTGAACAAACTTATAAATTATTTTTTTAATTAAGTAATGCAATTTTCTTTCTATTATTAAATGACAATTTATTTAATTAATAAAGAATTATAATATTCATAACTTTTGGTAAGAGCTTGAAATTAGTAAATAATTTATCATAGAAAAATATACTTAGTATTGTGAGTTAAGAAAGTTAGCAAGAATAAATTATATTTGTATAAACTATATATATATATAAATAAATTAATATTAAAGTTATGAATAATTAGTGTATATTAAGTCAATTTTTTAGAATTTAAATTTATATTAAATATTTTTTTGATAGTATGAAAAATGAAGAAGGTGATTTTTATAATGAAATATTCACATCATAATTTGTAATGATAATTTATTTTTAGTTAAAAATAAAAAAAACTTATAAAACAAATATGTAAAATAAATAAAAAATTATCTTGCCTCAATAAACTATTTTTAATATAAAAAATACTATGAAAACCTTTTTATAATGTATTATTCTAAAAAATTATATATACACAAATATTAAATTACGTAAGTTTGATTTCGTAAAATTTTTAATGATAAGAAATTATTCTTCCTTAGCTAATTATGTGATTTTTTATCATACATAAACATAAAAAAATAGTTTGTACATTTAATTAAATCATAAATTTTCATTAAATATTAAACTTAATTTTTTATTGAGTTTGATTTTTTAAAGAAAAATTCATTAGTGGTTGTTTTTAAATAACTACATAATTATTTACAATATTTGGAGAACTAGAATAAAAATAATATGAAACTTTATTTTAAACATTCAAATTTGAATTTATGAAAGTAAATTACTTAATTGAGTTAAAATTGTTTTAATTCTAAAAACTTAAAATTAATTATTTCAGAATTAATAAAAGATTTTTTTGTCAACACCTGCATTAAAACATCAATAATAATACTAATATATTGCTTATAATATAGTTTAAACAACATAGTAAAGACTTATATTAATCCCATTTTTTTAGACATTATTAAAACTTTTATATTATACCAAAAATATTTTGTATGAAATACTTTTTTATATATAAATATAATATTTTAACATTTTTAAATCTAAATAAATTTCGCACGTGCAACGCCACGTGCCAAAATAACCTAGTCTCATAAAAAAACGTGCACTAACTAACATACTATATTATAACTTTATGTGCCCGACTAACTATTATACTTACTGATTTAATCGTCGAACTGTTTTCACCGAAAACTTTTTTTTCTGCTCACATACCTTTGTTATCACTTATCAGACAAACGACCATAAAACTCAACTATATGTAAACTCAACCCTAGATTATTTCATTCCTTAACTAGTAGATCGCAAGTTCGATCATTATGTATGAGAAAATTATACTCCCTCCGGTGTGAATTAAACGTCGTTTTAGGATTTGCTTTTACTTGTATTTTTAGTGTTAAACCTACTGAATATTGGGATGCGAGAAAGACATTTAATTTGCACCAGAAGGAGTATAGTTGAACCACTTTACTCTTTAATAGGTAAACTTGATAGAAACAAAATTAATCATAATCAAAGCTCAAGCATACTTGTTTGTTCAGACTAACATAACTTTTTTAAAATTTTAAGGCATTGTGGATTGAAATATTAATTTTTTTTATTGATGGAAATGAAATTCGATCCTAAAACTGAATTCTTAATAGTATATTTACTACTGGTAAAATAGTCAATAAAGTAAATGCCCGTCAGTAATTCAAATGTGTTATGGTCGAGAACAAAGAAGTCAATAACAAAATTAAAGGCGAGACAGAATTGTTCAACTTCAAACAAGCAATGTTTTTGACCACTAATCATTTTCATGTGGCGACTTGCAAAGAAATTCTAATTAAGAACCGCCGCCTTAAGGTGTGCACGTTCTTGTCCGTTCCATAAATAGGACAATTTCATATTTATTTATTTATTTATGTGGGAGTACTATAATACTAGTGATCATAAGTCATTACTACTAGTCCTTTCTTGAGGACAACATATAATTACTCTGAAAAAAAAAATTATGATGAATCTAACTTTTACGTAATTATGTTGGAGAAGCGTAAAAACTCGTTTACTCATAATTTTCAGCAATTAATAACATCAAATAAATATTTAGTCTAAAATATAAATAAAATTGACCTTTTTTATATTAATTTGTATGGTATTAATAAAAATTTACTAATTTGTTTTCATAGTTCTTGTAATTTATATATATGTTGTGTTTGTGTCCTATGATTTTAAATTTTCCCATGTCGATATAGTGTTGTGTCCGAAATTCATGTCAATATTTTTGTTTCATTGTCGGTTGCCTTCATTCAAACTAGGGGTGACAAATGGGTGGGTATGGGTAATGACTAAATGGGTATGGGTGGTGATAATACATAGATAAATCCCAAGGGTAAAGGGGTCTTTGGATTCGAAGTATTGACTGGTTGAATGGTCACGTCAGCGCAGTCAAGATAAGTTGATACGAGGTACCGGTAGACTGGTGTACCGGGTAGCCGCAAGATTAACGGTACCAAGCCACAAGGATACCGGTAGAATGAGCTACCGGGTACTCATAAGATTATGAGAAGGTGATAACGGTAACTAAGTACCGGTTGACATAATGGCTTCAGTTACTGGCTCGTAACGGTCATTCGTGGACCGTTACACACGTTGCAGACTGAGTTATTGTTCCCCTTTAATGGTGTTAATTGCTACATTGACGCCATTGTAACGGTCGTCAGGTATGGCTTATAAATAGCACAGTAAGGCAAGGTAATACACACGTACACACACGCATACAAGCTGTTACTATCCTTGAGCTCTGAATACTTGCACAGCATACTGACTTGATCGTCGGAGGGTTTACGCCGGAGACCTTCTCCGGCGCATTGCAGGAAATTGGGAGCGGACTTGAAGGACAAGCAGCATACACAATTACTTAAAAGGACTACCCATAAATCATAGATTATCATTTGAGGAAATTGGGAACGGACTTGAAGGACAAGCAGCATACACAATTACTTAAAAGGACTACCCATAAATCATAGATTATCATTTGGTGCTTTCATTGAGAGCATTGGATTGTTGAGTGAGACAGCCTTAATAATCCAAGCTCTTCTTTCGCATAGCTAGAGAACTTTCTGACAAGGGCGGAAAATGACTTCAGAGCCTCAAGTTTCTGGACACACCAATATTCTGGTGGCCTCGAGTCAGGAGATTTAAAGACTGACACAACCGTTAACTGACAGGGCCGTCGCATGCCCTGCATAAAAGTTATGAATACAACTCAGTGCTATGCTACAAATGAATGCAGATAGTGGAGAGAGGTTCGAACACAGGGACAAGTCGGTCCAATCTTTGTTGCTCCTGCAAATGACAATAATCAGTAAAGAGGTGAGAGTTTGATTGGTTGAGAAATAAAAAGAACGAAAATAAGAATGCATGAAAGAAAACAGAAGTGAAATAAAGAAATACAGAAGAGAAAGAAAATCCCTAGTAGAGATCCTTATGTGGTGACAATTCCATACTAGTTGATCATTGACAAAAGCATTTTCAAAACCATTTACATAGAGAAGTTATAGAGATACATCCAGGGGCGATCTCCAAGCCTCCTCCTACTCAAGTCACTCAAGGAGAAGCTCCTTTCGCGACCCTAACTCCCCTAACAATCAAGGATTGCTGGTTCATTGATATGATTAGAAAGGCCCTTCTCAAGACCTTGAGATGGACGCAACTGCAGTCCAGAATTCTCAAAACTTACCCTTTTCTTCTTCTAGTTTCAGGAAGACATCATCCCATCCACTAGTTGTCTACTCGGGTTCTCTATAGTGCAGAAACGCGGCACTACAGGGATTCTACTGTAATCATTCATGCTAAACATAGGTTAGCTAAACCCAAATTCAACAAGAACAAGTTGCCATTAAAACAAGCAAGAAAAGAGATGAAAAACGTTTTTATTGAAGATCAAAGAGTCTCACAACCTACTGGAATTATCAACCACAAGATCCCTACCAGGAATGGAGGTTTTTAGTTACAAAACATAAAGGAAAATGATACAAGAAGTGCAAAACCAAAAATACACAAAGCTGGAAAATCTGGAAAATGGGAGAAATGCTGATTTTCTCCTCACGTTCCTCCTACTGTTTGAATCCGTTCCTCTGTCCGTTCTGATCTCTATTAATGCCCTTCTGGACGCCAAGATGTCCCTCTCCAAGGTGAGACAACTCCCACTAACAAGTCTCCTCAGTTTGGTCTTCAAGAAGCATGTCCAAATGTGAGAATATTCTTCCCAAAACACAAGGAGAATGCTGTTTTTGTCTTCTATGAACTTGTTAGGAGTGGGAGGAATGATATAGGAACTCAAGAAACTTAGTGTCACTAAAAACGGCGCCCAAGAAGACAGGAAACGCACTCAAGACTAAATAATTATGGCGCGCAAAATCATGGTGAGTGCTGTCCAGAACTGGGAACGTCACGGAAGCCTCATCTCAGGGCCTTGAGATGAGTCGAAATGCATCAGCTGAAAATCTGCCAAGGCTGATTGATCAATTGAGCTCTATTCTTTGGCCTTTTCATTCCTTTTCCTACTTCTGGTCATTCAAGTGTAATTCTGGAAAAGGGAAAGAAAAAGGATCAAAGCAGCATGTTTATTGTCTCAAAAACCAAGTAAAGAGACAACAAAACTAAGTGGAATAACAATCAATCAAACCCCCCACACTTAAACCATGCTTGCCCTCAAGCATGAACACAAAACACACAAAACACAAAAAAACAGAACACCCTTTATACAGAAAATCAACCCCTGGACTGATCTCAAATGAAAACTTCAAAAATCAACTCAATCAAGCAATGCTAAATGCTCCAAACATCACAATTGTGCACATATTCAAATAGGGGCATGATAGCATGTTGTTCAACCAGGAAACAAAATCCTAGGGCCTCTTGTCTTCTCATCCTGCGACTCTAAATCCAAACACTAGCTGCTGACACTCAAGCAAAATAATTTAAAAGCACATACAACAATTAAAGAACAGAAATTAAAACAAATAGTGAGCCAAAGGCTTCTTTTATTCTATTTTTTTCTTTTTCTTCTCTTCCTTCTTTTTTTTTTTTTTTTTTTTCGTTTTCTGCTTTTCTATTTTTTTTTCTTTTTTCTTTCCTTCTTTCCGCAATCTCCACCCTTTTCTTTTCTTTTCAACTTCCTTCATCCACAACCCTTTTTTTTCTTTTTTTTTTCAAACACATACACATGCATGTTGCTACCCGATTTTTGGACACGAGTAATTTAAATCGTCCTTTATTAACGCATATCCGCATATTTTTATCATTCATCAATTTGGTAATTTTACATAAATAATTTGTGTGTTATTATTATTATTATTGCCTCATGACATTTTTATTCCAAGTCTCTATCAGGTTTCAAATGTGTTCGAACAAAATAATATAAACATCCATCCGCCGAACGCAACGGCTCCTCTTCCTAATTTTCAAAAGAACTCCGACAACACTACCTCTCTTCTTCCTCATTTTTCTAAATCAGATCTCTGACAATCCAATATTCTTCCGTAAAGATCGCTGACATCGCGGCTGGCAAATCTCCCATTTTTCAAATGAGAATCTGATATGCGCGGCTCATCCAGGAAAATCTTGCACACCGCTGCTCTTTCCCTCACCAACTCTACTGCTCACCACCCTCCTATAAATACTCCCGCTCATTCACCTTCAAAGGGGAGGACAGAAGAAAAAAAAACAGCCTTACATCAAACCGATCCTCCCAAAATCATCCTCCTGCCAAACCAATTACCCCAGAAGCAGCCATTACACAAACCCACCAAAATCATCCTCTGCGCAAACCAAATTAATCCAGATCAATCACCAAGATTAGCCTCATCTCCCTCAATCCAAATTAAATCCGCCTCTGCCAATTAAATCCAATCCTTTGCCCAATTAATTCCAAATCCGAATCCCCTCCCAAATTAATCAATCCAATTCCAATCCTTCTGCCCAATTAATTCCAAATCCCGAATCCTCCATTCCAGCCTTTCCCAAATTAATCCCAGCTAAAATCCTCACTGCAATTAACCCACTGCAAAAAACCAATTCCAATCCTAAATCCTCTGCAAATTAAACCATAAATCCACAACCGAATTCGATCCAAATTAAATACCAAATCCATCCAGCCAAACCCGAAAAATCCAACTACCAATTAAACAAACCAGAAATCAACCCAATTAAATCAAAAGCCATCTCCCTACCAATTTCCTAAAATCACCACTACTAAAACACCAAAACCAAACCCGAAGCATCAACCATCCCAAATCAACTAAACCCAAATCAACTGGACCACTGCTAAACCCAAATCCGTTCAGTCCAAACCTCAGCCGCATCCAAATATCCCGAACTGCCAATCACTGTCGGCCAAAACACAAACAACCCAATCAAACCGGGCATCACCCGAGCCAACCAGCATCGCTGCGCCATCTCTTCCTCGGCCTCCAGCGCCGTCCGATCTCCATTGCCGCCCGTCGCCATTGCTGCTGCTTACTGCCGCGTCACACACCGCAGCCAGCGCCTCCGCCACCGCCGCTGCTGCCCACTGCCCAGCCGCTGCTCGCCACCAGCCCTGCCGCCAATGCTTGCTCCTTGGCCGGAAGGAACAAAAGAAGGAAAGAAAAAAATAAAGGAGAAGAAAAAAAAGAACTGCGTGCTGCAGCCCTAAAATGAGAAAAGAATGAAAGGAAAAAAGAAAGAAAGGAGAAGATGGTCGGCCATCTTAGAAAAGAAAAGAAAGATGGGCTTGGCCCAAAATGAAAAGGAAATAAAAGAAAGAAGAAAAAAAAGGGCTTCGGCCCAACCAAAGAAAAATGAAAAAATGGGCTGCGGCCCATGAAGAGAAAAATAAGAGAAATGGGCTACGACCCAAGCCCTTTTAATTAAAATCGTGTACTAACTATTTCTTCATATTTTTACAGGTACCGAGTCCGCAATTACCGGCCTGATCGAATATTTCACCATCTTCGATATTGGTGACAATTTCCTAAACTCGAGCTTTAGAGCTCACTTTGCCTTTATTAAAATTGATAATTTAATTTATTGCTTATTCGTATGCACGATTATTTAGAATCGTTAGAATTCGAATTAATCTGTTTGCAGAATGTTTACACTGATGAGTGCTTTAATTTTATGTTTGTTTCGTGTGCAGCTTTGACTCCACGAATAGAGTTTTATTTACGCTTATGAATGAGCTTTATGCATTATGCACATCAAATATGGATTTATTTATGTGCATCAATAGTATATTTTATTATATACTCGTAATGACTTTCGACTGACTTGATCGTCGGAGTGTATACGCCGGGGAAACCCCCCGGCGTCCTTTTCAGGTATATGCAGAAGGAACAAGAAGGCATCGGATGCTTCGCCGACTTCAATATTGGTGACGATTTTCCAAACTCAAGCTTTAGAGCTCAATCCCGATTTATTAGAATTTTTAAATTAATTATTATTGCTTGTGCTACTAACCTCGATTTTGTAGGTTAGAATTAATCGGTATTTGCTCTCAAGTACACTTTTCTCTACCCTTTTATTTATTCGATGCCTTTTGTATATATTTGTATGCATGGATTATTTAAAATTGTTAGTATAAAAATCAATTTGATTGCATGAGAATAATTTGATTAATAACTCCCTTTAATAATTTCACTCCAAATCGACCCTTGCTTGAATGAACTAGGCTTAGTAATTACTCCACGTTTATTTTATTAAATGCATGAAATTTAAATAGGACTAGTAATCAAACATCACGCTTTAATCTAAGTGCATGATTATTAATTACTAAAATCCTCAAATCTTAAATAAATCCCTAAAAATAAAAAATGAATAAAATCAATCAAAGAAAAAATAAACAAAGTAGTAATCAAAACAATAGGATTTAAATCTTTTCCAATAACTCAGGTTCCCTCAAAAATTTTAAGATAGTAAATCACCAAAGAAAATAATCATTTGAAAGCGGAAAGATAGTAAATGGGCTCTAAGCCCAACTCGTAGAAAATATCTCCATATTTAATCCCCCTTATCATTAGAGCTACCTTCTAAAATGAGATTTAAATCTTTAATGTTGCGTGATCGTTTAAATTTAGCAATCCCTTGATATTTACTTTATGCTCATGGATGTATTAATGTTATATCTTTGACGAATGTGTTATGTGCGCGGCTTCGACCCCACTTCCCAGTTTTTCTCTTTTCAATGTGTTTTCTCGCATTCATATAAATGGTACTTTGCTAGTCTATGCATGCTTAGAATCACCTAGTAAATAGGATTAATCATATGCATTTGCCCGATGATGTAGTAACTCATCTGTGATGATAGTGATTTCGATCGCCGTGATTCGTCTATGATTTACTAGGGTCGTCGCTTTAGTAAAGATTAATAATAAAATGGTAGTAATTTCACTTAATCAATCTTGCATGTAATCTGACTAATTTTTGAACTCGATTAAATATAACCGGAATAGGTATGCAAACCGACCTTTTTCTTTTTTAGAGGATAAAATGTTTATTTTCTTTTTAACAACTCGACAATAATTAGGATAAAATCAACCGAACCAACTAAAGAATTAAAGCGACGATCCCCCCTGAGGGCCCCAAATTACTTGTTTTTAACATGATTTTAAAACACCTCTTTTTAGAACTGGTAACCTTTTTAGGATGAGACTTGGGTGCCTCACACATTCCCAAGTCCATAAAACGACCCCGAACCGTTGTTCTCGGGTTTAGACCCTTTTTATTTGTGCCTTAGTTTTTGTTTTATTTTCTTCTTCTTTTTCAGACTTTTAGGTTTCCCTAAACCTTAGAAAAAATAGGGTGGCGACTTCATTGTATGTGTTTTTCATTCGTCCCAAATCGCTCGCGACGGCGCGACAGTTTGGCGACTTCACTGGGGATCTTAGGGTCGAAGCCGGAATTATTTGCTTGAGGTGTTTATTGTTATTATTTATTTATTCGCTTAGATATCAACTGTTGTCTTCTCATTCACATCACGCATAATGCCCTTTCGCCGGGCCTTCCCAAATAGGATTAGGTTGGTATTAGTGAAGCCCTGAGGACTTGGGTCCCAGTCAGCTTTCATGAACCCTAACTCGGACTAGAACCCCTAAATGGGTGAGCGCCCCGATTCCTTTATGTTTCGGTCAGCAATCACATATCCATTTACTGAGGGACCACTTCTATGGTATCGTCCGGGAGCCTTTCAGCCAGTTAGAAGTAGTTGCAATTACCCTAGCATATGCATCATGATCGCATGTATATGTTCCAATTTGCTTCATCATTCATGAATATATCCCATGTATATGTTCCAGTTTGCCTCATTATTGCCATGATATATCGCATGTATATTTTCCAAATTGCTTCGTTATTGCCATTATTCTCTCTTCTGCGATTTTAATTTATATCCTTTCAAGGTATTAAATTCTATCCTTATTATTGCTTTTATTAAACCCACCCTTTACTCCTTCTGTTTTCCTATATTAACACGCATATCATGCATCATTCAGGCGAAATTTAGGATTTAAATTTCTGCAATGCACAAGTGATCAAAACCTAGGATTTTAGAAAATGATGTGATATCATTTTTCCTTCCTAGAAATGGAGTTTAAGCTGCCTCTATAGGGACTAGATTTGAATAAAACCTTCTTCCAAGGCACTCAGTTGCCCAACTTGGAAATATCATATAGCAAATACTTGGCTAATTTTCGAAGATAAATCAATCTATCATGATTAAAATGAATTCAGAAAAAATTAGGATAGTTGGACCTTAAGTCAGATGCACACATGCATACATTTTTTTCTTATGCCCATACTTACATCTATCTGTTTTCTTTATTTTCAGGAAGGTTAAAGATAGAACTATTCCCCCGAAAGCTCTTCAAACACAGAAAAGGACAGAACTGGTCATGAGGATAGCAGAGCTAAAGGAGCAACTCCAAACTACTTCAGAACGGGTACTACAAGCAAAAAGAATGGGACAAGATGACACTTGATTATCCGCCTCTTCCATTCATACAACGGGGCCTACTATCACGAGTCCCTCTATGCCCTAATCTGTAATTGGCGCAATTGGACAAGGAACTCCGGATTACACTCTAGAGTATTATTCCGCCTTTAAAGCACATGTTCGTCACTTGATCAAATGTGGATGGGCCTCCTTCGAAAGATTCACCAAAAGACCATATGACCCCCCCAAAGAACCAAAAAAAAAATAATAATAATTCCCAATCAAAATCACCAAAACTATCGTCGGAACCAAGAAACGTTTCCACTTTTCCCATCATCCCCACTACAAATATCACAACACATACAAATAAGACCATATAACCCACCAAAGAACACAAAAAAAACCAAGATAACCAAAACTATCGAGCCACTACTACCTCTTCCAAAAATCTACGAGCATCTTCTAAGCAGCCGATTAGATCATACCAACTCCAATCCGACCTTTCCAAGCTTATCTCCCGAAGGGGTTCGATCCTAATGTTACATATGCATACCATGCGGGAACTCGGAGTCACACTCTAAAGAATTGTTCCATCTTTCAAGGCACAGGTTCGTCACTTGATCAAGTGCGGATGGATCCTCTTCGAAGGATTAATCAAAGGACTTAACACAATAATCAACCCTCTTCCGAATCATTCCTTAGGTGATGAAGGAGTGAATATTATTTCAGTCAAGAAGATTGATGATCCCTTTCCTTTAAGCGTTGGGGTTACCACGAGAAAAGCTTTTCTTTGCGCTAGTCAAAGGAAGATATCTGCGACATTCAGAGGATAATTTGAGAAGATTGTTTATTTTGCCTGGGGGCAAGTAAGCATAGAATCCAAGATTGTGAAGATTGTTTATTTTGCCTGGGGGCAAGTAAGCATAGAATCCAGGATTGTGCGATCTTCTTACAGAATGTGGAATAGTTGATAGATTTTGGAGGCATCCATGGTTGAGAAGAAAACTCATGGGATAAAAGAGGTCGATGTTATCAAAGAAGGCCTTCCCACCCTTTATTCCTTCAAGCATGTATCCCAAACATGTGCTCCTACCACGGCTCCTTGCGAGTTAGCTTTTTCTAAGATTGTCCAGAATATTTCTAGTAAGGATTCGCATGCGATCCCTTTCAGATTATGGGCGTGAAGTTGTCGCTACCCCAACGAGGCCGGTAATGGAAGAAACTGCTGATTGACGTCTGATTTCATGATTTTTTTACCATCTTAAAACTACCTTGTTTATGGTAAAAATGGTGCCTTTCATGGGAATGAAGAAAATATCAGCTTTCAGCACAAACTAGCGATCTTGGGTGCAGTCTTGCCTAAAGTCTGCCGATCTAAAAACGTGTAAAGCTAGGAGTATTGAAATACTATTACTGGAGTGTGGATGACAGCTGGATTTGCGCCGGAGGAAATAAGAGAAAAGCTATCTCTAGAGCAAAAATCAGACAAACGACCAATCTTAGCTAAGATTGCCAAGTATGCCAAAAATGTGATGTGGTATGAGTCACGGGACTCTGAGCCAAAAGGATGGATTGGACAACTGGAGACAGACAGAGAAGATCATTCATGATCTAAGATTGCATCCTTTTAGGGATTATCCTCTTTTGAACAAAACAATCTACTTCTATTTTATTCGGACTTGAACAATGTTTATCTTTATCTTAAGGAGTTTGGATTTTGGAAAGAAACGTAAGGGGCGGGGACTCTAGCTTTGTTAAAAGCTAGGGAAGGCTGTCAATTATGGGATCTTCCATCTTTCATCTTCCTTCTTCCACCATTGCTAAAATTGGGGGGCATGACCAAGAGTGGGAGGTGTTATACCTCCAATGAAGTTGAAAAGCGAAGCAAGCCCATGGTTCTCAAGAATAGTACAATAGAATCCCCAAAGATCATCAACTAGAGATCTACTTGGGTCAATACAACTTCGACATTCCATATTTATACTCATGGAGAAAAAGAACCATCTTGAAACTCATTGAAAAGGTCTGGAGAGCCAACATGTAAATTGGACCACTACCATGCTTCCCAAACGTCTCTCTTAAAAGAGATTATCGCCGCAATGGAGGATGAGATTGAGGCTCCACACAGGTCAGCCCAATTAGTAGAAAGGTCATAAAAGCACCCATCAAGAGGTGAACTTGGGGGCAAGCAGTGAAATAGTCGAGATTGGAATGATCTCGAACTCTAGGAGAAGTTGATTTCACTCCTCAATGAGTAAATGGATGTATTCGTACAATCGTATAAAGATACGTCGGGTCGCTACCCTAATACATTTGAGCATTGCATTCCGATGAAGCATGAGTCCAAGTCGACGACATCGAATCTCCTCATCTGGCCGTCACAAGATGAATGGCATAGTGAAGCTAACCAATAACTTGAAGAAGATTACCCAGAAGATGGTGATCACTTATAAGGATTGACACGACATGCTTCCTTTTCCTTTGCACGCTTATCATAGTGCTATTCGCACTTCTATGGGAAGCAACTCTTTATTCCCTAGTTTACAACATGGAAGCAGTAATTCCACTCGAGGTGGAAAGTCCTTCTGTCAAAGTCTTGGCTGAATCAGGAAGAATCCTATTGGGCGAAAGAGAGGTATGAACAGGGTAATGATTGACGGCCATGAGGATGGTTAATGCTTATAAAAAGAAAGAGCGACCTCGCGAGTTCAGAGCCGAGGAGTGAGTAGTGAAAAAGGTCTTTCCTCATCAGGAGGACGATCTAGAAAAGTGGGCTCCCAAGTATGAAGGTCCTTATGTGATCAAGCACACATTCTCGGAAAATGGCTTTAATACTTACCGACATGAATGGCGATGATCGATCAAAAAATGATGTGGCGGTTCAAACCCCCACTTTTCAACCTTGTGTGGCGGTTCAAAACCCCCACTCTTCAAAAATCTTGTATGGCGGTTCAAACCCCACTCTTCAAAAATTGTGCGGTGGTTCAAAACCCCCACATTTCAAAAATCATGTGGCAGTTCAAAACCTCCACATTTCAAAAATCATGCGGCGGTTCAAAACCCCCACATTTCAAAAATCATGTGGCGGTTCAAACCCCACCTTTCAAAAATCATGTGGCGGTTTAAAACCCCACGTTACAAAAATCGTGTGGCGGTTTAAACCCCACCTTTCAAAAAATCGTGTGGTGGTTCAAACCCCACATTTCAAAAAAATCGTGTGGCGGTTCAAACCCTACATTTTAAGAAAAATCGTGTGGCGGTTCAAACCCCACATTTCAAAAAAATCGTGTGGCGGTTCAAACCCCACATTTTAAAAATCGTGTGGCGGTTCAAACCCCACATTTCAAAAAAATCGTGTGGCGGTTCAAACCCCACATTTCAAAAATCGTGTGGCGGTTCAAACCCCACATTTCAAAAAATCGTGTGGCGGTTCAAACCCCACATTTTAAGAAAAATCGTGTGGCGGTTCGAACCCCACCTTTCAAAAAATAATGTGGTGGTTCAAAAAACTCCACCTTTCAAAAATCTTGTGGCGGTTCAAACCCCACCTTGCAAAAATCGTGTGGCGGTTTAAACCCCACCTTTCAAAAAATCAAATTGTGCGGTGGTACAAAATCCCCACCTTTCAAAAATCGTGTGGCGGTTCAAACCCCACCTTTTAAAAAGTCAAATCACGTGGCGGTCCAAACCCCACCTTTCAAAAATCGTGGCGTTTCAAACCCCACCTTTCAAATTGTGTGGTGGTTTTTTAAAAAAATCGTGTGGCGGTTCAAAAATCCCACTTTTCAAAAAATCATGTGGCGGTTCAAACCCCACCTTTCAAAAATCGTGGCGGTTCAAACCCCACCCTTCAAAAATCGTGTGGTGGTTCAAACCCCACCTTTCAAAAATATTGTGCGGTGATACAAAATCCCCACCTTTCAAAAAAAATCAAATGCTTTAAAGCTTACTAATATTGATGAATTCAACCTTTGTTTTGCAGAGTCAGTCATGATTATCATCATCCCAACAGCATCAGCGTCAGTGTCCGAGTGGAACTAAACTTGCGAGGCATCCGAGTGGAGCCACCAGCTTCTGAGTAGAGCTGGATTTATATTTATGCATCGCGGTATTCGAGGGGAGACGTCCGAGTGAATCCGCATTTTACTTTCTGTAAGACATCCGAGTGGAGTCATCAGTGTCCGAGTGGAACTGAGTTTTTTAGGCATCCGAGTGGAGCCATCAGCGTCCGTGTAGAGCTGAATTTTCCAACATCCGAGTGGAGTTGTCGGCACCTGAGTAGAGCCGTTATTTCAAGACGTCCGAGTAGAGTCATCAGTGTCCGAGTGGAACTGAATTTACAAGGCATCCGAGTGGAGCCACCAGCGTCTGAGTAGAGCTGGATTTATGTTTATGCATCGCGGTATTCGAGGGGAGACGTCCGAGTGAAACCGCATTTTACATTCCTGCAAGGCATCCGAGTGGAGCCATCAGCGTCCAAGTGGAGCTGAATTTATTTTCGTGCAATTTAAATTCACACGTCAACATACGAATTGAGGTACATTTACATTTAAGCAATTTAAATTTTAGCATCAGCATCCGAAGGGAGCCCAACGTCCGAGTGGAGGTAAATTTATATTTTTTTGTGCAATTTACATTTTTGCATCGACGACTGAGTAAAGGTAAGCTTACAATAAAGCAATTTAGTTCTTTACATCAATGTCCACATCAACATCCTACTGGAGGTAAATTTACATTTAAGCAATTTATATTTCTGCAAGATGTCCGAGTGGAGGTGAGCTAATATTTTCGCAAATTACGTTTCTACATCATGGTGTCCGAGTGGAACCATTTTCTTTTTTTCTATTATAAGATTTATGCCCTTCGATGTCTATGACATGTTCATCCTACATTTAGAATATTCGTGATACTGGGGCAACCATCTTTAATGCTCATCAAAAATTTAAAGTTACACTTTATTTTTGATAAGACATTAAAGAGGGGGCAACTGTTGCTACCCGATTTTTGGACACGAGTAATTTAAATCGTCCTTTATTAACGCATATCCGCATATTTTTATCATTCATCAATTTGGTAATTTTACATAAATAATTTGTGTGTTATTATTATTATTATTGCCTCATGACATTTTTATTCCAAGTCTCTATCAGGTTTCAAATGTGTTCGAACAAAATAATATAAACATCCATCCGCCGAACGCAACGGCTCCTCTTCCTAATTTTCAAAAGAACTCCGACAACACTACCTCTCTTCTTCCTCATTTTTCTAAATCAGATCTCTGACAATCCAATATTCTTCCGTAAAGATCGCTGACATCGCGGCTGGCAAATCTCCCATTTTTCAAATGAGAATCTGATATGCGCGGCTCATCCAGGAAAATCTTGCACACCGCTGCTCTTTCCCTCACCAACTCTACTGCTCACCACCCTCCTATAAATACTCCCGCTCATTCACCTTCAAAGGGGAGGACAGAAGAAAAAAAAACAGCCTTACATCAAACCGATCCTCCCAAAATCATCCTCCTGCCAAACCAATTACCCCAGAAGCAGCCATTACACAAACCCACCAAAATCATCCTCTGCGCAAACCAAATTAATCCAGATCAATCACCAAGATTAGCCTCATCTCCCTCAATCCAAATTAAATCCGCCTCTGCCAATTAAATCCAATCCTTTGCCCAATTAATTCCAAATCCGAATCCCCTCCCAAATTAATCAATCCAATTCCAATCCTTCTGCCCAATTAATTCCAAATCCCGAATCCTCCATTCCAGCCTTTCCCAAATTAATCCCAGCTAAAATCCTCACTGCAATTAACCCACTGCAAAAAACCAATTCCAATCCTAAATCCTCTGCAAATTAAACCATAAATCCACAACCGAATTCGATCCAAATTAAATACCAAATCCATCCAGCCAAACCCGAAAAATCCAACTACCAATTAAACAAACCAGAAATCAACCCAATTAAATCAAAAGCCATCTCCCTACCAATTTCCTAAAATCACCACTACTAAAACACCAAAACCAAACCCGAAGCATCAACCATCCCAAATCAACTAAACCCAAATCAACTGGACCACTGCTAAACCCAAATCCGTTCAGTCCAAACCTCAGCCGCATCCAAATATCCCGAACTGCCAATCACTGTCGGCCAAAACACAAACAACCCAATCAAACCGGGCATCACCCGAGCCAACCAGCATCGCTGCGCCATCTCTTCCTCGGCCTCCAGCGCCATCCGATCTCCATTGCCGCCCGTCGCCATTGCTGCTGCTTACTGCCGCGTCACACACCGCAGCCAGCGCCTCCGCCACCGCCGCTGCTGCCCACTGCCCAGCCGCTGCTCGCCACCAGCCCTGCCGCCAATGCTTGCTCCTTGGCCGGAAGGAACAAAAGAAGGAAAGAAAAAAATAAAGGAGAAGAAAAAAAAGAACTGCGTGCTGCAGCCCTAAAATGAGAAAAGAATGAAAGGAAAAAAGAAAGAAAGGAGAAGATGGTCGGCCATCTTAGAAAAGAAAAGAAAGATGGGCTTGGCCCAAAATGAAAAGGAAATAAAAGAAAGAAGAAAAAAAAGGGCTTCGGCCCAACCAAAGAAAAATGAAAAAATGGGCTGCAGCCCATGAAGAGAAAAATAAGAGAAATGGGCTACGACCCAAGCCCTTTTAATTAAAATCGTGTACTAACTATTTCTTCATATTTTTACAGGTACCGAGTCCGCAATTACCGGCCTGATCGAATATTTCACCATCTTCGATATTGGTGACAATTTCATAAACTCGAGCTTTAGAGCTCACTTTGCCTTTATTAAAATTGATAATTTAATTTATTGCTTATTCGTATGCACGATTATTTAGAATCGTTAGAATTCGAATTAATCTGTTTGCAGAATGTTTACACTGATGAGTGCTTTAATTTTATGTTTGTTTCGTGTACAGCTTTGACTCCACGAATAGATTTTTATTTACGCTTATGAATGAGCTTTATGCATTATGCACATCAAATATGGATTTATTTATGTGCATCAATAGTATATTTTATTATATACTCGTAATGACTTTCGACTGACTTGATCGTCGGAGTGTATACGCCGGGGAAACCCCCCGGCGTCCTTTTCAGGTATATGCAGAAGGAACAAGAAGGCATCGGATGCTTCGCCGACTTCAATATTGGTGACAATTTTCCAAACTCAAGCTTTAGAGCTCAATCCCGATTTATTAGAATTTTTAAATTAATTATTATTGCTTGTGCTACTAACCTCGATTTTGTAGGTTAGAATTAATCGGTATTTGCTCTCAAGTACACTTTTCTCTACCCTTTTATTTATTCGATGATTTTTGTATATATTTGTATGCATGGATTATTTAAAATTGTTAGTATAAAAATCAATTTGATTGCATGAGAATAATTTGATTAATAACTCCCTTTAATAATTTCACTCCAAATCGACCCTTGCTTGAATGAACTAGGCTTAGTAATTACTCCACGTTTATTTTATTAAATGCATGAAATTTAAATAGGACTAGTAATCAAACATCACGCTTTAATCTAAGTGCATGATTATTAATTACTAAAATCCTCAAATCTTAAATAAATCCCTAAAAATAAAAAATGAATAAAATCAATCAAAGAAAAAATAAACAAAGTAGTAATCAAAACAATAGGATTTAAATCTTTTCCAATAACTCAGGTTCCCTAAAAAATTTTAAGATAGTAAATCACCAAAGAAAATAATCATTTGAAAGCGGAAAGATAGTAAATGGGCTCTAAGCCCAACTCGTAGAAAATATCTCCATATTTAATCCCCCTTATCATTAGAGCTACCTTCTAAAATGAGATTTAAATCTTTAATGTTGCGTGATCGTTTAAATTTAGCAATCCCTTGATATTTACTTTATGCTCATGGATGTATTAATGTTATCTTTGACGAATGTGTTATGTGCGCGGCTTCGACCCCACTTCCCAGTTTTTCTCTTTTCAACGTGTTTTCTCGCATTCATATAAATGGTACTTTGCTAGTCTATGCATGCTTAGAATCACCTAGTAAATAGGATTAATCATATGCATTTGCCCGATGATGTAGTAACTCATCTGTGATGATAGTGATTTCGATCGCCGTGATTCGTCTATGATTTACTAGGGTCGTCGCTTTAGTAAAGATTAATAATAAAATGGTAGTAATTTCACTTAATCAATCTTGCATGTAATTTGACTAATTTTTGAACTCGATTAAATATAACCGGAATAGGTATGCAAACCGACCTTTTTCTTTTTTAGAGGATAAAATGTTTATTTTCTTTTTAACAACTCGACAATAATTAGGATAAAATCAACCGAACCAACTAAAGAATTAAAGCGACGATCCCCCCTGAGGGCCCCAAATTACTTGTTTTTAACATGATTTTAAAACACCTCTTTTTAGAACTGGTAACCTTTTTAGGATGAGACTTGGGTGCCTCACACCTTCCCAAGTCCATAAAACGACCCCGAACCGTTGTTCTCGGGTTTAGACCCTTTTTATTTGTGCCTTAGTTTTTGTTTTATTTTCTTCTTCTTTTTCAGACTTTTAGGTTTCCCTAAACCTTAGAAAAAATAGGGTGGCGACTTCATTGTATGTGTTTTTCATTCGTCCCAAATCGCTCGCGACGGCGCGACAATGCAGACTTGATTTCTCACCTTGGTGCTATGATCGGTCCAACCAAAGGGAGTTAGCACACAACCGACTGGAAGTTTTCTCCAAAATGGGATGATGGTGCCGAACCACCAACATCGTGCAATCCAGAGGGCATGATGAGAAACCACACACAAGAAAATTAAAGGGTACGCAAGCAAGCATAATTTAAAGACTTAGCAGCAATGAGAGGATAGGATCCTCATCCCAAGACCTTGAGATGAGAAGACAGATCAGCTCTAGCAAGGTATTTCCTAGGACAACAAAACTAATCATACATCTATGTAAATAAATGCACAAGTTGTAATGCCAGAAGAATTCAGAATTGCAAGATGGAGTTGATAAGTCAAGTATTTACATGAGTTCAGTTTTGGGATTTCAATTCTATACAAAGGGGTGAAACACAACAAAAAGGAAAAAGACTCATGCATAAATGAAAACAAGCAGAAGCGCATGCAAAAATAATTGAACTAAACATGCACCAAAAACAAACAGCAGAAAAACATGCATAAAAACAGAAAAACAAACATGCACAAAAATACAAAAAAAAAAAAAAAACAAAAACAAACAAACACGAAAGTGTCTCTCCCCCACACTTAAAGGACACATTGTCCTCAATGTGAAAGAAAGAACACGCACAACAAACAAGCAAACAAACAAAGAGAACAGAACTAAAAATGAAAAAGAGAGGGAAAGAAAATGATAAAACCCGGCGCAATGATCATGGTTGGGGAGGAGCTGGAGGTTTCGGTCAGCTCATCTCAAGGCCTAGAGGAGAGCCGGGAGGCCAGCACTGGAAAAATTCCAAAAATCCATTATTATGCAGAAAAAACGATTAACTAGAAATAAAAACGAAAATAAAAAAAAATGACAACGAAATGAACATGGGTTGCCTCCCATGCAGCGTCCCTCTTTATAGTCTTGGACTAGACATTGAGCGTCACTTTGTCAACCAATCCTACATAATGCTTTGAATGCACGAAGTTTGATGAGAATAATCTCATTTCGTGCATGGTCTCCTACCAAAGAAATCTGCATGCAACCATAAAATGATTCAAATTCTGGTTCGGGTGCATGCATAATAAAAAGACAATATTGGTTGTGAATGGAGGGTAATTCAATAAATGGATCAATGTAATCAAAGAAATTCAGAACTTTCCTTTCACACACAACCGTTTGTGGATTCTCAACCACTTTGATTTCTTCCTCAATCCTCCTCGCATCCTCCTCTAGCTCGATGCTACAACAAGTGTCCACAAACTTCGTCTCCTGCTCTAGTGACATGCTGGAATGAGTTTGGGTCTGATTGGACTGCTTTGACTGAGTGGCAACTTCTGCTGAATTTTCTGGGCTTGTTTCTGATTCTGGGTCGTTCATCTCAAGGCCTTGAGATGAAGCGACCTGCTCGGGCAGATTTTTGTTGCTCACAAAAGAGGCAGTGCTGGCATCAGATTCCACGTTTGGTTGGAAGTTTGAAGGTATGTATCTCTCTCTTTCCTTCTCAAGTGCAAGTTCTCTCATTTGCTTCGCTAACCTTGCTAAATTCTCCTCTGTTTCCTGCATAAATGGAACTAAGATATTCATTAAAATTTCAGAAACATTAGGTACTTGGCTAGGTTGCGGAGGCTGGAAATATTGATGATCAGGAACTGATTGCACTCCATAATCTGATCTTTGTTGGTTCCACCAAGTGGGATAAGGAGTACATATGGATGGATTATAATTTGGCTCATATCCCCACAGTGGCGGACCAAAACATCCTTCATGGCTGGACACATCTCCTACACCAAAACTTTGAGGAATAGGGGCTGATTGAGAAAAATAATTGAAATTGCTCATAAAAAAGAAAACTAAAAATTGTCACAAACAAGAAAAACAAAAATCAGTACACCGTTGTCCCCGGCAGCGGCGCCAATTTATGACGAGGGTGTCGCGGTCCCTGCATAAATAAAAATATTACAACTGGTCACTAAACTACAAATGAATGTAGATAGCGGCAAGAGGTTCGAACACAGGGACAAGTCGGTCCAATCTTTGTTGCTCCTGCAAATGACAATAATCAGTAAAGAGGTGAGAGTTTGATTGGTTGAGAAATAAAAAGAACGAAAATAAGAATGCATGAAAGAAAACAGAAGTGAAATAAAGAAATACAGAAGAGAAAGAAAATCCCTAGTAGAGATCCTTATGTGGTGACAATTCCATACTAGTTGATCATTGACAAAAGCATTTTCAAAACCATTTACATAGAGAAGTTATAGAGATACATCCAGGGGCGATCTCCAAGCCTCCTCCTACTCAAGTCACTCAAGGAGAAGCTCCTTTCGCGACCCTAACTCCCCTAACAATCAAGGATTGCTGGTTCATTGATATGATTAGGAAGGCCCTTCTCAAGACCTTGAGATGGACGCAACTGCAGTCCAGAATTCTCAAAACTTACCCTTTTCTTCTTCTAGTTTCAGGAAGACATCATCCCATCCACTAGTTGTCTACTCGGGTTCTCTATAGTGCAGAAACGCGGCACTACAGGGATTCTACTGTAATCATTCATGCTAAACATAGGTTAGCTAAGCCCAAATTCAACAAGAACAAGTTGTCATTAAAACAAGCAAGAAAAGAGATATGAAAAACGTTTTTATTGAAGATCAAAGAGTCTCACAACCTACTGGAATTATCAACCACAAGATCCCTACTAGGAATGGAGGTTTTTAGTTACAAAACATAAAGGAAAATGATACAAGAACTGCAAAACCAAAAATACACAAAGCTGGAAAATCTGGAAAATGGGAGAAATGCTGATTTTCTCCTCACGTTCCTCCTACTGTCCGAATCCGTTCCTCTGTCCGTTCTGATCTCTATTAATGCCCTTCTGGACGCCAAGATGTCCCTCTCCAAGATGAGACAGCTCCCACTAACAAGTCTCCTCAGTTTGGTCTTCAAGAAGCATGTCCAAATGTGAGAATATTCTTCCCAAAACACAAGGAGAATGTTGTTCTTGTCTTCTATGAACTTGTTAGGAGTGGGAGGAATGATATAGGAACTCAAGAAACTTAGTGTCACTAAAAACGGCGCCCAAGAAGACAGCAAACACACTCAAGACTAAATAATTATGGCGCGCAAAATCATGGTGAGTGCTGTCCAGAACTGGGAACGTCACGGAAGCCTCATCTCAGGGCCTTGAGATGAGTCGAAATGCATCAGCTGAAAATCTGCCAAGGCTGATTGATCAATTGAGCTCTATTCTTTGGCCTTTTCATTCCTTTTCCTACTTCTGGTCATTCAAGTGTAATTCTGGAAAAGGGAAAGAAAAAGGATCAAAGCAGCATGTTTATTGTCTCAAAAACCAAGTAAAGAGACAACAAAACTAAGTGGAATAACAATCAATCATTAACCCAGTCCAATGTGGGCATCAACCAACCACTTTTCAGGCATTTGGATTTTCTTCAAACACCGGGAACTAATGCGAACACGTCCAATTCTCTCTTGCCAGGATCTAGTGTTTCAAGGAGACCATTATCGGGGACGGCAGATTCGGTAGCTGTGTTACACCAGAGAATGGATGAGATGATGCTGTTGTTATCAAGCTTAGCTGGTCAGCCAATGACATATCCCCACCCGCTGCCGAATCTCTCGGTACCCCAAGTCACATTGAATCCAGTAGCCTCGTTGCCGCAGGTGTCACAGCCTCTTCCCCCACCACCTCCGTTTACCCCGGAGATGGGAAGAGGCCAACCTGTCCACCAGAGGTTGCAATCGGAAGTGGTCCTGCGAAGGGAGGAGGGATACATGGAAAATTTTGAGAAAGAAGATGACCAGGGGAAGGAGCGAAGTTTGGCACGAAGTCAGTCACATCGAAGGGTGATACAATCCTAGTTTCTTAGGATGCCTAACACCAACTTTGATCGTTGTTCAAAGACGGATTTCCCTGCGGAATAAGGTAGAACTCACTTGCACAACTTAGCCTGCTGAACGCTAAGCAACAGCCAACCTAAATCCGAACAAGAGAGGGTCCTCGTTGATAATGAACTTGCACAATCTAAGCCTGCTGAACGCTAAGCAACAACCAGCCTAAATCCGAACAAGAGGATAAAAAACAAGTAGGATGCAATTCTAAGATTTACTTGTATACAACTCAAGTATTGCGGACTCAAGAAGAACAAGGTTCAACCAACTTGAACAAGGGCCGAAGATTGAAAGAGAAAATCTCAATTTATCAAATAACAGCCAAGTTTCTAAGGAGGCCAAGAGGCTCCTTATATAAGGTTACAAGCAAACCCTAATTCCATAATAGGAAAATTAACTAAAGTAAACACTTAACTAATTAATTAAATCGTCTAATTAATTAATTAAGCTAAATAAATAGAAAGTCACAGCCTTGCTAAAAAAATAGTCAAACGCGCGTCAGCTCCTGGGCAAGCGAAACGGCCAGGCACCGTTTCCTCCACAACCGATAGAAGCACGAAATGGGCAGGAGCTGTTTTCACAAAGAACAGACAGGCGCTATACGCGGAATGGGCAGAGCAAACGGCACGTGCAACAGATGAGTGAAACGGCAACGGATAAGCAAAACGGACAAGTGCCGATTGTGTGAATCGGTCAAGTGTCGTTTGAGTGAATCGGTCAAGTGCCGTTTAAGTCAATCGGTTTCATGCCGTTTCTAGCAGAATCAACATCGGTCATGGTGAAGGTGAGAAGATTCACCACTCTTGTCGTCTTCTCTCTAAGTGCAGCTTTCTCACTTGTCATCTCACACTCCAGCTCCTTGTGAATGAGGGATGACAATCTGTCTTGAAGCTTTTGAGCTCTGGCTCGAGTCATTGGACCAGCTGGTGGTAACGGCACCTGGATACGTAGATTCACATCATTCCCTCCCCCTTCGGAAGGATTCGCCCTCGAATCCAAATCGGCATCATCAGTAAGTCCATACTCGTCATCTGCATCAAACAAAACTAAGTCAGAAACATTGAAAGTAGAGCTAACGGCACCATACTCACTCGGCAACGCCAGTTTATAGGCGTTTTTGTTGATCTTCTCAATAATCTGGAACGGTCCGTCGCCCCTAGGGGATAGCTTGCCGCGGCGTTGGTCAGGAAAACGCTCCTTGCGCATATGCAACCACACCCAATCGCCAACCTGAAACGTCACTAGCCGTCGGCCATTGTTCCATTTCTGCACAAGCTTCTCATTCATGCGCTCAATGTTCTGTTTTGCCTTAGCATGTAATTGCTTGACAAAATCAGCCTTCTGTGCACCATCTAAACTTACAACATCACTCAAAGGTAAAGGAGTTAAACCCAAAACAGTCCTAGGATTAAATCCATAAACAAGTTCAAACGGCGAGTAATGAGTAGTAGACTGAACAGCACGGTTGTAAGCAAATTCGATAAATGGTAAATGATCAACCCAAGTAGAAACATGCTTACGAACTAAGGTGCGCAAAAGGGAACCAAGGGTCCGATTCACCACCTCGGTTTGACCATCCGTTTGTGGGTGATAAGATGTAGAATACAATAATTTAGTACCAAGCTTCTTCCACAAGACACGCCAAAAATGACTAAGAAACTTAGTATCCCTATCACTCACAATCGTCAAAGGAATACCATGTAAACGGACTACTTCACGAAAGAATAAATCAGCAATCTGAGTAGCATCACAAGTAGTAGAACATGGAATAAAATGGGACATTTTCGAAAATCTGTCCACCACAACAAAGACACTATCCTTTCCGTTCTTAGACCGAGGCAGCCCTACGACGAAGTCCATGGACAAATGGGTCCAAGGATGAGAAGGAACAGGTAACGACATGTATTCTCCATGACCAACAGACTTAGACTTGGCTCTACGACAAATTAAACATCTAGCAATAATGCGCACTACATCACGCTTCATGTGAGGCCTAAAAGTGATCATGTAACACATCTAAGGTCTTAGTCACGCCAAAGTGACCCATCAAACCACCACTATGGGCTTCATGCACAAGTAATTCACGAAGAGAGTAATGAGGAATACACAATTGTTTGCCCCGAAATAAATATCCTTCATGCTTATAAAATTTAGAACCAGAAATAGAAACGCCATGCATATAAATATCACCAAAATCAGAATCGGCAGCATAGAGTTCTATAATGTGCTAAAACCCAAGCAATTTGGCATTAAGAGAAGTAATTAACGCGTACCTTCACGATAGTGCATCAACAACAATATTCTCTTTACCTTGCTTGTATTGAATGTGATAAGGGAAAGCCTCAATAAATTCCATCCAAACGGCATGTCGCCGATTGAGCTTCCCTTGTCCCTTGAGGTACTTCAAGCTCAAATGGTCAGTGTGGATGATGAACTCTCTCGGCATCAGGTAGTGTTGCCATGTCTCCAACGCTCGGACAAGAGCATAGAATTCCTTATCATAGGTCGGATACCTGAGTTGAGCATCCTTGAGCTTCTCACTGAAAAAGGCAATCGGTCGTTTCTCCTGCATCAGAACGGCACCAATTCCTAACCCGCTGGCGTCACACTCTATCTCAAACGCCTTGCTGAAGTCGGGCAAAGCTAGCACTGGAGCGGTACAGAGTCGCTCCTTGAGTGTAGCAAACGCCTCCTCCTATAGGTGTTCCCACCTGAAAACAACATTCTTCTTTGTTAAATCATTCAAAGCAACAACGATGGTGCTAAAGTCCTTTACAAATCGCCGATAGAAGCTCGCCAACCCATGGAATGATCGCACATCACTAATGGTCTTTGGCGTCGGCCACTCCTGAATCGCGCGGATCTTTTCTTCATCCACTTTAACGCCATCTGCACTTACAATAAAACCAAGAAAACCAACTTGTTCCATTGCGAAAGAACACTTACTAGGTTTAGCATATAATTTCTGCTCACGAAGTGTTAGGAAAACCTCCCGAAGATGTAAAACATGCTCATCAAATGATTTGCTGTAGATTAAAATATCATCAAAATAAACAACAATAAATCTGCCAATTAAGTGCCTAAGTACATGGTTCATTAACCTCATAAAGGTGCTAGGAGCATTAGTCAAGCCAAACGGCATAACCATCCATTCATATAAACCATACTTAGTTTTAAAAGCAGTTTTCCATTCATCTCCTTCTTTCATATGAATCTGGTGGTAGCCACTCATTAAAGCAATTTTAGAAAATATTCTACTACCACTTAATTCGTCTAACATATCATCTAAACGAGGAATAGGGTGTCGATACTTTATAGTGATTTTGTTGATTGCACGACAATCAACACACATGTGCCAACTACCATCTTTCTTTGGAACTAGAATCACCGGAACGGCACATGGAGACAGACTCTCACGCGCAAGTAAATCGTCCACTTGCCGTTGCAGTTCCTTGGTCTCCTCCGGATTGGATCGGTAGGCTGACCGATGAGGAATTGCCGATCCAGGAACAAAGTCAATCTGATGTTCTATCCCTCGGATCGGAGGCAATCCAGGCGGCATCTCCTCGGGCAGAACATCCTCAAATTCCTGCAAAAGAGAAGAAATACCATTCAGAACGGTATGTGGCCGATCCGTGTCATCTGACGTCAGACAGTAAGAGCGAAAACGGATTAAAAGAATAGGACGGCTGGCGTCAAAACAATTTTGTTGAAAAATCAGTGCTCTCCTCACTTCGCTCCCCTTGGCATATACACTCAATTTCTTTTTATTTGCCTCTCCTTTTCTCTCAATGCCACTCTCAGCACGCTTACTCTTTTCGTGCGAATGTTCACACTCTCCCTCTGCATGCTTGCTATTTTCATGCGAATGTTGAAGGCTCACACACTCAGTGTTTCTCTCTGTATTTTTCACATTCAAACCTTCTTTTTCTCTCTCAATCTGTTTTGTGATTTCATATTCAGCGTAAGACTTAGCAAGCCATTGCTAATCTCCAAGTACTTCTGTTGGTGACAACGGGGCTAAGGTGAATTTCCGGCCATCTTTCACCAACTTATAGAGATTCCGTTTTCCCTCATGGGTCGCGTCTCTATCAAACTGCCATGGTCTCCCAAGAATGATATGACTCGCTTGCATAGGAACCACATCACAAAGTACTTCATCCTGGTACTTGCCGATACTAAATTGGACAAGCACCTGCCGATTCACCCTGACACCTGTTTCGTCTGTCATCCAGTGAAGCTGATATGGCTTCGGATGTTTTATCGTCGGTAAGCCCAGTTTATCAACCATCATCCAACTCGCGCAATTTGTGCAACTGCTGTTGTCAATGATAATGGAACATCCTTTCTTGTCTATCACACCACGGGTATGGAACAGATTGGTCCGTTGTGTCTCGTCACACACTTCTTCTGTGGCCTGCACGCTGAGATTCTTACGAACAACAAGTAAATGAACCTGCTCACCGCTCTGACAGTCAACATTCGAATCGGCATGACTATCTTCGGGTTCCGATTCCTCCTGCTCATCATCCGATTCTTCCTCTCCATTCGGCCTGATGATAAAGACTCTTTTATTCGGGCATTCCGATTTCTTATACCCTCGGCCGTTGCACTTCAAACAGACAATGTCTTTAGTGGCTGGCCGATCCACAGGTGGAGTATAAGATTTGGTAGTAGCCGTTTTGAAAGGGATAACGGCAATAGAGGAGCTCTTCGAAACGGAGCCACTTTTTTCTCAATTGGACCACGACGACTTCTTCCAGGATGAGGAATTAGTAGTCGTATAGGAACCTTTAGCTTTCTTATGATGCTTCTCAATCTTTTGAGCCATGTGAAGCATCTCCTCGAGACTGTTGTATTGAGTCAGCTCTAAGACGTCGGCAATCTCAGCATTCAAACCAACAATAAACCGAGCCATTGTTACCTCAGGTTCAGTAATCTTTGCTTGAGCTAAAGCAATCTCCATCTCATTAAAATATGCTCCAACTCCCTTGCTGCCTTGCTTCAAGGTTTGAAGCCGTTGATGAAGCTCACGATGAAAGTGGGAAGGAACAAACTGTTGCCTCATCGCCTGTTTCATCTCACCCCAATTATCAATCGGACCAGCATAAACAGCTGCTTGAGCTGCTCCCACCAATGACTAGCATACCCACTGAATTCGACTGCTGCCAGCTGAACCTTTTTACTCTCCGAATAATTGTGGCATAAGAAGATAGCATCTACCTTCCGTTCCCAAGTCAAGAATGCATCAGGGTCGTCAGTACCCTCAAACGGAGGTATTTTCATTTTGATGCTGCTGAGAGTAGCATCCAATCGGTCCTCCTCCCGTTCTCTTCTACTACCCCGACCATCTCTTCTCTCCCCTCTCGGTCCATCCTGAGCATATATCCAGCCCTCTCCCCCGTCAGGTTCTTCTTCCAGATCAGGTTGTGGAACTTGCGGTCCACGTCTAGCAAGTCGTCTGACAAGATCACGCTGCCGATTCACATCACGTGGTCAACGGGAGTTGTCATCCTCTTCGGACAGATCGGTCATCTGTCCATCACGTCGGTCCTCCGCTGCTCTGGGGTTCGGGTTTATAGTGGCTAACGCTTCCACCCGAGCCATTCGTGCATCAGCAGTTAGTTGCCTTTCAGTCATTGCTCTGAGCTGTTCCGTTATGTTAGCTAACATAGCCGACAAATCGGGTTGTTGTAATCCTTCTTGAGACATCTATAAGTTTCCTGAAATTCACAACACAAAAGAAAACGTAAAATTGCACTAACCTAGCACTCCCTCACGTGTTTACTCTCGTGTTTAATCACTCTAATAATCTCGCAAAATCACTCAAAATAATCCCTGCAATTGTTCAAGCGTTATTGAGACTCAAGAGTTCAAAGAAAAGCTTCCAAGAAGACTCTCAAAGAAAACCGGCTACAAAGCAATCGGTGATACTTGTTATTTGAATAATTGCAAAAGCAATCAATTAATCGAATAACAAGTGGAATAGAATATCAAGGAATCAAAGAAAAAGCTCTAGTTGACTCGAAGGACTCAAATAAAACTAATCTCCAATTCTCATCTCAAAATAATATGGTATAGTTTATTATGTATGGGTGAAGGAATAATCTAATAATTGTCTAAGAATGTGGGAGACAAAAAGAAAGAATATTCCCAAACTAAAGTGGTATTGGGTGCGGGACAAGACAAAGTGGAAGGATAGGTTGCCTTCTACTTTTAGAAAAAATTATTGTACAATCTGAAAAGTATGTTTAATTAAATGATTGCACATGGGATGCCCAATTTGAACAGATGTGGGATCGGCGGACAAACAACACAATTTGACTTTCTTGCCACTGGAATGGATCAAACCAGATTCTTGTGTTGCTTCCTTGTATAAGAATATATATATTTTTTATCCTGAAAGCACAAATCCCAGTTTAGTAGAACGAATGTAACTTTCGTTTCAGGTGTCCAAATCACTCGATTCCTTTTGATTCGGAATCCTAACAGGTACAACTTTCCAACGAGACCACAAACACCCAAATCGGATTTCAATAGCTATTTATTAAAATTCGATTTTGATACTGCCAGAAAATTGCACATGTAACGAACCAAGCACAGCAAAGAAATCAGTTTTGAATGGAGTAGAATGAATTACCGATTTCAATGATGAAAACTTGAAACAAATAAAGATTCTTACCAATCTTTGAACGCCTTAAGCTCCGCTACCAAGTGATACGATCCTGGTTTCCTAGGATGCGTAACACCAACTTTGATCGTTGTTCAAAGACGGATTTCCCTGCGGAATAAGGTAGAACTCACTTGCACAACTTAAGCCTGCTGAACGCTAAGCAACAGCCAACCTAAATCTGAACAAGAGAGGGTCCTCGTTGATAATGAACTTGCACAATCTAAGCCTGCTGAACGCTAAGCAACAGCCAACCTAAATCCGAACAAGAGGATAAACAACAAGTAGGATGCAATTCCAAGATTTACTTGTATACGACTCAAGTATTGCGGACTCAAGAAGAACAAGGTTCAACCAACTTGAACAAGGGCCGGAGATTGAAAGAGAAAATCTCAATTTATCAAATAACAGCCAAGTTTCTAAGGAGGCCAAGAGGCTCCTTATATAAGGTTACAAGCAAACCCTAATTCCATAATAGGAAAATTAACTAAAGTAAACACTTAACTAATTAATTAAATCGTCTAATTAATTAATTAAGCTAAATAAATAGAAAGTCACAGCCTTGCTAAAAAAACAGTCAAACGCGCGTCAGCTCCTGGGCAAGCGAAACGGCCAGGCACCGTTTCCTCCACAGTCGATAGAAGCACGAAATGGGCAGGAGCCGTTTTCATAAAGAACAGACGGGCGCTATACGAGGAACGGGCAGAGCAAACGGCACGTGCAACAGATGAGTGAAACGGCAACGGATAAGCAAAACGGACAAGTGCCGATTGTGTGAATCGGTCAAGTGTCGTTTGAGTGAATCGGTCAAGTGCCGTTTAAGTCAATCGGTTTCATGCCGTTTCTAGCAGAATCAACATCGGTCATGGTGAAGGTGAGAAGATTCACCACTCTTGTCGTCTTCTCTCTAAGTGCAGCTTTCTCACTTGTCATCTCACACTCCAGCTCCTTGTGAATGAGGGATGACAATCTGTCTTGAAGCTTTTGAGCTCTGGCTCGAGTCATTGGACCAGCTGGTGGTAACGGCACCTGGATACGTGGATTCACATCATTCCCTCCCCCTTCGGAAGGATTCGCCCTCGAATCCAAATCGGCATCATCAGTAAGTCCATACTCGTCATCTGCATCAAACAAAACTAAGTCAGAAACATTGAAAGTAGAGCTAACGGCACCATACTCACTCGGCAACGCCAGTTTATAGGCGTTTTTGTTGATCTTCTCAATAATCTGGAACGGTCCGTCGCCCCTAGGGGATAGCTTGCCGCGGCGTTGGTCAGGAAAACGCTCCTTGCGCATATGCAACCACACCCAATCGCCAACCTGAAACGTCACTAGCCGTCGGCCATTGTTCCATTTCTGCACAAGCTTCTCATTCATGCGCTCAATGTTCTGTTTTGCCTTAGCATGTAATTGCTTGACAAAATCAGCCTTCTGTGCACCATCTAAACTTACAACATCACTCAAAGGTAAAGGAGTTAAACCCAAAACAGTCCTAGGATTAAATCCATAAACAAGTTCAAACGGCGAGTAATGAGTAGTAGACTGAACAGCACGGTTGTAAGCAAATTCGATAAATGGTAAATGATCAACCCAAGTAGAAACATGCTTACGAACTAAGGTGCGCAAAAGGGAACCAAGGGTCCGATTCACCACCTCGGTTTGACCATCCGTTTGTGGGTGATAAGATGTAGAATACAATAATTTAGTACCAAGCTTCTTCCACAAGACACGCCAAAAATGACTAAGAAACTTAGTATCCCTATCACTCACAATCGTCAAAGGAATACCATGTAAACGGACTACTTCACGAAAGAATAAATCAGCAATCTGAGTAGCATCACAAGTAGTAGAACATGGAATAAAATGGGACATTTTCGAAAATCTGTCCACCACAACAAAGACACTATCCTTTCCGTTCTTAGACCGAGGCAGCCCTACGACGAAGTCCATGGACAAATGGGTCCAAGGATGAGAAGGAACAGGTAACGACATGTATTCTCCATGACCAACAGACTTAGACTTGGCTCTACGACAAATTAAACATCTAGCAATAATGCGCACTACATCACGCTTCATGTGAGGCCTAAAAGTGATCATGTAACACATCTAAGGTCTTAGTCACGCCAAAGTGACCCATCAAACCACCACTATGGGCTTCATGCACAAGTAATTCACGAAGAGAGTAATGAGGAATACACAATTGTTTGCCCCGAAATAAATATCCTTCATGCTTATAAAATTTAGAACCAGAAATAGAAACGCCATGCATATAAATATCACCAAAATCAGAATCGGCAGCATAGAGTTCTATAATGTGCTAAAACCCAAGCAATTTGGCATTAAGAGAAGTAATTAACGCGTACCTTCACGATAGTGCATCAACAACAATATTCTCTTTACCTTGCTTGTATTGAATGTGATAAGGGAAAGCCTCAATAAATTCCATCCAAACGGCATGTCGCCGATTGAGCTTCCCTTGTCCCTTGAGGTACTTCAAGCTCAAATGGTCAGTGTGGATGATGAACTCTCTCGGCATCAGGTAGTGTTGCCATGTCTCCAACGCTCGGACAAGAGCATAGAATTCCTTATCATAGGTCGGATACCTGAGTTGAGCATCCTTGAGCTTCTCACTGAAAAAGGCAATCGGTCGTTTCTCCTGCATCAGAACGGCACCAATTCCTAACCCGCTGGCGTCACACTCTATCTCAAACGCCTTGCTGAAGTCGGGCAAAGCTAGCACTGGAGCGGTACAGAGTCGCTCCTTGAGTGTAGCAAACGCCTCCTCCTATAGGTGTTCCCACCTGAAAACAACATTCTTCTTTGTTAAATCATTCAAAGCAACAACGATGGTGCTAAAGTCCTTTACAAATCGCCGATAGAAGCTCGCCAACCCATGGAATGATCGCACATCACTAATGGTCTTTGGCGTCGGCCACTCCTGAATCGCGCGGATCTTTTCTTCATCCACTTTAACGTCATCTGCACTTACAATAAAACCAAGAAAACCAACTTGTTCCATTGCGAAAGAACACTTACTAGGTTTAGCATATAATTTCTGCTCACGAAGTGTTAGGAAAACCTCCCGAAGATGTAAAACATGCTCATCAAATGATTTGCTGTAGATTAAAATATCATCAAAATAAACAACAATAAATCTGCCAATTAAGTGCCTAAGTACATGGTTCATTAACCTCATAAAGGTGCTAGGAGCATTAGTCAAGCCAAACGGCATAACCATCCATTCATATAAACCATACTTAGTTTTAAAAGCAGTTTTCCATTCATCTCCTTCTTTCATATGAATCTGGTGGTAGCCACTCATTAAAGCAATTTTAGAAAATATTCTACTACCACTTAATTCGTCTAACATATCATCTAAACGAGGAATAGGGTGTCGATACTTTATAGTGATTTTGTTGATTGCACGACAATCAACACACATGTGCCAACTACCATCTTTCTTTGGAACTAGAATCACCGGAACGGCACATGGAGACAGACTCTCACGCGCAAGTAAATCGTCCACTTGCCGTTGCAGTTCCTTGGTCTCCTCCGGATTGGATCGGTAGGCTGACCGATGAGGAATTGCCGATCCAGGAACAAAGTCAATCTGATGTTCTATCCCTCGGATCGGAGGCAATCCAGGCGGCATCTCCTCGGGCAGAACATCCTCAAATTCCTGCAAAAGAGAAGAAATACCATTCAGAACGGTATGTGGCCGATCCGTGTCATCTGACGTCAGACAGTAAGAGCGAAAACGGATTAAAAGAATAGGACGGCTGGCGTCAAAACAATTTTGTTGAAAAATCAGTGCTCTCCTCACTTCGCTCCCCTTGGCATATACACTCAATTTCTTTTTATTTGCCTCTCCTTTTCTCTCAATGCCACTCTCAGCACGCTTACTCTTTTCGTGCGAATGTTCACACTCTCCCTCTGCATGCTTGCTATTTTCATGCGAATGTTGAAGGCTCACACACTCAGTGTTTCTCTCTGTATTTTTCACATTCAAACCTTCTTTTTCTCTCTCAATCTGTTTTGTGATTTCATATTCAGCGTAAGACTTAGCAAGCCATTGCTAATCTCCAAGTACTTCTGTTGGTGACAACGGGGCTAAGGTGAATTTCCGGCCATCTTTCACCAACTTATAGAGATTCCGTTTTCCCTCATGGGTCGCGTCTCTATCAAACTGCCATGGTCTCCCAAGAATGATATGACTCGCTTGCATAGGAACCACATCACAAAGTACTTCATCCTGGTACTTGCCGATACTAAATTGGACAAGCACCTGCCGATTCACCCTGACACCTGTTTCGTCTGTCATCCAGTGAAGCTGATATGGCTTCGGATGTTTTATCGTCGGTAAGCCCAGTTTATCAACCATCATCCAACTCGCGCAATTTGTGCAACTGCTGTTGTCAATGATAATGGAACATCCTTTCTTGTCTATCACACCACGGGTATGGAACAGATTGGTCCGTTGTGTCTCGTCACACACTTCTTCTGTGGCCTGCACGCTGAGATTCTTACGAACAACAAGTAAATGAACCTGCTCACCGCTCTGACAGTCAACATTCGAATCGGCATGACTATCTTCGGGTTCCGATTCCTCCTGCTCATCATCCGATTCTTCCTCTCCATTCGGCCTGATGATAAAGACTCTTTTATTCGGGCATTCCGATTTCTTATACCCTCGGCCGTTGCACTTCAAACAGACAATGTCTTTAGTGGCTGGCCGATCCACAGGTGGAGTATAAGATTTGGTAGTAGCCGTTTTGAAAGGGATAACGGCAATAGAGGAGCTCTTCGAAACGGAGCCACTTTTTTCTCAATTGGACCACGACGACTTCTTCCAGGATGAGGAATTAGTAGTCGTATAGGAACCTTTAGCTTTCTTATGATGCTTCTCAATCTTTTGAGCCATGTGAAGCATCTCCTCGAGACTGTTGTATTGAGTCAGCTCTAAGACGTCGGCAATCTCAGCATTCAAACCAACAATAAACCGAGCCATTGTTACCTCAGGTTCAGTAATCTTTGCTTGAGCTAAAGCAATCTCCATCTCATTAAAATATGCTCCAACTCCCTTGCTGCCTTGCTTCAAGGTTTGAAGCCGTTGATGAAGCTCACGATGAAAGTGGGAAGGAACAAACTGTTGCCTCATCGCCTGTTTCATCTCACCCCAATTATCAATCGGACCAGCATAAACAGCTGCTTGAGCTGCTCCCACCAATGACTAGCATACCCACTGAATTCGACTGCTGCCAGCTGAACCTTTTTACTCTCCGAATAATTGTGGCATAAGAAGATAGCATCTACCTTCCGTTCCCAAGTCAAGAATGCATCAGGGTCGTCAGTACCCTCAAACGGAGGTATTTTCATTTTGATGCTGCTGAGAGTAGCATCCAATCGGTCCTCCTCCCGTTCTCTTCTACTACCCCGACCATCTCTTCTCTCCCCTCTCGGTCCATCCTGAGCATATATCCAGCCCTCTCCCCCGTCAGGTTCTTCTTCCAGATCAGGTTGTGGAACTTGCGGTCCACGTCTAGCAAGTCGTCTGACAAGATCACGCTGCCGATTCACATCACGTGGTCAACGGGAGTTGTCATCCTCTTCGGACAGATCGGTCATCTGTCCATCACGTCGGTCCTCCGCTGCTCTGGGGTTCGGGTTTATAGTGGCTAACGCTTCCACCCGAGCCATTCGTGCATCAGCAGTTAGTTGCCTTTCAGTCATTGCTCTGAGCTGTTCCGTTATGTTAGCTAACATAGCCGACAAATCGGGTTGTTGTAATCCTTCTTGAGACATCTATAAGTTTCCTGAAATTCACAACACAAAAGAAAACGTAAAATTGCACTAACCTAGCACTCCCTCACGTGTTTACTCTCGTGTTTAATCACTCTAATAATCTCGCAAAATCACTCAAAATAATCCCTGCAATTGTTCAAGCGTTATTGAGACTCAAGAGTTCAAAGAAAAGCTTCCAAGAAGACTCTCAAAGAAAACCGGCTACAAAGCAATCGGTGATACTTGTTATTTGAATAATTGCAAAAGCAATCAATTAATCGAATAACAAGTGGAATAGAATATCAAGGAATCAAAGAAAAAGCTCTAGTTGACTCGAAGGACTCAAATAAAACTAATCTCCAATTCTCATCTCAAAATAATATGGTATAGTTTATTATGTATGGGTGAAGGAATAATCTAATAATTGTCTAAGAATGTGGGAGACAAAAAGAAAGAATATTCCCAAACTAAAGTGGTATTGGGTGCGGGACAAGACAAAGTGGAAGGATAGGTTGCCTTCTACTTTTAGAAAAAATTATTGTACAATCTGAAAAGTATGTTTAATTAAATGATTGCACATGGGATGCCCAATTTGAACAGATGTGGGATCGGCGGACAAACAACACAATTTGACTTTCTTGCCACTGGAATGGATCAAACCAGATTCTTGTGTTGCTTCCTTGTATAAGAATATATATATTTTTTATCCTGAAAGCACAAATCCCAGTTTAGTAGAACGAATGTAACTTTCGTTTCAGGTGTCCAAATCACTCGATTCCTTTTGATTCGGAATCCTAACAGGTACAACTTTCCAACGAGACCACAAACACCCAAATCGGATTTCAATAGCTATTTATTAAAATTCGATTTTGATACTGCCAGAAAATTGCACATGTAACGAACCAAGCACAGCAAAGAAATCAGTTTTGAATGGAGTAGAATGAATTACCGATTTCAATGATGAAAACTTGAAACAAATAAAGATTCTTACCAATCTTTGAACGCCTTAAGCTCCGCTACCAAGTGATACGATCCTGGTTTCCTAGGATGCGTAACACCAACTTTGATCGTTGTTCAAAGACGGATTTCCCTGCGGAATAAGGTAGAACTCACTTGCACAACTTAAGCCTGCTGAACGCTAAGCAACAGCCAACCTAAATCTGAACAAGAGAGGGTCCTCGTTGATAATGAACTTGCACAATCTAAGCCTGCTGAACGCTAAGCAACAGCCAACCTAAATCCGAACAAGAGGATAAACAACAAGTAGGATGCAATTCCAAGATTTACTTGTATACGACTCAAGTATTGCGGACTCAAGAAGAACAAGGTTCAACCAACTTGAACAAGGGCCGGAGATTGAAAGAGAAAATCTCAATTTATCAAATAACAGCCAAGTTTCTAAGGAGGCCAAGAGGCTCCTTATATAAGGTTACAAGCAAACCCTAATTCCATAATAGGAAAATTAACTAAAGTAAACACTTAACTAATTAATTAAATCGTCTAATTAATTAATTAAGCTAAATAAATAGAAAGTCACAGCCTTGCTAAAAAAACAGTCAAACGCGCGTCAGCTCCTGGGCAAGCGAAACGGCCAGGCACCGTTTCCTCCACAGTCGATAGAAGCACGAAATGGGCAGGAGCCGTTTTCATAAAGAACAGACGGGTGCTATACGAGGAACGGGCAGAGCAAACGGCACGTGCAACAGATGAGTGAAACGGCAACGGATAAGCAAAACGGACAAGTGCCGATTGTGTGAATCGGTCAAGTGTCGTTTGAGTGAATCGGTCAAGTGCCGTTTAAGTCAATCGGTTTCATGCCGTTTCTAGCAGAATCAACATCGGTCATGGTGAAGGTGAGAAGATTCACCACTCTTGTCGTCTTCTCTCTAAGTGCAGCTTTCTCACTTGTCATCTCACACTCCAGCTCCTTGTGAATGAGGGATGACAATTTGTCTTGAAGCTTTTGAGCTCTGGCTCGAGTCATTGGACCAGCTGGTGGTAACGGCACCTGGATGCGTGGATTCGCATCAAAGGGTCAGGGAGTCAGAGGACAGGCGAAGTCGGGACAGGTCACCGCACGAAAACCGCTCTGTGCGTGGTTCGCACGGTAGATAGGGAAGAGAACCACGTCGAGGTTCTCCATCAGCCACCTCGGCTCGACGCAGGGAGAAGGATGATGATCCTAGGCATCCATTGAGCCACAAGGTCCGACAACATCAAGTTAGCCGAAGGATTAAACTGCCCACGGAGTAGTATGATGGGACAAGGGATCCCGTTACTCACCTTAACAGGGTGAAAGACTTTGTGAAGATTCAGACACGAAGAGACGAAGCTCTGTGTCAGCTTTTCGTCCTCACACTCACTGGAGCTGCCAGGAAATGGTTTGAAGGATTAGCAGCTGGATCCATGGATACTTTTACCACCTTAGAAGAACGATTCCGCAGTAGATTTAGTACCTCGATTCCCCTTAAGAAATCCTCGGCGGATTTATTTGATATAAGGAGAAAGAAGGGGGAATCTCTGAAGGCTTACCTAGAGCGGTTCAATGTGGAGATGGCTGTGATGACTGATGTCACCGTGGAAATCACGATAGAAGCAATGAAAAGGAACTGTAGCTACGACAACTTGGAAGACACGCTGTTGGTTGATCCACCGGCAACGTTAGATCTTTTAGGCATCCGGGCGAGCAATTTCGCCAGGATGGAAGAAGCTGATTACCAAAGGAAGAAACGGGAACGGGAAGTGTCACCTCCGGTAAAAAAGAATGAGGAGAAGACTCGCAGAGAGTACTTCTCAAAGAAGGCAGGGGGCAAAACGGAGCGGGGATCTTTGTCATTGTTGTTACCTAGGGCTGAGATATTGGCTATCATTGAGCGCAAAGGATTGCCAATCAAGTACCCAATTCATAGACCAGGAATGGACTTGGGAAGACGGAAGGATCATTATTGCCGTTTCCATAAAGCAATTGGGCATGACACTGAGCGATGCCATGCGTTGAAGCTAGCGATTGAAAGACTAACGGAAGATGGCTATTGGGGAGAAACTGCAATCCAAGGTCGTCGTCAGGGAACTGAGTCACGACAAGAAGCAAATTGTGAGGAAGCAGCTAATAGGGAAACCACAGAAATTCCCGTTATTGACAGACAAAAGGATAAAGCTAAGGAGATCGCTACAGCAGTCATGGGTGATTTCCCGTTAATCTCTTTAATAGCGGGAGGAGCGGAGAGCGTGAAAGGATCCACTAGTGCTGTGGAAAAAGGGGATGAGGAATCCTTGGTGGGAGAAAAAAAGGAAGAGAGAGGAGTCTCTGAAAGAAGGTATGGGTTTCTACGTGCTAGATCGCATGGTGATTTCATTCTCAGAGGAAGATGAAATGGGGGTCATATACCCTCAGAATGATGCTATGGTCACGACAACGGGCGTAGGGGGCTACTGTGTCGCTAGGACTTTGGTTGATAACGGTAGCGCCGTCAACCTTTTGTCATACAAGGCATACAAGGTGATGGGCCGTCCTGAATCTGAGTTGATATCGTGCCCTAAGCCCATCATAGGGGTTGATGGGGTTCCTATTCCTGTAGTAGGGGTAATGTATTTTTCTATGTTATTTTTGGAGGACACGGGAATGAGGACGGTGGAGCAGTTATTCATGATAGTAGATCTCAATCTACCGTACAACGGGATCTTGGGTCGGCCATTTCTCAATGCTTTTGGGGCGGTCATATCCCAACGGCATTTGAAGCTGAAGTATCCTTCGTGGGATGGAGTTGTCACTATCAGGGGAGATCAGAGGTTGGCCGCAGAGTGTTATCTCGTCATGACTAGTGGGGCCACTGATTGTTATGTTTGTGTAGCCTCCGATCCGTTTGACCAGCCAGATGAGAGAAGAGCCCAACCGGTAGAAAAAATGATACCGGTACCCGTGGAGGGGGTAAAGGGTGGTCATTTTTGGGGTAATAGTATTTTACACCCCTGTACTATCGCCGAAAAACAGATACCTCCCCTGTACTTTAAAACGTCCATGACACCCCCCTGAACTATTATTTTCGGACAAAAAGGCCCTTCTATTCATAATTAATTACATTTTTTTGTAAATTTTTGGAATTTTTTACAATGTTTCTTGAACATTATGTTAAATACATTTTTTTGTGAATTTTTACATTTTTTATAGAATTTTTAGAATTTTTTAGAATTGTAAAAATGTGCATTAAAAACCTTTTTGCATGGGAACAATAGTTCAGGGGGGTGTCATGGACGTTTTAAAGTACAGGGGAGGTATCTGTTTTTCGGCGATAGTACATGGGTGTAAAATACTATTACCCCGTCATTTTTTGGTTAGTGAAAAGCTAACATCAGAGGAACAATCGCAACTAGTGCAATTATTGGGGAAATGTGCTGGAAATTTTGCGTGGACCTCTTCAGATATGCGTGGCATTCCTAGAGAAACGGCAGAGCATCATTTGAATGTGGATCCTGCGGTGAAACCAGTACAACAAAAACAGAGGTCTTTCTCAAAGGAAAAAGCGGATGCTATTGAGAAGGAGGTAGCCAAACTCCTAAACGCAGGCTTCATAAGAGAAGTACAGTATCCTCCTTGGTTGGCCAACCCAGTGGTTGTACCTAAGCCTAATGGGGAGTGGAGAATGTGTATTGACTTCACGGACTTGAATTAGGCATGTCCAAAAGATTGCTATCCGTTTCCTAGGATTGAGCAATTGGTAGACCAAACGGCGGGCTACGAATATCTAAGTTCACTAGATGCTAATTCCGGTTACCATCAGATTCCGATGGCAATGGAGGACGAAGAGAAAATAGCTTTCATAACCCCGAAAGCAACCTATTGTTACACAGCCATGCCATTTGGGTTGAAGAATGCTGGTGCGACTTTTCAGAGAACAACGAACAAGATTTTTGAAGCTCAAATTGGGAGAAACATGGAGGTGTATGTTGATGATATGTTAATAAAGAGTAAAAGCTTTGAGGCGCACTTGGCAGACTTGCAAGAGGCATTCGAGGTCATGTACCGGTATGGGATGAAAGTCAATCCCAAAAAGTGCATGTTCGCATTTCAAACGGGTAAATTTCTGGGTTATGTTGTTAGCCGGAAAGGTATCCAGCCAAATCCTTCGAAGCTGCGAGCAGTTCATGATATGATATCGCCTCATAATATAAAGGAGGTGCAGAGGCTTACCGGGAGGATAATCGCGTTGAGTCGATTTATATCCAAGCAGGGGGAGAGGTGTTTACCTTTCTTCAAACTGATCAGAAAGAAAGCCCCGTTTGGTTGGACGGAGGAGTGCGAGAAAGCTTTCGTTGACTTAAAGGAGTACTAGGATCGGATTTACTACTGACATGGCCTAAAGAAGGGGATACTCTATATTTATATTTGGGAGTAGCCGAGGAGGTCGTGAGCGCGGTATTAGTACGGGACGATGACGGAATCCATTGACCCGTTTGCTTCGTAAGTAGAATTCTGAAAGACGCCGAGTTAAGGTACGGTCGAATAGAGAAGGTAATTTATGCTCTGGTACAAGCAACAAGAAAATGAACCGGTACTTTCAGGCATATTTGGTTATTGTGTTGACGAACACGCCTTTGAAGCGGATATTAAAGAAGCCAGAAATATCCGGTAGGATTGTTATTTGGGCTTTTGAATTGGAACAGTATGGGTTGCTGACGGGTGTCGAATCCGCGATCATAAATAAAAAGATTACAACTTATCACTAAGCAGCAAAAAGGGATTTGTGCATAGCGGCAAGAGGATCGATCCACAGGGACTATCGGCCTAATGCTTATTTTCCTGCAAACAACCAAACCAAACTGATCAAAACGAAGGGGGAGGTGGAAACAGTGCAAGAAAATAAATGACAAGAAAATAAAATAAAGCAGGAGACATGGCAGCTTCATCTCAAGGCCCTGAGATGAGTCTGCCATGCTCTAAATAAAAACAGTAAATAAAATACGAAAATAGTAAAGAAAAAGAAAAAGAAAGTGAACGGATGAGGGAAATATTATTCCCAGCAGAGATCTCTTGAGGTAACAATTCCATGTTGTTCATTGACACTTAAAACATTTTCAAAACAATTTTTATAGAGAAGTTATAGAGATAAATCCAGGGGCAATCTCCAAGCCTCCTCCTACTCAAGCCGCATGAAGAGAAGCTAATCGTGTGACCCTAACTCCCTTAACAATTCTATGTTATACCTGTCCGCCACTCTACTGAAATTCCCCGCTGTCACCCAAGAAACTCAGTAAAGGAACAAGCACACACATAAAATTCCTAGGTTGTTGATATGATTAGGTAGGCCCTTCTCAAGACCTTGAGATGGACGCTACTGCAGTCCAGAATTCTCAAAACTTCCCCTTTTCTCCTTCCAGTTTTAGGAGTTACCCTATCACTAGTTGTCTACTTGGGTTCCCTCTAACACAGAAACGCGGCATTAGAGTGATTCTACTGTAATCATTCATGCTAAACATAGGTTAGCTAAGCCCAAATTCAACAAGAACAAATTGTCATTAAACCAAGCAAAAAAAGAGATGAAAAACGTTTTTAATGAAGAACAACAAGTCTCACAACATACTGGAATTGTTAACCTCTCAATCCCTACCAGGAATCGGAGGAATTAATTACAACTCCAATCAAAACAGCAAAACTTGAATAAAATCCGATAATATAAGAATATGGACAATAAAATAAAATGAGAGAACTAGCTTCTCCCTTCCGTTCCCCTCTCTTTTCTTTCTGGTCTGGTCTGAACTGGCCTCCCTCTCTTCTGGTCTGGTCTTCAATAAATGCCAGCAAAGGGGAGCATCCAAAAGAATAAAATATTCCCAAGTTAATAAATCCATAAAACAAGCATGCTAAACATTCTCCACTATGTTTTGTTTCTTTGAGCCACGTGAGAGAGAATATAGCATGCTGGGAACACCTTGTCTCTATTTACCAAGTCCCAAGCAGACAAGAAAAGCACTCAAGAATAAAATAATTGTAGCACGGAAAAATATGGTGAGTGCTGCCAAAACTGGAATCTGCCAGGTCGCTTCATCTCAAGGCCTTGAGATGGACCGGAAATGCGCCCAGAAAATCTGCTCAACACCAATTGATCATTTATGCTCTAATCTTCGGCCTTTTCATTCCTTTTCCTCCTTCAACATATATTAAACCTATAAAACCACAAAGGAAGGAAACAAGCTCAAAGTAGCATATTAATCATCTCAATTAATAATAAAAGAGACAATAAATCATTGTAAATAAACAATCAATCAGTTGCATTACCAAACGCGGTCATCCATTAAGGCTCAGGCTTTAGCTGATTTTGTGGCTGAATGTACCTTTCCGGACGCACCTTTGGTGGAGGAAGGGGTGACTACTGACAACTCTCTACCGCAACCGGAATTGTATGGAGACACATGGACAATTCACGTCGATGGGGCGAAAAACCAAGAGTCAGCAGGAGAGGGCATTATCATCGCTGGACCAGATGGGGTTAAGATGAGATATGCCCTGCGAATTTTGAAGCCACTGTCTAACAATGCAGCGGAGTATGAGGCGTTGCTTACGGGATTGCGCATTGGGAAGGAGTTGAGTACCAAAGGAGTTCATGATCATGGGAAAATTAGTGATCTCCGTTTGAGGATCCATGGGGATTCTAAGCTGATAGCTGACCAGGTTAATGGTGTTTCTCAGACTAAAAATCCCATGATGATCCGGTACTTGGAAAAGGTGCAGAAAGAGTTGACGACAGTCAAGGAGATGGGGATACGTGTCGACATCGAGTATGTCCCGCGAGAGGAGAATTCAGAGGCAAACGAGATTGCAAAGTTAGCTGCTGATCCGGTAGCGGTCATGCCAAAAGATGTCTTGGTAGAGGAAATAGTGACGCCCTCATTCATGGAGGAATAGTTGTCCTTGTGTGTTACAATGAGTGAAAGTGACTGGCGGATACCAGTCATGGATTACCTTAAGCATGGTAGGCTACCGGAGGATCAAAAAGAAGCGAAGAAAATCTTGAAACGGGCAGATAGATGTTCTCTATATGATGATGAGCTTATTCGTCGTTGTTTTTCTCATCCAGCGGCGAAGTGTATCTCTGAGATAGAAGGTCAGTACGTGCTGAGGGAGATTCATGAGGGCATTTGTGGGATGCACGTGTCAGGAGGAACCATGGCAGCACAGGTATTACGACTGGGGTTTTATTAGCCTACGATAAGAGGAGATTGTGACCAATTTATGCGCACCTGTAAAAAATGCCAGGAATTTATGAGAATTCCAAGACAGCCAGCAGCAGACATAACGACTTTAATCAGTCCGTGTCCATTTGCTCAGTGGGGAATTGATATTTTGGGACCGTTTCCAAAGTCTCAATCTCAGTTGGAATACGTGATAGTCGCAGTAGACTACTTCACTAAGTGGGCAGAGGCAAGACCGTTAGCAAGGATAACGGCTGAAATGGCGTGGCGCTTCTTTTTGACTCAAGTCATTTATCGGTTTGGCATTCCTCGAATCCTAATCAGTGATAACGGCACTCAGTTCAAAAGTAAATATTTTCAAGACATATGTCAGTCATTGGCCATTGAGCAGAGGTTTACGTCGATGGCACACCCGCAGACAAACGGTCAAACAGAAGTAACAAATCGAACAATCTTGAGTGGAATCAAGAAGAACTTGGAAGGCGCTCGTAGAAAGTGGGTGGATGAGTTGCCAAGTGTCATGTGGGCTTACCGGATGACAGAGAAAATGAGCACATGAGAGACACCATTTGCGCTGACTTATGGAACTGAGGCAGTAACTCCGGTAGAACTGGGGGTCATCAGTTTGTGGGTAGAGCATTTCGAGGAGGAATGAAATCAGGAATTACTATAAGCACAGCTTGATTAGTTACCAGAACTTCGTGAGCAAGCGTTCTTAAAGAACTTGCATTATAAGCGCAAGATGGCGAAATATCACAACCGAAAAGTTAGGGAGTGGTTGCTAAAGGTGGGTGACCTGGTTCTACGCAACAAATAAGCGACAGGGCAGGAGATGAGAAAGTTAAGTCCTAATTAGGACGGGCCGTATCGGGTTACGCGAGTTGTCAGTAGGGGCACATATCATCTTGAAGAAGAGGATGGTACCCCGTTACCCAACTCCTGGAACATTGTTAATTTAAAATTGTATCATCCAAGGGCGGATGTGTTGTTTATACTTTCTGAATAAATAAGTAACACCGTGGACGTAGGCATTTCTGGCTGAACCACGTTAAAAAATATGCGTGCGAGTTATTTATTTTGTGCAGGATAGGAGGCAGTACGCAGTGATGCTGCTAGGATTTGTCTCATTCTGTTTACAAGAATGGTTGTAGGACAATGAAGGAACCTCGCATTATTACCGGTCTTTTGAGAAGACGGTAGTAGGTTAAAAAAGCCTCATGAGGATCCATCTTCATCTTTGTTAAGATGAGTGTATGGTAGTGACGGTACTTGGGGGTGTTACCGGTCTTTTGAGAAGACGGTAACATGGTCCATTTTAAAAAAAGCCTCATGAGGATCCATATTCATCTTAGTTAAGATGAGAGCATGGTAGTGACGGTACTTAGGGGTGTTACTGGTCTTTTGAGAAGACGGTGACATGGTCCATTTTACTTGGGGGTGTTACCGGTCTTTTGAGAAGACGGTAACATGGTCCATTTTAAAAAAGCCTCATGAGGATCCATCTTCATCTTGGTTAAGATGAGGGTTGATAGCATGCTTCACGACCTAGATTTTACCCTCTTTTGTAGCCTTTTCGGGGGCTTCATGTTACCATTTGACCCTTATTATGATCTTATTTGCAGAATGGCATCAAAAGAGGGAAAAGAGCAAAAAGAAGCAATTTCGGAGCAATTCTGAGGAATTCCAGCTTCAAGACCTAGAAGAGAAGATGCTTTCAAGGCCTCGACGCGAACCAGACCAGTGCGCTGTCTCTAGGTCTCGACAGCTCCGCATCTTCCTCTAAAGAAAGCATCTTTAAAGATCCGCACGGAATCCCATGCGCTTCTAGAAGGCAGCAGCGTGGCAGGAATCCCAGAATATTCCTTTTGCAAGGACATGTGCTGTCACCTCCTCATTGCCCTTATCTATTTTGTCTCCTAGCTAGTATTAGGCTATAAAAGCATAGTGCTAGGGTTTTTGTAAGGACGGCTGGTCCTAAGGATATTTTCTTACATTAATTTCAGCACACATTCTCTTAGGATAATCTCCTCTCTTGAAGAACAGCCTTGATGATTCAGCTCTCCTTTGATTATTAATTAATCCATCGGTTCCTTCTAATCCTTTGCTATTTCCTTTTGTTATTTTATGACTACTTATATCTATTGTTTATATTATAGTATGAGTAGCTAAACACCACCCTTCTTAGTGAAGGGTGTTTAATGGGTTGAAAAGGTTTGGCTAAGAGGTCTAATGCATGCTTAATATATTCTCTTGTTCACATGACTATTTACCGATTTAATTCCATGCTTGCTTATGAAGATTAATGGCTTGATCATCTGTTAGTATGCCTACGTGAGTAACGTCATATTCCAGGGTTATACCTGACGCGAAGCCCTGGAATTGGAGCAGACACCTAGGGGAGGCAGCGCGAGAGGCCTCACCTAGGGGTAAACTTTCATCTAGGGTATGCAATACGAGTCTGACAAACTGAGCTATTGCGCCCTAGATCTGCCTTACCTCTCCTTCATGGGCGTTCAGAGTTTAGCCTCCCTACTTCGAGCCCTAGACAGGCCGGACGGTCAAGGCTGCTTCCTGATGACAAGGGAAGTAGCTGGGAGGATGGCTGAACGTCAAGGTCACCTCATATGTGGAAACGGGGGGTGACTTCTAACAACGAAGGTAAGTAGGGGATGCGGTGTGGAAACGCGGTCCCTATAGCAGGTCTGTACACGAGTCTGGAACATTTTTGCACCAATGACTAGCCAACCTAGAAAACAACCCAAAGGAACACCTTTCGCTAAGATATATTCTCATCTGATTAATATCTCTTTTACTACGTTTCTAGCCCTTGAAGTGTTTACATTTCTTGCCCTGGATTACATTTTGCTTTCATGCCCTAGATAAATACTTTACAATTCTGTTTTGTTAGCTCCCACACTCTGCGTTGGCTAATTTATTAGCCAACATTAAAACCCCCCCCCCAGTGTTATTACAATTCAGTCTGTTGCATATCACCTTGTCATACATCTTCATTAGCAAACCTGTCCTTCTATCTCTGTGGTTCGACCCTGTCTTGCCCCTATACACATTTACTTGTGCATCTAGGCACCAGGAAAATATTAGTATATTTGAGTGACGATCAAGGGCATGGTAGTGAAGGTACTTGGGGGTGTTACCGCTCTTTTGAGAAGACGGTGACATGGTCCATTTTACTTGGGGGTGTTACCGGTCTTTTGAGAAGACGGTAACATGGTCCATTTTAAAAAAGCCTCATGAGGATCCATCTTCATCTTGGTTAAGATGAGTGCATGGTAGTGACGGTACTTGGGGGTGTTACCGGTCTTTTGAGAAGACGGTAACATGGTCCATTTTAAAAAAAAGAAGCCTCATGAGGATCCATCTTCATCTTGGTTAAGATGAGTGCATGGTAGTGACGGTACTTTGGGGTGTTACCGGTCTTTTGAGAAGACGGTGACATAGTCTATTTTACTTGGGGGTGTTACCGGTCTTTTGAGAAGACGGTAACATGGTCATTTTAAAAGCCGCAAGAGGATCCATCCTCATCTTTGTTAAGGTGACTGTATGGTAGTGATGATTGTGCAAACGAAGTTTTGCAGACGGAAAGAAAGAATTTGTTTCTTTTTTCGGTTTTGACAGGTGGTGCAAATAGAGCTTGCAAACAGAAAGAAGAATTTTGCAAACGGATGAACAATGCTCATCTTTACTCTATAATGAGCAGGTTGTGCAAAGAAACAGGCACAAGTATTTCGGTTTAAAAGAAATTTAAGGGAGATTCTGTTAGAAGAGATTAAAGTATAATCATAACAGAATGAAAGCAGGATGAGTAACGGCGCAAAGTTATAATAAAGTTAAAGTTTAATACATCGGGCAGCATAAGTAGCTACAAAAAATCCTAGTGAAAACTAGAGAAGTAAAATAAAATCAAGAAGTCTGGGGAGGCTGCTGGTCTTCGTCCATGGCACAGTCATTTGCACTGGGGTTACCGGCACCATCAGTAGTTTCGGCACCTTCAACGGGACCAACCTCCGTGCCGTCATAATCTTCATCATTGTTGCCTACCTCGACGTCGTCTTCTGCATCATCAGTGTCTCCTAAACCGTCCTCTTCATCGGGAGGAGCGTTGACGATTTCTTCTGTGAGTGCCTGGCACCTGGCGTCGGCAAATTCCCCAGCCCGGATAGCATCAAAGTTTTTAGGGCCATAATAATCCACGCAGCCGGTAATGACAGCGCGAGCGATGGCATTTCTCCAATTCTCTATACGGGTAGGGACATCATCCAAGAGCACCTGTTTTTCGGCCACATCCTTCTGAAGAGCAAACAAGTCTTGTCGTCGTAGATCCAGTTCCCGCTCCATTGATTCTTTTTGGAGGGTGAGTTGTTCCTGCAAGGTAGTTACTGTTTCATTCTTTAGGGTGATGTCATCAGTCATCTCTTGGACAGAAGTGGCCAAGGTCTCTTCTCTTTTCTTCGAATCTTCTAGTTCTGTCATGAGTTGGCTGATGGTCTGGTTTGCTTTTTGCTGAAGATCGGTAGCTTTAGATAGTTTTTCCCTTAGGGATGTAACGTACGCATGCAGGTGGTCAAGATAGTCCACTTGGTTATTGTTCCGGCTGGCGACCGTCTCATACAGGTATTGGGCAGTAGCCATCATGGTATAGGCAGTGCTACGGAAGTAGTCCAATTGAGCACTGAAAGGAGCTTTTTGGTAGTTGGCTCTATCAGTCTCGCAGGTCATCATTTCAGACATCAATTGGCCCATTTGGATGTCCCGGTAGCTGGGATTTGACACCCCGAGAGCAAGGCAGTTGTTTTGGGTAAAATTCCGCAAATCTATCTTGCCCAAAGGAATGTCAGGGGACTTAGGGTCACAGACGGTAACGTGGAGATCGGGAGTGGGAGGCACCCTGAAATCGTCTATGGAGAATAGAGGAGCAGAGGTACTGGGAAGGAGCCCAAGAATACGGTCACCCAAGTTACTGTCAGAAGGCGTTGATCTCTTCAAACGCCGTTTGTGGAGAAGAGGTTCTAGTTCGAAAGGGTCTTGGGCATTCGGTTCGGAGAGGTTGGTGGAGGATGTTGACATAATCGTTGTGGCATTTTCTGGGGCGCTAACGGTGGCAGCTGCTGCAGTTGGAGAAGAAGGAGGAGGATTTTCACGAGTCACATCTAGAGGAGTATTGTCCAGAAGGGTGGTAGAAGTATCCGGAGGAGGTTCCAAAGGAGCGTTGACAGAAGGAGTAGTTTCCGGTTCTGGCACACGTGGAGAAGAAGGGTGGAGATTGATTATTTCTGCATCTTTAGGAAGATGATCTTCTCCAGAAGCATGAGGCCTTCGTTTCTTTCCGGAAGGACCTTCCTTTGCCAGTTTCCTCTTAGCAGCTTTGGCGAAGCCAACGCATGATTGAAGAGGCATCTCGTCTTCAGTCGAGCAGTCTTCAACGATAAAGCCGATCACTCATTTGCGGCAGTGCATAGCAACGAAGTGACGGAAGAGTCGAAGAGAAGGTTCGACCCCATAGATTCTGCAGATCCGGATGAAAGCATAAATACAACTCCAAGAAGGTGGAGTTATCTGAACTGGGTTAAGTTGGTTGTATTTCAAGAGGTCTTCCACCATTTTTTCAACGGGAAGGTAGAACCCGTATGAAAACATTTTAGTATACACTATACGGCGGGTACCCGGCATCACGCTGGTCATCCTAAGGTCTGGACCGGCAACGTGAGTGTGGCAGCCGTCAGGGATCTGAACTTTCAGGCTTTTTAGGATGGCTGCTAAGGTCGTCTCTTTGGTAATGACGGAGGGGATGAGATCCATTTTTTCCACAGCCTGAGCAATGGAGCACGTACGGCAAGCCATGGGTGAAAATGAGAGTAAAAAGGAAGAAAAGAGGGGATGGTATACCTTAGAATTGCAGGAGAAGCGGCGACATGGCGAGGAAGTCCTTGGAGAAGAGCAAATTGAAACTTAGGATTTTAGTTTGAGGAAGGTAAAAAGAAATTAAAATGAGGAAAGATTGCTGCTTGTAAGAGGGAAACAATTGTGAGCAAATCAGGGGGACGCGAACTTTGGATTGATTTGAATGATGGATCGTCGTATTGGGAAGAGGAATCATGAAACGACGTGTAGAACGTGGGGCAGATAAAAGTGAGCCACGTCATCGACGGAGGAAAATCATCATTGCGTTTGACTTTTGGGTTTTGGCGGGAATTTCGACGAAGTTGAAAAGCTGCAAAACCGGTACTAGTTTGAAATGGAAAACTTAAAATATGAGCGTACGTTATCTTAAATGTCAAATTTGGAAGTTCAAAGGGCAGTGACTCGGAGGTCATGGAAGTGATAGCCCTTGGTGAACACTCGGGCTCGTTTTCGTTTGGGCTTCTGATAATACATAGATAAATCCCAAGGGTAAAGGGGTCTTTGGATTCGAAGTATTGACTGGTTGAATGGCCACGTCAGCGCAGTCAAGATAAGTTGATACGAGGTACTGGTAGAGTGGTGTACTGGGTAGTCGCAAGATTAACGGTACCAAGCCACAAGGATACCGGTTGAATGAGCTACCGGGTACTCATAAGATTATGAGAAGGTGATAACGGTAACTAAGTACCGGTTGACATAATGGCTTCAGTTACTGGCTCGTAACGGTCATTCGTGGACTGTTACGCACGTTGCAGACTGAGTTATTGTTCCCCTTTAATGGTGTTAATTGCTACATTGACGTCATTGTAACGGTCGTCAGGTATGGCTTATAAATAGCACAGTAAGGCAAGGTAATACACACGTACACACACACGCATACAAGCTGTTACTATCCTTGAGCTCTGAATACTTGCACAGCATACTGACTTGATCGTCGGAGGGTTTACGCCGGAGACCTTCTCCGGCGCATTTGAGAAAATTGGGAGCGGACTTGAAGGACAAGCAGCATACACAATTACTTAAAAGGACTACCCATAAATCATAGATTATCAGGTGGGTATGGGTATTATACCCATTTATTACCTATATAATTTTTTAAATGGGTACTCATACCCATTTACACCCATTTAAATCACACCCACCCATTTATACCCATTTACACCCATTTAAATCATACTCACTCAATAAATATATATTTTTAGTAAGTAAGATTAAAAATATTATGTTTGACCCAAAAAATGTAGATTTTGACAAAGTTTGACTATACGACTCGATTTTGACCGTGTATGATAGTTTTATCGTTTAAGCTCGATTTGACTATTTAGGCTCGGGTTTGACCATTTAGGCTCGGGTCTGACCGTTTAGATTCGAGTTTGACCATTTAAGTTCGGGTTTGACCGTCTATGCTCGGGTTTTATCATTTAGGCTCGGGTTTTGTCGTTTAGGCTCGGGTTTTGTCGTTTAGGCTCGGGTTTGACCATTTAAGCTTATGTTTGACTGTTTAGGCTCGGGTATTATCGTTTAGGTTCGGGTTTTATTGTTTAAACTCGTGTTATGTCTACATAGCTTCCAAAACTAAGATTTTCTTTTTTCTTAAGCAAGTTATATATCTTATCTACTCATTTTACTAAAAGTTGTTTTTATTATTTTAATGATTCATCAATTGAATTGCAGCATATCATTACTGGAAAGAAATGAACCTAATGTAAATAAATGTCTCTGAATTTTATTTTTCATCAATAAATTAGAACATCCTTGATGATACTGGATTGAAAATCCAATTAATATAACACCAACCCAACCACCATTTGATGATTTTAAACAGAAAAAACGATACCCTCACCTTGTCATCTTGACTGACTAGGGAAAAAAATCCAAATTTGAGAGTTTAGCACCTGGATAAAAATTAAATTTTACTAATTAATATAAACATTGCACCAGTACTCATTCAACTTTAAAAAAATCCATTTTTAAAAAATTAAATAAAATAATAAAAGTGGATATAGAATTGTTCATCTCGAGATAGAGATTACGTTGTTGTAGTTTTTAATTTATTTTGTTCATTATATAGAGTAAGAAAATTGAATTTATTTAAAAAATAAAAATAAAAAAGATGAGAGAGAGAGGAGAAGGAGAGGCATAGGGTTGGTTTGGGTTTAATTGGTACCCATTGGGTACCCATTACCCAACCCAACTAAACCCACCTATTTTAATTTAAATGGGTATATCATTCATTTCTACCCATTTAAAAATTGCACTAACCCATTTAACACTCATACCCACTTAAATTAGTTGGGTATGGATACCCATTGGGTATAGATAGATTTTTGTCACCCCTAATTCAAACTAATGGAGATTAAGTCATTCATTGTCCTTTTCATCTTTGGATTAAAATGACTTAATCTCATCCATTCAAACTAGATATTTCGCACCTAATGCTCGCAGATGATTTGGTGCTAGTTGGGGAAGCTAGTGTGAGGCAAGCTCAAGTCATTTAGGATTGCTTGGATCAATTCTGTTCCATATCGGGGCAGAAAGTGAGCTTAAACAAGTCAAATGTGATGGCGTCTAACAATGTCTCTAGAGCTTTGGCTGGGATGATTGGAAGAACATGTGAGATTAATCTTACTCAAGATATGGGTAGGTATCTTAGAGTTCCCATCATTCATGGGAGAATTACTAGGCAAACTTACAAGCCTATCGTAGAGAAGGTTGTGATGGGCTCGGGTTGAGGAGGTAGGTCCAGTATAATGATGTTTTATTGATGAAATTAGTGCGGAGTATGCTTGCTAAACTGGATAAGTTATGGAGTTTGTTCCTTTCGCACAAGTACTGTAATAGAGTTAATGGTGTGTGGGAGGTGACTAACAGGTCAACCATGTTTGTCCTCTAGAGAAATCTGGTTAGAGTGTGGCCAATGGTGTTGGACAGTACGAGATGGGTGGTAGGGAAAGGCGATAAGGTGAAGTTTTGGCTTGACAAATGGGTGGATGGTGGTGAACCACTGCTTTGTAAAGTTGCAACTGAACTTCCGTTAGAGTTAGTTAATATGAGAGTTTGTGATATAATCAAAGAAGGAAGCGGCTGGGACTTATCTCGGTAATTGGCTCGCTGAAGAGGTGATTGTCAAAATCCTTGTTGTCTTTCCTCCTACCAGGAATGCTCCTTAAGATACTGTGTGTTGGGGCTATGGAAAGGGATACAAGTTTGTGGTTGGGGAAGCTTGTGATTACCTTATGACGGATAATAGAGAAGCTGATAACAGTATGTGGAAGTTAATCTGGAATTGGGAAGGACTTAAAAGAATCTGTTTTTCCCTTTGGCTTGTGGATCATAATAAAATCATGACCAATGAGCACAGGGCGAGAAGATGTTTGACGGCTAATTCGGATTGTAAATTCTGTGGGGGACACCCGAGACCACTCTCCACGCCCTAAGAGATTGTCCGTGTGCTGCCAAAATGTGAAAAACCATTGTTCCTAGGCACAAGTGGAATGTCTTCTTCACCAAGAATCTCATCGAGTGGTTGCGGTGCAATTTGACAAGCGAAGGAGTTGGTATATGGGATTTAAAGTAGAGCTGCGTTTTTGGAGGAAAAATTATTGGGTGTTTCAGGGATGCCAATTTAAAAGTGAAAGTTGGCATATCCATACATATCAAGAGTGATATCTGTATATTGTGTGTACATGTCATTAAAGATTATTTTTTTCCTCCTTTCCTTCTCTCCTCGCAACAGCAAACAAGAAAATAACCATCACCATGGTGATCTCCTGCAACTTATCCTCATAATCATCACCGAAATTAATTAAAAAAATTCAAATTGGTCTTTCATTCTTTTTTAAGAACACAAAATTAATTAGTTCATTCACATAAAGCTTTCACTTTAGTATAATTGCAGCAAGATAAAACCCTTAAAATCAGATCTAAAACATAGATCTACAACGCCCAATTCCTAAAAAATTCAGAAAATCCAACCCTTTATTGCTAAGATTCGGATCTCGACTTGGGCGCTACTGAGACGGCAGGCGGGGGCGGGTCAGAAGCGACGATTTCCCGAATGGCATCGGGGGTTGGGTTGGAGTCGACGGGGGAGACGCAACCTGGGGAGAGGATTCTGCGGGGGTCGATCCACCCACGAAATGGGACCCGAATTTGGAGCTCTGAGGGGAGTTGGGGATGGAGTTGGGAGGAGGAGGTTTGGCGAAAGTGTTGGATCATCACCACCATTTACAAAAACCCAACCCAAGGAAGGAGAAAAAGAGGAAGAAGATGATAAAAAATACTAAAAAACCAGAATTTCCATATTTAGTAGAAGGACGCTGCTAATAGGGTTGAAAACAATGCCTGAATAGAATGACTGAATTCTTCGAGCGACTTGTCAATCTGGCGTGCGACGTGAAGGACACTTACTCCTCGCGTGCGACTTGTCGGCTGCTCGACCGCCCGTCGTTCCTCATTTCCTTTCCCTTACACGCGGGCATCACGCCCGCGTCTTTCTTCTTGGGCCAGCCTTGGCCCAAGATTAATTAGAACAGGGAGCCAACGACTCCCCTGTTCATTGTCCCTTTCCTTGCGTCACCGGCGCCATTGCCGGCGACCAAGGAAAAAACCTTCACTATTATGGCCCAAAATTGGCCAAAAAAAATCCTTATACATGCAGAAACTTGTATATACTATTACAGTAGGAAGATTAAGCTCAAAACAGTGTTAAATAAATAAAAACGAATTTAAGCCAAAAAAATAAAAAAGTTCAAAATTGACTCGAATTGGTCCACGATTTTGATTAAACTAAAGTGTTGTAATTATCCTATATATCACATAAGATTTATTTAAAATCAAAACAGACATTTTTCTCATTAAAAAACAAACAAACGGATTTTTAAAAAAAAACGGACAAGAAGAAGCGAAAAAGAGAAAAAAATTTAACTTGGAGGCAGGATGGAGGAGGGTTGAAGCGTCTGGTGATTTGGAGACAACGATGTGTTTCAAGTTTCAACTGCTAATTTTGTAAGGGAAAGGAAATAAGGAACGACGGGCGGTCGAGCAGCCGACAAGTCGCACGCGAGGAGTAAGTGTCCTTCACGTCGCACGCCAGATTGACAAGTCGCTCGAAGAATTCAGGCATTCTATTCAGGCATCCTTTTCAACCTTTTTAGAATTACCGTTAGTAGAAATACAAGACTTGCCCAACATTTCCCTAAAACACAACCCCATAGCTATTTGAATGGGGTGTCGAATCCCTTCAAAAATAAAATTACAACTTATCACTAAGCAACAAAAAGGATTGTGCATAGCGGCAAGAGGATCGATCCACAGGGATTGTCGGCCTAATGTTTATTCCCCTGCAAACAACCAAATCAAACAGAAGGAAACGAAGGGTGAGATCAGAATAGAGCAAGAAAATAAAAGACAAGAAAATAAAACAAACCAGGAGACAGGGTAGCTCCATCCCTAGGCCTAGGGATGGATCAGCCATGCTCTAGATAAAAACAGTAAATAAATAAAGGATAAAAACGTGAAATAAGGAGAGTGAAATGATAAGAGAAATACTCCTGGTAGGAGATCTGTTGAGGTAACAATTCCAAGTTGTAAATCATTGACAAAAACATTTTCAAAACGATTTCATAGAGATGTTATAGAGGCCAATGGCACATTAGACCTCCAAGTCGCCCCTTAATTGGTCATTTAAAAGAGGCACTCTATTCAAACGACCCAAACCCTCCTTAACGATCCTAAGCGTACTGGTCCACCACCCCACTGGGTTGCAAGGCTGTCACCCAAGAAAACCAGCAAAGGAACCAGCCCGCTTGTAGGACTGCTAGGCGGTTGATTAAGATCCGGGAGACCCATCCCAAGCCTAGGGATGGACTTACTTTCTGCTGCCACCACAACCCAGGTCTTATTCTTCCCTTCCCCTAGTTTCAAATGACAAGTCTTATGTCTATTATCCACTAGTTGTCTACTCATGCTTCCCTTAATGTAGGATAAACACTAACATTAGAGAATTCTACTGTAATTACTCAAGTCAAAACATAGCCTAAGCTTAATTCCAACAAGAATAAATTGGCATTAAAATGAGAAGAGGAAGAAATACGAAAATCATTTATATTAAGAACAACAAAGTCTCAAAACATATTGGTCTTGTAAACCTCTCAATCCCTACCAGGAATTGGAGGAATTAATTACAAACCAATCAAAACAACAAACTTGAATAAAATCCGAAAATACAAGAAAAAGTAGAAAATAATACAAAGGGAGAGAACTAGCTTCTCTCTTCCGTTCCCCTCTCACTCTCTACGTGCTGAACTCCCTCCCTTCTGTCCCCTCTTCATTTAATGGCAGCCAAGGGGAGAAATACAATAGATTAAAATATTATCAAGTTAACAAACCCATAAATGCATAGTCTTCAAGGCATTTGTCACTTGTAAGCATGCTAAACATTCTCCTCCCTCTTGTCTCACACGACAACCACCTCTATCTCAACCAAAGCCTCTCTCTTCTTCTTCTTCCCAAGGAGCTAACACTCAAGAATAAAATAATGGTAAGCATGCAGCTCCAAATACAAGGAGGGGATAAGAATATATTCTTGCTAAGAACTAAAAAGAGATGTTCCTAAGCATGACTTTGAAGTCTCCAAGACATTCTTGAGCCAAAGAAATGAAGGAACACGAGGTTGGGGAGCTGGGAAGATGTCTGGCACGGCTAGGGGACAAGAAAAGCACTGAGAAATATTTAATTCCTTGGCACGGAAACTCATGGTCGGACTGCCCAGAAATCTACAAGCGTAGGTGATCCATCCCTAGGCCTAGGGATGGATACGGGAAAACTTCTGCAAACATCCTCCAAAATCAGCCATGATTGGAAATGCTCTATCTTTCACCGATTCTACTCCTTTTCCTCCCCAATGATCTTTCAAGCCTGAACAAAGGAAAAGGGAAGTAAATGGCCAAAAGAAGCAAATAAATACTCTCAATCCACAAGAGAAAGAGAGTATAAAACACCAAATATAAACAACCAATCAAATCCCCCACACTTAAACCATGCTTGCCCTCAAGCATGAACTCAAGACACACAAAACACAGAAAACAGAACACCCTTTATACAGAAAATCAACCCCTAGACTGAACTCATATGAGCACTTCAAAAATCAACTCTTCCAAGCAATGCTCAAACACACCAAACATCACAAATGTGCAAATATTCAAATAGTGGTATAATAGCATGTTGTTCAACCAGGAAATAAAGCCCTAGAACTACTGTCTTCTCTTCCTAGACTCAATCCAAATGCAGCTGCTACAAACACAAAAATACACAAGCGGTCATGCAACAAAAATACAAGCAACAAAATTAAAGAACACCACCAAGCTTTCCTCTTTCCCTTCTGCACATTTTCTTTCTTTTATTTAGGCCTTCGGCCTCTTATACCTCCTTTTTTTTTTCTTTTCTTTTTTTTTTTAAATAGGCCTTCGGCCTCTTATACCCCCTTTCTGCCACGATCCCAAAACATACAAACACACACAATCATACAAAGAATAAAAAGACACTAACGCAAAGCAAAAATTAAAAACTTGCAGCAACATTATGGACGAGATCTTCATCCCTAGGCCTAGGGATGAGAAGACAGTACAATTCTAGCAAAATATTTCCTAGGACAGCACCACTCATCATACAACCATGTGAATAAATGTACAAATTGTAAGGTCAGAAGTATTTAGCATCGTAAGACAGAGTTGAATGATCAAGTATTCACATAAGTCAAGTTTTTGGGATTTCATTTATACAAAGGGTGAAAAACAGAAAAAGAAAAACACAAAAACAACAAAAATATGCCCAAAAACACAATAAAAACATGAAAGTGTCTCCCCCACACTTATTGGACACAATGTCCTCAATATGAACGAGCACAAACAAGGGCAAAAAGACAGTAACAAAGAAAGATAAAACCTGGGGGCGAAGTTGATGGAGTAGGTGAAGGGGTAGCCGGTGCAACACATCCGCCTCATCCCTAGGCCTAGGGATGAGTCAGCCAAAGTGTTTCTGGAGCTGCACTAAAAAAAAGTGCCAAGAAATCAGCAATCAAAGAGAAAAACAGAGAGATAGATCAAGAAGGAAAAAAATGACAAGAAATAAGAAAGGAAAATAAATCCGAAAGAAACATGGGTTGCCTCCCATGAAGCGTCCATTTTTATAGTCTTGGGCTAGACTCAGTTATTCATCATTTGATTTGGTCATAAACATATAAAAACAAACATTAGTTCAACCAATAATCCCCGGCAACGGCGCCAAAATTTGAATGGGGTGTCGAATCCCTTCAAAAATAAAATTACAACTTATCACTAAGCAACAAAAAGGATTGTGCATAGCGGCAAGAGGATCGATCCACAGGGATTGTCGGCCTAATGTTTATTCCCCTGCAAACAACCAAATCAAACAGAAGGAAACGAAGGGTGAGATCAGAATAGAGCAAGAAAATAAAAGACAAGAAAATAAAACAAACCAGGAGACAGGGTAGCTCCATCCCTAGGCCTAGGGATGGATCAGCCATGCTCCAGATAAAAACAGTAAATAAATAAAGGATAAAAACGTGAAATAAGGAGAGTGAAATGATAAGAGAAATACTCCTGGTAGGAGATCTGTTGAGGTAACAATTCCAAGTTGTAAATCATTGACAAAAACATTTTCAAAACGATTTCATAGAGATGTTATAGAGGCCAATGGCACATTAGACCTCCAAGTCGCCCCTTAATTGGTCATTTAAAAGAGGCACTCTATTCAAACGACCCAAACCCTCCTTAACGATCCTAAGCGTACTGGTCCACCACCCCACTGGGTTGCAAGGCTGTCACCCAAGAAAACCAGCAAAGGAACCAGCCCGCTTGTAGGACTGCTAGGCGGTTGATTAAGATCCGGGAGACCCATCCCAAGCCTAGGGATGGACTTACTTTCTGCTGCCACCACAACCCAGGTCTTATTCTTCCCTTCCCCTAGTTTCAAATGACAAGTCTTATGTCTATTATCCACTAGTTGTCTACTCATGCTTCCCTTAATGTAGGATAAACACTAACATTAGAGAATTCTACTGTAATTACTCAAGTCAAAACATAGCCTAAGCTTAATTCCAACAAGAATAAATTGGCATTAAAATGAGAAGAGGAAGAAATACGAAAATCATTTATATTAAGAACAACAAAGTCTCAAAACATATTGGTCTTGTAAACCTCTCAATCCCTACCAGGAATTGGAGGAATTAATTACAAACCAATCAAAACAACAAACTTGAATAAAATCCGAAAATACAAGAAAAAGTAGAAAATAATACAAAGGGAGAGAACTAGCTTCTCTCTTCCGTTCCCCTCTCACTCTCTACGTGCTGAACTCCCTCTCTTCTGTCCCCTCTTCATTTAATGGCAGCCAAGGGGAGAAATACAATAGATTAAAATATTATCAAGTTAACAAACCCATAAATGCATAGTCTTCAAGGCATTTGTCACTTGTAAGCATGCTAAACATTCTCCTCCCTCTTGTCTCACACGACAACCACCTCTATCTCAACCAAAGCCTCTCTCTTCTTCTTCTTCCCAAGGAGCTAACACTCAAGAATAAAATAATGGTAAGCATGCAGCTCCAAATACAAGGAGGGGACAAGAATATATTCTTGCTAAGAACTAAAAAGAGATGTTCCTAAGCATGACTTTGAAGTCTCCAAGACATTCTTGAGCCAAAGAAATGAAGGAACACGAGGTTGGGGAGCTGGGAAGATGTCTGGCACGGCTAGGGGACAAGAAAAGCACTGAGAAATATTTAATTCCTTGGCACGGAAACTCATGGTCGGACTGCCCAGAAATCTACAAGCGTAGGTGATCCATCCCTAGGCCTAGGGATGGATACGGGAAAACTTCTGCAAACATCCTCCAAAATCAGCCATGATTGGAAATGCTCTATCTTTCACCGATTCTACTCCTTTTCCTCCCCAATGATCTTTCAAGCCTGAACAAAGGAAAAGGGAAGTAAATGGCCAAAAGAAGCAAATAAATACTCTCAATCCACAAGAGAAAGAGAGTATAAAACACCAAATATAAACAACCAATCACTATTCCATATAATGCACCACCAGCAGCGGAAGCTCCACCGCCGCACACTGCTACAAAATCAAGAAGTGAGAGAGATGAGTGTAATTTCTTCTTTAATTCTTGAAAAAGAAGTGTGATGGTGATGGTTATTTCCTTGTTTGCTGTTGCGAGGAGAGAAGGAAAGGAGGAAAAAAATAATCTTTAATGACATGTACACACAATATACAGATGTCACTCTTTGATTTGTCTGGGTATGCCAACTTTCACTTTTGAGTTGGCATCCCCGGAACACCCAATAATTTCTCTTTTTGGAGTGGTTGTGTAGGAGGTGTGGAAAAGGCACAACAATGGGTATTTTCAGGGACGGATTCAAGAATTGAATCTAGTTAATCAATTTGAAAATTTCTGATTATCAGAAACATGCATGAGTTCATGGTCAAAGTAAGCAAGAACTTGGAAGTTCAGTTGTCAATTTCCAGGACAAGATTCAATTTTCAGGACAAAATTATATTATGAATAAATTTGTAATCCATCCTTCATTAACTGTTATTTTTCTAAAAAGACTTTGATCAGTCCATGAGGAGTAAAAAGAAATCTTAACCAAACGCTCCAAAATTCACGGAGCCTCTTAACCGTAGCCACCACGGCTAGGATCACCCAACCTCCGGCCTGCCCACTGTCGCCGGAGACAACCAAACACCGGCACACCTACTGTGGCTGGGGGTGAAACATGGTCACTGACATTACCCACACAGCGATTACTTACTACGTAGAAAACTTACCCTTACATGTTGACAATCGAGCACTGCGATATCTTGTATCTAGAAGATGGAACCTTCCAAGGTTTGGGAGAGTGATTGATGTCTTCATCCCTAATCGCCGGAATCGGACTGGGAAGAGATTTGGATTTATACGATTTGATTGGGTGGAAAACCGGATTGACATGGAACTCGCTCTGGATCGCCAATCTATAGGCGCATCAGCCATCAGAGGAAACCTGGGAAGAACGACGAGGAAGAGAAAGGAGAAGGCGGCCCAGAGTAGGGCACCATCCCAATGGAGATCGCACACCCAAGGTAATAGAACATATCGGACAACGAGCAACATAGGAGGAAAGGCAAGAAACACCAAACTGGATAGGAAAGAGGAGACGCACAAGGAGGGGTATCGAAAGAAGGGATTGATGAAGGAGCAAAGCACACCGAGTGACATACAAGGGAGAGAGGGGAATGCTAAGGTGAACAAGGAAGGGAAAGATGAGATGGGAGCAGAAACGGAGGTGATAGAATTGGAGGTGTTGGAGGAGAACCTAGATTGGCTAGCAAGAAGCGCAATCGGGATTGTCAGGAAACTGGAGGATATTCCTGAAATCCAAGACCTAGTATTGGAGATGGGGTGGGCATGTGAGACGAGAGTAATGGGAAGAGGACTCATTTGGCTAGAATTTGATAGGCTTGTTGATCGTGAGAGAGCAATGGAGGAATCGGAGACCGGAAAGGGAAAGATATTCACAAAGGTGTTTCCTTGGGATAAGGACGAGAAAGGAGGAGGACGCTTGTGTTGGGTACATTGTGTGGGCGTTCCGATACAGGCATGGGGATTGGAGACGTTCAAAAAGATCGGAGCCAAGTTAGGGAGACTAGTGGTGGTCGATGAAAACACAATGGCTAGAAGAAGATTTGATGTAGCACGCATATTGATTTCCTCAGATTGTCTTCAAATACAAGAAACAATCAACGTGAAAATAGAGGATAAGAAATACCAAGTGAAATGCCAAGAAGAGCCTATGCACGGAGTAATATCCAACATAGATTGGATGATAAGCGCACAGTCAGAAGGAAACACAAGCGAAGAAGAATTGGATGAGGACTATATAGGTGAGACAGTGGGTGGGGAGGACAATGGTATCACTGTAGAAAATTAGAGAGGAGAAACAGGGAGTGAGTGCGCGAGCAGGGATGCAGGTAGACTTGTAGGGCTACCAAAGTATCCACTAGTAACAGTGAGAAGGGGGGGGGAGGAAAGGTAAAACAAATGGTAGGCCCTATGGGGAGTCTGGATACAGTGAACTCGGTAGTGGGTTCCAAAGAAGGGGTATTCCGAGCAGAAGATGTGGAAATTGACCGAATGAACAAATTAGCGAATGCCACTATGGTGGAACCAGACACTTGGAACGTAGGGAGGGTGCTTGGTATATCAGACCAAGTAAATGAAGTAGCATTAAGGGAATTCGATCAGGATCGATGTCGGGTAGAGGTGGTCAACCTCAAGAACTGAAGTGAGAAATAGAGGGAGTAACGGGCTTTACATGGTTAAACTAATAACATGGAATAGTAGGGGACTTCAATCGATGAGGAAGAGGAAGTTCATTAGGGGAATGTTCTTGCGGGAGAAACTTGACTTCTGTTTACTGCAAGAGACGAAGAGAATGGAGGTAGAAGATTTCTTCTTACACACTCTGTGGGGAAGTAGGGAAGCGAAATGGATAGCAGCGCCTGCTACAGGGCGTTCGGGGGGCTGCTAAGTGGTTGGAATGAAGAGGTTTTCCAGCTAACGCATTCAGAAGTGGGGAGCAGATACATATGGATTGAGGGGATTGTCAAGAAGGATAATTTTAGGTGCGGTATTTTAAATATATATGCCCCTAATGAGGCTGCTAGCCGGGATCAATTCTGGGATTACTTGGCTCATTTGGTAGAAGAAAGGGACGTTCCAGTGTTGATAGGTGGGGATTTTAATGAAGTATTGAGGCCGGAGGATAGAATAAACAATGAGAGAGTCACGCAAGGAATGAGCAGCTTGCAAAACTGGGTGGATAGATGCAATTTACAAGATCTATCGCTAATAGGGAGACGATACACGTGGGCCAACGCGGTAAGTCGAAGCAGACTGGATAGAGTGATGATTCAAGCAGGTTGGTTGCCGATTATAGGTGATGGGCGGCTTACTGCGCTGAAGAGAAACTGGTCTGATCATACTCCGTTATTTTTACGATATGAAGGTGTTGATTGGGGAGCTAAACCCTTTAGGGATCAGGGGATTTGGTGGGAAGATGAGAGCTTCAAAGGTCGGGTGGCAGATTGGTGGGTAGAAGTAGGAGTGGAGATCCAAGGTGACTGTAGAGTCATTCAGAAGATGAAATGGATGAAGAGGAAGATCCAACGGTGGAACAAAGAAGTGTATGGGCAAGTGGAGAGACAACTTGAGAATCTTCAGGAACGAACAGATAAGATGGAGAGGGTTGCGGATGAAAGAGCATTAACAGAAGCGGAGAACAGAGAGAGATCATATCTAAATAGCGAATTATGGGATCAACAAGGAAAAGTGGACAGGTTCTGGCAACAGAAGAACAGGCTGAAATGGGACTCCCAAGGAGATCGCAATACCAGCTACTATCACAGAATCGCTAAGGTACATGTTATGAAGCAGAACATCAGTGAGATTGATACTATTGAGGGACGAATTACAGATCCAGAGGCAATCAAACAGGCAGCTGCAAGGTACTATTCAAATTTCTTCAAGTCCAACAAGTGGGATAGGCCTAAAATTCAGGACTTGGATTTTGCAAAGTTAGGAATGGAAGAGGTGAGCTGGTTGGAGAGGGAAGTGACAGCTACTGAGATCCTAGAAGCGGTTAAGAGATGTGACGGAACAAAAACCCCTGGTCCGGATGGATATTCCTTAAGGTTTATTCAGAAATCTTGGGGTATTATAGGCCCCGAGATGTGCACCCTAATCCAGGGATTCTTTCGGACAGGTATTTTTGCGAAAGGGGCTAATACCTCATTTCTAACCCTTATTCCTAAGAATTCAGCGACAAAAAAATTCGAGAACTATTGTCCGATCAGTTTGGTTAGCAGCTATTACAAGATAATCTCGAAAATCCTAGCAGGAAGATTAAGCGAGGTGATCGGAAAGGTAGTAAGCGAGGTCCAACATGGCTTCATGAGGCGGAAACAGACACTGGATTGTGTCATGACAGCCAACGAGGTAGTGCATCATTTGAAAGAAACAAGAAAACAGGGGATGTTGTTTAAGCTGGACTTTGAAAAAGCCTATGATTCGGTAGAGTGGAGTTATTTAGATGATGTCATGAGATACATGGGATTTGGGGAAAAGTGGCGAGGATGGATCATGCAGAGCATCAGCACGAATAGGGTGTCTGTCATGATAAATGGGTCTCCATCAGCTCAATTTGAAGTGGGACGCGGCCTCCGTCAGGGCTGCTCAATGTCTCCATTTCTATTCAATATCGCGGCGGAAGGTCTACATCGCTTGCTGGCTAGAGCAGGAGACGTAGGGATCTTGAAAGGCATAAGCAACGTGCAAGCAGGATGGAGGATCAGTCATCTGCAGTTTGCAGATGACACGCTAGTGTTTGTGAATAACGAAGAGAGTGAAATTCAGGGGGTTAAGGGGGTGCTCCGCTGGTTTGAGGCATACTCAGGACTCAGGGTCAATTTTCACAAGAGTAGTTTAGTTGGCGTGAACATGAACAAAGAAACAGGAGTCTGTTTGGCAAGGAGGGCAGGCTGCAGGTATGAAACACTGCCTTTTAAGTACCTGGGGTCTTTCGTTGGGCTTAATCCGAGAAGAGTGTCTAGTTGGCAGCATCTTGTACAACGTCTGCGGAGTAAATTAGCAACATGGAAAGGTCACTTACTCTCCGTAGGGGGCAGAGTGACTCTCATAAAATCCGCGCTAACTAGCATACCAATTTACAATATGTCCATTTTCAGGATGCCGATAACTGTTATTCGGCAATGTGAAGGAATAATGAGGAGGTTTATGTGGACTGGTCAAGAACAAGAGCGGGGGATGGCTAAGGTGAGTTGGAAGGTGATTGGGCTTTCGAAAGAATTAGGAGGTTTAGGGGTCGGGGATTTGAAGACTAGAAACGCTGCTTACCTATTTAAGTGGATATGGGAATTGACTAATGGAAGTGGTAAGATCTGGGCCAATTTGGTGCGGAGGCAATACGGCATAGAGAGTATAGGAGATTTGTGGAAATTGGAAAAGAGGAAGTACTCTATGGTTTGGAATGATATCATGAACTTATTCGGTAGGGAAGGAGAGCTCTTCGACTTTTGGACAGCCCATACGGAGGTGAAGGTTGGGAATGGGACTAATCTATCCTTTTGGTGGGACCCGTGGGTAAACAGGCTACCATTAGCCCTTGTTCACCCACGCCTCTACCACGTGTCCTGCAACCAGAGAAGCAACATAAGGGAATGTGGCCACTTCACCAGAGGATATTGGGAATGGGAAGTCCAGTGGAGGCGTAACCTCTTCGTATGGGAAAGAGAGGAGTGGGAGAACGTGAAAGAGTCGTTGTCTGTGCCAAGGAGGGAGGAGACGTCAGACGTGATCCATTGGCAGCTGGAGGAAAATAGAAAATATTCTACCCGCTCCTGGAGCGAGGCAGTGGATAAGCAGTCGCATGAAGAGAGGCCTCTCCTCAAAGCCTGCTGGACAAATTTGGTCCCTTACCGTGTCGAGTTCTTCACGTGGTTAGCTTTTCAGGACCGTATAGTCTCTAAGGAATTTCTTTGGCAGAGAGGTATGATAGAGGAGGAAAATAAGAAATGCCCCATGTGTGATTACGAAACTGAAACGGTTTCCCACCTTCTTATGCATTGCGTAGCAACAGAAGGCTGCTGGAATTATATTATGCAGTGGCTTGGAGTGTCTTGGTGTCAACCTGGGAAGATAGGGGACCTATGGCATATGTGGGGAGATCTATGCCCGCGTAAAGGGATTCGGATGGAGAGCTTGTGGCGCCCTCTATTCTATGCAGTGATTTGGAACGTTTGGAAACACAGGAACCAAGTAGTATTTAGACATGGAGCTTGGAATCAAAGGAATGTGATACATAGCATATTTGCGGACTGGCACAGATGGATAAGGAGCAAGATCAGCAAGTTCCCGTACAGCTTAGACATGGTAATGACAGCTCCTACTTGGCTACTGAACTGGGGCATTAATGCTAATTAAGCAGGGTGTACAGGGCTATTATTCCCTGGGCATTCCGCCATAAGAGGTTGGGTGCAGGCCTTAGGGCTTGCTTGTATATTCTCCTCCTTTTTCTTGCTGTCATATTCTTATGGCTTTGAATAAAATCTTCAGTTCATTAAAAAAAAAAAAAAAAGAATAAATTTGTACACGTGCAAATTTATTTTATAGGGTGGAAAAATAGAATTTAGTTAATCAATTTGAAATTCTCTGATTATCAGAAACATGCATGAGTCCATGGCCGAAAAAGAAAAGAAAACGATATCCTTTACGGAACAAAATGAGTGTATTTTACTTCAGACTGACCCAATTCCTTCATTAATTCCTTAATCCAAGGGAGCAAGTAAGGGGAATCCTGAAGATGCGACTATGGGAGGATTGATTATAAATTCCCAAGGTGTTGTTCTTAAGAGCTTCATGGGCAGAATTGGTTCTTGTTCTGTTGTTATAGCGAAATTATGGGCAATATTTCGGGGACTTTCTATGACTTGAGAGGGCAGGTTTTAGAGCTATTATCTTGGAAGCAGACTCGAAGATCGTTATTGCTATGGTAGAGGATGCCATAGGTCTGCATTAGTGATAGAACTCTCGTCTTCCACATCCGTGAGATAATAGCAAGACAATGGGAGGTTAAGCTAAAACACTATTATAGGGAATCTAACACTTGTGCTGATTGGCCGGCGAATGAAGCTTTGAGGAAGCAGTGTAATCTTCAAATTATGGACTCTGTTCTGTCGGATCTTTTGGGTTACGTCTTCAGAAATTTAGTTAGGTTTAGTCACTTTAAATTGGTGATGCCAGTCTAGCTTTTATGATTTATTTATTTTTTACCAAAAATAAATAAATTAGTGGATTGTACCTGCATCACAGGGAACTCGTACAATTTTTTTTTTGTTGAGGAACTTGTATTATTATTTTTTTTGTTTTTTGAATAAACTGAAGATTTATTAAGAGTCATGAAAATCATGACTGAAGAAAGGAGGTAGAATGTACAGGTAAGAAAGAAAAGGAAATTAGAGCGACTGAGCCCTCGCTCAAGCCTACGAAGCGTCTATTGCTCTAAACTGCAACACCATGGAATGCACTCTACTGCATCTCCACGTTACTACCCAAGGCTCCCCATGACATGATCCAAGCTGACGAAGCGTGGATAATACTGAAACTGTACGGGAAATGTCTGTCCATGCTGCGCAACCATCTGTGCCAGACTGCATAGATATTCTCCACCACTCGCTTCTGACACCACTCACCTTGACAGAAGACCACTTGATTCCGATGTTTCCATATACTCCATACTACCCATACTACCGCATAAAGCAACGGTCTCCACATCCTCTCAATTGTGACTCCTTTTCTAGGACAGATGTCCCCCCAAACATGCCACAGGTCCCCTAGAGTTCGAGATTGACACCAAGACACTCCCATCCATCTCATAATAAATTCCCAGCATCCCCGCGTGGCCTCGCAGTGAAGCAGCAGGTGGGGCACCGTCTCCGTTGCTGTACCACATAGGGGACAGTTGTTCCTTCCCTCTTCAATCATTCCTCTCCTCCATAGGAAATCTTTAGTCACTATCCGTTCTTGTAGGGCCAACCACAACTTGTATTATTATATGTGTATTGTTTAACATCATTTCTATAAATATTGAGATATTAATTTACATGAGTTTGGAATACGCCTTCTTGTCATATATGACATATTTTATGTGGAAGTATTAGTCTATGTGTGAAAGTTAATTACTGTTGCTGACTATGTTCAAATTTGGCAATGCTTACTTAATTACTAAAATCCGATTTATGCAACCTTGATAGTTGAACTAGTTAGATATGGGATTATTTTTTATTTATTTTTGTTTGAATTTTTAAATTACAAATATGTATTTTAAAATTATATTAATAACCATTGAATTTATCATTTTTTAAGCATAAATAGTAAGAATGCACATAAAGAGAGGAGCATGAGATTGTCGTTTCTATTTTATAATAAGTGCTACTTAGTTATAAACTTATTTGTAAGTTAACTAATGGGCCTTTCACATTAGTGTCTCAATATTTTGTTTAAAATTTTAGTTCATTACAAAATAAAAAGTGCTTCATTAAGCTTCTATACAACCCAACCAACAAGAGGATAAATAAAACTATACCGATGCCCTTATCAATAGCAAATGGAAATATGATTCAAGTTTAGGCCAAAATAAATGAGCAACAAACCCTTTAAAAAAAATTTTAGTACAAAAAATCCTTTGAAGTTGACATCATTTTGATTGTTTGTTACACACATATGCCTAGGACCTTAATTAGCCTAGGATAAAGACGTGGAGGAACTTATATATTTATGCTTTCATGATTGGCAAATTTATGGATTAGTTGTTATCATTGAAAGATATTGAAGTTGATCCAAGAATTGAAAATCTAACGCTCAATAAAGTAGCTAATATAAATGTAATTATAATCTAAATTAGTTTTAATCTGATTGCACTGATATAATCTATTTTAGTCATTTTTCTGTAAATTTAGAAAGAAAAAAATTGCGTGTATTAAAGTAATTTTTTTAATGGTAGTGTATCTCTATAGATTATTAGCAATTTAATAATTTTCTACTATATTAGTCATTTTAATCCAATTTAAACAAGTATTAGTAGGAATGAAGGGGAAGCAAGGAGGAGGGGAGGAGAAGGGTGAGACTTTGAGAAGATGAGTAGTGAAAAGTCATTTTAAAAACAAAACAACGATGTACAAAGGGCGGCGGTCATACGTTGGCAGAGATTTTATATTTTGGTAATAGTAATTTTATATCTTCGACTATATATAGTAAAAATAAATTCATAATTGGGTTAGAGGGAATAATTTTGTGAGTCCCATTAATAATTTGTAAAAAAAAAATTGAGAAGTGATAAGAGATACAGCTAGAATTTATTTTTAAACCTAAAATATTTGAATTTCATACGTAAGTAAAAAAAAAAGTTCTTTAAAAGGAGCCGACTACCACTAGAATTTATTTTTAGACCTAAAATTAGATTGACCTTGCTCTCTTGTATGTTTTTATTTTGGGCCTTGTGGGCTTCTTCAAATAGGCTTCTTCAAATGTGAAAGTTCTCTGTCTTTTTAAAACTTGCAAAATGATCAGTGAATTCTTCAAGGTCTGCTGCTCCAAGTGAACAAGCTTCCACATCTGTTAAGCATTTCACTCTCCTAGTGCTAGTCACTTTCATTTTCTTCCCATCTACAGTAATATCAAAATATTTGTCTCATTTCCTACAGAAAAGAAAATAATATTTGAGAATAGTTCACTATACCTTTGTTTACTGAAGCGTGTTCATGAAACCAAATAAGAAGCTCCTCACCACAAAGACTCCCCTCGCATAAGGGGGTTACGGTTCTATCATCTCCAATACTTTCCAGTTTTCCACGCACAATAAAAACCATCTTGTCAACCACACCACCAGGATATAAAATTTCACTTCCTTTAATATATATTGTTTGTTTTAGCCTCTCATAAATGGCATCCAGTATATGTTGATCCATTGAGGCAAATGATGAAACCTGCAAAGAACACAATTTTAATTTGAAAAATAGATAGACAAGCTATACAAAGAATAGCAATCCAGAAAAATCCATAAAGCAAGTTATTTCTAATTTTTAAATGTGAAATACAATTTCATTGGTAACCCAACAATTTGGGTGATGCGTCAAAATAATTAATATAAATTTAGTAAACTATGCTACATATGCTTATTGAGGATGTGCTATATGAAAAGAAAGCTTTTAACTTGACGCAAATTATGGCGAAGATACTAACCATCATTTCTCAAAATAAAATATAAAAAAAAAACTCTAGTCATCTAAGCAATAGGCATGAAAAATAATTTTCCTCTAAAACTATTAAATTTAGTATCTTACTCTTTTAACAAACTCGAACAGATGTCTTCTTATGTCTCTCTGGAGATCTTCCGGCAAATTCTTAATTAACTTTCCTTCATTTACTCCTTTGGTGGTAGCCCAATTATACCTTTCAGCCGCTCTCACTCTCTTTTTAAGTTTTTCTGGCAAGCGCCGGCGACTCATCCATTGTTTAACATCACGTTGTTTTACTGAGAATTCTAGCTTCCTGGAAGAGGAAAAATGCAATGAAGAAAAGAATGGTCGTCTAGGTCATAAGTCACAAATTTCACTCAAATCTAAACGACACATATAGGTTATTTTAAAATAAAGGTGTCTAAATTGACAGAATAACTTTGAGAGCAAATAATGAATAATAACTTCAAATCTGAAACCAGGAAAAATTGGATGATAATCCTTAAAAATCCTCTCACAATGAGTATCATGGACCAAAAAATCTAGAAACATTTTTGTCTACTTACAAACTACAAACTCAACTCCATCTAACAAAGTATTTGGAATGCATAGATTTTTTTTTTAAATAAAAATAAAATAAAAAGGGTGGGTGGGTGCTAGGGAGTCGGTGCAATTTGACAGATCAATGATTCTCAAGAAATAGATACACATTTACTTCATCATACCCAGGAGAAAAAAATCTGTAAATAAAATGTTATACCTCTGGTCAAGAGCCTGGAGAAAATTCTGCATATTTCCTATGACAAAAGCCAAAAGCAATAGACCAAGTAATGTGATGAGCAAAGTAAATAGAACTTCCAAAACATAATCATTTGGTTGCTGGTTTCCCGCAAGAGTGCTGATTTGCTTCAAAATTTTAAATGCATAATGTCAATAAGAAAGAAGTGTGCTTATTGATTTGGCATAAATTAATCTATTGGAAGAAAAATACATCAGCTTTATTTAAAAAATAACAATTATAAATACATTAAGAAAATGTAGTGCTATACACGCTCAAAGGTACCAAGCAGTAGGTATTAGTAATTACCTGAAATCCCCAAAATAAAGAGTATACATATCTTGTGGTGATATCTTTGGAGGTGAGGTGTACAACTGGTTTATAGATTCCATATGGAAAACTATCCTCAGAAAAACAAGCAGTAGCATTCTTGTTATTTTTCCAGCTTTCCCAAATTGGATTAGTCTCAGTCCTATTTTTACGGGCATTCTTGTCTCCACAGTCTATAAATCCCAGACACTGGGTGTATTCAAAACCAGCATCATAGCAAGCATCACGAAGACATTGTTGTACCCTCTACAACATAGGACGAGGGGTGAAATCAGTAGCATGTCATCATGTGCTAATGCAGAAACAAATTTACCTTTTACATTCATTAATAATGAAAACCAAGCAAAATACAAAGACAGAGATTATCCCAATCAGAGATCTAGTAAGAGAAATTAAATTTAGGAATTTATGCAATGTATTCAACAGATAGTCTTTGCATAGGAATTTAGTTTAACACGTAATTCGGTTTGAATAGACAATTTTGAGACATTTAAATTTAAAAACTTCATTCTTACAAGAGTATAGCATCTTAAAACAATATAAGCATATGGAAAGAGTTAGCCACTGAAAAAGGATGGTGCCTTTGATTTTGACAACGGGCACTCTAGTGAAAATTAGCAAACTTATATGCTTATTATTTACCATTTCTTATATACAATTCTGCAAATTTGACACACTAAAATTAAATGCTGAGAGTCTACAAATACTCTATAGACATTATAAAAGAAGGGAAACATTGTTTAAGTACTTTTGGGTTTAGAAGTGAGTGAATTATGTATTGAAAACTGTTCAGTTGGAGAGAAAAAACTGTTGTAAGAGAGAAGTCCAAAAGCAAATCTAGCCATTGCTTTTGCCTACCTGTAACCCAAAGAGGTACCAGCATAACCCAATGATATGGCCAGACAACACAAAAATCAAGAGATTTATAAAATATATAGCCCATGTTGCCTCAAGTATGGGCCCAACAAGAAGAATAAATCTGGGGGCGTATTGAATAAGAACTGCCACTATTATATGATTCTTTGCTAAGTCTGCTCCAGATGATCCCAAATACTTGGGTAGAACCAATATCACGATCTGCATAAGAAGTGATAGTTGTAAATAAACAGGATTTTGCATTAAATTAAAATTGGGTTAGTGATATTATATGTCCCTTGACTTTCTAAAGTTATTTGAGTATGTCCAACAAGTTTGATCCCAAATTCTATCATGTCCCTGCTGCCATGTAGGACACTTTTTGAAGTAGATTGTCAAACCCATATGCCAACATTTTTTAATTAATCAATAAATTTTTTTATAAAAAATATCAGATTTGTTTTTCAAGAAAATATGATAGAAGTATTAAATGTTTTTAAAATATGATAAATGATTAAATATTTTATAAATCTGAAGAAAAAGACGCATGAATGCAACATTTTGAACTCAAAAGTTATTATGCAAAATCACACTTGAAATAAACATACCTGAGGAAGCGGTAACACAACAAATAAGTCAACCAAATCATTGAGGTAGTTTTGAGTAGTTCTTCTCGGGTGGCCATCTCTAGATTCCATATGCCAAAACTGTTCACAATAAATAAACATATATTAATGGTGAAAATGTGCATAAGCCTACAACTTGAGTAAAATGATGAAGTGGACACAACCAGGGAATTCAAGGTCTATGGTACTTTAAGATAACAAGACACTTTTAACAATAAGTTGAAATGGTGTTGCACATGACCTCGTGGCCTGGTGGTAAAAATACATGCACATAAGTGGAAAAACTTGGGTTCAAATCAGGAAAGAGGCGAATAAAAAATGATAGCTTACAAAAAAGAAGTTGATATGGTGGCATCAACATGAGGAAGAAAAAGTAAATAGTGGCATCTGAAAGAGAGTACCTTAAGAAGTTTGTTCAGTAGGAACACGAAATCAGTGAGGCTCCGGAAAGCCACAATTGTCTTAGTCATGTTCCTGTGAATGGCTATGCACTTATTATCCTGTAATAAAATGCACTACGTTATGAGAGAAGGAAAAATCCAAAAAATTACATCTTTCTTCCAATGGTAATTAGACTAATTGACTAACTTGTGCATTAAAAACACTTAATCATACTTGTTGTACGGAGAGCAACAAGAAAAACAGCGGATCTAAGAAAATTGCCACCAAACAACATATCATGAAAATTTTCTTCCATATGACGGAAAATTTGTCCACTTTGTCACCAGGATTCCTATCTCCGAGATCTAATGGAGCTCTTCTTGCACTACGCAAAGGACCAGTAGAGCCTACAAGGTTGTTTCCTATTTCATCTAACTCCATCGAACTCGTAGGACTAGAAATCGACAGACTACGAATCCCAGACATATAAGCCTGAGATTGAGAATCCAAACTTTCATCCACTAACGTCGGATGGGTGTCTGGCAGCATTGGGACCTCATCTCTGTCATAGCCAGCCATTTGTTTTCAATAAGACCTACAAAAGGATTACAAATAAATTTAGTATATATGAATTCTTATGGAATTGAAAATAGCTATTTTGAGAAAGTAACAAAACAGTTCAACGAAAGAAGAAAGTAAAGGAAGAGAATGGTATCAAATGTATTAGTTGATTTTAACAAGAACACAAACCCAGAAAAGGAAGAACAAAATAAAGCAAGAGAAACATCAAAAGCTCCAATGTAAGTAGAAACCCCATATAAATAGCAAGATATAAGCATGTGTATGTCAATTCTAGACCAGGAACAATACAAAATCACAAAGCATGGGCATGCCCAATCTAGACCAGCAACCATTAATACATACAAATCCTAAGGAGCAAGAAAAATTAGTGGAAAAAAACAGAAGAAGAGAAAAGAGAAAGAAAGGCAAACCTGATTGATGATTAGGAGCTGATGGAGTAGAGCACAGACAGAAGGAAAGGTGGTGGAATATAAGAAGCGAAGAGGGAGTGTGTGTGAAAGACTTTGATAGCAAAAATATAGTATAAACCATGCTTTTTTTTGAAAGGTAGATGTAATTTTATTAATTCAAGTCTGCAAGAACAAAAGGCTCGATCGCCTCGGCGCATTCCCCTATCGATACATTTCCTAAACTGGAAATTAAAGCCAATTGGCTTAATTCATGAGCGGGAACATTTGTGGTCCGCTTAGTGTGCGTAAAAGAACAACTGTGAAACGTCGATCCCAACTGAGCAATTTCCTCAAGAACCAATCCCGTATAGTTTAAAGGGAAGTCACCATTGGTTAGGACCAATACGTTTTGGAGGCAGTCTGACTCAAAGATGATCCTTTCACAACCCCATTGCCTAGCCTGAAAAATAGCATCTCGCAACGCTAAAGCTTCCGCCGTTGACGCGCTAGTCTTATGAGGTAGAAAAATCGCCCCCGAGAAGATCGACCCACCTCTATCGTTCCGAGCTATGAAACCCAGACCAATTCCCGAACTCCCGATTGCCGCATCAGTGTTAACCTTTACCACCCCTGGAGGGGGAGGCAACCACTTTGGTGTGATGGGATGGCAAATATGGGTAGTGGGCTTTTGTGGTTGGCGCCACGCCTCCTTAAAGTCCGTCAGCAACTTCCCTCCCCTAATGACCACATCTTGGGCTGATTCGTCCGCATAGGAGAAGATCCTGTTGTTCCTTGAAGTCCACAACGACCAAAGGGTTGAAATCAGGATCTCGAGGTGATTCGTCCGCATAGTATAAACCATGCTTGGCTATTGTGTATATATATACTTCCTTTTCATACATATTGATTTTATTTTTCAAAACATATTGTGAAAAGATAAGAATTGCCTAGATTCTCCTAATAATTATTTTAATTTTTTTTTCTAATCTTTTTATCAACAATAAAAAAATGTCTTAAAAAAATGTTATATATATTTGATGTTTAATAATATCACAATTAATTTTAATGAGCTTACAAAAAAATTTACGTTTCACTTTTAAATAAGTAATTGTATTTACAAATTGAAATGCTATCATATTTTTTACATAAATAATTTTTTATCATAATGATTATGGTTTATATAAATGGTAGGTGTCAAAAAAGATCAATTTTGAATTGTTAAAAACTTAAAAGTAACAGAAAAACTCTCTAACGTCCTTATTTAATTTTTTGGTTAAATGCTCATTTTAGTCCTTATACTTATCTAAAATCAAATCCAAAATGGAAGGAAGAGAAATCAATATCAACATTTATGACTGCAGTGTGATGAACAGGATCCGGCTCTTTAAATTTTTCCTTAAACATTTATGTTAGAAGAATCTGAACCGTTTAATAAAATTGGACGGATGAAATTAAAAATTCAAATCATTAATGAGTTGACCAGTAAATAAAATTCAATAAGTGGTCAACTCATTAATTACTTAAAATTTTAATCTCATTCATCTAATTTTATTAAACGGTTCAAATTTTTTTAACATAATTAATCATATTAAAAAAAATTTAAAAAGTTCAATCCTCATGAATATATACTCTACTTTTCGACTTTTCCTTTTCATAGATATAGAGATTATAAATCAGAAAACTCAAGATCAATTCTTTTCTTTATTTTTCAGAAAGTCTCCCGAGCTCCATGTGCAACATGTACACACCACCGTCCATGTGAATTAATTACCATGTGCAGCTGCACCCAATTTTTGGTATTAATTAATACCAAGCATTCCATCTAAAAACAGGAGGCATGGAAGCCATCTCAAATCACTTCAATTGCAATCAAAGTAATTGAGAGAGTGCAGAAAATTGTAGTAGAATTTTTCTGAGTGAGAGTAATTATTTTTTTAATATATAATATTCGGGTATAATATCAAGCAAATTAAGAGAATTTTGTAATTTATTTTTTAATTTCGAGATGTTGAATGTGTGTGAGGAAGTAAAATATTTGAATGATAATAAAATCTTTTTGTGAATATAGGTGCAATTTTTGTCAAACCACATTAAAAATATTAAAAATATCATATGTTCTAATTTTAGCATTTTTTCTTTCGTTCATAATTTTATTATACTCAATTATTGAGATCCCATTATCTTTACGAATGGAGTAATGATACGAACCAACCAAAAAGGACTTCCAATAAATCATAGACTGACATTTGAACAGCGATAAATAAATTCTACAGTATTATTGACTTACTTGGCTCGCCAGCCAGATGAAATGAATCCACCCACTGCTTCAAACTGGGTAAAATAATGTCACTCTCTTCCCAATCAAAGAGTTGGAGCTCCGTACTTCTTTTTTTATATCAACATTGTAGACTTTTAATTAAAGAGGATGAGGATGAGTAATTGATTAAGAGTCTGTTTGACGTTCTGATTTTAATTGAAAAAATTTTGTGGGAAAATAACTTCTGGTAAATGGAATGTAAAATACTTGAAGTGTTTGGTAAAATAGTTTTTCAAAACTATGGTTTGGATGTAAAATGACCATAAAAGATACTCCCTCCGTTCTTAAAAGGATGGCACTTTACTATTTGCATGTATTTCAAAGAGGTCGGATGACTCACTATTTGAGACAATTTTACTCCGAATTTTTTCTCGGACGTACGTTAAGGATTAAAGTACGTTAGAAAAAAAGTACGAATTTTTTTGGGGTCAAATAGAGCGTCATCCGACCTCATTGAGACACGTGCATGAACAGTACGCGTCATCCTTTTAAAAACAGAGGGAGTATAAAACTCATTTTTAAAAAATTAATAAAAATAGAAAAAGTGGATCTAGAATTATTTATCTTGAGGTAGAGATTTTATTGTGGTAGTTTTTTAATTTATTTTGTTGGTTATATTAAGTAAAAATATTAAAATGAAATGAAAAAGAAAAAAAAAAAGAGAGAGTTGGCCACCGGAGCAAAATGCTGCCTTGCCTTGAACCGGGCTTCTCAAGAAATCCAGTTAGAATAGGTGTTGATTTTCTATTTGAAAAAGTCATTTCTCAAGTAGAATCGAAACACCAAACACTACCTAAATATCTGTTTGGTATTGAGGTTTGAGTGGCCAACCCAACTTTCTTCAACCAAGAAGCTAAGAAAGGTGTTTGGTAAACACCTTCAAAACCAAACTTTTTAGAAAGCTGGTGTTCACGGGAAGCTGGTGTCCCTTGCTTTTCCTTACTTTTGCCACTGAAGCAAATTGGAGCAGTGGGCAAACCTTGGGTTGAATAGTAACACGGGAAGCTGTCCTTTAACTAAAGTGGACAAAAAATTCAAGCCTTTTTCTTCATATTTACCAAATTGCCAGGTACAAATACCCTTTAACTCTCCAACAAATCCCTCACTCACATCGCTCTCCTCTTCTCCGGACGAAACCTAGTTCAACCTCATCTCTCCTCTGCTTTCAATCCTCACACCCACACCACCAGCCGCGTCCTAACTTTCATCAGAACCCTCACCCTCACACCACCAGCGGCGTCCTCCACCACCAGCGGCGTCCTCAAGCGCACCGCCGTCCTCAATGCCAGGTAATTGAAATCTTGAAGCAGGAGTGGGCAGATCTCTCTCGCATCAATAATGGGTATGTGGGAAGCTTTTCTCAACTGGCTACGCAGGTTTGCTCCTTCTCTTTGTCAAAAAGGTCCTTCCTTTTTTGTTCTTTTGTTCTCTTTTTATGCTGTTAGCGTTGTTGTTGTTGATTTTGTGGCTGGATTGCGATCCTGGTTGTTTGAATTGGGTTTGTTGTTTAAATGTGAAAGTTTGGTTTTTGGAATGTATGGTAAAATTTGAGATTGTGGTTTATGAAAGTCTATGCTAGGAAATGATTGTAATGAAGGTGAAAGATGGAAAATGATGAAAATCTGGGGGGAGGGAGAGAAGGCAGAGTTCATTGATTTCTTTTAGGAGCAGAAAAGTAAGATGAAACGGTTTCATTTAGGTACTCTTGGCATATTATGAAACTTTTTTGAATCTAGATGATACCCATAAGTTATGAGAGAAGAAGGCGCGTACTGCGATTTTGGGAATATTGTGCAAGCTTAGCTTTGTTGTTCATGTCTCTCCTTTCTTCCTATTTTGCATACAGAATTGGTTGCGCAGAAATGCAACGGAAGTGAAATGGTTCTGTGGAGAGCCTATGTTATCATTTAGGCTTGGAATAAAATAAAAGAAAAAGTCAAATTAGAACTTTTTGCTGCATATAGAATCTTAGGATCTCTGGCAGGTGTTTCCTCTGTTTCTTATGAGCTCAAACCGCTAAAAGAGCTTGTTTTATCGGTTTAACCTTAGGAAGAGTTGCCTTTGCATGCTCAGCAGTGTTGCATGGTGCTAGGTGTCTAACATTGAAGCCTAATACTGATTGGTGTTTTCTAATACGTCAACGAAGCTCATGGGACTATCAAGGTACTAAGAAGGCCAACATTGGGTCATAAGGCATAGAGATAGATGCAGTTTGACTATAACAGTAGGAAGTTTGGGTGTGTCAAGATTGGATGTTATGAGCTTTGTCCGTACGATTGGATCTTCGCCAAGTTGATTGCTATTAATGAAGTGCTATGTTATCGAGTTTTGTCCGAGATGTATGTTAGTTGTGCATTGCCACTATTTCTTCAAGTTGGATATTTTGGGAAGCAAAGAAGGTTGTTGATTGCCGTGTGGTATGTTGTTAACCATCCGAAATGACTATGCCTCTTCCTTTTGCTGAGGGTGCAACTTTTCTTTGAAAGTGTGTAGGCTGTACTTTGTTGAATTTTACAATGTTATGAGATTTTATTTTCTGTTCTCATGGTATGCAAATTTTGCAATACATTTGAGACTCAAACATGAAAACCGACAGCATTCCATTATCAAATGTAAAGTGAGATGCTTTGTGGTTTCTTTGTTTGCCGTCTGTTTACATTTGGCTGCATATTTTTAGTATCATATTTTTTTTCATAACTGACCTGAAATTGTTTTAGTTTGTAAGTATCCTATGCAGTTATACAAAGCTAAGGATTCGTTTTTGTCTGTTTGTGTTATATTAGATGTGGCTTTTATAAGGAAAGTGACAAAAAACAATTATTAACCCTTGTTCTTGCTTTCACTAGAAAACATTTCAAACCACTGTTTTTTCGCTTCGTATTCAGTGCATTGTTTTAACTGGCATTGTGTTTGTATGACAGATCTAGCACTTGTTGGCATTTAAACAATTTACTGCATACAAGTAATCTGCCAGTAGATATACCCTTTTATAGGAATCATGTATTGATGAAAACACAGTGATCTGGATTAAGCAGCAATAGTTTTGCCTGGAGTGAAAAGAAGAAAGGGTTGTGTGCAGTCTCAAGAACAAAATAAAGTTCCATCTCTGAATAAGCTTGTCGCTGCTGCAGATGTGTACAATTTTTGAGGCTACTGAGTTATTCTTCATTTTTGAATGTGTGCAGTCTCAAGAACAAAATAAAGTTCCATCTCTGAATAAGCTTGTCGCTGCTGCAGATGTGTACAATTTTTGAGGCTACTGAGTTACTCTTCATTTTTGAAGAAACTGTGTAATCTCACGAATATTGTGATGAAAATGAAACTTTTGTACCAAATGCTCCTGTCTAACTTTATTGTTTTTTATTTGCTGCCTCAGTTGATGTACCTATTTTGCTAAGTTTCAATTTCAATATCTATGTGAATATCAGTAGGAAGCAGGAAACAGAATGAAACTTGCGGCAATTGTATAAATCTGCAGTTGCTATTTGCTAAATCAAAATGTATATATATAGTAATATTAATTACCGTAAAAAAAATGTATATATATTAATTACAAAGTACATTTATAATCTTAATTAATATATAATTAAGTAAATTATTTCTATATAGCTCACAAAATGTTTTTATTTGAATATTTAGTTTCAATTATATTTTAAATAGAAAGCAACAAATTTATATAACGTTGTTATTTAAAATAAACAATTATATATATTTAAAAAAAAAAAATCCAATTAAAAAAATAGCATTTCTACAATGGTTACCATTTTTGAACAAATTTATGATGTTGTTTTATATAACATTGGTAAATGAAAGTGTGTATATATAGTCATATTAATTATCACAAAATATATTTATATATATATATATATATATATATATATATATATTAGAAATTACATAATCTTACTAATTAATTAATATATAATTAAGTAAATAATTTATTAGCTAGCTTACAAAATAGTTTTATTGGAAAGTTTAATTTCAATGACATTTTAAATAAAAATTAACAAATTTATATCACATTGTTATTCAAAATAAAAAATTACATTTAAAAAACATAATTTTTTCACGGAATTTCCAACTGTAAAATAAAATATTTTAAAAAATATAAAAAGTTATACTTTCTATGTCAAGATGTATCATTACTTATATTGTTTGTTTATTAATCTAAATTTCTATTTAAATTATATATATATAAATATAGTAAGTGTAATTAATTCGGTTTATAAATAGTATCAATCGGTAATAGTAAGTGTAATTAATTCGGTTTATAAATATAGTAAGTGTAATATAATGTTCCATATTTAACACCTTTTTCCTTCTACTAATAAACTTTTTAATATTGTTATAAATAAAATGTTAATTATTTGTTTAGAAAAAAGATTGATTTAAATAATGTAAATAAATAACATTAAAAATGACTGATGCCTTTAAAAAATATTATTGATGTATTCGCATAAAAAAAGGTAATAAATTAATAATAAATAGATAATTGTGATTTTATATATGTAAAATTTTAAAATAGTACTCAATATTTAACTTTATTTAATAAAATGTTAATTATTTTTTTAAAGAAATAGATTGATTTAAATAATCTATATATATACTAAAAAATATTAATTTTAATGCTTAAAACAAAAAAGATTGAATTAAATAATGTAAATAAATAACACTAAAAATGACTGATGTCCTTTATAGTCATTTTACACTTAAACCATAGTTCTAAAAACAGTGTTTACCAAACACCAAAAATAACTTTTCGTTTCCCACAGCACTTTTAGTAGCCGTTTGGCTGTATGGTTCTACTTGGGAAAGTCATTTCCCAAGTAGAAAATCTGCTCTGTAGGTGTTTGGTTACTTGGGATTTTCATTTCCCAAGTAGAAAGTCATTTCAAGGCAAGGCTTAAACCAATGTTGATCATTAGTCATTATCCTTTGCTGATACGATTTTGTGGGGGCTTCTTGTAGCTCCTCTTTGTCTTGGTCCCAGATGATGTCGGAGTAATACTCGCAGGACTGTTTTGATGTTTGTCTAGACGATCCGAAGGTGAGATCCTCTCCCCTTCCCTTATTTATCTTCATTAGTATCCATTGAGCTGAAAATCACAAAAAGGGTAAGCATATTTCTGGATTGTCTACATGGTTCTGCAGGTTGTAGCTTATAATGGGAATGGTAACACCAAGAAGTTCATATATGAAGGTGAACTGACATTTAGCAGCATTAAGGTACTTGCCCTGGTGTTATTTTCTCTTAACTTTTTCAGTTGAACAGTATAAGAAAAGAGCATCAGTCTATTTTTTTCGCATATGTTTTTTACTATATAAGTTTGAAAAGTTCTTAATGATACTTGCTATAACTGTCTAGTTTCTGTCTCGTGATGCAGTTATTTGTAGAGAAGTTTTTACGCATCAGTTCCAACCTCAGTGGATGGTCTTCGGCTTCCAACTCGTAACTTTGAATCTGATCATGCAACTTCGATTCCATCTTCGTCCTATTAGCCAGAATGATGAGAAGTCACAAATAAAAACTTGAGAGTGAAAGTATTATAGCTGAATAACATGATATCACCATTCTGTTGTAAATTAAGGTTTGAACTATGTTCTTTTACGGTCTGAGAAATTAATTAAGAAAACTGTTTTTGGTTAACAATTATATGTTGCGCTTTAACTAAACTAAAGTAACATTCTTACCTTTGCACATATGCTATAAGCATTGGGTGAAAACATATCAATTTATGTTCTTGGAGACTTGGAAACAAGTATGGGATAGTTTTAATCCTATTTTGATGTTCATATTACCTCAAGATAAATTGTCAAGAAAATGTACGCAAATTTTTTTTTGGTTAAAAACATAATACGGAAATTAAATATGCATTTGGTCAATTTTTAAAAAAATTAACACTTAAACACTTACCCACCATTTAATCGATATAGAGTTGGTTTTATTAAATAACCTCCTTCACCTATGTAATTGTACTTTTTATATATGTAATGACGGGTTTAATTTTTAATGCATTAATTAGTTTAAAACTTTTTCATGTAATTTTATTATAATTTTAGAGTAATTCATTCCAATTTCAGAGTAATTCATTCCATTTTCGAAGCTAATAGTTTAAAACTTTTTATTATATTAGATAAATATTTATTTATGATATTAATAACTTAAATTTTTTATGGTATTAATAAGTTTAATTTATTTATAATATTAGATAAATATTAGGTGGTAAATGTTAGATTATAAATAAATTGATTAAAAATATACATAAAGATATTTAAAAAATTAATTATAACACTTAAAATGAATTGTGCCCTTTATGGTCATTTTACATTCAAACCATAGTTTTAAACCAGTTTTTACCAAACACCAAAAACAACTTTTGGTTTCCCCACAGAACTTTTAACAAATATTTACCAAACAGCATACTCCTTTTTTCCAGAAGTCATTTTCACACAGAACTTTTTCTCACAGAACTTTTCCAACTAGAACCGGAACGCCAAACAGACCCTTAAAAAATGTTTACCAAACAGCACATTGTTTTGCGCAAAAGTACTTTTTCCACAGCACTTTTGCCCACAGCACTTTTCGGACCAGAACCGGAACGCTAAACAGACCCTAAATAAGTAATTATATTTACAAATTGAAATATTATCATTTTTTAACAACATGAATATTTTTTACATGAATAATTTTTTATCATAATGATTATGGTTTATAAATGGTAAGGTGCTAAAAATCATCAATTTTGAATTGTTAAAAATAATAGAAAGTTAGATAATAACATTTTGAAGGAAATAATTTTATTATTAGATCTTTTAATTTTATATGCTTGTCATAAGTAATGTCCTAATTTATATTTTGGTAACTTTTATAGGATAAGATCGTAACCATTCACTTATTATATTATAATCAATTTTATTGGTACTTGATCGATTGATATTTTTGAAGTAAATAATTAGTTTATATATAAAGATTAAATTAACATCTTATTCTAAAAAAATGAAAAAATACTTAATAATTTTATTATTATTTAACCACATATTTATCCATAGAAAATTAAAGTTATAGCATAATTAAAGTGATTGCGTGTCGAACACGTCAAATATAAGTGTATAATAGATATGAAAAAGGGGTAGAAATACAACTTATCACTTGTCCACAAGGAACTTATAGATGGTGGTAAGAGGATCGTCCACAGAGACCTATAGGGAATGTAGTTCTTGGTTGACTTCCTCGTCACTGAGTTTGGTTGGTTGATTCTGAAAATTAAAACAAAAATAAAAGCAATTAAATAGTTCAAAATAATCTTGGTCAAAGGTTTGGCCAAGATAGGGGGTCAAGATTGAAAACAGTAAAAAGGAGGTTCCCGGTAAGAGCATGAGCGGGCTATGTTCTTATGATTCGATCACTGATTCAATGGTGTTCATCTCTATATCTGCAGCGCTGCTGTGGATAATGATGCGTTCCTTAGTGGCTAGAACGCTCTCCTTAGATCGTTGTTCGACGGCGTGGCTTTCAATGCGGAATTTAACTCGAAGAAAACCGTGAAACTCCAAGACTTGGTGCTCTTGGCACTTCACGTCGAATCCCTTGAGGTTCTTGGGTCAGACTGATGAATCTCCAAGACTGGGTGCTCTTGGCAATTCAAAGACGAAAGACTCAATAGATAGTGCTTTCAAGTTTTACTTGGCAAGCTAATCGAATGCACGAAACTCAATTAGTTGCAAGGTTCATCAAGAACAAGTGGATAAAGATCCAAAGCAATCTGCTTTCAAATTTCAATAATCAAGTCTTACCGAATACAAAGTGGGCGGCTCCTTTTAAGGAAGCGCTAAACCCTAATTCCGAAAAGGAAACTAAAGTAGTTTCTAAAAATTGTCTCAAACAAAAATGGCAACAAGCCACCCTTCCAAATAGAATCCAAAACCCTAAAATAACTTAATTAAAGTAAATATAAATATAATTAAATACATTCCAGCAGCTCATGTCGAGTTCTCCATCATCGGGTCAAGGTTTGGGCCGAAACTTCAAGTTGTATGTTGTCTCGCGCACAGACTGCGCACCATAATGTCGACTTTGATAACTTTTAAACCACTGGGCCAAATGGCCTGAAACTTGTCCCAAATGAAAGATAACATCTTGAATTTTCTGAAACGTGGTCGATCGCACGATTTGGACGTGTATAGCGTTGGTTGGGTTCCGACGAAGTTGCCTGTTGCGTCTGCGCCTAGAACTGCTGTGTGGGCCTAGAATCTCCTTGAGATCTACTAGTCCAAATGCTCTGAAATTTGGACACAACCTTCCTAAGACTCCAATAGGTCTTGTATATGTTCTGGATCTTTTATTGAAGCCGTTCTTCCAAGGGTTGACTCGGGTCCTTGAGCAGGTAGGGTTGGTTCGGGACCTTGAGCTGGTAGGACTGGTTCGGGACCTTGAGCGAGTGATCGGGCCTGTGGCTTTCGAGATCGTATAAGATAAGACAACGCCTAACTCAAGTTTACCCTCGGTTGTCAGTCGAGGCCCACGGTTGTCAGTCGAGTCTGAATTGTATTATTCATTTAACTGGGTCTCCTAAGCTAAAATCTGAGTTGTCAGTTCTAAACTTTAACAAGGAAGTAAAAAACCAGAAAATAAATAATTACAGAAATAAAGATTATTAAGAATAATTAGATCTCACGAAATATAAGAAACATAGCCCTCGAGCTCTTACCAAGAATGGTGATTAGCTAGACGTACTCATGGATATAAAACAAAAACACTTGATTGTATAAATAAAATAAAATAAATCTGTGGATTCAAAGAATTAAATTCCGGAGCAAATTAATTGTTTCAATGGTGGAAGGAGGGAGGGAGAGAGCGTCTGTCAAAGAGGAGAGAACAAGTCCAACTATAAGCAAGCTAAAACTCCCTTATCCTTCTCCAACTCAATCTCCTAAAAAATCTAAAAATATAATAACCATGTTTTTAAATAAAAAGGGGGATAATGTTTAAATAGAGGGAGATCCTATCTAGGATTCTTGAAGATAATCTTTATTGATGTCAATCCCTGAAATCCCGTTTTCAGTTGTAATTGCCAGCTCACGTCTTTATCTTTTGTCAAAACTCTCCAGCTGCAGCCTGTTTCATGATCTTGGCCAAACCTCCGGCCAAACTGCTATCTCTGTCCTCAGCAAATTGGTTTGGCCAAGCCTCAGGCCAAACCACCTCAAATTAACTTTTCTGCAAAGTTGTGGCTCTGATCAAGACTGCCAAAATCAAGGGAATAACAACAAAATCAATAACTTTATTGTCCAAATAACAAGTAAATGGACAGTAAAAACATGATGAAATGGAATGCAATCATAAAGCTTATGCACATTTCTATAATTCCTAATCTTTTAAAATCATTGAAATTCATTTTGTTATTGGCAAGTGACGAAAGTGTGGTGACGTTGCAATTTGACATCATCCCACCCTCTCTCACTATTTAAGATTTTCCAATAGATTCCTTTGCCCAACAATTAGATTATTACATGTGGTTTTGCATCAATGCAATGACTCATCTGCCCTTATTATATACGTCGTTAAGTAGTAAATAAGTGTTATCAAAATTGGACCGGACCGACCGATTCAATAGTGATATTTCAAATTTTTGGTTCGATTCAACTATCTGAAGTGATATGCATACGAATTGGGTTCGACCGGTAGATCCAACCGGTGACCTAGTCGGTTCAACGTCAACCCGGCTGGCTCAATGCTTCTCCAAAACAGAGTAGTTTTGGTTTTTTTTTTTTGAAATTTTGATGGGCCGGCCCATTAGAGGCATTGGCCGGCCAATCAAAATATAAAGATTTACCGGTTCAATCCGATTTAATTATCTAAGATTAAACGGTTCGATATGTGCATGGTTCAAAACGGTCTAATGGTCAATCCGGTCGAACACAATTAAACCTGGTCGAACACGATTAAACCCGGTCGAACCAAAAAAAAATTATTTTCGGTTTATTATCCGGTCTGGTTCTGATAACTATGGTAAATAAACATTGGGATGAAAGAAAGTTAGGGGTATTTTGGTCCTTTCATGATGATTATATAAAATGTAAACCAATGGGTACTTTTGTTTTCTTCCGACAAGCAACAACCGGATAGTTGCTTGTTTTAATGACAGGTCTTTTTTCCAACAAAACAACAAAACTAATAATAACAGGAAAATGTTGTACGTACAAAAACTAGTTGAGGTATCCCATCATTTACTTAATGATTATATTACAATTAGTATTATTATACCAGATATTAAACCCGTAACTTTAAATCATAAAAATGCTACATAAATTACGACCTCATGTGATGGTAATTAAGTGTCCATTTGCTAATTGGATAGCGTGAAAAATACTAATTAAGTAAAGGGCCATTTTTGTAATCATCATAAGATTGATCCGTAGTATTACAATGATCATCATTGATAATATAAGCAATTATTTTTAAAAATAAAGAAATTAAAGATTTTTGTCTTATTGCAAGCTTGATGGATGGAGGGTCACACACACGTGCTAGTAGTAAATTGGTAGAAAGCGCGTGAGGGAGTGAGTTATTAGCAGGTGACGAAAGTGTGGTGACGTTGCAATTTGACATCATCCCACTCTCTCTCAGTATTTAAGATTTTCCAATAGATTCCTTTGCCCAACAATTAGATTATTACAAGTGGTTTTGCATCAATGCAATGGCTCATCTGCCCTTATTATATACGTCGTTAAGTAGTAAATAAACATTGGGATGAAAGAAAGTTAGGGGTGTTTTGGTCCTTTCATGATGATTATATAAAATTGGCTAGAGTTGCTGGTTTGGGAAAGTTGCAATTGGTTGATGACGGCACAAAGGTTTTTTTTGGGTGTTAACTAGGCTTGTTGTTGGTGTGTCTTAGTTTGGGCTAATTTATTCTTAGACCTAAAATTAGATTGACCTTGCTCTCTTGTATGTTTTCATTTTGGGCCTTGTGGTGGGCTTCTTTCTGTCTTTTTTAAAACTTTTGCTCTATGTTTGTTACTCCTATTGGGCTTAGTCCATTTTCAATGAAATGATGCCTATGGCTTTATTGTGTTAAAAACAAATACACAAGTAAAAGAAATGAGTAGCGGAGTACATTTTTGGGGGTTAACATGTGACCCCTTATATGTTAACTAAGTGTTATAAGAATCGAAGCGGACAATGAATCGAAAATGAATGGGTTATTGGTTCAATATGATTTAATTGAGTTCAATTAAGTTGAAATATTGGATCGTTTTAAACCATTCAAACATTGAACCGTTCAATCTTGAAAATTTGAACCGGATTGAACTCGCTGGTTTTAAAAAAAATGAATATTTACCAACAATATTATTTTTTTCTTTAGTATAAAAACTCCATAGCTCATACCCAATTAATATATCATTTTTTTCTTGAAAAAATAAGAAAATAAAACAATGTCGTTTTAATATAACTTGTTTAAAAAATAATAAAAAGACGTAGTTCTGTAACTTGACTGATCTAGTCGGTTTTTGATTGACCCTGACGATTTCGAGTCTGACAAAAATCAACCTGATCGATTAATTTTTTCGATCTAATTAGTTGGACCGAAACAAATACCAATTTAGGTCAACAATTGAATCGCCAATTTGGTTCGATTGTGATAACACTATTTAACCCAAAATATATAATCTCATCCAAAAATAAATGTAAAACTTGGATAGAGGGGTTATATGGTAAAGGGAGGGGTAAATAAATGTTAAAGAGATTTGGTAAAGTTTAAGAAGAAAAAAAATGATAAATGGGTCTTATTTACAATTTAATTTACAGTTTAGATCGGGGGATGAATATGTGAATCCCAAAATTAATATGTAAAAAAGAAACGAGAATGATAAGAAATACATGGGTTTCAAAGGTAACTAAATTTTTGAGTAAAAAAATAAAAAAAGATTAACCACAAGGAGAATATATAACCTACACAGTGGAAGGGTAAGGGGGAGTCAAAGTACCAAACTTCCCTCATAAATTTCTTTTAGGAGTGATAAGAGGGAGAATTTTTACTTGGAAAAGTTACAACTTTTATAACCTAAATCAAAACGTACCTTAGTTTTTATTAATTCAATTTTTGAGTTTTCCCAAACTACAAAAACTAAGAAATAAAAAAACATTAAAAAGTAGTTGGAGTATGATACTAGCGCCAAACTTACGCATTGTGCAAATAGTATATCTTGTAATTTTTGGAATATATGATCTACATATTACAAAAAACATTCATATAGGTAAAGTAAAATTGTCACCAAAAATTAAAAAATATAAAAGAATTCTTAAATTAAGAGCTTGAAATAAGCATATCAATGTCTCGTTATCAGGGATGGATCCAGGAGGGGGCGGGGTTCGGGGGCAGCGCCCCCGAATTTATTTATTTTGAGTATTTTAATGGGAAGTCAAGCGAGCTAAATGAAAAATTGGAAAAATGCTTAAGAGTATTTGTATCTGTCATTAAATAACAAATATTTAGATAAATTTAACAAAAATAAATAAATAAGAAGACAATATAGAAAAAAAGTAATTATACATTAGAATTCATACAAGATACGTACTTTCAGATCTCGTGCGACATAGATAAGTAAATTTTAAAGTACTAAAATTCATCACTTGAAAATAAATAAACCCACTTTGTAGTTTGACCTCCTATCAATTCAAAAAAAAAATATCAAATTAAAAGGACCGTTCTAGGTAAAAAATTAACTTAATAAAATAAGAATAAAATCTAGATATATAGAAATCAAAATCGGGCTAATCACAATTGCATTTAAAATACTAATACTTGACTCTTTTTAAAAAAAATTGAACTAAACTGTTTTAAATAAAATTTCAAGCGTTTCCAAGGTAGTGGGAAGGACTCAAAAGGCCAGGGATGAAAATTGGAGATTATAATGAAAGGACTAATATTGAATACTACTCCAACTTTAGGGACCAAGATATATTCTTTCCCAAAAGTAAATTAAAATGTGGTGAGCGTGGATCAAACACGCGGCCTTCGGATCTTCAGGTGCCGCCCCCCAACTGAGCTACCCTCACTTGTTGATTTTAGTTGAACAATATATTACAAATTTGTTTTTGATTGGGCCACGGTGGGCTGGGCTGGATCCGTCCCTGCTCGTTATTGAAAAACATTTTTTAGTAAAATAATATGATGATATTTGTGTCTTTATAGCATAAATTATTAAAATGCAATAGTTATTCCATTTGTGGCATATAAGTGCTTCAATTTTAAAAGAAATGGTTTATGGGAATCTCGAATGCTTGAAAATTTCAAGATGAATTGTTTATATATTTAGAAAATTTCAAAATGAATTGTTTATATATTTAATGTGAGATTTCACACATCTATAACTCGCATCTCTTAAAATTCTATAAGTTAGAAAATATAATTTTTCATTTATGATAAAATAATAATGTAAATAAATCATATTAATAGAGGAAAAAATCTTAAAATTTGATGAATTAGAAAACGTAATTAATATTTGATATTAGCAAATGTTAAAACATGAGAGCTTGAAAGAGTGCACATATCAACCTAAGTTTGAAAGATGAGAGCTTGAAAGATTACATATACATGTGGCTTCCTCTCAAGTTTCTACTTAAATTTTCGTCACATCTTTTTTTTATATTCATATAGATGTTTAAATATATGTTAAAAACTATAAAAAGAACAATTTGAATTTAAAACAAGAAAATAGATTTTTTTATGCTATCCCAAATGTTTAATTAAAAAAATAAAAATATTTTTCCTAAACATTTTTTTTATCGAAAAATAAAGAATGTATTATTCTTATATATTCTTATACTTGTATCATTAGGTTAGATAAAAGTCCTAGGACCCGTAACGTGGAGTCCTTAATGGCTAATAATCTATTATAAATATATTAGTATTTCTATGCCCGTAGGTGTACATACATACATACTACACTACCCAGCCTAACTCTTTGATGGATGATTTGCTTCAGAGCTGCTGCCGCGCCTCAGACGCCTTCGTCTATATCTCCAAGCAACTTGTATGCGGGTAGCTGCAATGCATCTCCAGTAGGGAGATTGATACCTAAGAGACGGCAAAACAAAAGTAAAATGTAAATTACTTTACTACCATTCTTCCCCAGATTACTTATTCGAGTTACAGTTTTAGCTATGCAAGAGGACTTTATGTAGCCAAGAAATAACCTTATGGCTCCTTGTATTCGTGGATTCCTCAAGCTTCTTGCAAAAAGATCAGTGACTTCTTCAAGGTCTGCTGCTCGAAGTGAAAAAGCTTCCACATTTGATAAGCATCTCACTGTCCTATTGCTAAGCAATCGTTGTCCAGTCACCTTTATTTTCTTCCCATCTACAGCAATATCAAAATATTTGTCTCATTTCTTACGAGAGCTAGCTTATCAATGACGAGGAATAATTCACTATACCTTTGCTTACTGAAGCGTGTTCAAGAAACCAAGTAAGAAGCTCCTCGCCACAAACACTCCCCACGCATAAGGGGGTTACGGTTCTATCATCTCCAATACTTTCCAGTTTTCCACGCACAATAAAAACCATCTTGTCAACCACACCACCGGGATATAAAATTTCACTTCCTTTGATATATATTGTTTGTTTTAGCCTCTCACAAATGGCATCCAGTATATGTTGATCCATTAAGGCAAAAATCCAAACCTGCAAAGAACACAATTTTAATTTGAAAAATAGATGACAAGCTATACAAAGACATTAGTAATCCAGAAAAATCCATAAAGCAAGTTATTTCCAACTTTGAAATGTGAAAAACAACTTCATTGGTAGCCCAACAATTTGGGTGATGCGTCAAAATAATTAATATAAATTTAGTAAACTATGCTACATATGCTTATTGAGAATGTGCTATATGAAAAGAAAGCTTTTAACTTGACGCAAATTATGACGAAGATACTAACCATCATTTCTCAAAATAAAATATAAAAGAAAAACTTTAGTCATCCAAGCAATAGGCATGAAAAAATAATTTTCCTCTAAAACTATTAAATTTAGTATCTTACTGTTTTAACAAACTTGAACAGATGTCTTCTTATGTCTCTCTGGAGATCTTCCGGCAAATTCTCAATTAACATTCCTTCATTTACTCCTCTGGTGGCAGCCCAATTATACCTTTCAGCCTCTAACACTCTCCTACATTCATTAACTAGAGGGGTTGAGTATGAAACAAATTACACACTGAAAGATTATTTAGGGTCTATGTTACGATGCACATTAGGAAACAACAGTATCTCACTAGATCTAGGTAGATTGCAAATAAAGAAAATAGAAGTAAAGCGCTATTACAGTGATTTAATTATCAATGACATGGTTTGTTTTGCTGTCTATACCGACGGTGACCTTTGTTCTCTTCTTGAACAAAGTGCTGTCAAAACTTGTAATTAGACTATTATAACAAAGTTTTAATCACTAACTGAACTCATTGTTTCCTTGGAAAATTCATTGAAGGATTATCATCTTCCATCAAAACTACATGCCTGATTTACTTCTTGCGTGGGTGCCTCAAATGGAAGGGGGATATAGAGAGAGAGCGGTGTACCTTCGAAGTTCTTGTGGCAAGCGCCGATGACTCATCCATTGTTGAACATCACGTTGTCTTAGTGACAATTCTAGCCTCCTGGAAGGGGAAAAATGCAATGAAGAAAAGAATGGCCGACTAGGTGGCATATGATCTACTCATAAGTCACAAATTTGACTCAAATCTATACGACACATATAAGTTAAGAATTACAATAAATTGGAAGTGTCAAAGGTGATAACAGAATTGTATTGCTTAATTTAGCCTAACGAATAACAAACTGAAAATGATGAAAAAGGAAAGAATCACATAATTATCTTTTCAATTTAATTAAATGAGAAATTATGTGTACCCTAAACCAAAAACTGAAAAAACAGAGGTTCACAAAGATATTTGAAAAGGTGACTCCACAAGCATATTTTTAAAAACTTTTGGAGGCTATGCCAGGTTTTAGGTTATTTTAAAATAAAGGTGTCTAAATTGACAGAATAACTTTGGGGGCAAGTAATGAATAATAACTGCAAATCTGAAACCAGGAAAAATTGGATGATAATCCCTAAAAATCCTCTCACAATGAGCATCATGGACCAAACATACTTAACCAAAAAATCTAGAAACATTTTGTCTACTTACAAACTACAAACACAGACAAGCTTAACACAACTTTATCTCTCAACTCAATCTAACAAAGTATTTGGAATCCATAGAATTTCTTTTAAAAATAAAAATAAAATAAAAGGGTGGGTGGGTGCTAGGGAGTCGGTGCAATTTGACAGATCAATGATTCTCAAGAAATAGACAAAGTGAGCAGCCACAAACTTAGCAATACATACACATTTACTTCATCATACCCAAGAGGCAAACTGACAATTGAACGACATTAAGAGAAATTCTGTAAATAAAATGTTATACCTCCGACCAAGAGCCTGGAGAAAATTCTGCATATTTCCTATGAGAAAAGCGAAAAACAATAGACCAAGTCCTATGATGAGCATAGTAAATAGGATTTCCCAAATAAAATAACTTGGTTGCTGGTTTCCCGCAAGAGTGCTGATTTGCTTCAAAATTTAAAATGCATAATGTCAATAAGAAAGAAGTTTGCTTATTGATTTGACATGAAATAATCTATTGCAAGAAAAATACATCAGCTTTATTTAAAAAATAACAATTACAAATACATTGGGAAAATGTAGTGTTATACACGCTCAAAGTTACCAAGCAGTAGGTATTAGTAATTACCTGAAATCCCCAAAATAGAGAGAATACATATCTTGTGATGATATCTTCGGAGGTGAGATTTACAGCTGGTTTATAGATTCCATATGCAAAACTATCCCCAGAAAAACAAGCAGTAGCATTCTCGTTCTTTGTCCAGCTTTTCCAGTTTGGATTAGACCCAAACCCATTACCGGCATTTCCGTCTCCACAGTCTATAAATTGCAGACAGGTGTTTCGAAAACCAGTATAATTGCAAGCAACACGAAGACATTGATTAACCCTCTACAACATAGGACAAGGGGTGAAATCAGTAGCATGTCATTGCAGAAACAGATTTACCTTTTACATTCATTAATAATGAAAACCAAACAAAATACAAAGATAGAGATTATCCCAATCACAGATAACTAGTAAGAGAAATTAAATTTAGGAATTTATCCAATGTATTCAAGAGATAGTCTTTGCATAGGAATTTTTAGTTTAGCACATAATTCGGTTGGAATAGACAATTTTGAGACATTCAAATTTAAAAACTTCATTCTTACAAGAGTATAGCATTTTAAAACAATATAAGCATATGGAAGGAGTTAGCCATTGAAAAAGGATGGTGCCTTTGATTTTGACAATGGCACTCTAGTGAAAATTAGCAAACTTATATGCTCATTATTTACCATTTCTTATATACAATTCTGCAAATTTCACACACTAAAATTAAAGGCTAAGAATAATGATGGAGTTGTCTGGTTAGTCTACAAATACTCTATAGACATTATAAAATAAGGGAAACATAGTTTAAGTACTTTTGGTGTTAGAAGTGAGTGAATTATGTATTGAAAACTGTTCAGGTGAAAGAAAAACTGTTGTAAGAGAGAAGTCCAAAAGCATATCTAGCCATTACTTTTGCCTACCTGTAACCCAAAGAGGTACCAGCATGACCCAATGACATGGCCAGACAACATAAAGGTGAAGAGATTTATAAAAAAATTAGCCCACGCTGTCTCAAATATGAGTCCACTTGGAGATTGTCCAACAAGAAGAGGTAGAAACCTAAACAATCTGGGGATGTATTGAATAAGAACTACCGCTCGTAAAAGATTCTTTGCATAGTTTGCTCCAGATGATCCCAAAGACTTGGGTAGAACCAATAATACCATGATCTGCATATGATTCCAAGCATGTACAATTGTATTGAATATTTAAATAAACAAGGTACTATAAGATGTATACTTGTACTCCATAAGAAGTGATAATTGTAAATAAACAGGATTTTGCATTAAATTAAAATTCGGTTAGTGATATTATATGTCCCTTGACTTTCTAAAGTTGTTTGAGTATGTCCCCAATGTGAATAAAAATACATTTTTATGTCCAACAAGTTTGATCCCAAATTCTATCATGTCCCTGCTGCCATGGAATCCGTTGAGTTTATGGAACTTATGGGACATGTAGGACACTTGAAATTTGAAGTAGATTGTCAAACCCATATGCCAACATTTTTTAATTAATCAATAATTTTTTTATAAAAAATATCAGATTTTTGTTTTTCAAGAAAATATGATAGAAGTATTAAATGTTTTTAAAATATGATAAGTGATTAAATATTTTATAAAAACAGTAAAAAGTAATAAAAATGGAAATGCATTGGAAGTCGAAGGAAAATAATTTTCTATTTTTAGTATTATTTATTATTTTTATAAATTAGTAAATTATTTTATGAAACAATCTACAAATCTTGGGACAGAGTAGTCAGGCTCACAACTATACATATTGATGAAGAAGAAAATTTCATATTTTAATAGTTCCAGGATTCTAGTTATTGAAAACTTAATTACATTTATCTATTTATTTGATGATCCACATCTTGATATTCAATAATTATAAATCTGAAGAAAGACACATGAATGCAACATCTTGATATTCAAAAGTTATTATGCAAAATCACACTTGAAATAAACATACCTGAGGAAGCGGTAACACAACAAATAAGTCAATGAAAAAGCATCCCTTGAGGTAGTTTCGAGCAATTCTTGTCGGGTGGTCAACAAACTCTCCAGCTCCAACAACTCTAGATTCAGGTGCTACATAAGCCAACCTAAACTGTTCACAATAAATAAACATATATTAATGGTGAAAATGAAACTGTGTAACAGGTGCTGCACATGACCTTGTGGCCTGGTGGTAAAAACACATGCACATAAGTGGAAAAACTTGGGTTCAAACCAGGAAAGAGGCGAATAGAAAATGAACACTTATAAAAAAAAAGTGGCATCTGAAAGAGAGTGGCATCTGAAAGAGAGTACCTTAAGAAGTATGTTCAGTAGGTACACGAAATCAGTGAGGCTCCGGAAAACCACAATTGTCTTAGTCATGCGCCAGTCAATGGCTATGCACTTATTATCCTGTAATAGAATGCACTACGTTGATGACTTATTCTTTTACGTACAAGTGGACAGTTGCATGAGCATTAAAAACACTTAATCATACCTGTTGTACGGAGAGCAAGAAGAAAAACAGCGGATCTAAGAAAATTGCCACCAAACAACATATGACGAAAAACTTGTTCCAGTCTTGAACAACTTTGGCATGAGGATTAATAACTCCGGGGATATACGGATCTATAGCCCTTTTCAATCTCCTTGCCCAACCCTTAGCATCTCCATAGAGAGCGTTATGGAACTGCAAATATGAATGGAAATGTTGAAACCATAATATTAACTTTAGACCTAGGTAATAAAGTGTAGCTATGTAGCTAGGCCAGCCAACGAATCAAATCAAAGATATTCAGCAAAGTATATAATTAGGGTTGAAGTATACAAATAGACTTTAAGCTTCTGAATCCAAATTACGCGAAGCACCATCAAATGGAATTACATATTCAGGATAACATGAAAAATAGTAATGCATATGGTTAAAGAAACTTACAGCTTATCAATTGAAAATGGCATACCTTGGGGTCAAATATACTTGACGCTCTTGAATGCTTATGCTGCACAGCTTTGGCATTATAATAGGAAGGGCATGTCGTGCAGTAAGGATTATCACACATCCCCAATTGCCCAGACCTCATTAAATGTTCATTTTTAGCTGCATTCACATTGTCTTCCCAATCAGCTTTATTTATACCATGACCAAATCTCTCGGCTTTGGATTCAACTTGTTTGCTACCTATTGTACTATTACTTTTCTGGAAAAAACTTTCAGGTTTGCGGTCAATGTATAATGGGCCACTCCTCTGAACTAATGGAGCTCTTCTTGCACTACGCAAAGGACCAGTAGAGCCTACAAGGTTGTTTCCTGTTTCATATGACTCCATCGAACTCATAGGAATAGAAATCGACATACTACGAGTCTGAGACATATAAGCCTGAAATTGAGAATCCAAACTTTCATCCACTAACGTCGGATGGGTGTCTGACAGCATTGGGACCTCATCTCTATCATAGCCAGCCATTTGTTTTCAATAAGACCTACAAGAGGATTACAAATAAGTTTAGTATATATGAATTCTTATGGAATTGAAAATAGCTATTTTGAGAAAGTAACAGGATAGTTCAACGAAAGAAGAAAGTAAAGGAAGAGAATGGTATCAAATGTATTAGTTGATTTTAACAAGAACACAAACCCAGAAGAGGAAGAACAAAATAAAGCAAGAGAAACATCAAAAGCTCTAATGTAAGTAGAAATCCCATATAAATAACAAAAATATGTACGGAAAATAAGAATCACACAATGAAAACTGAAGCGAAATCATAGTAAAGCAAGTGTTCTAATTAACACTTGGAGTGGTCATATATAGAACTGGTGAGCAAATGCAACTGCTCTGGTTATTAACACAGCCCGGTATAAGATTGCTTTGGCCATTTCTACTGCTCTTAATCTTATTTTAGTAATCACTATAGTCAAATTTGCAAAGTTGGCACATTGCACTGAATCACTGACTTTTATTTGTGTGTATAGAGAAGGATTCTAATTTCTAAGTTGCTAACTAATCAGATTACAATAAAGAGTCATGTTTCTACGAAATTGCAAGGCACACTCACGACTCAAATCTTTTCTTTAGTGGTGTTTTCTACTAAACTTATTTCTTCATAAAAGCATAATCTGAGACTCTCTTCAGTTTCTCAAACAATTGTTGCACTCAAATGAACCAAAGCTTATTAATATTTCATGACTAGATGGAAAGCTCAAAGGGAACTCAATCTGCAAAGCAAAAAATTGGTTTGAAGTACTTGCAGACCTTTTGACTATGGATTACAAAGCGAACATACTAAACTTTTATACCAATTATGAACACGCCATGTAAGAAATAGGTGTTTGGTCCTGCACTGTAGGAAGGTAGCCTTAGAAGACTGACACTATTCTTCATTGGGATTTCATTTACAAAACCAACAGTACAGTTTGGTATGCTAACGGTTGGAAACGAGGAATTAAACCAGAAAACCACATAACACCAATCTTGTAAGTGAGAATTTGATAAACAAAGGTAACAGGTAACATGAGTGTTATATTAAAATATTCTCAAACCCAGAATTGAAATATACCACTCACGTCTAAACGAAGAGCAGCAGCAGCAACCCAAATGTTCAGCTCATCACTTATCCTGGCCCGCACTGAAACAACAGTAGAGAAGAGTCAAAACCCAGCTCAATCAAATGATACGATCACTAATTCTGAACTAAACCCACCGGCACCACTACCTCTGCCGGCGGTGGTGGGGCATTTCAATAAGAGAGCAATAAATTGCAAGATATAAGCATGTGTATGTCAATTCTAGACCAGGAACAATACAAAATCACAAAGCATGGGCATGCCCAATCTAGACCAGCAACCATTAATATATACAAATCCTAAGGAACAAGAAAAATCAGTGGAAAAAAAACAGAAGAAGAGAAAAGAGAAAGAAAGGCAAACCTGATGGATTAGGAGCTGATGGAGTAGAGCACAGACAGAAGGAAAGGTGGTGGAATAGAAGAAGCGAAGTGGAGGAGGAGGAGGAAGAAGAAGGAAAGAGAGAGTGTGTGAAGACTTTGAAAAGTCAGTCTTTCTTTTATGTACGTTGTTGACCTGGTAAATTACTATTAAAGAGAGAGTGAGAGACACTGGACAAAGAAAAAGAGAGAGGAAAAGGAAAAGGAAAAGGAAATTAGCCAGGAAATCTCCATGGGCCATGGCAATGGAAAGCGACGCCATCTCTGCTGCTGCTATCTCCTCTCTGCTTTGGTTAGTTCAACTGAATTGATTCGTATTCTTCCTTTCAAAAATAGAATAATAAGTCTTTTTTACACGTTGCGTAGATAAAAATGGCCTTTTTTTTTTGTCCGTTACCTTGTCACGTGACGTCTAAGAGGACTGCAGTTCAAGCGAAAAGTCAGCACCTGAAAGTTAGAATTGTATTTTTAAGACAAAAGTACAGTTAATAATATTTAATATTTTTTATTTATTTGCTTATTTAAAATGCAAATTATAAGAAAAAATATATTTATTGATTTATTTTCAACAGTTAATGTTTTTTAATTTTTGCGAAATATGATAAGAGTTTTTTATGTGACGTAGGACATTATTTTGGGTAAATTTTGAACTTGATTTATCATATTGTCTAAATTTTAATCCATGAATATAAATAAATTATTAAGATATTAGTATCATATATCTAAGTTTCCATTTTTAAAATATAAATTAGGAGACTATTTATGACAAGCATATAAATTAAGAGATCTAATAATTAAATTGTTTTCCTTAAACACGTTGTGTTTTTCTCTGTCCTCTTCCTTCCTCTCCTTATTCTCTCGCGTAGCCATTTTCATAGCAAAAATATATAAACTATGCTTAACATCAAATAAATATTTAGTCTAAAATATAAATAAAATTGACCTTTTTTATATTAATGTGTATGGTATTAATAAAAATTTACTAATTTTTCTTTATAGTTTTTGTAATTTATATATATGCTATGATTTTAAAATTTCCCGTGTCGATATTAATATTGTGTCCGAAATCTATGTTAATGTTTGTGTTTCATTGTCCGTTGCCTTCATTGACCCATGTTTGTGTGCCGTGAAAGGAGGGTTTGTTAACTACAATTTATTTTATTCTTTTTCCTCACAAACAAAATCTTGTAGGAAGAGTTTGTCAACTGAATGTTTTATGCCTCTCGATGTGTAATAAACAATTATCATTTTGGTATTATCAAGTTTTCTAAATTATAGTTTTAAAGTATTGTTAAATTTATTAACTGTCAAATTTTTAATAAAATATTCTTAAAAAGAAACAAATTAAACATATCAGCTTTCAATTAGAAAATAAAATAAAAATGACCTATTATATTAATGTTATGTTAAAACATTCTTACGAAATACTTTATTAAGGCAACTCCAATCTATACTACCCTATTTCGTTCCATTCAATTTTAATAACTGGCTAGCCAATCAGCACAATCTGTAGAATAAAGATGAGGATAAGGAGAATCTGCTGAAGGAAACAAATACTATATTATTATTGATCAAAAGATATCCAAAAGTTTACTAATACTAACTGCAAAGTAAGGAGGAGGGATTAAATAATAAATATCCAGCTTGAATCTCTATTGTCTTGCAATTCCTATCCTATCCTCTCTATGACAAGGAGAAGAAATAAACTATCAAATGCAAAAATGTGATCAAAAGAGCTGTCTCTTCAATACCTCTGCTTTCCATTTCTTCTTTTAACCTTGTTTGTAAAATACCGCACCGGTTATACATTTCCAACTCTCAAGTCTTTCAACAAAACACAAACAAACCCTTATCTGACGTAACCATCCTTCTTGCAGGAGCTGTTCCAACAATTCTTTCCAGCTACAAATAAACAAACAGAAAACAGAACAGAAAAGGTAAGTTGAATTTCAGTAAATACAGTCTTCTAAGCTTATTAAAGAAAAGAAATTACCATCCTTAAAGTTAATTTTAGTTTTAAGCCCAAGCTCATTCTCAGATTTAGTTATGCTTTAATGCAACAAGAAAGAACTCTTCAACATTCTATGCAAAGTCAATCAACCAATCAAGCACAACTAAATTTATAGGAGAACTAGTACAAAAATTAATGCAAAAGAACTCAAAGTTAAGGCTGTAAATCCCCAAACCTGAGTTATTAATGTATAATTCATAATACAAAACTATAAACAAATTCACACGACAAATTTGGGATAATACAATTTTAATTTTAATTAATTCTTATTCTTTTATATGTTAAGGAAAAAAGTTTTACACAATAGTGTAAATGAAATGAAATGAAATTCTAAATTGGACAATTTAATATTTAAAAAAAAGCAGTCAAGTGAATTTTGGTAAAAACCTTGTTTAAGCCATTTCTTATTCTAGTTTTCCCAGGTTTAACTAAAACACATTTCAGAAGAGAATTGAACCAGGTCGAAGCCCAGTTCCTGTCTTTTGAACAATGGAGAATGAGTACTCCATTTATCCACAACAATGAGAGATGGCATCAATCAGAAGACGCTCTCCTTTTGTGTGTGTGTGTGTTTAGGATAGCCAAAAAAATAGTCAAAGGGATCAAAACAAGGATTTCCTCTACACAATAAGCGCACAACCCTCCAGCTCGAAATCCATCTCCACTTTTAGTTGACTAGATCATGATACAATAGGTCACCAACAGTCAGAAATGAGATCCGCTCTTAGGATAAAAGCTACGGATCAAGAATATTCCCAATATGGTTTATATATGTTTTAACCAAAAATATATCAACCTAGCAAAAACAATCTTCTCCTCTTTCCCTTACATCCAGAGGAGAAAGTATGTTGTAAAAAATTGACATTTTAACAGTAATAATAATAACACCACCCCTTTTCACCTTTGGATTAAAATGACTTAATCTCATCCATTCAAACTAGATAGATCCTATGGATGAGATTAAGTCATTTAATCCAAAGGTGAAAAGGGGTGGTGGGTGGCCAAAAATCATTTCCCATAATAATAATAGCAGTAACTTAACAATGCTCTCACTTCTATTTTCCCAGTCAGCATCAGTGCGATGCCCATGGAATTCCCACTAATCACTAGCAAAAATGCATGAGATAAAACTAGAGCAAGAGATGGAGGAATCAGTGATTTCCATCCTTACAAACAAAGCAAACTCTATATACTCTTCGCACTAAGGAATCTATAACATCGGAAATACAAGGAATTAACTTGTTACCTGGAGTTGATCAAATCGAGAAAAAAGCACAGTGCATGTCATGTCATCGTTTCCTTCAAGATTGCTAACAACCTACAAAAGGTAGGAAGATTTCAAAGGGAGCAAAGTATCAGATCCACAACAATGGGGGGAAAATAGGAAAAGAGGAAAACAAAACCCTTTCAGACTGTTAAGACTATGAAGTTTTTCTGTCAGGCAATGATTTGATAATCAAATATTACAAGTGCCATGCTCACCTCAGGATAGAACTCCTTTCTGTCAGGCAGAGAATAGATGATCAAATTTCGAACACCACGAATCTACTCAAGTAAAAATGTAGTCAGTATGGATGTATACATGGGTAAACATCAAACCCGTGTGGGGAAAAATACTTTAACTGAAATGACGTTTTAGAGCCAAAAATATCAAAAGTAACGATAAAAGTATGAAGGAAAACAGCAGCCACAATTTCTAACCTTGTATCTGCGGTAAAAGTGCAGCCTCTGTGTGTAAAGCATGATTTTCCGTTTTCCTTCATAAAACCAAAGTCTCGCACGAGATATATCACTCTGTTCAGCATAACTAGAGGACAAACCAACAGTGAAAAGTGGTGTTTTAAAGATGGGATTTCCAGAGACAAGGGCGAGATGATTTCACACAAAACAATTGACAAATTGTATAAAGATGGCTTCTTACTCTCCAAGAAGGCAAAATGATGCATTCTGTGACTTGAAGAAGTTACGAAGTCTCACATATTCAAAATAAGAATTGATGAAAAGCATAATTCCGCCCTGCAAAGGAGAGTACAATTGTTATGGACACTGTCCTAAGAATATAGCTGTACCAGAATTGGATCAACATTTTACCTGATTAGAGTCATTTATCTTGGGAAACACCTGGATGGAAGGTAATCAGTGAATTTGTATCAAAGGAGAAAGCACATATACTAAAATGGAAAGTAAGGGTAGGTAGCAAATTGACTACAAGTTAGTAGTTTTTGAACATGGTGCTAGCTGGCTCCTTAAAACTTGTCTTGCCCCACTCACAAGGACTGGTTGACAATCATATATGAGTTATCCTGGTAGGTTCAGGCCTAAACGAGGCACTAAAAGCGAGCCAATATTTTAGTATTCAATCCACGAAACAGACCTTCTGAATAAAATAGTCAAAACGAGCATCATCAGCATCTGCCACTGAGCTTGCATCAAATCGCTCATATATCTGTAATAGTGAAAGGTAAAATAAAGCATTAGTATAAGTTAAAGCCCTTCATCAGCTTAATACATTGCAATAATTACTTTAAAGTATGCAACAAGCGTGCTTCATCCTCTATGCAGTACACTTCCGTTCACATTTTATAAATACACTACAATTGACTCTGTTGTGCCTTTCACGTAAAAGAGGACAAAATGTCAGTCAACGCATTGTCTCTCAGCTGAGAAGTTGCAAAAGAGACTGAAGAAGTTGACAGAATATTGTGCAATATTCAATTGCTATTTGCTACTGTGTTTTGCTCTATGTTTCAGTTATGGTCAAGGTAAGTTATACAATGATAACCTTGTGAATTGAGATGACAAATAGGAGAAGGATTGATATAATTGTTTCAAGGATAGTTTTGATGTGCTAACAATAGACTTCTTGAAAAGAATCATAAGCTTCAATACACATGAAGTGTATTTGTAGTGGAAACTTCTCGTTTCTTTTTTTTATTTTTTTTATTTTTTTTGGTGTGTTTTTGTGTGTGTGTGTGTGGTGGGTGGGGGGGCACCTACTTTAATACTTTAGAATTGCTTTACAGACCGTGAGTTTCGCAGAAAACAGGAAATTATTAGCCTCAAAAACTATAATTTGACAGTTTTTCTCCATTTAAAAGGGGAAAAAAGAGCTCTCTTACTCTCAAAAACAAAATAAAAGAGTCCTCTTGAATTGTTAGGGAAAGCTAGGTTAGAACATCAGTATGCAGATATATTTAGTTTTTTCTTGCTTTCATTTTCCTTATTATTATTTCCTTAAAATTCATCATTACTTTACAATTATAACACAACTTAATAAAGAAGGCCTTTTTCTACTCCTAGGAGTTTATGACAAGTAAACAACTTTTCTTAACTTTTCTATGGAGAATGTCTTGGTAAAATGCAAAAAGAAGAAAAAAAATAAAAAAAGGAAAAGGAAAATGGAAAGGAATTTTCTAGAAGTCAATATGCCCTACTCAAAAAAGGTCCAACTTCTAAGAATTGCTTTGCACCGCGGTAAGAAAGCCAATATGAGTCTGTGGGTGATGATCCCAGGTGGGATTTGAGAATGGATAGGCTGCCAGGTTACAATTACAAAACGCTAGAGAAAACCTGAAAATATCTCGAGTTTCAAGTCAAAAACTTTTTGGAATTTTCTAATCTGATTTTACTCTTTTCTGCTTCCATATATATACCCAGCAACCAAGTGGAATCCACTCCTCACCACTTACATGCTAAAAATCATGGGAAAGAATGTGGAGTTATAACCTCCTAAAACTAGGGGACATGGGAAACAACCTAAAAAATGGCTAAAAGTAAATAGTTTGTTGATCAGGGTTAGTTGCTGGTGCTATTGTAACATATGAATTTCATTTATAAGATCTACAATTCAACTCCATTCTGAAACACTTTCTCCACTTTCATATTACAAATTTCCTTTTGTACCTCTTGTGCATGCCATGTGCCACTTTTGATATAATGATTTAACAGAGGGAAAGATATAAAACGCAAGCATTGCTTTAACATCATCTCAATGTGGCTTGTTTATGTACACTTAAGATTTAAGAAATGAAACCAATCGTCCAGGCAATCATACCTGCCGTACTCCACCCAAGACTTTTGAAAGAACGCCTTTATGCTCGCATACCAACTTTACCTGTTGTTAGCACTAATAAATCATTAACATAAAATTAACAATAGAATTATATAAAATAATAAATGTGTTGCACCTTAGCAAGAAGCAATATAGCAGAACCAACAGTATAGCATGAGGAAAACATTAACATGGTTTTACTTGGTGTAAAAGAAAAGGAATGCAAGAAAAATGAATGGACAAAAGAAAAAGAAATGATCATACGGCAACAACACCATTTGAACTTTCAAAAAAGCAAGATATTTTATGCCAAAAAAAATTTCAGGTTTTTTTTTTCTTCATCGATACTGTAGTAACTTGTGAATGGCTTTCTGGTGTGTTAGCTGGAGTGTTGCAATATACAGGATTTATTTGCTAGTTTTGTCTACATTTAAAGTTACTCTAGGCTCAAACAAATTTGTCAATGGTCTTGGTTTGCTTCAAGATCAAACCTAATCACCCCTCCTGGCTTTGCAGAGAGTATCAAAAAACCACAATTCTACTGGAAGTTGACCGTATAAAACTGCATACTTGTATCTATCACTATGTGAAGTGAATAATATTTGTTAACAAACCCAATATTTAGGCATTTTATGCATCTTATGCAATGATACCAAAGAACCGGTTTCGTGCTTTTTCCTTCTCTTGATATAGCATATTTTTCCACATGAAGCTTTTTTATCATTCCTTTCGGCAGAGGTTGCTAAATGTAGTTCTAACTTGCAAAATAATAAGATCCGCAAAATGGAGCACTAATAAACCAGAAATCAGGACACAAAAAGCAATAATGATACGGAGTTTGATTCTGTCTAAGTGGGATTCTTCCTGCAGGGATTGAGGTGGAAGAACTGCAAAGAAATTGCTATTGTAAACTTTGTTTAGAGTGAAGGGATGATGAGAGGCTTTCAAAAGACTTTTGAATTTGCTTCACCACGAAGAATCTATAAGGGGGTAGAATACCATTCCTACCTTCCCTAGTCTTCCCTTTGTATTATATACATCCATTTTCATTAGGAGGATTTCTCATCTTCCTTGACAAAGAAAAACTCCTGAAATAGGTTAACCAGTCTACTGAATATACACTTCCAATGCACATAATGAATGACATCCATGTACAATACATTTGATCGCTACTTTCTTTTGTTAGGAACATGTATACCCTGAGGAAGGAGCAGAAATCAATCCCTAAATACTCTCTCCAATTTAGCTCATCTGTAGGTGAATCAAATGGAGGAAAAAAGTACCTAACAATTTTATCCACCCTTCTCTTCCCTAAAGGCTTTACCATTAAGTGATGGCTTAAGCCTTACTGTCGTGCAAAAACTCACATCTCCAAGATAATGCCATACAAAAATGAAACAAGTGCAAGAAAACTTCAGAGATTGTAAATGCACCTTTCCATGGTAGTTAGAGCATAGGCGATTGAATGAAGCATTGATGTCTGCAGCAATAGAGCACAAGCATAGATTAGTGCTACTTGTCATCATTATTGCAAAAAGAAGGGATGCGAGCCATGCACAGACTACATAGAGCTGACAAATGCCACTAATACATCTAGAAGTTCATGTTATGCCAGAGTGATAGCAAACTATCATGACAAAAATGAGACGAATACATGAGTGCATGCATTTAAAAACAGCCCATTATTCCATCTCTGTTCTTGATGATACAAAAATGTAATTAAGGAAAATATAATAGCTAACCAGCCCAGAGCCTTCATTTGCCATGATTATGTAAGCCAAGCACCACATAAAATAATCAAATTCAAAACGACAAACCAAAATTTCAAAAGTAAACCTCTTTGGCAATTCCCACACCACTTAGCCTCCCATTTATATATTCTTTTCTTAAATCAAATACCATGCTTTTCAAAAAAAAAATCAAGCACATTTATTCTTAGGGATTTGCTGATGTGATGCTTCTTCAAAACCATGCACCCCATCCAATATTGTGATGCATCACCAGATAAGCAGGTGATATTGATACTTTGAAAGAGATGGGATTTAATTAAGAAAAGTGAAGGTTTGAGACAAGTTTTCTAAAAAGTTATGGCCCGACAACAACTTAGACTCGGGCTTTTTAATTTTAGCACTTTGCTTAGATTTCCACCATCCATGCAAGGTTGAGCTCTAGGATTAGACGCAGATGAGCTGAATCCATTATTTTAGGTGTCACATAGAGCATTAACAAAGTTGTGTATTTACGAGTTATGCCACTAAAGTATGAGTACTTGAAAATATAAAAGCTTATCTTCTTTTGTTTAATATTTCAGCATGAACTTTACATAGGCCCTACAACTTTAGTGTAACTGATGATTCAAGTTCTTCAAAAATAGAGATGGATGAAGAATAACATCCAAAGAATAAGTCCATGATTGAAACAAACCTCAATTTTAATAAGAAAATGTTATAAAATAAATAAACAAATGAAACTTCATAAAAGATGGGAAAGAAAAATATAAAGGTCAAACCTTTGCAACCAATACCAAATCATTGTCCTACCTTAACAAAACCAACTTTCATAACCAGCACGTCTTCTACTGATTGCTCCAAGTGCATAGAACTAGGTGACCAAACGACAGCAAAAGTATGCATAGACACATGGGGGGAAACAATTGAAAGAAAAAACCTCTTTCATTCTCACTTTCTTGCAAACAAGTTGTGGGCCAATGGAGCAAATGTGGATACAGATTCCAGTTTAGTGGAAGAGAGAGCAAGCAATAATAAGGGTTAAAATTGAGCCTCCAATTCTGTTTAACTAAAATATTGTTCAACAAAAATTGAATTACCTTTGGAATTTCACAACACAAATGCCAAACATGAAGCTAATGCAATGATCTACCCCTTTCATTTTGATAACCACTTCTACTGGTTTAACTGCTCACTTTTGGTTTGGGTCTTAGATTATATGCTCAGCCTATATGTAATGAGAAACAAGGTATTTTTTCTTCCATAAGCATGTAGGAGAAAGGTACCTGGTGTCACATAGTAACTTGTAATAATTGTTTGCCGATAAAATCTCGCATATCCATCCAGATACCTACATTACAAAAGGTCCCATGACCACAATTATTAAACTGAGTATAAAAGTTTCAGTAATAAAAAAAAAAGGGTACTTTTATGGTCTACAATGGTAACTTAAGATTTCATACGAATTATTAACCTAATAAAGAAAAGTTATTCACATTCCACACAACAGGATATCTTTCTTCACATAATCAAACACAAAATCAAAAACTAAAAACGGAGGACAAATGTGTGTAAAAGTGAAAGGTAAGAGAACATACGATTTTCTAATGCGCATAATATCAGTTCCATGCTGCTTTGAAGGTAATTGATTTAATTGTTCAAGAATAGAGGTAACAAAAGACCAATTCTGGATATTGTACATGAAAAAAGGTAAAAGAACATCAAAAATCACATTTTGCTCCAAAAAATAAGATTCAACCAGCTTATTCGTGATCTACCTGCATTGTTATGACATCCGCGTAATCGATAATAAGAACCTGCTTATCAACGACACATTATCCTTCCATTAAATTTGAGATACAAGTAACGAACTAAAAGAAGCAAGATACTGTTCAATATAATGCCAAAAATCATTTAAGTAAAAATTAATTACCTCTATAGAAGATAGGTAATCAACATCTTTTTCTTTGTTTCCTGCAGCCGCATCAATATTCTGATAATGATGAAAGACTGTCAATTAATTTTCTAAGAAAATTGTACACAAATGGTTGAAGGTATAAATTCTAAGATAATGAGGCTGTATATGGCAGTGAACAGCATCTGTCGGGTTTAGGAATAAAATTTGAAGAGAAGTAAAGACGGTTGGTTCTGGTTTGGTTGTACATAGAATTCTTAGGCTACTCCCACAACCTAGAAGCACAACTCCAGCAGTGATAATTGCATCTCAAACACAAAGAAAGCTGAAGTACTTTCTCAAGTTCTCTGATTAACCATTAACTATTGACTTGAAAAAAAGGAATACAAGCATAAATAGTTTATCGCTAAACCCAGTTCCGAAACTCCTCTAGGCTTGGGATTCAAAACAAGGAACAAAATCACTCTGGTATGAGGAAAGAACCAAGATGAAGCAGAAACTGGCACTATCAAATTCCAGAAAAACTTAAGTTAGAGAACTACCCTAATCAACACACACACACACACACACATGAACTTTTCATACTCTTGCTGGTAGCATGCACAAAGGGCCCATGAAGATTTTCTCTTTCCTTTATAACTAACAATTTCCTCAGCAAGCATTAAGATGATAATTTGTGCATTGAACAAATTTTGCAGAATCACACATAATGCTTATCAATTTGATGGATGAAGACAAGAAAGTGAAGTAAACAAAAGAAGAATAGCCAATCTTACCTCGCGTAATTTCAAAGGAGAGGCCACAATCAAGTCTGAGGAATAAAAATCACTGAATAACTTTATGCTCTTCCTGCAAAAAAAAAAAATTTTTTAAAAAGATAAAAGAAGACACCCAAGATGCAATAGAATTCTATGACTCATGCATTTGTAATCGACAATGAAATCTCAAGGAAGTATCATCATCCCAAATGCTTTTTATGTTACCACCAAACAATAGCTTTCTTGCTGTTGAAGGAATTGGAACCCTAAACCTCAGAATAGGTCCCTTATTCTCTCACTACTCACCGGAACCCCAATGGCTTAGAAATTGCTTTCAGATTCGTGTACGGACATGTTATATGAGAAGTTTTAAAAAAAAAAGCAATACGAAAAAATAAAATCACACTCCCAGATATAAATCGTTAAAACTAAGAACTAAAGTCAAGGCAAGAAAGAATTAGTTAAAAAACACCAGCCAGCCAGATTATTTTGATAGCATTTTAAGAATCGTATCTTTAAAGCTTAAGTCATGACTACCTAACTTTAGAAAAGCAGTGCACTAAACCTAATAATTTAGAAGCTAAAGGTAAAAACTAGTCATAGCACAAAATTTCACTCTTAGTAGCCACACAAGATTCTTCTCGAATTAGGAAAGCATTTGCCACAAAGGGACAAAATGACGAGAATTTGGGGATGCCGGATCCTTGCAACTTGTCCATGCATAGATGTTAATTCATTGACTCATAAGACTTCAACTTCATGCTAAGATGAAAAATCTGAATACTGTTTTAACCCAAGAGGACAAAATCCCTTATTTTGGAGTTCTAATCATAAATTCAGATCATTGTAGTAGTTATTATTGATTCTATCGAGATTTTTACATTGGGAAAAGGTTGTACCATGGAGAGTATCAGCTTTGGAAGACCGACATCTAGGTCCTAAGTCAGTAATCCTAAAGGTTTACTAGCTTTACTTTGACCAACCCCTGACAATAAACTCTGTGATAAGGATAGCCCATCCACAGCATTTGCATACTTATATCACTGCAGGAGTTACATGAGGCCAGAGGACAATTTTCAATTTTTAACTTTGTTTCAAGAACGTCCTGATTTGACAGTTGTAAACAATGAGGGAGATGATATCAAACGTATGATGACGACAACTTTTCCACACAGGTTATAAAAGGCATGCCTTACTGCAAATGCCATTCTTTCACGCCAGTTGTAAAAGGCACAACTAAAAGGTGCATCAATCCATATGTTGAACCATAACTAGTCTTGGTTTGCTTGCAATCTATCATGACTACAGCAAAAAGTCAATCTGCTAGTTTTTGGAATGTCTTAAGAGCTTTAGATTACTTCCTACATAAACATTCCCCTACTCCTGTTCCAAACAAGAACCCTCAATACTTCTACTTACATCGCCTTTCTATTCTAGCCATCTTTGAAAATCTCTTAGGCACCAGAGTACAATATTCACATGTATAATAAAGGACCCGCATCTTCAAGTGTGTCAACACACGTATTTACTTCTAATATCAATTCCCTCTCTTCATTATAAGTTCGTAAACATGTGTATGGCACCATAGACATGCTCGTGGGTTTCTCTTGACCAAACATAAGTTATTATAGTTGGGTTGTGGAGATGCCCAAAAACCTTGTATCAAAGATTTGGAGTTCCAAAGGGGATATTGGCAGGTGGACGATTATCTACGAGCTCAACCACTAAAAACTAAGGTGCACCTAGCTTTCTTTCTTTCTCTACATTAGAACTTGTCTGCAAGTGCTTGTTTTACAAACAAGTGTTTCATGAGTTTTAAAAGGACTAAATCAACACCTCCCATCATGGCACAGTTGACTGTCTGCCTCTTGGTCCCATAGAAGGATTTCAGTAAACGCGGTTGAAAATAGTTCACAAATCATAAATAACTTCAAAAAAGCAAACAGTCCAATTAGAATGTAGTTTACCTTGTAAACTTAATGCCTATCATAAAATGATCGTCACAATTTCCGCTAAAAAGTGCTTCATGGTCAGATGGTTTAGAAAACTTCCGGGGATTTGAATTTCCATCATTTTCTGTTGATTGGTTTTTATCTTCATCATCTTGGTTCCCAAATTCCTCGGAGAAGCGATTTACATGCTCCACGTTAACCTATGAAAAATAAAAAAAGCAGTCAAAATAGAAAACTTATTTTGAAGGGAAGGGGGAAAATTAACTTGCCAGGCTATGATAAGTACTAATTCTAACATGCAAAACCATAAATTAATACAAGGAAACATAAAAACTGACAGATTCTTGCATAAAACAACAGCTAAAAACAACATGCGCTATTCTTCTAGTGGGGCCATTCGGTAACAAGATAACAATGCTTGACAATCTTATTATTAGAACAATGTTGATTGTTCTCATTCTGTAGCAACCAATTCGGAAACTATGTACTGTTACCAAAATCGCACACAGCTACCGAATCAGTTCTATACAAGCGTTGTGATAACTCCAAAAGTTAGGACAAATAGGCACCATAATCCATCACGGTTCCCAAATCAGTATTCACAACCTTGCTTACAACAAAACAAAGCAAGCAATGTGTCTACGCATGCAATGCAAGGTAAGTTAAACAATACAACTAGAAAATTCAGCAAGAATTAAGTCCACTGTTTAAAACTAAATATTGTAACAGGCTACATTGTGGCTGAGAAATCGTGAACCATCACAAGTGAATGTAAACGTTTGGCCGGATTTTAGAATGAATTTTTTATTGAATTATCTAGAAAGGGTTAGACCGGTAAAAAAAATTATATGGCAAACGACTAAATTATTGCTGTCATTTTATACCGGATTTTGTATCCCTTATTAATCAAGAATCAAACGACTAAACTTGCTTACAGCAGCCAAATGTGATCTCATGTTCATCTTAAGCAAAATTTAAAACCTGTGAATTCGAAGGAAATCATCCCACAAATATATTTTTAAGAGTAGAACTAAGGACTGTTGCTCCTAGAAAACACTATACATGAAAAAGCTCAGTAGAAAATTACGTAATCTCCACAACCAAAGCAGTGTTATTCTGTCTCTCTAAGCTTTGCTGACTAATAATTTTCAGAAGCTTAACATCAATGCTACAAGTTTTCAGCCGTAGAGAGTAAGTTAATTCAAGATACATTGACACCCTCTGTTATGCTTCATAAGGGTATCAATAACTTATTTGGATAATATGCTATATAAAGTTTACCCCAGTTTGTTCTTTCCTTGATTGTACAATAATGGTTGGAATATGGTGCGTATATAAAATGACACAGTGTGGCCATTACATTCCAAATGACATGGAACGTTGGCATGTATATGATGCATATATAAAATCTACAGGTATCTCCTAAATCAGATATTAATAGAAGCAAAAAGGTTACAGGGCATACACATACAATTGCATAAAGGTTATCTCATCTCAGATCAACTTTGAAATGCTCAAAATCTAGGATCAATTTTGTGACTAGCTTATATATATATATATATATATATATATATATACTATTGTCATAAACCATGTTGAAAGCATGCTTTCAGAGATGTGGAAACAGAAAAAACAATACCTTGTAAGCTTGAGGAGTCAGTTGTATAAGCCTCTTGACAAACCGATGTGCAGTGCTTCTAAATGGCAACAACACCAAAACCTGAAATACAAAATCAAGAAGAAAGGAAAAAAACATTAATTTAAGAATTAATAAAGAAAAAAATTTAGGATAAAATTCAAGAACTTCTTTATCAATACATACTTCCTATAAAGCAAGTTATTAGGCTGCAAATAAATGATGCATGGAAAAACTTCCAAGGGAAACACTCATCAGTAAATACTACCTTTGGACGAGTAAACCCGTGATCAAGTAAACCATCATCAGGAAGAACTTCATCCTCAGTACTTTCTTGATGCTTGCTCACTTTTGAATCATTCTTTGCTATAAGGTCTCTGGTTCTGAAGATGTGGTTAAGCTGCATTATATTATCGCTCTATTCAGAATGGGAGAACAAAAGATTTGAAATATCTAAAATATAGAAGCCAATGAAATCTATCAGGAACAAGGGTAAGAAACCGCACACAATGCATAACGTATGCATCCATGATACTTGAGTCCTCTTTCAAGCCTTTGAGATAAAAGGGCTTCTTGTTACTGTGCAGAATATCTCTATAGCTGTTACCTAGAAGAACACGCCCACATTATTCACAAAAAAAGGAACCACCAGTTAACAAATGATAAACAAAAATGTAGCATTACAATATATTACAAACTCATTATATATTAAGTAAAATAAATATTTGTTGCCCAAAAGTACTTGGTACGGGCTACAGTCTGTTTTGTCATTCATAACAATAGTTTCAGTCATGTCTGAATATGGATGAGAAAATGACTGTGAAACTCTAGAGGCGTCACAAGAAAAGATAGAATAACTTCTAGAAGAAGAAAAAAACCTATAAATGTTTCCATTTTCAGGTATAGACTTTCTAATAATTCTCTTACAGCCTCTATCCCTTATTCCAAATGAGACAGAATAAAGTGTTGAGCAATTGAATCGGTACACACTATACCATGTTATGACTTATGCCTTTATTTATACATAAGTTATGGTAAACCTGTTGTAGACAGGTTTAAACAAGTCGAACTGCTAAGATGAAAATTCTCCACAAGCAATTCCATAAATCTGAAAATGGTCAGAATACACATAAACATGAGAGCTGCCATGGCAACATAATTGGAGGGTATGCAAGTGAGTAATGGGAACCCTCCCATCTCTTATCTGTACCTCTTTCACATTGCTATGATGTTAGTTTTGCAGGTCTAAAGTGACTGGAGTTACTCCACACAACCCTATGTAAGGTATCTCGCAATAAATATAACTGAGAATTGTAATAAATTTCAAGCTACAGTGGAATATCAAACTCTTGAATCATGAACTGAAATGGACAATCAAGGGAACTATTTCTAAACCCAAATGATTTTGACGCAAAGGGGAGCTAATGTTCATATTGTTTGAAAGTTATTTCGACATCCCATCTATGAAAAGTGACCCCAAATGCTCTCCAATTGAATGAAACAAGCACACACCATACTGGTTAACTCGCAAACCTTCCAAACAATCTAGAGACTCCTAAGGATGATATACAGTAAGATTTTGTGACTGAAAATTAGTCAAATCATCCCTACTGGAAGAAAAAAATCAATAACAGGATTACTACCACATTTCTCTAAAATGCAAAGTTACCATTGCCGGAGTCTAAACAAGTATCAACCATGAGTAACCCTTTATGCTAGATAGCACAGCTGCATGAATGTCTATGAAAATATGACCATGTCTTACAAAGGGAGAAGAAATATCTCTGAATAGAAGAATGAAAATCTTTGCCTCCGGATGTTTTGTAAACATCCAACCAGTGTTTGTATAACTTTTGCTTGAGACCATAACTAGAGTTGCTGTCAGGATCCTGCATAATTTATCAATATATCAGCAGGAATCAACAAACTTCATTCGATGCCAGCTCTAAAATGGTGGTTATATGAGAGATTTGCGGCATATTCTGAATGGCATCACTTAATTTCAGGCAACGTCATGAGCAATGACCTTAGAGGCATCCCAAACCCAAACTAACAGCTGAATATATACATGTTCTGCTAACAGCCATGCTAAAGCAATCAAAACCAACTCTGATCGACAGTGCATACTCACACTGAAAAAGAAAGCTTAAGCAGATACTACAGAGTATGATTACGAAAGACGGCCTTTTTCTCTATCATTTCCTCTTCATTTAGACAGTACAATCTGTATTCACTTTGTACTACGGTTTAAATAACTAAACCAGCAACAGTTGATAATGTTTGTCGGAGATGATGTTTAAGAAATTTGCACAAATAGAGATAAGCATACAAGCTCACTAGCTTAAGCCATGTCCATAGAACTAACAGCTAATAAGCGTTACAAGATTATCTTGTTCTACACTTATTACCTCCATTCCCAGAATCAGAACAGACACAGAAACTGCTAGAGAATGGAAATGGAAATACCTCTAGAGAGCAATCGCCAGTCCCGAACCACTTGCAGTTTGGCATGCCAAAAGCAGGTATATCCCATTTATATTTCCACTTTTTGTTAGGCAAGTTAGCAACTTCGTCCTCTGATAACATGTACCCCAAATGTTCATGAAAAGAACTGCATTATGAAAAAGAACAAATAATATATCAAAACTTCAACAAAAGCTTAAAAAGATTAGGAAGTGGCAACCCCAACATATGTGTAAATGGAAGTCGATAAAGATCTGCATGCAGAAGATTTAACTCCAAAGGGGGCTCTTTGTAAGGAGAATAGACATTCTTTATTCAATTTTCACTTGTTATTTGTGCGAATGATACCTAGATAAGTGCCTAAACCTAAACCCCAAGTGGTAACGGCATGAATATCAAAGAACAAACAACAAAAAAGATAAAAGCAAAGGCAAAAGATACCTTGAGTATATTGATTCCCCAACAACTGTTTGGTTGGCGTCAGAAGTCCCTTGATCATCATCTGATTCAGTATCCTTACTCTCATCCACAGTTCCAGATGTGTTAGGCTTTTGCATCTTACTTTTTGTAGCATGAGTTCTTGGGTCCTCATCATAGTCACAGGTTGCCGTAGAGAAAGATAACGACTCGCGAGGAAGAAGACGACTCCTTTTTCTTGTTACCTGTCTTTTCATGTTTTGACTCTCTTTTTCAGACGCTTTTGTGCCGCCGCAGATGAAAAACGCCTCGGACCACTCGCGAGGAAGAAGACTCCTTTTACTTGTTCACTGTCTTTTCATTTTTTTTACTTTCCTTTATTTTTTTTCTTAATAAGTCTCTTAAATTTAGCCTTACAGTTTGTCAAAAATTCTCAAATAACATTCACTAAACCAGCATTTTTTTTCAATTAGCCCCTCTTATGAAATTGGGTCTATTTTTTGTTTTTAACTAAATTAAAAATTCTCCAATTTTATTTATGTCATGATAATATTATAACATGCGATAAAATTAATGATTTAAAATAAATAAAATGACACTACTACCTATGTCTCATCCTTATTATTCTGGTAAGAATTATTGACATGAATTTAAATAAATTAGAAGACTCAAGCTTGTTTAATTTGTTAAGCTTGTTAGACTTAGATGTTAAATTTAAAAGCTAGTCATAATTATGTTAAAAAGATGAAACCAAAAGACAAGAATTCAACCATCCAAAATTTCAAACAAAAATTGATACCACGATTCAAAATAAAACTATCACTCGGAAGGTACAAAAGTTATTGGATTCCCTTCGTGGTAGTTATCCAATCCTCCAAACCATAGTTATTAGAATCGGACTGATAAAATCGAGACCTAAAAAATTTTCAGTTCAATTCAGCTATCTTATTAGATATGCATGCGAATTGGAAAAAATCGGTCGACTCGATCGGTTCACTATCAACCCGATTGGGTCAATATTACCGTCAAAACGGCATCATTTAAGGAAAATAAAACGACACCGTTTTGTGCTTTTTTCTAAAACGACGTCGTTTAAGGTATTGGAATTTTATTTTATTTTTCGTTTTAAATAAGAATATGCCCATTATGAAAGTTTACTAGTTCAATTATCTAAAATCGAACGGCTCAATGTGTAAATGATTCAAAACGATTCATTAAGTCAATTCTATCGAACCTGTTTCATTTCCGATTTGTCGCGCTTTTTTCCCTCCCTCCTTCCCCACCAACAGATCCATTCCTCCGTGATGGTGATGTGGTGAAGCTGATGATGTGCGCTTTGATTGACTGCAATTGTCTTCTTGTTTGGTCAATTTGCATGTCTTTTAATTTTTTTTGTTACAGAGTAAGAGAATCTGGATTAGTCGGGCCCTCTCTTCCACTGGATTTACTTCAAACAGGAGGGGGAAGAAGGAAGGGAAAAAAAAGACGCGGGACGGGATAATAGTGGAGTCTTAAAACACGACGGAATTAACAAGAATTAATAGAAAGAAATGCTGTGCTGCCTCCGTCTCTCTCCTCTCTTGTTCAGAACCAACAACAGCAACAGCAGCATTCAACCATTTGCCGTCGCCTCTCGCCAGACCCTATCAGTAACAACAATGGAGCTGGATGAAGACAAGTTAAACAGTTTCCTGGAGCGGAAACCCTACACTCCTCCCTCCTGGGCCGCCCATCTCACCGGCATCCCCTCCCACCGCATCTCTATCGGCAACCTTCCTACGCCCATCCACCGCTGGAACCTCCCCAACCTGCCCCCAGCTACCCAGGTCTGGCTGAAGCGCGACGATCTCTCCGGCATGGAGTTGAGCGGCAACAAGGTGAGGAAGCTGGAATTCTTGATGGCCGACGCCGTCGCTCAGGGCGCCGACTGCGTCATCACCATCGGAGGCATCCAGAGCAACCACTGTCGCGCTACCGCAGTCGCCGCCAAGTATCTCAACCTTGATTGCCATCTTATTCTTCGCACCTCCAGAACCCTTGCGGATCAAGACCCTGGATTCACCGGCAATCTACTGGTGGATCGTTTGGTTGGGGCTCATATTCATCTCATCTCCAAAGAAGAATATTCCAGGATTGGGAGTGTGGTTTGTCTTCTCTTCTCTTCTATGTATCGTTAGTATCTCTTTTTCTTAAAAGGAATTCATATTCCAGAATTTGGAGTCTGGGTTGTCTGCTTTTTCATTTTCACTGCCTTCGTCAATTTCTTTTCAACATCATTTTAAAATTGGTGTTTTAGCTAACTATTAGTCTTTTTCTTGCCCTACTTTTGGTTGGCATCAGACTCTCACAAATGTCTTGAAAGAAAAGTTGGTCAAGGAAGGAAGAAAACCATACATTATTCCTGTTGGCGGATCAAACTCCATGGGAACTTGGTGAGTCTGGATTCCCATTTACATCCTCTTTGCTCTGTTTTTCTAAAATTGGTTGATATTCGTCTTGTATAACTGTTTAAGCTGTATCCAGCGTCCCTCCTTAGGTCTTTCAAAGGCCTAACTGTTAAGCTTCACTGCCGTTGTTTAATTGTCCTTAATGGTTGAGTTCTGGGAGCAGTTTTCATTTTCCCTCTTTACTTTTAGTCTTTATCTGTCTTTTCTCTTTGTGCTTCTCTTGTATCATTTAATAAACTTAGGCTGCCCCTTTGCTTTGCCTAGTGGCTATCTAAACTTTCTGTTCTAGGGCTATGTTGGTTGTGGTGTTATCCATGTCTAATAACATAATATAGGTAAATGAAAACTCCATGCAGGGGTTATATTGAAGCAATCAAGGAAATTGAACAGCAACTTCAGGCTGGGGCTGGAAAATTAAAGTTTGATGATATTGTCGTTGCATGTGGCAGGTTCTTCTGTATTCCATCTGTTATCTCTCTGTTTATATTATATTTTTATCATGGTGAAATAAAGAGGAGAAAAATGTCAATGATACTATTGCCCTTCTTTTTTAATTTCCTCAGTGTCTTCTCTTTCCTTGCCTTTTCTAGCAAGTTTACTCTGTTTGATCTGTTTTAGGACTATGAACAATAGAGCAAGTGAAAAAATTAAGTTAAATTACAACTATATAAAGTTTCTCCAGACTATCGAGAATTTGAGGATCTTAGTTGGATTAAGCTTCAATGATCTGTGAGTTGTGACATGTAACATGAGAAAGAGAAAAAAGGAATTTAAGAGTTGTCATAGAAATATTAAGTTGTCAAATAACTTTTGGCTATAAGTATTTGATCAAGTTAGGTGTAGTTACAGAGTAAGAGAATCTGGTTGTAGGAGTGCAAAATGGAAAATAGCAAAATAATCTGTGAAATTTATAACTATTCGGGAATCAGTGCCCTTTTTTTAATTTCCAAAGCGAGAAGGAGACTATCCTTTCTTATTACTAAGTGCTGAAAGCCAATGTTTTCCCGTATCATTTTTGTATGTACTATTTTCTCAGTAGTCAAAACATTAAAATTTGTCTTCTCTTCCTGATTTCCAGTGGAGGTTCAATTGCTGGTTTAGGATTGGGATCATTTCTAGGAACATTGAAGGCAAAAGTATGGCTTCCCTTCTGTAGATTCTTATCTTCTGTCATTGCAGGAAATTAACTACACTTCCATGCTCCTACTTCCCAGGTTCATGCCTTCTCTGTTTGTGATGATCCTGATTACTTCTATGACTTTGTTCAAGGTCTTATTGATGAGCTTGGAGCAGCTGTCGACTCACGTGATATTTTAAACATTCAAAATGTGAGTGCTTCATCTAGGAGATACTTTGATGTAGTTTTGTAGCATATTACATAATCTTGGTGGTGGGTAGAGTTTAGACAGGTAGATGCACATACATGACATGCTGTGTGTGGGGAGATGTCTTTCTATTGGCTTGCATATCTGCCATCTTTCCTCCTGTTTTCCCGTTTGTTTATTTGGTAATGTTTGAAATACATAACGCTAATTTTCTTTTGTTTAATGCTGTAGGCGCATGCTGTCCCATTCATGCATTATTCCACTTACATACCTTTTTTCGTTTCTCAAGAAATCCACTTGACCTGATCCTAGGTCAAGTGGTTCCAACAGTTTGCTCCTTGGGTGATGTAGCACCACACAAATGGCCATGTTTTCACTTCAAAAATTAAAATGCTTGACTTGCATCAGCACTAGTCAAATCCACCAGCTTTTGTAAACGGGATGTAGTGCAGTTACTTGCTTGTATGGATGCTGTTGTCAGGTTCCGCATTGTTTCTTGTATGGGGTGCACATTAGAAGATGAGCAAGGGTAGCTAATGTCAAAATGTTGTAATCCCAGTTAATTTTCTATTAATAAAAGTGCTTGGCCTATCAAAATAAATAAAAAATAAATCCACCCATCTTTTGTGAAGAGGGAGAGTGGTGTAGCTGTTTTACCTGTCATGTTATATCATTCCATATAAATATATGCTATCTTATTTTATTTTTTAAAATGTTCCTGTACTTCGAGAACTTAGTCTTATTATTCCTTTCATATTATTATCCTTTATTGCTGTTGTCGTTATTATTTTTTATCATCTTTTTAATATTCTTATAGATATAATTTAAGTCATTACTTTTATTTGTTAGCATTATGACTTTTATTTTTCTATTTTTATTGATAATCTACATACTTTCACTAACTAATGCTAAGGATAGTAATTTTATAGTAAAGCTATATACTAAATTGATGTGTCAGCATGTTGCTGTTGCTGTTGTTGTTGTGGTTTTCTTCTTTTTTTTGTTATGTAACAGCCATGATGTCTGCTACCTAACTCGAAACGCACTCCTCATTTCTCCCCACTCTACAGGCAAAAGGTCTAGGCTACGCAATTAGTGACTCTCAAGAGCTTAAATTTGTTAAGGAAGTTGCCACAGCTACTGGCGTTATTCTTCATCCAGTATACAGGTATCTTCATTTATGTTATCCATAATCCTCGAATTTTAATGCCTGGAAAAACAATAATTATTACATCGGAGTTCTGTAAGATTTTTTATAGTATCTAGTTGTTGCTCGTCATAATTTAATGCAAATTCACCGTCACCATAGTCTGAGGATTGCTGATGTCAGTCTCATTGCTATCTTGGGGACGTCTGTTATAGAGAGAATTTGTTTTGCTCTGTTTTTGTTGATTTTAGGTTTAGGGTGTTTGATTAGGGACATAGTGGATGGATTTAGGGCTTAAACAGAGGATGTAGACTTGGCTAAAGGATGTTTTGAAGGCTCTGAACAATGATCAAAGGAACTCAGCGTTCAAGTCTCCAATGAAACTAAGAGAAGAAGGAGGGGATTGAGATTTTTTTTCTTTCTTTGGTGTATCATCACTACAAGTCTAATAGGTCTTGAAATCTGAAAATACTGGATTTGTATAGATAGCTAATACACATTTCTATTGTCTTCTAGCAAATTTAGTGGGAGTGGATATGGGCTTTCAGCTTAAAACTTTAAAAGCGACTTAGACTTTGGAAGAAAAACAATGGTGCTTTATCAAAGAGATCTTAACTAAGACTTAAGACTTTTGACCTGATATTGAAAATTAGAACATGACTGAAATTGAACTCGTAATACTTTTTCCACTGAAGAGGGGGAAGAGAACTGTCAATGCTAATTATGCAATGTTGACAAGCTCCCAATTAAGATTTGGTTTATTTGCTATGTGTAATTAAGGCTTAGGCATTTTAGCACCTGTGGTAAAGAATGCTTTCAAACACTCTTGCAGCTTACTGTTACCATTGTCCATTTATTGCTTTCTGTGACTGTACAGATAATACATGATTACCATAAGTTTTCTTCAATCCATGTTGATGAATGTAATCAATCTTGTTGTTAGTCAACAATAATCAAACTATGAAGAGAGTTAATGGGGAAGTCAAATATTCAAAACCACCAAAATTAAATCTAGTCGATTTAGGCTAAGCTTGTCAGCTTGGTGAAATTCGTGTCAAATCGTGGTTTATGCATTAGAACCAACTGTTGGATACCTTTTAAATAGTAAATACTGCTGTAGCTGTCAAGGTGCTCCATCACTGTCAGTTAGATAGCTTAATTAGAAAAATGATTAAAGTTCACTCGTATCTAATTCAGTAGTTTTTTGGTGATGCTGGAGGATAGCCCACACTCGACATAATCCCTTAAATAAGTTAGTCTTCTTAGGTTTATGATTAAATTTTGAGTGCCGTTGACCTAGAGTCAACACTAGCTCATCCTTGAATGTTGAACCTGTGGATTAACTTGTTACGGTAATTTCAATAGGATTTAAGTAGCATGGTCTGAAAAGGAAAATGGAATGACACAAATTTCCTTGGATGCAGTGAGTTATGGGATATGCTGTGATTAGAAACAGGCCTGCAGGATATAAGATCTCTTTACTTTTTCCACTTGTATTAAACTATTTATACTTTAGAGAAATGTGTAATACTTATAACAAAAACAATTCAATCTATGTTTGTTCATGCTTAGGTCTAACCCTTGACTGACCAGCAAGATTTTCTTTCTTTTGTTTCATTCACAAATATTGATACTAGTCCTACATTTTTTTGATTTTGCTCTGATAGTTGGAGTGCCTTGTTAGTGTAGGACTAGGGATCATATCATATCTGTGTAAAGGTACCATGAAAAATATTTTTCTTGATATATTTAAATGTTTCACATTAGTAGAAATTAGTGTTAAATTTCCTTTTAGACCTCCTTTTCTTCTCTACAGATTAGTCGAAATTAGTGTTAAATTACGGAAGCTAGAATAAGGACTCTCAGGAAATAATTGCCACACTTTATTAACCCTCACTATGTTGTCGCTATAGGGGTTACACATTCTTAAATATGATTGATTTTGGAATTCAATCAGCACTATGAAATAGAGGTGGAGATTACTAAAAGATAAGGTAGTTGGTCGTCTTTCTTGGCAGGGTAGCCGTTTAGTGCAAACCTAACATTGTATTAGCGGTTTTCTGCCAAGAATCCCAATGTTATTAACCTGAGCCCTTCCTCGTTATTATTACTGATAACATTAGCATAACAGGATCATCGTCATTAGCTGGAAGGCTTCTTCTGGTGATAGGTAAATCCGTCAGTATCTGTACATGTCAAGTAAAGTAGTTAGCCTCATTACTAATAGCAACAAGCATGTCTCTGAACAGAGTTAGCTAGGAATACTCAATTTGTATGAAGATCCTAAAGTTAACTATTATGTTTTTATAATGTGTAACCCTTGTAGTGGGAAAGCTCTCTACCGAATGATGAAAGATATGGAAGAGAATCCTAAGAAATGGGAAGGGAGGAAGGTCCTCTTCGTACACACCGGTGGCCTCCTTGGATTGTTTGACAAAGTAGACCAGATGGCTTCTTTGGTGGAAAATTGGAGTCGATTGGATGTAGATGGATCTGTTCCGAGGAAGGATGGTATCGGTAAAATGTTCTAGAGAGCAAACCTAGATATTCTTGCATGTAATTTTGTTGTCTTGATAAATTCAAGCTGTGATAATGTCTCTCGCTCAAACACTCTTGCTTTAAAACTGGTTGCTTATTTTATCCCATTACCGTTGTTATTTCGGGACAGACTGCATCAGTTATCGGTGTTCTTGTTGAGGCAATGATTTGCATATCATAGCAGAGTGAATCTCTCATTTGTTGGTGTATTAGTACAGTGTATGGTTCGAGTTGCTACAGTTTACACGTCTCCGAACGACACGTTAATTAGGCGATTCAACTAGTGTTAGTTAGAGTTTGATAATATTGTATGAATAAAACTCGGCGCAATTGCGAGGGGGAGAGAGAGAGAGTAGTGTCTGACATACATATTCGTTGCTTGAAGTGGAGTCATGATGAGATCTCCCAAAGGACAAACTTTGAATTCACTTTGTTTTCCCTGTTGAGACAAAAGTGCTATCCTCTCCTTCTCACTTGCTCACTCCTCTTTTTCTCTTTTAAGATTCCATTTTTTTACACGTAAATATTAAATAAAACAAATCAAAATTGAGATTAATGGATATAAATTATATATTCACGATTTACTCCTAATAATCAACACAAAAACAGCTAGCTGCATGCTATTAAGGTACTGTCGGCTATGCACTTTTTGCTTTATTCCATACAAAACAAAACAAAAAATATATATAAATAATAATTATAAACAAAGAAACTGACAACTGACACCTTCCTTCTAACCCCAACCAATCCATTTTCTACAGTTCCCACTTATTAGTTGTGAGTAGCTAACAATAGGCACTGATAGATCTGTATGTGTATATAAATGGAAAAGAAGAGGAGGGTGTTTGGAAGCTGCAGTGGTGGTAGTGGTACTGGTGTAGTAGTAGAAGAAAGAATGGCGCCAGTTGGATTGCCTCCTGGTTTTCGATTCCATCCCACCGACGAAGAGCTCGTAAATTACTATCTAAAAAGAAAAATCAATGGCCTACAAATCGAGCTCGACATCATCCCTGAGGTCGATCTTTACAAATGCGAGCCTTGGGAGCTGGCAGGTTAACATTTTCTGATAGTTCCGACCTCTTTTATCTCTCTCAGCAGAGCTGAATTTCAGTGAATCGTCTCAGTAAAACATCATATTTGATAATGCACGTATCATTGCATAAACATTTCTTCTAATGTCATTTTTCTCTTAATTGATGCAGAGAAATCATTCTTGTCGAGCAGAGATCCAGAATGGTACTTCTTCGGGCCGAGGGATAGGAAGTACCCGAACGGGTTCAGGACGAACCGAGCAACGAGGGCAGGGTATTGGAAATCGACGGGGAAAGACAGAAAGGTTAGCTCGCAGAGTAGAGCGATTGGGATGAAGAAGACGTTAGTGTACTACAGAGGACGTGCTCCCCAAGGCATTAGAACGGATTGGGTGATGCATGAGTATCGCCTTGATGACAAAGAGTGTGAAGACAACTCCGGCATTCAGGTAGTTTGTGCATTACACAATCATCACATTCATAAATTAAATTAATAACCTTTTAGTGTGATAAAGGAAAGCATTTCCTTTTCTTTTCCTACTAACTTTTCTTTTTTTCATCCACCAACCAAAAATCCCAAGTGAAGAAAGTAAAAAAAGGCAATTATCACACCTATTAGATCACATTTCTATCTATTAACAAAATCTCATGGTCTTACGTAGCTAGAGAATAAGCGTAAATTTGCTCATGACCTTCAATTTCAAGGGTTTTTAATTAGTTAATTTTGGAAGAATAATTAAGAAATAATAATTCTTCTAATTAAAATTATAACCTCATCATTACCTACTTCTTCTTTTTGTATTATAGTATAATTCATAGAGAAACAAGCCTCCAAACATATTCGTTGCTTCACGTTAATTAAGTGAGATCCCAAAAGATGGCAAGTTTGATACTCACTCTGTTTAGTTTTATATACCCAATTAATATTGATACCAAAAGTACGTAGTATCTTCCTTCCATATGGCTCAATCTCATTAATTAATTAATTAATTACTTATTAATTCCTTTTTTCTTTTTAATATTCTTTTTTTATTTATAAATTATAAATGGGACTCTTACGACGGGAATTTAAATTAAGCGAACCCGAAAAGAGATCTGGATATTAAATGTATGTGTACTTGCATGCTGTTGATCCCATCACACAAATTCCTCCCCGATATTAATTAGTATGAAAATTTTATAGCGTCTGTTTGCGAGTGAAACATTTTTCATAAACTTAGCGTTTATAGTTTAAGTTATAAGTTGGATTTGTAGGATTCATACGCGTTGTGCCGGGTATTCAAGAAGAATGGGATATGTTCTGAAATAATGGAGGATCAAGGGCAATGTAATAATCTATCACAATTCATGGAGAGCTCACAAGGTGTATTATTGTTGAATGATTATGATCAGACAATGTCACCAAATATTGTTCCGGTCGCGTCGTCGTCCGGTGTCGATCAAGATCAGGAGCTGGAAGAGAAGGATGATTCATGGATGCAATTTATCACTGACGATCCTAATTGGTGTTCTTCTAACACAACTATGGGTAGTACGGGCGAAGAAGGATCTCACAGCATTTATACTTAATAAATAATTAATTAAGACGTGTCATTAATTAATTATTAGTTGGTGGTGAATATATATAATTTTTCTTACTAATAATCATCTAATTGTAATTGTGGTTGGTGAAATTTTTGTTTTGACCTCAATTGGTTTGATAGGAGGTGGTGATTTGGGTGTTGGTTTGGAATAAAATGGTCTTTTAGTGGTAAATTTTTCCTTAATTATTATTACTAGACGAATAACAATTATAGAGGACACGTGACATGTTATGAAATGAATAATTATAATATAAGGCGTTGATTGTATCAAATAATTTATTTATGGGGAAAATTAATAAGAAAATAATTTAGGGGGATGTGCTTGCTTAAGTATAGTGTTTTTTTTTCCTAATTTATGTGGTGTCCATGTTTTTAAAAAAAATAGTAATTTATCAAAAAATAAAAATAAAAATAATTGTGCAAGCTTCCTTGTAGCGCAAACAACAGTGCCAAAATACAACAGCTCGCGCCATAATTTTTTGACAGAAAATCTGTTGTTAAAGATTTTCAATGGCAAATATGTTCGTTGCTATTATATTTCTTACCGTCGCTACGTATTTTTCAAGGAGAAAGAAAAAGAGTTCATTGGCGAAATTACCGTCGAAAAAATGTCGAAAGTTTGCGACATAAGCGCTTCGTTCATTTGTGGTGTTTTAAACTTGTAGAAAGGTAAAAATTATAACTCTTAAGAAATTATAAAGTTTATAATGCAAATTTTAAAAGTATAGATACTAAAGTGAAATTTTTTGTAAACTTTAGAGTTTTTTTACATATGCAGGCATTGAATTACTAGTAATGTACTCCCTCCGGTGTGAACTAAACGTCGTTTTAGGATTTGTGTTTTACTGTAGCTTTTACTTGTATTTTTAGTGTTAAACCTATTGAATATTGGGATGCGAGAAAGACATTTAATTTGCACTAGAGGGAGTATCTATTAACATCCATATTGCTGAACATAGTTATAAAACCGAGTGGATTAGTTTGTTGGACTGGAAAAATCAGAAATCGTAGATAAATTGGTTCAATCTGATCTTTCGGACTGGAAATGCAAAAAATCGAGTTCCATGCCAGTTTTTTACCGAAGCGGACAAATCATTTTCGTTTATTTTTAAATTTTCTTAGAAAAAAATCTTCAATAAAACTTTTTGCGAGTTTGTTTATTTGTATAATTATTTTATGTTTTCATGTTTAACTTTGTTCTAAGAAAAACATTCAAAACTAAACTAGTCAGAAATTATCTAGTTAAGGTCCTCTTTGGTGACTTTGCCAAGCATACCGATCATTATTCAAACATATTTTTAACAAATGTTGCCGCTGCATGAACACTTTGCTGTATACTGCTGGGCTTGTAAGTTGTAACTCACACCAGTGCACTTCTCTTTTGTCTGGCAACAGACTAATTAAGCCTCAGCGGTTCAACTGCTAAAGTCCAACTCCGCACCTCATATAGAAAATCAAGAAAAAATTGAACTGAACCTGTCTGCATGAGCTCAAAATCTCAAGAAAATTTACTGCCATTTCCAATTCCAAAAAACTCTATATTAACCAAAAACAAAAGGTTGAAATCAGAATCTTTGTCGAACAAATAACACATTTGTTAATTCCCCGAATAAACTCTCTCTTCCTAATTTCAAATCATGAAACAACAGTGTCTTCCTATATTACTACTCACTAGTCTTGACCAAATAGAAGAAACTAAATTCCCCTGTAAAATTTCCTTAGCAAAAATGAAATGACGACCATCAGAATAACTATTTTAACTGGTAGTCAGCCTCTCTTCCTGGTCGTGTTATTCTGTGGCTCTCATCATTTATCAGTCAGGTTCTCTTATTTTTTGAGTAATGAGAATGAAGCATGCGTTACAACCTTATGCATCCTGAATAACTGCCGCAATGCCTCCTTGATCACAAACAATACCCTAATTGCCTAGAGTAAATCACCTTTGGCAACCTTCCAACCCTCAAATTCTGAGGAACTTAGCATGAAGGAACTGGCATTTCGATGTCCGCCACCACCAAACTCCTGCGAACAAATACAAATTATTCATCAGCCCTTTCAAATGCCATTGTTTATTTGAAAATAGTATACAGAAAAAGAAAGGATGCAACGCCAACAGACATCAGAATACACAGAGGACAGACCTGCGATATAGGTGTTGTGTCTTCCCTGTCCATGCTTCTCAGGCTAATTTTTACCAACCGGTCATTTTCCAGCTCAGGGACCCTGTACACAACGGCTCCAATTGGCCTGTGGGAATCCAAAAGCATTTAAATGAACTGAGCAGGCAGCATGGATGGTGGAAATAAGGCATGTGAATTTAGCAGGCAATCACTAAAAGTAACCATTCTCAAGGCTATGGAACCTCATATTACTTGACGAATCCACAAAAGAATAAAGGAAAATACCTCCACTTCTTTACTTTCAAGTGCTGTGATTTAGAGTTGGCCAAGTCAATAATTCTGTTTTTTTAAATGTCTTTCACCATTGAAGCGCAGTTCCCTTCAAGTTATGATAAATTTCTATTTTCTGATACGTTTTTTAGTTTTAAATAATTTCCCGTTTGCTATCTAATCCAACAATCATTTGTCTGCATCACACCAAAATATTCCACTTTTATGTTAATCCTCCACCAGTGCAATCTGTGGCGTGCATAGAAACTATGTTCTGGTCCACCTTACAACATATTCACAGGCAGCATCACGAAAAGATTTCCATATTAGTTCATCCTCAAGACCACTTTCTCCCATGTCCTCTGGCTATAGTTGACATTCAAATTATCTAACGGTGACTCATTACTAAATGGCTCTTACATTCTAATAGCGGCCATAGGGAGTACTCATCAAGAGGAAGACCAATTTCCTTTTATGGAAATGATTTTATTAAATAGAAGAACAAGTGTACAACACATCAGTGACAGCCTACCATCACCCTGTTACAAGATATAACAAGTTACTATCTATTTACAAGAGGAAGACAAATTATGATGAAAGTGGTGAAGAAAGCAGGATAAGATCCTAAATTCACTATAGCTTTAGGCCCATTTATGTCCACAATCGAGCAATAACAATTACTTTTCCCTTTTTCCTTTCCCGCCTTTGGGTCCAAGGGATATAATAGTTCTTAGTTGATTTTACATGCATAAAAAGTAAGGACCTATCATTTCATAACCAGTTAGGTGAAATTTCTCAAGCTATTGCCTTGGGGTTCGCGCCAAAATACAAGAATTATAGGATTTTGGAGGATAAACATCTTTGTTTGTTGTCATTTGGAACCATGATGGCCTTGCAGGCTAATCCCCACCCGAAAGAGAAAAAAAAAGAACTTATAGAGGAAATTGGAGGAACCAAGTGACTTGGTCAGGTGTTTCAGTTACTCATCTCTGTTCTCGAAGAAAAGCAATAATAAAAATTTAGTTAGAGAGTGGCCTAAGGGTATAACCCTTTATATTTTCCCTTTTACGGATGCCAGAGCATTCAAGAATATAACATAACAACAAACTCCCTTAAAACCTCAATTTAGGGATTCATTTGCGTCAGTTCGTTTTGTTTTTCTCTTTGTTGTTGCTTCACAGTCATCAGCAATTTGTAGGATATCAATCTGTTTAGTGTTTTTTTTAATAAATGTGTAGAGGGTAGTGCAAGTGACCTATATTCGCAACTGACTTAACATTATTTTTCTCCTTTACCTTAATGAGGGGGAAAGGTCTAGTTGACATGTCCTAGTGAAGGAGCCACCTACTGGAATCAGAGACCAGGTTCATATTGCCATGTGTTCTGTCTAATAATTGCAGGATTTAAGCCCTAACCTAAATCCATTCCAAAAAATGTAAACCTTGAAACACAAGAAATCCCTTCCAAACATCCCTGTCCGGACAATCTCTAGGCTGTCCTGCATGAAATAGCCTAATGAGTATTGATTATGTACAGAAGTAACTAAATCCGTTTCACCAACCTATTCCCTCAAGTAACCAAGTTGATTCAATAGGAAGGGAGGTAAAACCATTTTCATACTCAGTTTCGGTACCAAAATTCAGGTTATGTTATGAACATGGAAAATAGAAGATCTAACTTAGGTGCCAAAGTAATAATAAGAAACATACTGCTAAATGATAAACCAGAGGCTTTTAAAATCTGTTCTTCCATATATGGTCAGACGATAGAGAAATTCAAGTGAAAAAGATTCCAAGAATTCACACATCCCATGACCAAATTAGGGGCACATAAAATCACTGACCTTAATTTTTGAACACGACTTTTAATAGCCAGTTGGTGTCCCAGTTCACTCCTCAAGTCTGAAACCAAATCAGCATTAACAGCCTAAAATCAAGATAATTAAATTAGAAAATTGTTTTCCTTCATTTTCCACTTCAAAGCATTATCGAAACAGAGTTACATCAACATAAAATGAATGCAAAATGCAAGTAAATGCTAATAATAGAAAATTACTGTAACATAACATCGACTCAAGAAAACCAAAATTAAAGTACAAAATAGTTTAATGTGGAAACTTTAAGTAGCTCAATGCACCCTAAAGTAAAGGGTTTAACTTGTTCATAGGTAAGAAGTAGAAGACCACATATCTGTCTAAACGAAAAACTACATCCTCACAAGGTGACAAACAATAACCTCAAAAACCAAATTGACTGACACACAAATACTATACATGAAAGTGAGCTCAATGTCTAAGAAAAAGATACACAAAGAAAAACGTATGGACGCATCATACCAGGCAGTGTCCAAAAGCTCCACCTCCAAGTGCAATTTCATATGATTGAGCCAGGGCGTCATCTATTTGCTTTTGCTTGAGTGATAAGCTCGACATGCCTTGCTTAATAACAGCCTCCAAATCCAAAGACAGTAACTGAAAAAAACTCATCTGTTGCTTATCAAGAGCTCTTACAAAGGTACTGGCATTGTTATTCCAAGTACATGCAGACACAGCATAATCCATCCAATTTGCACTAACTACACATAAACAGTAATCTTGCTAAATATTTTCAAGTTCACAACTTCCAATTTCTCCTCCAGAAAGACATTAGAAACCAAACTGTAATAGTTTTTATTATTTACTAACCATGTGAAAAGGGAGTTTCATTTTTTAATGAATAATTGAGAGGAAACGTACAATAGAAAACAAAAGTTATGGTAAACACCAAAAATAAACAGTTTGGAATGGTGAAAGCAGAGTGATCAAGAAAAGAATCGTTTTCCTTTTGTTTTTTGATCGAAAACAAAAAGCTTGATGTAGGCAAAGCCATCAATCTCATGACAGGAAACAAAAAGAGATGTACAAAGCAAGGACTTTCATGAGAGAAGACCTGTTTCCACAAGGATGGGTTTAATTGGACGCTGAATTCAATGTTGGAATCTTTCAAACCGCTGCTGAAAGCTTTGCTATTAGGGAGCTTCCATCTCCAAAGGTCTGCATCCTCTATGTACTCGAAGAGCGGCCTAAGACGATCGAATTCAGCTGTTGCTGAGTGGCAGTGATGGCCGCTAAGCTTTTCCCTGAAATAATCAAAAGCAATGGTAGCCCCACTCCTCTCCATGTCTATCACTGGGCTCACGTTTGGGGAACTGGCGGCGGCGCAAGTTAGCTCCAGCGCCGTCTTATGGTGGTCCAGAACGACCACAGGAACCCTGGAGGCGATCTTGTGGACGAAGCCGGAGGGACCCACAAAATCAAGAAGGAAAACCTGGGACAGCTCATGGAGCGGCAGCTGCTCCGCCGTCAATGGGTTGTAGACGGTGTTGGGGAAGAATAGGACAGGAACACCCACCGCTGAGAAGTAAAGATGAGCCGCCAACGCAGCGAATGCGCCGTCGGGGCATGGGTAGTGGTATAATACTGCCGATTTCATCAACCACCTCTGCTTCAAAATTCTTGTGAGTGTTTTTGTGGGATTCAAATTATCTGTTTCTTATGCTTTATTGGGAAATAAAATAAGTAACCAACACACCCTTTAACAATCATCAACCTGCAATCCGATCCCTCAACTGTTTTTTTTTTATCAAACTCTTGAACTATTTGTTTATGGAAAAAACATGGGAATTTTAGTGTTCATTTAAGTTATCTAATATAATGTTTAAATAATATTTTAGTGTTTTAATCAAGGTTTAGAAACTAGATTCCAAGATTAGATGGGGAGGGAAAAAATCAATGCTTTGGAGGTTGAATCACTCAATTAAACATATAAATTTAAACTCGTTTTTTAAAAAAAAAATGAAAATTTGTATTAAATCTAGTAAGTAATTATTATTTTTAAAGTTTATTACTAAAATATAAAACTAATTTGACATTTTAAAAATTATTGTGACACAATATGTAACTTCGAATATTATACAAAAAAAATTAAGAATAATTTTTTTTTAATTCGAATAAACATGGAAACATGGATATAAATATATTTAAACAATTTTTGAAGACATATGTATAATTTGTTTTACTATTCGAACGGTTGATGTTTCTTTAATATTGTCTGAAATTTACCACAAACTTTGAGAATAGTTCAATAATTCAATCAAAAATTATGCACATTCAAAGTTTGAAAAAGAAAAAACACTAAACTAGTTGAACCTTGAAATCAAACTTAATTCGAACGGTTCATTGATTCAACAAAAATTCAATTTTGACTGGAATGTCGAACGGTCCCTAGTTTTACCTGCTCTCTAAGTTCACTTTATAAAACTTTGGTTAAAATAGTATAATATGTGAGTTTATATATTTTCACAAGGGTTTAAATAAAAAAATTGCTAGTTGATGGGTCTTTTCGCAATTTTTTTAATTCACCTCTTTTTGCAAGTTATGATAATTGAGGAGGTTGCTTATCATTATATGTTTGTATCCATAATAAATAATAAAATAATTATGGCAAAAATAATTGATACTAAAATATGTATATAGAAAAAAAAAATGTGTATGAGAGATGAAAAAATGATGGTGGTAGTATATAATATATTTGATGAACAAAAAAAAATAGTGGCAAAATCACAAAGAAAAATTTATTGGTGGCATATTTGAAACAGAGAAAATACTTCCGTGGAAAAATTGAATAATCTTTTTTTATTTGAACTTCTGAACTAATTTTTATTTGCAAGGAGGAAATTTTAGTATTGAGATAAGTTCCCTAATATGTTGTTTAAATAAAATTGTTGTGTTTTAATCAAGTATTAAAAAATCAGACTCCAATGTTAAATGGGGCAAAAGGTTCGAGATTAAATCGAGGTCAAACCGGATTCAACCTAATTAAAAATATTAAATACTTTTATTTAAGTTTAAACTCATTTTTCTGAAAAATGTAAAGTTGTATTAAACTTAGTAAGTAATTAATAATTTTGAAGTTTATTTTTGACATTTCATAAATATTATGACACAATATATAACCTCAAAAATAGGGGAAAAAACTAGGAATAAATGATTTTTAATTCGAATAAATAAAGAAAATATGGATATAAACATATTAAAACCCAATTTTGAAACTATATGTAGAAGATTTACAGTTGATATTTATTTAATATTGTTTGAAATTTTTCAAAAAAATTAAAATTGATCCAATGGTTAGATAAAAAATTATACTCATTCAAAATTTTAATTTAAAAAAACAGAAAAATTAAACCGGTTGAACCGTAAAATCAAATTTGGTTTGAACGATTCAGTGGTTCAACCAAAATTCAATTCTTAGACTAAACCTTGACTGGAAGATGAGTCGTCCCTAATTTTACCAGTTGTTCTAGTTCAAGTTTAAAAACCTTGGTTAAAATAGCATAACATGTCACCTTATATATTTTCACAAGGGTTTAAATAAAAGTTTTGTTAGTTGAGGGGTCTTTTTGCAATTTTTTTATTTTGCGTTTTTTTGTAAAAACTGATATTAAATGTTATTAGAAGGGAGATAAATTTACTTCTTGATATATTACAATTATAACACTGCCTCACTATTGGAATAAACTGAGGTGAGGTTATTTTGAATCTATTTAAAAATAGACACAATGTTAATATGCTCATGTGAACCTCACTCACTTATGTGGCAATATAGAGCTCACTTGGGTTTGGAAAAAAATTAAAATTAAAATTTTCTTCCATGTCAATGCCTTGTCGGCAAATTTTTTTTTTTTAAATGTCACCTCGAATATTCAATTACGAAATTATTTTTTGAAATTTTCAAAAAATAAAAAATAGATAATTTAATACTCTAGGACTTAATTAGTCAATTTGGACAAATGTAGGAACTCTTAAGGTACAATTAAAAATATAAGAACCCTATGTGTCATTACGGGTACCAGCCCTTCACACACACCTTAGATCTGTGCCACAAAACACCAGCGAGGTTATAAGCCATCTCAAGGAAATATATATCATCATAAGCACAATAATGAGCAATCACATAGACAACAAAAGGCACAACAAGGACATCTAGGCATGACAATCATGAAAAAGATCTCTTCATTAAGTAAACAAAATAGTAAGGATAGAGCAAAAAATAACGGACATAGGGGCCGTCTGTACGACCGACGCAAGACAACCCTTTTAACGAATAATCAAACCCAAAAACACAAGAGACTGATTATTCACTCTCCCAACTCGATTATAAAGATTACAAAGTAAGTTCTCGTTAAGTTTAAATGGTCGTAGGCTGAACAATACCCTGACAAGCTTATACCTTAACACCATAGTACAATTCGACAAACGTATAAAGATCTGAAGAGTCATTAAACCAATTAATTTATCAAAAATCCAATAAGATAAAATAAGATGAAGTTAGTCATTACCCAACTCCATTTTTTATTGGGAAAAATATTATAGAGTCCTTAAGGTTTACTAAATTATACATTTCCATTTATGACGTTTCTCGCCCCCAACTTTAGTCTTCAATATTTATGGACTAAAGTTTATCACATTAATTCTATGACTAAATGGTTCATTTTAAAATATAATCCATTAATGACATCAATAATGTATTTAATATAACATACTTCATTATAATTTTCATAAGTTTAAATTTAGTTAATTTGGACGAACGTGGGGATCCTTTTGGTATAATTGAAAACATAAAGATCCTTGGGTATAGTTTGATAAACATACGAACCTTATGAGTCATTAAGTCAATTAGTTTATTAAAAAAAATAATGATGAAAAAGACAATAAGGTAAGATAAGGCCAAGTTAGTCACTACCCAACTCCATTTTATTATTCAGAAAAATATTGAAAGGTCCCTCAAATTTATTGAATTATACTTTTCCATCCTTAACGTTTTTCGTTTCCAACTTTGATCCTCAATATTTATGGACTAAAGTTTATGATTTAAACGTTTATTGTAACTAATAATTCAATAATGACGTTGCTAATCTATTTAATATAACATAGTTCCTTATCATTTTCATAGGTTTAGATTAATAATTTGAAGAAAAAATAAGTTATTCGTTACAGAGAGGAGTATATATTATTGTTAGCGGTATTGACATTACGAACACTTACATACTAACATATCAACGTATATTAGATAGAATTTGATAGAAAGGTCTGAAGTTCAAATTATTGTAACTAAAAAACTAAGGGACTAAAGTTGAAGGTCAATAATGTCCAGGATGAAAGTGTATAATTCATTAAACCTTAGGGACCCTAGAATATTTTTGTTATGCCTACCACAATCATTCTTTCAAGTCAAATTATCTCGTAATATTTTATTGTTAGCGGTATTGACCAAAAAAAAAATATGCATCAAACCAATTTGATGATGGTGTGATAATTTGAGTGAAAATTAGAAATAAAAATGAAATAATGTGAAATAAAATGAGATCAAAAATCATTTCTATTATTCTAAAACGTCAGTTATTAAAGCACAAAGGAAATAGCCGAAAGCAACAGTGCTCACGTACCTTTGCCTATATTTCTACTCCATTAAATCATATTTCCAACTAGCTAAGAATACTCCTAATTCTTATCAAAAAAGAACACTCGTAATTCTGACTTCAAAAATATAAAATGACTTGATAAAAATTACAATCTACAAGTGATGATGTAAGAAAGACGTACAAGAATAAGACAGTAGAAGAGTAAATTTGATATTACACTGTTTCCTTTTTCCTGTCTTGTTTCTCCCTGCCAAATATAAGAACAATAAATATTTGTCCCTTCTCATACCAATACAACGTATAGTTTTGAGAATTCCTACATCCATGTATTATCTATCTCTGCAGTATAACAACACCTATCAAAGCTCCTGCTTCAATGAATCAATGGTGGTACCGTTTTCTCCAGCTGCATACAAGAATTCCGGTCCCGTCGTCCTCAGCACTCATATGCTTTGCTTGCTTTAAAGTTTAAACTTTAAGGACCCTAATAATAAATAAATATTAACAAGGCATTAAATTCTACACCTAACAAAATAAATAAAGACTGTTGTGTTCATTACTTGCATACATCAATTCATCCATCAAGAACTTAGACTTTTCATTCATTCATTGTATCTCAATAGTCTAATTCCAAAACTATTCAAACACGATATCAAATAATCTTTTGGCTAAGGAGTACCAGATATTCAAAAACTATTTAAGAGGATCGTTAAGGTTAGTGTTGTAAAATAATTAACTGAAGAAGACCTTCCAAATTACCAGGAATACTAGCTTTAACTACCCTTTTTCATTAATAAATAAGGCCAAGAAGAAAACTGTTGAATTTTATCAGAAACTCGAGAGTGCAACAGATTAGTTAAATCAGCTGCTGCTCTCTCAAATCCACTTTTAAGCCTGCAAAGGCAGAAAAGGCAGAAAAACAGAGGAAGGCCTGCGAAGAAGATCATATTACAACAGCAGAGGATGACCTAGCCTAGGGCACATTTCGTTAGTATCTTTCAATAATTACCTAATTGAGATATGCAATGTAGATGTCATGCAGCATTTATACAGTTTAATGTTAAGTAAAGGATCTTATTGTTCATGACAGTGAGTGAGCTATAATCCTAATACACATAAATATGTATATGAGTAGTGCTAGAAATACTAACACTTTTACTAATTTTTATACTAAAAGTACAGGTGTTATTTTCACATTCACTTGGTAGTTATTTATTTCAATAAAAATAATAATATAACCTAATTAGGAAGGGATAAACCCCAATCATATCTTGACACATCAGTTAGTACAATTTTGTTAGTAAAATAGTTAGTATCCCAAACATTATTCTATATATATATATATAGTACAGGGAGGTAGGAGGCACTAACTGTTCTTGGGATAACTGCATATCGGAAGATGTTCATGGCATTAATGTATATCAGAAGGTTTCTGTTTGGTAGGCTTTTGAAAAACACTGAACCAAGGAAACCATAATAATTAGTAACAGACAAAACTTATTTAAAAGGAAAAATAAAGGCAGAGAGTAAACAACAAATTTGCCTATAACAATTTGCTAATATTCTGCTTCAGTCCTTATTTTACAACCTATTATGATGCTTGTCCTCCCAATTAATTCAAATAACAATATATTCAAAACTTATCGATGGGGGAAAACTTGAGTACATTTGATTGGCTTAATATGACTATTAATCAAAACTAACCATTTCATTTTCCTTTTTATTTGTTCGTAAACCACATAAATTATTTAGTCCTAGTACAAAATTAGAAACTTGTTAATCCAAGAAAAGGAAAACCTTATAGAGTAATTCAATGAAGTCACAGGTGATCCAAATATCTTCATTGGACAGCTTAATGCTCATCAATACAGAGAACAAAACAACTACAGTGCAATTTATTGAAGTCAAAACAAATTCAAATATCTTAAGTGTAAAGTTAGACGCTACCGATGATAGGGCAGGAAATTGAAGAGCTTAGAGATGTAACCACTTATTAGAGCACAATAACGGCACCAAGGAGGTATCTCTGCTATTTACTTCAGATTTATCTTAACAGAGCTCATTGATGTCCCAAAATTCATAAACATACCCAACTAATTGATCACAATACGCAATTCCATCTCAATATGAAACCAAAGACTGCTTTAAAAGAAAATAAAACCTGGAGAAAGCAAAATATTGACACTCAAACCTCCACCATATTGATGAATGTGCACGTCCACAGAAATTCATTTGCATTGCTAATAATGACTAAGGAGTCAGATTGGCTTCAGTTAACTTCTCCTGTAGCTTTGCTACTCGGGTCTGCATATAAAGGTAATTAAATGTTAAGGATGAGAAGTAAATGAAAAAAATATCATGTTACATAGGAAATTCTAGAGAAGAGATGATAAACAATGATTTTCATAATAAGTCACCGTTCCTGTGGACACAATCAAAGGAAAGTGGGACTAGAATTAGGTAAAGTGTTGTTGTAACCCTATTCAAAGATGCCAAATTAATCATTAAGAAAAATAGAGAGGCTTTCAGAATGCAAGTTTTACGTTCTCAGTTATCAATACCCTCTCTAACTGCTTGTAACCCATGTAAGTTATACATTAGAGGTGGGATGCAAACAGAGAGGTAAATTGGAGGATTAGTTCTTTGATAATCTATCTTTGATTATTTACAATTTTCTAGTAAATGTTATTAGCCATGGGATGTAAATGAGTTTTGTGTGAAGAGAAACAAGTAGTGTATGGATACTATACATCATTCACATTGTCCCAAGTAATTGCTATTATTTACAATTTTCTAGTAGATGTTATTAGCCGTGGGATGTAAATGAGTTTTGCATGAAGAGAAACAAGTAGTGTATGGATACTATACATCATTCACATTGTCCCAAGTAATTGCTATAACTTGACTGCTCTATTGCCTGAACCTATTGGATATCAAAACATGCAAGAAAATTGTGGTTCAGCAAAGAGTCCACAGCTATGTGATCCATTATAGAGTTTTATTGATATAAAATTTTGTTAGCTTGGTACACTAATTATTTTCGGTTGCATCATGAACAAAATAAAGATCATTAACTTACACAACCAGCGAAAAATTGAAAATCTCAACTGGGGGCCACAAACTCACTTCGCATATGGATCAATTGTGTCATCCTTCCTCTTCACTGATGAATCAATCTCGACCCATGTTGAATTGAAGCTAAGAACTAGGGATCTTAACTAAATGGGAAACTAATTTTTATGATGATGATTTGACAAAAAAACAGAACCCAAATTGGAGGCTTAGTTAGTCAACAAACAGCCAGAAATAATCCTTCAAGCATATGATGATGTTCAAGAGGTTGATTCTGTTATTCCCAGTAATTCATAAGCAAGTATGAGTACCGTTTATGTTTTGTCATTGTCAGGATGACAACAACAATAGGCTGAGTGATGGGTACCACCTAAATCAGTGGTTCACATTCTCCATCAATGGAGTAACAAAGCGACAAGCAAGAGGATGAGACACAATGGCAATAAGACTCCTCAGCTTCTATTTCAGTTTTGGAGTCAATGTCCTTAATTCCAGAATTTGTAGGAAACTTTATAGGTTTAGGTTCCTTCGTTAACTTCTGACACTAATCCTTAAATAAAGTGCCATGGTCTATGATTAGTTTATGATACCTTAAATGAATTAGAACGACGAACAGAAGGATCTACGTGCAAACACATTGAATATGAGTTCTCAGCTGCGTTGTATTCTCCCATCGCCATTAGGGCATCACCTTCACACAAATAAGCCTGCAACACAGGAAACCAAAAATACATTCCAATCAACAACTAAAATATTATCTTAAGAAACATATATGTATACAGTTATATTATATACACCCAAACCCACCCACACAAACATGCACAGCAGGAGTTTGGATATCCTAAGAAGATGTTAAACCTTTCTTCGAAGAGGATATGATATAACGACATTCAATCATTTTGCTTCTTGGAGCTGCGTGTATAAAATTCAATGCAAGAATTTGAGTCACCTCAGGATATTGAGGAGCCAACTTCAAAGCTTCCCTTGCATCCTCAAGAGCCCCCAAATGATTTCCCATTGCCAATCTTGATAGAGACCTAAGTGCAAGAAAATTCAAACCAGACCCTAGTTGGCAACCGAGGAGACACTGTATGGTTTCAAGTCCAAGTGTTCAAGAAACTTATGCAAACATATTCAGGATCTAATCCACCAAAATGAAAATCAAATTTATCCTCTCTATGCAAAGGACTAATAGAAAATATTTCCACAAGTGCTAATGGAATTGCTAATGCGCCTGCCATCAATATGAAGTAAGAACTTCTGAAAATCATTTGCTGAATAACTTAACTAAGCTAAGACAAGCAAAAGAGGCAATAAAAGATAACATCACGAATAGTGAACGAAGATTCAATCAAGAAATAGGAACAAGACTTTACAAAGAGCGTATTGTTAAGAAATAACAGAGAAATGTTTTAACAAACCTGCATTTATACATGATATGGATACCGCCAAACGGGTTAAGCGATAGGGCGCGGGAGAGCAAGAGTTCGGCCTGGGAGAAGTTGGACTGCTCCAATTCCGCCTCCGCTCTCTTCCTCAGAGCAAGCGCCTCAAGTGCCTTGCTCGCGGCAGCACCATCCGTCACATTAGCAGCTCGGATCATCAATTGGGCAGCCCGGGCAGCGGTCCCGCAACCAATAACAACCACACCCTTGGGCAGAAGGGCGACATTTGGACCAGCTCCGCAACTCCCCAAGCAGCCACAGGACTTGACAGAGATATCCGGTGGGGCTAGACCCGTCAGGGTTTGTAGGGTTTCTAAGGAGCCTTGCCTACGGCATGTTCGGTTGGTGCAGACACGGATTTCCTTCACCTCCGCTCTGGTAGATGCAACACGACGCCGTTTCCTTTCTGCTGGGAAGCAATTGTTCCTTGATGATGACAATGACGAAAATGAGGATGGAAAAGAAAGCAGGTTTTGAAGCGAAAAGCTTTGTCCCAGCTTCATCTCCGTCTCAGATGCAGCAAAATCGTGCTTCCCTCAATTTCTCTTTTTTTCAAGGATTAACTGAACCAGAGAAGAGGAAGAGGATATTCTTAGGTGCGGTTTGCAGTTTGCACACGAGTGACGCTCACACTATTCAGCACATGCCTTACCCGCTTGACTATGGGTGTTCAAATAATAATAATAGTAATAGTTATATAAATAAAATATTATTCATCATTTAGGAAATAAATAGTTGAATTTTATTTATTAGATTTTATAGTTATTTAATTAGAATTAGATACATTAGATATACTACTTCGTTCCTAAAATAACTTAAACAACTTATTTAACGGATGCACTAATATAAAAGGGTTAAGATTTATAGAGCACGGACTCAGATACAGAATACGATAATTTCTAAAAATTTAGGACACGACACGAAAAGACCATACTCCCATTAAATTGTAAATTAAAAATAATTGTAAAAAGCATAACTAAGATGTCAAATTTTTTTAATTGTATTAACTACTCCCTCTATCCTAAAAAAAAAAAAAGTCCGAACCATTTTTCTTTGTCCTTGAAAAAATGTCGTTTTCATCGTTTCCAATGTATTGGAGAATTAAAATTAGTGTTAATTGGACGTAGTTAATAAAATAATTGAGAATAATTGGCTAAAAATACATCTGTAATCAATCATTACCTTAATTGTTGTGAAAGTGGGTTGGGAGTTATTTTTTGAAGGACAGAAAGAGTATCATAATTGTCAATTTCATACTAATGTTAAAATTTGAAATTTTCAATCAAAAAAAATTTGAATTTAAAACTCAAACAATAAATTAATTATTGTTAAAGAGATTGAAGAAAACTCACGACACTATACATTTGTTTCTTCTTAAAATTTCAAACGTTTAGGTTTTGTCAACTTCAAATAACGATGCAAAAGAAAGTGTTGTAGCTTTCCTAATTTATTTTTATTATGCGTATTCCTTCTTTAATTTTAGTATTTAAAATCAATATTGAAACCTTAAGAGAAAAAATTACATTCACGTGTCCACTTATATTTACAGAATGTTCCCAAGGGTCTAAAAAGTATCCGATTTAATTTTTTTCTCTTTATTTTATAAGTGTCCTTGCGTATCAAACACGTGTCGGGCAAGTGTCGACACAGACACTAAACCATTTTTGTAGTGTATGTGCTTCATAGGTTAAGATCAATTAAAAATCAATTAAAAATTCAACGTTAAAATTGATATGTTTAACTTGTTTTTCTTTTAGGATTTTATTAAAGATTCGATGTTAATAATTTTCAAAACTCAATTTAGCAGTATATAAGTAGATAGACACCGATGCCTAAAGAATGACTAAGACGTTATAGAAAAAAAACCCTAATTCTATAAACCATTGTTTTAAACTCTTTTTTTCTTGTGGTTATTTTTTTAATTTCTAGACGTAACTATATTTTAAATCCGCAGCTTAAGTAAGCACATAATAATAATAATTAATAGTCACATATGGCTCGAATATAAGACTAATTTTAAAATAAAAAGAGTAAATTACAACTTAACACAACATATCCTCCTCCAAACATCTAATTAAATTTCATTTTGCAAATTTAAAATTTTACTCAAATTAAATTAATTTAGCCAATTGGGGTTGCTTACGTATTTTGAAGAAATATATAGTACAATCTGCATGTGTTCTACACGAGCTTAATTGCATTTATTTTTTTATAAACACATGAGCTAACTTAGGAGTTTTTGCCTGAACTAAATCATACTACTAATAGTTGATTACGTACTACTTTTATTAATACAAAAAAAGTATATTAAATACATTATTAATTTATTACTAGTGTCAATCAGGAAAGGTTCATTGATATGAAGAAGCAAAAACGACATAAAAGTAACGTTATCAACATCGTCTTATATCAATCGAGTAGATACGATATATCATCTCATTTTAATACTCTCTCCGGTGCAAAACAAACGACGTTTACTATTTTTTTTAGATCAAATAGTGAATTATCCAATTTTTTTGAGATGCGTGCATGAATAATAAACGTCATTTATTTTTCACCAGAAGGAATAGTAAAAACGAGATACAATAAAACATTAAATTATCTCGATTTTTATCTAGTTTATACAGTTACGAATTAGGAAAGGTTGGGAGTGGAGCCCGAACATTGATGTGAAGAAGCATAAATGGCATAAAAAGTGGTCTCAATCTCAACGTCTGGCCCTTCACAATCGTCATGAATTTCAACTCCTGCTTGTCTCCATTCACACACACACATAGAGGCAAACCATGCAACTTATGTATGCTTGCCACGTATGCACATAAGAAAACAATGCCAACAAAATAACACAAAAAGACATCAAATTACTTAGCAGAAAAATACACAAAATTATTAAAAACAGAGTCTTTAATGAACAGAAGTCAATACCCGAACCACACTTTTTTTTTCTTTTTCTTTTCTAGGGTTCTTGTTTGGTTGGGGGCAGCAAAATGAAGCACTTTCTGGAAAAAAAGTGCTTTTAATTACCACCCCAAGGCAGGAAAGACATGTATGGTGCGTTCTTGACTCCCTCTCTAAATGACTACTACTCTTCCAAGAAACTAAAGAAGCCAACAACAAAAAAAAACTTTAGAAAAAAAATTAAATGAAATTTTGAGATGTTGGAGTAGATTGTAATGAATTGTGGCAGCAAAAACAGGACTAGTAGTAGCAGCAGCAGTAGTAGCAGTAAATAAGCATCTTCTGTTGTTGATGAGAAGATAATCAAAGTCCCAACCAACTCGTCCAATGCTATTTCCTCCTCATTCAATACCATTACCACCCACCACCACAAAAATATGGACTCTGAATCTCATCTCCCATTGTATTTAAAGTCAGTAAACTGTTGTAGCAGAACCATATGTTATCATCAGGAACTAGGACAATTCAAGGCAGCCTTAATTTGCTGGACCGTGGTGCCGATAAGGTTATTGACAGTGTTTACTGACTCCATGTTCAGCTTCGCAGAGGGCAAGCTGCTCACTAGTATTTGAAATGCCACAGTTATTAGCGAACCACCCAGCCTGCCGCCCATGCTGCTTCCTTGCGCATTCGAGCTTGTTGATGCACCGTCTCCTTGGTCTGAATGGCCGTCTGGTGAGATAGTAAAACCTGATGGCAGCAACGGAATGCAAGACGGGTCCTCGCCGCTCATTGCAATATTGATGGCAGGAAGATCAACCGGGCAGTACACCACTAGTGAGCCTGATGAGTCTATGCAGCTCTCTTGGAGTATTAGCATGTTGTTCTGACTAGTGTTTAAGGCCTAAAACACGGTCCAATATAGGGTGATTAAGAATAAGCGAGTAAAACTATCAACTTTAATTAGAAACTAAGAGCCTTACTCTAAGTACGGATATGCAGTTCCCAGGATGTGACCCATTTGCGATATGGGCAACTTCTTGCACTTCATTCCCACTGGAGAGGACATCCCACTAAAGCAAAGAGAATCATAAGCAAAAGTCAAAAAACAGACGGGCTTTTTGCATGACCATTGGAACTACTTGTAACATGTAGACTATGCTACGTATCATCCTATATTAGCATATGACCATACCTGAGATCGAGTCCTTTCATCCTTGAAGAAACTGAAAACATTTTGTGGAGAGACGGGAAGCCAAAATGTGGTTGCAGCACTAAGAACTACACCATTAGGCTGTCCTGGATCTGTACTCTTATGAAGGGTAACCCGAACTCCTACCTCATTCAACCCAGAGAGTGAGCTCCATCTGTGGCTAGTTGATGTACTGATACTGGCACAGAAACTGCTAACCATTCTTTGGGCGAGTTTCATCATGCTTCGCTTTCCATCAGGTGATGGAAGTACTGGAAAACGAAAGAACCAGTTAATATCATGACCGCACAACTAAACAAAGTGCGAAGAATAGTACAGAAATCACCTCCACCAAGATCCCGGGATGAAGTGCTCGACACCATCAGACATGCAAACCTTTCGCACATCCTTTGGAGGGTAGAGAGCCACCGTTCTGCTCCAAAGGCCATCCCAGTATGAATGAGATCTCTATACAGCCGGTGCGGCATGCCTTTATCTTCAATCTCCACGTGTTCTACCCAAGTGACCTGTTTTGACAATTGGAATGAATAATTGAGTGCAGAATATCGCTATAGCTCTCGTAGGTATACGAAATACAATTTTGAACTGACCACAAACAATAAACCTCAATGTAGCAATTGGACAACCTTGGAGTACCCATTAGGCATATCCTCAATCAAGCATCCTGAAGGAAGCCTGTGAGACCGGCATTGAGGAGCAAATTGTGGAATGTCATAAGAAACATTAGCGATTGCCCACAAGCCTTGACCGATTTGCTGACAATAACGGAGGACATAGAATTCACGAGTTTCAACCAGAGGCGAAAGCACCTGCAACTCTTCATACATCTGCAATAGCCATTTTTGCATGAGAAACCATTCTTCTAAAAGCCATTGTATGAAAAAAAGGTGACAGTATTTTTTCATTTACCAATTGCAAAGAGCCATCGTGACTTCCCAACATTCCAGGTGAAATTACTTCAATTGTCTTTGCCACGGAGACAATTGTGGGACATAGTTCTAGGTACTTGCCCTGCAAAGTATATCAGCAACTCATCTCACATAGAGCCTTCATAACAACAAAAAAAAACTTAAGGCTTCATGTAAGAGCAAGAAGAGGACTTACTGAATCCATAAACATGTCGATCAAGGCTAAACTGTTCATAATAACAACACCTGAATCTCTAGAAGCTTCGACGCGAACATTAGGATTCTTCAAGTGACTAAGATCCCTGGGGAAAATCCTTTGGTAGCTATCAAGATCAAGAACATCCCTCCCATCAGTGGAGGACTTGCCCCACAAAGGCTCATTGGTCCGCAAAAGGCTTAACAGTTCTTCCATGGCGTTTGCAGCAATGTTGGTCATGAGGGACTTGTCCATTTCTGAAATGGGTGGTGCCTGTAAGGCCAGGTTCGTAGGATTTGGGAGGAGATCAAGGTCGAGATCGAAGGAAGGAGGGGCCATTCCATGGCATCCACCGAAGGTTCCCATTGACAAATCCAAGGAGGAGATATGAACTGACTGAACTGGAGGGAGTTGCGAAATAGGCCTCCCAATGTATTTGGCAGCAATACCAGAAACTCTGTCAAGCTGCAATGGGAGATGTAGGCATTTAGCAAAGAGGGAGGAAGGGAAGAACAAGTACTAGAATATTGGAGGATTGAGAAAGGGAGGTACCTCTTCTTTCAATTGGGCGTTCTCAATTCGCAACTTGCGTTCATCGAAATAAGAATCTTCAGAAACAGGAGGACCACCACAAGAAGGGCAGATGACATTCTTGAGAGCTTCTCTGATGGCTATGTTCTCACATCGGATCTTGTCATTCTCTGCTCGAAGAGCGCTGTTGTCGGCTCGTTCATGCTGGGCCTGAAACAGAACAAGTTTTTTGTTTTTTTCATCAATAAATAACAATGGTGGGACGAGTGAATTGGATTTTTCTTTTTGTTCTGTTCATTAAAAAAAAAAGAGCATGAAAAACAGAACAGAACAAAACAAAACCTTCATCTGGGTCCTCCTGTTCTGGAACCAAAACTTGATCTGGCGTGGAGCCAAACCCAACTCCCTGCTTAACTGCAACCTCTGCTTCTCATCAGGGTGAGGGCAATCCTTGAACATTCTGCATTCCATTGTTTGTTTCGTCAAAAAACAAAGCCAAACAAAACAACACAGAAGAGAAAAAGAAAAAGACGAAGACGAAGAAGAAAGAAAAAGACAGAGTGGTTTACGATTCGAGCTTCTGAATCTGGTGGGCGGTATGGCGATGGTAACGCTTCTTCCTCCTGTTGGGGTCGGAGGAGTCGTGGTCCCCACCGGACCCGTCTCCTCCACCTCCGAATTCCATACCTCTATTATATATATATATATATATATATATATATATATATAGATAGATATCGTTCCTGAGGAAAGGCGCTGCCTTTTTATATTTTTGTTTCTTCTTTCTGTCTAGTTTGGTTGCGGAATGATGATGACAGTAAGAAAGGCGAAGAAAGAGGCGGCTATGTATATGCAGTGGCGAAGAAGAAGGGTTTTTGAGTTGCAGGAGGAGGAGGAGGAGGAGTTGGGTTTTGGGGGTTTAAGGAGAAGGAGGAGCAGTAGTATTGCGTAGTAGGATCGGTTTTGAGTTTAATTTTTGTTTTTGTAAGAGAAAAAGAGAATGAGATGGACAAAAAAGGCACATATCATATCATAGGGGTTGAGATTGAGATTGAGATTCAGAAACGGCTGGAATGTCAAACCATTTCTTTTGGCATGATTATGGTGAGTGAGTGAGTTTAGGATATCAAAGATCCTCTCTCCCTCTTTCTTCTCTGCATTTTCTTCTTTTCTATTTTCTTCGGTCAAATATTTTTATATATATTTATTTAATATTTATTTTTGCCTCTTTTTCATACCTATTATTTTATTAAAAAAGGGAAAGAGGAAGAAAAGTATATTTTGGCATTTGTGAGATTGTGTAACTGAAGTGATGATGGGTTTTTAAAGCAAGGAGAGAGAGAATGGCAGTGTTAGTAGTTAGTAGTGGGTTTTAAATTTGTGAGTCACCCTATTCGAGGGAAGAGAACAGGGATTTAAGGCACCAACTAGTACTACTACTACGCAGTCACACACGACTCATTCACACATGCACTACTCTAAGGTCTTGACTCGACTGCCAACTCAACCCTCTCCTCTCTTACTAAGCTCTTTTCTTTTCTTTTTCATCTCGCCTACCTTACTTCATGTACAGAATTAATTTCGTTTGAATATGATTAGGTCTTAAAATGATAGTGACTCGTTCAATATAGCTTTTGCGCTTATTGTACAAGACTAATTTCGTTCGATCATGATTAAATTTTAAAAAATTAGTGATTCTATCAATAAAAATTGACCTAGTGAACTTATTTGTTAACTCTTGTTCCAATTTTCTTATATTTGAAGTTTACGGTATGAGCTTATGGTCAGTATTGTCGTATATTTAATTTCTAACTGCTTATTCTATCTGGGTCATTAATCCGCACCGGGTATGAAAACCTTGCATTTAAAAGTTGCAGAGGGGACGGAGGAGGGTAACTAAGGGTGGTGGTGGTGGTAGTAGTAGTAGGGTGGTACACAGGCTAGCTAAGTCACGGCCAGGTGTGCACAACAGAGCCTTTATTTTTAAAAGGACACCTCACACCTCCCCCACTTCTCTCACTCTCTCCCGCTAGTCAGCCGCTGGGCTGAATCAATCCCCACTCTCACAACCACAGCAACACCACCATTTATTCATCTCATCTTCACTCATTTCCTCCTCCCCTCCCCTACCCTATCTACTCCAATTTAATACCACTCTCTTCTTCTCTACTTATATTAATTATAATAGTACTTCACTTTTTTTAAAATGTGTTATGAACCGTTTTGATATTGATTAAAATAATAATTAATCACAATTTTTAAGAATAATTTTCATATTAAATAATTTTTTCGAAACCATTCGATAATCTGGTAATCACATTGAGTATTAACGACTCCAAATTCAAATCCGCTAGAGAAAATAAAAAGGCATTATACTCTTCATAGAGTATACTATAATGCTATGCATGTTTAGGAAAGAAATACTAGTAGCCAACTAGGACTAGGATCATTTTATTTCCATGTATCCCTCCCTCCCTATGCTCTTATTATTCCATTCTGGTTCTAGCTCTCCTTCCTTTTACTTGTTTACTACCTCATTCTACACAGTGCCCCACAACACCCTTTTGCATGAAAGTCAAACTTGATTCCTTTTTGGATTTGAGTGAGTTGAGGTTTTTTGTGACTCGTTTCCATTACCTCACAACAAAATCTTTGCTACCCAAACCCACAAATTCTCCATCCTTCTTGAGGATTTTCTTTTTAAAATAAATAAAATCGTACGATAAAATATTCTAAGATCCCTAAAATGTAATGTCCAAACATAAGTTATAGAATATTTTAGAATCCTAAATATTAGGAATTAATATATAAAAATCTTAGAATATTTTACGTTATATTTAACGTATCTGTCTTTTTTGATTCATTAAAATTATATAATAAATAAATTAGTTAGCAAAAACTATTAAAAACAACGTGGGCCCACTTTCTTGTCTCCTTTCCCCCTCCATCCATCCTAAAAACTTTGTATTTAAGTAAAAATTAAATAGACCCATCTAACTCATATTAAATTGTTAAACCACAAAAAACTAAAAATCAAACATAGGAATTGAAAATACATTTGATTTACTACTAATTAACTATACTTTATTGTAGCATACTTAATGTCTATCATTAAAATAATCAATAAATAAAGTTATACTAAACATATTAAATAAATATTAAATAATCAACAACTAGTGTTTAAGATACTCCCTCTAGTGCAAATTAAATGTTCTTCTCGCATCCCAATATTCAGTAGGTTTAACACTAAAAATACAAGTAAAAGCTACCGTAAAAGCAAATCCTAAAACGACGTTTAATTCTATTCATCATGGTCCATTTAAGGTTGCCTACAAAATTCAAGGTTCATAATTCATTCTTGATATCTTAAGAGTTGCTAAATAGGAAAAAATAGAGAAAATTTCATGAGAATAAAAAAAAAAATGAAAAAAATCAGGAGCAATATTCAAATCGATGAAGCTATATTATTGTTAAACTCTGATTTTATCGACAAACTCTAATGACACTAGACACATAATGATTTGGTCATTAAAAATATATACTTTCCTATTTTATACGAGATTTTTTCTATTTTGATATTCTTTAGCTTCGATTTCTTAGACTTGTTTAGGATAACTAAAATTAATTAAAATAATTTCGTGATTTTTTTCTTTGAAAAACAATACTAAATTGACTTGATGTATGTAACTTTAGTTTTAAAAGGAATTCACAACTATCTTATTTTGGCTTTAAAAATTAGACATTTTGTCGCGTTATTGTAACACTTGTAACTAGGTGCTAGCTTAACCATTAAAAATATAATTATAACCGAAATTATAACATTTTTTGGAAGGAAAAGAAGTATAAACATTATAATTGGGCATAAAAACTTTTTACGTACATTTTTATGGAAGATTAAACAACACGTAACTCTGGCATATATTATAGCTTGGTCGTAGACAAACATCATTAGACAATACTCCCTCCGGTACGTTTTAAACAACGTTTTAGGTGTTTGCACGTGGTTTAAGAAAATGATTGGTTCGGAGTAAACGAGGTATTTTTTGACCACAATACCCCTTCCATCCAAGGGTATTTTCTGAACACCCATGGCTTGAATCCAGCCAATTCAGGCTTGATCCATGGCTTATTGTACTGGGCCACGTATAGCATCGGCTGGGCTTGGTTTTAATCCAAGTCGATGTTGACAGAATGACGTCGTTTGAACGAACGAATTCAAGTCATCGGCTCCAATTCTTCACTTCTCCCCCATTTCCCAAACTGAAATCCTTCAAATCTACCGCCCAAATTTTTGGGCAATTCTTTTGAAACTTTCATTCGAAAGTTCAAACAGATCCCTCCAAATTTAAAGCATAATTTCTTTTGGTATATGGAGCAGGCAATTTCCTTTCGAATTGTACTATAACCCTTTCCATCCTTCTATCTGTTCCATTTCCCAAACCCTAAATACTGATTCCCAGAATGGAGCCCCAGAATCCAATGGACGAGTCGCTGGAGCCCTAGAATCCACAGAATGGAGAAGCAAACGAGGTTCCATACTTAAACATCGACCCAGCGTCGTTGGGTAGTGACCAAGGTATATAATCTGTGACATTATTTTTAATTTTAGTTTGTATGAATAATTGGGGTTTGTAATTTCACTTCGATAACGAAGTTAAATTTGTGTGATATAGGCCAACAGGTTGCGAGGAAGGGTCGGAATGAGTTGTCTAATCCTGAAAGTGTAATGGCGTATGAGATGTTGTTGGAGAAAAGTATGAATGGGAAGCTTTTTAGGAATTCAACAAAGGAGGTAGCTGCAGAATTCAACGTACCGATGCGTCTTGTAGTGCCTCATCTTCCTCATATGCAGGGGCAATTTCTTCAGATACCATTTCTTCTTCTTTGTCGTAGGTATCTTCCACAATGAAATTCATGGCACAGACTGGAATCGTCGCCGCCGCCGCCGCGTCGGCATCATCCTCAATCCCTAAAACTTCAATTGAATCCGGTACAAACATTTCGCCAAAACCATCAAATTGAACACAACTATCTTCCTGTGACTCATCAAAGTAATCAACGCCCTCCATTTGGAAAATAAAAAGTAGAAAACCTAAAATTTTACTCTGATTTTAACTGAAATAAACGAAATGGGAGTGGTGCTTACCGAATTGATATTAATAGGCAGAAATTTGTCATTCCCCCCCAAATTTGATTTTCAAACGAGACCAACACTGAACGACGCGACCGTGGAGCCAAGCCGAAGTCGCGATTGTCGAGGACAAGCTCAGGAAGGGCATCGTTGTCTTCTCCTGCGTTGGACGCCGAGAACGTCATTTAAACCGGACCTGCTTTTCACCCCTAAAACGTCATTTATACCGTACCAGAGGGAGTATTATTTTAACCATATAGCCAAATGGTTTATTCACTCCTATACACCATTTTCTCAGGTTAGTATTCTTAGGTACAACGATAGAATGCGAGAACGCGAAGATACGCAAAACGATTCTTACTTTTTAAATATATAGTTTTCAGACTTCTTTTCGGGTTGGATTTCTTTCCAGACAGATAAATACTTTTAATGTCAAGATCTACTTTACATTCATCTCTCGTAATCTCCTGAAATTGTTACTAGTCTTGGCCGAACTTACCAGCACATATACACGACTGATTTTGCTCAATCACACAACATTTAATTATAACTCGTAATCACCAAATCTTTTTTTGGTTCGTATACAGTTCGTCTACTAATTTACTTACATCCGAAAAAAAAACAATTTAACCTTGTATATATTTTATCTATACATACGAATGAAACAAGTGATGTTCTATTCATTCTCAAGACTTTTTTTACACCTAAATCTAGTCCCTATTGGCCAAAGTATCATCATTCGAATAAAACTACCGTCAGTTATTGACATGTAGTCAACCTTAAGAGGATAGTTTGACACCCCAAAAGCATAGTTAAAAAGTACTCCAATTTGGTCCCTCAATTATCTAAGGTTCCAGCCAAAACCCTACACTTTGATCCTCTAACTTACTTAGCTTTTGGTTAAGTCCTTACACCATTGATGCCTCTAGGCTACACCGTATTCATGTGTTATGAACCTTAATTAAATGTTCTTAGAGTAACTAATTTATGGATATTATAGTTATGCTCATACTAAATTCTACCATGATATTGTGGTATCAAATATCTAACGAAGAAGAGTAAAAAATGGATATAGTAGTATTATCTTTGTATTTTATATTGTTGGTGTCTCTTTCGTCTTCCTCGTGCCTATGAAATTTCACAATTTTTTGCGTGAGGAGTGCGAAGATCTCATATTTCTTTCTTTTTGTGTAGATTAACTACAACCATTTGTGGTGTCTTCTTTTCTCACATCGTCCTCCTTTATCTTATGATTCTTCAACAAGACGTGTGTCAAGAGAAGAAGGAAGGTAAGTACAGTTAGGGAGTTTTACAAAGTGATGCAACTTTTGAAGATTCTTGTTAACACACCTGCATGGATCGCCCTATCTCCTTCTCCGATGGTCCTTCAAGCAGATGTGTGTCAAGAGAAGGAGGAATGCGAGTATAGGTATAAGTGGTGTGAAAATTATACAATCATTTTGAATTTCCCCTTAAACGCATGCATGGATCATTCAATCGACGTGATGATTACATGTAAATGAGATCTTTGTGTATAGTTGAGCGATTCAATTAAGTGTATATAGATAAAGGACTTATGTTCTTTTAAAAATTTACGCTTATAAATACACGTCCTACAACAAATACGTTCATACGTTTTTTATTAGTTTCAATTAATAAAATAAATAATAAATCAAAGATTTCACTCCCATTAACGAGAAATTAAAAAAGGGATTGCCTCATTAGAAAGATGGGAGGAGGAGGAGGAGAGGGAAGTGGAACGTGAGGAGGCCACGTGTCAAGAGGCAGGAGCGTCATGAATATGAGCCACAAGAAGAAAGGGAAGCGGCGGGTTCTGGAAAATTCGAGCAGAAAATTATAGAAAAAACCACAGGAAATGACGTGGCACCCCTCTGTCTTGCTTTTTCAGTCTCTTCTTGAGTCTTGACCCACACCCACAGATTCGAATACTAATAAACATTTCTTTTTTATTTTTATTTTTTATGGAAATTGCTGCATTTTGGCGTTGGCCTTCTTCTCCTCTTCTCCTCCTCTTCCACCACTACCTACTACTTTTACTTCCTCTCCTCTCTTCTCCATAGCAGCAGCTCCTGCACTTCAGCTTCCAAATCTCCACACCTAAAAGGTATGGGAACTTTTAATCAACTCTCTATTTCCTTCTCGTGATTTTAGACATTCATTATGTTGCTGTTTCTTTGATTAATTTGATTTAGTTGCTTAATAGTGATTAGGCTTTCTGGGTTTTCTTGAATGCTCATCAGGGTATCATTCACTCCATCTCAATGGTTCAACTTCAATCCCAGGTACTTTCAAATTTTGATTTATTGATTTATGAATCTATAATGCCTTTTATAGTTAGCTCAATCTTTCTTGTTATCAATGTTGCTATGCTTTTACTTGATTCTACTCTTTGTAGTTTGTACTGATTGCCATCTTGAGGTTCTTAGTAGATTTTCCTCATGCCCATGATTCCTTTTGTCAAGATACGTTGCCTAGGATTAACGAACTACTTCCCACCCTTGCCTACTTTGCCAATCAAGTTTTTTAGCAGGCCGTTGCATTATCATTTGCTGTTGTCGTTGTCTGTTCTTTGGATGAATACATTTGCATTAGTTTGTTTCCTTTTTATTTTTGTTTGTTATCAATATCGAAGCGACAAGAGTGAGAAATGTCTTCTTTAGCTCATTCTTGTGATTAGCAATCTGGTCTTACAAATTACATTTCGGTACCATTCTTCAATTTGGATACAGGAACAAAGTGAAGCAGAAATGCCAAACACCTCTGTTCCAGTTGGCAACAGCTGTGCTGACAGTTATGGGCCTTCTGGCCATATGCTTAAGGTTCCTTCTCGCCTTGAAGTGCTAGTGTTTCTCCTCCATCTGAAGCTCTGATATGTTTAATTTCTCTTTGTTCATAACAACATCTGTACTACTCCGCATTTAACAGGTGAGAAAACCTTACACTATTAGCAAGCAGAGGGAAAAATGGACAGAAGATGAGCACCAGAAGTTCCTTGAAGCTTTAAAGCTGTATGGACGTGGCTGGCATAAAATACAAGGTATGAGAGTACCTATTCAACGGTGCAGGAAGTTTCTTGTCTGCTCCTAATTTATGGAGGTTACTCTTATGCAGAACATGTAGGCACCAAAACTGCTGTTCAAATTCGAAGCCATGCTCAAAAGTTTTTCTCAAAGGTTCAACTCAATCAGTTCATAAAACAGTTTTTTTTGCTAAGTTGTTTTTTAACCCACATAGGATGAACGCTCTTTGGTAAGATTTGTTTCGTTGAATTACGTTTCACATTCATATAATTTATCTTTTCTAATCTCAGGTAGTTCGTGAATCAAGTGGGAGTACGGACAACTCAATTGAACCTATTGAAATACCTCCACCTCGTCCAAAGAGGAAACCTGTGCATCCTTATCCTCGTAAACCAGTTGATATCCTTGAAGGAATGCCGGTATCAAATCAATTCGAAAGATCTCCATCGCCTAAAGGAATACCGGCGTCAAAGCAAGTTGAAAGGTCTCCATCACCTGATTTACTTGTTGCAGAGAAAGAGAGCCAGTCTCCCACTTCAGTTTTATCTGCAGTAGCTTCAGAAGCAGTGGTATCTGCATTGTCAGAACAGCAAAATGGATGCTCTTCACCAAGCTCATGTACCACTAACATGAATTCTAGTTTATTACCTATTAAAAAAGAAAATGAACATACAACGTCGAGTTCATCTTCAGATGGGGATAAAGAATCCCTGTCATCAGTTCATGCACCCTCCATGAGTATTAAGCTGTTTGGGACTACTGTTTCAGTAGCATGTTGCCAAAAGCCACCTTCCCCTGGTGTGGGGCCCTTTCTTTCATCAACGTTGGGGGGGCGTCTACGAAGTGAGGAATGCATTGAGAGATCACTGGACAAAGAATTAGGCGAGGAGTTGTCTCTTGGACTTGCAAGTGCTAATAGCACTCTGTTGGCATCTGGGTCTTCTGCTTACCGATACTTGGAATTACAGTGTGATAATGGAAACCTTTTAGAAACCAACACTATGCTGCCATGGCGGGTGCTCTGCGAGGGCATATCTTATAATCAAGCCTCAGCACATATGCCGATGGATTCTAGTGTGGAAGAGCAGTCAGAAGAAAAGTCTCTTGTTGAAAGATCTTGCACTGGATCGCAAGCTGGGTCAGCTGTTGAAGCAGAAAGTGGGGGAAGGGTGTTGGATGTTGGCGACTCCAAAAGTCATCAGCCTTCTGCTGTTGGGAGGAACAGCCTCCAGGCTTGTGGTCGTGAGGGAAGGGACAGACTCCGAAAGATTACAAGGGGGTTTGTGCCATACAAAAGATGTATGGCGGAGAGGAATATGAGTTCACCAGTTGTTGTTTCAGAAGAATGTGAGCGGCAGAGAGCACGAGTATGTTCGTAGCAGATATGCAGTTAACGTAGTTGATGGGTTTGGAGCTGAGATTTACATCTGCACAGGGTGCTCGGAGACAAGCAACTGCATTACTCTCAACTGGTTTCTCTAACGTGGACCACTCTTTTCGGACTGCTCATTGCCAGGTTTTCGTTGCCACTCTTCGAAGAAGCATTGCATTTGCTTGTGCTCATCAAACTGAAATGTCCAAGTTTGACAGAAGTTTCTCTGACGAATTGTCTTGTCTCCTTGCCCTTACAGGGATTCTTCGTGTGCGCGAGAGATTTCACCCGCTTCTTTACAGCTTTTGTCGATCTAACTAGGAGGAACTGTATAATTACATAAAACATGAAAAGTTTCGAGAAACACACTGTCATCACTATCATTACAGACTTACAGTACATGAGAGTTTCATAAAAAAAAGTGTTAAGAGCTCAAATGATTTTTATCATGAATTTCCATGAAATAGTTTTTGGATTGTACCTATAAGTGCAAAAATGAAAAATTATGGGCAACGCATTGTAAACATACTGGTTATATTAAACACAACAATATTTCGTAACTTTAAGTGCAAAAATGAAAAAAATAAATCATTTTCAGTTATATTTTTTATATATATCAAATTATTAATTTAATATCTTTAATAAACGTATCACTACAAACATATTTACTCGCATATTTCATGAATACATACCTAAATTATAAAATCTTTTATAAGATCAAATTGATACAAATAGAAAATATTTAAAATTATAGAATTAACTCTGATAGGATGATGATAAAGTCAGGAGCAATCATATACATACGAGATGAAAATAAATGTTCACTTTTTAAAACCTTTTCACAATAAAAGAATCCCCCAAAGCAAGCAACAAATTCTAGTAATATCTATGAGCTTATAGTTCAATACTAAAATAAAAAATGATAGGTATGAAATTTGAGTTCTTGACATAATTTGTCAATTTTGTGCTTAATATTTAGGTTGGTAATGCTAAATTTGTGTTAAACTGCTTTGTATTGGCAAATGGCAATAAAAAAAAAAGAAAAGATAGTGAAAAAAATGAGATTTTTATGCAAAGTTGAGTATATCTTTAACCAGCCTTGAACAAAAAAATAAGTAATGTTGTATTTGTCATAAAATCATCATAAACGTATTCCTTACATCTAGTTATATAAGTGTTAGATTTTTTTATCGCATGATAAATTTTACCATTTATCTTAATAGAGTGTAAAAAAATGAGTCAGTATTTTATGAACTGTGGATAATCTCTCTACGTTTAGACTTTTTAGTATAAATTTGACTATTATTTAAAGGTTTTTGTGATTATTAAAGTACTGAATTCTATTTAAAAAACTCTCTTAGATCTTCTCTTTTCAGTTTTTATTTTCCAAATAAATCTATAAGTTCTTCTCTTTAGCAAGGATGAATTGATGTTTTTAGTTCTTCATGGTTTATCTATTTTCGTCTCTTCCTCTATTTATTTGCTTGCAACTTAATTACAATAGTTATTTTGTCTCTATTTATGTTTGTATAATTGTTGAAAACTATTTTTCTATTAAAATGTTTAAATCTGTAATTATTTGGTTTACTTACTAATGACGTGGCAAAGCTTAATTCAATCTTAGCTTTTATGATTGTTTGTTAAAATTAATATTGTCTTTAGATGTAATAGTGTTAATAAGTTAAATTTCAATAGTTTATTTTAAGATTGTGTTTTCTATTAATTAAAAGGAAAACTCTTGTGGGCGAAAAGGGTGATATAGTAATCCACCTCCCAAACAGCACGTTGGACAAAGAGTCCTCTCTACAACCTTTCCCTCCACTTTTTGAAAGACACAGACAAAGGCAAGAAGGCAATCTAAATTAATTGCTTCCAATTCCATCATATCAATAAACATATTCCTTTCTTCTTTTCCCTCCTTTCCCAAAGAATGTCCCCTCCTGTCCAATGCCTAGCACACCTCTCTCTCTATAAATACATCAAACACATTTTACCATACCACACAACCAAAACTGCATTCCCCAATTCCAGAGTTAGTTCCCCGATTCATTTACTTTACGGTTTCGAGAAATGTCTGCACCAGTCCTTAAGCGTTCCGAGACAATTGCAGATAGCATGCCTGATGCTTTGAAGCAGAGCCGGTACCACATGAAGAGATGCTTCTCTAGGTACCTACTCTTTTCCCTCTCGTCTCGAACTGTTTGTTTCTTTCACTTTCAAACATTATCATTTCAACTTCATTCTTGCGCCTGGGCTATCTGGAAAAAACCAAACAAACAATAACAATATCATCAACGACGAAACAGGTTTGTTCAAATGGGGAAAAGGCTGATGAAACACAAACATATAATGGAAGAGATGGATAAAACAATCCAAGACAAGAAAGAAATCAAGAAGGTGTCTGAAGGTTTGCTTGGTTACATCTTGAGTGCCACCCAAGTATTTTTCTCACCTTCACTCTCTTTTCCTCTTCCTTTTTATGTCCCTTTCTTCTCTTCTCTAGAACCGAAAAACATTTGTTGAAATTTTTGCAGGAGGCTGTTGTCATTCCACCTTATGTGGCTTTCGCCGTGAGGCCTAATCCTGGCTTCTGGGAATATGTTAAGGTGAATGCTGATGATCTGACTGTATATGGAATTTCTGTTGAAGAGTACTTGAAATTTAAAGAACTCATCTTTGACGAGGAGTGGTGCGTGCTACCTCTGCTCAGTTCTCTTAATTTTCGTCACATTTCACTTTCCAAGATACAAACACCTCCTGACAATGAACCAATGTGAAATATGGTTTTGATATCTCAGGGCAAACGATGAGAACTCATTGGAGATAGATTTTGGATCAATGGACTACGCTACGCCCCACCTAATCCTTCCTTCTTCAATTGGGAATGGAGTCAGCTACATCTCAAAGTTCATGACCTCGAAGCTTCACGGAAGCCCTGCTGCTGCAAAGCCTCTGCTCGACTATTTACTAGCTCTTAACCATCAAGGCGATGTACCACACCATTACCAATTTAGCACCATAGGCAAAAGATGATCCAATCTCAAGATAAGAAAATTAGAAAACTAATCACGATCGAATTCATACACTGTGATGTGCAGAATCTTATGATCAATCAAACTCTGGATACGGTTTCAAAGCTTCAAGGAGCACTCATTGTAGCAGAAACCATCGTTTCTGCTTTTCCAAAGGACACACCATACATGAATTTCGAGCTGAGGTCTTTTTTCTATACAAAACTTCAATATTATATTCCACATCTGATAAAATGGATGGTTCATGCCTCATGCCGCCAATGTTTATGCACCATTCAGCCTGAAAGAGCTGGGCTTTGACAAAGGATGGGGGGATACAGCAGAAAGAGTTAAAGAGACAATGAGGTTGCTTTCAGAATCACTCCAAGCGCCAGAACCTTCGAAACTTGAGTTGCTCTTTGGAAGGCTTCCTAATATGTTCAACGTTGTTATCTTCTCTCCACACGGTTTCTTTGGCCAGGCAGATGTACTTGGATTACCAGACACTGGCGGTCAGGTGTGTAAGACAAACAATATTACCATATCTACACCGCTGCTAAACTAAAACTATTTGTCATGCTGAAAGGTCGTCCCAACTGTAGGTGGTGTACATTCTGGATCAAGTGAGAGCCTTAGAGGAAGAGCTACTCCAGCAAATCAAGCAGCAAGGCCTTGATGTGAAGCCTCGGATTCTTGTGGTGAGCCCCAAGTTAAAAAAAGAAGATAGATGGCAAATTCAAACAAATGAAGAATCTGGACTAATTGTGCTTTTCTTCTCTGAATATCCAGATAACAAGACTTATACCGGATGCTCGCGGGACCAAGTGCAATCAAGAGCTAGAGCCTATTATTAACACAAACCACTCCCACATTCTTAGAGTTCCTTTCAAGACAGAGAAAGGGATTCTCCAACAGTGGCTCTCTCGATTTGACATCTATCCTTACCTTGAGAGGTTTTCTGAGGCAAGTATCTCCATTGACATATAACGTTTGGCTTTCATTTGACTTAATCTCCACTGACTACTGAACGGTAATAATTCTATGTTCTCCTTGGTTAATCCCCAACAAGTAGGATGCAGCTGAAGCAATCCTTGAACACATGGATTGTAAGCCAGATCTCATTATCGGAAACTACAGTGACGGGAACTTAGTAGCATCTCTGTTAGCTAACAAACTCGGCGTCACCCTGGTTTGATCTGCTCCCAGTTATGATTGCCACATTACGGATCCATCTCTGTAATCTCATTTCAAACTCTGGCTCTTCTTTTCAAATTAGGGAACCATTGCTCATGCTTTAGAGAAAACTAAGTATGAAGATTCAGACTGCAAATGGAAGACACTAGAAGCCAAGTATCACTTTTCCTGTCAGTTCACAGCAGATATAATTGCAATGAATGCAGCTGATTTTGTCATTACCAGTACCTACCAAGAGATAGCTGGAAGGTAATTAGTCTTTCCCTTTGTCTTTATTTTGCTAGTGTATATGCACCCTATATCAAACTTTGTTACTGACTAGAAATTGGCCATCTTCAGCAAGGATACACCTGGACAGTATGAAAGCCACACTGCATTCACAATGCCAGGGCTTTGTCGGGTTGTCTCAGGCATCAATGTCTTCGACCCGAAGTTCAATATTGTTGCCCCAGGGGCTGATCAATCTGTCTACTTTCCCTGCACAAAGAAGGAAAGGAGGCTAACGTCTTTTCATCCCAGCATACAAGAACTTCTGTACAGCGATAATGAAAACAACGAGCACATGTAAGTCACTGATATTTCCTTCATTTTGTAACAAATAGTCCGGTAAAATCATCCGTCTCTAAACTAAAATGCACCTGAAACAGTGGGTATCTGGAGGACAAGAAGAAGCCAATCATTTTCTCCATGGCAAGACTTGATACCGTTAAAAACATTATGGGGCTGACTGAGTGGTATGGAAAGAATAAGAGACTCAGGAATCTGGTAAACCTGGTAATAGTAGCAGGATCCTTTGATCCATCCAAATCAAGTGACAGAGAAGAAATCGCTGAGATAAAGAAGATGCATGCCTTGATAGAGAAATACCAACTTAAGGGCCAGATCAGATGGATTGCAGCTCAAACAGACAGATATCGCAACGGAGAACTGTACCGATGCATTGCAGATACAAAGGGTGCTTTTGTACAGCCTGCATTTTATGAAGCTTTTGGTCTGACAGTCATCGAGGCAATGAATTGTGGGTTACCAACCTTCGCCACTAATAAAGGAGGTCCTGCGGAGATTATCGTGGATGGCGTCTCAGGTTTCCACATCGATCCCAACAACGGAGACGAATCAAGCAACAAGATCGCTGATTTCTTCGAGAAATGCAGGCCAGATAATGAATACTGGAATCAGATATCAGTAGCTGGTCTTCAACGAATAACCGAATGGTTGTTGCCTCACACCCAAAAGAACGACTAATCAATATCTACATTTATGTCCCACTCATGCTTTGCTTGTACTCAACCCTGCAGCTATACTTGGCAGATCTACGCGAACAAAGTGTTGAACATGGGATCAGTTTACGGTTTCTGGAGGCAGTTGAATAAAGAACAGAAACTTGCTAAGCAAAGATACATTGAAATGTTTTACAATCTACAATTCAAGAATTTGGTAATGCAATTTATACACACAACACAACTATCATATCATAACAATACAAATACAAAAAAAAGAAGATACAGAAACATTAGACTAACCTAATTTTTGTTACAGGCGAGAAATGTTGCGGTACCTGGATCAGGGTATTTACCCCAAAAGCCTTCATCATCAACTCCAAGAACAAGAAGGGAAGAAGCAGGTGGGCCGAGTACATCATCAGCCATTGTTAAACCTCAGCAATCACTAAGACCTAAAACCCAAGAGGAGGCCCTAATCCTTAAACCAAAGGATGCAGGGAAGGAGAAGATAGCAGAAACAGGAAGCAGCAATCAAGTAGGTCGCTGGTTCTTCACACTCACATCTCTTTTGGTATTATATTACATCCTCCACAAGTTGTACTACTACCTATTCACACCATAAGAGATCAAACCACGAGCACAAGCAAAAGCAAAACCCTTCCTTCTACGATTTCAAACATTAATAGTAATACTACCAGTTACTCTCACTGTAATTATTGCATTCAATTTCAATTCATCTCTTGGAATAAACTCACCCTTTATCGCTTTGGTTTAAGGATCATGGGTTTTTTTTTTTTGTTTTTTTGTTTTTTTAATACGCTACTGATAAAAATTCTTTCAGAAACTAAAAAAAAAACATTATCATTCTTCTTCTTTTTTGAAGGAAAAAACAGTATCATTCTAATAAGTAATAACTCATTCCTTTTAATTTTCATTAGTTTTTCCCTTATGATGTATTAACGTGAGTAATTACAAAAATATATTTTACGTTTTGGTCTCTTTTCTTCTCCTCTTTTTCTTAATTTTAGTTATAAAAGCACTTTAAAATAAATAAAATAAGTGAAAAAATATTTAAAATAAAACCTACTTTGGTTTGTTTAATTTGGTTTTTGTTGTATAATGTGGTTAATGTATGTTATGGTATAATTAGTTAATATGTTAATTTTATGATTGCAATCAATTTTCAGATTGACGCGATAATACAATTGAACTCGTTAATTTATTTGGTCTTATATTGTAAACTAAAAATACAGTTAATTTAGACGGATAAATTGATAAAAATTAGTTAGGACTGAACTAGAATTTATTTTTTTCTCTCATTATATAGGATTAATCCAAAACCTAATAATAACAATCAAACAGTATATCAAATAGATAAACTAAGACCTAGTGGCACTTCTTTGCTGACAAAAACTGAATCCCCGCTCTCGGGCGTCAGATCGATAAATTGGTTCCTAAAAGATTTTCATAGGCCTCGCATGTCATGGTACGTACTTCATACACTGACATCCAAAATACTAAATAGGACTTGCTAATACTTAGTTTTTTTTTACACCCAAAAAACTATGTGCGTGCGCATTTCCATCATAAACCCATGAAAATAAATCAAGAGATGAGATGAGCTGTGCACCACAACACAAGCAACTTTCATAACTAAACAGAAACATTACAAATTGTATTCAATCCATCAACTATTACAAGTTTCCGGGTCCGGACAGACAGCATAGATACCACATAACACTCACTAGCGTGAGTTAATAATTACGGGTCCAGACTTGATATATATAAAGCATATCCACAAAACCAAATTGATCCGTTAACATGAAATACATAGAATCTGCTAAATGCAGTGACAGCTTCACAGAAGGAAGGTACGAACATCACCATATCTTCAAAAGCTAATTAATTAACCTTAGCAGTAGAACATCACCCGCTTTACGTTCTCCTTAAGGGCAGGTAGGGGTCTGACAGCAGCATTTACGCTTGGTCCACGTGTGCTCCGTCCACCTGCACCGCCACCCATACCACCACGTCCACCAACAGTACCACTAGTCATGGATCCACTGTCTGATGTCTCTGGTTCCATGTAAAAACGAGCTCTAAATGCAGCGAGATGAGCATAGTACGCTGGAGGAACTGCACGGAGAAATTATAGCTTATATAAACAACGTAGGACTAGCTGTCTGTACTGATTTAAAACTAAAAGCAAAAATGAAGAATGAACATATTCAAAGTAGAAAAGAATTAGGATCCTTTTGTGCGCAATACGGTTACGAAACTATTATGGCTCCAAGTTGCAAAAAAGAAAATTTATGTTCACAATCAGTAAACTAACAAAAAATGGGTGTTTGTGTTTGTACGTATATGGTGAGAATATGAAGGTGTTTGTGTTTGTACGTATATTGTGAGAATATGAGAAGGGACTCACCAATGGACACAGATCGTGTGCACCTTGCATACCTGCAAAAACAGAATTCAAATATGGATTCCAATCAGTGCATAAGTACAGGGGTGGAAACACAAACAAATTCAAATATGGATTCCAATCAGTGCATAAGTACAGGGGTGGAAACACAAACAAAAACCAACAGATTAAGACAAATTGCGTATGTGTTGGGCATGTAAGGAACCATATATAGCAGTTGTAGGAGCAAAAGAACAAAAAACTTACGTATAGCAAAGATTGTTCGTAAGCAACTGCAACCCATCAGCTGTAAATTTGTTCTCATCCCACAGCACATGGTAATGAGCTGGACGGCTTGTACCCTGCATACAATTTTGTTGGTTAAGAGAAGGAAAGAGTTTTAACAATCAATTGGATCAAAGAAACTTATTTGTTACCTGAATCCCAGCATGGCTGCAAAGATAGAAGTCAAACTCGGTCGGATGACAGATTTTCGAATCAACAACAGTACCTGATTGATTCAAGGGATAATTTTAGCACAAGTTTCATATACAAGAAATAGGAGCTTAGACATAAAATCACTTTTTTTTAAAAATAAAACTGGGGATAATTTACCAGGTAATATGTTCCCACTCCTGTCCACAGTATTACGATCACGGTGATTGTTAGCAAACAGTCTAGTATGATGACGCTTTTGAACCACCACAAATGTCACTGGTGGCTGATAATTGGGTTCAAGTGAAGCGCAAGCCTGAAGTTTAAAGGCAAGTTAGGAGATAATCGGCAAAACAATCATAAACAGGAAAGGCAGAAAACATACAAACAGAGTTTTGTTACCTTACGAATGGCATCAAGTTCATAAAGCAGAACTTGATAGAATTGTCCTTCACTAACTCCATCTCTGCATATGGAAGAATACATGATTAGAGACTGATACATATTTATCAATAGCTAGAGTGGTATATCCAGAAGGACAGCAGGAAGAATACATGATTAGAGACTGACATATTTATCAATAGCTAGAGTGGTATATCCAGAAGGACAGCAGGATACCTGTAAAATATAATTCGCTGTGGCTTCTGCCCAGTAGCTCTGCGGAAAGAAATAAGGAGTTCCCTGTTTCAATTACAGACAACATGTTACATCCAAGCCACATTAAAACATTAAGCAACTGTAAGACATCCCAGGAACATCAACCTAAATATCAGGGGTCACATACACTCATAATGAAAAGAGAGGGAGAAACTCAATCATACTTGATCATGCCACCAGAGACGGTCCCTCTAGCAGGATCTTGCCATGTCTTATACAGATCCTGGATGAGCTCCTGTCGATGGGCTTGTGCACAAACCAATCCAGCATACTTCGTTACCTCAGGCCAATCTTGAGAAGCCACAACCTACAATTAAATTTGAAGGAGTCTTCAGTAAAAAATTAAAATTGGCAAGACTAATCAGAGCGTTCAGAAGCTGATCAGATGTTAGAAAGCATACAGCAGCAATAGATGGGCTTGAATCCTCCCCGGGATGAGGATGAGTTACATCAGCACCAAAAATTATTGTAGGACGATCACTGACTAAAGGAATGCGCCTAGACAATGCATCCACAAGTACAGTATTCCGTCCTCCAACTTTCACATTTATCTTCAGAGACACATTGGCTAAATACTGCTTACTCATTTTGAACACATGCTTTGTCAAACAGCACTGAGAAACAAGTCCAAGATCCGTCTCACAAATCCGCTTCAAATCACCTGAATGGTAAAACAAAACAAAGTATTACCAACACATCGCAGCCTCCAGATGGACAGAATAGGACCTAGGTTACAAAAGCATACACATGCTCATTTATCATAATGTTTCGTACCATAAAGTGACCCATTGTTGTCTGGGAGAATCACTATTAACAGATCAAGCTCCTTGCCCTGGGGCTGGAGTTTAATCATGGCATCATGATACCGAGCTTTCAAAACTCTCTCTACCTGCTCAGGACGAGAACTTACAGGAGGAAGCAAAGGCTCAGGGGCAAACTCCTGCATCAAACAACAATCCCATGGTGTGAGCTAATAAATACCAATAAATACAAGCCAAAAGGATAATGGATAAAACTAAAAATACCCAAAAGGACTAAAAATTATATACCATTCCAGAAATTTGACACATTTGGGCAAGTTCGTAGCAAAATCCACGCGCCACACTATCTTGAACATTCCGAGAAAAGTTTATGCAAATCCAATTGTTCACTCTTCCTCCGTTAACCATTTTCTGTAGATGACAATCACAATATAAGGGTTAGATGAATACCTTTACAAAGTTAATTAAAATTCCACTAAATTAAATAGATCTCTAATCTTAATATCAGAATACATCGTATACAACTATAAAGTGACAATATCATATAGCATAACCACAGTGAATGATAAATCATGTTTCGCAATGTCATCTAGGATTATCTCACAAAAAAATTGTAATATACTTATATCGGGAATACCTTATGCATCATGTTCCACTGACCAACTTGTGGTAGGCAATCCTTCTCTCTACCTGTGTCATGATATTTAAGCTGCAAGGCCAATCCAAAAAAAATGTTATTAATAAGTAGTTAGAGTACACATCAACAGGAATGGAGAATAGGGAGAACTAACCCATGGAGCGGGCAAAATGCGAGCTTCTACTGATGCAAGCTTATCACTAATTTTAATTCCAAACTCTTTTGCATAAGGATCATCATGGTATGCATTGTGGCGAACGGTCTATAAAAAAAACATTCAGTATATTAGATGTTTTTGTGAATGCTGAAAAAATGGTGTGCAAGCTTAAATCAACACCAAATCAATTTGAGAACTAACAAAAATATAGCTAGCAAAAGAGCAGACAGGATTATGTTAGGGTGGAAGCCACTAGAATAAAAATTAAAGCCCAAGGATAGCAGAAGGGAACTTAGTACTATACCACCATATACCCTTGTAGGGGAAAAGAAAAAGAAAAAGAGCAAACTGAAACAACACTGAATCCAACATCACAAGCATCAACCTTTTGGTAATCCATATTGTTTTCCCAACAAACATTATAATCAAGATTTTGGAATATCTGAAAGACTTGCCAGCTGACTATTTCATTTTAAAAGGATAATAGACATTCAAATTTAAGAATAGAAAAAGTAATTGAGTAATTGCATGGAATATTGTCACAATATGGCAACATCCAAATATAAAGACCTCTCTAATGAAAATCAAAATCCAAGTGAATCAGGTAACAGAAATTAAAATAGATGCCTCTAATAAAATACCAAGTTGTGGTCAGTGTATGCAGCTAATGACTGTTAAAAAGTCAAAAAGTATAGTCAAAAAGTATAGTAAGGGACCTCACAACAAAACAAAATGATACTGGACTTGGGGCATACCTGCAATATATCCTGCTCACGTTCTTGAGGACGCTGGCAGGTCACCTTCAAAAGAGCTGTAATCTGTCTCTCATTCAACCTTTTGGAATACCTCTGACCCTCTACAATCTTGCAAACCTGTTCAAAGGATATAGCATAAAACAAATTAACTCCAAATTCTGCAAAGAGAAAATATTCTATTGACAGAAGTTTACCTCCATTGGCAAATAGTTGGGCCTCTGCTGGTTTCCCACTTGTAAACAAGGCCATTGAGTATGTTGAATCACAAAACCATAGGTTTCGTAGAAGTACTCTACAACAGATTTCAGTGTTCCCCTTTCATCAACTGGAAAACTAAAATAGAGAAAACATGATGTCAGCAATCCTCTCATAAAGCAACAAGTAGTTACCGTGGTATGCTATGTAATGGCACTCACGTGAGGTCTCGTGTTGCCTGGGATGTTAAGCCAGATATACGGTATTTTCTGCGCATATTTCCACGGTGTGTAACTTCAACCTTGACACCTCTAAGAGCCTTTTTTATCTGTTAATTCACAGTAACAACACCAATGTATCATGAATAACTTGTTTTCAATGAAAGGGATCTAAAAGCAAATGCATATACAAAAGTACACTGACGCAAAACAAGATCTGGTGCACAAAAATGAAATAAAAACTAGAAAAGCTGTCACAATGAAAAAGCTGATCATTCTAACCTTCACACGATCAGCGTCAGACAATGGCCTAGCAGAAACATCCCGGTTCAGTAACTGGGTCACAAATTCAATGACTGGTAGGGGATCAATGAAAGCCGTGGATGACATATCTGCAGCATGAAGATACTAGACTCAATCAACTAGGCTGCAGAGGCTAATAATATTTGATAGAAGTTCAAACACATATTTTCATGCAAATATACTAGCTATCTACTTGTACCAGAACCTAACTTAACAAATTTTATAAAAAAACTCGATCAACTAACAGTCATTCACACATATATTATATATTAAAATGAACTATACCAATATTCAATGACAGCCCCATCTGTGTAGGGCGAATGCTTTGATAAAAGCCTCGCCAACTCTCTAGACCCTCACCAAGGGGTTGCCTTCTCCCTAAGTCAGGAGAATAAAATGATCGACCCACAGGGCAATACCTACAGTCAATCAAATGTAAAACCAATGTAAACAATAATGTCATCCAAAAATATGCAAAATGAAAGGCTAAGAAAACAGTAGGTACCGAGAAGTAGGTAATTCACGGAGAACAATATCAAGAACTTGAAGGGCCTCTTGTGGGGCATCAGCCTGCCTCCCCTGCAAAAACAGTCCTAAATGGTGTAGATCAGCACGTGCAGCCAATTTGATCACAATGCGGAACTCTCTCTCTCTCCTGCATCACACGAGGATTCATATTAAAACACGAAATCAAACAAAAGCCATTGCCAACAGCAACATCTCAATATAGAGTACACAAACTTAATAAAGACCTTTGACCGCCAGATCCATCTTCTTCATCAACGAGAGTGATCTTGAATTCCTTTGATATAAAAGGGAGTGGCCCTGCAGTATACAGACTCTTCCGTCCATCATAAGCAGGCAGACGCTTTCCAAGATGTGACTCTCTGTATAACTTCACAAGTTGCTCCATCACAGCACGATTTACTCCTCTTGATGTAACCTCTGGTGTGATAGTAACCTATTACCAACAGCAACATCAGTAAGTTTATGTGCATACAGAACCAAAATTACCACACCAAGGTCAATTATATTAAGAGAGAACCTACATCATACTGGTGCAAATCTTTATCAGGTAGCTCAGCAAAGAAGTGGTTGGCCTTCACTATACACTTTTTACCAGCGCTACCCTTGCCAGGTCGAAGAGGAAACCTCATAGATTTGCTAGACGCAGGGGGCACATTCTGAATTGCCTGGCTGGAAGAATCTTCTTGCTCAATAGATAACTGCTGTAGCTGCTGCGTTGCAGCTTCTGGTGATGGCTCTGGTGTCCGGGAAGAAGAACTTGCCTCAGACATAGCCTGAGGGGTCACTCCAGCTGGATAAGGAGCCGGGGTTGCTTGGTACAGCTCGGGAACTGGTGGTCTGGATGGGTCACCAGAAGAAGGACCTCCTCCACGACCACCACCAGATCGACCACTTCCATATCCTCCACGACCTCCCTGAGGTGGTCCTCCTCCTCCTCTTCCACGGCCTTGGCCTTGGTATTCTGAAGGGCCACGACCCTGGTATTCAGATGGGCTGCGGCCTTGGTACTCTGAGGGGCCACGGCCTTGGTATTCAAGGGGGGCACCGTAATGTTGTGGCTGCTGCTGTTGCTGATGTTGAGGCACCCCACCTCTGCCGCGGCCACCGCCACCATAACCACCACCACGTCCACCTTGCTGAGTTTGGGGAGCATAGCCCCTTCCACCTTGGTATCCTGCTCCTCCAGCTCCCTGCTGAGGTGGAGCGCCCCTCTCTGGCTGGCGTGTGGTACCACGGGAGCTGCCCCCAGCAGCCTCCTGGGGCTCAGAGCTCTCACCCCCTCCAGCAGGAAGATCAGTTCTTCTCTTTCTTACCATAATGATATCTGCACGAGAATTACTACATAAGATCAAAATTGAATGCACCAAAAACATGGGAAAACAGGAATCATAATTCACGTACCACATAGAATACATTTCATAAGATAATTCCCAAAATGGAGCTTATTTACACACTAGTGAACGGCAAACCAGGGTAGCAAAACGTCATTAAATCAGAGAGATAGAGAGTGGGGTAAACAAACAGAACGGAAGAACACAAAATACGTATTGCATCACTGAAAACCCTAAAAAAGGTAAATCAATTACAGAGAAAATCGCACACAAGATCTGAAGATCTACCACAAAAACAGACGTATTTGTCGAGTTAGTAGCAAAAACCAAACAGATCTACGCCAAAACAAAAATCATCAGCAGCGGAAAACACAATAGATCCATCCATATCCATAACCACACTTGCTAGAAACCAAAACACGAGCAAACAAAAATCAATCAACTACTCTCAACCCAAGCTAACTGCAGCGGCGGATATTACCTTCAAAATCAATAAAAAAATCACCAACAACAGGAAAACCCAACTACGCACCCTCCTCCTCTCACTAAAACAACGACAACCAAAAAAACTGATATTAATTACTATTTTTAACTATAATATTAAAAATGGGGATACGCACACCGCTACATCCAAACAGTGATCGCAATGGTTGGGTTGGAGATTAAAATATTGATTACTTGAGATATTACTAATATAGTAGTAGTGGACACTGTAACAATAATCAACTTCAGAAGCAAGTAGAGAGATTCAGAGAAAGCAAACCCTACCTGCACAGCTCGAGTGAAAAATCCTGAAGAATAATAATAATAATGCCACCCGAACCCGCTTTTAAAGTAGAGGTAGGTGCTTGAAAATGACAAGTCCGTCCCCTCTCTCTCTCCAGACGATTTTCTTTTGCATCATTATTTCCTAATTTCTTTCTTATTTTTCTTTTTAATTTCCCTCTACTTCTGCTGAAAGTAGACGAATTTTGATAGGTTGACCCGAGCGACATTCCATTACAAAAATTTAGGTGTTTCACAAGCAAAATTTTTTGAAAGCCAAAAATTTATAAAACTTTCTGTTTTGCAAATATTTTCTAATTTTTTTTTTACTCTAGTTTAATAAATTCATATTGTTAATCTAAAAAAAAAATTGTTATTTTAGACATATCTGCCCTTATAATTTATATAAATTGATATAAATTGTGTTAAAAGTACTTCATAATTGATATTTAACTAACTAATACTCTTAATTAAAATCATACGAGTAAAATTCAATGTTTAACATTGTAATGAATAATATTTTTTATCATGTTATTATCGAAAATTACATTATGAAATAAATACAAACTCGATTTAGAATAAATAATTTCATACATCCTAAACAAATAAGAATAAATATGGCTAAAGATACACCTTTTTTGATATTTATCTAAAATTAATCTTGGTAAATTGATTCCAATGTTCTAATTATTTTAATTAATCAATACTCCTAATTAAATTCATACGAATAAAATTAGATCAATATTTGTTAGAAAATTAATTAACCAATACTCTCAATAATTTCGGTGCGGTATTACAATAATATCGAATTACATACAAACATTAGTTTAATAAATACTAAATAAGTAAAAATATAATCTAGGAACATTGGAAATACAAACATTAACATTAGTTCGGTCGATAATTCGACATACCATACAGTAAAAAGCCCCCCTGTACTAACGCGAAAAACATAAACCTCTCCTGGTTTTTAAAAATACTATTCAACCTTCCATGTACCAAAGGTCAACGACAAAAGTGTAGTTCCAAGACCGTTAGTGTTGACTGCTGACTTTAATTAAAAAATTTAGAAAAAATATAAAAAATCCAAAAAATTTGTAAAATTTCTAAAAAAATATTAATTCACCTAAAAATCCAGAAACAATATGTAAAAATTTCAAAAAGAATATTTAATTAATCTAAAAATGTAAAAATTCACAAAAAAAAATTTAAAACTTCCAAAATAAATTAATTAATCTAAAAATCCAAAAATAATTGTAAAACATCCAAAAAAAATAATTAATCTAAAAATCCATAAAAATGTAAAAATCTATAATTAATTATTTTTTTACAATTTCTTCGATTTTTAGATTAATTAATTTTATTTTTGGATTTTTAACATTTTTCTGAATTTTTAGATTAATTTCTGTATTTTACAATTTTTTTGGAATTTTTAGATTAATTAATTTATTTTGGAACTTTTACAATTTTTTTATTTTTATATTAATTATTTATTTTTAGAATTTTTTTATTTTTTTAGAGTTTTTACAATTTTTTGGAATTTTTACATTTTTTTGGAATTTTTATATTTTTCCTGGATTTTTAGATATTTTAATTTTTTGGGAATTTTTACATTTTTTTGGGGACTTTTACATTTTTTCTAAACTTGTAGTGTTAATTTTGAAAAACCGTTTTCCAATTGCAAAATTGCAAAAATGCAAATATGGCGTTTGCAAAATTTTCTAAACTTGTAGTGTTAATTCTGAAAATCTGTTTTGCAATTGCAAAATTGAAAAATTTGTTGAAATTTTTTCATTTGGAAAAAATGTTGTTGTGAAACAGAGTTTGGAAAATTTTCTAACTTAATTTTCCAATTTTTTTTTCCCTAAATGACTTGTACTTTTGAATTTAGACATGAATATATTTAACATATTTATATTTGATCTTTAACAAACTTAAAATAGGCAACTATTTAGTTTACGTACTGTAGCTGTGAAACATAATTGAAAATTTTGCAATTTTTTTTGTTGTTTTGCAAAAACATAAAATTTTGCTAAACAGAATTTTTGCGTTGTGAAACGCAACCTTAGTGTTAAGTTTATAATAACAGTAAAAATAACAATTTTTTAATAAAAAATAAACTTTTAAGTTTTAACCACTTCAAGTAGGCAGAGCGCAACTCATAAATGAGAAAATTAAATATATCAATTTTGTGGAGCTTCCTCCTCTATAATAATTTTATTAATTTACCGATATAACTAGATATGATTAGATTGAACTCTTGAACTACTCTATAATTTTTCACTGCAAACACCTTTTTGGAATATAAAATGAGTGGTTTAATTGTTGGATAAAGTTTTAATGATTTTTAGAGTAATGAGATAATCAAAACTCTATCCAAACACTAAAATAATCAACATTATGGATACACTTTATTTTCTACAATCCTTTTAGAAAGTGTAAAGAGCTTTGACTTTCTAACGTGAACGAGTTTAGTTTTGTAATGAAGTATAACAAATGTAAATATCGGTTATGGTCGAGTTTTGGAGGACTTAATCAACTTTAACATATATCATAGTTCGAGTTTAAAGAATGAAAAAAAATGTACTAAAAGAGTTGTCATTTTTGGACCCAACTGATCTATTTAGTTTTTTATTTTCTTTTCTCCTTTGAAAAAAATTTGTCGGGAGATATTATTAGACACTCTCAATGCATATTTATACATATTTGCCAACTCATTTTTACGGTTGGTCGAAATACATTTGCCCATCCCCCACCTCTTCCCCTTTTATGATTAGTATGGTCCGAGGGAATGGAAAGGAAAGGAATAAAAAATTGTTAAAATTCCTCTTTATTGAAATAAAAGTAAGCGGTGGAAAAGGAGAGAAAAGAGTTAAAAGAAAGGGGAATTTTAGAACTTAATTTCCCTCCTAATTTAAAAAATATTTCCTTCTGAGAGAAAATGGAAGGAAATTAAAATTTTAACTCATATGTTCCTATTTTAACCTTTTAAATTATATTTGATAAGTTAGATATAAATGTAAATTCACTCATCATTTTTCCTCTCATTTTCTCTCTTTTTAGGATGACACCCACACAAAGGAAATAAAAAAAATTATTTACATTCCTTTCCTTTCCTCGTTAAATTTCTCTTACTTTCCCTTACTTCGTTAGATTCTCATACTAAGCATTAATTGGTTTAAACATTTTGAAATGAGTATAGTCTGTATTGATTTAAAATCAAATAATTATTTCAACCAATCACAAAAGGTGAACGAATAATGTACAAAATGTATCGGGATTAATCTAATTATTTCTCTCCTATAGCACTCCTTACCCATCCAGAATTACTGAAATGTGGTTCGCTGGATGGAGGAGAAAATCAAAATTGAAATCAAACCAAACCAAACCAAACCCATTAACAAAAATACTACATTTCAAAATTATTTTTTTTATATACAGAAATATATGATAACTATATGCATAATAGTTTTTTTTTTTATTTCCAATTATTATAGTACATGGATCCGCCGTTCAGTCTACTCATTAACCTAAGACTATATAGTTTTCCTTCCCTTTTATCCTCTCCATTTTCGGCAATTGTGAAAAGAGCAAGCATATGTTCTTAGTGTGAGGCAATGAAAGGGGGGAAGAAGGGAGGAGGTTTCAAAGCAAGCTACCAAAGTTAGTAATTATTCTAGCCCACGTAATCATCATCTAGCTTTCCACTTCTTCGTGTATTAAGAAATTTATTGTTGTGTCAAAACTAGATTTGACAAAAAATTGAGCCAGAAATTGTTACTAAGAATTAAATCCTTTCATGTATGCAATTGGATGTTAGTAAGAGATGAGAATTCTGAAAGATCTAGAATATTCTTATGGTTTTTTAAAAGAAAAAGTGAGATGGGATTTAGATATTTGAAAATAAGGATATGAGTTTAATGGCCATATGTAGAGTCTTGTAAAACTCGGACCGGTTATAAACCCAATAAAGGGGAAGGGTAAAAAGTTAGAGGTTGAATTGTGGTCGAGCTGAATTAATCCGTAATTTTAATAAATTAGTAAATAAAATTTTATATTACTGGAATGTATAATTTTTTTGAAAGAGAAATAATTTTTTTATCTTATATTTATTTTTTATATTCTAATTTAGTATCACAAATATGATTTTAGTGCAGTGGTTAAAACTTTGTTATCCAACATGGTGTACGTGGGTTGAAATCCCATGTTTAGTCCATAGTTCATCATTTTTTAAAATTAAACTTTTATATTATTAATTTAGTCCATACATTTTGTAAAATATTTTCAATCAAAGTCAATGATTAATCTAATCCTCATGCTCGTAAAAAAATTACAATCAAATTTTTACATAATTAATTTAGACCTCATAGTTGTAAAAGCTTTTCAATTAAACCCCTAAAGGTTTAATTTAATCTGATCAACACTTTCTATTTTTCTTTCTTTCTCGTGAACTATCTAGTTAAAAGAAAAAAATAAATTGACGAGAAATAATTAGCGACATTTGATTGTTTAATTAAAACGCCTAAACATAGAATTTCCAAATCATGTGTTTAATATTAATATACAAAACCTTAGTGACATTTGATCAAACCCAAAATAAAAATAATAACCATGAGGTTTAAAGCGGTCTATTCGATCACGCATTAAAAAATAAATTAAGTATGAATAATTTTAAATCATTTCTAAAGTACAATTACATTTTGGGTCAACACATGGATTTTTTTAGATAAATTAAGTATGATTAGTTAAAATCTAAAAAGTTATGGACTATATTTAGGAATTTTCAAAAAAAATTGGGGGGCTAATATATTAAAAACTTAAACTTAAAAACCATAATGAAGTTTTTGAAAAATTTAGAAGGGACTGGAGCCCACCCTAGCCACCCCCTATATCCACCCATTTGTCTACGTTATTGTATTGATGAAAGAGTTGGAGGACGACAATGCGTGTACGTGTAAGGCTAAGTAAAACAAAACCTAATTATAAGTCTATAGACTATAACTATGTTTTTTTTCTTTCATAGACGAGACGTACTCTAACGGGTCTCCAGACTTCCCCAATTTAGCCTCGTACTAGATACGGTGTAAATCTTTCCTAACATGTATACTAAATGAGTTTTAATTTTTAATCTTAATTCCATATAAAGCAAGACAAACAAAATGGATACACGACACCGAAATTAAGGTTGCGTTTTAAAACGCAAAATTTTCTGTTTTTTCTGTTTATGAAAATGGAAATTCTGTTTTACTGCTACAGTACGTTTTCTGTTTTCCAATTTTTATTTTCCAGCATTAGAAAACTCGAAATTGTATTCACCTAACAACTATTTCTTATTTTTTTGAAAAACAAAAGCTACTACTTTTGTTAAATCAATTTTATTTTAATTACAAAATAATGATAAGATTTTTTTGAAAAAAAAACTAATAAACTAAATGGTAGCCCATTTTAAGTTTGTTAAAAATCAAATATAAATATGCTAAATATATTAATATCTAAATTCAAAAGTACAAGCCATTTAGGGGCTGTTTAATTTTGGAAAAAAATTAGAAAATTTTTCAAAATCTGTTTCACAGCAACATTTTCCTAAATGGAAAATTTTCAGCAAATTTTTCATTTTTGCAATTGGAAAACAATTTTTCAGAATTAACACTACAAATTTAGAAAATTCTGCAAACGTCATATTTGAAGTTTTCCAAATTTTCTAAATTTTTTTTCTCCAGCTCAACCGATCCATATTGTTAATCTAAAAAAAAAACAATGTTAGTTTAAACATGTCTACCCTCGTAATTTTGATATGCTAAATCTATTCATGTTAAAAATCAAATATAAACATAATAATTCCGTTCATGAACATAAAATATATATAAAATAATCTTGAATTATTTGTTCATGATGTGAATACTACAAATTTGAACATTCAAAACATATTTAATTTAACTTGTTACTTTTTCATATTCTAACAATTATTATAATTAACTAATAATTGATCTGCAATACCTTCTCTCACCGCATTCATTAGTTGTTGTTGAGACATATCCACTTGAATACCTTTTTGCGTCACAGTAGCTTCGTTCTCGTTTAAATTTTGCTGACCTTCTGTACCATGTTCTGTGAATAGTCGAAAAATAAAGACCTCTCATGTCTTTTATAAACTCTAATCAACCTCTCCTGTACTAAAGGTCAACACAACATTTTTTGTGAATTTTAACATGTTTATGGATTTTTAGATTAATTAAATATTTATTTGAAATTTTTACATTTTGTTTCTGGATTTTTAGGTTAATTAATTTTTTGGGAATTTTTACAATTTGTTTTATATTTTTTTGGAATTTTTATATTTTTTCTGAATTTTTTAATTAAAGTCAACGGTTAACATTAACGGTTTGTTAGTGAAACTAACAGAAACTATACTTTTATCGTTGACCCTTAGTACGTGGGAGGTTGAATAGAGTTTTTAAAAACCAGGGGAGGTTTCTGTTTTTCGCGTTAGTATAGGGGGGTTTTTTACTGTATGGTATATCGAATTATCGATCGAACTAATGTTAATGTTAGTAATTCCAATGTTCCAAAATTATATATTTACTTATTTAGTATTTATTAAACTAATATTTGTATATAATTCGATATTACTGTAATACCGTACCGAAATTATTGAGAGTATTGGTTAATAAATTTTTTCAATAAATATTGATCTAATTTTATTCGTATGAATTTAATTAAGAGTATTGATTAATTAAAACAATTGGAATATTGAAATCAATTTACCATGATTAATTTTAGATAAATATTAATTTTAAAATATTTTTAGCACAATTTTTTATTTTAAAAAATTGGATAATTTTTAAAAAAATTTACATTTTGAAAAAAATTGACTGTGAAATAGATTTTGGAAAAGTTTTCAGTTTTGTAAAATTTTCCGTTGCGGCGACACTTGCAAAAGTTTCCCTTTTGTTAAGAAGCGGGTTTCTTTATCTTCTACAGAAAACCCGGTTTGGAACACAGTTGATATTTCATATTTTAGCAAAAGAACAAAATAAACCGGATTAGAAGTAGCGGTCACTTGAGAGTAACATAAGCCCAACCCTATAATAACAATAAAAAGCAAAACCCTAAACCCCAGCCTTGCTCATCTCAGATTCCTCTTCTTCCACAAATGGGGAAGGCAAAAGGAAAGCAGCGTACCCAAGACAAGTACTACCGTTTAGCCAAAGAACACGGCTACCGTTCCCGTGCATCATGGAAGCTCGTCCAGATCGACAAGAAATTCAGCTTCCTCCACTCCTCGCGCGCCGTTCTGGACCTTTGCGCCGCTCCCGGTGGTTGGATGCAGGTAGCTCTGGAGCGCGTCCCTGTTGGCAGCCTAGTCCTCGGCATCGACTTGGCTCGGATTGCGCCATTGCGTGGCGCCATTTCCATTGAGCAGGACATCACCAGGACCGAGTGCAGAGCCAGGATTAAGAAGATCATGGCAGAGAATGGAGTCGCGGCGTTTGACCTGGTTTTGCACGACGGGTCGCCGAATATTGGTGGCGCCTGGTCGTCGGAAGCCGTCACTCAAAACTCACTTGTCATTGAGTCTGTCAAACTAGCCACCCAGTTCCTCGCTCCGAAAGGAACCTTTGTTACCAAAGTAAAAGTCGATTCTCTTCCTCACGGTATATCTTCCTTTTGCTTGAATTGTCTTTTTGATCATTTTTACGCTGCTGTTTGTATCAGGTTTTCAGGTCATCAGACTTTGCTTCGGTTATGTTCTGTCTTAATCAGGTAAATTTAACTTCTTTTAGATTCTTTTTCTACTTCAATTTCTTTATTTTTTTTCAGGCTGATGTTTAATGGTACTTATGGCTTTATTTATTTATTTGTTTTTGCAGTTGTTTGAGAAGGTTGAGCAGGAGAAACCTCCGGCAAGTCGATCAACTTCTGCAGAAACTTTTCTTGTGGGCTTAAGGTATAAGGCTCCAGCTAAGATTGATCCCCTTCTCCTTGACTACAAAACTCTATTTCAGGGTTCTTTTCAACCGAAGGTAACTTGCTCTTATTTTCTACACAAAAGTAATTGTTCTGAGTTCTTTGTAGTAGCTTGATCAGTATCCTGTTTGTATGTGTGTTTTCATTTAGGTGGTGGTGGATGTACTTGAACCAGGAAAGCAAAAGCGACAGCGTGGAGGGTAAGCCGGCTCATTTTGTTTTTGAATTTCTGATTCCATCTACTTGGAACCATATATCTATATCTGAGTTTTATTTTTATTGGTTGCTTGATTCCACGTTTCTTTTAGGGGGGATATATTGATTCATACTTAGCATACGTTCTTCCTAGAGTCACACAAATTCAATCCCCTTTTGTTTTGTTTAGTTTGGTTTAGTTTAGTTTTACCTGACAGCTAAATATGAACGGCCTGTTAATGAATTAGTCTTATTATATTATTCGCTATGTGGCTGAAAACTTTTTCTTATGAGCAGGTTGATTTCTAGTTCATGTTAGGGATGGTAGTTGTGTAGATACAGATGGTAGGAAATAGTGTTCCTTGTATCATGCAAATGTTATCCCTTGTCGTTCTTTTTATATTTTAACTGCCAGTCATAATATAACTGCCTGTTAATGCATTAGTCTAACTGTTTGTTTTGTTGCTGAAACCCGGTTACAGGTATGAGGATGGGGTGAGTATTGTGAGGAAAGTGTCTTCTGCTGCTGATTTTATTTGGTCTGACAGTCCTCTTGAGGTCCTTGGTTCAGTTACTTCCATCGCATTTGAGGATCCTGCTTCTTTGCCTATGAAAGATCACTCTTTAACAACAGAAGAGGTATTTTCCCCCCTCATTCTCCTTTTATACTTTCTTATTTCTTCTAGTTCTTGACTATGAAATGTACTGATGTCGGACCAGGTTAAAGCACTATGTGAAGATCTTCGTGTTTTGGGAAAGCAAGATTTCAAGTATCTATTGAAGTAAGATACATGCACACTTCTTTGACAATTTAAGCAACTTTAGAGGCTCTGATATCCATTTGAGGAGAGCTTTTTGACTTTCCTAGTTTCACTATTAACTGCTGTTACTTACACTGCATCATGTTTTTTGTATAATGTAGGTGGCGGATGAAATTGCGGAAGGAACTTTCTCCTTCTCAAAAGGCTACTTCTACTGCTGCTAAAGGTGGTGAAGAAAAAAATGAGGAGGATGAGGATGATAGATTACTGAATGAAATGGAAGAGCTGACGCATGCCATGGAGCAAAAAAAGAAAAGAGAGAAGAAAATTATTTCAAAAAGACGAGCTAAGGTTTGTTGTGTAATGCATGCCTAACTTTACAACTTCACCCTCTACATGTATCTGTGCCTTATGAGATTTTGAGCCAAGTATAAAGTATCCACATACTTCTACAAATTTTGCTAAAATTCATTTTGGATGTACCTGAACAGTGAGATCCATTTGTGTATCAGACTGGCATGGCATTTGTTTTGGCTTGCTTAAATTATGCTTCCATCTTTCTTGTATGTGTATGAATATTCATATTCTTGTTCATCTGTTGTAGCTGATGTGTGCCTTCACCTTGCATAAAATTTTCAGGACAGGATGCGGAAGGCAACTGGAATGCAAGTTGATGCACTGGAAGATGGCTATGTTGATCATGAATTGTTCTCTCTTGCTTCCATCAAGGTATGCTTCACGCTTTTATCTCATCAATCATATTGTTTGTGCTTCCTTTGTGGTTCGAAAATATAGGCACAAATTCAGATTTTTTTTAATTCAACTGCCACCAGTCAAAAAATGATTTTAGTTCTTTTCCTGTCCACCCTCTCTTTATAATGTCCTGTGGAGTGGTTGGGCCGTAGGGGTGTGGATGGTGTGAGGTCCAACTTGCCTATGCTTTCTTACACAATGTAGACAAATTAGACGATTTAAAATAGAATATGGTATCTTACCAACACTTGACGATTTAAAATAGAATACGATATCTTACCAAATTGATTATTTGCATGTTATCCAGATGTTACATATACCTTACCTAATCTAGAAAATTTCTCATTTCTGTGGTGCTAAGTTATACACCTCTTGCAGATTCCTGTTTCTGACAAAAAGTTTGATTCTGTTTATTGTGAAAAAACTTAACCATTTATAGTTGTGTCTAGAGGACATAATATAGCGTGAAAAGCTAAATTTTATTTGGTCGTTTTCTTTCAGGGAAAGAAAGATTTGGCTGCTGTTGATTCCACTGAATTTGATGAGGAAAATGATAATTTAAAGGATAGTGATGATGAGGAAGCCCATAAGAAAATCCAGGGGCAGTCATCCAGTGATCTAGACTCTGATGAGGAGCGCAACAGGTTGTTCAGAATGTACCTTCATTTACTGTTGACTTGTTTTTCCTCCTTGATCTGCTTTATAATATACTGTTGCGTGTTAACATTAGATATGATGAACAAATGGAAGACCTTCTTGATAAGGCCTACGAAAGTTTTATGTCTAAGAGAGAAGGAAGTACTCGGCAACGCAAGCGAGCAAGGAAAGCATATGCTGATCAACTTTTGGAGGTGTGTCATTGTTCCTATTCATTTGCCATAACTGTGCAGCATTGTTGGCCATCATGTCCTTGATTATACTTGTATTTGTGCAGGGTGATGATGACAGCAATAGTGTGGATGAGGATAATGATTCTTATAAAGATGTGGCTGATGTTGAAGGAAATCCTCTTATTGTACCACTCAATGATGGGGAGGAGCCTACCCAACAAGATATTAAAAATATGTGGTTTTCCCAGGATATCTTCTCCGAAGCTGCTGAAGAGGTAGGCTTGGAAAGTTATGACAGTGAAGATGGAATGCATCTAGATAGTGTGGTGCCAAAACCTGCCAAACAAGAAACAGCAAGTAAAAATGTTTCAAAGGACAGTCGCCATAAACAACAAGTTCACAAGGAGGAAGACGATTTTGAGATAGTTCCCACAGAAGCTGCAGATTCAACTGATGATTCATCCTCAGATGATGAAGATGTTTACACAAAGGCTGAGATTTTGGCTTGCGCAAAGAAGATGCTGCGGAAAAAGCAAAGGGAGCAGATGCTCGACGATTCATACACTAGGTATATGTTTGATGATGACGGCTTACCTGGTTGGTTTATAGAGGAAGAGAGAAGGCACCGTCAGCCAATCAAACCTGTTACTAAAGAGGAGGTTGATGCAATGCGAGCACAATTCAAAGAAATAAATGCTCGGCCTGCTAAGAAGGTGGCAGAGGCCAAGGCTCGAAAGAAACGGGTGGCCGCGCGGAGGCTTGAGAAAGTTCGCAAGAAAGCGAACACGATTTCAGACCAGACGGACATCTCAGACCGTTCAAAGGGTAAGATGATTGAGCAATTGTATAAGAAGGCCACTCCCCAAAGGCCTAAAAAAGAATATGTGGTTGCAAAGAAAGGCGTTACCGTCAAGGTTGGGAAGGGGAAGGTTCTTGTTGACCGACGTATGAAGAAGGATCTTAGAAAGAATGGTATGGGCGGAAAAGGTGGTTCGAAAGGTGGTGGTTCAAAGAAGGGTAGATCTGCAAAGCCTCAAGGCGGTAAAGGATCTGCAAAGCCTGAAGGAGGAGGTAAAGGATATGGAAAGCCTCAAGGAGGTAGAGGAACTGCAAAGCCCAAAGGTAGGAAGGGAAGGAAAGTGAAATAGGAAAAAGATGGGCATGCATGAACAAAGATTGCATTGGAAAGCTAATGCCTTGATCTGTAGGTAGGTCTGACTGCCGTCTATTTATTTTTTATCTTGTAAGTTAAATTTCAGTGCCCGGTTACTCAACGGCCTACAAAATTTTCTGGTATTTGAGTAAGGTGAGAGGATTTTTTTATGCAAAGATTGCGCAGATGAATTCTTTAAAACTGCAAAATACTGTTTCCTCTTGGATGTGATGCTATTATTTTGGGAAAAATGTCTCTTCTATGTTTGTTTAACCATTTATAAAGTTGGATAACTGCACATACGGTGATTTTTTCATTTAATACTCTCCTAGATTATAAGAATCAAAAATTGCATTTTATCTCTCCTAGATAAACCAGTTTTTACAAGTTAACCTGACCGACAAGGATGATCATCTTTCATCAGTCAAGCAAACTGACAAGCAGAGGGAGCGACATACAAAAATGAGAGAGGACGTTGATGATTCAGTCGGCATAGTTATTCTATTTAGACGTGTTTAGTTGGATTATCCGGTTAAATTTGTTCAATTTTTCTCAGAGTTATTTGCAGCACTATTTTAGACTTTTAGTTGTTTCTTTTTTAAAATTATGTATTTTACATACTCAATCCATAAGGTCCAACCCCATATCATTGTCCTACCATGATCTGATCAGTGTTGTGGTTGTGCCCAAACCATGAAGGAACATGAACGACGTTGTGTCAATGCTTTTGCCCTTTTCTCATCATCAACCCCAATCACCATATACTAGTTTGTTTGGTAGCTTTTGGTACGACATACAAGACAGTATTAATGGCTAAAGGCATGAGACATAACAATATCAAATGTATCAATGGTCATCTATGCTTTCAAACATAGCCAAAATTGGGTACTACGCTAATAAAAGTTAGGTAGGAGTATAGTCAAATGTTTAATTAGAGTTTAAAAACATGGTGGAATGAATACATGGCTACGTTTCTAAGCGTAGTGTTAAATGCAAACTTGCCTACGCTTTACATTTGCGTAGCCATCAAGAGTCACGGTTATCTCCCTACACATGCAATTAGTGTAGCCATTTTAAAGGCTAACTACTACACTAATTTGCCTAGTAATCAACTCAATTTTTTTAATTTTTATAGCCAGATTATTTATTTAATATTATCGTTGAGATTTACTTAAGATAGAAAAGATTAACAATTTCAACTTATTCCTAATATTATCGTCATCTTCATGATTATTTGAATTATTGAAGACATCCTAGTAGTATAACAATCGGTTCTAATTCATCCAATTGGATTGCTACTTGTGAAGTAGCAATTATATTTAAATTTACACGAATTTCATGCATATCTAGCTCATTTGGTATGAAGGGAAATGAGAGAATTCAGTATGTTTGGTATCCTTATTATTCCCTCTGGACCATATTAATTGACTTTCTGAAACAGTAACATTCAGTAAAGCAAACATTAAAAAGTCAAGTAAAATGTACAGTAACATTCCGTAGGAAAATGACAGTTATTGCGGTCCGAAAGGAGTAATAAATTAATGAAAAATAGTATTCTATTCAAAATGAGTGTAATTATTTTGTGTATCGAAGTAGAGAAAAAGTGAAGCGAAATTGTTTTTGATTGATTAGTTCAGCGGCTTCAGCCCAACCATTAGACGGTGGTTGTGGTTTGATTTTAGCGGGATCTTACCAAATTATCTTTTTCCGTCACTCTTCAAGATGAATGGTGTTGATTGTTCACGGATTGCGATTGTGAGTATTTTTTTTTGTTATTTTCTGACTAGATTGACATCCAGAAATAAGTACTATTTGATTATTATTATTGAGGATATTGGATTGTTATTGAGCTAGCGTATTATGGTGAATGTACTCTTTGAATTCATAGTTGATTGATAGTGAGTTGTTGTTAACTTGGTCCACCTTAATTTTTTTATGTTATTTTTGTAGGTTCTTTGAGTTTGAATTGATTAATTTATCTAATTACTTGAGGTTATTATTTTCTTGAAAAAAAGTTGTTATGTTGTGTATATTAATTATTGATTAAATTAACCCCAATAATCTTCAATTTCGAGACTTAATCCGAACCAAAATAAAATGATTACTAAACTAAAAGTTAAAACTAAGTGGAAATGAAAGACGACATTTTTTTTCTAGTTCAAGCGCAACCTAGTTATTAAATGAGTCAAAGGTAAATACATCCGAAAAAAAGTAAAGAGCAAAATTGTCTCAAATAGTGAGTCATCCGGCCTCTTTAATATGTGTGCCAAAATAGTAAAAGACAGTTAACAAAATAAAAGGAAGTACTAAATTGGATCTTGTCTATAAAATTCTCCAAAAAAAAACTTATTTAAAGGGGAGATTAAGTGGGTTTAATCCAAGTCTAATCATCAATTTACCAAAGATGAGTATATATATGTATATCGGTAACACAATTTTTTCCATGTTTTTTGTCTTTCTTTCTTTCTTAATAAAAGAAGACCATCAATAATTTTTTTTCAAATAATTTGGTCTACCTCAAGGTTTTAAATAAGAAATTATTTAGATATATAGAATAATAAATTACGATGTACTAATTACATTGTTATTAAATATTATAATAATAAAAATTAAATTTATAAATTACGATGTACTAATTAGTTGAGTTTATGTATGAGTAGAATTCTTACGAATTACTAGGAAAGTAAACCTTCTTAAAAAAATTGGAAAAAAAAAAGAAGCTATTCTGAAAAAGGTTAAAAGTTGCCGAAATAAGCCTCTAAGATGTTGAAACGTGTTATGAAGCAGCACATTCTTAACTGCAAATTTCCTAAACCGCCGCATGCCTAGTACACAAAAAGCCGCCACATGCCACAACTATAGTTAGAAAACCACACGATTTTACTTTTTGGAAAAAAGCGGACCACACGTGTCATGCGTGTAAGTATGGAGTTTTTATAATTAGAGAGATAAGGATGACTATTTTTGCCAAAACAAGAAATAAGGAAGCAGAACAAACCACGCATTCCTCTTACCCCTTAAACACAACAACAGATCATTTTGAAGAAGAAAGACACAGAATCCTAACGTTGTACCCCAAGTTTGTTTTATTCGTCGGATTTTGAATTTACCGGTATCGTCTTCTCCGTTTCTCTCTGTTTTCTTTGATAAACACTCTGCCCAACTTCTCATTTTGCATTGGAATTATCCAGTTTTTTAGTTTTTACATTTTAGACGTTTCCTTCCCTTCTCCTCCTATATTTGGCCGATCTCCCCCTCCACCCCAGCTACAATAATCGATCACATTTCCTATTTCTCGGCCGAGAAAGCAGGAGAAACGAAAAAAACAGAAACTCTCTTTCAAAGTTTCCATCTTTTTTCCTACCATCTAATCGTTTTCTGTTTCTGATTGGTTTATGATTTGTTGTGCGTCAAGAAGTAATCTTGCGCCTAAAAAACTTGAAAAACCCAACAATCCTCGCCTCCTGATTGATAGAAATCGCAACCCACGTCAGCAGATTTCCTTCGTTTTCGAGAGCCAGAGTCCGAATTTGGTGCTGAAGCCATTACCCATTAAAATGGCGCAATTTTCAAAGTCCGGGGTTATGGGTGTGGGTGTGGGTTCCCCGTCGTCGTTGATTCTAACGTCTGGAGCCAGCGGGCGTGTCAATGCGTTGTTCTCGGTTAGGGTATGGAAGAGTCTAGTGATACTAATTAATGCTTTCGTTCTGGTACTTCTTTTGCCGTTCCGCGGCCGCCGGCGCCCGGCTACGGTGGTATGTGCCGCCTCGTCATCGCCGGAGAAGCCCAGAGATGAGAAGACACAAGAGAGTAGCCCACAGAGGAAAGGCACCACCATGGTGCGTGTCCCAGCTACAATCCCTTGGAAGAGCACCGTTGCTTCTGGTGGTAGTGGCGGTGTGTCACCGGCGGTGAATCAGGAGGTGGCGGCCAGGAGGGCCCTTGCCATCAGGAGGGTACTAGATGATAATGACCCCAAAACCGTTAGGGAGTTCTTACTCATTGCTAGTGCAAGAGGAGACACCATTTTTACCCAGTCATGGACCCCAGTTTCCGTCAAAATCAGGTACATCTTTCTTCATTTGCATTTCTGTTCTTTATTTGAATGGTTGCATTTTCTTTTGGTATGTTTGACTGTGCTGTTAGATTAAGATGACTCCTAAAATTTAAGCCTCTAATAATCAATCCAATCTGGTAAGTTACCTTTTTTTTTATCAACAATAATTTTGTGGGAAGTAATTTTGTTATTCATCCCTTTAACAGAATCTGTTTTCTCTTACTATGAATTTGTTTTTTTCTGGCTTCTCCATTGTTAATCTAATTACTTGGAAGGCATATGGTCTGCTCTACTGGTCCTAATAATTCCATGCTCTGCCATATCTCCATGGACCAGTCCCCAAGGATTCTAGTGCCCCAGTAAAGTCATTATTGTAATTTGCTGGTTCTCAATCCATAATGTCTCTCACCAGTTTTGCTGGTCCCCTTCTTTCTCTCACCTGTATGTTTGGTGAATGCAACTAGGTTGGAGTGTTTGTATTGTTTATTCACATGTTTGTCCGTTTGCACATAGCTCTAATCACCTGTAAAAGATTTTTGGAACATTTTTACTACTAGTTTCAATTTCAAATATAGAACTTGTGAAAAAGGAAAATACAAAACAAACCTGACCAGAAGGGTGTGGCATTGAGGACAAATAGGTTATGTAGGTATCAGTTAAGCTGATTAGGAAGAGTAGGTAAGTTTATGTATCAAATGAGGCAGGTAAGAGTTAGTTTTTATTGCCTGCTGATTTTGTTTATGATAAATACAATTTTGGACTTTATGGGCTACCGGATTGAACAATTCAAAAGTTTGAAATAGTTAGGTGTAAGGCCATTTACCTAACCAGACAATTAAAGTTTTAATTTAAGTCTGTAGGATTGTCGTCCATGCTGGACTGAGTTTATTTCAGCACTGGCTGATTGGCTTTTGGAATTTTTAGCAAATCAAGCAAAAGGCAATAGAAGCCATATTGATGCAGTAACTAAATTTATCCTTATTGAATCTTGGCTGTCCACCTTTGATTACATGTATCCTTGTATGTTTATGGAAATTGATAAAATAATTTAACATGAAGAGAATTTTTACTAATTTTCTGATGTGAAATGTAGATGCTGTCTGCAACTTTATCTGCAGACTGACTTTACTGCGTTGGAGAAAATAATTTTCTATTGTCACCTGCAATGTTATCTTGATATTTTGAAGGAATTGACATTTGCTCTACCAGGCTATGTTCACAGTTTAGGTCTCAACATCATCCGTAAACTACCAGAGTAAAGTGACATTTGCTACTTTTTAATTTGAGAAGTTGAAACAAAAAAAGAGATTCTCATATCATGCAATGTATTTCAGTTTCTCATGCTCTCGAGTTCTATAATTTGTTTTAGTGGTTTGATTCTATTCAGATTGATTTTATCCTGTAGATTTAATTTGTAGGGGTGTGCTGACATGTTACCAATCTTTCTGCAGGGGACTAGTTGTTGTGATGCATGGCCTGAATGAACATAGGTTTGTTATTCATGCTTAATTCCAGTTTTCAATTATTTCTTAGTGGACTGTATTTCTGGATGAGTCTCTCACAAACGCATTATTTACAACAGTGGCAGATACAATGATTTTGCGAAGAAGCTTAATGATAATGGATTTAAGGTTTATGCTATGGATTGGATTGGTAAGATTATAAACTGGTGCAACATGATTGCTGTTGAGTTTCACTTTTATAAAATGCCAAGTTTATCCTTTTGTGATTCCTTTCTTAAAAAAAATTACTAATCCTTGTTCAAGTTTCCTTTTTCATGACTTTTTTTAGTAGGTAATTTGTAGAAACTGGGCTAGCACTATGCTTTATGTTTTATTTTGACTGCTTATAACTAATGCTTATATTTGTGATTCTGTTCCTAGTGTCATTATTAAGTACTGGAGCAATAATGGACAATAGTGCAACCTAATAACTTAGAGTCTGCTTACAGAAAAGGAAAATGACCTAGAATCTATTACTTTATAAATGCTCTTTACTCCAAGGAATGAATATCTGCGGTATTCAGTTTATCCTCATATGTATGAGTAGACAGATAGTGAAAATAATTGTAGTTGTTCTCTATAGAGATTCATGATGTGCTTGCTTTTCTGCTTTCTTTCTGAGTGTTTCATGGTCTAGAGATGACCACTGTTCAACACGCGTCTGCATTTGGATGTTGCAGGAATTGGAATGTCCATTGGTGCCAAAAAAAGTAACATGTGAAGCTCCTCTTAATAAGTAAGCATATTAGTTGCATGTATTGAATCTGACCTTTCTTTCCACAATGGTTGAAGGGAGGATGCATGCTTCTAAGGGAGTTAAGAAAATGCTGTCATGTTTAATGAGTTGTATAAGCTACTCCTTCTGAGATTTTTCTTTTGAATGTGTTACTATTGAATGAAGCTCTGAGCTCCCTTTTCATGCTTGATGACTGCTGCTTAGGAAACTCTACATTCCTTAAATGCAACTAGGTTTACTTCTATGAAAGCAGTATACATTTTTCTTCGACATGGCATTGCTGTAGTAGTTAGATATGGCACTTTGTTGAACTGTGATATGTTGCATCTTCCAGTTTTGTACTGTGTTTCATAATTTTCTATTTATCTTTTTCTTTCACTAATATTTTTCCATTATTTGTTCTAGGGCATGGGGGTAGTGATGGGCTGCACGCGTATGTTCATTCTCTTGATGATGCTGTAACTGATCTGGTAATGTTCGAGTTCTGAATGTGAGACATCCACAAGTGTTGTTTCTGGTCCAACTATTCTAATGTATTAACTTTTGTCAATCATTTTGGTCAGAAAATATTTGTTGATAAGGTATTAGCAGAAAATCCAGGACTTCCATGTTTTTGCTTTGGTCACTCAACAGGTGCAGCCATTATCCTCGAGGTGAGATTGTATCTAAATAAGGACTATTTGCTATTACGGGCGTGTATCTCATAATTTAATGAAGTTATGAATGTCTTGGTGCGGAATTCTAAACACAACTATCCCTTGTGTAAATTTCAGGCAATGCTAGATCCAAAAATTGAAGCTCATGTAGCTGGTGTGGTTTTGACTTCGCCTGCAGTTGGAGTTCAGCCATCCCATCCTATTTTCACTGTAAGAAATGCTACTTTGTTTTCAATTCCTGTTGGAAATATGCTGCAAGTGATGGCACCAAAAGCAACAAGTGGGATTCCATCTCTTGTTGTTGATCATTTTCTGTTTCATTCCCGGCAGGTACTAGCCCCGGTTTTCTCACTTTTGTTTCCTCGGTTGCAATTGAGCGCTGCAAATAAGAAGGGAGCGCTAGTATCTCGGGATCCAGAGGCATTGTTTGCCAAATATTCAGATCCATTGGTGTACACTGGATCCATCAGGGCGAGGACTGGATATGAGATACTAAGAATCACAGCGCACTTGCAGCAGAAGCTACAAAGATTGAGAGTGCCTTTTTTTGTTTTGCATGGCACTTCTGACACTGTAACTGACCCGTGTGGTTCTCAAAAACTTTACGAAGAAGCCTCCTCACCTGACAAAACCCTACGATTGTTACCAGGGTTATTACATGATCTTCTGTTTGAACCCGAACGAGAAGAAATCGCGAGGGATGTGATTGGGTGGTTGCACCGTAGAGTATAAGGTTACTGTAGTTATATTCGTTAAGTTTCTAACCGAAGATGGCTGCGGAAAGAAAACTGTGCTGAAAAAGAGTTGTCATTTTATCGGTCTGTTTATCCAATTGAGCAAGCGAGGGAGAAGTTGTTGTCTCGGAAATAAGTTTTCTGACATTCTTGTACATGTTGAACAACCTGACAACCTTGGATTCTCTCTGTTATTGTATTGCTGTTAAATTTTAGTGTTCTACTATTTAAGAGCTTTTGACGACTGGTCTGGTAATGGATAAATGGAGAGCATTATTTCTTGTTTATCCATTTGTGTTTTTTTTTTAATTAGTTTTTTAATAATCGATAGATGAGATTCGAATATGAGTGTGAGTTTGCGTCGGTATTTTTTATAAACATCCATTCTAATTTTTTTTTTTGAAAGGACATCCATTCTATTGTAATGTATAATATTTATATTTCCATTTATTTAGAAAATACTAATAATAATAATAATAATTCTAAAAGAAGAATTAATTAATTTATTATGAAGTTTCCTTTTTCTGTTTAGATGAAAACAAACGAGAAAAAGGAAAAAGAAAAAGGAGAAAAGGAAGAAGAACCAAAACCAATTGGCAGTAGTGGGTAGTACCGTAGTAGACTCAATCAGGATCCTGGTCTTCCATTGTTGAAACTTGAAAAACACAGAAGCGACTGTATACGCAACCGCAGCATTGTCATGGCTTTTCAAGCCAAGAAGCTCATCAACAACCCCAGTGGTGACCGCCTCCTCTCCCTCCTTCCGCTTTCATTTCCTTGTTCTTTTTGTATGATATATCATCAATTGCATTTTTTATGAACGGACTGAGTTCGACTTGATTGCAGATGTGGTAACTGAGTTCATTGAGGGTTTGGCCGAGACCTACCCGGGTCTGCAATACTTGGATGGTTTTCCAGAGGTTATTATTTCTCGTCTTCTTCAATTTTCACTACCCATTTCTCTTCCTGCTTTGCACAAAACTGTTTGACGAATGGATTTACTTACCAGTAGTCATCGCATGCAGGTCAAGGTCGTTTTGCGTGCTGATGTTTCCAGTGCTACCTATGACAAAGTTGCCATTATTTCAGGTTTGTTCTCGCCACCAACTATTTCCACACACATGCATGTAGGAAGGAGGGATTCTCCATAAAACTTGATAATCAGTGAGTCGTGTGTAGTTGTTTGCCTCAGATTGTTCCCAATCACATTGTCTTAAGGATCTGATGTGAGTGACTGAAAACCCCTTCATTATTTCTCCTGAAGTACTCATGATGGCTTACTTGCTACCACCCTTATTATCTGTGTAGTGGGTACTTCAATGAACTCTTTGTTTTGTCTCATTATACAGGAGGAGGAAGTGGCCATGAACCTGCCCATGCTGGATTTGTTGGAGAAGGGATGCTCACTGCTGCTGTCTGTGGTGAAGTTTTCGCATCACCACAAGTAGATGCCATTCTAGCTGTATGATTTCTTTCTTCTTCTTTAACCTAGGGAGAACCACTCATTATGCTGTTACATTTATTGTTTGATGCCATTCTTCTCTTACATGCTTCTTCTCTAATCTAATTGCACTTTAGGGCATCCGAGCTGTGACTGGTCCCATGGGGTGTCTTCTTATTGTCAAGGTATGTTGCTATAACAAAACTATGGTAATGGTTTCCGTATGAAATTGTTGGCTTGGACATGTTAGAAATAAGAATAATAATCGACCAAAAGAAACAGAACTAGGAAAAGAATGAAAAGGGGATTCACACTGTTCTAATCTGTATGTGACAGAATTATACTGGAGACCGTTTGAATTTCGGTTTGGCAGCTGAGCAGGCAAAGTCTGAAGGTTATAAAGTAGAGGTATTTCTTTTTCATATGTATATTTTATTCTCTATCCTTACTTCCATCTAATGCATTATAGAGAGAAAATAATACATGTTATTATCAGGCTGTAATTGTTGGAGATGATTGTGCTTTACCTCCACCTCGAGGAATAGCCGGAAGAAGAGGTTTGGCAGGGACTATTCTAGTTCATAAGGTTCTCTCTCTCCCCTCTCATGTACACTTACAAGTTGACGTGAGCACATCCTAGATGTTTGCTGCCTATGCATTTATTTTACACACAATTGCTTACCCTTACTATCTTCATTTTCTTTTATCCTTTCCTTTTCTTATGTTTATATCTGCAAACATGCTCCATCTTATGTTTAAATCTTGGTCCTGATCATTTATGATCTGAACCTGATGCACAATACGAAAAGAAAATTTGCAGTTATGAATCTTTAAAAGAAATTAAAACTAGTTCTCTATGCTAAGAAGAAAAGTGAATGTGTTGTCTTGATTCACCTTTTTCTTGAATGCGTTCATTCTTTCCTTGATTTTTCACTGTGGTGCATCCGTTTGTATTTTTCATTTCTATATAGACATTATAAGTTTGAAAAAGAATTTAGGCGACCAAATTTTGGTTACTACTTTGTCACTTGCATTTCCTTTCCCTTGCGAGAGATAGATTGCTGGAGCTGCTGCCGCTGCTGGCCTCTCCCTTGCTGCTGTTACTGCAGAAGCAAAACACGCCTCTGAGATGGTTGGAACAATGGGAGTTGCATTGTCAGTCTGCACATTGCCTGGCCGGGTTACTTCGGATCGTTTGGGCACCGGAAAAATGGAACTTGGTCTTGGAATTGTGAGTTTAAATTCAGGAAATTCTGCCTTTGATTTTCTATAACACTTAAACCAATTGATTCTTTTGCTTCTCTAAATTATAGAAAGATATATTAATATGTTCTCATGTGTCAAGTTTTACCTTATGATAGAAAGGACATAATTGTGAGGCTATATCTATAGTTTCATCTTTAAGGGCAACATCTATGCTTTGGTAGCATAGTCAACACATAAATGGTAGTTTTGTTTGTGTCATATACTCTGACTTTTGGTTGCAAGTTCTAAATGACATACTTGTTTTCAGCATGGAGAACCTGGTGCTGCTGTGGCTGATCTTCAGCCTGTTGAGGTGGTAGTTTCTCATGTTCTTAAGCAGATCTTATCAACAGTAAGTTTCAAACTAGTGCTTTGACTCCATAATTTGTTTATATATCCAATTTTTCCAGCTATTACATTGGAGTTTTCTGATTCTCATTCCCAAGGTGTCTGAGGTTCTTACCATTTAAAGAAGAATCTGAGTATTAAATATGGAGAAAAACTTCAGTTGTAACTTGTATCTGATTGACAATATTTCCATTTTAAAGCAGCATTTGATAATAGATCTCTGTCATGATTGGGCATGAAGTTCTGCTGGTGGTGGTTATGTTTCTAGTTACTTATGCTATTTGTGCCTTTATAATTCTCTATGCTAAATTACCTAATTTTAGTGGCAATTGAAAGCTACATCTTGATTTTGATGTCCTTGTGGGATACACATGTGATGACCATTACGGCATAAAAGGGGTATGTTTGGGCTTAGAAAGTAATAAAACTGAAATCTGCCATGCTATCTGACCAACATTCTTACCCTAATTATTTTTGTTGGATAAGGTGTGATCTTTGGGTTGCTTTTGGGGTCTTTAATGCTTCTTTGTGTTCTCTTAATTTTTCAATTTGGCTCATTCAATTTCTACTCCTTTCTGAATTTGTTATTATTTTCGAATTATCTTTCCTTTAGCAAGTAAATAGGCATATCTTCCTGTGCAATATATTACTTCTTTTATATTAGAATAAAATCCTTAAGTTAATGTTTTCAAGAATATAATTATTAACACCTCCCTCTTTGGGAGGAACCTAGTATGCAGTTATCAACAAAACTACTTGCAACATCATCTAGATGCATCTAATATCCATTTAGAGCAGAACTGGAATCTTTATGATTGATCGTCTGGCATCCAATATCCATGTACTTTAGGGCATGCGGTGAACTCATTTCAGTTGTTTGAAATTTTCACCTGAAAGTGTAAGCTTGTGCTTTATTGTTTGCCAATGGATTGTTGCAGGAGACTAAATATGTTCCAATAGCACGTGGGAATAGAGTGGTGCTCATGGTCAATGGGTAGGCTTAAACTTTTTCATGTATTTGGATCAGAATTTACTTCGTCATGAGGATTACTTGGTATTTACAGTCAAGCATTCTTTTTGGTCCTGTTGCTTGCTATGGATCTCAAAACCTTGAAATTACCCACCATAGTCTCGTTTCAATATAACTGCTCATATTTTTGGTATAACCTCGGTAGTCTTGATGTGTGTTGGTTGAAACTTGTTTATCAATATAAATGTTTGACTGACAATTTTTATTTTTATTTTTATTCTGTAAACATAGATTAGGTGCCACCCCTGCCATGGAGTTGATGATTGCAGCAGGAAAAGCAGTTCCTCAGTTGCAACTGGAACATGGGTTGGCTGTTGACAGAGTGTATACTGGGTCATTTATGACTTCCCTTGATATGGCAGGTCTGAAGCTAATAGAACAATTTTGTTATTTAGCAATGTAGTTGTTTATCTCAGTCTGGTGTTTCTTTCAGGATTTTCAATTTCGATAATGAAGGCAGACCAATCAATTTTACAGCGCTTGGATGCTGCTACAAGGGCTCCATACTGGCCTGTTGGAGTTGACGGTCTGTGATAGCATTAAAATATTATTTCAATTCCTTGATCACTGCTTTTTCCCCCGGTCTTGAAAGATTGTTTACATAGGATTGTGTAGTGCTATTCACTTCATGAACTGCTGATAGGCATTCCTAGAGTAAAAATAAATACAAATTATTCCACCTTCATTGGTAGCTCATATTATCTCAGATACCTATAAATATCATCTTTTGGAGTTTTTATGTTGGTTTCACTTTGGCTTATTTTAGGCTTTGTCTTCACTTGCAGGTAATCGTCCACCTGCAAAGATACCTGTTCCACTTCCACTCGCTGAGTCAACAAATAGTGATGAGGTATTTTCGCATATGATATTTTTTCCCCTTCATCCCTACAAAATAAGTAATTATGTCTGAGAGAAATTGCCCTTGAGCTGCATGGTTTTCATGAATCTTAGATTATGGTTAAACTTTGGGGGTTTGGCTTCTGTGTAAAGACTCTTCTGATGATTAATTTTGAGACCTTGAATCTATCTGAAGCCTTCTTTTACATCAAATTTATTGGACTGTTATCAGTTGGTATGTAGAACAGAATTGCTAGATATGCATATGGTTTGGAAATTGCTAGTGGTTATAGGTTAGATATCCCTAGGTCAAAGTAGCTGCCTGGTTGTTGCATTTATGGTTAATACATGCTTATTGCTTGATCTAGGACTTAGAGGTATGTAGATGTGATGGTTTTCCAATTGCTGTGAGTATTGATATAAAGAAAGAATCATAGGCTGACTAAGGTCCCAAGTTTATTACATCACATGACCGCAAGCATAAAGCTAATTTTCTGAAATTTCTGAGTTGAATTGATTGAAAGCCTAACACATCTATCAATTGTGTCTTTTCTGCTGGTTTGTTTTTGTATTTGAAAACCCACTTCATTATCTAGGCGCTTAACTCGAGTAGAATATTTTTTGTTGTTATTTTACCTTTGGTTCAAATCCTTATTTAAGAAGAGGGTTGGAAGGGTTTGGCAAAGCAAAGCCTTATAAAGAAAATTAATTTGCTAATATCAAATTAAATGGACACGCACCCTAGAGTCTAGTTGTGCATGCCAAAATCTATTTTTGACACAATGCAGTGCAATCTGAACGTAGGTACATATGATCATGTAGGGCAATCTTATGCCTTTAAGGTTTTGTATGCTAAACCTTTTTTTTGTGCAAGTGGTCTAGTAATGATGAAATGTGTTGTTATAAGTAAAACCTGAAACTTTGCTGCTTAGAATTATGAAGGAAAGACTAAGATTGAATGCTGGCCTTATATCACCACTTTATAAACTTCACTGACAAGCTTTAATTTTGATCAGTCATTGGGTCGGCCAGTACAGCTAAGTGAACAAGGACGAATTCTTGAGGTGGCTATTGAAGCGGCAGCTAATGCAATTATTAGTCTTAGGGATAGTTTAAACGAATGGGATGGCAAAGTAGGTGATGCTGACTGTGGATCAACAGTGAGTCTAGTCTCAAACTCTTTCATCTCAGGATGTGATTAACTTTCTAAAAAATGTAGGATATGATTACTTGGTGCATGGTTTGGGGCTTATTCATCTGCTTTCGCAGATGTCTAGGGGTGCAACAGCAATTCTGGAGGACATAAAAAAATAGTAAGTTTTCCTCTTATTTAGGAGTTTTTTACTATAAGGATTACCTTACCATGTCTTGATTTGTTGAAAATGCTCTGTCACTCATTAGTGTCTGCTTTTTACTTTCTCCTGGGAAACTTTGACATTATTTTCTGAGTATTGTTGTTCTAGTAGATTGTCACGACTACTAATTTAATTGATTTCACTACCATATGTATCACCAAAAGTAACCACTATAATGAATTTCTTATTAAAGCTAAGAACGTACGGGCATCTGTAAATTGTAAGAAACTCTTGCTCACTTTTATGAAGCTCTGTTTTTGACTTTCCTGAAGCTCCTTTTTCTGTTCTCAGCTATCCTCTGAATGATGCTGCAGAAACAATAAATGAAATTGGATCATCTATTAGAAGAGTTATGGGGGGAACAAGTGGCATTCTGTATGTTTCTTGCTTTGACTCTTTGACAATTTAATTGTTTTGGCTTGGTATGAGGTTTATATAGTTAACAGTTAGTCTCATTTGCTTTTTCGGAAAAAAACTCCTGTGAGCAGATACAATATATTTTGCAAGGCAGCTTATGCACAGCTGAAACCAAATACCGTCGTCACATCAAAACAATGTGAGATCATTCTCCAAACATGAAATCTTTTAGAGACACAGAATTGACCTTAACTTCTCTTGAATCAGGGGCTGAAGCACTTGAAGCGGCCATTGCTGCAGTCAGTAAATATGGTGGTGCTGGTGCTGGATATCGCACATTGTTAGATGCCCTTATTCCAGCATCAACAGTTCTTCAGGAGGTTGGTGACAACAATTATTGCCATCTATCTACATGGTTGATATGGCATTGTACCTTGATACTAATTTCTACTTTCCATAATCAGAGATTAAATGGTGGCGATGATCCTATTACTGCTTTTGTTCTCTCATCTGAAGCAGCTTTGGCTGGAGCTGAGTCAACCAGGCACATGCAAGCACAGGTTAGAGACACTTGTTATTCCCTATCCGCTCTTTTTTCGCACATTCTAGTTATTTGCATCACCCCCAGTGTTCTGCCAAAGTATACAATACGAGTTGTCTGCTTAGTATTGGTTATGCACTTGTAATGAACTACAATATGCTTTGTCATATAAAGCTAAGAGCCATTTTTTTATGCTAGAAAAAGGTTGAGATGTTCAATAAGTTCTCCTGTATGATAGGTGTGATTTGTTGGGGTTGTCTTTAGAATGAAAAAAAGTATCTAAAGGGTGTAGATTATTTGAAGTACAGGTCAATGGAAAAAAGAAAAGAAATTGTAACTATTACTTTGTTATCTAAAGGTATAGTAATCGTGGTAATTGAATGTAGGATTGTGTTCGTCAAGCCTGGTCAATTCTCATGCTGGGAGTTGCAGATACTTTCCTTTTCTTCCTAGGAAATACTAAAAACCAGTCCTTTTATACCTCTTTCGTTCCTAACATTTTCGTCCTTGTTTTGACCATATTGTTGTATATCTTTGTTCATTATTTCCCATGAAGCTCTCTAGTCTAGGCAGTATGGGAAGGGTTAAAAAGTGTGTTTATATGTATAGATTACTTCAGGCTCATTATCACAATAAATAAATAAGTATATATGAAAAATCAGGGAGCTAAATGATGAAACCCAGTTTCCTCATCGTCATCTTGTTTCATGTAGGTAGGTCTTAACATGTTTACCATTGACCATATGGCCATTCTTCATTTGTGGTTCATATGCTGCCTTTCTGCTTTACATTTCAAATTGTTTTGTGCATTATCAATGTCCACATCCTTAGATGTTGTGCTGTTTTTGGGCATCTCACCATGCAGGCTGGCCGTTCGACCTATGTCTCTATGGAGATCCTTACAGAAGTTCCAGATCCCGGGGCCATGGCAGCAGCTTCGTGGTACAGAGCAGCGGCTTTAGCTATCAAGAATATGTAGTTTTCTCATTCGCTGCTATATACCTCCCTGGTTATCCATGCCTCTTTTTGGTGCCAAATCTACTTTTTGTTGAAGACTTTACTATAGATACAGTCCAACTAATTAGGCTTTCCGCTCTTGCAAGTTGCAAAAGCTGAGAAAGTGAGGTTTGAATTGATCCATACATGGCTTAAAAGAAGCGAGGAAAGATTTTCAAATTCGGATTCCAGAAAATATTTGAAAACCGAAAACTGTAATTTCAGTGACAAAATACTGAGTTCTGGCACTCTGGTGGATTATGTGAAAGATTGATACTACCTGTCCTTACTTTAATGGAGATCTTTAATCTTTCTATTGTATTTTATAATTTTCTCATGTCAGCTTGTCTTCTGAGTTTCTCATATTTTTCATGATAGTTTTTCCATTTTTTTTTCCATTTTTCTTATACATTTTTCAAATTCAGATTCCATACAATATTTGAAAACCGCAACTATTCTCGTTTTTCTTATATATTTTTCTACGTATTTCTATAAGTTTGTCTTCTGAGTTTCTCATATTTTTCATGATAGTTTTTCCATTTTCATTTTTCTTATACAATTTTCAAATTCGGATTCCATAAAATATTTGAAAACCGCAACTATTCTCATTTTTCTTATATATTTTTCTACGTATTTCTATAAGTTTTTTTTCTCCCAGAAGTTAGAAACTTTTAATGAAAAACTTCCCATGTAATGTTTTCTTTGACATGTTGGAAACATTAACTATTTTTAAGGTTTTTATAATTTTTATTGTTAAAAAATAGGGCTCAATTGGATTAATGTTGCAAATCTTTTGATTTTTTGAACAAAACAAGAACTAAAAGTAGCATTTTTTCAGTTTGTTTCTCTTACAACGAGTTTTGGAGATACGAAGGAAATATTAGGATGATTAACTATTACGACAATACTAATTAAGGTATTGAGTTTGAGTCTTTATGCTCCGAACTCGAATCTAAAGTTTAAGTAGAGCAATTGAGAGCAATCTTGATGTTCTGAACAGTGGAGCTAATAAGAGTGTTGACACTTGCAACATAATCCATGTTGATGTCTTCTTGTGAGGAAGAAGAAGGGCTTGAAATCAATATTTGAATGGCCCCAGTCAGAAGTGAACCACCAACACCTGTTGCTGCACTGTTATCATTAACATTACTTGGAGGACGACCATCGCCGGAAATTACAAATCCTGAAGGAAGTAAAGGAATATTATTGGTCGATTTCGATGGATCTAACTTATCACCACCACCACTCATCACCTTGTCCATCGCCGGAATGCCAATCGGCGCATACACGATCACCGACCCAAGAGTGTCAGTCCAACTCTCTTGCAGGACCAACATGTTGTCGTTGTCACTCGTCCGGATTACAGGCTGTGCAACATTGGATTATTAGATACTTCGTTAGAAGGGAGATTAGTTGCGTAGATCGTGACCTTTATGGTACTTAGTTCGAGAGTGAAAATTATCAAGGTGTGTGAAACAAAATAAAAGATAAGAGAAATTAATTAATTACCCGAAATATAGTTATGCAGTTCCCTTCATCTGCTCCAGTGGAGATTTGTGCAATCTCATGCATTGGGTTTCCATTTGACAATGCATCCCACTGTTGCATAAGCATAGGAGGGAAAACAACGAGTATACGTTACGTAATTGTTGTAAAAATTAATCGAGAAATTTCAACCATTTCTTATCACATCAGTTAGTAAAAGTCATTACGTGAACTCGAGTGTTCGGGTTTTTGAAGAAATTGAAAACTTGGTGAGGAGAGAGTGGAAGCCAAAGAGAAGTAGCAGCAGTGACAACCATGCCACCAGCCGGTTCATGTCCTACTTCTTCAGCAGTACTCTTTCGAACCGATAGCCGAACCCCACTGCTGTTTAGCTCATTTGAATGCAGAAAATCTTGTTTCCCACCAGCTGATGACATACCTAAACTTGCACAAAAACTCTTCACCATTCTATGACTAAGCGCCATTATGCTCTTGCTACCATTTTTAACTGCCAAATTAATGTACATTATATCAGAGACATGACAATCCTTAACTAATTTCTCGAGTTCGAATCTTAGGATCAGAGCTAACCAAGTTGGCAGAGTCATTCCTTTAATTTGGGGTTTGATAATGCTCGAACAAAATCAGTTTTCTATAAAAAAAATGGAGAAAATAAGTATAAGTTGAATTACCAGTCCCTTCTAGTTGAGTACGAATTTCAGGAGTAGAAATAGAAGATGTGATTCTCTCACACATTCTTTGGAGAGTTACTATCCATCGTTCTGCTCCATATGCAGTATTATCACAAATGAGATCTCTGTAGAGACGATGAGTTTTGGTTCTATCATCCACTTCCACATGTTCTACCCAAGTTACCTAATAAAAATTACAATTAAATGTTTAAATTTAACAGAAAATTAATTTCCCATTTCAAAAATACAACGGGCTAATGTGATTACATTATTCAAAATAAAATTTAGGAGCTATGCATTATGAGTAATAACAAAACCTAATGTGTTGTAAATTCCCAATTTGTAAAAATAGCAATGACATTATGAGTAAAACACCGTGACGGGTGCTTAATATAAATATATCTAGTGCACAAGATACTGAGTGTTTATTAAGTGCGCTCGATACACAAGACGCATTGTTCTCGGAGAAAAATTGTTTACCTTAGAGTAGCCATCGTACATGTCTTGGATCATGCATCCAGAGGGAAACTTCCAAGAGCGAGATGGACCCATATTTTCTTTCTTCTCATAGTCATATGAGACATCTACTATCAACCACAAGCCAACCACAGTTTGTTGACAATAGCGAAGGAAGTAGAATTCTCTTTGAGGAACTAAAGGAGACAGTATGTGCATCTTTCCATACATCTGCATCATTAATTTATTTGATCCATATAATTAACTTAAAATGAATTTGAAAATAGAACTTTTGATCTAGCAAGTCTACCATATATGTACATTTACGCGTGCGTGTGTTTGATATCATTACCAGTTGTAAGGAACCGCTATAGTTTTCCATGGTTCCAGTTTTAAGTACTTGAATTGTCTCTGCATCGGTGAGAATGGTAGGGAAGAGATCTGCCCACTTATCCTGCAAATTATAAGATAAAAAATATACATTTATAGATTAAATTTGGATTATATATCATGAAAAAAGATCGATCCAACCAATGGTAGTGAACAATACTAACCGAATCCAAGAACATGCCTACCAACTCCATTGCATTCATTTTCACAACCGCAGATTCTTTCGATGATTCCACGCGCGCGCTCGAGCTTCTGTAATTATGATAAGAGCTAGGGAACATCTTCTCGTACTTGCCACGGTTAATGATATATCTTCCATGATATGAGGATTTAGTCCACAAAGGCTCATTCATTTCCAACATTCTTGTCAACTCTTGTAGTGCATCAGTAACAGTTTGATGCATGAGTGCTTTCTCCATGTCTGTTAGTATTCCTTTATTACTATTTTCAACAAAACGCTTGTAAGGCTCATTCATATAATTATTCAGCTCAAAATCAAGGGTGGGAATTTCAGGTCCATAGTTGAGCATCTGTGGGATAGGTTTCCCAATGCAGTTCGCGAGAAGGCTCGAAACTCGCTCATGCTGAAAAATTAGAAACAATCAATCGAATAATATTAGTAAGTAATGTTTAAGAATCCACCAACAAATATGCAGAATCGGAAGCTAGCAAGTGATTCGCGCGAACTAGCCTCTTTTTTCAGTTGCGCGTTCTCGAGCTGTAGCTTCTGCAGACTATGTTGGCGTTCTTCTTCTCCGAAAGGAGGACCTCTACAAGAAGGGCAGATAACATTCTTCAATGCTTCTATAATCGCTAGGTTCTCGCATTGGATCTCTTCGTTCTCTTTTCGGAGAAGCGAATTGTTCTCTCGTTCCTTTTGTGCCTGCAGAATTGAAGATTTAAAAGTCTGAAATTCGAAATTTTAACTAAAACTAGTGGTACATACCAAAAACATCAATGTCTTAATAAGTTATGTAACAATTACCTTTAGTTGGGTCCTTTTGTTTTGAAACCAGAACATGATCTGCTTAGGATGGAGGCCTATTTCTTTACTCAGTTGGCATCTCTGGTTTTCATCTGGATGTGGACATTCCTTGAAAGATCTTTTGATGCATGTATGTATAACAAACACATTAGTCCCATATGCTATAGATGTATTAAATTGTATTTTTAATTTCTCTAATAAAGTATAGTTAACTAAAGTTATTTAATACGGCGAGAAAAGAAGGTTATTTAGACTAAAAAAAATCTTATAAAAATCGTGTGTGAGAGTTGCGAATTAAATGTCATTTAATTTTAAAGTGGTGTTTGAAGAAAATTAATTAAATAACGTTCAAGTGAAAAATAAACAAAAAAAAAAGTGCAATAAACTTTTGCTACTTCTTACTAACATTTCAAGTTGTTTTAGCTGTTGAGAAGAATGGCGATGAACGAGCTCCTTCTCCATTAAAGCACCACTACTACCCATTGAGAAATCTATTCACTTCTTCTAATAATAATACTATACTAAATACTAGCAGCTAGCTACATTTATATCTAATGCAAAAAATTCTAGCTCTTTTATTTGTGTGTGTATCTTTTCGATCTCGTTATTTTATCTTTCTAAATATGGTAGTGCAAAATAATATTTTGTTTTGATTATATGATTACATGATCACATTTTAAAAATCTAAAAAGAGAAGTAATTAAAACCAAAGCAACCTAATACGGACTATATCTCTAAATATATGGGAAAGGAAAGTATTGCCAACGTTCTTAAAACTTTTATTTTGGAAATTATTCATATACTTTTAGAAGTAATTTTTTTTGTTTATGGTGGAGTACATGATTCGATTTACGAACCCATGAATACTGACTAATGCTATTTAGAAGTTTTTTTCTTCCATTAATGGATATCCACATATACCCTTAAGTATGGATAGTTGGTATGAATATGGTTTGACCTAACCTAACAATAAGTGGAAATGGTAATGGTATGGATATGGATATGATAAAAAATATATAGTATGCATATGATTTAGGTGACCTAGTCTAACGCGCATTGCGCGAATTATATTATAAACAATCATACGATATATGTTAAACAATATTCGTTAATTTCGCATAACATGTACAATAATATTTTACATAATACATAATTATTTTGATAATTAAACATTAATGAATTAAAATTAAAATAAATAAAAATGCAACTAACCTTGACTTACATAAATATCATAATCAACACTTGTAGACACCTCAAATTATTTTTGTAAATAAAATGAACGGTTTTCATGCACTTATATAGAGAATCATGGAACCTTTCAAATTCTTGAATGTTGTATTTTTCAAATTCCATAATAAATTACATTAAATTTAATAGATTAATTTTACATATTAAATTAATTTAATAGTACAAATATATTTTTTTAAAGTTATATATTATAAATTGCATTAAAATTAATAAATAAGTATATAATTTAATTAATCACACCAAAAAAAATTATGTTATATAATACATTAATTGAGTAAAAATTAATAACATAAAAATATTAAATAAATAGAATTAAAAATTATTAGATGTCACATCTCAATATATTAGGAATCTCAAAATGACAAATGATATAATTGAAGAAACTTATGGATCTCACGTGAGTTCAAATCTCTACATAAATTTTTACCGCACATAACTTTTATATTTATATAGATATTATGGATATCTATACCATCGTCATCCCTAAAGATCAGTGAAAACCTAGATGACCTGTTACCAAGAGCTTAATCACTCCAATAGGTATGAAGCCCAACGATCCAACTTATTTTTATTTTGTTTACAAATGCCTCATTTATAATAAGGATGGCAAATAGTGAACATCTGGATGGTCGATGTATGTAACATTACTCTTCCAAATTGTCTCCCTTTTAAAGGTATAAGAAAAATTAGAATTCTTTTAACAGGTCCCATTTGGTCCGCAGTTAATGTACTATTATGCGTTACGTTATTATATGGTTGGTAAAATATATTAATTAAAATTATACATATAAAAACACATAATGTAAGTAATTATATGTGAGAATATATATTGACATGTACTAACGTAAAAGAATAATTTAAAATATTTAATTAACAAAACAAAAGACGTGTCAAATAAAAGTAAAAATAAAAATAAAAATAAAATCATATTTTAATATTTTGGTATTAATTTTAATGTACAAAAGGCTCACATGATTTTCCAACACACAACTTATATAAAATCTAAATACCTTATTATTATTTGATTATGCCCATTAATTACGAGGCTAAGAATTTAATTTATTTTTGGTAATTGCATTTATTAAGTTCCTATTTTTACCCCATTATCCTGTCAATTGCAATTAATTAAAATGTCCATGGTCCGCTTTGTTGCATTGCTACGCCTAGAAATTTGACAAAAGAGAGTCAAGACACCAAAACATATTAGGCTCGGGGTCAGCTTTTGATTGGGAAAACGCACCCGGATTGACCGGAGGGACTCGGGTGCGTTTACCTCTTTTGATTCCTTTTTAATTTGGTGCCTTTTCTAATACTCCCTCGGGTTAAATAAATGTCGTTCTGTAAGAGTTGAAATTGTGCAAAATTAAATGATGTTCTATCATCTCAAGGCTGGAGACGACCCTGCTGCCCTCACCTCTGTTTGTCGTCGACGATGGCGGCTTGGCTCAACCGTCGCATCATAGGTACGGAGAAATGCGCTCTCTCTTCTTTCTCCATTTCTATCACGCTTCGCAACTTTAAAATACAGATAAAGGAAATTATTTGTAAGAGAAGGAGGAGGTGATTAGGTAAATAAAAGGAAATTACAAGGGCTAATGTGTCCACAAGAAACAATCCCTTTCCATTGGATTTGACGAGCTCAAAAATGTGGCGGTGATTCGGAACGGAAGCTGCCATTTTCGACTCTTGAAAGTTAATCAATCTTCAAAGCTCAGAGAGAAATAGAAGCCAGCCAAGAAGAATTAATACTTTGGATAGTTATAATTTTTCAACTGGGTAAAGATTGGGAATTGCGGTGTCGAATGGTTATAATTTTTCAAGTGGGTAAAGATTGGGAATTGCGGTGTCGTATTGTGGTGTTGTAGCTGTCGGATTGATGCAAATTTCTTCTGTGGGTAATGGTGGTGGTTTGAGAAATTGGAGCCGATGGCAAGTGATTCTTTTTCGATTCGACGTTGTATCTTGTGATTCCCAGCCGAGCCATGTGTTGGGTCTAATTGTCCAATAGTTATAAATTGTCTTAATTTTTCCGAACCAATCATTACCTTAATATGTAGTATAAAAATACTTAAAACGTCATTTATTTATCCCAGACTAATATACATTTTGTATCATTTGCCGAGGTGACCGGGGTTTTTATTTTCTTATTTTTCGTAACAAAAAAGAGGAAAAAAGTGGGGTTTTAAAATTTAAATGGCTGCAGTTGAGGAACGTGGAGAAGTGCTCAGACCACCACAAGAAGTGGTGGCCCACTACCGAATTTAGTAACCACCCGCGTGTAACCAACATCATCCACACACAAACTCTCAAAAAATATCAACTCTGCCACTACGGTTTAGCCACGTCATACCTTTCGACCACATTTCCATCTCCTGCTTCACCAATTGCCACGTCATCCCCTCCTCTTCTTTCCCCAGCTTTGTACATACTTCTGTACAACAAAATAAAACAACTGGTGGATACCGTAATTTACTTGTTTAAGATTCTTACAACTATTAATTAAAACCTTAAAAAAAAAGAACATACCATCTGTGTCTTCCTTCCATCTTCCAGCATCTGATCACCAGCAATTCATACAGTCTAAGGTATGCATTTCGTTGTTTTCCTTTTCATTTTCCTTTTGTTTTGAGAAATTAAAAATAACTTTACTTACCAAACTTTGTGGAAGATGATGATGATGACGACGACTTAGGTTCTTTAAGTTGCATTTATACTATGGAATCATGCATTGTAATTTGTAACCCGTTGCCAGGGATTAGAGGATCTCTCGGGAAGTCGGGTGTAAGTTACGAGAATTGAACTCGAAATCTTTGACGTTTAAGCAAGTGATTAGCAAAATCTTAGAGGATTCAAAGCATGTGATTACTTGTGTCATGAGAACTACGGTTTCTAGCATAAGATTTGGCTAATTTAAGCTTTTTGTTCTTCTTTAGTTAGAAATTGAAATGTAAGGTAGGAGTGTTGAACTCGAGTCATGCACAACTGCCTTTGATTGCTAATTTAAGCATGTGATTAGAATGTAACGTAGGAGATTTGAACTCGAGTAATTCATTCGTTTGGTTGCTAATTTGTGCATGTGATTAGCAAAATGTTAGAGAACTCAAAGCGCGTGATTGGCCCCTATGTTTATGTTTTCTAACTTCTAACTAATATGCTAATTGTGCCCACCATGAAATTTCAGCAGATTTTTGCTCAGCCAGAAGTATAATCTTTCGGAACATAACGTTGGCATGGGAGTTGTAACTGTATCTAGCTCAGCTGCTCAAACTCCACTCGGATTGAGCTCCAATTTTTCAACTTACAGATCCCAAATAAAAAGACCAATACTGATAGTGGCATTTAAATCTGATAAGTCTGATACCACCACATCTTTGGTTTCACCCCTTGAGAAAGCCCCATTGCCTCTCGAATCACCGAAAGAGAAGAAGCGAATCGGGAAAGGTAGCAAGCATTCTAAACGAGTAAAAGCCCTCGCCACCGATGTTTCTCCATGTCCCGTCGAGTTGGATTACAATGAAGCTGCCGCGAAACTTGAAAATTTGTACAAGCTTAGCCCAGCAGTCGATACCATTGATGTGGAAGTTGCGGATGTCAAGACTAGGAGAGGAAGACAAGTGAAAAGAAAGACTAGTACTGGTGTGGAGGACAAGAAAACCATCGTTAAAAGCTGCGCTAAGAAGGTGAGACGATTGAGTCTAAAGAAAAGGATCGAGTTGAAGAACGCGGAAGAGGGAGTGGAAAGTTCAAACTGGGAGAGAAAGGGTGTAAATGATGGGAGGGAGAAAATTAACGCGCTTTTGAGGGATCACTCTGCCTCGACTGATTTGGTCAGCTTGGACTGGAAGAAAATGAAGATTCCTCCGGTTCTTCCGTCTGTAGAGCATACCTGGCTGTTCAAATTGATGCAACCTATGAAGGTGAGTGAAAATCATCTCTTCCTGTACATTCTAAATCTAAACAGTTTGTTATGTAGCTTTTTGTTGATTGGCGAATTTTCTTTCATTGTAGGCTTTGATGCAAGTGAAGGGGCAGTTGGAAACGAATCTGGGGAGAGAACCAACGGAGCCTGAATTAGCTGAGGCGACAAACACGAATGTATTTCAATTAAGAAAAGATATCGAGGTTGGCCATGCTGCAAGAAACAAGCTCATTAAGGTATTGAGTCCATCCCGAGCAGAAATGTACTCAAAATGGAAGAACAAATGTACCTTACACTAGTTTGTACTTACTTGCTCTGTCATACAATTTCTGAAAAGAAAGATGCATTGAGAATTCTCGTGTTTGTTGCAGCACAATCTCCGGCTTATATTGTTCGTGATCAACAAATATTTTCAAGACTTTGCAAACAGCCCCAAATTTCAAGACCTTTGCCAGGCAGGAGTGAAGGGACTTATTACTGCAATTGATCGCTTCGAACCCAAAAGGAAATTCCGGCTCTCCACTTATGCTCTCTTTTGGATCAGGCATGCCATAATACGCTCGATGACACTTTCAAGCTTCACACGCGTGTCATTTGGCCTCGAATCAGTATGTTCTCCTCATATACTCAAACCTCTTTCCTTTTCTTGTTTAGAATAGGCAGATGATTTGCATGTAAACTGTGAAACTATCACTAGATATGTCAGAAAGTATTGAATCTCCGTCAGCATCGAGGTTGGAAGACCTTAACCTCTATTTGACAGTAGTTAGTTCAGGATGGAGAAATTCATTATTTTTCGAGTCATGAAAGCAGAATTGGTAGTTTCACACCAGCATAATGGATTGTATGTGCTGTTTTCAGATGGTGTGCCTGATAATAGTGTAAAAGTCGTAACCTTTCAAAGTTATCTTTATACAGATCAGAGCAGAAATCCAGAAAATGAAACTAGAGTTGTTTTTTGAGCTCCAACGGCAACCGATGGAGGAAGAGATCGTTCAAAGAGTTGGGATCTCCCCGGAGAGGTACCGTGAAGTAATGAGGGCGACAAAACCTGTTATCTCTTTGCACTCGAAAAATGCAACAACTCAAGAAGAACTCATTAACAGCATTACCGATGTCGATGGAGGTGATACCGATAGGCAACCGGCTCTTCTCAGACTTGCACTTGATGACGTGGTATGCTCTCTAGTCCACACTCTTGGATTTTGTAATACATCTCTTTCTCCTTAATAGTTTACTGAATAAATCTTACCTAGATCATTATATTTTGTGAAATCAAACACGAAAAAAAAGGCCACTTCAGTTGTAGTCATTTACTGATAAAAGTTTCTTACTAATGTGTAACGAAATCTCTGAAAATTCTGTCTAGCTTGATTCTCTGAAGCCTAAAGAGAGCTTAGTGATCAGACAACGATACGGACTTGATGGTAAAGGTGACAGAACACTAGGAGAAATTGCGGGGAACTTAAATATCTCGAGAGAAATGGTTCGTAAATATGAAGTTAAGGCGCTCATGAAGCTCAAACTCCCAGCCAGAGTGGATTATCTTCGCCGCTACGCTGTCTGAATTGATCGGAGCAAGTGAGGTTTCCTTAAACAGCTCTTCCTATTGTGGACAGATGATCTTTTCGCTAATTCTGTATAGTATAGTAAATTGTAACTACAGTACTGCATACAGAAACCTCTTATACCTTGGCATATATATATACGCTGTTTACAGAAGTTGAGAGATTTTTTGGTCAAATCAACACCAATACATGTATATAGTCGTTCTGGTTTAGGTTGCTAAGTGTATGTAGTGATAGACCCTGTGCTGCTTTTGTAAGTTACATGCTATACTCTGATCACTATATAGTTGGAATATTTTCTTGTTTTGATGCATCCGATTTCGAAATGTCTTTCGATGGAAAAAGGGCTCAGTTTCGACGAGCTTTTACGTCGAAACTAACAGGTTTTTTTTTCCAGTGCACTTTAGGTTCCATTCCTATGTAGAAATGTTCTTTCAAAGCTACAATCTAGTTTCTTCTTGAGGCAAGAATTTAAACTCATAACCTCTTAAGTTTTGTCGTAATTCTTCACCACTATCGCAACTCCTAGTGTGACTCAAGGGATATTGTCGATGGAGAAACGCTTTACATTTTGTTATTGGTGTAGAATTAGAATGTTAATCATTAAAGCAATGAATAAAAATGTCGGAAGAATATAGAAGAGTCAAAAGAATTAAGATGGTGCAAAATTTCGAGAGATTATTTTTTCTATATATATGACATATTCTTCCACTTAGCATAAAAGAATTATTTTCCTTATTTTTTTTTAATAGGCGAATATGAGATTCCAAACTAGGTGCGACTCCCTATTGATATATATATATATAGTTATAAAAAAAAACCAAGGAAATTATTATTATTATTAATGTTTTGTTTTATCTAAAATCAATATGGTTTAGATTAATTGATTGATTTTATTTTATTTGTAAAATAACATTCTCAAAGGTGGTGAGGAAGAGGAGCACAGAGGGTTTCTCATGCATTCCATACATAATTACACTCTTCAACTGTCTCATTGACACTTGGTATGCATTGCCGGTGGTGAGCTATAAATGGGAAAACTTCACTCTCGCCATCACTAGTTTAGGCATCTTCCTTCAGCTCTCGGCATGCCTCGTTCTCCATGTTTAAAAAGAATTACATATTAACTGATGTGATAAAATATTATTAAGTGGTTGTTGCAACACTCACGTTCTAATTGTATCCGGTGTCATCGCAGCTGTTACATCGTTTGCGCTAGACGATCACCGTCCAAAGATTGTGACCGGAAGTGTTGGCCTCGTGACAGCCACTGCAATGTATGGCTCTCCACTTGTGGTTATGGTGAGTTAATTAGTAGCTAGTACTATACAATATATGTACACTAATTAATTTAAATTAATTAGCTTAATTAATTACTTTTAATTCATTAATTCTTATAACTCATCATAATGTAAGATTTAATTTTTGTAATTAATTTCAGAAACAGGTGATCAAAACAAAGAGTGTGGAATTCATGCCCTTCTACTTATCATTTTTCTCATTCCTAGCTAGCTCTTTATGGATGGCCTATGGACTGTTGAGCCATGATCTTTTCCTTACGGTCCGATCAGCTGCTTCTTCTCCTTCTTCATTTTTTTATAGAAAATAATTATATTATTAATTATTAATTATCATTATAACACGAGAGATCGAACTTATACGGATACATATATTGAACTCTATCCCTGCTGGCCCATCAGAAAATACTGGAGAAGTGGCTGTGTTCCCTAGCCCATTTCCTGCTTCCAGGCCTCTGTGTTTTGATGGCCCAGTATCACAACTAAAATTAGTACTACTATAAAAGTTCTTTTTGTGAATAGGTGGTAGTTTCATGTCGAAAAAATAAGAGTTCGAAAGTCCGAAATCAAGACTCCTTATAGAGAAAAAAAGAGTACTTACTACTAATTAGGATCGAGACAAAATACAATGGGGAGATGATGCTAACAGATGACCATATAAGCACTATACATACCCAAAATTCTTATCCATTCCCTTAACCCACAAATTATAGCCTCGTTTGCAAAACCCAACCTAATAGTCATATGCTGCAAACATTATTGTAGTGATCAGTTGTAAAGTATATGTTGTTGTATGTCTCGAAGTCATGATCAGATTGAACGGAAATTTTAAAATGAGTATTTTTGTGAAAAAAAGTTAGATTGACGGTGTTATTTCAATTTGAATGAAAGAATGAAATTAGCACTTTAGAGCGAAAGTACGATTGTGAACGAAGTTAATTAACAGAACTAGTGAGCAGTCACACGCATAGTCAATGGCCAAGCTAGACCAAATCATTGTAAGGGCGTGTTATTATATAGAAAAAAATTATTGTATACTTTCCTTTTTTATTTATTTTTTAATATAAAAATTACATATAAAAATTATTTAGGGACTATCTTAGAAAATTATAAAAATTAATAAAATATACTTCGGAAGTTTTGATTTGTTTCTCATTCATATTAGCAAATTAACTTAAATTTTAAATCGTTTCTAAAATCTAACTGAAATTTAGGATCAAATATAAAATTTTGGACAAATAAAAATAAAATCAATTAAGAAATCTAACACTTTAGGAACTAAAAATTGAGGGGCAAGATATACAGAATACATGCTATTATTCTAATATTTTCTACAGGTGACAACTTAATTCTGGTCCTATATATGTTTCATTGGTTTTGACTTAAAAGAGACCTAGACTAAATCGAGATAGACTCGGGACGGACTCGAAACCCGCCGAGCTTATCCGATCTTAAAGCTTCATGGTTGGGTTCATGATCATGAGCTTACCTAAATCCTTAGTTTTTTCCTAAAATTATTTCCTGTCAACCTTTATGGTTCAGGTCATGGTCATGAACATACCTATGAACCTTTCGTTTTTTTTCTATAAAAGGTAAAAATAAAAAATAAAAATCGGGTTAAATTTGGCCGAATTTAGTCTTTCACTCATATAACTTAACAGGTTGGGACCAGAACTCATTTATTACCGAAATCCGACTCGTAATCCCATTTTATTTATTTTCCAAAGTTTTGCCTTATATCAAGAAAATATTTCAATTTTTTGTTGGTAGAGCGTTTCTTTTTATTTTCTTTTTTTAGAAGAAGAAATTAAAGAATTATTGTGTTATACATTACAAACATTTTTCAAAAGATGACATTTTCCAAATTTAGTAAGTTGTTATTGTAAGTGTTTACCATGAATGTACTATTAAAACATATCCTTAATTAATGAAAGATTTTAGAGATTTAAAATGATGTTGATAATATTATTTTAATTCTTATTAAGTAGTCTTTTAATATGACTAATAGATAGCCCATTTCCAATTCAAAGTATAAAATGTCATTTTCTTTTATTTTAGACGGAGGAAGTAGTTCGTAACAAATGGCACTTAATTACAAATTTATTGCTCGAAGTTTACACAATTTCTTAATTTGTGTGTGAACCTTGCGTAGGAGGCAGCTAATCTTGTTTGTATTGGTATAATTTTATGGGATGTATGATCTGAAGAAACCTCACATCATATTATTGTGTAGAATTAGAATATTAGTGGATTAAAATGGTGGAAGAGTGTTGGAAGAGCCAAACTATAGGATATATGTAATACAGATGAAGAAAAAGAAATTTTATCTGGAAAAAAAAGTGGAGTACTATGGCATCTTTCACTTGGAAAAATATTAGTTCTATGCTTTTGCATGTCTCTCCATTATTTATATCCCTTGGAACTTGTTAAATACCCACTTCAAACTTCTTCTTCTTCTACCCTTTTTGCTCCTCTTTGTCTTCACTTATATATTTTAACATGGGAGATAAGGTACACTTGGCAGTGGGAGTCATGGGTAATTAATAAATAATTTTCAGCTAGTTAATTAATTAGTAATTATAATATTCTATATATATATATATATATATATATATATATATAATTAATTAGCATTAATTAAAAGCTTTGTTTTAATTATAATCTTGATGCATGCTACTGTTTTTTTTGGTGTGCAGGGAATGCTGCTTCTTTGTTACTTTTCACTACACCCATGTAATTAAATATGTGAACCCAACTTCATTCCAAAAAAAAAAAAAAACTACTACTAATTCATATAAAATGAATTAAAATTGTGATTTTTATTTTTTTACTTTTATTGATTGGTTTTGTTCATATATGGTTTAATAATATATATAATTAAATTGAATATATTTTATTTGTAGAATAACATTCGTAAGGGTGGTGAGGAAGAGGAGCACAGAAGGTTTTTCATGCATTCCATACATAATTTCACTCTTCAATTGTCTCATCTTCACTTGGTATGCATTGCCTGTGGTGAGCTACAAATGGGAGAACTTCACCGTCGCTACCATCAATGGTTTAGGCATCTTCTTTGAGCTCTCCTTCATCTTCATCTACGCTCTCTTCGCTCCCTCCAAAGAAAAGGCATGTTGCGCGCTAGCTCTCTTTACGTTATCTATTAATTTTAGAAATCGTACAAAATTTATACATACGTACTAACTGAAATTTGTGACAAAATTTGAATGATATATTTTTCTTTGTCTTTCAGAAGAAGGTGGTTGTCATAACGCTAGGCGTTCTACTTGTATCCGGTGCCACCGTAGCTGTTACATCCTTTGCACTACACGATCATCGCCATCGGAAGATCGTGACCGGAAGTGTCGGCCTTGTGGCGGCCACCGCAATGTATGGCTCCCCACTTGTGGTTATGGTGAGTATTGTACATACATTTAGGTTACGTCTCGAATTCCCAGTTTATTAATATTTCTAATAATTAACGACAGGGTCAGGTTTCAACGTCTAGCTAGATCTTTAAATATATAATGTATATACCTATGTTAAAACTTATTCCTGAAATAAACTTATTAATTAGAATAATTTTTTAAATGCAGAGAAAAGTGATCAAAACAAAGAGTGTGGAATTCATGCCCTTCTACTTGTCATTTTTCTCATTCCTGGCTAGCTCCTTGTGGATGGTGTATGGACTGCTGAGCCATGATCTTTTCCTTGCGGTCCGTGTTTATTAATTTTATTTAATATATATGTGCAATTAGATTTCTCTTCAATTTATTTATAATTAATATAAAGTATAAACTATTGATTTTTAATATAAGTTATATTTTATGTGATTTGTAGTCCCCAAACTTTGTGGGTAGCCCCTTAGGCTTGCTCCAGCTGGTGCTGTACTGCATGTACAGGAAAAGAGGGATTTTTATGGAAGAGCCAAAGAAATGGGATATTGAAAAGAATGATCATGGCAACAAGTCCAAGTTACATGAGTTGACTGCCCCAAATACCAACTCAACAATCCATTAATTAATTAAATTGCGATGCATTTCCATTTTCTTAAAATGATAATTACTCCAATCCAATCTTATTATCTTGAGGTTAATGAATAAACAAAGAAATTATCGCTCTTGATATCTATAATGATCCTGTGTAAATGTCCTGACAACATTATCAGTTCATTTAAATTTGATATCCTTTTAATAAATGAGTGCGGTTCTAAATGAATTCAACTATTAAAATTAATAAAGGATATAATTCTATCCAAATAAATGTGATTTGGTAATAAAATTTCATACAAAATGAATTGATTATTAAAATAATAAAAATGAATTGTTTTTAACATACCAAATAATGTATTTGTATAGATTTCAGTTCATTTAAAAAAAATTAATAAATGTCATAACAATCATTTTAATTCATTTTATTAATCAAATGAATTCAATATTATATTAATAAAATGAATTTAATTATTTCATGATTTGATACCAAACGCTATAAGAATTACTAATTCGGTAAAATTATGAACACTACTATAAAAAATATATAAAAAAATATATTATTTAACCACACCACCACTACCACGTGATGTTGGTGCCAAAGAGTCTTAAATATTTTCTTCGAACCTTATCATAGCAGTTGAACTTTGAATTTTTATTAATATATTTATTAACATAAGATAATCAATAAATTATATATTCATTAGTTTAGATATTTTCTTTAGTACATAAACATTACATTTGTTCAACTATGGTGGCACCTTAAAAGTATTACTATATAATTTTTTTATTTTTAATATCCCAATTCAAAATATGAATTAAAAAGGTACAAATGATCTCTTACCATTTAATGGTCGAGATCCTGGTATGATTCTATCATTCTCTGCACTATCAAAAATTTCTTTTTCAACACATCCAACGACCATCTCCTTCCACTCTTGGCCTCCAAGATTCATTTAATGCCTCTTTTCCCTCACCTGCAATCTCCATCCTTGCACTCCATGCACCTTCTCCCCTCACCGCATTTAATGCAACCCATCCCTCATCACTCGTCATCGTTCCGACTGCATCCTCGCCTCCACTGCCTCAAATGGCTATAAATAGTTGCCTCATCACATTCTCTTCCTCTCCAATTCAATAACGAAAAATCACTCACAAGCTCTCTCTAAAGTTGCTCTCTTTCAATAGTTGAAATTTGTTTCAACCTATTTAAATTTTCATTTTTAAACATTTTCGGTAATATTTTTCAAGGAACAATCGTTCGTTGTTTTGAAGAAATTAATTGCTATTTTGCTTTCAAATAATCTCTACTGATGTTCTAAATTAATCTCGTCGCTTTGCTTCGTCGAATTGCTAAACAATTTGAGCGAATTTTAAGTTTTTGTTCAATTAAAATTTAATTCGTTTTTATTTAATTAATCACTGTTTTCTTGAAATTAAATTTCTGTGTTCATTACGCTTCTTTTGATCGCAAAATTTCTTGTTTTGGTCACCTTTGGTCGGACCTTGGTCGCCGATAGTAGCGCTAGCGAACCAAGGAAGAAGAAGACTGTGCAGGAGAGGGTCGTTGGTTTTATTTGAATTTTGGGTTGTCTTTGTTTTGATAGATGGGCTTCTTGGCTGGCCTAAGCGGGAGTGAAGGAGAGGAGAGGCTGGCCCTTCTTGGCTGGCCCAAGCGAGAAGAGAAGGTGGGCTGCGTGGCAAAGCCCAATTAATTTTTTTTATTGGGCTACCATCCCTCGGCCATGGGCTTGATCCGTCCCTGATTCTACTTCTACTACTTCTATTTCTACTTCTTCAGCTACTGAGTAGAAAACTTAAAGGGGCAAAGGTAAGTGAAATCAATGGTTGTTTTAATTTGTGTGATCCCATTAAGTTGATAATCTTTTGAAAAAAGAGGGGTATATAAAAGAATGTACTCCCTTCGTTGTTAAATAACACGCTAGGAATTTTATGGATTAAGATCCCATCATTTTTTAAAGTAAAATTGTAATTACGTTTAATTCGAATCAAATGTTTTTTTTTTAATATTTCCCAAGTAATGTTAATTACTCCTCTACTAATTAATCTGAACTAATTGGCTGATTTAGTGGAGTAGTAAGTAGGATAAGATTGGCTAATTAAATGAGACGATGATACCAAAGCCATTTGAATTAAATCTAGAGTGATTTAGTACCGTTTTCTTTAGGCAATTAAGAATAATTAATTGTTTTTTAATATTTTTTCTAAACAAGAAAAAAGATTAGACCATCACTTCTCTCCCGCCACATCAGCTTAACACCCAACCAAATCATCAAATAACACCCACTTTTCTTTTAACTTCACAGCAGGGTTTCAGTGTGTTATTCACTTTCTCTCCCTTCCACATCATTTAATCATATACCCCACCATATTTTTCATTTTTTTTCTTATTAAATTTATAGTTACTATAATAATTATTTTTATAATATAATAAATAATATATTTTTAATATAAATTAATTAAATTTCATAATTTTTTTTCAGATTTCAAAAAATATATACTTTTTTAATACAATAAATAATATAATATTTTTTAAGAGTAACATATGATATTATTTATCACTCAGTAAATCAAACATATATAGATTATTGCAAACGAACAAGAAAATACACACAAAATAAGCTGGTAAACTTGAGAAATAATTTTTTAAAATTTAATCAAGAGTTGTTCTAAATTTATTCCAGATGTACTCGACGAGATCCTTTTTCAACTGAATATATTGTGCTCTATCACGTAGCTCGGCTCTAGTATGAATATATGATTCGGATCGGCCTTGGACATGCACTTCATATTGAAGCAGCACTTGCGTTTGCACATTGAACAAGGAGCTAAACCCGGGACTATCCGACTGATCGAAGTCGATATTTTCCCAATTTCGTGAATATGTATCTCATTCATCCTCCACAATCATGTTATGTAAAATAATGCACGCCCTCATTATTTTACCTAAGACATCGATATCCCACATCCTGGCTGGTTGGCGAATAATGGAAAAGCGTGCTTGGAGTACCCTAAATGCACGCTCCACATCCTTCCTACATGATTCTTGTTGTTTGGCTAACAATTGCGCTTTGTTTCCTTGGGGTAATTGAATCGACTGGACGAAGACATGCCATTTAGGGTAGATTCCGTCGGCAAGATAGTATGCAAGATTGTACTGCCGGCCATTCACAGTGTAGTCCACCGTTGGAGCTTCACGAGACTCAATGTTGTCAAAAACTGGTGACCTATCTAGTACATTTATGTCGTTCAATGTTCCGGGCAAGCCAAAAAAAGCATGCCATATCCACAAATCATAGGATGCCACTGCCTCGAGGATAACTGTTGTCGTGCCCTTGTGTCCACTAGTAAACTGCCCTTGTCAAGCCTTAGGACAATTCTTCCACTGCCAGTGCATGCAATCGATACTTCCAATCATTCCGGGGAAACCACGCTCCTGACCAACTCGGAGTAACCTTTGCACGTCTTCCACATTTGGCCGTCTTAAGTATTCATCTTGAAACAAGACAATTATTCCTTCGCAAAAATTACGAGTGCACTCAAGTGCAGTGGTTTCTCCAATCTTCACATACTCATCACAAGTATCCCCTCCATATGCGAGCATACGCATGGCAGCTGTACACTTCTGGATAGGCGTCAAACTAAGCTTGCCCGCATGATTCCACCTTTGAGTGAAGTAGTTGTCGTAGTTTGATAAAGCTTCTACAATTCGGAGAAATAGTGATCTTCTCATTCGAAATCTTCTTCTAAATTTCATTTCAGTGTAAGTGCATGGCTCGTCGAAATAGTCGGCCATGAGCCTTTGATGGGCAGCTGCATGATCCCTGCTTATAGATTTTCTCTTATGTGATCGATTGTTTCGCCTCTGCAGCTCTTCAAGAAGTTCTTGTTGCCTATCGAGTATAGATTCTTCCAACTCCCATTGTCGTTGGATCTCTTCGAGACTGAAGGTATCTATGGGTAGATCCATTGGATGATAAGAAGAAAAAGATTTGAACTGAAAAGTTTTAAGTGGTATTCATATGATGTGTAATACCATTTTTATAATGAATGGTCTTCGAACTCCAATCAGTTCATTTAATTTAATTTAATTCAATCTGAAGATAAGATATAGAGGTGGGGACGTTCTTATCTCTTCAGAATCTCGAGTGTTGTGTTTTGTTCAGAAGGTAGTGGGGGTGGGGACGTCATTATCTCTTCAGAATCTCGAGTATTGTGTTTTGTCATGATTAAATCAGAAGGTAGTGGAGGTGGGGACATTCTTATCTCTTCAGAATCTCGAGTGTTGTGTTTTGTTCAGAAGGTAGTGGGGGTGGGGACGTCGTTATCTCTTCAGAATCTCTAGTGTTGTGTTTTGTCATGATTAAATCAGAAGGTAGTGGAGGTGGGGACGTTCTTATCTCTTCAGAATCTCGAGTGTTGTGTTTTGTCATGATTAAATCAGAAGGTAGTGGGGGTAAAGACATTCTTATCTCTTCAGAATCTCGAGTGTTGTATTTTGTCCTTATTAAATCAGAAGGTAGTGGGGGTGAGGACGTATTTATCTATTCAGAATCTGGGGGTAGAGTCATGTCTAATAAACTCTCTTATTCAAACGAAATTATTGAAATGAACATACACTTTCACGACCCACAAATTATTCAAAATAACACACAATTCGAAAATAAAACACACAATTTGAAAATAAAACACACAATTTGAAAGTAAAACATACAATAACAAACTAGTTCTCAAACAACTCCTTCAGTAGCATCTTATACATATTTTCATCTACAGCATCACGATCTTCTTTGGTCTTCAAGGATAGGAATATCTCCATCTTCCTAACACATGCATACTCCAACATAGCTGATGCAGTACTAGCCTTGGATTGTTCAAGGTTTTCACGAGCACGGGCTAAATTAGATAACTCCTCCTCAATAGCAACCTTTGATTTTCTAGATGTCGATGAAGCTCTAGCTTTCTTCTTTGTTGCATCCCTACCTTCTGAACGTACAATGGAAGGAGCTGGGGAATCAACGTCATCGCCACCACTTTTTCTCTTCGATCAGCTACTTGCAGATTCATTTGCTCCTAGCATATATCTGGGTTGGTCGCGAACCAACTTCCACTCTTCTAGCAAGGAAAACCTATTACCTTCGCACTCTTGATACAACTCTAGACCCTTGGCTATGTAGTCGTCATCGGACCAACCACTACACCTCACTCTACATGCTCTACTGTAATAACCAATAAAACTATTTTTTTTTTATTGATCATACGAAAATGACTTTTGCACTGTATCCCTGACCTCTGTTTTCCACCTTGGAAGTTTTCATTCACATTGTCTGCAATTTTCCCCCATAAAGTATCACCATTTTGATTCGTCCCCAATTCACTATCATTACTAACGTGGAAATAACCAGTTAATAAAGATTTGTTCTCTTCTGTGCTCCAAGTGTGGTAACCTGATCTCTTGGCTGATTGTTGGGTTGGAGCAAGAAAATTGAGAGGGGTATCCCCATCAACATTTCCTATAGATATTTGTGTGGAAAATTCTAGGAAATCACTTGATCCACTACTGAAATGGGGTGTGTTTGGCTCATTAGTTTGTTCACTGTTTGGATAGCGTACAGGAGCGGGAACATAGCTGTTTCCAGGAATAGGTTGATAGCCATAAGGCATATAAGGATGATTATACGGGTATTGCATGCCAAAATTTAGGGGCATCATATACTGCAATCCAAAATTAGGCTGCATCCCCGTATTCTGAGGATTTTCTGGGCATTGAATGTTTGGGTTTGGAGGTCGCATATTTGGATTTTGAGCTTGGTTAGAGAAATTGTAATTTGGAAAAAAATTATAATTTTGTGAAGGATCCATGAAAGAGCTTGAAAATTGTAAAAGACTCAGATTTTTTTTGGTGTCCAAATGACACAAACACAAGCTCTATTTATAGATCTCAAAAAATAAAAATAATGGTATATTTTTTTAAATTATTTTGAGTAATTATTATAAAAAAGGCATTTAAAAAAGAAGAAAATGGAAAAAAAAATGTAAAAAACTCTAATTTTTTTTAGTGTCCAAATAATACAAACCTAGTCTCAATTTATAGATCTCAAAAAATTAAAAATAATGGTATATTTTTTATAAAATTATTTTCAGTATTTATTATAAAAAAATCCATTTAAAAAAAAAACTGGCACTGGGGGTCCCACTGTCAGAAAAATCCGGTACCAAATACGCGACAATTGATCCCTAAAAATCCTTTGCTGCACCAAATACTCCCTCCAATAATCCATTGCTGCTGATGGTCTTATAGATCTTTTAGCATCCATTCAGATTTCAAAATTCAACTAATCTCATCAATCAATCTATCGATTAATTAATTCTACCCAACAATCAATTAAAACAAATCGAAAATCTCTCCATATCTTTTACCCATAATTACTGTTACATATTTTCTGTTGTAAGCCTATAAAAGGCATTTTTAGTGTTATCAATCAATCAAACTGCAAAAAGAAATGCACTCAAAACGTGTTTAATCAATCAAACTGCAAAAAGAAATGCACTCAAAACGTGTGCTAAGTATTTTTTCACGTCTCTCCAATAGTGGGAGTTAATGGATGGGAAATCTCAAGGAGAGCACTTCTCCTTACTTGTGATCTCTTTTTATTCTATACGTTTGCATGTCTCTCCATTATTTATATCCCTTGGAACTTGTAAATGCCCACTTCAAACTTCTTCTTATTCTTCTTCTACCCTTGTCGCTCCTCTTTGTCTTCACTTATATATTGTACACTTGACAGTGGGAGTCATGGGTAATTAATACTTTTCAGCTAGTTAATTAATTAGAATTAATTAAAAGATTTTGTTCTAATTATAATCTAATTATTCACATATTTAATTACATGGGTGTAGTGAAAAGGCAATGCATACCAAGTGAAGATGAGACAATTGAAGAGTAAAATTATGTATGGAACGCATGAAAAACCTTCTGTGCTCCTATTTCTCACCACCCACGTATGGTTTAATAATATATATAATTAAATTGAATATATTTTATTTGTAGAATAACATTCGTAAGGGTGGTGAGGAAGAGGAGCAGAGAAGGTTTTTCACTTGTCATTTTTCTCATTCCTGGCTAGCTCCTTGTGGATGGTGTACGGACTGCTGAGCCATGATCTTTTCCTTGCGGTCCGTGTTTATTAATTTTATTTAATATATATGTGCAATTAGATTTCTCTTCAATTTATTTCTAACTAATATAAAGTATAAACTATTGATTTTTAATATAAGTTCTATTTTATGTGATTTGTAGTCCCCAAACTTAGGCTTGCTCCAGCTGGTGCTGTACTGCATGTACAGGAAAAGAGGGATTTTTATGGAAGAGCCAAAGAAATGGGATATTGAAAAGAATGATCATGACAATGGAGATTTAATTATTACTAAACATCCTCAATAAATAAAAAACTCCAATTTTTTAAATTTTTTTGAATAATTTTTAGATTTTTCATCATCTTTTTAATTTTATTTTTTATACTTTTTTTTGAATTGTAGTCAGAAAAATGGAGATTTAATTATTACTAAACATCCTCATTAAAAAAAAACTCCAATTTTTTTAATTTTTATAATTTTTTGAATAATTTTTACAGTTTTTATATTCTTTTATTTTTCTTTATTTTTCAAATTATTAAAAAATATTATCAGAAAGAAAATTCATTCTCCATTTTTATGAATTTTATATTTTATGACTTTTAATAATATTTAAATTTTGGGTCACTAAACATCTAGGGTTAAATTTTGAGTATACAAACATGAGGAATTAATTTATACACCTTAATAACTTTAGAATATTTTTAAAAATTATTTGTATAATAACGTAATATATGTCGCATTATCATTTCACTTGGAATATATGACAAGATGTCACGTTAATACAACATTTGATGATGTTTTAATTATGGTTTAAGTTTTGAGTTACCCCAAATAACATGGAAGGGAATAAGAGATAATTATGGCTGGTAGGTTAATACTTTCTTTATTTTATTTTATTATTATTATTATTTATTAAGTCCTGTTAACAGTGGAGGATAATGTTGATGATATATATAACTAAACTTTTCTTTTGACTTTCTGTTACTAACTTCTTCTTTTTCTTATTAACATTAGAGAAAATGATAAGGAATCCCATCAGAACCTGAAATAATTAGACGTGTAATGAAACATGAAGAAGATGCGTGCGTGAGGGCGCAGGCATCCATGCTTTAAAAGGGAATTGCCAGCTTTTTGCATCAGTCTACTAATTTTACATTTATAAACTATAATTTAGAATTTGTTTATTAACATATATGTATATGTAGTGTCTGTCTCGTATTTTTGATTTTTTTTGTCAGAATATCGGGGTTCGTATCCATCTTATATTTGTTATGTTTAATATTTAGAAAAGACCATAAAATCACCCTATGTTTGTAAAAATATCACATATTTATAATTGAGTTAAATAAAACTCCACGTTTGTTAATTTTAACCGATCACACCATATTTTTAAAATTACCTTAAAATTTGTTTGATTTTTTAAAAAAAGAAAATTTATTTATTAAAAAAAATGACGTCGGCTAAATTTAAGGTCAATTTATTTTTAAGAGTCAAATAAGTTTTAAAATAATTTTAAAAATATGGTGAGATCGGTTACAATTGACAAGCGCAAGATTTTATTTACCTCAATTATAAACATGTTATCGTTTTCAGACATTTGTACATTTGGTACAAATGTGGGTGATTTTATACTTTTTTAGTAAATATTTTGAGAGTAAATAGTAACTTCTACATTAAATTGTTCTTAATGTTCCAGATATTCGAGATCAATATTCCCTTCTATAACTTTCAAAAAAAAAAAAATCCCTTCTATAAGTAAGTGTTGCAACCAAAAGCAACCTCACACTTTTGCCCAGTTCCTCCGATCAATAATTTCATTTCAGCCTGTTCATCACTACTACTCAAGAAAGTACAGTTATGAGCACTTCTTCAATCTCCATGGAAGAGCTCAGCCTCAGCAGCAGCAGCAGCAGCTCACCTCACCATCAACTAGACCCATTTGCACCAGAAAACTCCATTGTCACTCCATCTTGCATGCCCATCACATCTTCTTACAACGACCGAATCCGCCCCCTCCTTGACGCGGTTGACAAGCTCCGCCACTTCAATGTCACCGAACAAGGCATTCAGCTCCCGACCATTGTCGTCGTCGGCGACCAATCTTCGGGAAAGTCCAGCGTCCTCGAATCACTCGCAGGGATCAGCCTTCCTCGTGGGCAGGGGATCTGCACCAGAGTGCCATTGATTATGAGGTTGAAGAATCACCAGAGCCCCAAACCGGAGATTTCCTTGGAATTCAAAGATAAAAAAACTGTCATTTCCGACGAAACCCATGTAGCTGATGCCATAAATCTTGCAACATGTGAGATTGCAGGTTCTGGAAATGGGATTTCTAGAGAAAAACTAACTCTGGTTGTGAAAAAACAGGGTGTTCCTGATTTGACCATGGTTGATCTCCCTGGAATCGTCAGAGTAGCTGTTCATGGTCAGCCTGAAAACATATACGAGCAGATTGCAGAGATTATAATGGAGCATATAAAACCTCAAGAAAGCATAATCTTGAATGTTTTGTCTGCTACCGTTGATTTTCCTACTTGCGAATCCATCAAAATGTCTCAGCAAGTGGACAAAACGGGGGAGAGGACTCTGGCTGTGGTAACCAAAGCTGATAAGTCCCCAGAAGGGTTGCTGGAGAAGGTCACTGCAGATGATGTGAATATCGGATTGGGTTATGTTTGTGTTCGGAATCGAATCGGAGATGAGTATTATGAGGAAGCAAGGGAGCAAGAAGCTGCATTGTTCGCTAACCATCCACTTCTGTCCAAGATTGATAAATCTACAGTAGGTATTCCTATCTTGGCTCAAAATTTGGTTCAAATTCAAGTTAGAATTATAAATAAATGCTTACCAGACATTGTTAGGAAGATAAATGAGAAGTTGGATGGAAACATGTTGGAGCTGAGCAGAATGCCTCAGAAAATGTCAACTCCTGCTGATGCCATGGTAGCTTTCATAGGCATAGTTGGTTCTTTCAAGGAGTCTTTGAGGAAAGTTCTTGTTGGTGGTGAATATGATGGACACTCAGATGACAAGAACATGCATTTCACAGCTAGATTGTTCGAAATGTTGAATGCTTTCTCCTTGGAGCTTCACAGTTTTCCCGAGAGCGATCCGCGGAACAACTTCCTGATGGATGAAATTGGAGTTTTAGAAGAAACTAAAGGGATTGAGCTTCCTATTTTCCTTCCACGTGCTGCCTTCCTTGCAATCTTGAGGAAGAAAGTTGAGGGTATATCAGGGTTGCCAGTTGGTTTTGTTGAGAAAGTTTGGGATTACATGGAAGAGGTGATCATGTCTGTTCTAATGCAACACACAGAAAACTATCTCCAAATTCGATCAACTATCCGTCGATCCTGCCATAATCTTGTAGCTAGCATGAAAGGGAAGTCCAAGAAATGGGTTTTGGAGATTATTGAGATGGAGAAAGCTACAGATTACACTTGCAATCCTGAATATGAGAGCGATAGGAGCAAGTTGATGGTTCAGCAGCAGACATTCTTGACACAAATGAGAAACAGTTGTTATGCTAATGTCAAGATTGAAAGGTTTGCGGGGGAATTGAGGGTGGCAGATCTTAGGGCTCATACCCATGTTTTGGGTAAGGCTTTCGAGCTGAAAGCCGCGATGGTTGCTTACTGGAAGATTGTTGTGAGGAGGATTGTGGATTGTGTGGCCTTGCATTTGCGGCTGGGTGTTCAAAATGTTGTGAATGGTGAGATGGAGATGGAGATCATGAAAGAGGTGAAAGATGGTGGAAATGTGGAAAGATTGTTGGAAGAACCTTCTTCTGTTGCTGCTAAGAGGGAGAAGCTGAATGCAAGCATCAAGTTGCTGAAGGAATCCAAGCAAGTTCTTGCAAACATCATGGACAGAATCGAAACTGAGTGATAGAAAGCTAGAATGGTGATTGATTCTGGTGATTAGGGGATTTTCTTTTTCGCTTGTTTTATGTGTGTTGTGGTGGTTAAGGTGTTTTCTTTTTGCTTGTTTCTTATGTTATGACAGTATCTACGTGCAGCATTAGTTATGAAGTATGAAGTATGAACCATGGTTTGTTCGTATGTATTTTTCTGAATTCTAAAGGTTGTTTTTTACTTTTGTCATCCTGAAGCTTACAACAAGTGAAGTCATATATGGTTGTTGCGGTGTTTATTAAAACCGGGCCGAAGTAACGAATCAGTAAATCGAGCAAGAAAATCGGTTTGATTCAACCTATTAAACTAAAAATGCAGAAAATTACAACCCAACTGAAATCGTCCATACGCAGACAAGTGCGTATTACTGTCATGAAAATTATAAATAATAGAAGCTGTGTTCGAAATCTTACTGCTATCTCTCTTATCTTCCCTATTACAAAAAGGGGCAAAAAACATTATGGACTGAATTTGATTTGAGCTAAAGCCGTGAAGCGGCCAGATTCTCAGTTTTGGGGTTGGCTCAGTTGGGTATTTGGGCTGGACATGGATTTTCAATTTTTTTCTTCTATAACAACCGGGAGTTTTCTTTTATTAAAGAAAGTACTTACTTGTTACAATAGAGGGAAAAAATCATTTATTTAAATGGAAAAAAAGGAATAAAGAAATCATTTTAAAGCTTTTAAAACGTTTGTTATCCAAACCCAACAACGAAATAATAGAATCAGCAAGATTGTGTTTAAAATGTATTTAATTATTATTACTCATAGTCGAATTTCATATCACCGATCAACCTTATATATATTTTTTATATTTATTTATGTATGTATTAACTTATTTATAAAGACATGTATGCTTACTCATTTAACCAAAATATATATATATATATATATATAATTTTTTTTATAGGTTTTGATCCTTATTTGATTAAAGCAACAAAGTTAATTATGTTTGCATTGTTCCCGCCAACTAAAATTGACTCGGATCACTAAAACAATAAGAAAAAATTATAACAAACTCAAAAAATATTAAAATCAGAAAAAATATAATAAAAACAATAAAATGCTGAAAAAATATAAAAAAATAAAAAAAATCAGAAAATATAATAAAAAAATAAAAGATGGAAAATGTATAAAAATCCATAAAATTAAAAAAATAGAAAAAATATAATAAAAACAATAAAAGATGGAAAACATATAAAAATCCAAAAAAATATAAAAAATAGAAAAAATCATAAAAAAACACATAAAAAGCTCCAAAAAAAATATTTTAAAATGTATACAAAAATTATTTTCTCTGATTTTTATAATTTATTTGAATTAAATATATCTTTTAGATTTTTTTAAATTTTTTCTGCAGTTTCATTGTTTTTATTATAATTTTTCTTAAGTAATCATAATTTTTGAATTTTTTATATTTTTTAATAAAAAAACTTGTTTTTTTAATATTATAGGGATCGAATTTGTTGAATCACCAATTCGGTTTGGGTCGTTCTGGTTTTGATAACACAAGGTTAAATTATTATTTATTATTACGGATCTAACATCTGACCTACCTGCTAAACGAATTAAAAGTACCAGTAAGATGTCAAATTCAAACTCAAATTTTATTTTATTTAGTAAAAAATGAAGCGATCCATTTTTTTAAGGGTTGAGTCAGACCGACGCACCTATTTAAAAGGTCAAAAGTCATGACCCATATCCGTTTTAAATGGGTCCGGTACAGGTCGAGCTAACAGGCTAGACTCATTCTACCAAGTGCCACCCCTACTAATTTTCCTATAAACTATAATTTTGAATTTGTTTATAACATATATGTATATGTAGTGTCTGTCTCATAATTTTTAACTTTTTTTGTCACAATATGAATTAAGTCATTTTTTGGCACCTGTACATTATTTGACTGACTCATTTGACACTTCTTTCGGTCAAACGGTTTAAAAGGCACCTCTACTTGAAAGATATGACTCATTTGGTACTCGCCATTGACGCCGTTTGTTCTCCACCGTTAAATACTGATGTGGCACGCCACGTGGCATGATACGTCATCAACATGATGACGTCGCATGCCACATCAGTAAATATTAATTAAAGTATTTTTTTTTCTCTTCTTTCTTTTTTCTCTCTCTTTTTCTTCCCCACCAACCCCACCCCTATCCTCCTCCCAATCAATTAAAATCAATTAATCAGCAACCACCATTTGATTCAAATCTTATCAAACATCCAAAATATTAAATAATCAGTGATCCTTTTTAGCACGATTAAATCAAGAAACAATCAATTTGTGAAAAAACAAGAACGGATCCGGATTTGTTCATATAAAATCCGGATCCGTTCATCACGACCCGAATCCGTTCATAACCAAATCTGGGTCCTTCAAAATCCGGCCAAACCACCATCACTCTCACCCTCATCCATTGCTGCTGACAACCTCACTCCCCTAAAATCCGACCAAAAACAAACTCATCATCACCACAATACCAACCAAACTCCTCTGCAAAATTAAAATTAAAACCATCAATGCCCAGCCACATCACCACAGTACCAACCAAAAATCACCACCCAATCCAGCCCCAACACCGAACCACCCCACACCTCCTCCAAACTACCCGTCGCCGCTGCCACCAAACCACCACACAAAACCCATCTCCTTCTCGCTCAAAAATCAAACCCACAACAACTACCCATAACCGCCACCTCTCCACCGAGTATTTGTGTGTATGGTATTTTGTTCTTCTAAGAGCAAAGAGGAAGGGAAGAAAACAAAAGAGAGAAGAAGAGAGGAAGAAGAAAGAAAAGAAAAAAGAGAGGAAAAGAGTGAGGTCGTGTGAAAGAAAGAAAGAAAAGAAAAAAAGAGAAAAGAAAAAAAAAGAGAGAGAAAAAGGAAAAAGATTTTTTTTTTGGCATGTGCCACATCAGCATTTAATGGTGGAGGACGGACGGTGTTAATGGCGAGTGCCAAATGAGTCATATCTTTCAAGTAGAGGTGCCTTTTAAACCGTTTGACCGAAAGAGATGCCAAATGAGTCAGTCAAATAATATACAAGTGCCAAAAAATGACTTAACCCGTCACAATATCGGGTTCGTATCCATCATATATTTGTTATGTTTAATATTTAGAAAAGACCATAAAATTACAAATGTCTAAAAAATACCACATGTTTTTAATTGAGTCAAATCTAACTCCACATTTGTCATTTTAACCAATCACATCATATTTTTAAAATTATCTTAAAATTAATTTGATTTAAAAAAATATATTTATTAAAAAAAATAACTGTCAGATCAATTTAAGATCAATTTATTTTTAAGAATCAAATAAATTTTAAGATAATTTTAAAAATATGGTAAGATCGATTAAAATTGATAAACGCGAGGTTCTATTTGACTCAATTATATACGTGTTATCGTTTTTTTCAGACATTTAGTACAAATGTTGGTGATTTTATAATTTTTTACTAAATATTTTGAGAGTAACTAGTAACTTCTATGGTTGTTCTTAATGTTCCATATATTCGAGATCAATATTCCCTTCTATAAGTAAGTGTTGCAACCAAACTCCAAAAGCATCCTCACACACTTTTGACAAGTATATAATTTCTCCATGCTCCTCCATTAATACCATTAGTACCTAATAGACTAATAGTTAATTAAACAAAAAAAACCTGGGAGGTAATTGAATAAAAAATCATAAATATAATGGAGTAATTAAACAAACAATCGATTAAATTACTTTCTGCGTTCGAATTTAGCTGTTGTAAGAGGGAAGTGAACAAAAACAAGGAAATGATTATTATTGCAATTAATTTGCATTTTCTATTATAAAAGAAAACTTATATTTTCTACCAATTGTGTAATTGTATTATTTTACATTAAAAACTGAAAGCTAAGTGTATTTGGTTAAATTACACATTGGATCCTTCTATTTTTATTCTAGTAACTCATTGAGTCCTTGTATTTTTATTTTGATGGCATTGAGATTCCTTGTGCTGATACGGCATACAATAGGAAATTTTTTCCGACGATTGATTTACACCTCACGACTAAATAATATTTACTTGTCCACCTTATATGCCACATCACTAACCACGTCGAAATTTAATTTTCTAGAAAAAATATTTTTCCATCTCTTTCTAATTTTCAATAAAGAAAATGATGTGGGCCCACTCCCATCGTCCGAAGAAATTTCCCTATTGGATGTTGTATTAGCACAAGGAACTTTAAGGGTTACCGGAGTAAAAGTATAATGACTCGAGAAAATAAATAAAAGGACTCAATAAATCATTTGCAGTTAAATAAAGTGATTCATAGTGTAATTTAACCAATGTATTTTTAAATTATAAAATGTAATTCAACAACTAAAAAAAAAAAGGAAAAGAGTCTTCTACTACAATTATACCCGAATGTAGGGAGTAAATGTTTAAAATATACAGGGTAAAATGACATTTAACTAATTCCAATTTCCTTTTGTGAATGGTCGTTAATTAGATTTTTTTCCCTTTTACCAATATATTATTTATATTTAAATACCGAAACCCTGCAATATCAAATTGTCGCCAAATCATGAGATCTTGAATTTCTAATTAAGATCTTGCAGGTTAGGAATGTTTTACATTAGAGTTTTTCAATTTTTCCAGGTTTTCTCATTTATTTAATTTATATTTTTAAAATATCATAATTAATCATTTACATAATTTTAAATACCATATTCTTACTAACAAAAGTAAATCAGTACCAATCAGTTTTAATTTTAATTTTTTTTCCCGATGAATATAATAGATTATTTAAATCTAAATGATATTTTCTTCAATAACCAAAAAAAAACTACAATCTAAATCTAAATCTATTATGTTATATCCCATCAAATGATTATTATTTTATTTTTATTTTTTGTATATTATTATTAGAATTAAACCTAAGGTATTGCATAGGGATGACAATTGGGCGGGTATGGGCGGGTATGGGCATGTTAAAACGGGTATGGACGGGTATGGGTAAATACCCAATTCATACCCGCTTTAACATACCCATTATTACCCATACCCAATATACCCAATACCCAATTGGGTATGTAATGGATATCCAATTCACCAAATTATTTTATTTTTTTATAATTAAAGAAAAATTTACTATTTAAGTTCGTTTTCATCATTTTGGCTCGTTTTTTTTTTATTTGGTCTCATTTTTTTATTTTGGCTCGTTTTTTATCATTTTGGCTCGTTTTTCTCATTTTTTATCGTTTTGACTCATTTTTTTACCATTTTGGCTCGTTTTTTTACTGTTTTTCTCATTTTTTACTGTTTTGGTTCATTTTTTAACCATTTTTGCTCGTTTTTACCATTTTTGTTCGTTTTTACCGTTTTGGCTCGTTTTTTTTTTGCATATTTAATAAATACATATCTAATAAATAATTCTGCACCCATCATATTTACCATACATTGTTGTGAACTGGACAAGACCTAATTTAATTTCTCGACTACAATAATTAAATTTCAATGTAAATGAAGAAAACGTACCTGAAGCCTTTTTTTTTTAAAAGAAGAAAAGTAGAGTTAGTGCAATTAATTGAAATGTCATTTTCTTACCCAAAATTAAAAGGATCAAATATTGCTGGATTTGGTTTCTTTTTCTTGGTAACCACTGATTTGGGTCATAACTAAGTTGTTAGCTCATTCCATACCCGCAAGCAATTAATAGATATCTAGTAATAACCTAGAACAGTAGAAATTAACAAAAAAAGGTTCTTTCAGGAGAGTTGTAGTAATTATGACAGAAAATTAAGAGATTACATGGTTAAATCAACAAAGCAAATCCTATCGAGGTATAAATGCAGCAGAAACGAAATATAATGCAATAACTGATTGTATAAGAAGAAGGTGACAGTATAGAGTTTCCAACTGAACATTCTCTCTTTAAAAGGTAAAATGCTGTGCAATAGACATACCTTCCGATCAATCAACATTGGTGTATCTTCCACTCGATTCTCATTGTCCAGATTTGAAACATCATGAAACTGAAAAGACCTAACATTTCACTAAGGTGTCAGGCTTTCAAATAAGTTATGAGGATTTCCCATTGTTGCCTTTCAAATTGATCACTGCAAGCTCTTGCTCAACAAATTCACCGGCATGGATCGGAGGATATTTAGTAGCAAGTGGAGAAAGCACTAAAGAATGGTGGAAGTGTCTAAAAATTTACCAGGAGGTAACCAGTGTTCTCCTTAGTGCATCTGTCAAAGAAAGCACTAAAGTTGATGCTCAAGTAGTGAAATTATCTAGCCTTGTGGAACTCAAAAAAAGGAAAAAAAGGGCAGCTATAATTGGCACAGATTCTCAGATTCAATTCGTACTAATTGAAATTAAATAAACAAACAGCATGAAGAAGTAGCTTAAACATTAGGTTATCATAAAGTTAAAAGTTTTCGGGAGGTTAGCTCAGATAAATTGGACATGAATTAAGGATCACCATTTAAAGAGCCGTGGTAACTTTGCACATTTAAGTGACAACCTGCACAATCAGTTACGACCTAACAACCCGGGAAGGCCCTCTGTTTCAATTGCCAAACAAGAATCAAATACGAAGCATAAAAGTTCAAGCTTGAATGAACAAATGTTAAAGTTAGAAGAGGATTTTTGTGAAACACAGCACCAAATAAAAAGCAAAGTGCTCCCGCGGAAAAGAGCTTGCATGTGCCCATCACATCTTGAGATAGTAAAGTTAATACATTCCCGCCGAAGGTAGAAACAAATGATATCCATTAGCAAACAATGATAGCCTAGCAATTGTTTGCTGAACTAAAAAGTAGCAACATTATTCGTTTACATGGTTCAAATCAATTGTAATTATCTCTAAAATTAGCAAAACTTCACCTGATTCATGAGGGAAGTAAAAGCATCCTTCGGCAGACCAAACCCAATTGCAGCCATTTCAGCAACAACCTAGGAGAATAGCCAATGTCAGACTAATTACCATGTAAACTAGTATAATCAAGCCCAAGAAACACAGATCACCATTACCTCCACAGCAGAAATCATCTTATACCCCCATGAATCCATAGTATCTTTCCATTCACTAAACCCCTCTGGTATTACAGGTTCAGCATTAAGTTCCTAAAAACACAAATTCCACATTATCCAACATCAACAAAACCAAACAAAAACAGAGATTAAATCAAAACAAAACAAAACAAAAAGAATCGAAACATATACCTTAAACCTCGTGTCCGACGGCCGTGAACCCACTCTCCACATATACCGCCACTTTGGATCGGGCCCATTTGGTATGGACGTGACCCGATGATTTAATCGGGTCCGAGCTTAGATTATGGGCGATCTTCAGATACGGGGAGAGATCTATCACCGGTATGATTCAATCTAGGTCGGAGAAGAAGGAGAGGCGAGCCGGAGAAGAAGGAGAGGCGGCGAGGGTTCTGGTCGGAGAAGAAGGAGAGGCGAGCCGGAGAAGAAGGAGCGGCGAGGGTTCTGGTCGAAGTGGAAGCAGAAACTGGACCCAAACGGGTATCATACCCGGTTATACCCGAACGGGTATGGGTAATATCCAAACTATACCCAGTCAAACCGGGTATAGTTTGGGTATTACCCGGTCAAAAAGCTATGGATATGGACGGGTATCCGAGTATACCCGTTGCCATCCCTAGTATTGCACGATGCATGATGCATCTACCAATGTCCTAAGTCCTAACTAATCTAAGTATCTAACCCTCACTAAAATTGGACATGCCAACCAAATCCAACCTACACTCCAAAATCCAAGTATTTAAATCTGCTCCTACAAATCCAAAAATACAAGTAGTCCTTTCTTCTCCCCCATACCATGTTTAAATCAAAATTAAACGTATTATGTCAGAAGAATAAGTGGCAGAGGCCAACGTATGAAAATCTCAAACAAGGGTTTGATCATAACCCTTGCTTTGAATCGACTGTTGCCGTCAATGGAATATCTTTTTCCTCCAAATCTCGGTGGGAAACGCGTAAACAAGCCGAAGATGACGCGGCCAAGGTGGCCTACCAGTATTTCGTACTCCCAGCCCCTGTCCCAGCCCCTGTCCCAGCCCCATCCCCATCCCCATCCCCGGTCCCTTTCCACTTCGGAGCTGGAGAAGCAGCGGCTAAGCATCAACGCCGAGAGCAGCCAGGCTCCTCTACCGCAGCTAAGCGTCAACGCCCAGAGCAGCCAGCTGGCTCCTCTACCGCACCAGGCCTATTCTATTCAGAGACCAACCAACTCCTACAGACCCTGAAGGCCTCCCAGGAACAAGCTGTCACTCAGAACGAGGACATCCTTGAATCCCTGCAACTCTTGCACGAAAAGATTGACTATTACCTTGCACCACGTGACTCTTGACGATCAGAATCGATTCATCATGAGGAACGTTTAGGGACCTCACCCTTCTCCAGTATGCTCTGCTTTTGGATTTTAATTAATAAGTAGCTAACAAGTTTGATTGCCAATCTTGTTTTCGGATTGTTTTTTGTTTTTTTAAATCATGGAGTTGTCAGAGATTTCGGTTAAGGATTATGTTGTAATAAATTAAGCACTTGTTTCGTTTCAGTTGGTGTCAATTTTCCTATCTGTGTGTTTAATGCCTCATCAGATTATTAAGACACATGTTATGTGATTATATGTTATTTCCTTGATCGTTTGTTGGTTTGTGTTGCGTGAGTAGTGTCTGCATTGTGATCAGCTCCAATTTTGTTCGTATGAGGTGGTTTGCAACACACTGTTTCTTTTGATGCTCAAGACTTGGGGATCTTTTTCATTCAGATTTCACTCTTTTTTTATTCAGATATTTAGGTAATGGTAGTATGTTGAGCATTTGGTTCTCTTTTTTCTTGGTATGTGGAAATTGGAATGAATGAGCCAGTTCAGCAGTAGAACCTCTTAATTTACCCCTGGGTTGGAAAAGAACCTCACGTTTTTTTGGGTTTCTAAACCCTTGTAAACTAATTAGGGTTTTAGGATTCCTTTAAGAGAGTTAACCTTGAATTTGTCATCTTATATTGGTAAATCTTATTGCCAAGTTGTTGCATAATAGCCATCAGCGTCTTGAGATGTATTTGAGAAAACATGTTTCATCTTCTATATTATGTTGTTATTTATATGCTTGAATTTTGAACATTATCTACATGTAAGATCAATGAATTGATTGAATTTTTTCCCTTGATCTAAGTGCCTATCCCCGCTGTTGTAGCAGTTTTAATCCCATGTTCTTCTCTTCTGTGTGGTTTGATTTACTGATATGGTGAGGTTATGATGGTATGATTTCTGATTGTAGCATAGTTAGTGTTCGCCAAAGAGTGAGCGTTTATAACTTCGGCAGAAGTAGATCCTTTAATTAAATTTTAGTTGCTCTTAATCTTTGGGGTATTTGGTGTTTGTTTGATTTAGGTTGCTTTTGGCTTATATGATGAAATCAATCAATATGTAAAGATGAACTGGAAAGCATTGTTAACTTTTGTCTTCGTTGCTTTATGAGCTTACAATAGTGTATGGGATTCCTTTAAATTTTGATTTGTCTAGTGTTGATCAAACCACTGTCTTCAAGGTTTTTCCTGGTGGGGTTTTCTTTCTAAATAGTTCCAGGTACTGCTCTCATTAACAATCAATAGTGCAATAGTCCTAAACTAAGTTAATATCCGAGACATGGGTGGATGTTAAAAGAAATCTATGTCATGACCTGTGGATTCCACTAACATGCGAAAATGGGTTACATTCAACCGTTCTGGAAACAAAGTTGCCCTTTCCTTTTTTTCTTAAAATGCTCATTCGAGTGGGACTTGTGTTCTGGAAAGCATTATGTGTCATCAATCAAACCCATGGTGCTTTTTAAGCCACGTTGGTGAAGATGAATGAGAAGCACCCTAAACCATTAGGCTTTTGGATGAGTTTTCATATTGTAAAGCATCTCCTTTTCATATCAGGCTTTTGGATGAGTTTTCGGCCTGTGAGTTGCTTGACAATCCTAACTTTCAATAGGAAACTCCCGGCCAGCGTCTCAAAAACTAGGATAATTGGTTTCTTCCCTTCTCATTTACACGTTGCATTGATTTGACTCTCCTGTTCTGATATTTTTCCTCCCTGGTTGTTGGCATGGATATTGTGGAAGACACTAAGCTTGACTGAAAATCCATTTTTAAAAGTTTATTATGTTTCCTTACTCATCTTGATTTTAAATGGAAAGTTTTATCTTTTGCTTCTCTATTTTAGGCAATGCATGCAGCTCTGATGTACATTGCTGAGACAGCTCCAAGTCAGATACGTGGTCAACTTATTTCTCTGAAAGAGTTCTTTATAGTCCTTGGGATGGTTGTAAGTTCTTAAGTTTTTCCACTTAAAGGTGTATTTTAGGATTGTATGTTAGGTGCTGACTGCAGTTTGTGTGGCGTTTTTGTGATCCTTTCATCTTCAATACCTCATCTATTCAGCTCACTAATTGTGAAAACACTATATTTTGCAGGATGGTTATGGAGTTGGTAGCCTTTTGGTTGATTCTGTAGCTGGTTGGCGCTACATGTATGGTGCTAGTACTCCCTTAGCAGTCATTATGGGAATTGGAATGTGGTGGCTACCAGCATCACCTAGATGGCTTTTGTTACGTGCAATTCAGGGAAAAGGCAATGTGCAGAACTTAAAAGAAGCTGCAACACAGTGCCTGTGCCGGCTCAGGGGTGAAGCTATAGGTGACACTGCTCCTCAACAAGTAGATGAGATTCTTGCTGAACTTACGTTTGTTGGTGATGATAAAAAGGTTACTTTTAGCGAAATTTAGGGGTTTGATTCCTTTCGTCGTTGCAAATCTATACCACCGCTCTAGAATTTGATAGAATCTGAACCCGTAAATCTGCCTCAAGTCGAAGATAACCGGTGGATAATGGGTGTTGCAGCGAAGATCGCACCGTCGATGTTGTCATCGGACTTCTCTAATTTGGCGTTAGAAGCTAAGCGGATGCTCGATTGTGGCGCTGATTGGCTACACATGGACATCATGGTGAGTGATTAATCTGGTTTTAAGTACTGCTAAACGTATTGGGTGAGTAAATTAGTGGTTGTACATGGTAAAGCTGATTACTTTGTTTTGTTGTTCTCTGCAGGATGGGTAAAGTTCGATACTTTTCTTGGACTTTCATTGGGATTGTGATACTGCAAAGTTTGGTTATTTTCTGTTAATTGTAGAAATCCATATCTTTGTTTTTCGTTGCTGCGTGTTCTGTTTTTCTCATGAATAGTTTTTTTCTTCTTCCTTGTTTGTTGTTAAATGAGGCAAAAATTATTTTGCTTGAATACCTGTTTATCAATTATGAGGTTATTTCCAACTTTTGGTGTGAAAAAATGAAATTGGTTGTGGTTATTTGGTTCAAGTAAGTGATAGGAAGGTTTCTGAAAAGAATGTGAGGAAATGTTTGGAGTGATTTTAGTGATTAGATGCTAATAAATGATTCCTGTTCCATAAGCAAATTTAGTTATTTTTGTGGCTAGTTTTTGGTGGTTTGTGCTAATTTAGATGAAAACTAATGCTTTGAGCTTTTTGGTTGTTGTCTTACTGGTATGGGTTTATATTGTTTACTGTTCTTACAGGCATTTTGTTCCAAATCTGACCATCGGTGCTCCAGTCATTGAGAGTTTGAGGAAACATACAAAGTAAAATCTTTATGCCCTTCACTTATCCTTTGAATATCTGCATGCTTCAATTCTAAACGGTCAACCTTTCTCTTGCAGGGCTTATCTAGATTGCCACCTTATGGTCACAAATCCTATTGATTATGTTGAGTCTTTCAGCAAAGCTGGTGCTTCTGGATTTACCTTTCATGTTGAGGTATCTAGAGGTTGGTTGCACATTGATCTTTAATTTTTTTCATTGCTTTCATTTGGTTCTTAAATTCATATGGTTGTGACGGGGATATATTTGACGTTGAGCAAGAATAATACGAACTGCAATCGATATGGTGTTTAAGACTTTTATGTAAAATTTCAGGTTGAAGGTGAAAATCCTGTCGAAATGGTTCTTGTGATGACTGTAAAACCTGGATTTGGGGGACAGAAGTTCATGGCTGATATGATGGATAAGGTGCTTTGATGTTCCCCTTCTCCCTCTTTTTTCCCCAACTCATCTAGTGGCTTCTATGCATTATTGATTTCTGTAACTTTGTTTTAATGGATGTTTTGCACATTAAACATCTTTTGCAGGGACCTTTGACCATTGAACATCTTTTGCAGGGACCTTTGGCCTTCTATAAGGGCTTTATCCCAAATTTTGGCCGGCTTGGATCTTGGAATGTCATCATGTTTCTAACATTAGAGCAGGTACAGATTGCAAATGCTTTTTTATGCTAATGAACATTACATTTCCCCCATTGTGATTAATACATGCCCATGTACATTTGCATCTTCATCTCAGACTTCAAAAATTTGACACCCACTGTATCGAGTATGATACTGAATTTCTGAAAGCTAAAAAGATTGTTTCTGAGCTTGTCTTTCATCATCATACTGTACTTTATATATTATATGTGATCCCACAAGTGATCCCACAAGCAAGGAAATTCAGTGCATTGTTTTAACTGGCATTGTGTTGGAGTTGTGTTTGTATGAATGCATAAGCACTTGTTGGCATTTAAACAATTTACTGCATACAAGTAATCTGCCTGTAGATATACGCTTTTATAGGAATCATGTATTGATGAAAACAGAGTGATCTGGATTAAGCAGCAACAGTTTTGCCTGGAGTGAAAAGAAGAAAGGGTTGTGTGCAGTCTCAAGAACAAAATAAAGTTGAAGAGATTTCATCTCTGAATAAGCTTATCGCTGCTGCAGATGTGTACAATTTTTAAGGCTACTGAGTTACTCTTCATTTTTTAAGAAACTGTGTAGTTTCACCAGAATATTGTGATGAAAATGAAACTTTTGTACCAAATGCTCCTGTCTAACTTTATTGTTTTTTATTTGCTGCCTCAGTTGATGTTGTTGGGGTTATTTCCAATCGACAATCAATTTGCGCAGCAAACAATCTTATCCCAAGAATCAATAACCCCTACCAATCAAAAGCAATCAAAAATAACACAGAGATTTTTAACGTGGAAAACCTCAACAGGTAAAAAACCACGGGCACAAGCCAGTCAATCCACTATATGATGATCAATGTGTACAACCAAGCAAAATTCCTATCTCAACTATAGGAATAATCTGAAATACACCACTATCACCAATAGTACCAATCAAACAATCCAATCAATCAATCCGAGAAAAACAAGAGATATGAGAATAGAGAACCAAAACCAGATTTCCACTGCTTCAATCGGGACAGGATTTCTACCACACCAGATAACTTCTCACTGATCCAACCGTTCAGATTGAAGAACCAGAAGTCATGCACCTGCTGTCCAAATTTCACCCAGATCCAACGGTGAACGAAGTCGCTGCGACGATTCTCCCGCAGCTGCACAGAGTTTGACGAAATCTATTTTCTCTCTTCTCTCTCAAAGGATGCTCAACCGCAACCCTCTATCACAATCTCTTAGGATGCTCAACAGCAACCCTAACACAATCTCTCGGGATGCTCAACAGCAACCCTAACACAATCTTTCTCAACTCAATCTCACATCTAGATTGAGGAGACCACGCTAGGGAAATCTCCCCCTCACATTTTTCTCTCTCTGTGTTTCTTCTCCTTCTCTCAACCTGAGCCACCATATATGTATATTAGTAGCCAACCTAATTAGTTAGGTCACACAATCCTATTCCAAATCAGACTCCAATCTTTTCTTTTCTTTTTCTAATCAGACTTCTAATCAAACTGGAACAAACAATTACATGTGAGCCCACTTGGGCTAGGCCCACAACAATCTCCTTCAGCCAATATGAGCTGGACTCCAACATTCTCCCCCTCCAGCTCATATCATGGGGGAATCACCAATCTTCATGCAATCTGAGTAGGAGTCAAGTTCGCTTTCTCACCGGTCAACACCGCAAAGCTAACTCTACCTAGCCATCACCATCATTCAATCTTTTGTAAGTACCTTGTACTTTACTCTTAACCGCGGTTCCAATCAATCGGTAAACATTGTTGGAAGCAACCTCCCCCTTCATGATTACAGCTGCTCCTTTGCTTACCCTTCATCAATCACAATCATGGATTCATCATCACAATCACAAATCCTCTCTTTTCTGCACTAGCAAAAATTCAGCATCATCATCCTGAATGGTTGCAACATCATCAATCTTTCAAACCTTACGCTCCGCTACCAGTTGTTGGGGTTATTTCCAATCGACAATCAATTTGCGCAGCAAACAATCTTATCCCAAGAATCAATAACCCCTACCAATCAAAAGCAATCAAAAATAACACAGAGATTTTTAACGTGGAAAACCTCAACAGGTAAAAAACCACGGGCACAAGCCAGTCAATCCACTATATGATGATCAATGTGTACAACCAAGCAAAATTCCTATCTCAACTATAGGAATAATCTGAAATACACCACTATCACCAATAGTACCAATCAAACAATCCAATCAATCAATCAATCCGAGAAAAACAAGAGATATGAGAATAGAGAACCAAAACCAGATTTCCACTGCTTCAATCGGGACAGGATTTCTACCACACCAGATAACTTCTCACTGATCCAACCGTTCAGATTGAAGAACCAGAAGTCGTGCACCTGCTGTCCAAATTTCACCCAGATCCAACGGTGAACGAAGTCGCTGCAACGATTCTCCCGCAGCTGCACAGAGTTTGACGAAATCTGTTTTCTCTCTTCTCTCTCAAAGGATGCTCAACCGCAACCCTCTATCACAATCTCTTAGGATGCTCAACAGCAACCCTAACACAATCTCTCGGGATGCTCAACAGCAACCCTAACACAATCTTTCTCAACTCAATCTCACATCTAGATTGAGGAGACCACGCTAGGGAAATCTCCCCCTCACATTTTTCTCTCTCTGTGTTTCTTCTCCTTCTCTCAACCTGAGCCACCATATATGTATATTAGTAGCCAACCTAATTAGTTAGGTCACACAATCCTATTCCAAATCAGACTCCAATCTTTTCTTTTCTTTTTCTAATCAGACTTCTAATCAAACTGGAACAAACAATTACATGTGAGCCCACTTGGGCTAGGCCCACAACAATCTCCTTCAGCCAATATGAGCTGGACTCCAACAGATGTACCTATTTTGCTAAGTTTCAATTTCAATATCTATGTGAATATCAGCAGGAAACAGAATGAAACTTGCGGCAATTGTATAAACCTGCAGTTGCTAAATCAAAATGTATATATATAGTAATATTAATTACCGTAAAAAAAAAAGTATATATATTAATTACAAAGTACATTTATAATCTTAATTAATATATAATTAAGTAAATTATTTCTATATAGCTCACAAAATGTTTTTATTTGAATATTTAGTTTCAATTATATTTTAAATAGAAATCAACAAATTTATATAACATTGTTATTCAAAATAAACAATTATATATATTTTAAAAAAATAAATCCAATTAAAAAAATAGCATTTCTACGATGGTTACCATTTTTGAACAAATTTTTGATGTTGTTTTATATAACATTGTTAAATGAAAGTGTGTATATATAGTCATATTAATTATCACAAAATATATATTAGAAATTACATAATCTTACTAATTAATTAATATGTAATTAAGTAAATAATTTATTAGCTAGCTTACAAAATAGTTTTATTGGAAAGTTTAATTTCAATGACATTTTAAATAAAAATTAACAAATTTATATCACATTGTTATTTAAAATAAAAAATTATATTTAAAAAACATAAGTTTCTCACGGAATTTCCAACTTTAAAATAAAATATTTTTAAAAATATAAAAATTTATAAGATTGATTTAAATAATGTAAATAAATAACATTAAAAATGACCGATGCCTTTAAAAAATATTATTGATGTATTAGCATAAAAAAGGTAATAGATTAATGATAAATAGATAATTGTGATTTTATATATGTAAAATTTTAAAATAGTGCTCAATATTTAACTTTATTTAATAAAATATTAATTATTTGTTTAAAGAAATAGATTGATTTAAATAATCTATATATATACTAAAAAATTTTAATTTTAATGCTTAAAACAAATTGTCTTTTATAGTTAAAAAGTTAAAATTGCAGCTTTTAGAAAATTATAATTAAATTATTTGTTTAGAATAAAAAATTGAATTAAATAATGTAAATAAATAACACTAAAAATGACTGATGCCCTTTATAGTCATTTTACACTCAAACCATAGATCTAAAAGCAGTGTTTACCAAACACCAAAAACAACTTCTCGTTTCCTACAGCACTTTTAAGAAATGTTTACCAAACAGCACACTGCTTTGCGCAAAAGTGCTTTTCCTACAACACTTTTACCCACAACACTTTTCGGATCAGAACCGGAACGCCAAACAGACCCTAACAGGAGACAACAGTACACTACGATAACGATTGGATTGTTTGGACCCACTCCAATACGAGTATCGTTGACAATCTCGTTCAAACACCATCAGGACCCAAAAGAGAACGATAACTTTTCTAATATGATTTTCTCGGATTCAAACATAAGATACGAATTAAGGGTAAACAAGTCATTTACCACTCACTCACGACGTACATCCAAGGCTAACTTTCTAACAAAAGGATATGTGCTGAGAATCCATTCAATTTTTTTGTAGAATAACATTCGTAAGGGTGGTGAGAAAGAGGAGTACAGAAGGTTTTTCATGCATTCCATACATAATTTCACTCTTCAATTGTCTCATCTTCACTTGGTATGCATTGCCTGTGGTGAGCTACAAATGGGAGAACTTCACCGTCGCCACCATCAATGGTTTAGGCATCTTCTTTGAGCTCTCCTTCATGTTCATCTACGCTCTCTTCGCTCCCTCCAAAGAAAAGGCATGTCGCGTGCTAGCTCTCTTTACGTTATTTATAAATTTTAGAAATCGTACAAAATTTATACATACATACTAACTGAAATTTGTGACAAAATTTGAATGATATATTTTTCTTAGCGTCTTTCAGAAGAAGGTGGTTGTCATAATGCTAGGCGTTCTGCTTGTATCCGGTGCTACCGTAGCTGTTACATCCTTTGCACTACACGATCATCTCCATCGGAAGATTGTGACCGGAAGTGTCGGCCTGGTGGCGGCCACCGCAATGTATGGCTCCCCACATGTGGTTATGGTGAGTACTATACATACATTTAGGTCACCTCTCGAGTTCTCAGTTTATTAATATTTTTAATAATTAAAGACAGGGTAAGATTTCGACTTCTAGTTAGATCTTAAATTAGCTACGTTAAAACTTATTCCTGAAATGAACTTATTAATTAGAATAATTTTTTAAATGCAGAGAGAAGTGATCAAAACAAAGAGTGTGGAATTCATGCCCTTCTACTTGTCATTTTTCTCATTCCTGGCTAGCTCCTTGTGGATGGTGTATGGACTGCTGAGCCATGATCTTTTCCTTGCGGTCCGTATTTATTAATTTTATTTAATATATATCTTAGTTTATTTCTAATTAATTAGGGGTTTTTAATTTAAATTATATAAACTATTGATTTTTAATATAAGTTTTATTTTATGTGATTTGTAGTCCCCAAGCTCTGTGGGTAGCCCCTTAGGCTTGCTCCAGCTGGTACTGCATGTACAGGAAAAGAGGGATTTTTATTGAAGAGCCAAAGAAATGGGATATTGAAAAGAATGACCTTGACAAAAAGTCCAAGTTATATGAGTTGACTGCCCCAAATACCAATTCAACAATCCATTAGTTAATTAAATTGGTGCGCATTTCCATTTTCTTAAAATAATAATTACTCCAATCCATTAAAGTTTCAATAAGGTTAATTATTATTTTAGTATTTGAAATTTTGATTAAAATGATCGGTTATAAAAAAATCGGAGGGAATACTATATATTAATTATTTTGTGACACATTTGTTTGTTTGTGGCAGTTTGGAAGTACTCCCTCCGGTCGCGTAAGAATGTCGTTTAAGACATTCTTACGCGGTCGTTAATCCATGTCGTTCTCCCTTTCCAAGAATTGTTTTCCCATTTTCTGACCTTGATGCCCTCGCTCTCTCTCATCTCCATCTCGCGCTGGATGCAAGGCAAATCTGGGAGGGAATCGTTTTCAATTTCGGAGGGAAAGTGAAATTGATTTTGGGTGGGAAATGGGAAATCCGGGCGTCAATCATTTGCGACCTCCTATATATTGTGAGTATTCCAATTCAATTTCCAGTTTCTTCGTCCCCTCCTTCCAATTTAGGGTTCTTTACGACTTGGGGAGATTGGGTCATGGAAAGTCTTGGTTTTTTGGAGGATTCTCAGATGGAATCCATAGCTCTGTTTGATGATTCAATGAACATGGTAGTTCCTGATTCCATTGGCGATGGTGGAGATGGCAATGATGCTGTTGTTCAGATTGTGGAGGACTCCGGCGACGAGGCAAACGGCAGTGTTGAAGCCATTGTTGATTTCAGGGGTTTGAAGAGGCATTTGCGTACAACACCCTTGAAGGTCATTCATGATTTTGACTTGAACGAGCCATCTGTTGAGGAGAGGTTGTTGGCAGTGAAGTATAAAGGGGAAAGGGATTTCGACCTCAACAAGCTCCCAATTGATGGTACGTTTACCTTGACTGATCCTACTTGGGATGCATGCTTCATTGAAATGGTCAGGCTGTTACTTCCCTCTTACTATTGAAGCAGCCATACATGTTGTTAGCTTGCGTTGTTGATGACCGTTAGGTTATGTGGTTGTAAATATACATTTTGGGCCTCTGTTCTGGAGGTTGTAAAAAGGAACTTCGTAAATTAGCTCCACAGTGGTGGTTCATTTTGGGATTTTGGGTTGAAGAAGTGATGTGCACTTCTCAGAAATTGAGATGAGGACTAATACGTCCATCTCTTCTGTCTGTTTGTTGATAGCCTGATATATGTAAGGAATCATGCGTTTTTGTTGCCTTGATTTTTTTTTGGTTTGAAATTGTGTTTTGCCATTCTGTTGTGCTTTGAATGTAGTTAGGCTTGGTAATTCCTTGGATTTCTGTTTGTTTAATTGCTGGAAATATATTCTCGTTCAGTTTGGTTTGAATTCATGTTGGCTTGGATTTGTTTTGCCATTCTGTTGTGCTTTCAATGTAGTAATGTAGAGTAATTCCTTGGATTTCTGTTTGTTTAATTGCTGGAAACCTGTTCTGGTTCAGTTTGGTTTGAATTCTTGTTGGCTTGGATTTGTTTTGCCATTCTGTTGTTCTTTGCATGTAGTTAGGCTTGGTAATTCCTTGGATTTCTGTTTGTTTAATTGCTGGAAATATATTCTCGTTCAGTTTGGTTTGAATTCATGTTGGCTTGGATTTGTTTTGCCATTCTGTTGTGCTTTCAATGTAGTAATGTAGAGTAATTCCTTGGATTTCTGTTTGTTTAATTGCTGGAAACCTGTTCTGGTTCAGTTTGGTTTGAATTCTTGTTGGCTTGGATTTGTTTTGCCATTCTGTTGTTCTTTGCATGTAGTTAGGCTTGGTAATTCCTTGGATTTCTGTTTGTTTAATTGCTGGAAATATATTCTACCTCAATCTGCTTTGAATTCCTTTTGGCTTTGAATTTCTTTTGCCTTGAATTCCTTTTGGCTTGTGTTTTGTTTTGCCATTCTGTCTTGGTTTGAATGGCAATTACGGTTGGTAATGAGGGTGGATTTCTGTTTGTTTCATTGCTGGAAATATAGTTACTCTGCACGGCTTTGGATGTCAGTTAGTTTGGGGTTTGGCTTGCAATTTGGATTTGTCAACGTTTTGCTTTCAATTTATTTAGGGTGTCGCACTGCCTTAGATTGCATGTAGTCTGGAGATTTCTTTCAACTTTGTTTATTTTCCCTGTGACTGGTAAAGTGTAAAATAACAGGGGAATGATCTTTCAACACAAACACAAGCACAAACTGCATTACTTTTATTTATTCAATTCCAATTACATAGAAGTTGGAATTTTTGGAGCACATAGAGGAAGGATCCTTGGATACATTCGACACAAACCCTAGCCCTAATCAGTATCAGAAGCATTAGAGATGGTTGGGATTCCAGCAATGGAATTTCCAAAGTTGTTCAGTTCCTGAGCAGCAGCCCTCACGCTCGCAACAGCCAGATTGATGACATCTCTCTTCTGCTTCAGATGAGCAAGTGCCAGTGTCAGATTGTTGACCGCCCTCCCATAGGACTCCATTATGGTCAGCGCCAGCCCCTCATGCTCCGGGTCTTCCATTACATCATTCATCCTTGCCTGCAAATCCTCAAGTAACTCCTCAAGCTCCTCGATATCCGCTCTGGTTTGGAGACCCCTATTCTCCATTTGGACTTGGTCTGTCTCCAGGTGGGTTGAGACGACGCCTGAAAGATCTAGGATATCCTGCTTCCTCTCCCGATCCATGGTCACACACCTGCACAAAGAGAGAGATGAACAAAGCAAGAGAGATGAGCAGATTAGCAGACAGTGAGGAGGAGTGTAAACTTGTTGGTGTAATTGGAGAGGCAATTAAGGGTGGTATATATAGGAAGTAATTAGGGTTACCAAGGGGTTAGGAAGGGTTAGGCTCAGTTAATAAAGGAAACAATGCAACGGCAGGGGAAAGGGGTTGGGAATGTAAAAGGGTATTGGGAATCAACAATAAGTTGCCTTGTTGCAGTTGGAAACATCTATTCCCTTTGTGTGTTGCAGTTGCAATACAATGCAACTTCTCCACGGGTCAAACAAAGTCGTGTCCCTTCAATGCAACTGTTAATGTCAAATGTTTCTATTCAACGTAAACACTGTATGTTTGCCTATATCTCTTCGTTATGCGTTTTTGTTTTTTATTTACCAATGCATTGTGTTTGCGTTTAAACAAACGTTAAGCAATTGATGAAGAAGCAACCCATAATAGCCAATACTTATACACAATCCAGAGAGGAAGCAAGTACGAATGTCAGATGCATTACACACAATCAGAATTACCCATGCGTTAAACACACAACAATCCACAATCAAATCAAGGAAGGAGATCAGAATTACTCCACATTATACACAAAAATATCCACAATCAAATGAAGGAAGGAAATCAGAAATAGCAACAGATTGCACACAAACATCCACAATCAAATGAAGGGAGGAAATCAGAAATAGCAATGCATTGCACACAAACATCCACAATCAAATGAAGGGAAGAAATCATATGAAAATTACCAATGCAACACAAACACAACCATCCACAATCAAATGAAGGGAAGAAATCATATGAAAATTACCAATGCAACACAAACACAAACATCCACAAGCAAACCACACTGCACACCATTTATCACATCCAATAAATCACAAACAGATGTAGTCATGCATTACACACAAACATCCACATCCAATAAAGCATACAGTCATTGACAGATTATAACAGCATGTAATACCCTTCATTCTTCACAATTATAGTAATGTAAAGCAACATTAGTTTGCCTAATGACAGTTAGTAATGTGACATCTCTCACCTTCACTAACAGTAGCAAACAGAAGCTTCTATCAAAATGTACACTGCCATCTAACTAAATACTTCTATGAGAAGTTAGATTGCTAGAGTTACTTCCTAAAGTAACTATCTACATATCTGAAAATGTCCAAAAACTAACCATAGCCAACTGCCGTCCATTGAAAAAGGCCATCAACCACCCAATTTCCTGCAAAACAAATTACAAAATTACATGTCAATACTTTGTTTCATCAGATTTGTGGACTTGCACAAAAGCACATCTTACTTACAAGGTAATGGTGGAAGATTTGCTGCGGCAGTTGCTAGCAGAACAGGATCACAGGACAGGGTAGAAGGTAACAAACCATGCCTGATCAACTGTTCTTTCTTTAAATGAGGGATTCTATAGGCATTGGATCCCTTAACTTTTAAAATTTCTATCATGCACGACTGTAAAGTGATGAAAATGCTGTTTGCCTTCACCTCTGAGAATTCCAAATAAGCTTTCTTCACTGCTTCCACTAATTGGTTAAGGTTATTTGCACATTTCTTCTCTTGTAATGATTGAATAGCTCTAAAGAAACCTAAATCAAGTGCATTTAAATCAGGGGAATTGGGTGGCTGACATAGAAGTGTAATGTTCAACCCTAGACTCTCAACTGCAGTAAGGAAATTAGCATCATCTTCTTGAATATGTGTTTTAGCATTATCTTGCTGGATGAAAATCTGCTGCAAGAGGCTATCCCTCGGCCATTTTTCCTTAATGGCTGGTAATATTTGTTCAATCATATATTCTCTAATAACTTGCCTATCTATCCTTTCAATGGGCTTAACTTCCAATGTTCCAGCAATCCTATTTGCGCTGGACCTAATAGCAGCTACCTCGTGTACAAGGGGGAACACTCCTATCTTACCATCAAAAGTACAATTCCCATGACTATCAAATCTAGGCCTAGCTACAGCAGCAAGAAACATAATTTTAGGAATGAAATTGGTACTCTTAATGACTCTTACTGGTTCATCTTCATCAGCCAATAGGTAGTATGTCTGCACCTTCTTTGTGGTTTGAAACCATTTCTCATCAATGTGGACCACATTGTGCATCTTAGAGAAACTGTTTCCACCTGGAGTAGAGTCTGAATCAATCATTGAAAGGCAGTGACGAACCCTTTGCATACGGTTTGCCTCTGTTAATGTTGGTTTGATGGTGTTACTGTGGCGCCTCAACTCTCCAGATTTCAACTTCGAAATCAAATAAGTCTTCGAAACACCCAACTCAGAGGCAAGCGACTTAAGTGTTGTTCTATCCCTTAAAGGGATATCTCTAATCCTTTGGAAGTCAAATTCTACCCTCTTTCTGCCACAATTCTTCACTCTCTTCATTGAAACATTGTGGTTATCGGACTCCCTGCCCCTTTTCCACAGCCGCTGGATTGAACGGATATTAACATCGAAAATTTCAGCAACCTCAGTTGTTGTGTGCTTGCGTAGCTTTCCATTCACACTCCTTGTCAGAAGCATATTGTAGGCTGCAATTCTGTCTTCTTCAGAGAGCTCTTTCCTTTTCAATTTCGCACCTACAATTACCACAGCACAAAAAAATAGCTCAATCACCAAAGTTTAACAAGTTCAACAATATTGAAAAAGGTGGGAGTAGACTTAACTTGGAACCTCAACGTCAGGTGTTGGGTCTTCATCTTCCAAGTTTGGATCTCCATTGCTGTCCTCCATATTTAGGAAAGCTTGGGGCCAACCTTCGTCGTGATATACGTCGCCAGCCTCCTCAATTGGAGGGTTATGCGAAACTGGTGAATGATTAATTGGATTTATGTCTGAACTTACAACTGGGTTTAGGGCAAACAAATGGATAGGATCGAAATCGTTAGGATCCATTCCCTTTTACGCTTCACAAATCGAAACAGAAATGTTTCAGCTTTAGAATCGGGGAAGGATATGTGGGAAATGGGAAATAGGCAATTGAAGAGGCAATTGGAAAGGGATTTCGCGAAAGAAATGGGGTAAGAGACCATTGTAAACTGATTAAGGAAGTAAGGGGGGAAATCAAAAAATTTGGACTGGATGAATTCAAAATTTAGGAGGGATTAGTGTTGCGAAATGAAATTGGGTGAAAATTTGGGAGGGAATTGGAGAAGGAATTGGCAAATCTCCATCGTTGCTCGCGTTGAAAATGTGAGAGAGCAAGCAGCACTGTAGCTGGTCTTCACGCAGTAGTTGAAGGGCAGACTGGTAATAGCACAAACAGGAACAGTTGTTCCTTAATCTGTGTGCCCGGTCGCGAAACGACATTGTTTCGCGACCGGAGGGAGTACTTAATTATCTTAATCACCAATGATCACCAAGGCCAACACTGAGGAGCACAAAAGAGTGCTTTCTTTTTTTAATTAATACTATGTCAATGCCATGTTGTGTAAGGCAATTAGCTGATTAATTAATGTATTATTCTGTCCTTCTTAATGAATAAACAAAGAAATTATCGCTCTTGATATCTATAATGATCTTGTGTAGGGGAGAGGTTCAAATCCTCTTGGCTCCCACTTTTTTTCTTTCTTTCTAAACTTAATTCATTCTCTTTCTTTTTTCCTTCTAAATTATATTAAAATTTCTCATGTATGTATATATTTTTTCTAGTAATATAATTGTAAACTCAATTAAAAATCCTCATTTTTTTCTTTTTATTTGTTATTTTAAATACAAAATTGTATTAAGGATGTTATATGAACTAAGAAATAAATTTTTAATAGCCATTTATATAGTTAAGATGACACATACTAGTAATATATTATTGTAAATTATAATAGCCATTTATATAGTTAATGTGTATAAAGTAAGACTATTAATTATTAATAATATAGTTTAGGGATTATTATCAATTGTCATAAAATTAAAATTGACTAATTGTTTAGAGTTTTATGCTTTTAATTTAAATTGTATTAATGTTTAAATTACTAATGTATTATGCATTTTTTCTTTTTTTCTTTTAAACTCAATTAAAAGTCCTTATTTTTTTCTTTTTATTTGTTACTTTAAATACAGAATTTTATTAAGGATGTTATATTACCTAAGAAAAAAAAATTTAATAGCCATTTATATAGTTAAGATGACACATACTAGTAATATATAGTTGTAAATTGTAATAGCCATTTATATAGTTAATATGTATAAAATAAGACCATTAATTATTAATAATATAGCTATTAATTATTATCAATAAATAATTAAGGTTTCAGTTCTCCAACCTTTAAAATCCGAGAACCGGTAGAACCGGAAATATATATATATATATATATATATATATGCACAATGATATCAAAATTTCCATTTGGTTTAATGGTTAACACCTCACCTACCATATTAAAGGGTAGAGGTTCAAATCCTCTTGGCTCCCACTTTCTTTTTTCCTTCTAAACTTAACTCCTCCTCATAAATACAAAAAAAAAAATCCGGGTCAGAACCGGAACCGGCCCGGTCCGACCCGGAAAATTCAGACCGGTTCGAACCGGAAATGTCCTGTCCGGTCCGGTTCTGTCCTGGCCCAGAACCGATAATTCCAGTCCGGTCCGATTCTAGTCCAAAAACCAGCCTGAACCGGACCGTGTACACCCCTACGTGTCCCAACATAATTTCTTAATACGTAATTTGCCTTACATCATATCTATTATTCAAAAATCATTGACCACTATCAAAATTTACTGTACGTTTGCTGCAATAAATTATAAATTGAAGCTTTTAATTGGCAAACATACTTTGCACCGATCTGTTTTTGTTTTTCTAATTTTAAGTACTTATACATTTAACTAATAATTTTGTATCTGTTCTGCCGCATTTTGTTGAAAGGAAGAATATAATTAAGCTAAATCATTCAGTACATCAGCTGCGATTACTTTGAGCCTACCTTTAGCTAAAAAAAATTCAAACCGAAAAATAAAATAGAATTTGGTACATGACAAAATATTTCATTTATATACAAAATGAATAGCTTATCCCCCATCGTCTCCCTAGCCGACCTTGGACCCTATTATTTTGGGGTCATATTTAGTATTCAGAGTTTGCCTTCATTTGGTACCACTCTAACGGCCCGCACCGAAACAGTACTTTACCCTTAGATGTCCAGTCAACTGCTGCGCCTCAATGCATTTCGGGGAGGACCAGCTAGCTTTGGGTTCTAGTGGCATTTCACCCCTAGTTTCACCCAAGCTTCATCCTGGTCATGGATAGATCACCCAAGTTCGAGTCCATGTCACTGCCCTATGAAGACTCGCTTTCGCTATGGCTTCGGTGGGTTCCCTTAACCAAGCCACTGCCTATGAGTCGCCAACTCATTCTTCAACAAGCACGCGGTCAAAGCCCCAAGCTTCTCCCACTGCTTGGGAGCTTACGGTTTCATGTTCTATTTCACTCCCACCTTTCCCTCACGGTACTACTTCGTTATCGGTCACCTAGGAGTATTTAGCCTTGCAAGGTGGTCCTTGTTGATTCACACTGGATTCCATGCACCCCATGCTACTCAGGTCAGAGCGTAAGATAGTGGTGCTTTCGGCTACCGGACTTTCACCATCTAGGGTATAACACTCCACTGTTTCGCCTAGCAGCATGACGCTTATATTGGTCTCCCACAACCCCATTTTCACGATTTAGGTTGCTCCCATTTCACTCGCCGCTATTACGGGACTCGCTTTTGCTTTCTTTTCCTCTGGTTACTAAGATGTTTCAGTTCGCCAGGTTGTCTCTTGCCTGCTTATGGTTATTCACACTTTATGCTTGAGTTTGTATATATGTAACAATATATAGTGTAAAAATAATAATAAAATGCATTCCTTTAAAAAAATGCATTGATTAATGAAAAATATTAAAACAACCCGATATAAATAAGAAAAATATAGGTAGATAAAAATAGTAGTACTTATTCGTACATTTTAATAATAAATGTTAAGATCTTTTCTTTTTAAGGAGAAAAAGCAAGAATAAAAATGTTTTAACACTACTTTTAAAGAACCATGCAAATATAATTATGAATTTGAGTTGGAATAAGATATTGTTGAAAACTCTAGGCACAAATCAATGCACAGAAATATCTGAGTAGAATACTTATTCATTTGAAAAGAGCAGATGGCTTATATAAGCCTTACAAATGAGATAAAACAGCAAAACAAACAGCCTACATTTTACTGATTCTAATAACGTGATAAGTGGCTAAAGAAATGGTCAGACTCTACCTACATATCCTAATAATAGGAATTATTAACTGAATAATCTTTGACAACTTCAACTATAACTCAAACAACCTCAACAATTCCTCCCCTAAACTGATTGCAGTAATGCTTTCAGTTTACTCGTGGTACCACACGTACACCCATTGATTCACGCAGCTTCAAGAACGCATCCAGCTTAAGTGGTTTTGTCATAATGTCTGCAATTTGTTCTTGTGTGACACAGTGCTTCAGCTCAACAACTCCATCTCTGGTCAAATCACGCAAGAAATGAAACCTTACATCAATGTGTTTGCTGCGTCCATGCATGACTGGGTTCTTGGATAACTTAATGGTAGAACTATTGTCACATAACATAGTGGTACACTTGTGTTGAGAATGACCAAGCTTCTCCAATACTCTCCTCATCCACACCCCTTGACAGGCACAAGAGATTGCTGCCACAAACTCTGCTTCAGTAGTTGACAAAGCAACTACAGGTTGTTTTTTTGAGGACCATGACACAGCTCCTTCACTGAGTAGAAACACATAACCAGAAGTGATTTTCCTGTCATCTACATCTCCTACATAATCACTATCTGTATATGCCATCAATTCTCCATTACCTTCTTTTCGATAAAAAACTCCCAAGTCCACAGTACCTTTCAAGTATCTTAACACCCTTTTTGCAGCTTGCAAATACAGCTCAGTTGGACTTGCCATGAATCTGCTAATGAGACACACCACATACATCAAGTCTAGCCTTGTCGCAGTTAGATACATAAGACTTCCGACCAATTGTTTGTACATGGTAGCATTCACCTTGGTTCCTTCTTCATCCTTCATTAGTATAACGCCAGGAACAATGGGATTCTTCACACTATTACTTTTCTCCATCCCAAACTTCTCCAAAACTTCTTTTGCATACTTTCTTTGACTGATGTAAATACCTTCAGGATTTTGTAAAACTTCCACACCGAGAAAATATTTCATCTTTCCCAAATCAGTCATATCAAATTCAAGTTTCATAGAATTCTTGAACTTAACAAACATATTCTCATCATTACCAGTAAAAAGTAGATCATCAACATATAAGCTAATAATCAAAATTTTACCTCTATCTCCTGGTTTTATGAACAAGGTGTGTTCACAGCTGCACTTCTCAAATCCTTCTTTGACAAAGTATGCTTCAATCCGGCTGTACCATACACGAGGGGCTTGTTTAAGGCCATACAATGCCTTCTTCAATTTGTACACCTTATACTCTTCACCTTTCTTCTCATAACCCTGTGGTTGCTCAACAAACATTGCGTCATTTAACTCTCCATGTAAGAAAGCACTTTTGACGTCAAGCTGATACACACTCCAACCATTTCGAGCTGATAAAGCAATTACCATTCGAATCGTATCCCACCTAGCCACAGGCGCAAACACCTCAGTATAATTTATGCCATGCTGTTGTGCATACCCCTTCGCCACCAGTCGAGCCTTACACTTGTCAACCTCGTCATTTTTGTTGAGTTTAGTTTTGAAAACCCATTTTACTCCAATCTTCTTCATTCCTTTAGGCAAATCTGTTAGCTCCCAAGTCCTACTTTTTTCAATTGATTTTATCTCCAAGTCCATGGCAGCTCTCCACTTGGAACTCTGAACATCTTCTTCAAAGGTAGTTGGATCTGCAATTGAGGTAAACAAAACCAAATTGTTACTCTCAGTTTCTTCTTCTGAGAATTCTCCTTTACTCACATAATCTTCCATCCAGAATGGTACTCTTCTGTTCCTCCCTTCTGGTGAGCTTTCTTCAGACGTTGGAGAATTCTCTCCAGATGGCTCACTTGACGATAGACTATCCTCTCCTTCTGCTTCTTCTGCTGCTACCTCCTCTTCAGATTCTTCTTCACTTTGAACACGTTCACTTCCTTCTTGCATGTAGGACACTCATATTGAAAGTGCCCTAATTGATGACACTTATAACACTCAACTATAGCCTTGTTGAATGTTTATCTACCTCTCCCTCTGCCTCTTCCTCGAAAAGCTCCACGAGCTCGACCACCTCCTCTTTCATAACCTCTAGCATCGTAGGTCACCTTTAATGCCTGCTCATCTTCCCTATGCCCGTGCATCCTTTGCTCATGTACTAGCAAGCTGCTCTGCAACTCATCAATCGTTAAGGTGTCTAAGTTATTAGACTCTTCGATTGAACACACAACATAGTCGAACCTTGAGGTTATTGATCTCAGGATCTTTTCAACGATCACCACTTGCTGCATGTTTTCACCATGAATCTTCATCTTGTTTGCTATGATGAGTGTACGAGTGAAGTACGCATCAACACTCTCACTCTCTTTCATCTGTAGGACCTCAAACTCCTTCCTAAGAGCTTGGAGCTGTGCTCTTTTGACTCTTGTGGAACCCTGGTACTTCTGCTTCATAGAGTCCCAGATATCCTTGGCAGTATTTCTGTTGAGGATCGTCTCCATAATGGTTCGATCAATGGCTTGAAACAGATAATTCTTGACCTTCAAGTCTTTCAGCTGTTGGTTTGCAATTGATTTTTGTTGCCCTTCAGTAAGTGCCACTCCTTCTGCTGCAGCAGGGACTCCACTCTCCACCAAACTCCAATACTCCTTTGAGCGAAGAAAATTTTCCATAAGCATGGACCAATGATCGTAATGGCCATTAAACTTAGGAATTGCAGGTTGAACGAAATTATTTTCAGCTGCCATCTCTCTTCTCACTCTTTCTCTTCTTAAGAAACTGCGGTTTCTTTTCTCTCACACTCAGGCCCCGTGTTAGGGCTCCGCTACCAGATTGTTGAAAACTCTTGGCACAAATCAATGCACAGAAATATCTGAGTAGAATACTTATTCATTTGAAAAGAGCAGATGGCTTATATAAGCCTTACAAATGAGATAAAATAGCAAAATAAACAGCCCACGTTTTACTGATTCTAATAACATGATAAGTGGCTAAAGAAATGGTCAGACTCTACCTACATATCCTAATAATAGGAATTATTAACTGAATAATCTTTGACAACTTCAACTATAACTCAAACAACCTCAACAGATACCGTTTGAGTTTATTAATTATTATTTTTAAATGTATATAATGACAACTATCAATTTAATAAAATTGATTTCCTAGATCTTTCAATTTGACGAGTTCTTTTTATATATATGTATCTTAACCTAATATTTTTCACAAAATAAATTGAAGACTATCCAAATGCAACTAACGTCATACGCTAACAACGACACGTCTTCCATCTTCCGGAACCTCCATGAACAAAATCCCGATTTCCATCATTTTTGCAAACATGAACAAGAACAGAGACAACCAGGCCTTGCTCTCCATTCTCCAACTCATTCCATCTCTTTGATTTATTACCAATCTGCCGATCCGCAAATTTGACACCGCACTCCCGGCAGTGGCGAGCATCCACGAGTCCACCGCCACCGGTGCTTGTTGTTTCCTTATCCTATTGCACAAGGATAGATGAAGGCTTGAGTATCTGCGGCTCCATTGCTGCCGTATGTACATAACTATAGTCGTAGTTTTTGAAGCAATCTACATCTGGTCAGTTTCTATGTCTTCTCCCTGTTGTAGATTGATATTTCTATGCCTCAAGCAGTTATCATTGGGCACTGTGAGGAGGTCTCTCATAATTCAAGTTTCCGATGAGATGAAAAGGTATGGATTCCTGGGACCATATGAATGGAAGATACTGGAGAAGATACTGCTTATTGAGGTATATATAGTGCTGATCTGTCTTTGTTAATGTTACAAGTTTGTTTGTTGAAATTTCCAATTCTTAATCTGATAAGGTTTTTTCTTTTATTTTCTTGGTGGTAAGAGGCTCTATCCTAGCACTAGTTTCTGGAGAACTTTTCTGAGTCGGCAGAAGGCGTTGACAAGTGCCCCGTCAACTTTCAATTCCCCAGGACAGATTAAACTGATCCTTTTGCGTTCACCTTTACCTCTATACACTATACACGAATCTTACAGTTGAATGTGGTGAGGTTGATGGAGTTGTTTTAGGCTCATGGATTGGTATCATTGAAAATTCCCCTGATTCTATGGTTGATGAAGATGCTGCTCATTCTGGATATTGGGCTGGTGCTGCAGTGTGGTCTTGTGCCTGGGATCAGAGAACTATTGACCGTGTAAGTTACTTCTTTCCCTTTTTCTTTGCAGTTTACGGTTCTTACAAATGGACCAGTTTGTGCCTGATATTTGAGTGATTTGGAGGCTTGTAGAATGCTGTGGTCATTTGGACTTGGGTCTATGCTAAGAATTTGCAATTAATCTCTTATTGGTTCTTGTTCGTTTATTGAGTCTTTGCAACATATAAAGGGACATCAGATTTTCTTATTCTACATTGAACCTGATAAAATTGAAGGATGTCATCTACCGTCTTTTCTAGATGAATTTTGGCACATGACGAATTGTTGTGAGACATAAGTTTTATACTTTGGGAGTTAGCATGCTAAACTGAACCCACCCTGTCTTAAAACTATCTAAACAGAAAAAGATGCATCATTGTTGTTACTCATATTTTGCATGCTAAGAGTTTTACACTGTACCCATCACAATAATGCTATGGATGGATATTGAAGTGTGTTTTCTAGCTACTAGGCAAGTTTGACTAGAAAATCTTGGTATATTACTGTGTTGCTTCCTTAGCAAGGGTTTTTCAAGGGTTGTAAAAGGATAGTTAAAAGGCCAAATCGTTTCTCGTATATTCTTATTATTATATTTGTTTGTTTGTCGTTTTCTTGCCATTTTCGTCTAGGATTATTAGAAGCTTGATCAACTGCTAGTTTTCCTCTTTAATTGTTGTCATCCTTGTAGTAATAACTAATGTGAGGCTGCAGGGTAAACTAGACAATTAGTTCAAGAGTAATCGGGTCGCTGGTCTCACTTGACTAGGGCAAGTGACCAATTAGGGTAGAGCTTAGCGTCTCGCCCTAGATGTGTCTTTCCTCCACTTAATGGAAATTTGAGTATTGTATCCATAAACGTACCTTGGAGGATGGCCGATACGATCCCAGGATGTATCATGCGCCTACATGGCACGCAAGTGTCTTACTCAGCCAAAGTGTCATTTAGACCAAAGTGTCAAGCCATGATGGAGCAGATGGAGTCCGATCAGGGATCACAAAGGCTTGATGGAAACTTTAATGTGTTATATTTGTTGTGTCCAAATTTTAGGACATTTGGACAAGTGGATCGTCCAAAAGCTAAAGCCAACATTTTCGTTGACAGGAGTCCTACGCAGACAAGGACTCTAGGACGCGTCAGGCCACTTTGTCCGAACCCAGTCGGACCTGTATAAGTCAGAATCGTGCTATCAACCTTGTTTCTGAAACTTCAATATCTTAACTTTTGTTTGGAATAGGTTTCCACCCATTTGGACAAGCGGATTAAAAGTTATCCAAGTCGACATTATGGTGCGCAAGACAACATGCGACTTGAGGTTTTGGCCCAAATTTTGGCTCAATGATGGGAAACTTCTTAGAGCTTCTGGAATATATTTAATTATATTTATATTTACTTTAGATAGTTAATTAGAGTAATTGTTTGAGTAGAACGCCTAATTCGCATGTGAATAGAAGTTCCTTTTAATCAATTAAAAAAAGACTAGAAAGTGTAGGGAGAACAAACTATTTTTAAGTCCAGAAGTGCGTGCTTATTTTTCATGATCTGTTCATATGTCATGACATGTTACAATGCTAACTTTTAGAATCCAAATTGAATTATAATACTATGTTTTAGAGATATATATATATATATAAAATCAAAACAACATGCAATAATTATTTTGATGTTGTGTTGACATATCATAACATGTTAATATTACTTAAAAAAATATACAATCTTAGGATTAGGAAAATATGCATTGCATATTAGAAACATATATATATACAATTGACAAAAGAAAACTAATTATGATACAAAATTGTCAACTTTTCTTCTTATTTAAAGATTAATTTTCAAAAAAAATATCATACAAAAGAAAGGCAAAAAGCAACAAGAAAACTAATTATACAATTTTTCTTCATAGTTAAAGGTTAAGTTTCAAAATTTATATGACAATATTTTTTTTTTGCCATATCTTTAATTGAGCATTTTACATACAAATATTAAATATCATTTTCAAAATCCATCATCTTTTTCTATGGTGAACCATGAAAATCATTACATTTCACTTTCAATGACGACAAGATATTGACCATGGGCCCATACGAGGAGTTGCGTTACAAAAGCCCATCATCGGCCATATTAATATTAATACAATTACTAATATTCTAGTGTTAGAATTTAAGTAAATAAAAAATAATTAAAATTAATTATACTCAAATGATTTTACGGAAGATCTTCCTTTGAGATTTTGAGATTCCAAATAAACGTAAGTACGGAGGATATAATTGAATTTGTGTGGTTTTTTTAGGATAGATAAGAATTGTAAATAAAGCAATTCGAATTCGAAACTTCATCCATTTTATTTTTAAGAAAATACCACTGAACTATAATCGTAACTTGTATCCTATATTATGAACTTCTCTTCAAAATTAAAATAATTATAGTCTGAAAATCAAGTTGCATTAATTTCTGAGATGTACGTGTCCCATGTTTCAGATCATGAAATTGTTTTATATATATATATATATATATACAAAAATATTTAATGTACAAATAAGAAACATATATTTAAAATACCCAATGATTCCATTTATTCTATTTTTTAGTGAGCTTAAATAAAAATTCGTAGGAATTTTTTATGATAAAGAGTGAATTAATTTGACTTGATAAAAAAAAAAAAATATATATATATATTTTTCTAATATGCAATGTATAATTGCATATTTTCCTAATCCTAAGATTGTATTTTTTTTAAGTAATGTTAACATGTTATGAAATGTCAACACAACATCAAAATAATTATTGCATGTTGTTTTGATTTTATATATATATATATATCTCTAAAACATAGTATTATAATTCAATTTGGATTCTAAAAGTTAGCATTGTAACATGTCATGACATATGAACAGATCATGAAAAATAAGCACGCACTTCTGGACTTAAAAATAGTTTGTTCTCCCTACACTTTCTAGTCTTTTTTTAATTGATTAAAAGGAACTCAATTACCTTGAATTTTCTCTTAGCATCTCACTAATCTCAATTAGATAAGTTATTAGCTAACAGTTTTTAATCGTGAGAATGACAAAAATCGTATTGAGAAAACCACCGATTTTGAACGCTAAAAATACTGAATATAATTGATTTCCTTCTGAAAACTGGCAATAAAAATACAGGGGAATACAAAAAAGAGTCCTTCACTTTGAGGAGCTTGTGCCTTTACCTTTGTAGAAATTAGAAAGCAATTACGAACATGACATTTTCTATTGTTACGAGTTGTTTGCCTTTAAGAAAAAAAGACCTTTTTTTCCTGGGTTTGTCACGCAAGTGTCAAAAGATGATTTGGCATAAAACACCATTAGAGGCATATAATAATGCCAATTTATCATCGCACAAAAATAATTGCAAATTTTGCATATAATTAAAAATAAAACATTCTAGCACTCAAACTGTCCTTTGAAAGATATTTTATCCATTTAACTATATGTATTACTAAATTTGCCACCCCAATTATAGCACAATTGCCCAATTTTGCCACTGCTGTTAATTTTTTTGGATAAATCTAATTGTAAGTTATTAAAAAGTGTTAGTTTGGTCAAAACACCCGGTGGCATAATAACAATTTAGTCCAATTTTAAATTTAATTTAAAAATCCTATATATTTTAATTTAAGCACTCATTGATTGATTCACGATAAACTTGCTCGGGGAACCAAAAAAATAAGTACCAAATCCGTGACCCCAACAAAATAAATAAATAATTTTTTTAGTGAAAAACACAACAGAAGAAGCAGTAGCTTTTCTTTCTTTCTTTTTCCCCCTTATAAATACAACCCCCTCTCCGTCTCTTTTTCTCCAAGTTCACGCATTTCACCTCTCCCCTTCACCAAACCAAACCTCTCTCTCAAGTAATTAAAATACCAAAAAAACCTAATTTTATTTTCATTCCCACAACCAAAAAACAAAAAGAAAAAAAGAAAATGAGGCCCATTAGCTCATTTAACGCTTCCACCTCATCGTCCGGTCCGGCGATTACGCAGCCGCATTCGCCGTGGCACTATCCGCCTCCGGTGCCGTACCTTTTTGGAGGACTAGCAGCGATGCTGGGTCTGATTGCTTTCGGTCTGATCGCTTTCTCTCTGTTCATCCTAGCCTGCTCTTACTGGAGGCCGTCCGGTCGGTTGGACGACGGAGAAGGCGACGATCAGCAACGAGACCTGGAGAATGGGGATGGAAAAGATGGGAAACCGGAGAGAGTGTTTGAGGAGAACTTTCTGGTGATTATGGCTGGGAATGAGAAGCCGACGTTCTTAGCCACGCCCGTTTCGAACCGAGCTTCGTCTTTTTGTGACAAAAGTAATTCTAAAATTGAGAATACAGAGGGAAGTGATGGTTGAGAGATGGTGTGCGTGTTTCAGAGTTTTTTATCATCCAATAATAATGAGTTGTGCTGAGTATAAAATTAAAATAAATAAGGACATACGAAAAGGAAGTACCGTACAGTACCAAATCCGTGACCCAAACAAAATAAATAAATAATTTTTTTAGTGAAAAACACGAAAGAAGAAGCAGTAGCTTTTTCTCTAAGTTGCTCTACCAGTTTAGAAACGAACAGAGACAGAGAATGCGAGTGAAAAATAATGAGAATACGACTGTGAGGAGGCGCCGGTAAGATCGGTAGAGGCGGAGGAAGCGATCAAAATCTGACTTCCGCTCTAAATTTTGGTAATTAAAAAGAACTGTTGGTGGAGGGAGGAGGCTTTTTTGGCAACCGTTTGATCTTTTTAAACATTTTGTTTTAAGTAAACAATTAATTAATTAGTAAATTTAAAAGAAATTGATGACATATATTAATATAATGGTAATATGGATCCTACATGTCACAAAAGTAGTTTGCAATTTCTTCAATTTATATATATATCATGAGTCATGAGTTGGATTCGTTTTATAAATAAGAAGAAGTTATCTTAAATTTTGAAAAAAACTATTAAAATAACATCGTATTTGTACCTGAGTCCAGATCACACCCTAGTTTGCAATTTCTTCAATTTATATTGAAAAAATTATATATATATATATATATATACCAATTTTTTTTTTTATAAATCAAATGGTATTCAGATTTTTTTGGGCCCGATTATTACAAATTTTCATTGTAAGAGCTCATTGGGGGTCTCTATTGAGCCACTGACTGAAGCGTAGCATATACTTACCAAGTGCTTAACATAAGAACGAAACAAGTTTCCCTAACAAAATTGATTTAGCATGAAGTATGCAGTAACCTTTAGAATTTCTGAGGATATATATTAGTATACTTTTAATAGAACTAGCCTGTATCATTCTTTTTTTTTCTTCCCGAAAGCGACCTTTATATATATGATAATTATGATACATCGTCGCATGGAGTGAACCTTTTGCACCATTGACATTAAAAATAATGTCCTTACATCAAAATTAATATATTTATCATTCTTATTAATGTGATATTTTATCTTTGTTATTATGGTAGCATGGAGTGAAACTTTAGGACATTCACATTGAAATAATCCTGAGCCGTGACCTAAAAATAACCCACTTGGGTCAATAAGATCTCACCATTTTGAAGTTATTCACTACTCTCCAAGTTTTATTTAAGATTGTTCAATTAACGGTGCGATTGTATATATATGTATAAGCCTAGAGTAGTTGTAAATGTTGAAGTAAATAAAATTTAAACTTTTTTATAAAAAAAATTGTTTGTCTAGATAGTGGTAGAGCAATTCCAAAACGATTCGTCAACATGTAATTGTTTTATTAATTGTGGATCTATATAGACATGCTAGACAAAACTTGATGAATGATGTGTATAATTTTTCTCTATAATTACGAAGTATCTAAGATGTCAAATCCAATTAATTGTAACTCATTGTGGAGGAACCGTGAACCATAAAACCTAGTTTTATTTATGACTAAATGATTGTGTGCTTATTTTGTATTTAATTATCATATATTTTTTCTTATTTGAATGATGATATTGCTGATATTTGGTATTTTTCACTTCTTTTTTTGTAGAAATCAGATAAAAAATTTATATAGAAGAAAAGGAACAAAAAAGCTAAAGAAAAGAGCAAAAAGATGGTGAAAGATGAAAAGAACCCAGTAGCAATGAACCTGCCTCTTCCCTAGACCTAGGGAAGAGTCAATCATGAGTTGCTTCACTAGGCCAAGACAGCTCAGCGAGACCAAAGATAAAGAGATGGGCCTGGGCCGCTTGGTTGAAGACGCGTTTGTGCAGCTGTCTCTAGAAAGATTCCTTTCTACATAGAGTTAGACTCCCATTATGCTTTCTAGGAGATAAATACAATTTTATTTTTATATTTTATCTAGTTTTCCTAGGAGATAAGAACAAATTGGTATTTTTGGGGATTATTTAGAGAGCAGAGTTGGAAGGAAGGCCTGTCTCTTCTTTCTCACTAGCGTCTCAGCCATTGTTTTCCTGCATAATTGTTTTAACTCTTTTTTGGAATTAATCAATCTATGCATATTTCCCCAATCAATTTCATTATGTCCTTGGTTGTCTAAATACTTTATTCTTGGTAAAAATTCTTAGAATCATGATTCCTTTGTTGTGAGATCAAATTGAACTTTATAAATTCTGTTTTCATCTTTCGACTCTTTTTGGTTTATTGTCAAAATTATTCTCATTTGATTTAAGCCTGATCAATTTGGATTTTAATCCGAATAATTATAACTTTTCTTAGAAACTTTGGATGCTACATTGTTGATAAGAATTCGTAAGCAACTAGTTGAGTTCCTGACTTAATTAGAAAAAGTGTAGAATCGAGTTTATAGGGGGCGAGGCGACTCTCCCCTAGGTCTAGGAAAGAGTCTCTTTCTGTTTTCATCAGCCACTTGGTTAAATCCTATAAGTGAACCTTAGGATTATTAAGGAGGTTAGTGATTCTTAATAGAGTGTCTCTCTAGAAATCTTGAGTAGGAGGAGAGTAGGAAGTATAAGTGAATATGACTTCTATAGCCTTTTTATGAAAATTGGTTTTGAATATCTTTGCATCAATGATCAACATAAGTGAATCATGATCAAGTATTTACTGAGAATTCTACGTCAATTGAGTTCATTCATCAATTCTTCGTTTACTGTCTTTATTTTTTTCTGTTCTCGTAGTTAATTGCAACAAAACACCCCATTCATTGGTTTCTACCACTATCACGAAATTGGTCATTTTTAGGAGATTAGAATTATCCATAAATCTCTGTGGAACGATCCTCTTATCACTTGCTACAATCTTAATCTGTTATTGCATGATAAGTTGTATTACTTTATTTTTTACGGAATTGGCAACCATCACTAAATATCAAATATGATAAGCAATAAAATTATAATTCAATCATATTTATTACAAAGTAGTGAGAGATCACCCCATCTAGTTTATGTGCCTGTTTAGCATTCTGGTTTGGTACCAGGAAGTTGGTTACCAAAACCAGAATGCCTACAAAGGTGTTTGGTGATACCATTTCAACTGGACTTCTTGAGAAGTCCAGTTTTGTAAACTTGCAAAACTACAGGAAATGGCACTGGTCCCATTTGCCCCACTGGCCTTGGTTTTGGCCAAAACACGGGAAGGAGATTTTACTGTTGAGATTTTAATGAAACTCTCAAAAACCCAATTTTGCCCTCTTCGTTGTAGTTGTTCCTTCTTCTTCTTCTCTTCTCATTCGTGCCTCACTCATCTGTTCCTTCTTAGTTGCAGCCATTTCTTCTTCTTCTTCTTATTTTTTTGTTTGGTGATATGGGTTTGTATATTTATATGTATTGGATGCTTTTGATTTGTTGGATTGCTGCTGTATTGACGATGAAAGCTTAAGTGAGGGATTTGCAGGATTTTTGGATCTGGAAATGGTTTTGCAGGAAAGGGAAAAGAGATGAAGATGGTTAAATGATGAATAAAAATATGGTCGTTGGATCGGTCTTGCCAAAAAGGTAAGATGATCCAACGGTGAGGATGAGAGTGGGAAGGAAAAAAGACTATAATTATTTAATTGGTTCGAGTTATTGGTACGAGAAGTCTCGTTAAAAATAAATAAAAATCTGAACGGAAAATACCGAAAGGATTAATAAAATGAAATAAACGAAATGATATGCGTCAAAAATGTAAAATGTGATAATGGACGGAAATGTTCGATCTACGGTTCAAAATTTTTTGTAAAAAAATGAAATGTAGTGAAAAATGAAGGAATTTCATTTTTTCAGACGCCTCGCCCTGGCTGAAAAAATGAATTTCCTTCATTTTTCACAATTTCAATTTATTACGCGCTTTTTCTTTACATTTTATGATACAAAATATATAAAGATTAAAATGACTATATATTAATTTAAAATGTTATTCATATAAATTAAAATGACAAAGAGGATCGAAAAATCGTGACTTAAATTGAAATATAGTGAAAAACGAAGGAATTTCATTAAAAAAAAGTGTTGTTGGAACAAAATTATAGCATCATTTCTTATTATAAATAAAATGCTAATTATTTCTTTACAGAAATATATTGATTAAAAATATCTATATAGAGTTTGCAAAATTTTTAATATAATGCTTTAAACCATGGTATTAATAACTTTTATTTTTAGATGTTTGATTATAAATAAATTGATTAAAAACATATATAAAGATACTAAAAAAATTATTTCTAACACTTGAAATGAATTATGCCCTTTATGGTCATTTTACATTCCAACCATAGTTTTAAAACAGTTTTTACCAAACACCAAAAACAACTTCTGGTTTCCCCACAGAACTTTTAACAAACATTTACCAAACAGCATACTCCGTTCTACAAAAGTTTGAAACTGACTTTTGCAGACTAAAATTTTCTCCACTGAACTTTTCCAGCTAGAACCGAAACGCCAAACAGGTCCTATGTCACCTTAGGAAAGTTGTTATATAGTTTAGTTGATTAGCAAACATTTACATGTCAAGTAAAATAAAAATACAATCAAAGTTAAATAATGTATATGCAAATTAGCCACTAATAGGAACATAGTCAAAGTAGTTTTGAGTATGCACAAGTAGTCTATGTTTTCATCGCTCTCGATAGGCTTCTAAAGACAATAGATTAACAACGCTACCGTTATCCACCAGCATCCTTCGGACTCTATAATTTCCAATACATGTCGTTAATACCATGGCGTCGTTACGGAATAGGTTACTCCAATTCATCTTCTCCACAGAAGGATACCACCATTTTATACAGCTTTTATATTTATATATAAATTGATCGGTTGTCGAGACCGTAAAAAATAAATACAACTTAACATGAGCTACAAAATATTATAAATAACAGTAAGATGTTTGATCCACAGAGAATAGGTAGACTTAAAATAAAATAAAAATTAAATTTTAACACTTAAGTAGAATGCAAGAGTTTGTTTAAAACTATGAATTGAAAATACAAAAACTAATGAATTCAAAAGAACTTAATTTGACAAGCAAATGTGAAGTGTGTGATAAAACAATTATGTAAAAACTTCCTAGTAAAGACCCAATTAAAGGTATGATTCATGGTGTTCGATCATTGATGCAAAAATGTTTATTTCTAATTTACAAAATTGTTATAGAAACCAATTATTTTAGGACTCTTACTCCCCTGTTGTTTCAAACTATCTAAAGAGACATTTTATTAGGTAATCATAATCAACTAACACCTATTGGTTAAAGTGTTTACTAATGTGATTGATTTTAAATAGGGAAAAATAACTATTGACTAAGACACATCATTTCTGATGGTTAAAGTGTTTTACTAATGTGATTGATTTTAAATAGGGGAAGACAACTTTTGACTAGTTTCTCAAGGAGGCTTATTCAAGTTACTCACTCTCTCTAGTTTCAAAATTTTAATATTAAATTGAGATTAATATTAAATTGAGATTAATATAGTTGTCTACTGTATCTCTTTGACCTTGTATGTTGCTTCTCGCAACCTTTAAGAATGACAATGACAATTCAAATCAAAATCTAAATTGGCCAAATTTAAGTATGAAATGAATAATGTTACAAACAAATAGCAAGTTTGTAAATGCAATATATAAATAATACGATCAATAAAATCTCACAAACACATAAAATCATACACCTTTACTTTAAATAAAGAATTTAATTAGATCTACAAATTATACTTTATCTGTCATAAAAATTAAAAGCATAAAAAATCTCCAAACAGGGTTCGTGTGTTCATCTTAAGGATTTATATTGCTTCTAAATAATTTTATTTTATTTTATAGAATTGCTCCTAAATGAGTTTGCTAGATTATCTTCTCTAAAGGTACCCGGAGAAAAAACTAATCAAGTACAGTATCAAGTTTTCTCCTTTATTTTTTGTCTAGTTTTTTCATTTAGCTTTATGTTTAAAATAATTGAAATTACTTTTTATATTTGATCAATAGTCTAAATTAAGTTATTTTTTATTATTTTCAGAAAAAATATTTAAAAATATTGTAAAAATTTACAAATTATCTTTATTGTAGAGAAAATTGTTTGCCCAAATCATCATTTATAATAGCTCAAAATTATTCTTTTCATAGAAACTTATAGTGTCATTTTTTTAAATAAAAAATAAAACTTGAATTTGAAACACCCTCTATTTAATTTGCCATTGAAAAACGATCAATACGAAAACCTGACATCTTCCAGGAACTATGATAATGTTATTATCGAGACAGATTCCGCAACCTTGCTTCTTGCGTCAATGATTTGCAATTTCGATCCCGTAAAAGATTGAAGCTATAATTTTGGACATTAGAGATAAAATAAAGTAATTAGATAGCTGTATTTTTATTAAAATTCTTAAAAATAGGTTTGCTCGAGCTACTAGATTTCATTTTTGCACTCAGGATTGAATTTTAATCCTCCTGATCCTCTTCTTAGTTGGTTAAGAAAGGATTATTTTATCTTCCCATGTTACATATGTGATGTTTCTTCTCAAAAAAGAGAGAGAGAACCATCAGTTTACTGATTAATAGGAAATTTTCTTAACGTAGGGGCTAGGTGAGAAAATTGGACAAATATAAGGATAAAATTGGTAGTTAATAATGGGAAAAGAAAAACAAGAAGAAGAGGAAAGGGGGGCACTGGGCACTGGGCACGTGTGGCACGCGATGGGCAGATAGTGTGCCTGTGGACTGAGCGGCTCGAGAGAATGAGGCCGAGCCGCTGAGCCTGAGCCGAGGCCTGCCACTCTTTCTTCTTCGTCTTCGTTTTGAGCCAAGCCAACAACAAACTCACATCTTCTCCTTCTCCTCCTCCTCCTCTTAAACGGACAAAATCAAAATGACACATTTTTATTGTTATTATTGTGATATTTAATAATATTAGCAGAAAAATAATACCAACTAAAACAAAAGATTCCGTCTTTGCCTCTAAATGAACAATTAATCGAAAATCGATTTCTACTCTCAAATTTGAAATACCTAGGAAACCCTAGAAATAACCACAACGATGAATAATATGAAAATCTGAATGGAAACCCAATTCTCTGTATCCGGATCATCTACTACACCCGCCTCTACCACACTCCATTTCTCATCCATCTTCTTTGCCGGCGGCTGATTTCCTCTCCTCTGTTGGTTTCTTCTTCGATAACGACGACGGCGGCGACTACAACAGCGTGGGTAGTGGTGGATGGGTAGTTGGGGATCAGGTGCGGTGGAGGATAATAGCGTAGGTCCGATTGTGTGGGTGCGGCGGAGGAACGGTTCCTGGTGGCCTGGCAAGATAATGGAGGCTCAAGAGCTTCAAGAATGTAACCTCTCTTCTCCTAGAACTGGAACTCCAGTCAAGCTCCTTGGCAGGGAAGATGCTAGTGTGTAAGTTTCATTGCTTCACTTGTTCAATGTTCTTGTCATGGATTGTTAATGCTATAGACTACAGTCAATATGCATACTTCAACAAAACCTTGCTCACTGTTTGTTAATCAACCTCAAATGCCATTACGGGATCTGCCATATATGCGGTGTGATAGCTCCATACTTGTTAACCTTTTGCACATAGATATACTTGTCCTCTAAAGCTTCCTTACTGCTTGTCTTGGCAAAATATGCTCTTTGTGAATGGTGAACTGCTACAGTATATGAAGTTTTTCTTTTATTCACGTTCTTGTGGCTATTAGTTTCATAAGATCTTCCACTCATAAAATTGTATCAGAAGAACTAATGCCGTTGTTTCCTCAATTTGTGAAAAGCACATTGCCTGTAATGTTTTCCAAATTTTCTGTTCAAGTGCCTGCACAGTCTTTAGATTCTTTCCAGCTTACTTTTCTGGGATAAATGTTTCGCAAGTCCAGCTCTTACATGCACGGTATTTGTTGTCTGAACTTCCCTAACCTGTATAGCGTATAGAAAGGCAATGTTGAGTCACACCAAATTAGTCTCTGTTTTCTTACTTCAATGCAGGAGCAGTTAGCTTTAAGTTGTAACTTGTTTCTGAGTGAAGAGAGGGCAAGCCCAGCATATTGCATACTGTTAAGCTTTACTTTACCACATTTCATTAAAGTTTGTTCATGTTTTTTCTTTTGATAAGCTGATGTTCTTTTCACTTTCTGCGTGGGTTATCTAATTTATCTTTGATATACTCAAATTAGCATTTTAATCAAAGCTAAAAGGGCTTTTCATATATCAGTGTGAGTTTGCCGATCTTGCCTGTAGGTTTATTGATATTCCAACAAATTCTACTGCTTCATTAGTATTTGCAGTGCAGTGCGTCACTGTTCTAGTTTCAGATTTAAAGTGTTTTCTTATAAACTGTTTCTTCTACTACTTCTCAGGGACTGGTACAATTTAGAAAAATCCAAGCGTGTGAAGTCATTTCGATGTGGTGACTTTGATAATTGTATTGAGAGGGCTGAATCTGCCCAGGGCATGTCTATTAAGAAAAGAGAAAAGTATGCACGTCGAGAAGATGCAATTCTTCATGCCCTTGAGCTTGAAAACTGAAAAGCAACTGGGCCTGCAAGTAAGAAAATCATCTGATCGCATAAGAAGTAAATCCACTGGATCCACAAAAAGAGAACTTGGAACTTTTTCAGAAAACTTGGGAAATAACAATAGAAATCCTGGGAATGCCAAATCAGATCAATTTTTGAGTGAAGCTGGTACAGATATGAGAGATGATCTTGGAGAGAATATGAACACCATAAATGGAACTCAGCCAATCTGGGAAGATGATCATCATGAGGCAACACCACGAATGAGAGGCTTGCAGGACCTTGGGCTTAAGACTACCCCTTTAAAGTGAAAGCTTTCATCTTCTTTTGATCTAGATGGTTCAGGGAAACTTATAGCTGATGATTACTCTCAAGATTTTCCTAATGGTGCCTCTAGCATGCAAAGAACAACACATGCAAATGGTAAACGTTCTTAAAACCAAAGGCATTTTTCTTTCAACTGAAATGATACTTAGGGTTTGAGTGGGGAATTGTTCTATCAAAAATGTTTCAGGAGCCACTATCTCTTTTAAGTATTATAAATAGTCAAAAGAGTATCAAGTCCATTTATTTTTGTTAAAAATGTGGTAATATTTTTACTTTTTCAGGAGCAGAGCAGAGGCCACCTATGTATCGGGCTAAGAGGAGCAGGTTTGTTTACTTGCCCCCTGAATATAACGATTCTATGGACGATGAAGAACTGTATTCAAGCAAGCGTAGGGTGTCTCCTTCTCAGTTTGGTGACAATGACTTCCATCCTCGATCTCTTTCATTGAATGAAGAGAACTCCTCTTCTGAATTTGTGGATAATGATGAATCTAATTCATCAGAAACCAGTTCTTCAGAGTCTGAGACTGATTCGTCAGAGACTGAGCCAGATATAGACAAAGAAATGGTTGTTTATTCAGGTTTAGCATTTCCCACCCTTTCTTGCCTCAGTACCATGATTTTTCTGTTGGGAATCATTTTAATTGCTTCATGTGGTTTCAAGTTACTGTGTTACTTTGTTATGCTAATTGACTTCAATCTCTGGTGTGATTCTAACCATCAAGTTGATTGCTTCAGTTTCTTTTTAATGACAGCAATTTTATTGCTGCGTTTAACATTTTAGGCATGTGAAAGATAGTGTTGTTCTGCTTTTCTTTTCCTGATTTTAGTTCCATATAATTCTATTGAAAAATATTTACTCCTGATCGGCGCATGGAAATTATATGTGAACAAATGCCTCTCTTTTTTGTTTAATTTTCTAGATTCGTTTAGCAAACTTCATTTTTAACTCCCCAATGCACTTAAGAAGGATGCTTCAAAACTACTTTTAGTATGTCTTGTTCAGAATTCTCTCTCCGGAATGAAAAACACTTCAAATTCATTGAATCATGGGCAAGTCATGCTAATTTATGGCTCTACTTTTCTTGGTGCCACAAAGTAATTTTCTGTTAAGTAGGAGTGACTGCATATGGCATTTCTCTTTTCATTTTAATATGAAAAAGCAAATGTTTTGGTTTGGTCTTCAAGACCATATTTTGTGATGCTTGTCTAAAATGTGAGCTTATGCTTTGAAATGGTAAAGTTTGTGGATGAACAAATGGCAAATTCTTATCAAAATGTCTTCTATCTTTAGCTGACATGTGAATTACATGAGGAATGGACAGGCGCTATCAGCCCTGTATTGAGTGGGCTGATGGTAAAAACAAAGGAATCGGGATGTTATTAGTAAGATTGATGACATCTAGGGGTAGGATTGAGTTTGCTTTGCACATCATTTGGGCTTGGTTTTGTCTATATTTGCTTATCAGTTAGTTCTCCTATACCCCTTTTGTGTTGGCATCTGTTCAGTTTTGTTATTATAGCAATGTTTTATTTGTTGATGGACTTGGTATATCCTCTGTGGTGTCAGGTGGATGTATTTGGCATTAAATCTGATTGTTGATGTATAACGTAGTTCTAGTTGAACTTAGAACGCATGATGCGGAAATAAGAATGAACCTGTTCTTTTGCTTATAATTATAGAAATTTGAATTTATCAAAATTGTTTGTTGATTTGCTTGTTGTGGGAAGTCTCAGAACAAGAGTCATTTCCTTGCTAAATTTCCTCTGGTTTGGCATGCTCTGGTGTTAGGTGCACTTCAACGTGAACAATGTTTTATTGTGTTTTACCGCTGTTTTAATTATGTTTGTGGAATTAGGTCAGATTTGGCTTATTATGCATGTGGTTGTTTTGGCTCTCTTTCCTTTGCTTCTCTGCTTTTGTCTCATAATTTCTCTTATTGGCTGTTCAGATGCTGCTGTACATACAGACACCGAGCAGGATACCCCGAGACTTGGACATCCTGAAGCACCTCTAGAACATGGAAGTACGAGCACTGAGGAGTCCGAAGGATCTGCCTTTTCTGGAGACACGTCTCTCCTTTATCCTGGTGACCCTTTTTTAGCTAATGAGGCAGTATCCAAATGGCAATTGAAAGGGAAACGAAACATTCGACATCTTACAAAAAATTATGCTGATACGGATTATGTAAGAGACTCTGATCATCAAAGGTTTAAGGGGAGCAGTCGTGGTCAAAGGGCATATAGTGTAGCTAATGTGAACAGAAAATATGCTGGTACAAAAATGGTTGGACTCAATTATACAAGTTACCCTTACGCATCAAGATTTTCATCCAGAGGTAGGAATGATGTGAGTCATGATGAGATGGATTGGGATGACATGGCTTGGGAGAATCGATTTGTTTATGGAGGATACTGGGAAGATGGAGCAGAGAACTTTAATCCCACATATATTGGTCGCCGGCATTTTGGTGGAAGGATGGAATCTATGTTAGTAGATGTGGATTTGAAAGTCCAAGCAAGCTATCAAAAGAAGGATGTCCCTATTATGTCTCTTACAAGCAAGTTAAATGGGATGGCAATAATAGGGCATCCAATCCAAATTGAAGCTCTGGAAGATGGTTCGTCTGAACCTCTTATTCATACAAATGATTACTATGGCAATGGAATAGCTGATCATGATGGAACTACAAGGCTTCCGGTATGGAGAACTGCTAGACGAACTAAATTGAGAGTCCCCCGCCCTTCAAAAAAAAAAAATATTTGAGTGTCCCCCGCCCTGATTTATCATCAGTATTGGGTAGCTATGCTGCTACTGGGGATATTACATCTACAGATCATGAAAGAAGACCGCCATTTAAGAAATCAGGTTCAGGGAATTTTGGTCACAAAGCAAGCTCAGCGCGGAAGAGCCTTTCCCACATTCCCCGGCTACAGCCGACAGGAAAAAGCTGGTTAAAAAAGTAAACTCACCATCTAATCGAAAAACAAGAACCCTATCATCTATTACTAAGCCCCTGCATGATGCCAGTGACAGTAAAATGGGTGGGATTCTAAAACCCGAGACATCTAGGCCAACCACAGTAGCGTGCATACCTGTCAAATTAGTATTCAGTAGGTTACTTGAGAAGATCAATAGACCTCCTTCCAAAGCAACCACTGATGTGGTTTTGTCAAATAGGAATGCGGATAGACAAACGTCATAGATAGCATGTACATGGTTATTGTAGGATACTAGACTGTTTGATGCAAAAGATTGTTGCTAATTTCCTCTGACTTGCATTCTGCACCCAAGCCAGTAATAGTGCCAGCTAGGTAGGGTGAGGTTATGCTGTTTCTTGAATGGATTAGCTGAAGCAATTTATGAATGAAAAGTACTGGATATTGGAAGATGATCGGTGCAGCTGCCAGGGCATCCAAGGTATTGAAAGAAGAGCTTATGGAAGGCGTAGGAGAAGGGTAATCATAGATATTATCACAGATTAAAAGTAGGTATCTGAACTGAATCCTCAGATTCTGTGTACATTTTGTTTCCCCGCATAATGCTTCTCATATTTATTAATTTGTTTAGATGGTTAGGGTCAAGGCCCTGGTATAGTTGGGGTTCATTGTTGACTCTTCCTTCTTTTTCTGGATTTGTAGTTTGTCTGGTCATAGATGGGAATTGTAGAAGAGAGTTGGGGAGGTGCAGGCGCGATAAGTAGTAGTATGTTGTAAGGCTAAATGTCACCATATGATCACGTACAAACTGCAAAACTTGCCTACAGATATTACACAGTACATGTAGAGTAGAGTATGTTGTAAGGCTTGTGTTCTTTTACGTACTTTAGTTAGTATTTTTTGTTGTGTATATACGGCAAGATTATACTCGTGCGTCGCTAAAGTAATCTCCTTTCTAATTTCTTTCTTGAATTTAAATCAGCTGTACCATAAACATGAGGAGAACAGATGCAAATGCCAAGACCATTCATTAAAAAAAGTCATGAACAGTAACAAAAAAGTAGAAAAAGTTTGTACAAAAGAATGACCCAAGTGTCGGAAAATACATTTTGCCATTTTTAGCTATACACCTTAAAAGGACAAGAGAATGGAGAAGAGGAGCTGGCTTGGTATTTTACGATTCCAGCAGGGCCAGTGTTGGAGCTGGGATCAGTGCTCCCGAATCTATATTGAATTGGAAAGAGTTATTTTTTATATTGAGATTCATACAACTTACAATGTTGCGACCAATGTAAAACAGAGAGAAGACAAATATTTCAGAAGATGAGAGAAATCATGAGATAGAGATCACAAATGACATTTCTATTCGATATTTCGATAATTTTAGTATGATTGTTCGGTGTACATCCATCCATTAAGGATTGTTCAAACAGATCCATATAATAAACAACTCTCAGCAAATTCGATTGTAAACATGAAACTTCATTCATCATTCACAACTTATGTAACATTTCTATAAAATTTCTAATCTTATTATGTGGAAAAAACAGAAAGGAAAGATGTAAATTGTAATAGAAGTTTCCTAAAAAAATTATGCATAATTTGACTATTGAAATATTTTTACGTTGCAAATTTGATTTACCAAAACAACATAGACACACCAATAATATTTGACTGTAATGAAGTGGTAAATTTTTTGTACATTTTTAACCAATGTTTCGAGTTTGAGTATTGAGAAATTGTGTTAAAAGAATTATTTTTTTCTGGAGTTCCGACAATGCTCAAACAAGATTATACATAGGAAAACAAACAAACAAATATTAATTCTCTACAAAAGGGTTTTCATATGGAAAGAGTGATTGAAATGAAAAAGAAAAAGAAATAGTTGGTTATGAATTTTCTTTTCATTTTGTTTTTGAAAAACTTCCCATATTTTTGAATTTATTTAATTCATTAAAAAGTTACAGTCACTTTTTAAATAATTTTCTATTTTTGTGTTATTTTTTGAAATTTTATAATTTTTCAATAAAATTCTGAATTGTTTGTTTATTTTCGGATTTTTTTTTTGAGGTTATTGTTTGAATTTTATATTTTTCAAACAAAATTCTAGAAATTCTAGAAATTTGTTGTTTATTTTTTAATTTATTTCTTATTTTGGTAACCTTTTAAGAAAAATCAGACGTAGTATTTTAGAAAAAATAAAATTGGAGGACTAGAACAATTATGTTTAGAAAAATTAGAACTAAAAGTTAAATGCAAAGTTGGGGTCCGGTGTTAGGTTGCGAACGGAGAAAAAAGTTAAGTGCCTACTTAATAATGAAGGAAACGTTGGGTGCAAATTTTTACGAGTTGAAAGTTAGATGCCAAATTAAGAAAAAGAAAAAAAGTTGGATGCCAAAATAAATTTTTTCCTATAGGATTGTTTTTTTATTACCCTTTTTTTCCATCTTTGTGATAGGCTTCATCTTTGTAATGTGATTTTTTTGTTTAGGGATTGTAATATGAAATTAATTCAAAGAAGCGATCTAACTATTGTCACCTGAGTCCAATGTGATCGATAAGATTTGAAAAGATTAAGAATCAAACACCAAATCAATTCTTTTAAAATTTGAGAGGCTAGAACAACCCTCTATCAATTGATTTATGTTTTCTCGAAAGTAACTGACAATCTTCCGTACCAGCTCTATAAAACAATGAGGTAGACGGAAGAGCATGAACGCAAATGCCATATCATTGTGCTATTTACTTATCTGGCTACTACAGGTGGTTGCTCTTATGAAACAAAGGGTTGTAAAGGGTTTAGGGTTTTAGGGTATACATTTCAAAGGATTTTTTTGGACGAGCTTGAACTTTTTTTAATGAATTCCTTGCACAAAGTATTCAGTTTATTTTTGCTTCAACAACAATTATATTCTATATTTAAGTTGCTTTTCTTTTGAAATTCAGGGACACCTCTTACTGAAGCACTTCAGCGTGTTCTTACATATTTAGGTACGCACACAGCAACTTTATAGAATAATAATTTTCCTGTGACGAGTACTTGATTTGAATCATTGATACTACATGGAAACCCAACAAGTATCAGGAGAATCCTTGTCACAAAGCTGATGCATAGGCAGGCACATGAGTTAGTGGAGCGAGTGTGGGAATAATTTCTATTGGTGATTGACTCAGAAATTGGAGATTTACTTAGAATCCCTGCGCGATTATTATTTACTGCAGCAGAATTGGTGATGTGATCATGACCCCCTTCGAGTTAGAACAATTTGGCATGATGCCAAGAGGACCGGTCATGGGCAACCGAGCCTTGCAGACGAGCGTAAATCACGCCCAAGGTCAACGATCAAGTGCCAAATCTTCGCAATACCTAGGCCTAGACGCACGGAACTCCCAAGATGGCCGAGCAAGCCATAAAGTAGAGGCAAGTCTAGCCCTAGCAAGTCATGAGGACACGCGCACCAACCCAAGGCCTCCCGCAAAGCCGAACTTCCACAACGTACGCAACAAGGCCTTGACAATAAATGCTCCATCCAAGAGATCCAATTACAAGAAGATCATCTTGTTTCATAATCTTCAAGATGTCAGCTAGTTTGTGTCCAAATTTCAGCCTAATTGGACAAGTGGATTGAGAGATATTCGAATAAATATTTTGGCGTGCAGGTTCGACGTGAATTACGCCCAGACACGAAGTAATTACGTCCGCCTGAAAGAGAGTGCGACGTGAAACGTGTACAAAGAGAGTGTGACGTGAACAGTGAACACCCAATTCTCTATTTTAGGCGACGTGAATTACGCCCAGACATGAAGTAATTACCTCCGCCTGCTCTGCATCAATATATTTGCTCTCTGCTTCTGGCGTAAGTTACGTTGCACTCTTGACGTAATTTACGCCCTTGACGTAAATTACGTCCCCTTCTTGGCGTAAATTACGTCAGCCTGCCTGCACCAGCCATTTCGCTTCTGCTTTTGGAGCAAATTGCGCCGTCCTATTGGCCTAATTACGCCCAGTTTTATGTCAAATTCTAATTTTGACATTTTTTACTCTCTTTGTATAAATAGTTTAGCTCCTCATTTTATTAGCTAGCTTTTGGTCTTTATGTGATACTTGTAAAGTTGAGTTTACTCCTTCTCTTATCATCCTAAGACTTGGGCTCATCACTTTAATTTTCTTGAGTGAAATCGTTTGAGTTCGAGATTACTCCTCTCGATTTTTGCTCCGGAAAATTATTAATTTGTATTTTGGTTGATGAATTTTGGTGAATTAAATTTGGAAATATTTATTGCTTATTTCCAAAAATCGTGGTTGACAAGTTACAAGGATTAATCATTGGAATATCGCGTGCTCAATTCAAATCTTTGATTATCCTTCAATTTCCGGGTAATATTCCATCCTTTCCTCGATCTGTCATCTAAATATCCTCCTCTATCCATTCCTTTTTCCTTTATTTTGCCTTTGTAATCATGTGTATGCTAGAGGGTTCGCTTGGTTAGATCCTCCATAAGCTTCACATGTTATCCGACTTACTAACCCTAAGCGGGATCACATCAATTGGGGAACTTTGACCATATAATAACTTTAATTAGAATGTATCCTACTCTTATTTGGAAGGTTAATGAAAATAGTCAAAGCATATTTCATGTCGCGGTGGTGCATCGACAGGAAAAAATCTTTAATCTCATGCACGAGATTGGAGCTCACAAAGATTTGATTGCAGCTTATAGAGATGAGAGCAAAAACAACATGCTCCATCTGGCTGCAAGGCAACCACCTCCCAAACGTCTCAAAAGAGATTCTGGTGCAGCTCTGCAATTGCGACGAGAATTAAACTGGTTCAAGGTTAGCTAATAGACAAATCTACATTCCATTTTTGTTGCCTTCACCTAGTTTCTTGACATAAGTTCATGACATTGGGAGTAGAAATTGATCGTGGTCATGTCTCATGATTACAGGAAGTAGAAAAGATTGTTCAATCTTCTTACAGGGAAATGACAAATTTAGAGGGAATGACTCCTCGGATCCTCTTTTCGGAAGAGCACAAAGGTCTTGTACGAGAAGGTGATAAGGGGATGAAAGACACTGCATCTTCTTGCATGGTTGTGGCAACTCTAATTGCCACTGTGGTGTTTGCTGCAGCCTTCACTGTGCTAGGTGGTAATAATAACGACATAGTGGCAATTAGAGTAGCCACAACCATGCAAGAAGATGCAGTGTCTTTCATCCACTTCTCGCCTTCTAGTACAAGACCTTTGTGCTCTTCCAAAAAGAGGATCTAAGGAGTCACTCCCTTTGAATTTGTCATTTCCCTGTAAGAAGGTTGAATAATCTTTTCTAATTCCTGTAATCGTGAGACATGACCACGATCAGTTTCTACTCCCAATGTCATGAACTTATGTCAAGAAACTAGGTGAAGGCAACCAAAATGGAATGTAGATGTGTCTATTAGCTAACCTTGAACCAGTGTAATTCTCGTCGCAATTGCATATCTGTACCAGAATCTCTTTTAAGATGTTTAGGAGGTGCCCCTTGTAGCCAGATGGAGCATGTTGTTTTTGCTCTTGTCTCTATAAACTGCAATCAAATATTTGTGAGCTCCAATCTAACTACTAATTACAAGTAATTAGTAAAATAGTAGTTAGGCTTGAGCAAGGAACGCTTACTTAATAACAGTAATACAAAATAGTAGTTAGGTAACTAATATTTAGTACATACCAACGTAGTTATTTACTTATAATTAGTAGTTAGGTAACTACTATTGTACAATGTTGAATTCAACATTGTACAACTTTGAATGTTAACAAGTTGTACAATGTTGAATGTTGATTATATTCAACATTGTACAACTTTGAATGTTGACAAGTTGTACAATATTGAGTGTTGATTATATTCAACAGAATCCACCCATTTTCGCACACTTGACTCGTTGAATCTTCATAACGAGGGCCCAATCCAACAATGCGGTTCTTGATCCATAATTGTTTAACCAATGATTTTATTGCTCGTGCATGAGATTAAAGATTTTTTCCTGTCGATGCACCACCGCGACATGAAATATGCTTTGACTATTTTCATTAACCTTCCAAATAAGACTAGGATACATTCTAATTAAAGTTCTTATGAAGTCAAAGCTCTCCAATTTTGCTGCAGTAAACAATAATCGCGCAGGGGTTCCAAGTAAATCCCTAATTTCTGAGTCATCCAGCAATAGAAATTGTTCCCACAATCGCTCCACTAACTCATGTGCTTGCCTATGTATAAGCTTTGTGACAAAGAATCTCTTGATACTTGTTGGGACTGCATGTAGTATCAATGATTCAAATCAACTATAATTCAGGGATACCCCTTTCTGAAGTACTTCTGCATGTTCTAACATATTTAGGTACGCATACAGCAACTTTATAGAATTATAATTTTCCTGTGACGAGTACTTGATTTGAATCATTGATACTACATGCAGTCCTAGCAAGTATTAGGAGAATCCTTGTCACAAAGTTGATGCATAGGCAAGCACATGAGTTAGTGGAACGAGTGTACGAACAATTTCTATTGCTGGATGACTCAGAAATTAGGGATTTACTTGGAACCCCTGCGCGATTATTGTTTACTGCAGCAAAATTAGAGAGCTTTGACTTCATAATAACTTTAATTAGAATGTATCCTAGTCTTATTTGGAAGGTTAATGAAAATAGTCAAAGCATATTTCATGTCGCGGTGGTGCATCGACAGGAAAAAATCTTTAATCTCATGCACGAGCAATAAAATCATTGGTTCGACAATTATGGATCAAGAACTGCATGTTGGATTGGGCCCTCTCTATGAAGATTCAACGAGTCAAGTGTATGAAAATGGGTGTATTCTGTTGAATATAATAAAGATTCAACATTGTACAACTTGTCAACATTCAAAGTTGTACAATGTTGAATATAATCAACATTCAACATTGTACAATAGTAGTTACCTAACTAATAAATAGTAGTTACCTAACTACTATTTTGTATTACTGTTATTAAGTAAGCGTTCCTTGCTTGAGCCTAACTACTATTTTACTAATTACTTGTAATTAGTAGTTAGGTAACTATTATTTTACTAATTACTTGTAATTAGTAGTTAGATTGGAGCTCACAAAGATTTTATTGCAGCTTATAGAGACGAGAGCAAGAACAACATGCTCCATCTGGCTGCAAGGTTGGCACCTCCCAAACGTCTCAAAAGAGATTCTGGTACAACTCTACAATTGCGACGAGAATTACACTGGTTCAAGGTTAGCTAATAGACACATCTACATTCCATTTTGGTTGCCTTCACCTAGTTTCTTGACATAAGTTCATGACAATTGGGAGTAGAAATTGATCGTGGTCACGTCTCACGATTACAGGAAGTAGAAAAGATTGTTCAACCTTCTTATAGGGAAATGATAAATTCAGAGGGAATGACTCATCAGATCCTCTTTTCGGAAGAGCACAAAGGTCTTGTACAATAAGGCGAGAAGTGAATGAAAGACACTGCATCTTCTTGCATGGTTGTGGCAACTCTAATTGCCACTGTGGTGTTTGCTCAGCCTTCACTGTGCCAGGTGGTAATAATAACCACATAGAGAGGCCGATTTTTCTAAACGCGATACCATTTATAGTTTTTGGCATATTTGGCGTTGTTCTCTATTGCAACCTCCATCTTAATGTTTCTATCCATCCTTACCTCACGCTACGTTAAAGAAGATTTTCTCCATTCATTACCAAATAAGTTGATCATGGGGCTCGCCACCCTTTTCGTGTCGATGGCAACCATGATGATAGAATTTGCCAACGCCCTTTTCATTGTTCTTGGGAGTAATGGTAGCTTTGCTGTGATGGTAATTCCAATTTTTACAATTGCGTGTCCCAGTCGTGGTGTTTGCTCTACTGCAATTTCCTCTTTTGGCTGATCTGGTGGCTCATACTTACAACCCTCTGTTTCATAAGAGCAACCACCTGTAGTAGCCAGACAAGTAAATAGCACAATGATATAGAATCATATTTCAGAACTAATCACAAGCATCTCATAGAACTTAACACCATCAACAAAAATCCATAAAATCCAGCATACCAAACACACAAGCATTCGATACACAAGCGATCAGTCAAAGGTTTAAACAGTTCTATGACTCCAAACAAACAGTCAAAAAATAAATTAAGATCATCATCATCATCCACTAATGAATACAACTTATTGTAGCAATAAACAATTGCGAATTAACAATCGCTAAACAGAAAAGAAATGTAAAATCCACTTGAATTTGATGGCCAAGAGATATGGTCCTAATTAGAAAAATAGGTGGTGGTGACGATGGCCGAGAGAGCTTGGGTATGGAGGAGGGAGGCGAAATGAAGATCGGGTCTGTTTGAGGGAGTAGAAAACCTAGAACGCAATGGAAATTTCGTAAATATAGTAGGGTGGCTTTTTTGTAATTATAGTGAGATGACAATTTTGTAAATAGGTCCATGTAATTCCGCTTGTGTATTCAGACCAGTGTTGTCAGAACCAGACTGAACTTGCCAGTCCGAGTGGTTCAACCCTGAAATTTTATATTTTCGGCTCGATTTAGTTATCTGATCGAATATGTATGCGAACCGGGTTCGACTAATCGAACAGATCGGTTTTTTCACAACCAACGACCCAGTCGGTTCAATATCAACCCGACTAGTTCAATGCTTCTTTTTCAAAACGGCGTCGTTTTGGTTTTTTTTTTATTTTTTATTTTTGGAAATCATGGGACGACCCATCAGAATATAAAAATTTACCGGTTCAATCCAGTTCAATTATTTAATATTGAAGGGTTCGATATGTGAACGGTTTAAAATAGTCCGATGGGTCAATCTGGTCGAACTCAGTTAAACCCGATCAAACTAAAAAAAAATATTTTTGGTTCGTTTTCCAGTTTGATTTTGATAACTATGATTCGAGCCGACATTTCGTGCGGTAGCACTACTCATAAATGGGTTCGAAAACTGGTATTTACCAGAGAAGAGGAGAAGAAGACGAAGAGGAACAGAAGTGAGCCCAAACTCAGGCGCAAGCAGAGCTGCGGGAGGAGAGAAGAGGAAGAGAATCGAAAAGCAAAATCCTAATTATCAGTTTTATTTCATCAATTAGGTATTTGATTGCTTCCTCAGACCTCCGACTGCGAGCCAGATGAGTTGGTGTCGTCTCATTGCATTTCACAAAACTGCGGCGGCGGCTGCAAAACATCCCCTCTTGTCATTGCAGAATCGGCAGCGCTCCTCAACATCAACCTTAACTGACGCTCCTCACCTTACCAGAGATTTCCTTCTCCAGCTATGGAAAATCGAGATAGTTTCAGCAGCTAGAACAAGAAGGATATTAACGAGGCCGAGAAGCGGGCAGAAGGTTGCCGGTGCTAGTTATGTAAATCCAACTTTCATCAATCAACCTCACTCTGGCTCTGCTCCTTTGAATCCAGCTTCTCCGGAAGAGGTCATTTCACTTACCGTTTTCATATATTTTTGCGATGATTCCTTCCTTGTGTGGTCTTGTTATCAGCTCTTCTACCACTTCCATTGCAGGCCAGCATCGCTCCACTTCTTGCTCGGTCCAATTTGCTAATTACCAGAGATATAGAATGGGCAAATCTCGTTCTCGGTTTTGAGCAGGTCTGCTCTTATACTGCCTATTTAGTTTTGTCCAACTTTATGCTGTTAGTGTTTCTTCATATAACCATCTGTTTTTCCTCAAAGTTACAAGGCCCTCACTAGCCTGTGGTTTGATATAGATGCTAGTCTACTGGGTGGAACTTTTCAAGTTGTTATTAAAGATGTGCATGTTATTCTTAGTAGTAGTTATCATGCATGTTCCTTTTCTTTTGTCTTTTGACTGTGGTTTAAAATGTCAAGGGTTTCATCTCAATGGTTTAGCTAACATTCATTTGCATTGAAGTCTTGATGACTTTCTAATGTGTTTTCTTTGGCTTTTGCTTCCCTCTTTTTTGTTGCCTGTATTGCAATGAGCAGGAAAACCGTTATGGAATAGTAGATGTTTCCTGCCCTCAGGGGGTGAGTGATTATTGCTATCATTCCTTCTAATTTTTCACAGAGAAATTTAGGTTTTAACTGAATTATTGAGTATTCTACAATTTGACTAATAAATTCTCACTAATATATTTCCCCTTTTTCCAGCCTGTAGGTTTGATTCGTGAACAGAGTAATCTACTTGCTAGACAGGTATGGTTTTACGAATTACATGGTCATAATTATTATGCAAGTAGGTTGATCGAGTGCTTAAATATTTTATTTATCATCATATTTTCCTATTATTTTAGAATGATGATACTGCTAATTCTTGGCTTTTCTACTCTTTTTTACAGAATACAGATCAAGGAATTAAATATTAAAAAGAAGCTGAAAATCGGTACAAAACTTGAGTTTGGTGAAAGATAAGAAAAAAAGGCAGTAGCTACCTATTGATTTTGTGCTGAGCAATTGTAGCAGCCAAGAAATTAAACCAACAGCCAAATAAATTAAAAGACATGGGCTTGGGCCTGCTAAGAAGAGGGACGCGCATTCCATTTTGTAGACTTTTATTATAATTTCCTTTCTAGGATTTTAAGATTTTTAAATTTGGATAAATCCTATTTTTGAGGATTGTAGTTGGACTAGGATTTTGTTAAAACCTAGCTGGACAGAAAGATTGGCTCTCGCTTCTTCTCCAACGCCACCTTCTGCTACTGTTCTGAATTTCTTAATTCCATACTTTTCTTCCTTTCTTGATTTAATTAATTCATGCATAATATTTGTTTGATTTAATTATATCTTATTCTAGCTAATTCATCTATTCTTGGTAAAGACTCTAGGATCATGATTTGAGATGTTGTGAGATCAAATTGAGTTTTATTTTTGTTGGTTTCGACAACCATCAAATTTTGAAACCATAAAAAATAAATCATACAATTTAGCTAATTCATCTATTCTTGGTAAAGACTCTAGGATCATGATTTGAGATGTTGTGAGATCAAATTGAGTTTTATTTTTGTTGGTTTCGACAACCATCAAATTTTGAAACCATCAAAAATAAATCATACAATTTACCGTACTTATTATTATGTTATTTTCTTCCATTCCAGTTAGCTGGGTACATGAAGCCTTCAGGTTAGTCCTTCTTAAACTAGTGAGTCAGGTTCGGATATCAGGGACTAGTCTAAGATTGAAGAAGAGCCGTAGGACTAGAGGCTCCCTAAACACTTGTGTTATAAGAAGGATCCCCCACCCTTGAATTCATGAGTTGGGGTCTTGAAGAACCTTCATTCCATCTGACCTTGCCGCACTGTCTGTGAAGGAGGACGACTTCTCTTCCTCAATCTTCGGAGAATGAGGCCGATCGTCGTGGTATGAAAATTTTTCCTATCTACGCTACGTACTCCTCCTATTGATCAGATCTCTTATATCACAACATCTCAAATCATGATCTCAGAGTCTTTACCAAGAATAGATGAATTAGCTAGAATAAGACATAATTAAATCAAACAAATATTATGCATGAATTAATTAAATCAAGAAAGGAAGAAAAGTATGGAATTAAGAAATGCAGAACAATAGCAGAAGGTGGCGTTGGAGAAGAAGCGAGAGCCAACCTTTCTTTCCAGCTAGGTTTTAACAAAATCTAGTCCAATTACAATCCTCAAAAATAGAATTTATCCAAATTTAAAAGTCTTAAAATCCTAGAAAGGAAATTATAATAAAAGTCTGCAAAATGGAATGCGCGTCCCTTTTCTTAGCAGGCCCAAGCCCATGTCTTTTAATTTATTTGGCTGCCGGTTTAACTTCTTGGCTGCTACTAGAGCTATCAAATCGGATTTGTGGGTCGGACCCGACCCAGAACCCGACAGACCCGGAAAAAATCGGGCCGGGATTGGTCCCGGTTCGGGAAAAATACGGGACCAATTTTTGGTCCCGGTCCTGGCCCGAAAAAATGGCTAGGGTCTCGGACTGGACCCGGCCCGGCCCGGTTTTTTTTTTTTTTAATTCAATTTCTTTTTTTTTCTCTATTACTCTCTTCTTTTATCAACCTGCATTTATTTTTATTTTCTTTTCTTTTCTATTACTTTCTCCTTTTATCAACATTCATTTATTCCAATAACCTACCTTTCTTCTTTCTTTCCTCCGCCTCAATCCCTCCTTTCTTCCTTTTCTTTCTTTTTTTTTCTTTCTATTTTTTTCTTCCCTTTTCTTTCTCTTTTTTTTTCTTTTCTATTTTCTTTTCTGGTGGTTTTGGTGATTGGGATTTCAAATCGGGAGGTGTGGATGATGAGTGATGGTGCTGGGTTTGGATGGGTTTGATTGAGAAGGAGTTGCGACAGTAATGGGTTTTGAGGGAGAGGAGGTTGCTAGGTTTGGGTGGGTTTGCTTGAGAAGACAGTGATGGGTTTTGCGGGAGAGGAAGAAGAGTGAGAGGGCGAGGATGAGGAAGAAGAGATTAGAGAAAGATGGGTGGGTTAGCAACTTAGGGTTTTTTTTTTTTAGGGATGGTCGGGTCTCGGGTCAGACCCGACGGGTCTCCGGGTCCGACCTGACCGTCCCGAAAATTTTCGGGCCAGGTCCAGACCTGGTCTCGAAAATTTTCGGGACTAATTTTGGGACCCGACCTGGCCCGATTTCCCGAGTCACGGGACCCGAGTCCCAAATTGACCTCTAACTGCTCAGCACAAAATCAATAGGGAGTTACTGCCTTTTTTTCTTGTCTTTCACCAAACTCAAGCTTTGTACCGATTTCAGCTTCTTTTCAATATTTAATTCCTTAATCTGTATTCTGTAAAAAGAAGTAGAAAAGTCAGGAATTAGCAGTATCATCATCCTAAAATAATAGGAAAATAGGATGATAAATAAGACATTTAAGCACTCGATCATTGGTTATCATTGTTGGTGTCATCCGCATGATGATGCATTGCTGGAGGGAGATATTTCCTTATGAAGGTGTAAAAGATTCTAAATTTATGTTTCCCTCGTGCTGATTCAACCCACTTCCCTAGAATGCTAGTCTATAGCTGAAACTTGCATCAATTCGAGATGGTGTGGGAATTCATGCTTTTGAGAAATTCATTCATTAGAATGGGTGAGTATTACACTAGGAAGCATTCAAATAATGTACAAAGACTGTATTGAAGAAGTTGTCTGATTCCGTTTTTGAGCTAAGACTCTCTAATTCATGGAAGAGTATTTCCAATATATAACACTTAAATTGATGGTAGGCGAGTTGACTTTTTTTTTCTGCATGAAGCCAAGTTACATGGTTGATAGGTATGTAACCTTGTGATAAGATTCGATGTTGATCTTGTGAGATTCTGCGTCGCGTACGATCGGAACAGTAGTGAATGACGTCGGGTGTACCTGCACAGCGCCGGAGGGGGAGCTCCGGCGTAGACACTCCGATGCTTAAGTCAGTATGAGTTTTTAAAGTAACAGGGGTTTCTCTGGGTGAATCTGACCGTCCCTCATTATGGAAAAAGATGGGGTATTTATAGAATCTGGACAGCGATACCTGGCGATACCAACAAGGGCGCCGTTTGATGATGACGTCACAGGCGATATCAGTGGATGACGTCAGGGGTGATGTCGTGTGAGGCTGTCGGGAGCGATAACCTTGTTGGTTCCTAGGACGGGATGACGCCGTGCGTATAGAGTCGCGTGAGTCCCCCCCCGCTGAAGTCGACCATCCTAGGAGTCCTTCGCCGATCCTTGGGCGATACATAGATATCCTTGTAGGCCGTCTGGGAAACCGCTCCGACAAGAGTCACTTGTAGTAGGACCGTTATGGCTATCTCAATTGTTATCATAAGCCCAACTGAAAACGAGCCTGAGTGTTTACCAAGGGCTGTTCGTGTCTGAAATCTTGGATGAAGGTTTTCGTTGTGAGGCGATTAGTTCGCAAGGTTCCCGAGCTTCTTTGAATGCTCAAGGTCGATAAGGCTCAAGTGGTGAACTGGGGTTTAAGTCTGGGACCGTCAGGCAAGCTGATTCTGATCTTCATCCTTATCCAAGGACTTACTCTGAACAGATGTCTCTATCGCGTTCGTAGTCAAGAGATCCTTACTTTCCGCCTGGCGATATTACTCCGATTGACCCTCGGGGGGATCTAAGAAGCTTCAGCTCGTTCGAATCGCGAGCAAGCTGTTGTCAGATTACCGATAATGTTGTCAAGGATATTCCACTAAATCGTATCGCGGGTCGGGCTGACACATATTCCAGATCCATTGTCCTTCCAAGTGTTCTGCAAACATAGGAAGGAGATAGATTCGAATATAAAGTTAGTAAACTTTTTTGTACTTACAGAGATTTGAGGTCAAATGAGCTCAATCTTTCTTTTACGCTAGAGGAAATAGCGATATCAACGCGGCTTTACGCCATCGGCTGCTTATGGTTAGCACGGCTTTATACCACCAGATGCCTGTGATGCCAGCGCGGTTTTACGCTCCAAGGGCCACCTGTGACATCAACGCGGCCTTACACTGTGGATACCGGTAGCCACATGGCCTTTCCGTGATGACTACCCGTGATATCGTATCCTTCGGCGTTTTCTCAAGCTCTGTCTCGTACTCCTTCCCATATCGGTGTTGCAGTCGGTATACGATCATCGCCCTTTCCTTCTACTTTGGGCGTTCCAGCCCTTGCGGTTATCGGATTGGCTCGTCTTTTGAGGACTCATTTGTCCTTTCCTCCGAAACCCCCCCTCTTGGAGCTTATAAATCAGGGAGTTTTTTCACTCACGTTCTCCTCATCTTTTCCAACTTGCATCATGGATCATCTGACTAAGAATTTCCTTCTGTCTAAGGGTCATTCTCTCAAGAACCTTAATGATGGTGACGTCGGATTTCTGGAGAACATGCTGGTCAAGACTTCTGAGGACATCCTGGAGTTGCAAGGGATGCTGACTCCGCTTCACTCTAGGCTGGGGGCCACCTCTCTGGAGGATTTCAGTCCCTTGGAGAGCGTATCGAAACTGGCAGCCTCCATCGCTCGGATCCAAGTGGTGATCGCCATGCTGCAGCAGCGCAAAGATATGCTGGGGTGCTGCCTGAAGGGGATGAGGGCCACTTCCCATGATCTACTCTTGGTCATGGATTCCTTGAGGGATCTTCCCGAAGTGCCCGAGGATGCTGGCTCTGATGCCTGATTGCGGTGGCTCCCTTTGTGCCCTTTTCCTTTCTCGCTTGTCCATGTACCTCCTGGCCATTAGGCCGTAATAAATAAACTGTTTTTTATTGTGCCGTCTTGTGACTATTCTTCTCCTTCTTTATTGCATCCTTTTTGTTATTTTCCCCTGAGGATATTTTCAGTCTCATTGAAAAGGTTCAATCACTGGATCATTTATTGGTCGATTGCTTTGCATTAAATCTGCGCCGCAGTTGTCCTGGCAACTTGTTGATACTCGAATTTTGACACAATTAACTTAAATCGTTCATTTTTTCGCTCATTCTTGATCTTATTTTTATTATTATTATTTCCGTTTATTTACTATTTATTATCTTGTTTTCTTTCGTTTCATGTTACATAGTTTATTTTGTATGTATTTTTCGTTCGAACTTTTATCGATTCCAATTAAAATTTCTCGTATCATTGGATCGAACCACAAAAACTAATCATACCCATTTTTCACATTCACTTTACTTTACATTACTTTACTCATTTTTCCTCTCCACCATCCGAACATCATCATCTCTTTCCTTTCAATTTTATTAAAAAAATAATCACACCCTCTCCCTTTTCCATTTTTTTCACGGTCATACCAGCATTGGATGCCTCAACATCTTCCTCAACCCATTACTCATCTCACACTCACACGTTTACTCTCCCTCTCAAATTCTCTCTCACTCTCGGCAAACTAAGAAAGCAAGGCAAGTAATTCCCATCTCTTTCATTCTACGCATTTAATTAATTTATTACTTGCTGCCTCACCTCTCTTTTCCTATTTTTATGCATATTTGCTTTCTTGCCGTGACTACTGTTTTGTCGCCGGAGAGGAGCTGCCGCCACCTCGCTGCTGGAGTTGTTGTGCTGCTGCCATCGGCGGGAGCTGAAAGAGGTCGACGTGGAGCTGCTGCTGTGCTCCACTGTCTCAGCTGCCGTGATTCGCTGCTGGTCTGCTGGGCGACGCGGACGAAAGGAAGAAGACGACGACACTACTGCCGAGCTACTGCACCGTCGCTGCTGTCGCCGGAGCTCAACGCTACTACCTTGCCTGTTGCGCTGTTGCTGGAGCCGTTGCCGTGGAAGTCGTTGCTGTCGCCGGAGCTCGCCGAGCTGCTGCTGTGTTGCTCCTTGCTGCCATGCTCCATTTTCTTTATTGTGCTGCACTTGGATTAAATGGAGAAGATGATGAATAGGGGTATTTAATTTGGTTATGGGCTTGGTTTGTCTTGGTCCAGCGTAAGGAAAGAAAGAGGCTTGGCCATGCTGGAAATAAGAAGAGAAGGATGGGTCTGGTACTGTTCACCGGCCCATCAGAGAAAGAAGGTAGGCTGATTTCATTTTAATTTTGTAATTTCCACTCTAATTATTTTCCCTACTGACTCCGATTTTATGCTATATTTATTTATGTTGTTTCGGTGCGGTCACTGCCTTGACCGGAATCGGCTTGAATGATTGGAGCTCGACGAGGAGTTCGATGTTCATTCATTCCCAATTGCAGAGCTCGAATGGAGAATTTAATTGTTGTATTTATTTATTTGTGAATTTGTAATTAATTTGTAATATTTATCTACAGTATTTATTTATTTTATTATCCACTAATCATTGATTTGCAGGTAAAGCTCGTCCAGGTATGTTTTCCTTTTTCCCTTTTATTTTGGATAAATGTACTGTAATTTATTATTAATCGTATGCATGATAATTAATTCCTATCAATAACTCCCTTTAATAATTTCACTCAAATCGACCCTTGCTTGAATGAACTAGGCTTAGTAATCACTCAACGTTTATTTTATTAAAAGCATGAAATAAAATAGGACTAATAATTAAACATCACGCTTTAATTCCATTGCATGATTATTAATTACTAAAATCCTCAAATCTTCAATAAATCCCCACAAATCAAAACGGATAAAATCAATTCAAGAAAACTAAACAAATTAGTAATCCAAACATAAGATTTAAATATTTTCCAATAACTTAGGCTCCTCTAAATTTTTAGGACAGTAAATCACCAAAGAAAATAATCATTAGAAAGCAAAAAGATAGCAAATGGGCCTTAAGCCCAACTCATAGAAAATACCTCCATATTTTAAACCCTCTTATCGTTAGAGACCCAAAATGCGCTTTAAATCTTTAATGTTGAATGATCATTTAAATTATGCTTATTCCGTGTGCGGCTTCGTCCCCATGAATTTATGCTTATCTTGATGAATGTGTATCGTGTGCGGCTTCCACCCCACGAATGTATTTCAATTTATGTTATCTTGACGAATGTGTTATGTGCGCGACTTCGACCCCACTTCCCGTTTTTTTCTCTTTTCAACGTGTTTTCCCACATTCACTCAAAACGGTACTTTGCTAGTCTATGCATGCTTAGAATCACCTAGTAAATAGGATTAATCACGTGCATTGGCCCAATGACGATGTTGGCGTCGCTTTGGTAAAGATTAATAAAACGGTAGTAATTTTACCAATTTTGCATGTAATCAGACTAATTCTGAACTCGGCTAAATTAAACCGAAATAGGTATGCAACCAACCTTTTTATCTATTAGAGGATAAAAAAAAATGTTATTTTCTGATTACACAACTCGACAATAATTAGGATAAAATCAATCCAATCAACTAAAAAAACTAAAGCGACGATTCCCCTCTAAGGGCCAAATTATTTGTTTTCAACATGATTTTTAAACACCTCTTTTTAGAACCGGTAACCTTTTTAAGGATGAGACTCGGGTGCCTAACACCTTCCCGAGTCCATAATATGACCCCGAACCATCGTTCTCAGGTTTAGACCCTTTTCATTTGTGCCTTAGCTTTATTCTATATTCTCCCTTTTTTGGACTTTATAGGTTTCCCTAAACCTTAGAAAAATAGGGTGGCGACTTCATTGTATGTGTTTTTCTTCGTCCCAAATCGCTCGCGACGGTGCGACAGTTTGGCTACTCCACTGGGGACTTTAGGGTCGAAGCCGGAATTATTTGTTTGAGGTGTTTATTTTTGTTATTTAATTATTTATTCGCTTTGATATCAATTGTTGTATTCTCACACGCATTTCATGCATAATGCCCTACCGCCGGGCCCTTCCCAAATAGGATTAGGTGGATAGTAGTGAAGTCCTGGGGCACATGTTCCAGTAAGCTTTCATGAACCCCAAACTCGGACTTGAACCCCTAAATGGATTGAGCGCCCCGATTCCTTTTATGATTCGGTAAACGCTCTCGTATCCATTACTGAGGGACCACTTTTATGGTATCGTCCGGGAGCCTTTCAGCCAGTTAGAAATAGTTGAAATTACCCGACATATGCATCATGATCGTATGTATATTTCCAACGTGCCTCATCACTGCCATTATTCTCCATTCTGTTTACCATGATGCCATGATAATTCCTGTTGCGATGCGATGATTCACTATTTTTCTCGCGATGCTATGATTCTATTTTTTCTTGTGGTACCATGATTCTTTTTTCCTATGATTTTACTTTCGTCTTATTGAATTTCGTCCGTATTGTTATTGTTATTATATCCTATTTTTATTCATTGTTACTCACCTTTATATACATTCTCCGTTCAGATACTACTGATTAGTGTTCATTTTTCTGCATACTTGCAGAATAAAAGGACAAAAGGGAGTTTGGTGGAATTGCTTTCCTCTCACATATCTACTCATCAAGGAGCATTAATTACATATCTAGTTTAATATGTTTTTTTGTAGCTAGTGATAAGTTGTAATTATTTTTTACACCGTTGTCGGAGAATTATTTATCAAAACGAAATCCATATGTTTTTTTATTATTATTACTATATGATTTATATTATACTTATTTATACTTTTTGTTTATAACCAGGCTTGAAGAAGATAAACTAGATCCTCGGGGTCCAAAAAACTCTCATCTTAATTAGTCATAATTTGTCTTGCCCAAGACACAGAACCGCCAGGAAAGATGAAATTAAAGCGTGTCCAACTACTTCGCTTTGCTCAGATCACCCTAACACTCCAACATCCCGACACCATACCCAATGGATGTTCCTCATACCATATCAATATCGTTAATCCTTTAACACATGCATGAATTTGATGCTACTAGTGGATTGAATTTTGTATCTTGACAGGTGATGATCCATGGGAGATTGAGAAGGAGATAATTAGGATTTGATTCCAACTTCGTCATGAACCCGAGTCGGAATTGGAATCATGTCGAGACTATTTGCATAACGCCTTGCCAGAAAAGAGACCGTGGTTACCTGCATAATGCCTCGCTAGAATATGAGTTTACATCAAATGGATGTGAAAAGTGTTTTTTTGTTACATTATGGAAGAAGTGTATGTGAAACAACCTCCCGGTTTTGAAGATCATAAATTTCCTAACCCTGTTTTTAAATTGGAAAAAGGCTTTGTATGGTCTTAAACAAGCTCCTAGAGCTTGGTATGATCGTTTAAGTCAATTTTTGTTAAAAAATGGTTTCAAAATGGAAAAAAATTGATTCTACACTCTTCACTAAACATGATGGTAAACATATGTTAATTGTGCAAATTTATGTTGATGATATTATCTTTGGTGCTACTAATGATTCTTTGTGCAAGGACTTTGAAAAATGTATGCATAGTGAATTTGAGATGAGCATGATGGGAGAATTGACATTCTCCCTTGGACTTCAAATCCGACAATCTCAAGATGGTATCATTATCAACCAAGCAAAGTATATCAAAGATCTCCTCACCAAATATGGATATGATAATATCAAGGAGAGTCCTATTCCCCTTAGTCCTACCACAAATCTTGACAAAGATGAAGACGGTAAAGATGTATACATTACTCTTTATCGAGACATTTTCACTAAGCCTCTTGCAAAGGATCATTTCGTGGAGCTAAGACAGGAAAGTGACATTTTTTATCCATTTTGAATGACTCTCCATCCGGTATTCCTAAAACGCTATCCTTAATGTCCATGCTATTGTGATTATTTACTTGATGCATTTGTTCATGTGACTGATTATTGAGGACATGTGGTGGATGTGATATTTTTTGAAATATGAGAAATTGAGTCAAATGATAGGAGTGCTTTTGGAAGTTTTTTCTTCTCGAAATCTATTCAAATCCTCACCAAATCCTATCAAATTATCTGATATCCTCGTACGCATGCAACAGCCGTAAAAGTAGACATTTTGCATATCTTTGAGCTGTGAATTATAGATTTTTGGTGCTATAATTTGCGTATAAATACCCCCTTAATTCACATTGGAATCACTACACCTCTAGCTAAATCCGAAATTTCCAAACCGAAAGCCTTGCCTTCAAATTCTTTTAACTTTCAAGATGCTATCGTTTGAGATGAGGATAATGTTGTCAATATTGGCTTTGATGATTTCTCTCTTTGTTTTTCCCCTTCTCATGCTCAAAAATTTTCCAAGAAATGTCGACTTGTTCATGTGTCCCAAGTGTCAGTGCCCTCCGTGTCACTGCCCTTCACCTCAATGTTCTCTTTGATCATATCCGTGCAACATTAGTATTCTCTACTATAGTTTTTATTTTTGGAACTTATCTACTCTTATGCTTTGTAATGTTTTGTTTAGATTGAATAAGTATTGTACTATTCCTTTATGAAGGAATTTGGACTTATATAATGTTTGTATTTTGAGCATTATCCATGTTGGTACTAATTATGTTTTATGTAATGTAATGCGAAGTGTAATATGTTTTATGAATAAAAATTCTGTATTAGTTATGCATATTTGTGTTTGACATTTTTGTTGGATAATTGTTGCATAATTACTTTATGAAGTAATTTTTATTTGATGTGTTGGCTCCTTTATTTACTCTTCATGATTTTGCTGGATTTGTTTGGATATATTTTTGTTTGATTAAATATACTCTTTTTGATTGGATATATTGTTTTGACTATTGTAATGAATGATTTAGCTTGAATATTTTTCTTTTGAAAATGAATTAGCTTGGATATAATTCTTTTTACCCTTTTTGTTGTTGACAAAGGGGAGAAATATTTGGCAAAATTTATTTTAGGAGTAATAATTTTTGAACCTTCACTATGCTCCATGTGCACTAATGATTTTATGTAGGGGGAGCATTGAGGCTCCTAAATCAGTTTGATTTAATCAAATTTGATAGCATAACGATAGGGGAGCATTTCGGCAAAGAAATAGGTTTTCGATCAAAGATATCAAAAAAAAAGCAACAAAATGACGACCAGAAGAATTCCATCGCTACTCAGTAGGACGAAGGAGTCCTCCTACCGACTCTTGAATAATCGTCATTTCTACCCTTTGTCGCACCCCCTTTTTCGTTTGAAAAACGAGTTTGAGGTTCACGGCGGATGCTAAGCATAAATGGATGCTTCGCATAATACAATGAAGTCGCCACCCTAATTTCTAAGGTTTAGGGAACCTAAGCGTCATGGCATAAAAATAAAAACTAAGGCACAATTGGTCTAACCCATTGAACAATGGTTCGAGGTCGTATTGTGGACTTGGGAAGGTGTTAGGCACCCAAGTCACACCCTAAAAAGGTTACTGGTTATAAGGTGTTTGAATACAGTTTTGATATACAAAGATTTGTTTAAACGACCGAAGCATGTCAACCTCCTCCTCCCACGAACTCAAATCACTTTTCGATCATTTACATAGGCCAATGATCAAATCGTGCCAACAGAGTTCGCTTATCAGAATTGGGTCACTTTCCGATTGTCTAAACATTTTTGACACGATTTGGCCCTCAAAGGTGACGTTACATCTTAGCATTTTCGTAGGGACATGTTATTTCCGATCGGGACACGAAGGACGGGGTTACCGTTTGTTCGTTATGCTAGAGCGGACGTTCCCCCTTTTCATTGAGCCATGCATGATTAATTAATTAATTACTACGTGATCCTAACATGAAAAAAAACTAGCATAGTACCATTTTCGTGAATGCACATAACCGAGTGGGATTCGAAGCCACCATGCTCAATTATCAAATATTGCAATTAATTTCATGGCATACGAAAGCAGGTGATTTAAACACGTAAACATGTGGGTTGATTTTATCATGCAAGCAGATATGATTTTTTTTTTAGCATTTTTAACAACATGTACACAAGTAATATTTGCAAAAAAAAGACATTGAATAAATAAAAAGGACTAGAAAGCGTACTCGCGTTGCGTGCTCTTGATCTTCCTTGCAAATTGAAAGCATTAGCGATGGTTTGAAAATAAATAAATAATAAAGAGCGCATGCAACAATTATTTAATTTGGCAAATAAATATTTAAATAAACATGATAAGCAAGTAAACATTTTATTTCATGCCAAGTAAATAAATATTTAAACATAAGAAATAAGTGAACAATTAATTAGTATGGCAAACAAGTAATTAATTAGTTCATTTATTTCGTATGAGCAAATTATAATTACTTAAACATGGCATAATTATTACTTGATTCATTTATAACATGTGAGCATATTAATTGAATAAAACATGGCATAAACAAATTGATTAAAGCATGCAAACATACGAATAGTTCCGACGATAATTAAACATGGCATTAAAAAGCATATGAATATTTCATGCGAATTAAACGTGGCCTTAAGAAGCACACGAGTATTTCATACGAATTAACGATAATTAAATGGGCCCCACATTTGGATTTTTGGGCATTAAAAAATGGGCTTGGCATAAGCCAAGCCCAAATTTTAATTAAAACACAAAAGCCCACCACCTTTTCCTTTTCTATTTTCCCGCCTAACCCATTTCTTCTTCCTTTCTCCTTCAACGTCTCCGGCCACCATGGCCGGAGGCACCAACTACCCAAACTTGCTTTCTTTCCCTAAGTTCGACTCAAATAAATCAAGCAACATGCCAAGGACTCAATCATACAAAAACAGCAAAGAAAACAGTTGAAAACAGTGGCGTTTTGACAAAGGAAAAACAAACTAATTAAACATGCATATATGGCTATTAATTGGCCTAGATGTTATACAATCAAATTGAAGTGAGGGAGGTGTAATTAGCAAGTAAACTAAGCATATGAGGCAAGTTATAGCAATTTATTTCTACACTACATGCAAAAACGAAAATTAAAGAGAGTTTTAGAGAGAGAGAGCTTAAACATGCATATATGGCTATTAATTAGCCTAGAGTTTATACAATCAAATTGAAGTGAGGTAAGTGTTATTAGCAAGTAAACTAAGCATATGAGGCAAGTTATAGCAATTTATTTCTACACTACATGCAAAAACGAAAATTAAAGAGAGGAGCTAGAGAGAGAAGCTCACTTGTCCAGGAGAGATTTGATCCAAGAAGGTAGTGCAAGAAAGGGGGATTAAGATGAAGATTTTGGTTCCCTTGATACCTTGCATGAAGCTTGCTATTTATAGTAGAAAGTGGAGTTGGAAACGGGATGAAATATCAAGAAATATCAAGAGTGATGATGAGCTTCTAGGCTAGAATCTATGGGCTAGGGAGAGTTTCTTGTGGCCAAGAGTGATCATAGGGGGCTTGGTGATGATCAAAGGGGAGTCGGTGCCGAGTTGGAGGATGAGAACGCATTGAAGAACATTAAATGGCATTTATGTAGAGTAAATCCTATTTTTTAGGCACGAACGAGATATTTTGGTATGAGCAAATTCGTACGAAAGTGAAAATAAATCCGAGCCGAGGGTACAACTACGTGTAGAAAAATAAGGCAAGAAATTTAATATACAGTGAAGAAATGCGAAAGTTGACTTAACGTATTTATTTTCTCTTTCGGAAGTGTCAAAACGTTCGTGCGCAAAATAAATGTCCTTACGACAAAAATTGAATGAAACTGAACGCGGTGACGTGAAAGAGAAAATTAGTACGTAATTATCAAATAATGAAATTACCCGTTTGATCCACGGTCCCGGGAAACTTTCTCGAGACCGATAGAAACTCGCGTAAAGACAGTTAAAAATACAAGAAACTAAAAAGACACGAAGTGACACGGAATATTAAACAAACTAGCCTAGGATCAAGGATTGACAGGAATTTGACCTAGACGAGCTATTAAAGGCGGTAAACATAAAAAATACGTAAATACGTTGACGAAAACCAAAAAATACGATTTTAATCGAAAATACGAGAAAAATACAAAAAATTTAAAAGACATGAAATGGTATGAAACATTAAAACAAATAGTCCTTGATCAAAAATCGATTGAAATTTGACGTAAACGGGCTATTAATGTGACATGAAATAAAACGAAAAAGTTGTGACGCAAGTCAAAATTCGGGTAGCAACAGTTGCCCCCTCTTTACTGTCTGATCAAAAATCAGTGTAACTGAAATTTTTGATAAGCAGTAAAGACGGTTGCCCCGGTCTTTTACCATGTTTTGAATTACATCATAACCGATTGAGGCGTGAGATTATGCATGAATTGCTAGATAATTGTTTCAAGTAATAATTATGCAGAAATGTAGAATTATGTAAAGACATGGTCGCTCAAGGAGGAGTAATAATTAGACCTGAATTTTTAAAGATATAGTCGCTCAAGGAGGAGTATTTAATTAGACGTGAATTAAATGACATGAATTGAAAGATATAGTCGCTCAAGGAGGAGTATTTAATTAGACGTGAATTAAATGACATGAATTGAAAGATATAGTCGCTTAAGGAGGAGTATTTAGATAGACAGGAAAGTAGTCGCTCAAGGAGGAGTATTTAGATATAATATGCGGAAAAGTAGTCGCTCAAGGAGGAGTATTTAGATAGACAGGAAAGTAGTCGCTCAAGGAGGAGTATTTAATTAGACGTGAATTAAATGACATGAATTGAAAGATATAGTCGCTCAAGGAGGAGTATTTAGATAGACAGGAAAGTAGTCGCTCAAGGAGGAGTATTTAGATAGACAGGAAAGTAGTCGCTCAAGGAGGAGTATTTAGATATAATATGCAGAAAAGTAGTCGCTCAAGGAGGAGTATTTAGATAGACAGGAAAGTAGTCGCTCAAGGAGGAGTATTTAGATAGACAGGAAAGTAGTCGCTCAAGGAGGAGTATTTAGATAGACAGGAAAGTAGTCGCTCAAGGAGGAGTATTTAGATATAATATGCGGAAAAGTAGTCGCTCAAGGAGGAGTATTTATTCATGCAGAAATGTAGAATTATATAAAGTGAGGGTAGCTGACCGCGCGTCGAACACGTCAAATATAGTAGTGAAATAGTTATGGAATTGGGGGTAGAAATATAACTTATCACTGTCTACAATAGCTTGTAGATGATGGTAAGAGGATCGTCCACAGAGATCTCTAGGACATGTAATTCTTGAGTCGACTTCCTCGTCACTGAGTTTTGGTTGGTTGTTATCTGAAACTAAAGACAAAACAAAAAGTAATGAAAACAGTTCAAAATATAAAATAGTATTGGCCGAAGTCTAGGCCAAGACTGGGGTCTAGATTGGGAATAAGTCTGGTAATACGGAATTCCAGGTAAGGGCGATGGGTGAGCTTGCGTTCTTATGCATCGATCATTGACCGAAGTATGTTCATCTCTTCTTCATAGTACTGCTATAGAGTGGAGGAACTCCTTTTCACTCCTGTCTTCCCTCCTCTTTAAACTACCTGGCGGGTACTCCCTCTCCTGATAATCCTAGCCAAGGGACACCTTGCTGGTTAAAGGGTTTATCCGGTTGACTGCTGTCTTGAATGGTTGCTCACCGCTTCAATGGCGCAGGGGAAGACAGTACCTAGGTCAAGGTCCTAGGTTGTCAATCTGGTCTCAACCTATTTTACCTATCCTTCTAGTCTGGCTCGAGACTAGTCACCTACTTCGTCTAGCCGGCGGGTACTCCCTCTCCTTCTAGACTGGTTACAACTCTTCTCTCCTAGAGAACAAGGATGATCAAGCCTTGGCTCTAGTGAGTAAGCGATAGATTAAGTTCAAGAATAAATAAATACAAAGAAAGAGATTGTGAAGAACGGTTGATGTCTCACGATTGCACTAAGAACTTCAGCTCATCAACCCTTACCAAGAATGGGTTTTTAGTTACTCATACTCATGGATAAAAGATAAAGAAATTAACTTGCATAAATAATATATATCCGAAGTAAAAATTCGGAGCAAAGTACTTGACAATGGCGAACTAAGAAAGAAGAATTGCGTAGCTATCTGGTTGAGATTGGATGCGGACAGAGGTGAATAATGTTCAGCTAAAATAGCCATAAGAACCTTTGTCCCAATCCAACTCAAACTCCTAAAATATCCTAAAAGATTATTACAATTTAATTGTTCATAAATGGAAACTAAATCGCAATTAATAAAAGAGGGAGATCCCATTCGGGATTCTACATAAGATTGTCTTCAGATCCCTCTAAAATAGCAGAACAGCTGCTACGTACCAGCTGTGAGAGTTCAACTCTGAAAGTACTTCAATCGCTCCAAGCTGCAGTCTGATCGCAAAGGAGTCTTGGCCGAAGTCTAGGCCAAGACGATTCTGGTAAGCGCACTGCGTCAGATACGAACCTGTCTAGGCCAAGATCCAGGCCTAGACTCGAGTAGTCAGCTCCAGCTCTCTTTTTCACGAATTCCTCTTGTACTGCCTCCAAACCAGACCTGATCAAATGTGGGAAATTAAAGGGAACATCAGTGGATTTACTGTCCAAAATAACTAGAAAATGGACAATAAAACATGATGAAATGCAATGCAATCAGTAGCACTCGCACTCCATATGTTTTGACAGAAAAGTAAATGAGAGTTGGAACGTACTTTTTGGTTCAAGGCAACTTACCTTTGCTTGAGTCTTCTGACGACTCAATGTGAATTTGTGAATGGTTGTCTTGGACGGCCATTCCGCTCTTCTTAATTTGATTGGATTCGTTCTACAAAATCCACGGTGAGGGCATTACAACGACATCTTTATCGAAGACCCAATTTGTGAGGAGTGGTAACGTTCTCCTTTCGGTTGTTGATTGGATTTTGATGATAATTCAAGACGAGGGTATTACAACGATGTTGTGATCGTAGACCCAATTTGAGGAGTGTATCTGTATCCTACAAATAGGAGGGAAGCAAACACAAAGCAGCAGCAGATAGAAAAAGGAGAGAGCAATTGATAATGAGAGAAATATCATGTATTCCTACCTTTAAACCATGGCTTGCCCCCAAGTTTTTTTTGTTTGAAAGTGATTTCTTTATTTAAGAAAATAACTCAAGCGTTTCCTTTTTGGAAAAATGTTTGTTCAAATTTCACTGTATGTACATTATTGATTTAAGCCTAGATAACGTCTACGTCTTGTTCAGGAAGTAACGACCTCAAGAACAAGACTTTCCCATGACACTTAGTTGTAAGCAATCCTCACCAGGTATTAGTGTTTGCGCTCACGCTCAGAAAACAAGGCTATGTGTTTACACTCCTAAAAATGTAATAAACATAGCACAAAAATTAAATTTGCAATATCAATCCGAGTGAATAGACTTTGAATGAAGATGCACATGCACGGGCATTCTAGTAATCAAGAGGACTTTGCAAGGGAGGAAGAAAGGAGGAATTTGTAGAAGAAGGTGTTGTTTTTTTTTTCTTTTTGGCGAAAGGTTCTAATGGGTTTGTGCTCGACGATTGATTACGGTGAGGACAAATTGTGGCGAATGATGCTCGACGATTTGATTGGGGCGAAGAGCAAAGTACATAAGTTTTTCTTCTTTTGTCGGGACGTTCTTCTTCATGGTCATCCTTGATCAATCTTGATTGATTTTTTTTTGCACTTACTTCCGTTTTTATTGGTTCGGTGGTTTTTGAGATGCTTTTTCTTTGTGTTTCTTTCTTCTCTTTTTCCTTTTTTATTTCGTTTTGCTCTATTTTTCTCTCTCTTTTTTTTCTTTCTTTTTTTTCTTTTCCCTTTTTCTTGTAGGTATTAACAGTAAGTGAAGCCAGTGTAATTTTTGTTTGGTCTATCCTCCTCTCTGTCTTTGGCAGAAGCCTCCAAATCTTGATTTATTTTGGCTTTCTTCTGACGCTGTTTTGTCAGAGATACTCTAAAGGTTTCTTTGGCATTCCCTTGCTTGACGTGTAACTCTAATTTAGCGGTCCCAGTCGAGCACTACTCACTTGGTTAGGAGAACAAGAGGCTTGGTTTTGAGTGTTTAATAGAATCGTACACGGTGTACAAAATATGTGTTTGAGGGTAAAAGGTTGAAAATAGAAAATGTGGAAGAAGAGCAAAGCAAAGTCCAATGTCATCTTACCGCTATCCCATGTCTGATTGTTCATGTACCCTAGATCTTATGCAAATTTAACTAGCACCTAGTTTAGCATTTACACTCATGAAAGAAATAAGGCGCGAAGGCCCAAAATACTCACAGGAATATATTTGTGATTGCTTACATCTAAACATGTCATAGACATAAGAGTTGACAGACAAAAAATCTTGTGTATTCATACAATTTCTAATGAACGCGCGAGTTTAAAATGAGGGATGCGCTTGATTATCGTTATATTTTATTTTTTTCAAAAACGGGGCTCCTTTTCTTTCTCTTCCTTTTTCCTCTTAACTTAAGTAGGATATGTAAAAGTTCTACAAAGACTAGGGTTTTTTGACAAGCATTACCCGCGTACATTTGTAGATCACAGGAATTTCTAAAATGGCGACAATGCAAGTTGCGAAAGTATAATTTTTAAAGGAAATCACGAAAAGGTGAAGGATTACTTTCCTGATATCGAGGCGTGTGGAGAGCCAACGGTCTAGTTGGTTCGCTTAGAGTAAGTCCCGCATTTTGAACTAGTATTCAGTCCTTATTCAACTGAAATAATAGTACTGCCGAGAACATTTCTAACGATTCCATCATAGCGTCTTGAAGGATAATCATTAAGTTCTTTGAATAGTGTTCTATGAAACTTGGCATTTGATTAGTGGGATTAGTTCGAACGAGGTTCCTGTAAGCTATTCTTGAGTGCTGCTGAGAAAAATCTGAAAATGCAAGTTTCATGAAAAAGTTCTCGTCTTATTGATTTAAGATAAATTTTAAAGGGTTTGGTCGAGAAGAGCTCCCTGTCTTTTGACCTATTAGGTGTGGGTTACAGATTTCCTATGCAAAATACATTTTGACAGCATCTGAGTTTACTGGTCTTGGTAGATCATCCCCATCCATGTTGGCGAGCCTTAGAGCGCCCCCTGAGAATGCGCTCCTGACCACGTATGGTCCTTCATATCTTGGGGCCCACTTCCCTTGACTCTCCTCTTGATGCGGGAGGACCTTTTTCAACACTGATAAGATCCGAGACCTCTTCTGAGCGGAACGGCAGCCACAGGTAGTCGTACTGGAGGCGGTCGACGTCGGAAGTACCTGCAAAGCGCCGGAGGGGGACTCCGGCGTAGACACTCCGATGCTTAAGTCAGTTCAGGTTTTCAAAGTAGTAGAGTTTCTCCAAGATGATCTCGATCTCCCCTTTTCTGTTTGGTAAGGTGGGGATATTTATAGACCGAAATTAGCGATACCTGACAGCGATAGAGGTGGACATATTCTGAAGATATCGTTTTGAGCGATATCAGGTACGTCATCACGGGCGATAATCGAGTGAGGCCTATCTGGGGCGATATATTCTCCAGTCTCCTAGGATGGGATGACGCCGTGCGTGTAAAGATGCGTGAGTTCCCCCCCGCTGAAGTCGACCATCCTAGGAAATTTTCGCTGGCCCAGGCGATAGGTTGGCATTTCAGGGAAGCGCATAGAAACTTGTCCGGGATAGATGCCGTAGCCCCAATGTAGCCGTCAGGAGCATTCCAATTGTTATCATAAGCCCAACTGAAAACTAGCCCGAGTGTTCACCAAGGGCTATCCATGTCTGATATCTTAAAATAGGGATCTGCTCGGTCATGAGGCGATATTAATCTTCTTGGCCTCTCGATAGGGCTTATGAAATCTCCACTTCGTTCAAGTCATAGAAGGACCGTTGTTGGGTTACGTGTGGCGTCATTACGGATATTCAACCAGGCCGTGCCCTAGGCTGGCATATATTCGGGGCTATCATCCTTTAGAGTGTACTGCAAAGACACAGAGGAGATAGATACTTATACAGAGGTTAGCAAACCTTATACTTACAGAGGTTTGAGGTCACACGAGCCCCAATTTATTCTTTACGCCCGAGAGAGCAGCGGTATCAACGCGACTTTACGCCATCAGCTACCTTATGGTTATCGCGGCTTCATACCACCAGACGCCTGTGATGCCAACGCGATTTTACGCATCTAGGGCCACCGGTGACATCAACGCGGCCTTATACTGTGGATACCGATAACCTTATGGTTTTAGCGTCAGGGCTACCAGTGATATCGTGTCTTTCGGCGTTTTTTCAGACTCTGCCTCGTACTCCTTCCAGTATCTATATCGCGACCGTTACCCCTTTCTTCCGTTCTAGGCTTATCAGTCCTTGAGGATATCGGGACAGCTCGTCTTTTGAGGACCTCAATTTCTTTTTCCAAGGCCTCCCTTCAGTGGAGCCTATAAATCGGAGAACTTTCTCCATCCACGTTGTCCTCATCTCTATCAGTCAGCATCATGGATCATTTGACCAAGAATTTTCTTCTCTCCAAGGGTCATTCACTCAGGAACCTCAATGACGGTGACGTCGGTTTCCTGGAGAACATGCTGGTCAAGACTTCTGAGGATATTCTGGAGCTGCAGGGGATGCTGACTCCGCTCTATTCCCGGCTGGGAGCCGTCTCTCTGGAGGATTTCAGTCCTTTGGAGAGCGTTTCAAAGCTATCTGCCTCCATCGCTCGGATTCAAGTGGTGATCGCTATGCTGCAGCAGCGTAAGGACATGTTGGGGTGCTGCCTGAAGGGGATGAGAGCCACTTCCCACGATCTAGTTCTGGTTATGGATTCCCTGAGGGATCTTCCTGAAGTGCCCGAGGACACAGGCTCTGACGCCTGATAGCGGTGGCTCCCTTTGGGCCTTTTCTCTTTTCCCCTTGTCTTGTAAATGTATCTTCCGGCCACTAGGCCCTAATAAATAAAGTGTTTTTATCATTCCCTCTCGCAACTGTTCTTCTTCTTTACTGCACTCTTTGTCGTTTTCCAAGGAATATTCTTAGCCCAACTGAAAACAGTCTTGCCATTGGGCGGTTTTTCTGTTGATCGTTCTGCCTTAACTCCGCGCCGTTCTCATTATAACAACTGATCGGCAGATATTAGCATTATTCTTGATTTGCGCGAGATTTCAATAGGCGTGACTGCAAATCTACATTTGCACTTCAGACTGTACACGTGCCAATCTTCAAGAGTCGGGTTGGAGGATCGAAGAGTCTCTTTTCTTCTTTTCCTGGTTATTTAATGAGGCTTTTCCTCCTTCATTCTTATCCATTTCTTTCTCATTCATTTTTCTTCGTTATCGATCCTCTGCGAGTCTCATAGCTGATTCTTATTTGCTAGGTACGGCTTCGGGGGATTCACCGCCAACTCCTCCGACTACCCCTGACACAGATAATCCTTCCCCATCGCCTCCTTGGAGACCGGTTGTCCGTCGGCGAGGTCGCAAGAGGCGGAGGAAGGAAGTTGAACAACGAAGGAAGGAGGCTGCCAAGGCCTCTAAGTCATTTTTCGACTCTCTGGCTTCTCAGGCTAGGGAGGAGAAAAAATCGTTTCCTCCTTTGAGTGATTCGCCTCCGTGGGTTCCTTCTGCTGGTTCAGCCGTTGAGGCAGTATCGCCAGGCGTTAAGGAGAAAACAACCGGGTCGACTACTGCCGCTAGAAAGAGGGTCGGTGAGTCTTCTCCCCCTGCTGATGTGGATTCACCATTCTGGGGTGGCGATGACGAAGAGGACGTAGTCTATTGCTACGACGTTACTTGGTCCGTCAGCGACTAAGGGGCATAGCCCGTCTTTTGTAGATGTCGTATGGCGTTTCCCATAATAAATGATGTTTTTATTTCCCTTTCGTCTCTCATCGCTTGCTTGTCTTTTTCTTTTTGGGTATTCCGGGCGATCGCAGAAGCGTTTCTTTCGCTGCGAGTAACTGCCTTCAACTCTCAATCAGTAACTGTCTTCTTTCGGAAGGCATAGATGACTATCCACGTGTCCCTTTCGGTTCTGCACGTGTTTTGTTTTTACAGGCTGTCTCTTCTTAGGTTTTCTCCTTTATAAGGAAACCATCTCTCTCCTTTACTGTTTTTGCTAATGTTTCTGGGTTTCTGCACATTTTCTCTCTCTTCTGCACTTTTTTTTTTCTTCGAGTGGTTTTACTGCAACCGCTCACTAGTGCCGGCGACCGGCCTACTGGCTTTTTGTTCCAGGTATTTACTCCTTTTATCGCCGTAGATTTACTTTCCAGTTCCTCATGTCTTCAACCGTCGAAAACCCTATAGATCCCGAAGCTAAGAGAGCTCGTAGTATTTTCAATTGTAATGAAGTTTTGAGGGTCGAATTAGAGGAGAATGGTATTACTTTTCCCACGGGCTATCGCCCTTTTGTCTCTCTAAAAGATACCCGTTTGCCTGACGCCATGTGGGGAACCTTCCGGTTGGTTTATTTCAAGATGTTCACTTACGGGTTTCGTTTCCCACTCCACACTTCTCTGTTAAAATTGCTAGATCAGTACGACCTCAATCCGGTCCAGATTACTCCACCCTCTTGGTGTGGTATTTATGCTTTCCTTCGTTCGTGCGAGATGAAGCGTATATTTGCTCCATCGCTTGATCTATTCCGCACATTCTTTGTCTTGAATAGCCACAACTGTCTGGTAGATATTACCCCCAGATGGGACGATGTCGTTGTGCAACTGTTCTGGCGGAACTTTCAAGGTTTTGAAGAAAACGTAGACGACTGGAAGTCTGGGTTTTTTACCCTCCGTTTGCCGTTACGACTCTGGCGCGGGGGTTTCAATCGAAGAATCCATGGCGGCGTTTGGAAAAAACCGGACACGCTGTCAAGCCAGGATGTTTCTAACGTTAGTGCCTTGTTAGAGATAGAAGGGTCTTCCCGCATCCGGGAGTTTGCTTGGTTCAGGCCTTTGCCAGAGTGCGTTGTGGGTGAGTTCCCTTTTTCCGCTTTATCGCTTCAAATTTCTTACTTTGATAATATGCTTTGTTGGCAGGTAACGCTGAGAGTAGTTCCTCTGGGGAAGGTGACGCCCCCTTGAACGTAATACCTCTCCAGTCGCTGCCCCTTCTCCTCCACCCGAGAATTCTCATCGTCCACCTATTCCGCCTAGGAGGAGAAGGAATAAGACCATCGCTACTCGCAGGACCTCTGCTCGACCTTCTCGTTTTCTTGAAGATTGGCTTCCTCCTCGTGGCAAGAAAGTAGCTCAAAGCGATCCTGTGCCTGAGAAAATCGACAGTGATAGCGAGAGCATGGACCCTGGTCCCAAGTTACGTCATGCTACTCTTGCCCAATGGATGAAACTCAGGTCGAGGAGGAACGACAATGCGGCGGAATCCACTGAGGACGATAGCGAAGAGATTACGAAAGAGACGGAACGTCTCGTGAAGAGGGTTCACAAAGAGAGGACCGACCTGCCGGTTTCTCCTTCGAAGGAAGCTAACGTGGTCCCCACTGTGGAAGTTAGCGCTTCTCATGCCGCGAGCACTTCGCAAGTGGCGGAGGTTGTCGGGGTGTTTTCCAGCGTTACTTCTGAAGATAACGAAACCCCAGCGGCAGCGGCCTCTTCTTTGTCATCGGACCCTCCTACTTCCCCGATAGGTTCCTTTATCCCAGAAGTCGCGTTGCCAGTTTCAGAGTCAAGTGCTCCTCCTAATTCTTCTCCACGGAATCCCCACCTTTTATTCCTATCTTCGATTTCGGGTATCGGCGATTCCGCAAAAAGTTATTCTCCTCCTTATATCGCCAACCTCTCTCCTCAGAGTCCTCAAGGCCCTACTGGATATCAGCTGAATTTGTCCTCTTTCGGCACCGACGGGTTCCGCGCCTTGGGGATATCGGATCTGTCATCGCGGGAAGAGCCTGTGGGTCCAATAGTGGGCCAGATGTTTACTTCCTCCAAGGACAAGGAGGAGTTTTTACGGCATGCCCCCGAGACACGACAATCACATATTATGAACGACATGCTGGCTAGCTTTCGGGAACTTCATTACTTCCTTTAAGATCAGCGTAGCAAAACTCGGCCCTCTTCCGATCTGCAGGAACAGTTAGATGCGGCTCAGGCGAAGGCGAAAGAGCTATCGCAGTTGCAAGAGCGAACCTAGGCAGAGTTAGCTGATTGTCGTGCGGAGCTGTCACGAGAAAGGTCAAAGGGGAAGGCGAAAGCAGAGCTACTGGAGGCGGAACTAGTGGTGGCTGATAAAAAGAACATCTTCCTCCGCGAAGAGTTGTCATCTCGTGATGCCGATTTGGCCAAAGTTCCTTCGAGGATAACCTGGTGGAAGAATAAGACCATCGAGGTCTGTATCGCAGGATTTATGGATCTCCATATCCGCGGGGCCGTCAGTTCATCCATGCTGGCCGATTATGCTTCCCAAAAGATAAAAGATCTTGGCGAAAGCGAAAAGGATTTTCCTTCTTCTGGGGGGAAGCAAAGGGACGATCACGGCGAGGCACATAATGACTCTTGATTGATCCATTAAAGGACCTTGCTATTTATTTTTCATGTCTTGTAATAATGTCATATCGCGCGGCGATATCAGTACTTTGCCGTTTGGGTGATATCTTGTTTATTTCGCTTTCTCGCGTTGTCTTGAGGGCTGTCTTTTAATTAACGTCGTCTTTCGTCATTTCCTTTCTTGTAATATCGCCTTTGTTTTTCAGAAAGTCACATATGCTTTTCAGAGCATTTATTGCTCGCGACCCTTCCGTCAGTGCACGGGAAAAGTCATGATGGTCTAGGCACACGTGTCCGTTTCTTCTGCTTCTTCACCTTTGTTTAGAACTTTTGACAAAATCGAAACGTTTGTTGCGCTTCTCTAGAGTTGTACTCATTGCTTGAGTCTTATCCCTCATTCCGCTCCAACACAACGACTGTAGCATTTGCCGTTTCCTTTTAATTACTAGGGTTATAAACCGTCTTTATTTCTTCCCTTTTCTTTTTCACTCTCATTTCTGATATTATTTCCCCGCCGTCTTGTTCTTCTTACCTCTACTTAGGCTTTCGAAGTTCTTTCCTCTTAAAGGTACTTTCTTCTCCTTTCCTTCATCTTTTCGATTTCTATTTCTTTGCTTCTGCCATGGCAAAGACTCGCCGTTCTTAGTCAAAATCCATAGATGAGAAGAAAATAGATACCACAGTTAGTGTTATTACTACCGAGGCCATTCTCCGGGAGCACTTGGCCACTCACGGTGCCGTTATTCCTGATGGCTACCAAGCCATAGTCGCCCCTGGGTCAGTACGTTTGAACAGCGTTCTGGCCGGCAATCGTAGGGTCTTATATGCCCAGATGTTTCGCCATGGTTTCCGGCTCCCTATCGATCCTTTCGTCAAAGATTTGCTTATTGCTGGCAATTTTAATCCTGCCCAGTTAGCCCCAAATGCATATTGCTATGTTTATGCCTTCTTGGAACTTTGTAGATATAAGGGGATTACTTCCCCTTCTCTTTTGTTGCTTAGATCCCTTTTCAAATTGATGAAGTGTCGGGGTGTGGTAACCATATCGCCCCGCTTTGACGATGATTCTCTCAAGTCTTTTACTTGGAAATTACTCCATATCGAGTCTTCTATCGAGGCTTGGAAAAAGGAGTTCTTTCTGGTGGATCTTCCTTACGCTCCTGGTCCCGAGTGGCGCTCTGGGTTTAACCAGGACGTCCAAGATGGCATTTGGAGTCGGCCAGGGACACTTCCCGCTCGTGAACAAGGATGGTTGGACACCTTACTCCAACTGGAGATTAGCGTTCACATTCGACTTACGGCCTGTAGAACGGCCATTCAAGATTGTGTTAGGCGTGAGTATCATATTACTCTTTTTCCTTTCCTCGCTGATACTAACGCTGACATCATTTTGCGGTTTTGCAGCGACGGATCCTGCTTACAGACCAGAGAGTGTAAGAAGGCGTTTAAAGAGAGCTCAGGACAGGGAAGACAGGGAGAGAGCTGCTTCGGAAGCCACTGATACTCCTTCTGAGTTACCGGCTACTTCTGTGAATCTCGCTCAAGTATCCTCCTCTTCTGTCGGCGAAGGAAATACTGATATTCCTGAAGGTGTGCCTATCGTGACCGTTGCTGCTCCTTCGTCTTCTCAGGCCCCTAAGGCCATTGCCAGAGGAAAAAAGAAGAAAAGAACGCTGCGGGTTCTTCGGAGGCACCTCCTCCTTCCAACGCTGCTACCGTAAGCGCGTTTTTAATCGCGATATGTTGCGCATCGATATTTATCACTATCTGATTTATCTTTCTTTCCTTTGTAGGAAACTGTTGTAGTTACTGTTCCCATTCCCTCAGGTGATATGGATCTGACCTATGTGCTGACGGGCGCCTCAAAGAGGGCCCGGATAGAGGGCGAGGGTGAAAACATATCCTCTTCTAACGTCGCGAGGGAGGGTGACCCTGTCAATGCTCTTGATTCTGCCATGGTTCCTCCACGTGGACATTCTACGGAAGTTTTGGGGAATCTGGGTGGTGCTGACCCTTTTGGCTCTTCGCCCAATTCCTTTGGCGGGCCTATCCATTCATTTCCCTCTCATTTAGGCTATCAGGACGTCCTGCAGGATTTCGCGGGCTATCAGCCTCATGGTGTTTTCCTGGCTCCGGGCAGTTCTTCCTCACAGGTTCGCACTCCCGCCCCCCCTGGCTTTCACTCCTTCAAGCGTTCCTTGGCGGCAACGCTATGGCGAAGGCGGAAGCACTTTTAATTTTGCGGCAGATCTTTGCCAGCTAAATGGGGTTGGCGAAGTGACCCATCAAGTTGAATTATACGATTTCCGTGCCCGTGGCTTGGCAGTTATCGGGGGCGATGATTCAGATGAGGTTTCTGCCCTGCTGGCTTCTCAGATTCTAGCGTCATCTGCGGAACGGGAGACCTTTCTTTCCCTGACTGATGACGACAAGGCGAACTCCCTCCGCACTGGCCTCTTCTCCAGTATGATGAAATTCCATTATTGGGCCGAGGAGGTGAAGCATCAACTTGCTACCCTTCGTTCCGTCTCAGTGGAGCTATCCCAAGAGCGGAATGATAAGAAAAAGGTGCTGGATGAGCGTTCCAGAGTTATACTAGATCATCAGGATCTACAAAAGCGGCATTCCGCGCTGGAAAAAACTTTGGCAGAGGAGCAGGCCAAAGTGACTGCTTTGGAAAATGAGAAGTCAGCTTTGGAGAAGGAGAAGGCGGCTTTGGCGGAAGAGTCAGCCGATATGGGCTGGTGGCATGCCGAACAGACTGCCAGTGTTCTGGTTAAGTGTTTCGAGGAAATCCACGGGGTAGATGCCTACAAGGGCGAAGAGGTTGCGAAAGCCTTTCTACAGAAATCTGCCCATATCCATGAGGCAGGCTATCGCCAAGCCAAGGCCGCGGGTTGGAAACGAAGAATCCCCGAGAGCTGATATGTCATGGCACTTTGCCGTTCTTTCTAGAGATAAGCATCGCCTAGTTTTTGTCTTTTTATGCCTACGGCATAATCATTTTGAACACTGGATCTTTGTAAATCCTTGAGATGCCTTCAATATATCTAAGCAATCTCTTATCACTGTTCTTCCTTTGCATTTGTCTCCTCGCGAGACTTCTTTTATCACTGAGGTCGACTTATCCTCATAGTGTGCTCACTTTGTCGAACAAACCCTTAGTATTTCCACCAGAATGACTAAGGTCTATATCGGGTAGGCCTTTCGATAAGCTTATCGGTATCATGACCACCACCCCTTCCGCTGTTCGGGAGTATTCTGCACATTTCTAATTGTAGATCATCAGTAACACAACGAGTTTTGAGAGAGAGAGTGATTTACCCGTAGGAGCCTTTCCGCTGCCGTCACAGGGCTTTATCACGGAACCCGTTTCGAATCGCGTTTCCCCTCAGTTCTATACTTCGCCAGGGATTACTCATCCGGTTACTAACTGGAATTACGCGATTTTCCACGTTTCCCTTATCTCTCGATCGGCCTCAAAAGTGCCTCATCTCGTGAGCAATCGGATCAAGACTCTCACAAGGCTAGGAATTTTCACTTTTAGGCGTTGTCCTCTTGTTTAGAACCGTGTCCTTTCTTAATGGTTTAGCTATACTAGCCCGACCGTTAAGATAGGATTCTTGTTTCTAAACAGAGTTTCTATTTCTTTGGGGCGTGTCTTGTCTTGATGTACCGTCTCCACGAGAACGGCCAGCACAAGAAAAGAACTTTTCACCCCAAAGATTCCGGGCGGTGCCCTCACTTAGTGAGCCATCTGATCAAGATCGGTCATCACAAGGATAGGACTTTTCACCCCCGGGGGCGTCAAGGATTTTTCGATCCGACGCTAATCAAGGATACACTGGGTCGTGCCCTCACTTAGTGGGCCATCTGATCAAGACCGACCATCACAAGGATAGGACTTTTCACTCCCAGGGTATCCCCCTTTTTATCTGCACAAAAGCAACCACAAACCCACGAAAACTCTCACATCGAGCGTTAGCCACGGTTAGGGTTGTTATAATCCAAATAGTGCAGATAAAATCAAACTCTAGAGTAATATAATTTCAAACGAGCGATATTCCAAGAGTTGGATAGGGGTGTACCGTCAAGTGTCTCCAGGCGATAGGCTCCTCTCCCCACGACGTGGGTGACGCGATATGGTCCTTCCCAGTTAGGGCTAAGTTTCCCCATTCGCTGTCCAGCCGCTCGCCGGTCTCGGAGCACCAGGTCACCAATTTTCAGCAATCGCTCTTTCACATGCCTGTTGTGATAACGGGCCATTTTTCGTTTATAATACTGCATTTTCAGAAGGACTTCTTCTCGAACCTCTGGTAACGCATCCAGGTTAGCACGTAACCATTCCTTATTTAGTTCCTCACGAATGTGAGCCACCCGTAGGCTCATGGCCCCAATTTCTACTGGTGTTACGGCTTCAGTTCCGAAAGCCAACGCGAAAGGCGTTTCTCCAGTGCTAGTTTTCACAGTCATGCGGTATGCCCACATCACATATGGCAGCTCGTCAGCCCACTTCTTTTTAGACCCCTCCAGGTTTTTCTTGATACCACTGAGGATGCTCCTATTAGTTACTTCTGCCTGTCCGTTGGTTTGTGGGTGAGCCACGGAAGAAAATCGCTGCTCAATCCTAAATTCTGAGCATTGGTCTTTGAAGAATTGGCTAGTAAACTGGGTCCCGTTATCGCTGACAAGGATACGAGGCACCCCGAATCTCATGATGACTTGGTGTTTGAAAAAACGCCATGTTTTTTCTGCCGTGATTGTGGCAACCGCTTCAGCTTCCGCCCACTTTGTAAAATAGTCCACAGCCACTATTACAAATTTCAGTTGGGATCTCACCTTTGGAAATGGACCCAGGATATCAATCCCCCATTTGGCGAAAGGACAAGGGGCGATAATTTCAGATATTTCAGTGGCTGGACGTCGAGGAATTTTGGCGAATTCCTGACACTTGGGACAAGTTTGCACGTAATTGTGGCAATCCCTTCGTATGGTGGGCCAGTAGAATCCTGATCTGAAAACTTGTGCCGCCATGGTGCCGCCCGACACGTGCATTCCGCATATCCCTTCATGGATTTCACGCAGGGTGTGAAGACCTTCTTGTTCAGTTATACATTTGGCGGCGGGGTGAGAAAAACATCTCCGAATAAGCTCCCCGTCATAGTACGTGCAGCGAGCAGCCTGTTTCAGCACTTTCATCTTTTCAGCGTTATCTTCAGGTAGCTCTTCGTGCTTTAAGTACTTTATTACTGGAATTCGCCAATCATTCTCAAGCTCATTCACACATAAGGAGGCTTGTTCCTCCATGAAGGACGGCACCGATAGCTCACGATAATAAATACCCTTTGGTATTGATGCTTCCGGGTTTGCGGCCAGCTTGGCAAGGTAATCGGCTTCAGCGTTTTCCTCTCTAGGAACGTGCTCGAAGCTGATTTTCATGCCCTCTTTCTTTATCTCTGTTAACTCTCGCGTTACCTTAGCGAGGTACTGCACCATGATAGGTTCTCGGGCCTGAGAGTGTCCTGAGACCTGGTCAATTATTAATTTGGAATCCCCACAAATTTTCAGACGCAGGTCTCCTGTCTGGCCAGTATCGCGCCTCCCTTTAGAAGAAAACTCTCGCCCTATTCTAAGTCCAGCTAGCAACGCCTCATATTCGGCTGCGTTATTGGACAAAGGCTGTAAGATTCGGATAGCATACCGTATCCGCATATCGTGCGGCCCGTTTATGAAGATTCCGGCCCCCGCCAATTCTTGGTTTTTGGCTCCGTCCACATGAACGATCCAAAGGTCCGTATATGTTTCAGGGAATGGGAGATCCATATCGTTCCATTCCGCTTCAGGTACACCACTCAGAGGGTCCTCCGTGAAGGTACATTCCGCTATGAAGTCAGCTAGGACCTGGGCCTTTACGGATGGTCGGGACTAGTACCTTAAACCATACTGCTCGAGTTCTAGTGCCCAAATCAGCATTCTGCCTGAAGATTCAGGTTTTCGAAATATCCTCTTCAAGGGCTGGTCTGTAAGCACAATGATAGGATAAGACTGGAAGTATCGGTCCATCTTACGGGCGGCCTGTATGAGAGCGAACGCTATTTTTTCAATTCGGGCATATCGCAATTCCGCGTCCTTTAGGACGTGACTCACAAAATACACTGGGCGATGAGAGTGGTTATCGTCTCGAACGAGGACGGCACTGACCACTTCGTCCGCTGCGCCCAAGTACAAGTATAAGGTATCGCCTGCCTCAGGCCTTGTCAATAATAAATCAGATGATAAATATTCTTTCAAGTCCATGAACGCTTGTTCACATTCCGGGGTCCACCCAAACGTGGCTTTCTGGCGTATGACTTTAAAGAAGGGGAGGCACTTTTCTCCTTGCTTGGAGATGAACCGTCCTAGGGCGATGACGCGCCCTGTCAGTCTTTGTACTTCCTTAACGGTTCTTGGCGATATCATGTCATGTATGGCTTTAACCTTGGAAGGATTAGGCTGGATACCTTTCTGGCTAACCACGTAGCCCAAGAATTTACCCGTCTGAAATGCAAACATGCACTTTCGGGGGTTTAGCTTCATGCGATATTTTTCCTTCACCTCAAGAACTTCCTTTAGATCCCGTAGGTGATTCTGAAAATTAGCGCTCTTCACCAGTATGTCATCAACGTATGCTTCCACGTTTCTCCCTATTTGTTCCTCAAAAATTTTATTGGCCAATCGTTGAAACGTGGCTCCCGCGTTCTTCAGCCCAAATGGCATCGCTGTATAACAATACGTGGCTTTAGGAGTAAGGAAAGCAGTCTTCTCATCCTCTAGGGCCATAGGGATTTGATGATATCCGGAGTTGGCGTCAAACGAGCTTAGATACGCGTACCCGGCAGTTTGGTCAACCAACTGATCTATGCGAGGGAGCGGGTAGCAATCCTTAGGACAAGCATCGTTCAAATCGGTGAAGTCAATACACATACGCCAATCTCCATTGGGCTTAGGAACAAGAACCGGGTTGGCTAACCAAGTGGGATACTGTACTTCACGAATGAAACCCGCGTTAAGGAGCTTGGCAACTTCCTTTTCTACGGCTGACGCCTTTTCAGTAGAGAACGCCCGTCATTTCTGTTGGACTGGCCTAGCGTTAGGGTCAACGTTAAGCCAATGCTCGGCTATTTTTCGCGATATACCTGGCATATCGGCGTGTTTCCACGCGAAATTTCCTTGGCATTTATTCAACAACCGTGCCAGTTGAAGGCTTTCCGCCAGGCTGAGCTTTTCGCTTACCAGGAAACTGGTCTCCTCTTTGCCTATCACCGGCACAGATATCATTTTGTCAAGGGGCTGAGCGCGCTTTTCATCACCCTGCTCATAAGGGTCAGCCGCTACACACACATATTTATCACAACTCTTCTGAGTCATGAGCGAATAGCATTCCGCGGCTAATTTCTGATCGCCTTTTATCGACACCACTCCATCCCAGGAAGGGTATTTCATCTTTAAATGTTTTTGTGATATCACCGCTCCGAAGCGGTTGAGGAAAGGCCGTCCGAGTATGACGTTATAAGGCAGATTCAAGTCCACAACAAGGAACAGCAGATTCTCTGATCGTTTGAAGGTGTCTTCTCGAAAGTATACGGGTAAGGTGATTATCCCCGTGACCGGGATAGGAGTCCCATCCACCCCGACTATGGGTCTCTTACTAGGCGTTAGCTCGTTAGTGGGGCGTTTCAGGAGATTGTAAGCTTCCAGCGAAAAGAGGTTGACAGCACTCCCATTGTCAACAAGAGTCCTTCTTATCCCATGACTGGCAATAATAGGTGTGACTACCAGGGCGTCATTATGAGGATAGATAACGCCTTTTTCGTCCTCTTCTGAAAAAGATAAGATCATGCGATCAAGTATGCCTATCGCTCCACCTTTCTTTGTCATACCCTCTCGTGTACGCTTTTCTCCTTTCGCCACCATCGACTGTTCTGATTCATCTGTATAGGGGATCCCTCCCGCTATGATGTTAATCATCGGGATGTCATCGCCATCCATCGCGAAAGCTTCCTCACCCTTTCCTTCCGGAGCGCTATTGGGCTGTGGGACCCGAGGGGGTCTTGGTCGTTCGTCTGTCGCTCTTCTTACAGGATTATTTCGGGCATCTTCCCTCACTTGAGTCGCGAATTCTCCCAAATATCCTTCTTCCACCAAGCGTTCTATCGCCCACTTCAATTCTCTACAAACCTCGGTGGAATGTCCCCTAGCTTTATGGAATTTACAGTAGGCATTTTCTCTTTTGCCCAAGAGCACTCCAGGTTTCGTGGGTGCTGGATAACGGATAGGAAGATTTCGGTGTTCTGTTATCGCCAGGATCTCGGCTCTTGGTACGTTCAAGGAAGGAAAGTCTGGATCATACGCCCGATTTTTATGAGCGTTCCCTTGACGCTGATGAGGGGAATCACCTTGTTTTCCTTTTGAAGAATTTCCTTTCTGCCTATCCGAGGCTTTTGGAATATGATCTTTTCGTCGGGCGTAATCGTCAATGTAGCGATCATCGGTCAGAGGATTCGCAGGAGTGGCGGGGATGTAAGGTGCCCCAAGTGGCATATTAAATGTTCTATCTCTGTTCTCTTCTTCTTCCATTTTTGCGTAGTTGTAGGCCTTGAGTCTTAACGCGTCCAGAGATATTGGGGGATCCACCATTAAAGCCTCTTTCAGCTTTCCGTAATGGCAATTTTTTTTCAGAGCTTCTATGGCGAAATCGATAGTGACACCCGGCGTTAACGACATTTCCAAATCGAATCGGCTGAGAAATTCTTTTAAAGTCTCTTGAGGCTTCCGTTGTAGGTCAAATAACACCGCGGCAGATTTCCGAATGGGAATTGCCGTACTAAATCTGCTCCGAAATTTAGATTCTAGCTATGCAAAATTACCAATGGATCCACTAGGAAGTCCTTCAAACCAGAGTCGTGCCACTCCTGATAAGGTCATGACGAATATCTGACACAAAGCTGCATCACTGTGGGCCTGAAACTGAACGAAGTCCTTCACTTTATTAATGTGCGAAATAGGATCTTTAGTACCATCGTAAGTATCAGCGGGAAGCTTCACTCGCCTGCTGACCCTATGTCGCCTTACGCGACGACTGAAAGGATGTCCAGAGGTATCATCAAGAATCTCACGCGCATGACGTGGGGGAGATATGTCCCCTTGTCGCCCCCTTTCTCGAGGTTCAGGTGTATGATGTCGCCTAGGAGACCGACTGCGACTTCTGGGTGAACGACTTCGATACCTCCTGCTACTAGATCTTTCACTGTATTCGGGAGATAAACTCCTGTTTGTTCCTTCCCTCCGTCCGGCCCAACGGTTCCTTAACGCCTCAAGCTGCCTGTCTTCCTGGGGATAGAGTCCTTGCGGCATTTGTGGTACATAAGCCTCTACTCTTCCTTGAGTGAGCTGTACAAGACTAACCGGGGGATCTCCCGCTGACAGAGGCATTTGGGAGTTTTCTGGAAACAACGGGGGCAAAAGTCGATCAGCAATAATAGATGGTGTGAACGTGATGCGAGGAGGAACATTAGATCCAGAAGCGCCAGGCGTGATTCTTGTGACCATGTCACTCAAATATTCCAAGCGGGAACGAAGAGCCGCTATTTCCATAGCAAAGGGATTATCATTATTAGGCACAAATCCTCCTGAAAGAGGGGTATAAAGATCAGATCCCACAGTCTGTGATGAAGAAATAACCGTCTGCGAAGAGACAGATCCTCCGGCGATCCCGACCGGAAGGTCCAGAGATCCCGAAATAGTCGGTTGTGACGTCATAGAGAGATCAGCAGTAGCAAAGGGGAACAACCGCCTGCGTGTTGAGAAAGGAATATTAGAGAATGTCGTTCGGACCGGCTCCGATCCGGCTGTCATAACCGTTCCACTCTTCCGACCAAACAGAGCTTGGCTATTAAGGACGCTCACTTAATACACCAAGGCTCTCAATGAAAGCACCATTTGATAAGATCCGAGACCTCTTCTGAGCGGAACGGCAGCCACAGGTAGTCGTACTGGAGGCGGTCGACGTCGGAAGTACCTGCAAAGCGCCGGAGGGGGACTCCGGCGTAGACACTCCGATGCTTAAGTCAGTTCAGGTTTTCAAAGTAGTAGAGTTTCTCCAAGATGATCTCGATCTCCCCTTTTCTGTTTGGTAAGGTGGGGATATTTATAGACCGAAATTAGCGATACCTGACAGCGATAGGGGTGGACATATTCTGAAGATATCGTTTTGAGCGATATCAGGTACGTCATCGCGGGCGATAATCGAGTGAGGCCTATCTGGGGCGATATATTCTCCAGTCTCCTAGGATGGGATGACGCCGTGCGTGTAAAGATGCGTGAGTTCCCCCCCCCGCTGAAGTCGACCATCCTAGGAAATTTCCGCTGGCCCAGGCGATAGGTTGGCATTTTAGGGAAGCGCATAGAAACTTGTCCGGGATAGATGCCGTAGCCCCAATGTAGCCGTCAGGAGCATTCCAATTGTTATCAAACACTAAGTCCCCGGTTTTGAACTCACGCGGCCTTACTTTTTTGTTGTAGGCATTAGCCATCCTTCGTTGGTACAATTGTGCGTGGCATATTGCGGCTAAGCGTTTCTCCGAAATGAGGTTCAATTGTTCGTATCTTACTCTTGCCCAATCTGATTCTTCCACTCCTAACTCGGCCAAGACTCTGAGGGAAGGAATTTCTACCTCAAGCGGTATTACTGCCTCCATGCCATAGACTAATGAATAAGGGGTTGCTCCCGTAGAAGTGCGAATTGCGATCCGATAAGCGTGTAGGGCGAAGGGAAGCATGTCATGCCAATCTTTGTGGGTGACTACCATTTTCTGGATGATTTTCTTCAAGTTTTTTTTTGCGGCTTCAACCGCACCGTTCATCTTTGGGCGGTAAGGTGAGGAGTTACGATGTTTTATCTTCCATCGTTGGCAAAGATCATTGATCATCTTTCCATTTAAATTAGTGTCATTGTCTGTAATGATCGTCTCGGGGACTCCATAACGGCAAATGATGTTCTTCTCAATAAACCGTGCAGTCGTCTTTTGAGTGTTGTTTGAGTAAGAGGTGGCCTCCACCCACTTGGTAAAATAATCAATTGCTACGAGGATGAAGCGGTGGCCATTAGAGGCTTTCGGATGAATTTGGCCTATGATGTCGATTCCCCACATTGCGAAAGGCCAAGGCGACGTCATGCTAAAAAGAGGGGCCGGAGGGACGTGGAGGTGGTCCGCGTAGACTTGGCATTTGTGGCACTTTAGGAAATAGTCGATGCAATCTCGTTCGATGGTGAGCCAAAAATAACCTTGTCTCATTATTTGTCTTGCCATCATGTGTCCACTAGCATGTGTGGAGCAAACCCCTTCATGAACTTCGGTCATGATCATTTTGGCTTCGGGGACGGTGACACAATGAAGTAAGGCTCCATCTGTCCTTCTTTTATATAAAACCTCGCCGTCAAGGTAAAAATCTAAAGCCAAACGCTGAAGGGTCTTCTTAGTACCGTGGCTTGCCCCCGGTGGGTACTCCCGATTTTTGATAAATTGCTTTATATCATAGAACCATGGTTGTCCATCGGGTTCACCTTCCAGTGTAGCGCAGCATGCTGGCGTTTCTTTTATTTCTACCCTTAATGGTTGGAGCATCACTCCGCACTCTAGTTTGAACATTGAGGCCAATGTGGCCAATGCATCTGCGAAGCGATTCTTATCCCTATCAATTCGTTCAAACTTGGTTTCTTCGAACTCTCCTCTGAGTTGGGTGAGCAACTTTTGATAAGGTATAAGCTTGGAATCTCGGGTTTGCCACAAATCTTGAGCTTGATAGATGACGAGGGCTGAGTCCCCGAAGATTTTTAACTTCTTCACTTTGAGGTTGATTGCCGCCATCAAGCCACTAACACATGCTTCGTATTCGGCGATATTGTTGGTGCACGGAAAATTCAGCTTGCATGCTATGGGGTACTGACGACCATCAGGGGCTATGACCACGGCGCCTACCCCTTTTCCTGAGAGATTTACCGCACCATCGAAGAACATAGTCCACCAATCATCCTTTTGTAGGTCTTCGGCGGTTTCTTCATCAATAGCCATAATGTCTTCGTCGGGGAAGTCAAATTTTATAGACTCGTACTCTTCTATGGCATGATCGGCCAAGTGGTCGGCGAGAGCGCTTGCTTTGACTGCCTTTCGTGTTACATAAATGATCTCATATTCGGCTAATAGCACTTGCCATCTACAAATTTGGCTTGTTAGGTATGGCTTTTCGAAGATGTATTTTAAGGGATCCATACGGGAAATCAACCATGTTGTGTAGTACAACATATATTGTCTGAGCCTTCGGGCGCTCCATGCCAAAGCGCAACAAGTTTGCTCCAATGCTGAGTAGCGCATCTCACATTCGTTAAACTTTTTGCTCAAGTAGTAGATAGCTTGCTCACGCCTTCCGGATTCATCGTGTTGACCTAAGACACATCCCATGACACTAGGCGTGACGGTCAAGTAAATCAGCAAAGGGCGTCCCGGGGTAGGAGGGACCAATACTGGTGGGTTTTGTAGATACGTCTTGATTCTTTCGAAGGCCTTTTGGCAATCATCATCCCATTTGGCATCTCCATTTTTTCTTAACATTTTGAACATCGGCTCACAGGTGAGAGTCAATTGATTGATAAAACGGGCTATGTAGTTAATGCGCCCAAGGAAGCTCCGCACTTCCTTTTCAGTTCTAGGGGGAGGTAATTCTCTGATGGCTCTCACCTTGTCGGGATCCACCTCTATGCCTTTGTTACTCACGATGAACCCTAGCAATTTCCCGGATGTCACTCCAAAGGTGCACTTGGCGGGATTCAAGCGTAGTTAAAATTGCCGTAGTCTCCTAAAGATCTTCCTCAGGACGTCTACATGATCCTTTTCTCCCCGAGACTTGGCGATCATGTCGTCGACGTAGATCTCAACCTCCTTATGCATCATGTCATGGAAAAGGGTGACCGCAGCGCGCTGGTATGTGGCTCCTGCGTTTTTTAACCCGAAGGGCATCACCTAGTAGCAAAAGGTACCCCAAGGTGTAATGAAAGTAGTCTTCTCGCTATCCTCTGGAGCCATTTTGATTTGATTGTATCCTGAAAACCCATCCATGAAAGAGAACATGTCGTTGCATGCGGCGCTATCTACTAAGATGTCAATGTGCGGGAGCGGGAAGTCGTCCTTGGGACTTGCCCGGTTAAGGTCTCGAAAATCCACGCACATGCGGACTTTCCCATCTTTCTTTGGTACGGGCACAATGTTGGCAATCCATTCGGGGTACTCAGCGACTCTTAGGAAGCCCACAGCTAGTTGCTTTGTAACCTCTTCTTTTAGTTTTATAAGGACGTCGGGGTGCATTCTTCGAAGTTTTTGCTTTACAGGTCTGAATTCGGCATTTAAGGGGATACGGTGTTCGACTATGTTGGGGTCTAGACCGGGCATGTCTTCATAGGACCAAGCAAACACGTCTGAGTATTCTTTGAGGAGGGCAACTATTCTTTCTCTCCTATCAGGGCCTAAGGTGGTTCCAATTTTGACGATCTTTTGATCCTCGGTGTTTGCCCCCAAATTTATTTCTTCCAATTCCTCCTGATGAGGGACTATTTCTTTCTCGGAGCTCTCAACTAAACGGGCTAACTCACGTGGGACCCCTTCTTCATTTTCTGATGCAGCGATAATTTCTTTGTCGATAAAGACATAGGGTTCGTCACGACCAAGCAAGTCGACGTTTATCCTGAAAGCAAAGTAACATAAACAAGTAAAAGACGCTTGGAGAGAGGGTGAAATGTTTTTATTTTATTCATATTTAAACCGAAGGGGAACGCGAGTTCCTATAAAAGGCAACAAAATAAGCGTACATATACATTTTCTCGTGTTGTTTTTTGTGTGTTTTTTTTTTGCTTTTTTTGCTTTTTTTTTATTTTTTATTTATTTTTTAACCGAAGGGGAACGTGAGTTCCTATAAAAGACAACAAAACAAGCATACATATATTTTTTGTGTTTTCTTCTATTTTTTCATTTTTAAACCGAAGGGGAACTCGAGTTCCTATGAAAGACAACAAAATAAGCATATATTTACAAAGAGACATCCGGAAGTGTGGTGGTGGTCCAGTTGCGCACAGGCCCCTCGTACTTTTTCACGAAAGAGGTTAGGCCTTGAGGCGATGCTTCTTCTCCGAGAGTGTAAACATGGAAGTCGGAGGCTATTCCGATCGTAGGTGAACCCATGTTGACAACTTCGGCCGCGAAAGGAAAAGTGGTCCTAATGTGTGGGATGTCCATGCCATAGGAGGGCGTAGGGTGCCCGAACAGCTTGGTTAGCTGTCTCTCCTTCTTTTCCTTGGAGACCCTAACAAAGTCGGCCTTAGTTGGTTGATATCCTAGCCCAAAACGGTCCCCGAAATTTTTGGGAAAGGTGAGGCCCTTTTCCCCTTGTAGCAGGACTCCTAGCCTTTTCCCCAATTGAAAACCGTCTCTTGGCGCTACATGGGTAACTAGCGCGGTCTCATCGGGAGCTTGTGCTTTGAGGATGGGTGCACCCTCCTCTATCCATTCGGCATTCACTATTTCAAAGGCTTGGAAAGAGCTTTCCAAAGTTTCCGCGGCCTCGATGTATGGAACGGACGAGTGCTTGGCTAGGATCAACGCTTCCTCCGCTTTTATTGTGATGAGGATGCCATCTTTCACATACTTGACGCATTGGTGCAAAGATGATGGCACTGCTCCGGCCGTGTGGATCCAAGGTCGCCCTAGGAGCATGCTGTAGGCGGGTTGGATTTCTATGATTTGGAACACTAGGGTGAAGGTGTGTGGCCCTATTACCATGTCTAGTTCGAAGCTCCCTATGATTTCTCGGATAGTTCCGTCGAAGGCTCGGGCCATCATTCCGCTCGGCTTTAGAAAAGCCATGTCAATTGGTAGTTGTTCGAGGATATGTTTGGGCATGACATTCAATGCGGAGCCGTTATCAATTAGGGCCTTTGCTATGACATGGCCCTTACACTCTACCGTTATGTAAAGGGCTTTGTTGTGACTTGTCCCTACAGGGTCTATTTCTCCCTCAGAGAAGGTGATGGTGCTCAATGCTTGTATCCTTTCAACGAGGTTCTCCACCCCTTCTGTGGTGATGTCTTTGGTCACGAAAGACTCGTTTAAAACTTTTAAGAGTGAGAGGCGATGAGGTTCAGATGTGAGGATCAATTCCATGATGGAGACGCGAGTCGGGGTCTTCTTCAATTGTTCAATGATATTAAACTCGCTCCTCTTCATGATTTTCAGGAATTCGGCTGCGTTGTCTTCGGTTACGGGCTAATTCACCCCCTGCGTTTCTTCCATTATTTTTTCGGGAATAAAAGGACCTTTCCCCTTTGCTAACCTTTGTTTCTCAACTTCCTCCGAAATATAGCATCTCCCCGTGTGGGTCATGCCCCCAATATTGAAGGTCTCGGCCGTTGGTGTAGCGGAAGGGGACGTCGTGACGACCGTGTATCCGTAGTTAAAGGGGACGGTGTGCAAGTCTTGGCTAGGAGGGTTAGGAGCGAACTTGAAGACTACTTTGAGTGGTGTTGTGGTAGGGGTCTCTGCTTGGGCTACATATTCGAAGGTACGAGGGATGGATAGTCCTTTCTCACTAGCACAAACCTCATTTTCCTTTTGGACCCTCTTTTCGACTTGAATAATTCCCAGGGTCACGAGTTGGCTCACTTTTTCCGAGAACAATCCACAGTCTTGGATCTTATGTTTACTTGCTTGTTGACAAAATGAGCAGGTAGCCAATCCCTCTTGTGGGTGTGGTAGGTGACCACTTTCTACCAATGTGGCGAAAAGCCCTTCTTTAGGCAAACTTAGAACGAAGGGGAGAGGATCCTCGATTGCTCCCGTCGAGAGGGCGCTCATCCCCCCGCTTCCTTGGGTGTGATTTGGGAGAGGGTTGGTGGTGGTGTTGGGTCCTTTAGTCGTCCCTTCAAAGGAGACCCAACCGCTCTTGATCAATTGTTGTACTTTCATTTTGAAGGCGTAACAATTATCCATTGTGTGTCCCGGGGCTCCAGCGTGGTATTCACATTTGGCATTGGGGTCATACCACTTGGGGTAAGGAGGTAGCATAGGTTGGGGAGGAATTGGCACAATCTGCCCAGCTGCCAAAAGGTGCTTGTAAATTTCTCCCGCGGGCAGAGGAAGAGCCGGCGGTGGTTCCCTATTCCAACGATTGCTTTGAGTCCCTTGGTTGCTAGGGTTCTTTGGTGGGTTATATGGTCTAGGTTGTGCGGGTTGCGGCATTTGTGGTGGGGGATATGGGAAGGGTGTGGGGTATTGCGGAGTTATATTGGCAACCGGCATCGGAGGAGGAAAGAATGGTGATGGGTATGGTGATGGTGCATGATATGGTGGCGGCGGGAAAGATGGTCTGAAGTTGGGTTGTTGGGACAGAAAACCAACCTCTTTCCTTACGGGAGGGGCCTTTTTTAGTGTTACCTCGGGGGTAGGAACGGTGATCTTTCCTGTTTTTATCCCTTGCTCAACTCTTTCCGCAATCAGGACCATGTCGGAAAAGTTATTTGAGGGGTTGGAGATGAGGTAGGTGTAGTAGGGGGCCTTGAAAGTGTTTACGAAGATGACGATGAGCTCTTTGTCGTTTAGCGGAGGGGAGATCCTGGCTGCTAGCTCTCTCCATCTTTGGGCGTAGGTTTTTACTGACTCGTCCATTTTCTTCTCTAGGTTTTGGAGGTCGGAGCGGTCCGGTGCTACCTCCATATTGAACTTGTATTGTCTGAAGAAGTCATCAGATAAATCTTTCCAAGTTCTAATCTTGGTCCTGTCTAGGCCCATGTACCAAGTCAAAGCGTGTTTGGCTAAGCTTTCTCTAAACAGATGGATCAAGAGAGGCTCGTTATGTATCATCTCGGCCATCTTATTACAATAGGCCCTGAGGTGAGTCCTTGGGCACTCGACCCCTGTGTACTTCTCGAAATCTGGCACCTTGTATTTAGGAGGCATTATGATCCCTGGGACCATGCACATGTCGGCGGGACTCACGGGGTCAAAGGGATCGGTTCCTTCGATGGTTCTGAGCCTTTCTTCTAGCAGGCTTAATCTATCGATGTTTGGTTTTTCGGAAAAGATCGGGTTGGTACCAAAGGGTTCTTGTATGCCTAGTGGTTGTGTTAGGTTTGTAAATGGGGGTTGGGTCCCCATAGGATTGGGGTTTATGACCTGAGTGTAGTGGGTTTGGGGATGGTGGAATCCTGGAACCTCTTGACGGATCAGATTTTGCCCGGGGTTCAAAGCGAGGTTACCCAAGGTATGTTGCAAGTTTGAAATGTTTTCTCCCCCAGTGTTAGGGTTGGTGTTGGTGTCGGCAGATGCCCTGAAAGGATCATTCCACTTCCACTGACCCCCAGGATTAGTAAATGCTTGGGGTCCTGAAGGTCCGGAGAGGGGATGGGTAAATGCTTGGGGTCCTGAAGGCCCGAAAATGACGGACGTGGAAGGTCCCATCATTTGGCTTGAATCGAAACCGGGTGGTACTTCAGTGGCCTCATCTCGCTCTTTTTCGGCTCGAGCGGCCCTTTCTGTGGTGACCCTAACCTGCTCTTCCAATTCTTTAATCCTAGCAGCTAACCCTTCCTCTGTCTTAGCCTGCTCGGCCATTTTTCGTGATTGCAGTCTAGTCACGGGGAGCCTTGGTGGAGTAGTTTTCCGTCGAGGAGCTATCGTTGTCCTGAGAAGGAGAAAAAAGTGAAGAAAAAATAAGTATAAGTGATAATGTGTGTATTATATGCAACCTCGAGGCCTCCACGCTGCTTTGATCAATCCTCCGACCACTCTTTCACTTGATACTTTTAGGGGAAGCGAGAAACGGGTGCATCTTGGGCTGGCTTTCTTGGTGAGGGCGTAAAGGGAGCCATGGTGACGACGCAATATGACCTCGATGGAACTTTTCAGAACAAATGTGTGCGAGAGGCTAGGTTTCATTTTGCTTGGATTCTTTTAGCGATGGATTAATGGGCCCATTTATTTATCTTTTATTCTGGAAGGGAAATTTGATCATGCCCGGAGGCTCTATGCATTCCGGCTGAATGGAAATGTGGAGTCAAACGCATTTATACGGGTTGAGGCCAAGGGACTATGTGGTTGTGTCCGAAGAACTGTCCTTATTGCGTCAAATTTATTTGTGAGTGATGTTCTGCTTGGGAAGTTCTGATATTTGGTGTGGGCACACATCAATCTGTTATGAACATCTTTCGTGTTTTGGCTGAAAGGAGATTCTGAGTCCATCGTGTTGATATCAGCCCAAACAAATGAGCGCGCGGCTGAGACCGAGTAGAGTAGCTATCCTCACGCCTAAATTATTTCCGAGAGATGTGTCGCCCCGAATGCTCTGAAATTTAGTGTGGGAATACTTTAATGTGTTGTGAACATCTTTTATGTTTTGGTCTAATGGAGATTCCGAGCCTATTGTATCGATATCGGCCAAAACAAAAGAGCGCGCGACATGTCAAGTGAATGGAAGCTCGTCTAGCTGTTATACTTTCAGGGTCAAAACGCCATAGCGTTTTGTATACAACGCTATAGCATTTTGCTACTGGAAGAAATATTTTTGTGAGAGTTTGGCTGCCCAGAACTTTATGAAATTTGGAGGGGGTATATTTCTATGTGTGATAAACATTTTTTGTGTTTTGGCCAAGTGAAAATTCTGAATTAATATTGTTTATATCAGCCAAAACAAATGAGTGCGCAGCTGAGTCCGAGTAGAGTAGCTATCCTCACGCCTAAATTATTTTCGAGAGATACGTCACCCCGAATGCTCTAAAATTTGGTGTGGCCATACTTTAATGTGTTGTGAACGTCTTTCATGTTTTGGCCGAATGGAGATTCTGAGCCCATTGTATCGATATCGGCCGAAATAAATGAGTGCGCAGCTGAGACCGAGTAGAGTAGCTATCCTCACGCCTAAATTATTTCCGAGAGATGCGCTGCCCCGAATGTTCTGACATTTGGTGTGGGCATACTTTAATGAGTTGTGAACATCTTTCATGTTTTGGTCGAACGGAGATTCTGAGCCCATTGTATCGATATCGGCCAAAATAAAAGAGCGCGCGACATGTCAAGTGAATGGAAGCTCGTCTAGCCATTTACACTTTCAGAGTCAAAACGCCATAGCGTTTTGTATATAACGCTATAGCGTTTTGCTACTGGAAAAAATCTTTTTGTAAGAGTTTGGATGCTCAGAATGCTCTGTAATTTGGTAGGGACATACTTTAATGTGTTGCGAACATCTTTCATGCTTTAATCGAGAGGAAATTCTGAGTAAATCATCTCCATGTTGGTCATGACAAATTATTGCGCAGCTGAAGCCTAGAGGGAGCAGCTGTTCTTGCGTTAAAAAATATTATGGGCGATTGGGCGCCCAGAACTTCCTGAAATTTGGCATGGGGGAACTTTGATATGTGATAAACATCTTTTGTGTTTTATTTGAGAGGAAACTCGGAGTAAATCATTTTCATTTTGGTCATGACAAAAGATTACGCAGCTGAAACCGAGAGGGAGCAGCTGTTCTTGCGTTAGAAAAAAAAACTTTTATGGGAGATTGGGCACCCAGAACTTCCTGAAATTTTTCAAGGGGTAATTTTAATGTGTGATGAACATTTTTTGTGTTTTAGTCTAATGGAAACTCCTGGCTAATTGTGTTGATATTGGCCAAACCGAAAGATTGCGCAACTAAGACTAACAAACATTGTTATCCTTACGTTATTTTCGATTGACTCCCATTACTCTTTTTCCCTTTCTAAGTATTTTTCTTATGGGTTGGCCTTTCTGTGTTTTTTTTCTTCTTTATATGTGGTTTTATTTTGGTAGTAAGGGACAGCCATGCGTATTTTTTTTTTGTGTATGCGAAATGGAAACAACACGCAATTTGTAATTATCCGGATAATTCACAAACTTTGTCATTGATGATTTTGTCCAAAAAGCTACAACCCATATATGTGAGACCAACTACCTAGACTTATCTAAAGACTAGTGGACAAAGTCTAGAAATTACATTGAGCAAAAAACAAAATCCGAGGTGGCGGGAGCATGATCTTGAAAATATCAACCTCGGAAGCCGGGGTTTGTTTACTCCTCAAAAAAGTATTCTAACGATGTCATTTCTCCCCGTAGCATCATTACTTCGGCCTCTAAGACCGCCACTCGTGCTTGTAAGACTTGGCCTTCCCCGTGTTTCTCATGGACATGCGTTGTCAAAATCTTTATTAATGCATCTTTGTCTTTGATTATTTCACTAGAGGCTTCCTTCTTGCGGACCTCTCCATCCATGCGCTTCTTGAAATCATCGCAAATTGACTTTTGATTTGCCAAGCCTAACTGAACATTGTCTTTGTGGTGCTTCTCCCACTCGCGCACCTTGAATTCTAGGTCCATCTTTTCCGCCATCCAGCTTTCTTTTTCCATGGTCAGGAGGTCTCTTTCTTCTGCTGCCATGGCCAGCTGATTCGCTAGTTGGGCGTAGGCCATAACCTCAAGTCCTCCTTCGACGTGGGACTCGCCTTCCTCTTCCATTGGCTTGTGATTTTCGGGGAGAGGTAGAACATTGCCGTTAGCTCGATTCATCCTCCACTGTGGGTATTCTAATATCGGTGAAGTAGGGAGGACATGGCCTTCAAGGCAAAAGGGGTAAGCCCAATCTAAAGTATATTGGACGCGGTTCAAGTGCTCCGTAGCATGGGGGAGACTAGATGTGGACATGCCAAAGGTCGCGGGGATTATTTGCATGATGCAGAACTGTCTCAAGGCGAGGGCGGGGCAATAATGGACGCATCCTCATGCTCCGATCAATGGAACCCAAGGCAAAGACCCGCAGCAAATTATGGGGTTGATGGCCCTTAGCCACTTAGCATGCCACACGAAATCTTCTTCTGAGAGGTTGATAAATCTTTTGACCCAAACATCCTTGTCTTCTGTTTTCCAAATGTCTGCGGCCATTACGTCGATGACCTTGGCGAGAGGGGTCAAACCCAAGTAATTCGTGGTGAAGAGGGATTGATCGGGTGCTTGCTTAAAGTGGCTGATCATCCACACAGTCAACAATTGCGTGCAACATGCGAGCTTTCCCTTCCCTTTTCTTCGGCAACTGTCTAAGGAACGGAAGGTTTCGGCTAGGATGGCTGCCGTTGGGTTGATAGCATTGGCTTCCATCTCGTAGAAGACGTTGGCGGCCTCAAAGTCAATCACGTCTTTCACCTTCGGAAACAGCACAAGTCCTACCACTGCGAATGCTAGAATCCGCAAGCGTTTCTTCCCTTGTGACCTCCGAAACTGACTCTCGACATCTGACCAACACCATACGTAGTCTCCCTCTCTTACATGAGTGGCTATCCCTAACCACTTGTCCAGTCTCATCTTGACGCTGGAGGAGTCAAGGCGGACGTTCTGGTATATAGTTGAGATGGGCGAAGCGAAGCACAGTAGGGTGGCATATTCTTCTAACGTGGGAGTCAAGTCTATCCCTCCGTTAAAAGAAAAACAGCGGTAGTAGGGGTCCCAAAACTTCAATGCTGCCCGGATACAGCCCCAGTCAACCCTTATGTCCATCATTGTTAGTAGTCTTCCATAACTACTTTCAAACTGTTTCCCTTCACTTGGAGTCAACTCATTCCTTAATTTCCTAACTTTGACCACGTCAAAATTTGAAATTTCCAACTTAATTCTGGCGGTGACATCAGGAACAAAACCGGCTACTAATAGATCTCCCTTGGTGGCCTGATTTTCGAAACTCCTTGCCCCAAAAGTATTAAGCGAAAGCAAAGCTGGCACTGGCATTTTGATAACCAGGATGGGTTCCTGGGAACACATAAAAACAGAGTTCTAGCGTTAGCATCTTGAACTAAACGTGTTACTGACTAGTTTTTTTTTTTTTACATGCATTACTAGGAATATTGCGGAAAGAAGAAAAACGTAGAAAACATGGTAAACCAAGCCATGGAAAAAATAACTATGATGCACGTGATGAGGGCTTTTGACGTTGACTAAAGTTCTAACGGCCTGAAGGCTCCCGACGATACCATAGAATGGTCCAAAAAGTGTCGTAGGGTGCCTACCAATTCCTTCCCACGAATCCAGGTCACTCTCCAATCATTTACATAGGCCAATGATTGGATCATGTCAACTGAATCCGCTTACCAGAATTGGGCCACCTTCCGGCTAGCTTTAAGGGTTCGAGCGGGTTGGTTTTTGTAAACACTACCTAGGACATGAGTCCCGGGGCGTCACTACTAACCGTCCTAAACTTATTTGGTATGGCGACCCCTGGGTGGAGGGCCTATGCATGCAAAGCGTGTGACAGTTGATCAAAGCAATAACAGATAGCCACGAAAATAGTTTATCAAAGCAAGTAAATAAAAAAAACAAACAAACACCTTAAAAAAAAACCGGCTTCGACCCTACTAGTCCCTAGTGAAGTCGCCAAACTGTCGCACCCCCTTTTTCGTTTGAAAAACGAGTTTGAGGTTCGCGGCGGATGCTAAGCATAAATGGATGCTTCGCATAATATAATGAAGTCGCCACCCTAATTTCTAAGGTTTAGGGAACCTAAGCGTCATGGCATAAAAATAAAAACTAAGGCACAATTGGTCTAAACCATTGAACAATGGTTCGAGGTCGTATTGTGGACTTGGGAAGGTGTTAGGCACCCAAGTCACACCCTAAAAAGGTTACCGGTTATAAGGTGTTTGAATACAGTTTTGATATACAAAGATTTGTTTAAACGACCGAAGCATGTCAACCTCCTCCTCCCACGAACTCAAGTCACTTTTCGATCATTTACATAGGCCAATGATCGAATCGTGCCAACAGAGTTCGCTTATCAGAATTGGGTCACTTTCCGATTGTCTAAACATTTTTGACACGATTTGGCCCTCAAAGGTGACGTTACATCTTAGCATTTTCGTAGGGACATGTTATTTCCGATCGGGACACGAAGGACGGGGTTACCGTTTGTTCGTTATGCTAGAGCGGACGTTCCCCCTTTTCATTGAGCCATGCATGATTAATTAATTAATTACTACGTGATCCTAACATGAAAAAAAACTAGCATAGTACCATTTTCGTGAATGCACATAACCGAGTGGGATTCGAAGCCACCATGCTCAATTATCAAATATTGCAATTAATTTCATGGCATACGAAAGCAGGTGATTTAAACACGTAAACATGTGGGTTGATTTTATCATGCAAGCAGATATGATTTTTTTTTTAGCATTTTTAACAACATGTACACAAGTAATATTTGCAAAAAAAAGACATTGAATAAATAAAAAGGACTAGAAAGCGTACTCGCGTTGCGTGCTCTTGATCTTCCTTGCAAATTGAAAGCATTAGCGATGGTTTGAAAATAAATAAATAATAAAGAGCGCATGCAACAATTATTTAATTTGGCAAATAAATATTTAAATAAACATGATAAGCAAGTAAACATTTTATTTCATGCCAAGTAAATAAATATTTAAACATAAGAAATAAGTGAACAATTAATTAGTATGGCAAACAAGTAATTAATTAGTTCATTTATTTCGTATGAGTAAATTATAATTACTTAAACATGGCATAATTATTACTTGATTCATTTATAACATGTGAGCATATTAATTGAATAAAACATGGCATAAACAAATTGATTAAAGCATGCAAACATACGAATAGTTCCGACGATAATTAAACATGGCATTAAAAAGCATATGAATATTTCATGCGAATTAAACGTGGCCTTAAGAAGCACACGAGTATTTCATACGAATTAACGATAATTAAATGGGCCCCACATTTGGATTTTTGGGCATTAAAAATGGGCTTGGCTTAAATTTTAATTAAAACACAAAAGCCCACCACCTTTTCCTTTTCTATTTTCCCGCCTAACCCATTTCTTCTTCCTTTCTCCTTCAACGTCTCCGGCCACCATGGCCGGAGGCACCAACTACCCAAACTTGCTTTCTTTCCCTAAGTTCGACTCAAATAAATCAAGCAACATGCCAAGGACTCAATCATACAAAAACAGCAAAGAAAACAGTTGAAAACAGTGGCGTTTTGACAAAGGAAAAACAAACTAATTAAACATGCATATATGGCTATTAATTGGCCTAGATGTTATACAATCAAATTGAAGTGAGGGAGGTGTAATTAGCAAGTAAACTAAGCATATGAGGCAAGTTATAGCAATTTATTTCTACACTACATGCAAAAACGAAAATTAAAGAGAGTTTTAGAGAGAGAGAGCTTAAACATGCATATATGGCTATTAATTAGCCTAGAGTTTATACAATCAAATTGAAGTGAGGTAAGTGTTATTAGCAAGTAAACTAAGCATATGAGGCAAGTTATAGCAATTTATTTCTACACTACATGCAAAAACGAAAATTAAAGAGAGGAGCTAGAGAGAGAAGCTCACTTGTCCAGGAGAGATTTGATCCAAGAAGGTAGTGCAAGAAAGGGGGATTAAGATGAAGATTTTGGTGCCCTTGATACCTTGCATGAAGCTTGCTATTTATAGTAGAAAGTGGAGTTGGAGTCGGTTTGCAACTTGTGGTTGCAAACCAACGGGATGAAATATCAAGAAATATCAAGAGTGATGATGAGCTTCTAGGCTAGAATCTATGGGCTAGGGAGAGTTTCTTGTGGCCAAGAGTGATCATAGGGGGCTTGGTGATGATCAAAGGGGAGTCGGTGCCGAGTTGGAGGATGAGAACGCATTGAAGAACATTAAATGGCATTTATGTAGAGTAAATCCTATTTTTTAGGCACGAACGAGATATTTTGGTACGAGCAAATTCGTACGAAAGTGAAAATAAATCCGAGCCGAGGGTACAACTACGTGTAGAAAAATAAGGCAAGAAATTTAATATACAGTGAAGAAATGCGAAAGTTGATTTAACGTATTTATTTTCTCTTTCGGAAGTGTCAAAACGTTCGTGCGCAAAATAAATGTCCTTACGACAAAAATTGAATGAAACTGAACGCGGTGACGTGAAAGAGAAAATTAGTACGTAATTATCAAATAATGAAATTACCCGTTTGATCCACGGTCCCGGGAAACTTTCTCGAGACCGATAGAAACTCGCGTAAAGACAGTTAAAAATACGAGAAACTAAAAAGACACGAAGTGACACGGAATATTAAACAAACTAGCCTAGGATCAAGGATTGACAGGAATTTGACCTAGACGAGCTATTAAACGCGGTAAACATAAAAAATACATAAATACGTTGACGAAAACCAAAAAATACGATTTTAATCGAAAATACGAGAAAAATACGAAAAATTTAAAAGACATGAAATGGTATGAAACATTAAAACAAATAGTCCTTGATCAAAAATCGATTGAAATTTGACGTAAACGGGCTATTAATGTGACATGAAATAAAACGAAAAAGTTGTGACGCAAGTCAAAATTCGGGTAGCAACACCCTTGCTGCTTCTGCTTCGCATACCCCGGGTAGTCCCTTTCTTTTTATAACTTTTCAATTTAGTGTAGTCGTGTTTCTACATTGAGGGGCATTTCATCCATAGTTGGGCATATTATTTTTGCAGGGGGGGTAAACATACAGAATGATAGCTCGCAACAATGAGCTCTTTGCGTCCATTTTACCTTGGCTTTAGCCCAACGCTACTCAGTGAGTGTAGAGGAATCCTCCTACCAGCTCCTGAATAAGCATCCCTTCATGCCTTGGGAATGAATGAAAGCTTCCCTCGTATCTACAACAATTTCACTAGAGGCTATGATTTTTGACAATTTTTGGGCATTGGCCAGAGTGATCACGCTAACGTCTGGTAATGTGAGCATGTTGGTCCGTTTTAGGCGAGGGAAGAGTTAGGCCATGTAGGGGGGTACAAAATTAGAATAACCCACGGTTAACGGGTACATAACCGACTCGTTATAGTTGGGTTGGGACGGATAGCTGGTCGGATTGTTAAAACCCATTTATAACCGACCCGACCCGACTCGTCAACTTAACCTAACCCTAAGTATATAAGCATCATTTTTTCTTTCCGCCGCCCCTACCTCTCAACTCTCATCACCTTACCTCCTCCATACGAGCCCTCTCCTCCGTTCCCCCTCCCAACACCGACCGCCACACCACCAAAATTACTTCATAAAAGTAATAGCACAACATTTTTTTTCTCAATCCAAATAAAAATTATTACAAACCATAAGTGTAAACAAATTCAGAAAGGGAATAGATGCATAAATGTAAGTGTTCATGATATGATTATTAAGAGGGGATAGAAAATAACCACGCAAAGTACGAAACATATGAAGCTCAAATACATACGCACTTGCCTTGAATAAACCACATTATCACCACAGCAATCAGCCAAGCCAAAGACAATACCATGACAAGTAGAAGCATTTTTGCCGACCTTTCCATTATGTGTTGATAGCCAAGTTTTGTTTCGGTATGTATGTGGAGGGATTGTTTGGATTTTGGTAAGATTTTATGAGGATTTGGTTGGTCTTCGAAAAGAAATTGTGTTTTAGAGAAGGAGAGAGCTCGGTTTCGTTCAAGGAGAAAGAAGAAAATGGGGAAAGAAATGGGAGAGAAAGAAGAAAAGAAAAGAGAGGGGGATTTTGAATAGGTTTGGTTAATAGGTCGGCCCAATTGGAAGGCCCAATCCCTCATTTTGGTTTCTGAAAATCCAACCCGCCAACTGGCCATTATGGGCCATAATCGGCCCGACCTGACCCATGTACACCTCTGGCCATCTGGGAGGTCTCTTTTTTGGCAATGTATGGATCCATGCTCGTATCGTCGATAGTCTGATGATTCAAAGATTTAAGAATGTTTCTTCCCTGCTATGTAATCTACCTCAGCGTCCGAATTTTGCGGTATCCCGTTCGGATCTCATCTCTTCATCAACATTCAGATTTTGCAGTGGCCCCGCCCAGATCGCAATCTACAGTTCCCTATCGTCATCCCAGTGGGCATCAACGTCCGAATGTATCCACGTCTGATTCCTACAAAAGCGTCGTGAAGCTTCGACGTCCAAATGGAAGAACCTAGGATAGAATCCGAATCACACCAGGCATATTGGCATAAAGCTTTGCTAGAAAAGGGAGAGTCTAAAAACTTATTGATTTCATTGTTGTCTTTCCTAAATCGCCCTTCGGTTCTACCCATTGTTTTCTCTTTATTTTTGCAGGAACTTGAAATCATACCATGGTTACTTGTATGATTCTCAGCGAGACGGAGGAACGACATTGAAATCATGTGGCGGTTCAAACCCCACCTTTCAAAAAATTGTATGGCGGTCCAAACCCCACCTTAAAAAAAAACGTGTGGAGGTTCAAAAACCCCACCTTTCGAGATCGTGTGGCGGTTCAAGCCCCACCTTTCAAAGATCGTGTGGCGGTTCAAACCCCACCTTTCAAAAAAAAATATATCGTGTGGAGGATCAAAAACCCCCACATTTTCATCAAAATTTTAGTGCGGCGGTTCACACCCTCACTTTCGTCAAAATTTGTGCGGCGGTTAAAACCCCCACATTTTAATCTTGTGCGGTGGTTCAAACCCCCACTTTTTCCACTTTGTGCGGCTGTTCAGACCCTCACTTTTGTCAAATTTTTATATGGCGGTTCAAACCCCCACTTTCATCAAAATTTTGGTGCGACGGTTAAAACCCCTACGTTTCAATTTTGTGTGGCGGTTCAACCCCCATGACCATTATCCTTTCAATTTATTAAATTTTTGTCCTTCTTATTATTCTAATTTTCAGTCTACTCTGAATTTCGATGTTACCAATTAGTTTCTTTTCTTTCCTACTTACAGAACAAAGGTGCAGAGAGACTTGTAAACTGGTGGGCAAGCAAGGGAAATGAAAACCAGAAGAATGTGTCAGAAAATGTCAAAAGTTGAGCATTTTTACCGGGGGCAAGGCATAGAGAGCGTTAAGTCGCGACAAAGAACTTTTTGCCTTCATCTCACCTTTGCTTCAGTCAATTACTGCTCTACAAGACAGAGGAATCCTCCTCATACTAAATTTGAAATGACTGTCATTTATGCTCTGTTGCACATATTCAGAGAAGTCCATCTACCTCTCTACCTCTTTAAATTTTGTACAAACAGTATGCATTCATTCCCATATTGGGGGCAACTCTTTTAATTGTTCAAAAAAAAAAAAAAATTTCGAGTGACCACGTCCTCACATTCTGTCTATAGAATTGCTAAAACTGTTGAGATTTTTGTGAACTCAATTTTTTTGCTAAATAAAATCCACACTAGCCTCAAATTTTTTAAAAACTTCCATAAATTGAGCGTGTTCATCATTTTATTGCATCACTGATGACTTGGATATTCATTTGAAATTATATGACGTGCATGATTTCGTCTGTTAGCTCTTATATCCATGACATGTTAGACATAAGCAGTCACAAACACATCCCTGTGAGTATTTCGGGACTTCACGCTTTATTTCTTTCATGTGTGCAAATGCTAAACTATGTGCTAATTAGATTTGCATAATATCCAGGGTACATGCACCATTAGACATGGGATAGCAGTAAGATGACATTGGACTTTGCCTTTGTTTCTTCCACATTTTTATTCTTGACATTGGCTATCTTCAAACACATATCTCTGTACACCATTGTACAACTCTATCAGTCACCAAAAACCTTTTATTTTTCCTAAACCAAGTGAATAGTGCTCAACTAGAATCACTAAACTGGAAGTTGAAAATACACATCAAGCAAGGGAATGACAAGGAAGCCCTTAGGGAATCACTGACAAATCGGTTTCAGAAGAAGGCCAAATAAATCAAGACTTGAAGGCCTCTACCGAAGATAGAAATGAGAACGGATCAGACAAAAGGATTGTACTTGCTCTGCTTGCTAAAAAAAACACAAAAAAAAAGAGAGAGAAGAAGGGTATTCAAAGAATACAATCAACAAAATAACAGTAGAAGCAAGTAAAAAAAAAAATGGTCAAGTATCAACAGAAAAATGATCTCAAAAGGAAACGAGATCATTCCCTAAGAATGTGGAAGAACTTGGGCACAGTGCCCTCAAAACAATTCAGAAGGAACACCTCCAACAGAGATTCAAGAGTTTGTGCACTTTGCCCTCGCCACAATTAAATCGTCGAGCATTGTTCGCAGTAATTTGTCCTCATTGCAATCAGCCATCAAACACAAAATCATTAAAACCTTTCTCCAAAAAAAAAAAAAACCACAACCCAACAAACTTGTTCTTTCTCCACCAAATTTCTCATTTCCTGTCCCCAGCAAAGTCCTTTCGATTATTAGAATGCCCATGCATGTGCATCTTTATCTGAAGTTTATTCACTCGGATTGACATTGCAAATCTGACTGTGTGCTATGTTGCTGCATTTCTATGAGTGTAAACACATAGCCTTATTCCTGAGTGTGAGCGCAAACACTAATATCTGGTGAGGATTGCTTACGTCTACATGTTGTGGGAAAGTCTTGTCCTTGAGGTTGTTATCTCCTGGGCAAGATGCGGATGCTTTTCTAGACTTGTATCAAGCATGCTTATATGATAGAAAATGGATGACATGTTCTCCAGAAATGCATAAACTTGTTGAACCTTCTCTTGATAGGGAAATTGCTTTTATAAAATACTGGGGGGCAAACCTTTGGGTAGTGTGGGAATACTTTCATATACAACATACATGATTTGATTGTTTCCATTTATCATTTGCTCTATATTTTTCCATCCACGGTTGCTTCGTGTTTGTTTCCTCCTTATTTGCAGGATACATATATGTTTCGGTGGAATCTCATATTATGATCAATTTCCGCCAACAAATCCATCCAATAAACGTCTGAATGGAGCACGTTACCGCCCCACATTTTAAGAAATCGTGTGGCGGTTCAAACCCCACATTTTAAGAAAAATCATGTGGCGGTTCAAACCCCACCTTTCAAAAAATCATGTGGCGGTTCAAACCCCACCTTTCAAAAAAATCAAAAAAAAAATCGTGTGGCGGTTCAAGCCCCACCTTTCAAAAATCATGTGGAGGTTCAAAAACCCCACCTCTCAAAAGAAATCATGTGGAGGTTCTAAAACCCCACCTTGTAAAAAATCGTGTGGAGGTTTAAAAACCCCACCTTTCACAAAATCAAGTGCTTTGAGACTTACTAACATGGATGAGGGTGATCCTCTCAAAACTAGTGAATGCTGATGCTGTCAAGAGGAATTTAACCTTTGTTTTGCAGAGCATCAACGTTCGTGATTGCGATAGCCTCGCCCGATTATCTTTACATTTCTGCATCGTCCGTGACTGCGATAGCCTCGCCCGGATATCTTTACAGTTTCAGCATCAGCGTTCGTGACTGCGATAGCCTCGCCCGGATATCTTTACAGTTTCAGCATCATCGTCCGTGACTGCGATAGCCTCGCCCGGATATCTTTACAGTTTCAGCATCATCGTCCGTGACTGCGATAGCCTCGCCCGGATATCTTTACAATTTCAGCATCATCGTCCGTGACTGCGATAGCCTCGCCCGGATATCTTTACAGTTTCAGCATCAGTGTTCGTGACTGCGATAGCCTCGCCCGGATATCTTTACAGTTTTAGCATCAGTGTTCGTGACTGCGATAGCCTCGCCCGGATATCTTTACATTTCTGCATCATCCGTGACTACGATAGCCTCGCCCAGATATCTTTACATTTTTCGCAAGCCGTCCGAGTGGAGGTAACTTTACATTTAAGCCATTTATATTTCCGCAAATCGTCCGAGTCGAGGTAAGCTTACCTTTTCGCAAATTACAGTTATGCATCATGGTGTCCGAGTGGAGCCATCTTCTTTCTTTCGCTTATAAGAGTTATGCCTTGCAATGTCTAGGACATGTTCATTTTTGCATTTAGAATACTCGTGGTACTGGGGCAACCATCTTTAATGCTCATCAAAAATTTAGTTACACTTTATTTTTGATAAGACATTAAAGAGGGGGCAACTGTTGATACCCGAATTTTGACACAATTAACTTAAATCGTTCATTTTTTCGCTCATTCTTGATCTTATTTTTATTATTATTATTTCCGTTTATTTACTATTTATTATCTTGTTTTCTTTCGTTTCATGTTACATAGTTTATTTTGTACGTATTTTTCGTTCGAACTTTTATCGATTCCAATTAAAATTTCTCGTATCATTGGATCGAACCACAAAAACTAATCATACCCATTTTTCACATTCACTTTACTTTACATTACTTTACTCATTTTTCCTCTCCACCATCCGAACATCATCATCTCTTTCCTTTCAATTTTATTAAAAAAAAAACACCATAATCACACCCTCTCCCTTTTCCATTTTTTTCATGGTCATACCAACATTGGATACCTCAACATCTTCCTCAACCCATTACTCATCTCACACTCACACGTTTACTCTCCCTCTCAAATTCTCTCACTCTCGGCAAACTAAGAAAGCAAGGCAAGTAATTCCCATCTCTTTCATTCTACGCATTTAATTAATTTATTACTTGCTGCCTCACCTCTCTTTTCCTATTTTTATGCATATTTGCTTTCTTGCCGTGACTACTGTTTTGTCGCCGGAGAGGAGCTGCCGCCACCTCACTGCTGGAGTTGTTGTGCTGCTGCCATCGGCGGGAGCTGAAAGAGGTCGACGTGGAGCTGCTGCTGTGCTCCACTGTCTCAGCTGCCGTGATTCACTGCTGGTCTGCTGGGCGACGCGGACGAAAGGAAGAAGACGACGACACTACTGCCGAGCTACTGCACCGTCGCTGCTGTCGCCGGAGCTCAACGCTACTACCTTGCCTGTTGCGCTGTCGCTGGAGCCGTTGCCGTGGAAGTCGTTGCTGTCGTCGGAGCTCGCCGAGCTGCTGCTGTGTTGCTCCTTGCTGCCATGCTCCATTTTCTTTATTGTGCTGCACTTGGATTAAATGGAGAAGATGATGAATAGGGGTATTTAATTTGGTTATGGGCTTGGTTTGTCTTGGCCCAGCGTAAGGAAAGAAAGAGGCTTGGCCATGCTGAAAATAAGAAGAGAAGGATGGGTCTGGTACTGTTCACCGGCCCATCAGAGAAAGAAGGTAGGCTGATTTCATTTTAATTTTGTAATTTCCACTCTAATTATTTTCCCTACTGACTCCGATTTTATGCTATATTTATTTATGTTGTTTCGGTGCGGTCACTGCCTTGACCGGAATCGGCTTGAATGATGGAGCTCGACGAGGAGTTTGATGTTCATTCCCAATTGCAGAGCTCGAATGGAGAATTTAATTGTTGTATTTATTTATTTGTGAATTTGTAATTAATTTGTAATATTTATCTACAGTATTTATTTATTTTATTATCCACTAATCATTGATTTGCAGGTAAAGCTCGTCCAGGTATGTTTTCCTTTTTCCCTTTTATTTTGGATAAATGTACTGTAATTTATTATTAATTGTATGCATGATAATTAATTCCTATCAATAACTCCCTTTAATAATTTCACTCAAATCGACCCTTGCTTGAATGAACTAGGCTTAGTAATCACTCAACGTTTATTTTATTAAAAGCATGAAATAAAATAGGACTAATAATTAAACATCACGCTTTAATTCCATTGCATGATTATTAATTACTAAAATCCTCAAATCTTCAATAAATCCCCACAAATCAAAACGGATAAAATCAATTCAAGAAAACTAAACAAATTAGTAATCCAAACATAAGATTTAAATCTTTTCCAATAACTTAGGCTCCTCTAAATTTTTAGGACAGTAAATCACCAAAGAAAATAATCATTAGAAAGCAAAAAGATAGCAAATGGGCCTTAAGCCCAACTCATAGAAAATACCTCCATATTTTAAACCCTCTTATCGTTAGAGACCCAAAATGCGCTTTAAATCTTTAATGTTGAATGATCATTTAAATTATGCTTATTCCGTGTGCGGCTTCGTCCCCATGAATTTATGCTTATCTTGATGAATGTGTATCGTGTGCGGCTTCCACCCCACGAATATATTTCAATTTATGTTATCTTGACGAATGTGTTATGTGCGCGACTTCGACCCCACTTCCCGTTTTTTTCTCTTTTCAACGTGTTTTCCCGCATTCACTCAAAACGGTACTTTGCTAGTCTATGCATGCTTAGAATCACCTAGTAAATAGGATTAATCACGTGCATTGGCCCAATGACGATGTTGGCGTCGCTTTGGTAAAGATTAATAAAACGGTAGTAATTTTACCAATTTTGCATGTAATCAGACTAATTCTGAACTCGGCTAAATTAAACCGAAATAGGTATGCAACCAACCTTTTTATCTATTAGAGGATAAAAAAAATTGTTATTTTCTGATTACACAACTCGACAATAATTAGGATAAAATCAATCCAATCAACTAAAAAAACTAAAGCGACGATTCCCCTCTAAGGGCCAAATTATTTGTTTTCAACATGATTTTTAAACACCTCTTTTTAGAACCGGTAACCTTTTTAAGGATGAGACTCGGGTGCCTAACACCTTCCCGAGTCCATAATATGACCCCGAACCATCGTTCTCAGGTTTAGACCCTTTTCATTTGTGCCTTAGCTTTATTTTATTTTCTCCCTTTTTTGGACTTTATAGGTTTCCCTAAACCTTAGAAAAATAGGGTGGCGACTTCATTGTATGTGTTTTTCTTCGTCCCAAATCGCTCGCGACGGTGCGACACAACTGATTGGGCGAATTTGCGATTTTCCTCGATCAGGGGAACATCTCAACAGGCGTGACTGCAAATCCACATTTGTACTCCAGGCTATACACGCGCCTCTTCTCAACAGTCGGGTTGGAAGATCGAAGATCCTTTTCCCCATTTTCTGGCTATAAAAAAGGGCTCTCTTCCTTTACTATCATTTATCTTTTTCGTTGTTTTTCTTTGCAACCAGTATTTTTTGTCATCTCATGGCTGATTCTCGCCTCTTAGATACGTTTGCTCGAGATTCTCCACCCACTCCTCCGACTTCTCCTGACTCTGATAATCCTCCTCCGTCGCCCCCGTGGAGGCCGCCCGTTCGACGACGGTGCCGCAAGAAACGGAGGAAGGAGGCTGCGAAGGCTTCTAAGTCCTTTTATGACGCACTGGCCACTCTTTCTTCTAAGGGGAAGGAAGCATCCTGTCCTCTTCGTGAGCCATCGCCAGAGGCTCCTTCGGCCTGTTCAGCTGTTGGGGCGGTGCCACCACCCATCGGGGAGAAGTCAGATCAGTCGTCTGCTCGCGTGGGGGGGGGGGGGGGGGGGGGAGGTTGAAGAGCCTTTTCCTTTCCCTGGGGAAGATGAGGATGACGTGGTTTACTGCTACGGCATCTCTTGGTCTGATGGTGAATAGTTGGGCATGGCATGCCTCTCATTTTGTAGATGCCGTATGGCTTTTTTAATAAAGCTTTTCTTATCGTTGTTCCTCCGTTTTCCTTTTTGTGTCTCCAGGGTTGTCGCGGAAGTAACTCTTTCGCTGGGGTGCAACCGCTTTCCGGTCTCCAGTCAATAACTGTCTTCTTCTAAAAGACATTGATGCCTGTCCACGCGTCTTTTTCCACTTTGCACGTGCCCTGCTTTCACAGGCTGTTCCTTTTTTAGGTTTTCCTTTAAAAGGAATTCGCCCTTCTTCTTTAACACTTTCTGCCATTATTTCAAAATTCTTCGTATTTCCTTTCTTCTGCGCTTCTTTCTTCCTGAAAGATTTCACTGCCGTTGCTCACCGATGCCGACGACCGACCCACTGGTTCTTTGCTCCAGGTATTTTGTTCCTCTATCGCCGTAGTTTTACTTTTCCAGTTCATTATGTCCCATACTATATCCTCTGCGACCACCGAGAATCCCTTAGATCCCGAGGTTAGGAAAGCTCGTAGTATCTTTGACTGTAATGAAGTTTTGAAGGTTGAGTTAGAGGAAAATGGTATCACTTTCCCTACGGGATATCGTCCCTATGTCCCTCTGAAGGATACTCGGCTCACTGATGCCATGTGGGGGACGTTTCGATTGGTTTATTTCAAGATGTTTACCTACGGGTTTCGTCTTCCACTTCATACTTCTCTGATGAAGCTGCTCAATCATTATGATCTTAATCCTGTTCAAATAACTCCCTCTTCCTGGTGTGGGCTTTACGCCTTTCTTCGTTCATGTGAGATGAAGCACATTTTCGCTCCTTCGCTCGATCTATTCCGTATATTTTTCATCTTGAGGTGCCGTGGCTGCTTGATAGATATCACCCCTAGATGGGATGATGATATCATCCGGTTTTTCTGGCGGAACTTTCAAGGTTTCGAGGAAAACGTGGACAACTGGAAAAATGGCTTCTTTACCGTTCGCTTACCTTCTCAGTATTGGCGCGGTGGTTTCAACCGAGTAATCACTGGTGCCGCTTGGCGAAAACCAGATGTGTTGTCCAGTATGGATGTGTCTAATGTTAACGCTCTAATAGAGATAGAAGGGCCTTTCCGTATTCGAGAATTTGCTCGGTTCAGGCCTTTGTCAGAGTGTGTCGCTGGTGAGTTTTTTCTTTTATCGCCTTATCGCTCCCCCCTTTCTTGTTATATTAAAATATTTTATCGGCAGGTAACGCTGAAGGACGCTCTTCTGGAGAGAGCGACACACCTTTGAACGTAGCGCCGCTTCAGACGTTACCCCCTTCTCCTCCCCCGGAAGGCTTCAGTCGTCCGCCTATTCCGCCACGAGGGAAGAGAAACAAAACTGTTGCGACACGCAGTGCCTCCACCCGATCTTCTCATTTTCTGGAGAGAATTGGTTGTCGCCTCGCAGTAAAAGAGTGGCCCCCAGTATCCCTGTGGTTGAAGAAATCGACAGCGATAGCGGAAGCATGGATACGGGTCCCGAACTGCGTCACGCTACCCCTGTCCAGCGGATGAAGCTTAGGTCAAGAAAAAATGATCCCGTAGCGGAGTCAACCGAGGATGATAGCGATGAGATTGTTGCCGAAACTGAGCGTCTCGTGAAGAGGGTTCGCCAAGAGAGGTCTGACCCACCGATTCCTTCCGTGGAGGAAGTCAGCGGGGTCCTTGCCGAGGAAGTCAACACTTCAAACGTTACGGGTCCTGTGCCAACAACTGAGGTTACTAAGGAGTCTTCTGTCGTTCCTCCCCAGACTCATGAGGTTTTAGCGACGATGGGCTCATCTATCGCGTCTGGCAGTTCTACTTCTCCATTCGCCCCTTTACTCCAAGTGTGAGTTTGCCAGTTCCGAATTCGATTGCTCCTCCTATCCCTTCCCCACAGAAACCTGAGGCGGTGTATATTTCTTCGATTTCGGGCGTGGGTGATTCCGTGAAGAATTGTTGTCCCCCTTATATCGCCAATTTGTCTCCTCAAGGCTTTCAAGGCCCTGCCGCGTATCAATTGGACTTGTCTTCCCTTGGCACTGACGGTCTTCGTGCTTTAGGGATATCGGATCCATCCTCAAGGGAAGAGCCGGTGGGCCCGATAGTGGGATAAATATTTGCTTCTTCGAAGGACAAGGAAGAGTTCTTGCGGCATCCTCCTGACGTACGGCATTCGCGTCTTTTGACCGACATGCTAGTCTGCTTCCGTGAGCTGAATTACTTTTTCAATGATCAGCGGGATAAGGTTCCTCCTTCTCTTGATTTGAAAGGGGAACTAGATGCCGCCCTAACTAAGGTGTCGGCACTATCGCAGCTTCAAGAGCGAACTCAGGCCGAACTGGACGACTGTCGTGCTGAGCTTGCTCGAGAAAAATCAAAGGGGAAGGCTAAGGCAAACCTTCTAGAGGCAGAATTGGTGGTGGCTGATAGGAGGAATGTCCTGCTTCGCGAAGAGATAGCATCTCGCGATGCCGATTTGGCCAAAATACCTTCAAAAATAAACAAGACCATGGACATCTGCCTCTCCGAGTTTATAAATCTCTATCGCCAAGGAAACGTTAACCCGTCGGTGCTGGCCGATAACGCCTCCAAGAGGTTGAAGGATTTGAGGGACGGTGAGGAAGATCTTTCTTCTTCTGTCAGAGGACAAAGGGATGAGGACCGTGATGCTGGCAAAGGCCCATGATTAATAGGGAGTTATTTCATTTAGCAGACTTTCTATTTATTTGTTTCTTGGTCTTGTAATAATGCCTTGCTACACGATGATTTTATTGCTTTTTGATCTTCTTTCTATCTTTCCGCGTTGACATATCGCTGTCGCTTTTTCGTAACACCTTCTTGCGTTTTCTTGCGATGTCATACTGGGACTATGTCTGCTTTCCAGAGCATTTAATGCTTGCCATCCTTTCATGGGAAAAGTCATAATTGTATAGGCACACGTGTCCATTTCTTCTGACGCTATGGACTAGCGTGTTTGAAAACTTTGCCTAAATCGAGGCGTTGTAGCGCTTTCCTAGGATTGTACTCATTGCCTGAGTTTGTTCCTTGTGCCGCTTCCACGCAACGACCGTGGCATCCGCCGTTTCGTTTAACTCACTAGGGTTATAAAACCCAATATTTGTTCTTTTCGTTTTCTTTTATCATCCTTTTCTCCAATATTCTCTTTCAGCCGTCTCCTTTTCTCCTCACTATTCAGGCTCTTCGAAGTGTTCTTCTCCGAAGGTATTTCCTTTCTCTTCCATCATCTTCTTCGTCTCTTAGTTTCTTTTTTAAATCTGCCATGGCTAAGACTCGCCGTTCTGAGTCAAAATCTGCCGATGAAAAAAGGATGGATATTACAGCCAGCGTTATTACTTCTGAGGCCGCTCTCCGTGAGCATTTGGCCGCTCATAATGCTATCATCCCTGATGATTATAAGACCAGTGTTGCCCCTGAGTCTCTTCGTTTAAACAGCGCTCTGACGGGCACCCGTAGGGTCATGTATGCGCAGATGTTCCGTTATGGTTTCCGCCTTCCCATTGACCCTTTTGTCAAGGAATTGCTCATTGCCGGCGATCTGTGTCCGACCCAATTGTCTCCAAATGCATATTGTTGTGTTTATGCTTTTTTGGAGCTTTGTAGATACAAAGGGATTACTTCCCCTTCCCTTTTGTTGCTTAAATCTGTTTTTAAGCTGATGAAATGTCGGGGAGTGATAATGATATCGCCCCGCTTTGACGATGACTCTCTTAAGTCCTTTACTTGGAAACTCCTTCATATCGAGTCTTCCATTGATGGCTGGAAAAAGGAGTTTTTCGTGATAGATATTCCTGAAGACTTTTGTTCCTGGTGGCGATCTGGATTTAACCAAAACGTGGATGACACCGTTTGGAGCCAACCAGGGACCCTTCCGCAGCGTGAACAAGGCTGGTTAAACAAATTACTTGAACTGGAAATCAGCGTTCACATTCGCCAAGTGGCTTGTCGAATGGACATTCGTGCTTGTGTTAAACGTGAGTGCTGCGTTAATCCTTTCTTTGCTGTCACTGGTACTAATGCTGACGTTATTTTATGCTTTCGCAGCGACGGATCCCCGTTATCAACCCGAAAGCGTAAGGAGACGTTTGAGGAGGGCTCAAGAGAGAGAGGGGAAAGAGAAAAATGCTTCCACGAAAGCAACTGATAATCCCACCGACCTTCCGGCCGCTTCCGCGAGCGTTGCCCAAGTGTCCTCTTCGGCCGACATTCCTTCGGGCGTTCCCCTCGTGACCGTCGCTGCCTCTCCTGCTCAGACTTCTTCTTCTTCGCAGGCTCCTAAGGCCATTGCCAAAGGAAAAAAGAAGAGAAAAACAAGAAGCGTTGCCGCTCTCACACCTTCTCCGGACGCGGCAGGCTCGTCAGAAGCACCTCCTTCTGTTATCGCTGCGGTAAGGATACTCTTTAGCTGTGATAGGCTGCATTTCTATTTCTGTTGTTATTTCTTTTCCTTCTTCTTTTCTGTATTTCACATCCTATTCTTGGTCAGGACACTATCACTGTTGTTACCTCCACTCCTCCCTCGGACAACATGGATTTGGGTTATGCACTGACCAGTTCCGGCAAGAGACAGCGATTAGGACATGAGGGCGGGAACCCCCCTTCTTCTAACATTGGGGCGGAGCATAGGTCCGCTGACGGGTTTGAGTATACAACCGCTCCTCAGGGAGACAATCCTTCGGGATTTTTGGGGAATCTGGGTACTGGCGATACCTTTCAGGCTTCTCCCCATTCTTTTGGTGGTTCCGCCCACGCGTACTCGGCCAATATGGGGTATCAGGATGTCTTGCAGGATTTCTCAGGCTATCCACCTCATGGCGCATATATCGCTCCAGGAGGTTCATCATCACAGGTCCGCTCTCCCCTTTCCTTGGGGTTTCTTCCTTCGCGCATTGCTCTCAGGGATCGTTTTGGTGAAGGAGGGGCTACTTTTAACAGTGTAGCAGATCTCGGTCCGCTGAGTGGGCCTGGTGTGGTGACCCATCAAATTGGGTTATTTGATCTCCGGAATACTGCTTTGGTAGCGTTGGGAGGTGACAGCTCTACTGACGTCACAGCTTTGTTAGCTTCTCAATTACTGGCGTCTGCAGCAGAACGGGAAGCTTTTCTTTCGCGGCCTGTGCCTGACAGGGAAAACTCTATACGCTCCATTCTTTTCTCTAGTATGATGTATTTCCATTACTGGGTTGAGGAGGTGCGAAGTCAAGCTGCTTCCCTCTCTTCCGCTTTGAAAGAATTAGAGCGAGAGCGGGATGAGAAGAAAAAGTGGCTGGAGGAGCGCACTAATCTATTGCTAGCTCATCGGGAGCGAGAAGAGGAGCAATCTGTCGCTTTAGCAGCGGAAAAAACCAGAGTCGCCGCTTTGGGAGAAGAGAAGCTATCCTGGGAGAATGAGAGATCATCTTTGCTCAAGGAGAAAGCTATCCTGGAGGAAGAGTCAGCCGATAAGAGTATGTGGCACGTCGAACAGACTGCCATTACTTTGGTTGATTGTTTCGAAGAGGTCCATGGGGTTGACGCGTATAAACCCAATGAGGTTACTGCCACTTTCAAACGAAGATCAGGGCATATAAATGAGGAAGGCTTTCGCCAGGCCAAAGCGGCAGACTGGAAACGAAGGAACCCCAAAGGCTAACGCGCTTCAAGGCTGTGTCGCCCTTCTCTTGATGACCCATGGTCGTTAAGTTTTTGTTATTACTTGCCCCTCATCGTTTGTACCCCCCCCCCCCCTAAACATTTTGATGTGTTCGAACAATCTTATCGCTAACTTTCCTTTTGTCCCATTGTCTGTCTGCGGATTCCTTTGGCGTTGTCTTGGCCATATTCATTCTATGCGTTTTTTCTTTTCCAACCAGACCCTTAGGGTTCCTGTCAAAGGTACCGAACTCGGTCTTGGGCTAGCTTCCCTAGGGAGTCTGATGGTATCTCTGCCCATGAGATCCTTGCCCTTTCCGCTGCCGGAAAAGTATTCTGCGCATTCTCAATTGTAAATCATCAGTAACAAAACATGTTACGAGATATAGCAATTACCCGTAGGAGCCTTTCCGCTGCCATCATAGGGTGTTACCCTGGATCCCGTGGAGAATCGCTTTCGCTATCAGCTCTATACTTCACCAGGGATTACGCATCTGGTTACTAGCCGGGATTTCACGATTCTCCACGTTTCCCTATTTTCACGATCGGCCCTTAAGTGCCTCATCTTAGTGAGCTGTCGGATCGGGACGGCTCACAAGGCTGGGGAATTTTCACTTTTGGGCGTTGCCCTCTCATCTAGAACCGTGTCCTTCCTTAATGGTCTGGCTGCAGCAGCCCAGCCGTTAAGATAGGAGTCTTGTTTCTAGACGGAGTTTCTATTTCTTTGGGGCGTGCCTCTTCTTGATGGACCGTCTCTACGAGATCAGTCTGTACAAGGAAAGGACTTTTCACTCCCAAAGATACCGGGTGGTGCCCTCACTTAATGAGCCATCTGATCAAGATCGGTCATCACAAGGATAGGACTTTTCACCCCCGGGGGCGTCCAGGATCTTTCAATCCGACGCTAATTCAAGGTATATTGGGTAGTGCCCTCACTTAGTGGGCCATCTGATCAAGACCGGCCATCACAAGGATAGGACTTTTCACTTCCCCAAGATACCCCCTTTTTATCTGCACAAAAGCAACCACAAAAAAAAAAACCACGAAAGCTCTCTCATCGAGCGTTAGTCATGGTTAGGGTTGGCATAAATCAAAGGTGCAGATAAAATCAAATTCTAGCATAATATAGCTTCAAGCGAGCGATATTCCAAGAGTTGGATAAGGGTGTACCATCGAGTGTCTCCAGATGATAGGCTCCTTTCCCGACAACGTGGGTGACACGATATGGTCCTTCCCAGTTCGGACTGAGTTTTCCCATTCGTTGTCCTGCCGCTCGCTTGTCTCTGAGCACCAAGTCACCAGTTTTCAGCAACCGCTCTCTTACGCGCCTATTATGATATCGGGCCATCTTTCGTTTGTAATGTTGCATTTTCAGAAGGATTTCTTCTCGAACTTCTGGTAACGCATCCAGGTTAGCTCTTAACCTTTCCTCATTCAGTTCCTCACGAAAGTGGGACACCCGTAGGCTCATGGTTCCAATTTCTACCGGTGTGACGGCTTCGGTCCCGAAGGCCAACGCGAAGGGTGTCTCTCCGGTACTAGTCTTAACGGTCATGCGATATGCCCACATCAAGTACGGCAGCTCATCAGCCCATTTCTTTTTAGACCCTTCTAGATTTTTCTTAATGCCGCCGAGTATGCTCCGATTGGTCACTTCCGCTTGTCCATTAGTTTGCGGGTGAGCCACGGAGGAAAAGCGTTGCTCGATTCCAAATTCTGAGCACTGGTCTTGAAAGAATTGGCTGGTGAATTGCGTCCCATTGTCGCTTACGAGGACACGGGGAACGCCAAATCTCATGATAACTTGATGTTTGAAGAAACGCCAAGTTTTTTCCGCCGTGATGGTGGCGACCGCTTCAGCTTCGGCCCACTTGGTGAAATAGTCTACCGCCACTATTACGAATTTCAGTTGGGACCTTGCCTTTGGGAATGGACCTAGAATATCGATCCCCCATTTGGCGAAAGGACAGGGGGCGATAATTTCAGATATTTCAGTGGCGGGTCGCCGAGGAATTTTAGCAAACTCCTGGCACTTAGGGCAAGCTTGCACATAGTTGTGACAATCTCTTCGGATGGTAGGCCAATAGAACCTGGACCGGAAGACTTGCGCCGCCAGGGTACCACCTGACACATGCATACCACACACTCCTTCATGGATTTCGCGCAAGGTATGGAGACCCTCTTGCTCCGTTATACACTTGGCGGCAGGGTGAGAAAAACATCTTCGAACCAGATCCCCGTCATAGTACGTACAGCGAGCTGCCTGTTTCAGTACCTTCTTCTTTTCAGCGGTATCCTCAGGCAGTTCTTCGTGTTTCAAATATTTAATTACGGGAATTCGCTAGTCGTTCTCACGTTCCTCCATACACAGCGACACTTGCTCCTCCATGAAGGACGGTACCGATAGCTCACGATAATATATGTCTTTGGGTATAAGCGCTTCCGGATCTGCGGCCAATTTCGCTAGGCCGTCTGCTTCAGCGTTTTCCTCCCGAGGAATGTGCTCGAAGCTGACTTGCATGCCCTCTATTTTTATTTCCAATAGTTCTCGCTTTACTTTGGCGAGATATTGAATCATGATAGGTTCACGGGCCCGAGAATGTCCCAAGACCTGGTCCATTATTAACTTGGAATCACCACAGATTTTTAGACGCAGGTCTCCTGTTCGTCCAGTATCATGCCTTCCTTTAGAAGAAAGTCCTTTTCCGATTCTGAGCCCGGCTAGCAACGCCTCATATTCTGCCGCGTTATTAGACAAAGGCTGTAGGATTCGGATGGCATATCGTATGTGCATATCATGTGGCCCGTTTATAAAGATTCCAGCCCCAGCCAGCTCTTGGTTTTTGGCCCCATCTACGTGGACGATCCAGAGGTCCGTATAGGTTTCCGGGAATGGGAGGTCCATATCTCCCCATTCCGCTTCAGGCACACCTTCTAAGGGGTCCTCCGTAAATGTACATTCCGCTATGAAATCAGCTAGGATCTGAGCCTTTACGGACGATCGAGACTGATACCTCAATCCATATTGCTCTAACTCGAGCGCCCAGATCAACATCCTCCCGGAAGATTCAGGCTTTCGAAATATCCTTTTGAGGGGCTGGTCCGTGAGAACAATGACGGAGTAAGACTGGAAATATCGGTCCATTTTACGGGTGGCTTGTATAAGAGCGAACGCTATCTTTTCGATTCGGGCGTATCGCAATTCTGCATCTTTAAGAACGTGGCTCACAAAATAGACTGGGCGATGAGAGTGGCTATCGTCGCGAACAAGGACGGCACTGACCACTTTGTCCGCAGCGCCAAGATACAAATATAAGGTATCGCCTGCCTCGGGCCTTGTCAATAATAAGTCGGATGACAGATAATCTTTTAGGCCGATAAATGCTTCCTCGCATTCAGGGGTCCACCTGAACGAGGCTTTGTTCCGTATAACTTTGAAAAAAGGGAGACACTTCTCTCCTTGCTTAGAAATGAACCGTCCAAGGGCAATGACTCGCCCTGTAAGTCTTTGTACTTCTTTGACGGTTCTGGGCGATATCATGTCTTGTATCGCTTTGACCTTCGAAGGGTTGGGCAGGATACCTTTTTGGCTGACGACGTAGCCCAAAAATTTTCCCCGTTTGGAATGCGAACATACATTTCCGGGGGTTCAGCTTCATGTGATACCTTTTCATTACGCCGAAGACTTCTTCTAAGTCTAGCAGGTGATCTTGAAAACTCGCACTTTTTACCAATATATCATCAACGTACGCCTCTACGTTCCTCCCAATCTGTTCTTCGAATATTTTGTTGGCCATACGTTGGAACGTCACCCCGGCGTTTTTCAATCCGAACGGCATCGCCATATAACAGTAAGTGGCCTTTGGAGTGAGAAACGCAGTCTTTTCTTCATCTTCCCGGGCCATGGGGATTTGATGGTACCCAGAGTTGGCATCTAGTGAGCTTAAATAAGCGTATCCAGCAGTCTGATCAACCAGTTGATCTATCCGAGGAAGCGGGTAACAATCCTTAGGGCAGGCATCATTTAAATCAGTAAAGTCGATGCACATGCGCCAATCCCCGTTGGGCTTAGGAACAAGAACAGGGTTCGCTAGCTAGGTGGGATATTGAATTTCGCGAATGAACCCCGCGTCGAGGAGCTTCGCTACCTCTTTATCCACGGCCAACGCCTTTTCATTAGAGAACGCGCGCCACTTTTGCTGCACCGGTCTGGCCTCTGGATCGACATTGAGTCGATGTTCGGCTACTTCACGCGATATACCTGGCATATCTGCGGGTTTCCACGCGAAGTCTCCTTGACATTTGTTTAGCAGTCGGGCTAGTTGGAGGTTTTCCGCTGGGCTAAGTTTTTCACTAATCAGGAAGCTTGCCTCTTCTATTCCAATTGCTGGAACGGGCACCATCTTATCCAAAGGTTGAGCGCGCTTCTCATCGCTTTGCTCATAGGGATATGCCGCTATACACACGTACCTGTCGCAGCTTCTTTGAGTCATAAGCGAATAGCATTCTGCTGCTAGTTTTTGATCACCCTTTATGGTTACTACCCCATCCCATGAGGGGTATTTCATCTTCAAATGTTTCTGAGATATCACTGCGCCGAAGCGATTGAGAAAAGGTCGTCCGAGCACGGCATTGTAAGGCAAATTCAGATCCACAACAAGAAATAATAAGTTTTCTGATCGCTTGTAGGTGTCCTCCCGGAAATATATTGGCAGAGTAATTACTCCGGTGACGGGAATTGGAACTCCATCAACGCCAACTATAGGCCGTTTACTAGGCGTTAGCTCATTAGTGGGACGTTTCATAAGGTTATAGGCTTCCAGCGAAAAGAGATTTACGGCACTCCCATTATCAATGAGAGTTCTTCTGATTCCATGACTAGCGATGATGGGTGTGACTACCAAAGCGTCATTGTGTGGGTAGACAACGCCTTTCTCATCTTCTTCAGAGAAGGACAGTACCATCCGATCCAAAATGCCTATCGCATCTCCCTTCTTCATCGTGCCATCTCTTGCGCGCTTTTCTCCTTTCGGGAATGTCAGCTGCTCTGATTCATCCATATAGGGAGTTCCTCCCGCAATGATATTAATCATAGGAATATATTCGTCATCTATCGTAAGAGTTTCTTTCTCTCTTCCTCCAGAAGGATGATCCTTTTGCTGGGCATGAGGAGGAACAGGTCGTTCATCGGCCATCCTTTTCATGGGGTTATTGCGAGCATCTTCTCTTATCTGGGTGGCGAATTCTCCCAAATATCCTTCCTCCACCAGCCGTTCTATCGCCGTTTTTAATTCTCTACACGCCTCCGTGGAATGGCCTCTGGCTTTGTGGAATCTACAGTAAACATTTTCCCTTCTTCCTAAAAGCACTCCTGGTTTTGTAGGCGCGGGATAGCGGATGAGAAGGTTTCGCTGTTCCGCTATCGCTAACATTTCGGCTCTTGGCACGTTGAGGGAAGAAAAATCTGGGTCGTATGTTCGATTTTTATAAGAATCCCCGCGACGTCGAGTGGGGGAGCCACCGGTTTTTCCCTTCAGAGAATGGCCCTTTTGTCTGTCAGAGGCCTTGGGGATGTGATCCTTCCGCCTAGCATAATCATCGATAAAATGATCCTCAGATAAGGGCTTCGCAGGAGCAGCGGTGATTTGAGGCGTCCCCTGTGGCACGTTGTACGTCTGATTTCTGTTTTCCTCTTCCTCCATCTTCTCGTAGTTGTGGGCTTTAAGCCTCAACGCATCTAAAGTCAACGGGGGGTCCACCATAAGTGCGTCTTTCAGCTTCCCATAACGGCAATTTCTTTTCAGAGCTTCTATAGCAAAATCGATAGTAACGCCCGGCGTTAAGGACATTTCCAGATCAAAGCGGCTGAGAAAATCCTTCAAGGATTCTTGAGGTGTTCGCTGTATGTCAAATAACGCGGCGGCAGATTTCCTGATTGGAATCGCAGTGCTAAATCTGCTCCGAAATTTAGCTTCTAGCTGTGCGAAATTGCTAATGGATCCACCGGGAAGACCTTCAAACCAGAGACGTGCAACGCCCGATAGCGTCATAACAAATATTTGGCACAGCGCCGCATCGCTGTGGGTCTGAAACTGAACAAAATCTTTTACTTTATTAATATGTGAGATGGGATCCTTCGTGCCATCATAAGTGTCAGCGGGAAGCTTTACACGTCGACTGACTCGGTGACGCCTTATGCGACGGCTAAATGGGTGACCAGATGTATCATCAAGAATTTCACGCGGTTGACGCGGAGGAGACATTTCAGCCTGACGCCCTCTGTCTCGTGGTTCTGGGTAAAATGTCGCCTAGGAGATCGACTGCGACTCCTGAATGAACGACTTCGATGCCTTCGGCTACTGGACCTGTCACTGTATTCAGGAGACAAACTTCTGCGGACTCCTTCCCTCCGTCCGTCCCACCGGTTCCTCACCCCCTCAAGTTGCCCGCCTCCCTATAGGGGGAGACCTTGCGGCATTTGTGGTACATAGGCCTCTATTCTTCCTTGAGTAAGCTGCCCAACACTACTCAGAAGATTTCCAGCAGATAAAGGCATCTGGAGGTTTTCTGGAAACAACGGTGACAAAGGTCGATCAGCAACAATAGATGGAGTAAACATGACGTGAGGAGGGAGACTAGATCCGGAAGCACCGGGAGTGCCTCTCGAGGCCATTTCAGTCAGATACTCCAACCGAGCACGAAGGGTCGCTATTTCCATAGTCAAGGGATGTTCACGGCTGAGTACAGATTCTCTCGAAAGAGGAGTGGAAAAATCAGATCCCGCCATCTGGGATGACAAAATGTCTACTTGCGAGGAAACCAGTCCTCCAACAATTCCAGTCGAATGGTCCAGGGGTCCTGGAATGACGGGTTGCGTCGTCATCGAGAGATTAGCAGTAGCAGCGGGAAACAGCTGCCTGTGAATTTGGAAAGGAATACTAGAAGATGATGATCGGATCGGCTCCGATTCTGTGGTCATGATCGTTCCGATCTTCCGACTAAACTGAGCTTGGCTATTAAGGACGCTCACTTAATATACCAAAGCTCTCAATGAAAGCACCATATGATAAGATTCGATGTTGATCTTGTGAGATTCTGCGTCGCGTACGATCGGAACAGTAGTGAATGACGTCGGGTGTACCTGCACAGCGCCGGAGGGGGAGCTCCGGCGTAGACACTCCGATGCTTAAGTCAGTATGAGTTTTTAAAGTAACATGGGTTTCTCTGGGTGAATCTGACCGTCCCTCATTATGGAAAAAGATGGGGTATTTATAGAATCTGGACAGCGACACTTGACGATACCAACAAGGGCGCCGTTTGATGATGACGTCACAGGCGATATCAGTGGATGACGTCAGGGGTGATGTCGTGTGAGGCTGTCGGGAGCGATAACCTTGTTGGTTCCTAGGACGGGATGACGTCGTGCGTACAGAGTCGCGTGAGTCCCCCCGCTGAAGTCGACCATCCTAGGAGTCCTTCGCCGATCCTTGGGCGATACATAGATATCCTTGTAGGCCGTCTGGGAAACCACTCCGACAAGAGTCACTTGTAGTAGGACCGTTAGGGCTATCTCAATTGTTATCACCTTGCTGGAATGTTGACACCTGTTTAGGCCTTATCATTAACTGATTGAGGCATGGCGCTGTTCATTATTTCTGTAAAGAATGTAATGATTTACTGCATGATATCCATTCCTTTCCTTTATTTCTAATAATCTTTTGAACCTCTTGAATTCTTCTGCAGTTGCTCCGCCTAAGGCGTCCTTTTGTTGCTTACATAACTGATGCCGTGGGTAACGAGCTGTTTAGGGTGAGTTTTTCTATTCTCTTCAGAATTATGTGACAAGTTGCTAGACTTGAATGTTATATTGGTTTCATCTCTAAGGATTCGTCTCACTATATTTAGGTTCGGAGGCCTTTTTGGTGGATAACTAGTTCCATTTATGCAGAGATTGATGGTAAGGTGTGTGGTATTTACTTGTGTATTCTTTCATAGCAATATATAAAAGAACACATTTACCATGGTAGTTGCAGATGGTTTCTAATGATCTCAAGGCTGTTATAGGAAATTGGTATGGTTCATAGAAGATGGCATCTCTGGAGGAGAATATATGATTTATACTTGGGGTAATTTTAACTGGCTATTTCACATATCATCTTTGTTTATATTGATTGGAGAGAGTCCAGCGGTAGCAGCTTTAGTGTATCTTCTGCATGCATATTGTTTCACCTTTCAACCCTGCTAAAGCTCTAACTGAGAGAGTGAACGTCACTATGTAAATAGTGGATAAGTGTTGATGAATGCTGCCCAGAACCTTACTCTTTTGGCCAAGGCTTACTCAGTAGTCAGATCAGTCACAGCTAGGAAAAATCCTTTCTTTGTGACTGTCCTTTGCATGCATTGTTGACATCTTCGTTTGTCTATAAAAATAGTGGAATTAGAATTATTACATGTAGTGGCTTACTGTATTCTCCTTCAAATGATGTAATCTGCAGGGATAAGCAATTTGCTATAGTTGAAAATCCTGGATTCTGGAATTGGACATTTACTTTGAAGGATATTAATGGAAAAGTGTTGGCTCAAATAGATCGTGACTGGAGGGGCTTTGGATTTGAGGTTCTCTCTTTCTTTGTGACTGTCTTGCTAACCATGATTTCTTGTCTGATTTCCATTCCCTGACTGCTAACCACATATCATCTTTATTATTTAGGTTCTAACATATTGATTTCCACCTTCACTTATGACGTATGGGATGCCTGAATATACAGACAGAAACAAACACCCACACCCACGCAAAAATGGTTAAAATGTAGGGAGAGGCAGTATGAACTGTGGAGGTTCCCCATTTCCTGTGCAGATAGGAATTGTATGAAATTAGTTCTCTCTTTGAGGCAGTGGGCTTACAGGTTTACTTTTGTGGGAAAATGTCATTTGTGATCACTATCTCGTGATTTCTCTCATCTTCTGAAATATTTGTCCTCTCTCTGCTTTACATTGGTTGCAACATTGTAAGTTGTATCAATCTCAATATATAAAATAGTTTTCTTTCCAATTGAATACAGATCTTTACAGATGCTGGTCAGTATGTGATACGATTTAGGAGCACTCATCCCAGCTCCAACACTGGCCCTGCTGGAATGGTAAATTACCAAGCCAGAACATGAAATGAGTATTCTTCTTTTGACTAATGCTAATGTCTTTGTTATTCCATGTTATATTTGTGGTTTTACATTTAACAAACTTATTTTTGGTGGCAGATTGAAGAATTGGAAGTTGTTCGTCCTCTGACTCTGTCTGAGAGGGCTGTGACTGTTGCTCTCGCTATTTCACTGGATAATGACTACTTTTCAAGGCATGGTGGCTGGTAAGCTGTAAGTTTATGCGCTTTGTCTTATCATGTTTCCTGGGGAAAAATGCAGCCCATTATTCTAATGCAGCAGTTAGGAACTAGCTCTTCTATCGTGTTTTCCTCTCTTTTCAAAAATCTGATTTGTTTTTGCCTTGATGAATGATGCAATTTTTTTCCTTATAACTTTGGTCTGAGCATATCACTGACTTGTGCATATTTTGCCAGGGGAATCCCTTTTGTAGCTGTTGGTGAATAATAGATTCTGCCCCTTGGGATCCACGTCAGCAATGAGGATTCCACTGACCATGAGATTTACTGATTTACTGTGTGCCCTTCAGGTGTTCCTTCGGGTGTTAAAATTAAAAAGGTAAATTTGGGTTTTGTTATCCATTTTCGTCATGTATTTGATTAGGAAGAACAAACACAAATAAAGAGAAAATAAAGAGAAATCTCGTGAAAATCGACTTCGTTCTTTATTTTTAATGTTTAATGTGGAATTTTTCTTCTTTTTTCTTTTTAAAAGTATACTCAAGTAAAGAGATTTATAATGGTCGCTAGAGTTTCTACATCGCATAGAGGCTTTAATAGCATCATGAAATAACTGTGAGGTGAATTCTGGACCTAAACAAGTGAATGGAAAGAGACGTAGACAAGTAAATTCTAAAGTACCGAGGACTCATCATTCTAAGGGAAAATTCACATTTCATTTAGGTCGTAATTAAAAGAAATTCTAAAATAAGATGCATTTACTTGTTGTATGAGGTCAGTTTGGAATAATTTTTTACTGAATTTTTCTTCCTTCAAAATTTGATCTAATGGTTAAAAAAAATAGCCTATAATAGTAGTATCAAATTTGAAAATTCTGTCGTAAATTATTTTAGTTATTTTAGTTATTAGAAGAAAATAGAATTTATTTGGAAATCTATCCCAAACTTGCCTTTGCATTAGCATGTGAAATTAGGTAACGTGTAATTAGTTGGATGAGGGTTAAAGAAGGAATAGCCCTAGGAGTGTACATGGTCCGGTTTGGTCCGATTTTGGGCCTAGAACTAGACCAAACCGGAATTTTTCGGTTCTAGTGGGGTTAGAATCGGACCAGACCGAAAAATTTTGGTCCAGTTCAGTCCGGTTCTAATTTTTTCGGTTAGGTCCGGGTCGGTTCGGTTCAAAACTGATTCTATTTACTTTTCTCGAAACAACGTCATTTTGGTGTTTTCTCCAAACGACACCGTTTTGGTGTTAAACACACAGTTTTGATTTTTTTTAAAAATAATGATTTATCAATTTATAAGTAATAACCTAATATTATAAAGATATTTTAGTATGATAAATCTTTAAATTTTATGGTACAAAATATATAAAAATTTAAAGTGACTAAATATTAATAAATAATGAGTATTAATATATTTAAATGTAATGAATGTATTTAACAAATATCTAGTTAAGAAGTATCGTATTTCATATCGAGCCTAACATATACACATGAAGAATTTTCAAGAATAATCATGTTTTATATGAAAATAAAATTAGATTACTTACATTTAAAGCTTAAAAATATCATTGAACAATACAATAGTTAATTAGTTATACTCATGTATTGCGTAACACATTAATACAATTTAAATTTAGATCCCAAACCTCTAAACAATTAGCTCAAGTAAATAATGACATTGAAATATAGATACCATAAATCTAAATCATAAAAAAATGATGAATTTTAATTAAGTTTAGAAGAAAAGAAAGAAAGATGTGTATGTAGTAAAATTTTATATTTAAAATAACAAATAAAAGAAAAAATGAGAACTTTTAGAGTTTTAGTTAAATTTAAAAGTTTAAAAGGAAAAATTATTAAAATTTTATATTTTTTTGGTCCTTACTTGTTACTAGGGAGACAATGTAGTAATTTTTTCTATTTAAAATAAAAAAAAGAAAAGAAAAAAATGAGAACTTTTAATTGAATTTAAAAGAAAAAAATGATAAATTTTAATTAAGTTTAGAAGAAAAAAGGAAAGATTGGAATTAAATTTAGAAAACATCCGTAGTAAAATTTTATATTTAAAATAACAAATAAAAGAAAAAATGAGAAATTTTAATTAAGTTGAGAAGGAAAAAATAAAGATAAGAAGTTAAGTTTAGAAAGAAAAAAATAAAATGTAAGTTTGGGGATTTGAACATCTCCCCTCTAAGGAAGTAGGTAAAATTTTAACCATTGAACCAAATTTGTACTTTGATATTAGTATGCATATATATAAAAACCACTTATTCCAGTTCTACTGTCCGGTTTTGATTTTTCAGAGTTGAAGAACCGGATCGAACCGGGATAGTACGGACCGGTCCGGTTCGGTTCAGTTTTTTTTAAAAAGAAAAACGAACCAAACCGGCGGTTCCAATTCAGTTCCCGGTCCGGCCTGATTTTTGTACACCCCTAAATAGCCCTGCAGAGATGCACTAAAAGACAAGACCAGGGACAACCTTGTTTTTTATATAGATTTTAATTAGTACTAGAAAATAATTTGTGTAGTTTCCGGAAAATCCAAAAATTGATTAATTAAATATCAATGATCTATTTAGTGCATTGAGATAAAAGTAAAAACCTCTGGGGTACAATTATTAAAAAAAAAATCTCTAGGGTCGACTTTGACAATTATAAAAACCCTGGATCATTAAGCCAGAAAAAGAAGTTAATAAACAAATAAAAACTACCCTCTGATTTTGATTAATTGATGCTTTAGTAAAAGATGTATGATCTCAAATAAATAACTTTTTATAATTTTTTATAATTAATTTATTTAATTGTAGAGGAAATATATGTATTTTAATTGGTTAATTTTTTTTATACAAAAGAGAGATAATTGATTAATGTTTAAAAAAATTCAAAAATTGTGATCAATCATTTCCTTAAGCGTGCATTTATTTCAAAAGTCAAGTAATACAAACCGGATGGAGTATGTATGTAACTACCACCAATTATTAAAAAAGAAAAAGAAAAATGAATAAATAAAGGGCGGGCATTCATTCATTAAGTTGCTGTTAGGTAATCCGTAAACCCATCCCCAGTTGGCAGTTTCCATCTTTCTTCTTCTCAAATTTATTTATTAATCGATAATTATCCTTTTAATTAATATAATAATGTTTTTCAGCTTCAATTAATCTAATTACAATTTATTGATTTCAGGAATTTATTTTAAATATATATATTAGAGTTTCACCAAAAATACAAATTTAAAATATAGTACGAATGAAAATATAAACTAATTACCAATTCATAAAAAAAGACAAAAAGGGGTTAGGGGACCTTGAACTCTGGCGTTTTATTTAATGGAAACCCTCAATTGTTTTTTTATTTAATCACCCCCTTGATTTTTTTACATTTTGTTTAATCACAACCCTACCGTCACGTTTTACTGATGTGACACCGTTATGTGCCTCGTCACGTACTTTCTTAATACCACGTGAGTAAGACACGTCAACAACTTACCACATCGTCCCTGCCACATCAATAAAACACTTTTTCTTTTTTTCTTTCATTTTCTTTTCTTTTTTTCCTTTTTTCCTATTCTTTTTTCATTTTTGCAGCCCTTTTCCTTCTCTTTTATTTTCCTTTCTTTTTTTGGCTCTTCCCTCTGGGCCTCAGCTCTCTCTCTCCTCTGCTCTTAGAGCAACAAACACAACACGCAAGACAACAACAGAGGTGGATTTTTATATGGTTTTGTGATGGTTTCGGCCGGGTTGGGTGTGGGTTTGTTTTGGCAGTGGCGAAGGTTGGTTTTGGCAGTAGTGATGGCGGTGATGAGGTGGCCGACGGTGGTGCTGGCGGTTGGGTTCGGTGGTGAGGAGATCGGTGATGTTTGTGTGGTATGTTGTTTGGGATTTGTGGTGGCCGGCGTTTTGGTTGTGGTGGCAGAGGAGGATTTTAGTCGGATTTGTGGTGTGGCTGGTTGGATTTGGGGTTTTGGTGGGGCTGGCAGTGGTGATTGAGGAGGTGGGTTTGGCTAGCGGAGGAGGAGATCAGTGGCGATGGGTGGCAAAAGACGAGGATTTTGGTCGAATTTGTGGAGGTGGGTTGGATTTTTGTGATGTGGATCGGGTTTATTTGGTGGTGAGCGAGGGTGATTGGCAGTGGCGATGGGTGGTGGTTCGTGTGGCGATTTGGGTTGGATTAGGCTGATGTGGAGATGGTGAGGTGTTGGCGGTGGGTGCGGTAGTTATGGTGTTTGATGGTGATGGTGGAGGATGGGTTTGGATTGTGGCAGTGAGGTTGGGTTTGGATCCGGGTTTGATGGTTGGCGGTGATTGGGTGTGTTTGACGGGATTGCGGTTGTGGTTGGTGGTGATGGGCAGTTGATGGAGGATTATTGGCGGTGGAGGATTTGGTGTATAGCTAGTGCCCCTTCTTCTACGGCTGCCAAGGTGGCTCCAGCCAAACTAGAAGCCTACTGCTCTTCTTCTTCCCCTGCCACCAAATATAAAGAAATTCCCTTCATAATATTACTAATAATAATTTTTAAAAATCCAATTATCTACAACTTGTTGGTGTGTATTTGATTGATAGATTAAGCTGTGTTATGTATTGATGGTGTCTATGGATAGAAATGACCCGATGGAATATTTTATGAATTCAATTCAAGTGGTGAAGGACGCATTCTTACCACTTGAGCTTGGATTTCGAAAAGCTGCTAAGGATCTCGAAACTTGCTGGGGAGTTTCGAAGAATAGGATTCAGGGAGGAAGAAGAAGGAAAAAAAGAAAAGAAAATGAAAGAAAAAAAGAAAAAAGTGTCTTGTTGACGTGGTAGGAACGATGTGGCAAGTTGTTGACGTGTTTTGATGACGTGACATCGAGTAAGCACATAACAAGGCATATAACGGTGTCACATCATCAAAACGTGACAGTAGGGTTGTGATTAAACAAAATGTAAAGAAGTCGGGGTGATTAAATAAAAAAATAGTTGAGGGTTCCCATTAAATAAAACGCGATAGTTCAGGGTCCTCTAACTCTTTTTTGCCCGTAAAAAAGTAAGTATTTCATAATAATCTCATAACATGAAATTTAGGAGAATTAAAATATAAAAATAGATTAGTTAAAATTTCCATATTAAACAATTAGAGTGAGCATTCTAATTATTTTAAACTATTCTTTAATTTTTTTTTAAATAGCTAACTCTAATAAAAAAAGAATACTTATAAGTTATAAACTAAAATAAAAAATTATAATCATAAATACGTTATTATAATGATTCAGTTTATAGCCTAGTTTGTAATTTTTAGAAAATAAAATTGGACCGAACTGTTTCAATTCGGTCGGATCTTGATTTCACCCATACGATTTTTTTTATAAGAAAAAACCTTGCATCTATCAAAGTTAGCATAAAAAAAACACATTTTCAAAAAAGAGGAAGGTTATGCTGCTCCTTTTCACCTCCACGTAAATTCGAGCAAAACCCCTAGAAAAGTAGAAAAACCCATTTTTATTTTATTTTTTTTAGTAGTGTTAAAGATAAATATTTTTTTAATTTTTTATAAAAAAGATACACGTATTATTTTCATATTTATTTAATAGTTATTTATTTAATCAATTATTACTTCTCATATTAACTATTAAAAAATATGTATTAATGGATAATTACATCAAATTTTCAACTTAGCTTGACGTAGAATGGTTAATTTGTCATTTTCACTTCAGAAAAGATAAAATGACAAAAAGAAATGGACCAGAAAATCCGTAAAAAAACGCAGAAAAATGACAATTAATAAAACTGGAAGGGAGTACTAATTTAGGAATTAAAAAAACAACCATTAATTTTTTATAAAAAAAACCTAAAATAATAGGTAATATAAAATGACAACTAAGTTAGGATTTGTTATAACTCACAGAGTCCTGATATTTTTTATTCGAATTTTTAAAATGAAATAAATTATATTTAATTGAGAGAACACAGGGAAGCTTCGTTGACCAAATAAAGTGAAAGAGAAGAAAAGTCGTTACACACTCAGCTTGACGTGTGCAAAACGATCTGGATAAAACAAGCCTAGATAGAAAAGTGCACTACTCACGGGAACGTCACGCCACGTATATACAATACAAGTCGACAGACATACATTTAAATATTCTTTATTATTATTTGGTTTTTTCTGGTCAAATTATTAGTAATTCGTTCACTGTATTATGTATTGATTACTTCCGACTCAAATCAGATAGAACTTCTAATATTTAATTTTTTTATAAACTATTTATTATTTATTAGTATTTAATTAGGAATTATTAGGATAATTAACTAAAACCATCAATTATAAACAAACAACTTGTTTTTTTTTCATTTAAAAAATAACAGTACAAACAAAACAAACCAAACATCTCTTTAAGGTTACGTTAAAGACAAGGTAACTAATCTATTACCAACTTTATATTTTTGGTAAGCAATCTATCACCGATTATTAAAAGAAGAAGAAGAAGGAGGAGGATAGGGCATTCATTCATTCATTTCCAAATCACATCCAAACGGATGAGCTTGCTGTTAGGTAATCCGATCCCAGTTTCCATCTTTCTTCTTCTCAATTTATTTATTAACTAATCGATAATTATAATTTTAATTAATATCATAATGTTTTTCAGCTTCAATTAATCTAATTACAATTTATTGATTTCATCTTCATCTTTGTTTTATTTCTCTTTCTTTTCTGGAATTTTGTTCTTGTTTGGAACTTTTTGGATTTCTCATACATTTGAGTCAAATTTGGACACTGGACAGGATATATACAAGAAGAACAAATGTAATTTGTATAAAAACCTTTTACTTTTGTCTCAAATTTTATCTAATTTCTTACCGCTTTCTTCTTTATATACCTACAAACAATTTGCAGACTGGTTTTTATTGTCATTTTGGATTGGCATTTGTTGCATTTTGTAGCACAGCAGACCAAAACCATGGCCTCTTATCTCCAAGGTAATTATAGAATTCTTCCTAATTAGCTTCATTTTCTGTTCATTGCATTGCGACTAGTGTTTGAATTACTTCTAATTGAGTATTTTTTTTGGGTTAATAGACAAAGCCACTGTGCTTATGGGTGTCTCCGGTGCTGGGAAATCGTGAGTATTAATATTCGCAGATTACTACTGTTCATTCATTCGCTAAGAATACTGTTCAGATCTGCATATATTTGACAAGAACTTGCTGCATGTTGTTCAAGTTCATGAATGCCTAGTTAAGCTCATTTAAACTGATACCCTTTACGAGCCGACCAGTGTAGACACGATTAGTTCGCAGTATAAAAGATATATTCTTGTTTCGTGCTACTGGTTTAGTTCTGTTGATGTTTTGATTTGCTTGTTTACTTATTCGTTCTGGAAGATTGATTGTGAACATTCAACATTTTCGAACAGGACAATAGGTGAACTTCTGGCGAAACGTTTGAACACTAAGTTTCTTGATGCTGATGATTTCCACCCGCAGGCGAACAAAGGTAACAAACAAACCTACATGGATCTTAACTTAATTGATGGATCTTTTTCCCTTCTTGAATGCAAATATTTACGTCTTTTTCTGTTCTTTTTTCGACGCAAAACAAGATAAAATGCGAGATGGAATACATCTGACTGACGAGGACAGGATTCCGTGGCTTGAAACTCTACGAGACAAGTTACGAGAGAGTTTGGAGAGTGGAAGACCTATAATACTTGGTTGTTCTGCTCTTCGTAAGGGATATCGAGAAATTTTGCGCTCTGCTGGCTCGGATTACGAATTTGGAAGTTACAAGAGTAAGATTCGGTTTGTTTTGTTGAACGCCAAGGCGGATGTGCTTGCAGAGAGGATAAGGAAACGATCTGCAGAAGGGAAGCATTTCATGCCAGTGAAGCTATTGCAGTCCCAGTTGAACCTGTTGCAGATAGAAGATTGTGAAGGAATATTTAAAGTTGATGCTACTTTAACTCCTCAAGAAATTGTAAATACTATAGTAAATAGTTTGATTTATTGATTCAATTTTTAAGAAAACATTTCTCCCATTGTTGTTAAAAGAACAATGCTGGCAGTGTATTGTGATGCAAACTAAGCTACAATTGTAATGGAAGTCTCTGTTTTTTCTCTCTTAACATTTCTTTCAAATAAAAATCTTAAACACAAATAATACCGCAAACAAAATGATTAGAAGTGCATCAATAAAATTACAAAATACAGTTTCGTTTTGTTAGTTAGAACACATTATTTTATTGCGCATATATATTTCACTTGTGGAATCTCCTTAGACCATCTACAGCAGTGGGTGTTAAATTTAGGGTGTTATTCACTTTCTCTCACTGCCACGTCAGCTTAACACCCAACCAAATTATCAAATAACACCCACTTCTCACAGCAGGGTATTTTTCGGGGGTGTTATTCACTTTCTCTCCCTTCCACATCATTTAATCATATACCCCACCATATTTTTCATTTCTTTTTCTTATTAAATTTATAATTACTATAATAATTACTTTTTATAATATACTCCCTCCGTTTTTAAATAATCGTCATTTTTGTACTTTTTGTTACTGTTCACTTTACTTGACTTTTTGGTGTTTGTTGTACTTTTTGTTACTGTTTCAAAGAGTCAATTATTCAAAAATAGAGGAAGTAATAAATAATAAATAATATTTTTTAATACTCCCTCTGTTTCTGAATAATTGACACTTTACTATTCCAGCACGTATTTCAAGGCGGCCGGAATAGTAACTATATGATCTCGAAAAAATCCGAAATTTTTTTTCAACGTACGTGAAGGATTAATATACGTTGTGTAAAAATTTTGGATTTTTTCGAGATCATATAGTTACTATTCCGGCCGTTTTACCAAACGACATGAATAGTAACCAGCGACAATTATTCGAAAACGGAGGGAGTATAAATTAATTAAATTTCATAATTTATTTTCAGATTTCAAAAAATCTATACTTTTTTAATACAATAAATAATACAATATTTTTTAAGAGTAACACACGATATTATTTATCACTCAGTAAATCAAACATATATAGATTATTGCAAACGAACAAGAAAATACACACAAAATAAACTGGTAAATTTGAGAAATAATTTTTTTAAATCTAATCGAGGGTTGTTCCAAATTTATTCCAGATGTGCTCGACGAGATCCTTTTTCAACTGAATATATTGTGCTCTATCACGTAGCTCGGCTCTAGTATGAATATATGATTCGGATCGGCTTTGGACATGTACTTCATATTGAGGCAGCACTTGCGTTTGGACATTGAACAAAGAGCTAGACCCGGGACTATCCGACTGATCGAAGTCGATATTTTCCCAATTTCGTGAATATGTACCTCGTTCATCCTCCACAATCATGTTATGTAAAATAATGCACGCCCTCATTATTTTACCTAAGACATTGATATCCCACATCCTGGCTGGTTGATGAATAATGGAAAAGCGTGCTTGGAGTACCCCGAATGCACGTTCCACGTCCTTCCTACATGATTCTTGTTGTTTGGCAAATAATTGCGCTTTGTTTCCTTGGGGCAATTGAATCGACTGGATGAAAACAAGCCATTTAGGGTAGATTCCGTCGGCAAGATAGTATGCAAGATTGTACTGCCGGCCATTCACAGTGTAGTCCACCGTTGGAGCTTCACCAGGCTCAATGTCGTCAAAAACTGGTGACATATCTAGTACATTTATGTCGTTCAATGTTCCGCGCAAGCCAAAAAAATCATGCCATATCCACAAATCATAGGACGTCACTGCCTCGAGGATAACTGTTGTCGTGCCCTTGTGTCCACTAGTAAACTGTCATTGCCAAGCCTTAGGACAATTCTTCCACTGCCAGTGCATGCAATCGATACTTCCAATCATTTCGGGGAAACCACGCTCCTAACCAACTCGGAGTAACCTTTGCACGTCTTCCACATTTGGCCGTCTTAAGTATTCATCTTGAAACAAGGCAATTATTCCTTCACAAAAATTACGAGTGCACTCAAGTGCAGTGGTTTCTCCTATCTTCACATACTCATCACAAGCATCCCCGACAACTTCATATGCGAGCATACGCATGGCAGTTGTACACTTCTGGATAGGCGTCAAACCAAGCTTGCCCGCATTATTCCGCCTTTGAGTGAAGTAGTTGTCGTAGTTTGATAAAGCTTCTACAATTCGAAGAAATAGTGACCTTCTCATTCGAAATCTTCTTCTAAATTGTATTTCAGTGTAAGTGCATTGGTCGTCGAAATAGTTGGCCATGAGCCTTTGATGGGCAGCTGCATGATCCCTGCTTATAGATTTTCTCTTATGTAATCGATTGTTTCGCCTCTGCAGCTCTTTAAGAAGTTCTTGTTGCCTATCGAGTATAGATTCTTCCAACTCCCATTGTCGTTGGATCTCCTCGAGACTGAAGCTATCTGTGGGTAGATCCATTGGATGATATGAAGAAAAGATTTAAACTGAAAAGTTTTAAGTGGTATTCATATGATGTGCAATACCATTTTTATAATGAATGGTCTTCGAACTCCAATCAGTTCATTTAATTTAATTCAATCTGAAGATAAGATATAGAAAGATGACAAATCACGTGTGGTGTTTTGTCATGATTAAATCAGAAGGTAGTGGAGGTGGGGACGTTCTTATCTCTTCAGAATCTCGAGTGTTGTGTTTAAATTAGAAAGTAGTAGGGGTGGGACGTTCTTATCTCTTCAGAATCTCGAGAATAAAACACACAATTTGAAGATAAGATATAGAAAGATGACAAATCACGTGTGGTGTTTTGTCATGATTAAATCAGAAGGTAGTGGAGGTGGGGACGTTCTTATCTCTTCAGAATCTCGAGAATAAAACACACAATTTGAAAATAAACTCTTTTATTCAAACGAAATTATTGAAATGAACATATACTTTCACAACCTACAAATTATTCAAAATAACACACAATTCGAAAATAAAACACACAATTCGAAAATAAAACACACAATTTGAAAGTAAAACATACAATAACAAACTAGTTCTCAAACAACTCCTTCAGTAGCATCTTATACATATTTTCATCTACAGCATCACGATCTTCTTTGGTCATCAAGGACAAGAACATCTCCATCTTCCTAACACGTGCATACTCCAACATAGCTGATGCAGTACTAGCCCTGGATTGTTCAAGATTTTCACGAGCATGGGCTAAATTAGATAACTCCTCCTCAATAGCAACCTTTGATTTTCTAGAAGTCGATGATTTGCTCGATGAAGCTCTAGCTTTCTTCTTTGTTGCATCCCTACCTTCTGGACGTACAATGGAAGAAGCTGAGGAATCAACGTCATCGCCACTACTTTTTCTCTTCGATCCGCTACTTGCAGATTCATTTGCTCCTGGCATATATCTGGGTTACTCGCGGACCAACTTCCACTCTTCCAGCAAGGAAAACCTATTACCTTCGCACTCTTGATACAACTCTAGACCCTTGGCTATGTAGTCATCATCGGACCAACCACTACACCTCACTCTACATGCTCTACTGTAATAACCAATAAAACTACATATTTTTTTATTGATCGTACGAAAATGACTTTTGCACTGTATCCCTGACCTCTGTTTTCCACCTTGGAAGTTTTCATTCACATAGTCTACAATTTTCCCCCAGAAAGTATCACCCTTTTGATTCGTCCCCAATTCACTATCATTACTAACGTGGAAATAACCAGTTAATAAAGATTTGTTCTCTTCCATGCTCCAAGTGTCGTAACCTGGTCTCTTGGTTGATTGTTGGGTTGGAGCAAGAAAACTGAGAGGGGTATCCCTATCAACATTTCCCATAGATATTTGTATGGAAAATTCTGGGAAATCACTTGATCCACTACTGAAATGGGGTGTGTTTGGCTCATTAGTTTGTTCACTATTTGGATAGTGCACAGGAGCGGGAACATAGTTGTTTCCAGGAACAGGTTGATAGTCATAAGACATATAAGGATGATTATACGGGTATTGCATGCCAAAATTTGGGGGCATCATATACTGCGATTCAAAATTAGGCTGCATCCCCGTATTCTGAGGATTTTTTGGGTATTGAATATTTGAGTTCGGAGGTCGCATATTTGGATTTTGAGCTTGGTTAGGGAAGTTGCAATTTGGAAAAAAATTAGTATAATTTTGTGAAAGATCCATGAAAGAGCTTGAAGATTGTAAAAAACTCAGATTTTTTTTTGTGTCCAAATGACACAAACACAACCTCTATTTATAGATCTCAAAAAATAAAAATAATGGTATATTTTTTAAAATTATTTTGAGTAATTATTATGGAAAAAAGCATTTAAAAAAGAAGAAAATGAAAAAAAAGTGTAAAAAACTCTGATTTTTTTTAGTGTCCAAATAATACAAACCTAATCTCAATTTATAGATCTCAAAAAATTAAAAATAATGGTATATTTTTTATAAAATTATTTTCAGTATTTATTATAAAAAAATCCATTTAAAAAATGAGAGGGAAAAAAAGAAATAATGCGGTGGCCAATGGCAACGCGCCACGTGTGCCCTGCAATGACAGCCCTGCATCGCGCGCATGGCACGCTGCCATTGGTCTAGGGTGTTATTTTTTTATTTTTTATTTTAAACTGACAATGGGGGTCTCACTTTCAGCTTAATCCGGTACTAAATTTTGGTACCCGGACTATCCAAGCTGGCATTTGATCCCCTGCTGCACCCAAAAGTCCCTCCCGTGCTGCACCCAAAAGTCCCTCCTTTGCTCCCCTGTTGCGGATGGTCTCTGACTTGTAAATGATATCCAACTGACCTAGAATTTGATTTGTAGCTTAAGTATTATTTTTAAGCGAGGAATTTCATTGCTAAGCATAATCATCACGAGAGAGTACGAGGATGATGGAAGAATAACTAAGCATAGGGTACAAGTTGGCATCCAGGAAGTGAGCATATTGCTCGACTTCGATCGCTCTCTCCAGAACATCACTGGAAAAGGATGTCGAACGGCGTGGGTTTGCCTGTGTCTACCAAGGGCTGCCATCTATATCCTGGTCGTCCTGGTCCTTCTGGTAGTGTAACAGTGACCGCCAAATGATTAGCATTAAACGCGATGTATATCTCTCCTTTCACCGAGTCAATCTGGAATCAACACGGAAAAAGAAGTAAATCAAACAGTAGATACCAAAACCAAGAGTGGAAATTGAAATACCCAACATCTCAGAGAAGTTGCATCGTTCCAATTTTCACAATGAATAAGAAAGTTTTGTCACTCCAAATCATGTTTCTTCGAGCAAACCAGCCTATCTTTAGACAGAATGTATGATGAACAAACATAGGAGCTAACAATATGTAGAGTGGAGACACTGGAATAGAAAACAATTCCCATACCTTTGGACCAATTAGCGTACCAATTAAATGACATTTAGGATCGTGTGATGTTATGAGGTTTAGCCATAAGCTGAGTAAATGAGGTACCTAACTCGATTCTATATGCTCCTAGAATAACACTCTTTCTCGCACATTTACATCCTGGAACAGAAACTCCAATCGTAAGAATGTGAAAACAATTTGCACCAATAAAAGCATACCAGTGTAAATGCTACAAAGTTTCTTGTTTCAGACCAATCTGGCATTCCAGGAGTATAGCCATGCCATTGTAGCCTCTCTGCTGTTGGAAAGTCATTCAAGCCAAGGGACTCGCATTCACTACAAGATCACACCTCACATAAGAAGAGGGGCCAAAGAAAAAGTAAACTATGCAAACAAATTTCAATCAAGGCAACACTGACCAACGAAACTTTGTCATGAGGCAGCAAAACCTAAAGAAGTCCGATGCAGACTCCTCCTTCTTATCCCACCTGAAGTGATTGATCTGTGTCACATCAGAAAATTAGCTAACTATAAACCAAAAGCTCCAAACGAGCATCTAACAACTGTTGCAGGGTGCAGAAAATCACATAGTTATCGTGGCAGTATGTATTGTTGTTCCCTCCTTTCGTGTGACCATATTCATCCCCCGTGTATATCATTGGAACTCCCTGATCAAACAAAGAAAATAATCAGATTGCTATTTATGCAAACTTTTCCATGTTACCGTAAAAGTTGTTACATAAACACACCATGCATTTCAGAAAACAGTAGTGCAGAAAGCTGCAAAACACACTGCAAAACACAACAATACACTGCATAAAAGAACGTCAAGTAGTAGCTGCTTGTATATAAGGACAAGTTGAACCTTACTTGTGAGACCATGAGGCACAAAAAGAAATTTTGCATTTGTCGCTTCCTCAGCTGCTTCACTGAAATGCTTGCAAACTCTCCCTCCTGCATAGTCATTTTGATAAAACAAAATGAATCCACACAGATCCCTCAATTAAAGAAGCTATAAAAATTGCATAAACCAACAATGTAACCATAATTTTCTCACAAGGAATGTACTAGTGAGGAGCTGCTATGAGATGTATATGACAATCTAACAAAAACTGAGCAGTTCATTCTATGTAAATGAACAGATTACAAAATATGAATGATCCCGTACCTGTGAAAAGCCTCCTATCACATGATAAATTGCACACAAACAAAAACCTGAAACCAAACATAAAGACTTGAGGTAAGGTTACCTGTCCACAGTTCCAGTTGCTGTTATGATTCTCTCCATCATTGTTACCTTCCCCATTAGCCAAATAATGTTTGTTGTTGTATGTCACTAGATCAGCCAAAGTACAGCCATCATGTGCACAAACAAAGTTAATGCTGTTCCAAGGTTTCCTCCCCCCAGCCTGAACCATAAAAATATATTAAAGCCACGAATTGTACTTTCTAGCAAAGCAATTTAAGACTATCATGCTTAACAAAATCTCATATCAGATTATGCTGTGTAGTTTTTGCTAGCAGGTGGTGAGCATGTGTGCTTGTATCAAACAGGTCTATAGTGAAACGAGGTACACTACCCATAATAAATGAGGAAAAGAAACACAAACCTGGTATACATTAGGACTTCCACATACGCATTCAGCAAAAGCCCCAGAAAACCCATCTGTGCCCTTAATGAACTGCCGCACAGTATCACGATACTGGAAAAAAATAATTCAAAATCAGGTGAGTATTAACAAACTCTTTTTAACGACACCATCTTGATGATAATAAAAGATTACACAGCAGATTTTTGCACTCAACACTCACATTCTTTCAACCTGTTTTTTCTGTGTTATGTTTTCTTTTATTCCTTTCTTCACATCAAAACTCACAAGAAGACATTGATGAGAAACAGCACTTAAAATGCAAACAAACCTTCCCATTCCATTCTGACCAAATACGCCAATGAGGGAAGACCCCTACTTGATACAAGCGTCCAGCATCCCATGCCTCAGCTATAAGCTGCTCAAATGAGGGAGAGAGTACATTATTTGAGTCTAATGGGACACATGCATATGATATTCCTAGATGCATGACTTACAAAGAGTATACAAGTCAAATCATTTTTGCAAGACGCTACTGAAACAAAGCCAAGAAGAAGAAGAAGAAATGACATTCTGATAACTACCAAAAAAATTCAAGTGAAGTTAAAACTAATCCGCCAAAATTAAGAAAAATGGATGATTGGAAATCTAAACAAGGCTACCTACAATGGCTATTAGGCAAGCTGATTAAGTCATGGCTTCAAGAGGAGAACTAACAAGGAGCCTGAAGTAAATACCTTAAGATCACAATCATGTCAATCAATGGAGGACTGCTGAGCGGAGTGCCAGTCGTTAAAGAGTCCCCTTCAACTGGATTCCCAAATACATTAACTGTATCCCAGAGACTTAAGGGCAAAAATCATCAGCATGAACAAGATGAAATTGTTAGCTACGATAATAATGTATAATAAAAAGATAAACAATGACATGGTGAATACTTATTGATGGTACAGCTAACAACCTAGGACTCCTGGTCATAATAGAAACGAGATCGCAGCGGAAGCCATCCACGGAAATTTTAAAATGTCTGGTAGCTACTCGTACTCGCCATGTGCCAGTAATTTGTATTCTCTTACAAGTTTGCACAAATGAGCTGTACTCTAAGTGTTAAGGTCTAACCCTTGGTGTTCAAGCTTAGCCTTAACATGGATCACAAGATGCGTCGAAGACGCATGGAGTTGACGGATAGCCCTTGATAGGGTCTGTGAAGAGAAAGTCTAATTGGGTGTGATAGCTCTCCACCAACCCCTAGGCAAGATATGCGAATATGCTTGCCTAAGTGAGCTTCTCCTATGCGGGTCCGGCATAGGTGTGTGAGTGAGCCTCCCGTGTTAGGGAATGAGTGTTGCCATCATGGTTGTGCTATGATGGCCACTTCTAGTTAAGTCCTTGTTAGAACTAGTAGTGCGCATATAAGAGAGACGAGGTTTAAGAAGTATTGCGAGGGTTGCTATGGAAGAACTATCTAAGGGTTCGAATATCGGATAAAGGCATTGCCTTAGGCGAAGGGCAAGCATAGGCCGAGGTGAGAGGACTCGGTCTATGACATGGTCGCGCGTTGCTGTGAGGCGCGAGCGAACATGGCCGAGAGGCGCGAGAGGGCGTGGCTTCGAGAGATGGAATGTGGCTAAGAGTTATATGCGAGCTTGGGCGAGAGGTCGAGCGAGCTCGCATGGCTCTGAGGGTTGCGGAAGTCTTAGCTTGTCCTGCGGGCGAGTGATGGTTGTGGACAAGAGAAGCCTTCCTACGAGACGCCTACGAGCGACTCAAGTGAGGGCCTTGAGTATCATGGACTCGCCTTAGTCGGGCGTGTGCGCGAGAAGTAGAGAATGGCTTGGGCGTTAGTCGTGGGTTAGACTAAGCCATAAGAGATCGAAGGAGTCGGTGCTGAGTCTTATCAATAGTTCTGCACGAGACGAAGCTATATGAGGGTTGTCGAAGACACATGTCAAGAACAGGGGAAAGGCTGGCCTAGATTGTGAAATCTAGGCGCCGCACGGGCTTGAAACACCAAGTCTCCAACCAGTTTGAAACTTTGACTATATAAGTCTACTAGTTTTCGGCTGGCCCAACTTGCTCATTTTTAGAAGTTGGGTTAAAAGCCCAATCAATATAAACTAATCTATGTATTTACCTTCTTAACAAATCCTATACAAAGAACCGTAATAATTAGGATGATGTAATCCCAAATTATTATTCTTATACTCAATTGCTTGTGATTTACGATACTAATCCTATTTTAATTATTAAAAAAATATATCATAAAATATAAGAAATTATAGTCAAGTAAATTTATAGGTAAAAAAATGTAAGAATAATAATTTGGGATGTGAGAATAATTAATTGATATCGCAAAGGTTTTGCCTGTATAAAAAGAATATCGTAAGATTTTAGCAGTTTGCTTTTACATTAATGAAGTGCTGTTTTTTTATAAAAGGAAGTGAGAATCGAACTTAAATTCGAATCTTTACTGATATTTTTACCACCATTAAGACAATTAATAAAGTACACAAATAATATATTTTAATGAATGAATTAATGGACAAGTGGGATTTTATATGCAATCCCTCTTAATTTGTTATGTGAATGTTTCTTTTATCATCACAATTAACAATAGTATTTTTTTTAGGATTACACATTTACTCCTAATTATTAGTACCCTAATAAATAAGCTTACCATAACAAGGAAGTGGCTAATGTGGTCCAAAAAAGTAAAGAGAGCTTTTATTTATTTATTTATTTTTCCAAAAGGACATTGCAATATTATTTTATGGTTTACAAGTTTCCGCGACATATTGGTCACTATTAGCGCAACTCTAATGGCTGGGTACGCTACTTTTATACTCTTCCTTTTACCCAATGGTAATACAACTCTTCTTTTTCATCAGCAACGGTGTTCTTCAAGTAGATTCCATCATCTCTGGCGGTCCAAGTGCAATCACTATAACTACATTTGTACACGAAGTCCTCGTTTGCCACAAAAACATCCCCAATGGCGTGAGATATGTTGTCGGGGGAAAGTAGCACCAGAACAGTGTCGTTAGTTTCCAATTTAAAATCCCACGAGAATTCAGTTCCTGCGGTCAAATACTTGATTCCAAGATCATCGTCGGCTGATTTGCAGTGCAGAAGTAAAACCCTTTCGGAAGCCATGCCGTTGATGACGTGGACATGATATCTATGAAACATTACCAGCGAGAAGAAGAAGTAAAACCCTTTCAGCGCCTACTTGTTGCACCTGCAGGGCTGGTAATAGTGTCAAAATTACCAGCGAGAAGAAGAAGGCTAGAGAGCTCATTGTTAATTGAAAAATTAGTAAGAGAGGCTAATTCTTTTTCTTCGCTCAAATGGTTGTAAAATTAGTGGTTGATGAGCTGGTTTATATAATCAAATCATTGTTACAAATTTGGGAAGTCATAATTTATTGAAATTAATTAGATTGATTTGGAATTAATTTTTTTTCCTTATTTTCTTAATTTCCATTTGTGGTGATTTTTTTATATTTTCGTTTATAAGAAATTTGAACTGATTACCGACGTTTTTTTCCCCTATTTTCTTATTTCCTTGTAGAAGCATGTTTGAATAAAATGGTTGGGCCAGGATTAGAAAATCTCTTACGTAATTTAAGGAAACTAGTTTATATTTTCTTCTTTTTATCTTTTTGGTGTCCTCTGGACTGAAACTAATTTTCTGCGGGATACATTTAGAAAATAATCATATTAATTATCATTAATGTAATTTTGGAAAAATAAAGAATCACATTAATGATTAAGTAGATGCAGCAAGAAAAAAAACTACCGTTATGATTATTTTTCCAGAATTGAAATTGGAAAACATCTTTAAATTACCGTTATTTTCAGATATTCATAGAAAGAGCAAAAAAGATCCACGGGTCATCCATATACAAAGCAGAACCGTTCGGATCGCTTACGTCACGATCCTAAATTAAGGACTCGAGGTATCATATTACCAATTTGCCCATACCCTATATTCATTATTATCACCTTAATTCTTTTTTTCTTTTTTTCTTTTTTTCTTTATTACTTGGCACAAATCTAGGCCTCTATGGTTATATTGACTAGGAAGGAGTAGGTAAGGGTCTTCACTCCTGCGTGCACTTATTTTTGCCAAATAAAAGAAAACCCATAAAAATTATAATTCATATTTTCGTTAATTATCGCTTTTGACGTTTTCATGAAATTAAATGTTGTTCTTGCGTGTTTTGATCTCTAATTTTTGCATGATCATGTTGTAGAGGGAAAGAGCTTTCTTTGGAGCTCCAAACCAGGTGATTTGGCCGCCTGGTCGGAGCTCATCCTCGTCGGCAGTGGCGTCGGTGACACAAGAAAGAAGATGATGAATAGTATGGGCTTGGACCATCACCGTGCCTTTTAAATGTCCTTGGGCCAGGAACTATTCCTGGCCCATTCTTTTAATTTAATTTCAAAGCTGGGCCAAGCCCGTGTTTTTTTCCGTAGATTTCTTTTTCATGTCAAAATTATTCGTGTGCAGTCACAAACATACATGATCTTGTCTGTTAGCTCTTATATCCATGACATGTTTAGACGTAAGCAGTCACAAATATATCCCTGTGAGTATTTTGGGCCTTCACGCCTTATTTTCTTTCACGAGTGTAAATGCTAAACTAGGTGCTAGTTAGATTTGCATAATATCTAGGGTACGTGAACCATCAGACATGGGATAACAGTAAAATGACATTGGATTTTGCTTTTGTTCTTCTTTCACATTTTCTATTTTCAACCTTTTTGCCTTTAAATACATACTTTGTACACCATGTACGATTCTATTAAACACTCAAAACCAAGCCTCTTATCCTCCTAGCCAAATGAGTAGTGCCCGACTGGGATCGCTAAACTAGAGTTGAAGTTACACATCAAGCAAGGGAATGACAAGGAAGCTCTTAGAGGATCGCTGACAAATCAACGTCAGAAGAAGGCCAGATAAATCAAGACTTGGAGGCTTTTGCCAAAGACAGAGAGGATGACAGACCAAATAAAAATTGTACTCACTTTGCTTGCTCGGAAAAAAAAAATCATCAAGCAAAAAAAAAAAAAAAAAAAAAAGGGAAATCAAAAATATCAAAAAAATGTTCAAAGAACACAATCAACAAAAACAATAGCAGAAGCAAGTACAAAAATGGTCAAACATCAACAGCAAAATAATCTCAAAATGATCATCGCAAACTTGAGCACGGTGCCCTCAAAACAATCAAGAAGAAACATCTCTATCAAAGATTCAAGGATTTGTATACTTCGCTTTCGCCTCGATCAAATCATCAAGCATCGTTCACCACGATTCGTCCTCACCACAATCAGTCGTCGAGCACAAACTCATTAAATCCTTTCAACACTTTTTCTTTCTTCTACAAATTCCTCATTTCTTTCTCCCTCGCAAAGTCCTTTCAATTATTAGCAGGCCCATGCGGGTACATCTTCATTTGAAGTTTATTCACTCGGATTGACATTACAAATTTAATTTTTGTGCTATGTTTATTGCATTTTTAAGAGTGTAAACACATAGCCCTATTTTTTTAGCGTGAGCGTAAACACTAATATCTGGTGAGGATTGCTTACAGCTGCATGTCATGGCAAAGTCTTATTCATGAGGTCGTTATTTCCTGAACAAGATGCGGACATTATCTAGACTTGTATCAATCATGTTTATCTAACGAAAACTGAACGAACATCTTTCAAAAAAATACATACTTGAATTGGTTTTCTCTTAAACAAAGAGGTCATTTTCGGTCCAACAAAAGACATGGGGGCAAGCCATGGGTTAAATGTAGGAATATTTGATATTTCTCACATAGGTCATTTGCTCTCTCTTTTTCTATCTGTTGCTGCTTCGTGTTTGCTTCCTTCCAATTTGCAGGACACAGATATGCTTCGTTGGAATCGCCATTGGGCTTTTGATGAAGAAACCGTTGTAATGCCCTAGCCTTGGATTTTCAGGAAAAAAAATCCAATCAACATCGAATGGAGAACGTTACCACTCCTCAAAAAGGGTCTTCGATGAAGAAATCGTTGTATTGCCCTCGTCATGGATTTTCATCAACATCCAATCAAGCATCCGAATAGAAAACATCTCCTCATTATCAGAGGAGATCATCAACGTCCTCACTATTAGAGACAACCGATTTCACTATCAGAGATCTTCAACGTCCTCACTATTAGAGACAGCCGATTTCACTATCAGAGAAGACCACATCTCCTCATTATCAGAGAAGACCATCAACGTCCTCACTATCAGAGACAACCAATTTCACTGTCAGAGATCATCAATGTCCTCACTATCAGAGACAACCGATTTCACTATCAGAGAAGACCACATCTCCTCATTATCAGAGAAGATCATCAACGTCCTCACTATCAGAGACAACCAATTTCACTGTCAGAGATCATCAACGTCCTCACTATCAGAGACAACCGATTGCATTATCAGAGATCATCAACGTCCTCACTATCAGAGACAACCAATTTCACTGTCAGAGATCATCAACGTCCTCACTATCAGAGACAACCGATTGCATTATCAGAGATCATCAACGTCCTCACTATCAGAGACAACCGATTTCACTATCAGAGAAGACCACATCTCCTCACTATCAGAGAAGATCATCAACGTCCTCACTATCAGAGACAACCGATTGCATTATCAGAGATCATCAATGTCCTCACTATTAGAGACAACCGATTTCACTATTAGAGACAACAATTTCAGTATCATAGATCATCATTTTCTCATTATCAAAGAAGATCATCATTTCCTCAATATCAGAGACAACCATCCTCATTATCAGAGAAGACCATCTTCCTCACTATCAGAGACATTTCCCTCAAAGGACGTCCGGTCAAAACTCGATTCACGCAATGGCTTCCAAACCTATCTCCTCCTAGAGTGACATCATGCATTTCCTCCTCCCAGAGTGACATCAACGATTATCTCCTCCCAGAGCGACAGCAACAAAATTATCCCATCAGATTGACATCCCCGAATATATCTCCTCTAGAGTGACATCAACGAATGACATCATCAAATTATATCTCCTCCTAGAGTGACATCAACAGATTACCTCCTCCTAGAGTGACATCAACGATTATCTCCTCCTAGAGTGACATCTACTACTTATCTCCTCCTAGAGTGACATCGAAAAGCGGCATCGATAATTATCTCCTCCCAGAGTGACATCAATAGATTACCTCCTCCCAGAATGACACAGCATCAATTCTCTCATCACCGAATAGCACCCTCAAAAGCATACCTCCTCCCAGAGTGACATCAACGATTATCTCCTCCCAGAGTAACATCTATGACTTATCCCCTCCCAGAGTGACATCAAAGAACTTTTTCCTCCCAGAGCAACGTCATCATACTCTTTTAAGGTAAGACTTGTTGTGTCGCCAAAATTCGGATATGTGAGGGGCAACTGTCTTTACTGCTTATCAAATACTTCGATAAGACAGTAAAGAGGGGGAAACTATTGATACCCGAATTTTGACATCATTTAAATTGAATTTATCATTTCTGTTATTTTACTTAACTTACTGTCATTTTAATTAATTTACTGTCGTTAGTTCATTTTTAATTCTCGTCACATTTTATCACCGTTATTATTGTCGTCAGTGTCATAAATCGCCTTTTTAATTTATTTCGTCACGTACTTTCGTTGTTCTTATTATTAATATTTCCAGCCTTGAAAATCAGATTTTTAATTATCCGTTAGTCATTTGATATTTATTTTTCCGTTTTAGGTCATCACATAAAATTTAGGATTTTTAGTATTTTATCATATTTTTAGCATTTTTCTTATTTTATTATTATTCTTGTTCGAGCTTTTATTGGACTCGAGTAAGTTCGCTCGGACCATTGATCGAACGCATTATTTCTTCAATCAATAATTACCTACTCTTTTTTTCATTTGCGCCAGTCAACTTCATCTCGTGCAATTTTTATCATAACGTCATTTATTTTTCGTCCGAACATTTCGTATTTCCGAACGAGAAAATAAACACGTTAAAGGAAGAATTTTCTTCATTCGCTGTAGACTATTAATCTCGTCTTATTTTTCTCTACGCGCTGGCACTTTCGGCTCGAGTTTTCGAAACATTTGGTAGCAAAATGGCTCAAGACCATTTAAATAAATTAAATAAAAGAACTTGATCATCACCGTTGATCTGGTTGACCAAGGAAAGTCAACCAGATCAACGACTCACATAATTCATGTGCATGGCACATGAACAGTCGCCATGAAGCAACAGCAGAGCAAGCCACCGAGCAACTTGCTCCCGTCGCCTCCCCGTCCCATCGTCTGCAGCCTAGCTCCGCCAGCACCACACCCTAGCTCCGCTAGCACAAGCCTAGCCTCGCCAACGCAAGCCTCTCCCTCCACGCGCAGCACCGCGTCCCTCCATCCACTCGCCGAAACGCCTATAAATAGGCCGCAACATTCAACGGAAAAGGGCACCAATTCACCCAGAGCAAGAACTGCTCCTTCTCCCTCCTTGACAGATTGCTCATTTTGAGCGATAGTCGCCACAGTTTTAAGTTTTTTTGGTAAGCATTTTCTTGCTTTTCTTTTCTGCCATTTTCGGCTTTAATTATTAAATTATTATTTTGATTAAACCAATTGCTTATTTGTGTCTTATTAATTCATATGCATGTGGTAGATAAATATCGTGCTTTTTATTTATTGATTCGTTGAGTGGGAACAGTGAATTTCAAGTTTTTCGTTAATTATCGCTTTTGACATTTTCATGAAATTAAATGTTGTTCTTGCATTTTTTTGATCTCTAATTTTTGCATGATCATGTTGTAGAGGGAACGAGCTTTCTTTGGAGCTCCAAACCAGGCGATTTGGCCACCTAGTCGGAGCTCCCCGTCGTCGGCAGCGGCGCCGGCGACACAAGGAAGAAGATGATGAATAGTATGGGCTTGGCCCATCACTGTGTCTTTTAAATGTCCTTGGGCCAGGAACTATTCCTGGCCCATAGTTCTTGGCCCATTCTTTTAATTTAATTTCAAAGCTAGGCCTGGCTCGTGTTATTTTTCGTCGATTTCTTTTTCATGTCAAAATTATTCGTGTGTCGTTTTATTTTAAATATTTATTTATTCGACTAATTGTTTATTTTTAATTTTTTTGAAGGGTAAATATAATTAGATTAAATGAAATCTGCAAGTACAAAAGGTGCGATCACCTTGATGCATTCCCCTATCCATACATTTCCTAAACTAGAAATCAAAGCCAATTGGCCTAATTCATGTGCTGGAGTGTTCATTCATCGGCTTATATGAACGAAAGAGCAGCTCTGGAAAGTAAAGGCTAGGCATGCCACTTCTTCTAGCACCAATCCCGCATAGCTTAATGGGAAATTTCCATTTGTTAGTGCTTTAACGTTCCGCAAGCAGTCCGACTCAACTACAATCTTATTGCACCCCCATTGGCGAGCCTATGTTATAGCGTCTCTTAGTGACAGAGCCTCCGTTGTGTGCGCCTCAGTTTTTTGCGGAAGGTAGATTGCTCCTGAGAACACCGTGGCACCCCTTTCATCTCGAGCTATAAACCCCAAGCCAATGCCCGTAGTCCCTACTGCTGCATCTGTATTTACCTTTACCACCCCTGCAGTAGGAGCCTTCCATTTCAGGACGATAGTTTGAGGCGTCGGGGCAGCGGGCTTGTGCTGCTTATTCCATGCCTCCTTAAAATCAGGCAATAATTTGCCGCCTCTAATAACTACCTCTGGGATCGATTCATCGCACTGTCGAAAGATCCTATAGTTCCTCGATGTCCATAGGGACCAAAGGATGGAGTTGGGCTTCTCGATGTCTAATTCATCCAATGATGTTTGTAGCTCTACTAGCCAAGCCACCCAATTGTCGCCTTGCAACCCCGGAACCCTATCCCAAAAAGCAAACTTTCCCCACACTCCCCTTGCGAACAGGCAAGACAGCAACAGATGTGGAGTCGATTCAACCTCCTCATTGCAGCAGGGACACTCGGGGTCTACCGATACACCTCTCCTTGCTAGGTTCACCCTGGTTGGGAGAGAGTCACTCCCTAGCCTCCACATGAAGGTTTTTAGCTTTGGAGGTATAGAAAGTCCCCACAAGAATTTCCACCAACCTCTACTAGATTCTGAGTACTCATGCGATGTTACCGATATGAGACAATGGTATCCACTCCGAACTGAATACTTTCCATTTGTATTTCCCTTCCACACAAGAGTATCGTTCGCCTCACTCCGACTAAGCTCAGTCATTGTTGCCTCCTCATCGAGTCCTGTAACCGGCGTTGTGATCATCCCATTTGCCACTGTCGGAAGCCATGGAACTTTCCAAATTCGTATACGTTCGCCATTCCCCACCCTCCATAGGCAACTTTTATGAAGCACTGTTCTCCCTGCCAGAGTGCTACGCCATATGTAACTAGGGCGAGAGCCCAGCCCTGCCTCGAGGAAGTCCGAGTGGGGAAAGTACCGTGCTTTCTATATCCGGGAGAGTAGAGAGTTTGGTCGTTTATGCAGCTGCCACCCCTGTTTGGCTAGTAGTGCTAGATTAAATTCCCTGACTTTCCGAAATCCTAAGCCTCCTGCGTCCTTTGACCTGCAGAGTTTTTCCCAAGGCACCCAGTGCATCTTACACTCCTTAGAATCCCCCCCCCCCCCACCAGAATCTTCTTGTCGCCTTTTCTATGTCCTCACAGATTGAAATTGGGATCTCAAAACAACTTAACATATACGTAGGAATAGACTGGATGACTAATTTAATTAGGACATCCCGCCCAGCCTGGGATAAATTTTTCTCTTTCCATCCCTCTAGCCTTTTACAGATTCTATCCCGAATCGGAGCCAACATCCCCTTCCTAGCGCGACCAAAAGACACTGGAAGCCCCAAGTATCTGGCATGAGATTCCGTCTCCTCCATTCCCAATATTGCCTTCACCCATGATCTGGTGTCATGGGCTACGTTCTTATTGAAGCACACTTCTGATTTGTCTAGGTTTATCCTCTGGCCAGACGTTTCCTCGTATTCCCGCAGAATGGAGGTAATGACCCCTGCCTCACTATCCTCTGCTTTTACAAAAATGAGACTGTCATCCGCATAAAATAAATGGTTGACCTGTGGGTTGCCCAGACAAACCCTGTATCCATGTATCCTATTAGTTGATGATGCGGTTTAAAGCATTGCTGAAAGGCCTTCAGCACAAAGAACAAATAGATATGGAGACAGCGAATCCCCTTGCCGGAGGCCCCTTTCTGGATAGAAAGTGGGTCCCGGGGCTCCATTTAGGAGGATGGCATAAGAAACCGTGGAGACACACCGCATCACCAAGGACGTCCATTTAGCCGAGAAACCCATGCGAGTCATGATTGCCTCCAAAAAGTTCCACTCCACTCTGTCATAGGCCTTACTCATATCTCTAGCTTCACACTCATCCATCCTGGGCCAGCTCGTTTTTTATTCACCCCATGGAAGATCTCCTGGGCTATAAGTGCATTGTCGGTAATGAGTCTGCCCAGAACGAAAGCACTCTGATTCTCTGATACTATGCTCGGAAGTATTTATTTCAAGCGATTTGCAAGAACTTTTGTTATCAGCTTAAAGACAACATTACACAAGCTAATTGGGCGAAATTGGGAGCATTTTGAAGGGTTGGCGACTTTAGGGACAAGGGTGATAAGGGTATGGTTGAGGTAGCTGGGATTCTCCCCATCATTCAATATTCCAAGAACAGCCTTGCAAACAGGATTTTCTAAAAAAGACCAAAATTTTTGAAAAAACAACGGAGGCATGTCATCCGGCCCGGGGGCCTTCGTGGGATGCATCTGCTTTAATGCTTTAAGAACTTCATCTTTTGTGAAAATCCGGTCAAGGGTCATATTAATAGAATGGGAAACACGGGTGGTTATGGTTTGTAAAACAGGTGATGACAAGACGCTTCCTTCCGAAGAGAATAAGGACTTATAATACCCTAGGAATATCCCCTCTATAGCCTCACTAGACTCCCGCCAATTCCTGACTCATCTTTTATTCTCTCTATAGTATTTTTCCTTTTCCGTTGTGAAGTACAGGCGTGGAAAAATTTTGTATTCCTATCTCCCTCTTCGAGCCAAAGAACTCGAGAACGCTGCTTCCAAATCACCTCCTCCCGTAGAATCAGTTCCTCCAGCTCTTTCCCCACCTTTTAAATCGCATTGAGAGTGGAGTCTGAGGTTGTTTGGTTTTGTAACCTTCCCAACTGCTCTCTCTTCCGAATGATCAGCTTGTGCACATTTCCAAAAACCTCCTTGTTCCATCGAGACAACTGTTCCCCGCATAGCTTTAACCGTTGATCTAATGAGTAGCCATTCCCATGGAGTTCTAACTCGCTCCACATCCCTTCCACAAAATCAAAACACGACTCTTCCCTCAACCAGGCCGCCTCAAACCGAAACATCCTTCCTCTCGTGTTTTTAGCAACTATAGAGTTCAACTTAATCGAGATTGGGCTGTGATCGGAGCCATATCGGGGGAGGTGTTTAACAGTAGCGTCCGGGAAAATGCTCTTTCATTGCTCTGTTACCGTCACTCTGTCTAATCTTTCCATTATTGTGCCACTGCCCCTTTGATTATTGCACCATGTGAATTTGGGCCCTGAGAAACCAAGGTCTATCAGATCACAATTGTTTAGAGCAGTTCGAAAAGCGTCCATCTCACTAAATTGTTTATCCAATCCACCTATTTTCTCGTGTCCCCACATGATCTCATTAAAGTCCCCGACACAGAGGCACCGGAGGGGGCTCTTATCCTTTATCCTTCGTAGCATTTCCCATGTTTTATGTTTATCCGGTAAATTTGGCCACCCATAGATACTAGTAAATCTCCAAGGGGGACCATTTGCCAAGCCATTCAGTAATTCAATATCAATACAGTGGGCATCACGATGTAATACATTCACAGAGATATCGTTTCTACACAATATAGTCAAGCCTCCTCTCCTAGTATCTCCCTCACAGTCAACAATCAGAACATAAGGAAAAGACCATTTATTATTAAATTTTTGAAATTCATTCGCATACAGCTTTGTTTCAGATAGAAAAATTAAAGTTGGGAGCTCTAGTCCTAACAACTTCGAAAAGTTTGCGCTTGCCTGAGGGTTCCCAAGCCCTCGGCAATTCCATCATAAAAGACTTATGGTTTGGGGCGGGGTTGCTCCGCAGTCGCCGCCAGACTAATATCTGCATCCTCCTCCTCATGCACCATTTTCTTATTCATGTGCAAAACGGACGATGGATAACCATTATCTTCAATGTTCAGATCCTCCAATCTTTGTTTACCTGGTAACAGAGTGAATGAATACTCTGGACCATCTCTTGGATCCTCCTCTTCCAAATTAACCTCCTTAAAAAACCATAGGCTCGTTCCAAAATTCAGAATTTTGGGCTGTTTATCCTTGTGGGCCGCTATTTGGCCCAAGTGCCCAACCAAACACTAGGATTGATTTTCTGTATAAAAGGTGTTCTGTGTTCTGTTTTCTGTGTTTTTAGTTCATGCTTGAGGGCAAGCATAGATTAAGTGTGGGGGTAAATGATTGATGGTTTATTTTCAATGTTTTATCTTCTCTTTTATTATTAATTGAGATGATAATTATGCTACTTTAAGCCTATTTCCTTCCTTTGTGGTTTTACAGGTCTAAAATATGTTGAAGAAGGAAAAGGAACTAAAAGCTTGAAGATCAGAGCCTAAAACAATCAATCGGTGTTGGAGTTTTGATTTCATCCTGCTGCCTGCTGAGTTTGGTCTCTTCGTCCCAAGGCCTTGACACCAAACTGCCGATTCCAGCTCTTCCCAAGGCCTTGAAATGAAGCGACCTGGCAAATTCCAGTTTTGACAGCACTCACCATGTTTTTGCGGTCCAAAATTAATTATTCTTGAGTGCTTTTCTTGTCTGCTTGGGACTTGGAAAATAGAGACAAGATGTTCCCACCATGCTATACTCTCCCTCACGTGGCTCAAAGAAACAAAACATAGTGGAGAATGTTTAGCATGCTTGTTTTATGGATTTATTAACTTAGGAATATTTTATTCTATTGTGTTGCTCCCTTTGCTGCTATTAATTGAAGAAGCTTGGGCAGAAGAATAGGAGAGTGCAGACCAGACAGAAAGAGAAGAGAGGGGAACGGAAGAGAGAAGCTAGTTCTCTCATTTTTCATTATTTTCCACTTTTCATGTATTTTCTCCTTTTAATTGTAGGTTGCTGTTTTGATTGGTTGTAATTAAATCCTCCAATTCCAGGTAGGGATTGAGAGGTTAACCATTCCAGTTTGTTGAGAGACGTTGTTGATCTTAATAAAAATGGTTTTCATATTTCTCTCCTTCTTGTTTTAACGCCAACTTGTTTTTGTTGTTTTTAAGCTTGATCAACTTGAATTTAACTTGAACAAGTACTGTCAGTTCTTAAATTGTGTTTAATTCACTCTTAGGGAACAAGAGTAGACAACATTTCAGTAGGGTAAAGGGCATTTACTTGGTCTATGCTGATAGAAGGAATAGAATTAGACTACCCTCCCGTCCCAAGGCCTTGAGAAGGGCCTCCTAGGTGACAGCTGGGAATGTTGCCAGACTAGACCTGACCTTGGGATGACGAATAATTCCCGATGTCTAGAAGAAGGATCTCACTGTTTTTAATCAATCCCTTAAGTTTTTCCATGAGTTTTCTGATTCCTTTGCTTAGGCCCTGCATGGCCAAGCAAAGTGGCGGGGTAGAACCTTAGGAGAAGTTTAGAGGATTAGGGTGTTTTAAATAGAAGTGATTCTTTTAATTTACTTTTGAAGCGAGATTTGGGAAATCCTAGTGTGAACTGGTTTCCACAACTTCTTCTATGAAACCGTTTTGAAAATACTTTTGTCAATGATCAACAACATGGAATTGTTACCTCAAGAGATCTCTACTGGGAATAATATTTCTTTTATCATTTCACTCTCTTTGCCTTTGCTATTTTCGTATTTCTATTTACTGTTTGTATTTGGAGCTTGGTCAACTCATCCCAAGGCCTTGGGATGGAGCTACCATGTCTCCTATTTTATTTTATTTTCTTGCACTGCTTTCACCTCACCCTCGTTTTGTTCAGTTTGGTTTGGTTGTTTGCAGGAGAATGGGCATTAGTCCGATAGTCCCTGTGGATCGATCCTCTTACCGTTGTGCACAATCCTTTTTGTTGCTAAGTGATAAGTTGTAATTTATTTATGATTGGATTCGACACCCATCAGCCCAGCAGCCAGGCTCCTTCGCCTGAAGAACACAGCCGCCCATGCGCCTAGGGTTGGCAATTTGTACCCGCACCCGCGGATACCCGCCGGATACCCGCAATTGCCGGTGGATATTACCCGCACATTGTGGGTATTTTGCGGGTATGGATTTACCCGCACCCGCAAAGTGCGGGTATGGATGCGGGTATGGATAGTGCTTACCCGCACCGCAACCCGCACTAAATACCCGCAAAATGTGGGTATGGATACCCGCAATAATACCCGCGCAAAATAAATATACATATCCTTAATATGCATCTGCCAGGATTCGAACCTGGGTCTATTGCTTGGAAGGCAATATTCTGACCGTTGGACTACAAACAATTTCTTGTCTCTCCTTGCACTAAAACTTAGATATACGGTAGTATTATCGTTATTCCATTTTGTAGTTAGTTGCAAAATAATATTAATACTAAATTCAGCTATTTTAAAGAATTACAATACTTAATTTATCCTAATTAATTAACAAAAACATACTACCAATTAAAATTTTAATTATATGCATAACATTTTAAATAAGGAGAATAAGGAAAAAAATATACTACCAATTAAAATTAAAATTATATGCATAACATTTTAATAAGAAGAATAATAGATTAATATTATCAAAATGGTGTGTTTAACACCAAAACGGCATCGTTTTGATGTTAAACACGTCATTTTGGTTATATATTTTGTATCATAAATTGTAAAGATTTATCATAGTAAAATATTTGTCCATTTTAAATTATTTGAATTTTATATGTTTTGTATCATAAAATGTAAAGATTTATCATAGTAAAATGTGAAATATCGCTAGAATATGTTAGGCTCGTAAGTCATATTTGTTTAACGTACTCCTTATATGAAATAACGCTAGAATATGCATAACATTTTAAATAAGAAGAATAATAACATACTACCAATTACAATTAAAATTATATGCATAACATTTTAAATAAGGAGAATAAGGAAAAAACATATTATAATTATATGCATAACATTTTAAATAAGGAGAATAAAGAAAAAAAACATACTACCAATTACAATTTAAATTATATACATAACATATTATAAGGAGAATAAGGATAACTAATTTACTTTGAAACTCTAAACGTAAGTGATCAATACACATAACATAAGTCATATTCCATACTTTAATATTTATATGTATATGTTATGCTCATAAGTCATATTCGATACTTGAATATTTATATTTATTCGACACTTCTTGAGTTTTAACGTGTGCTAGATATTTGTTAAACGTACTCCTTATATTTACTTGAGTTAATTGTATAGTTCAATATCAACATTTACTTGAGTTAATTATAACTAATTAACTATTGTATTGTAAAAATGATAATTTTGAAGCTCTAGATGTAAGTGATCTAATCGTATTGCTATGAAGCACGATTATACTGAAAAAACCGTCATGTGTATATGTTAGGCTCATTCGATATTTTAATATTATATTTACTCGACACTTTTTGTCGTATTATATATATTTGTTAAACCGTACTCATTACATTTCAATATACTAATACTTATTATTTATTAACGTTTAGTCATTTTATTTTGTATATATATTTTGTATCATAAAATGTAAAAAATTATCTTACTAAAATATCGTTCTAATATTAGACTAGTATTTATAAATTGGTAACTAAAAGTATTATTTAAAAAAAATTACCAAAATATTGTGTTTAATACCAAAACAACGTAGAAAGAGTTGGTACACGATTTTAATTAAAAGGGCTTGGGCCGCAGCCCATTTCTTTTATTTTTTTTCTCATGGACCGCAAACCATTTTTTCCTTTTTTCCTTTCTTTGGGCCGCAGCCCATTCTTCCTTCTCCTTCGGCCCAACCCTTTCCTTTTCCTTGTCAACGACAAGGTAGTAGAACCCTTCTCCTTCTCTTTTATTTAAAATTCTTTTCTTCTTTCATTTGAGGGTTGCTGCGTGCCCTCTTCTCCCTTCTCCTCTTTTATTCTTTTGTTTCTTCTTTCTTTCCTCAACCGGGCAAGCCGTGAGGGATGGTAGCGGTAGTGAGGCGCGGCGGTGCTGGAGGAGCGGCAGCAGTGACGGTGAACCGCGGCGGCGAGGGAGGAACGGCTGTGTCGGGCAGCACCGACGGTGAGATGAGTGGTGTCGGCGGTGTGGCTGGCTTGGGTGAGATGGATCGGGCTGGGTTTGGTTGGATGGCCGGTTGGGTGGTGATTTGGGTCCGATTTGATGGTGATTTAGGTCGGATTTGTGATGGTTGTGTTTTGATTTCGGGTGGGGCTAAGGGATTTTTTATTAGAGGTTGGCCGGCGGTGATGGTTGCGGCTAGCCATCCTCAGATCAATTGGTGTGGTTGTCAGATCTGCGGGTATCAGATCTGCGGGTATCCGCGGGTATTACCCGCGGGTACAATTTGTTTGCTCTTACCCGCCCCGCGCGGGTGCGGGCACGGGTATGGATTACCCGCAGATTTGCGGGCGTGGGTATGGATAGTGCCTTACCCGCTCCATACCCGCTCCATTGCCAACCCCCACTCCCTCCCCTCAACCCAGCTGCACCATACGGCCCTTGTTCCTCCTCCTTCCCATTCGGCCCATCACTCACCTTAAGCCCACTTGGGCTGATTTGGTCTCCAACCCGACCAGGCCCCTCTTGAACCCCACCAGCTGGCCCACACCCTCTCCCCACATGGACTATATTAGCTTGCTTTACCCCACCATTCACGCTGGATCCTTGTCTAATAATTCCTCCATTAAAATCAAACCCTTGATTTTCCAACAGCCTTTCATCATACTTTTTGACTAATTGATGGACCATTTTTTCAAAATTAATCAGCTCCGGTCCTTTCTCTCGTGATTGTCCTCCTGAGCCATTCTCCGGGGGAAAAAATTCCTGCTCGACCACCATCTCCAGTACTGAGTACTCAACACTGCCTTCTGCACATAGTTATCAGAACCGGACCGGACAATGAACCGTTTTCGAAAATTTGGTGGTTCAACCAGGTTGAACCGGGTTCGACCGGATTGTAGATGCTGGTCCGTCCGGAACCGTTTACACATTAAACCGGTAAATCTTAGACGATAAAACCAAATTAAACCGAATTGAACCGGCTGGTTTTTACCGTAGCATTTTATAATATATCAAAAAATATTATTAAAATTGAAAAAGTCCAAAAACGACGTCGTTGTAGGACTTTGCAAAACGGCGTCGTTTTGGGACTTTGCAAAACGGCATCGTTTTGGTCCATATCAAAACGGCGCCGCTTTGATTTGGACCTGATATGGGCCTGTGGGCCTTGTCAAAACGGGGTCGTTTTGGGCCCATGGGTCGTGTCAAAACGACGCCGTTTTGACACGTCATCAAACCAGCCGGTTTGATAGAAAACCAGCCGGTTCGTAAAAAACCAGCCGGGTCGACTCTGGTGAGGGGCAGGTCCGGTCCGATAGCTGAATCGGACCGAAAAGGTAAAAATGTCCTGTTGAACCGGCCGGACTGGCCGGTCCGGTCTGATTTTGATAAATATGCTTCTGCAGGACCATCTCCACCCAAGCACCCCTGTCTACGTACTCTATCCATGGGATTTTCTAAGTACCGGTCGATTCTCTTAAGGAGGAAGCGAGTGAAAAGGAGGCTAAGGGGTAGGAAAAAAACCAGATTACCAGGTTGCAAACGCAAACATAATGGTTGAGTGAATAATTGTATGTGTTTGCTCTAGGTTGAGACCATCCAAAAAATAGTGTTACTAGTTGGTTTAGTGTGGGTCGGAAAGTTCATGTGGAGGTTTTGAAACGGATTATCGAAAAAGGAACAAACAATCTTAATTAAAAAAGAGATGGAATCAATTTCAAAACAAACCAGATCACCGAAAACTGAATTGCAGGAGATAATAAAGAAAGTTCAACCAGATAATAAAGGATTATCCAAATTGAATTTAAAGACGATAATTCAAAAAATGCGACGAAATTAACATAAAGACTTACTTGAAGCCAATAAATTGATGAGGAAAACCTCTGCCACCTAGGCTGAAAGATCGAGAAGCGGACTCGATGATGGATAAACCACCTACACAGTTTCTGAGTGAGAGAATTTTCTCTCTCTATGCTTTGATGCTTTTGTTTTCCAATTGTTTATTTATTTGCACGCATGACTAGTTAATTTTATTTTCGTAAACTGCTTAATTTTCCGTAAATTATGAATTGTTTAATCTTTTTTGCAAAACATCAACTGTTTAAATTTCCGCAATTTACTTTCGCAATTTAAAATTCAGTCATTTAATTTACCGCCTATATGGTCGGTCACACTTTAAATTCTTTGCAAACTATCAACTATTTAAATTTTCGCAATGTACTTTCCGCAATTTAAAATTCAGTCATTTAATTTACCGCCTATCTGGTCGGTCGAGCTTTAAATTTCTGCAAATTATCAACTGCTTTAAATTTCTGCAAATTATCAACTGCCTAAATTTCTGCAAATCATCAACTGCTTAATCTTCTGCAAATCATTAACTGCTTAAGTTTTCTGCAAATCATCAAATCTTTAATTCTTCACAATTATCATCATTTAAATTTTCCTGCACTTATCAAATCGTCGTTCAAATTTTCGTGCTCGTCAAAATCCTTGTTTATTTTCTTTCGTATATATATCAACTGTCTATTTAAATTCTCATCTTCATAAATTGCTTATTTATTTTTCTAGCTATCACTAAAACTCTCATTTTGTAAGGTAGATCAAGTTCACGCAACGCAAGTACGCTTTCTTTCTCTTTTATTTATTCAAAACTTTCCGTAAATATTAATCGTACGCATGATATATAGAATTGCTAGAATTAAAATCAATCCACATGAACAACTTGTTTAAAGACTCACTTTAAATGCTATGCTCTGTTTTAAATTCCGCTTATATTGACTGCATGTGTTTGGTGGCTTTGATCCCACATCGATTTATCATTTCAAAATATTTCTCACTTAAATTTGTACTCTGTTAGCAATCCATGATAGAATCACTTAGTAATTAATTTAATCATGCATGGCCCGATGATGAAAAAGAGGGCGCTCATTCAGTCTTACGGAAAATTCAGTCCCATCATGCTACAGTCCCTACGGAAAAGACTAAAGTGACGATTCTTCTGAGGGCCCCCTTTTTAAAAAACACATCTTTATCAAACGTCTTTTAAACACCTCTCTTATCAACCGGTAACCATTTTCGGATGTGACTCGGGTGCCTAACACCTTCCCGAGTCCATAATACGACCCCGAACTTTTGTTCATGGGTTTAGACCCTTTTTCGTGCCTTTAGTTTTTTTATTTTTTATGCCATGACGATTAGGTTCCCTAAACCTAGAGACAAAAATTAGGGTGGCGACTTCATTGCATGTTGCGAGGCGTCCTTTTACGCCGAGCATTGTAAGGTCTCAGATTCGTCGTACACTCGCGAATTTCCACCAATCGTTTTCGCGGGGCGCGACAACATTCAAAAAGTTATAAAAAATTCAAAAACTAGTGATTTGAAATTTTTTAGATTTTTCATCATCTTTTTAATTTTATTTTTTATACTTTTTTTTGAATTGTAGTCAGAAAAATGGAGATGTAATTATTACTAAACATCCTCAATAAATAAAAAACTCCAATTTTTTTAATTTTTTATAATTTTTTAATAATTTTTACAGTTTTATATTCTTTTATTTTTCTTTATTTTTCAAATTATTAAAAAATATTATCAGAAAGAAAATTCATTCTCCATTTTTATGAATTTTATATTTTATGACTTTTAATAATATTTAAATTTTTGGTCACTAAACATCTAGGGTTAAATTTTGAGTGTACAAACATGAGGAATTAATTTATACACCTTAATAACTTTAGAATATTTTTAAAAATTATTTGTATAATAACGTGATATATGTCCCATTATCATTTACGTTAATACAACATTTGATGATGTTTTAATTATGGTTTAAGTTTTGAGTTACCCCAAATAACATGAAAGGGAAGAAGAGATAATTATGGTTGGTAGGTTAATACTTTCTTTATTTTATTTTATTATTATTATTATTTATTAAGTCCTGTTAACAGTGGAGGATAATGTTGATGACATATATAACTAAACTTTTCTTTTGACTTTTTGTTACTAACTTCTTGTTTTCTTATTAACATTAGAGAAAATGATAAGGAAGCCCATCAGAACCTGAAATAATTAGTACGCCAACGTTATGGTTCGGTGGCCAACGCTGCTGTTGCCACTGAAAATCTGACAATTGGTGTTTGGCTACAGCTTTTCGATAGAGCTTTTTGGAAAGCTGGCTTTTTGCATAGCACAATCTTGTGCAAAATTGGTGCGGCTTGGAACGGAGCAAAATGCTCCGGTGGCAGCAGCCAACGCTGCTTTTGCCACTCTCTCCTATTATTATTTTTTTATTTATTTTAATTTCATTTTTTTACTTTATATAATAGAACAAAATAAATTAAAAACTGCCACAATAAAATCTCTATCTTAAGATAAGTAATTCTAGATCCACTTTTCCTATTTTTATTAATTTTTTTAAAATGAGTTTTATACTCCAACTATTTCATTTTTATAGTTTTACCAAACACTAAAAATAACTTCTCGTTTCCCACAGCACTTTTAAGAAATGTTTACCAAACAACATACTAGCTTTTCCAGAAGTACTTTTGCCACAACACTTTTGCCACAGCACTTTTCGGACTAAAACCGGAACGCCAAACAGACCCTTAGTCGTGTATGGAAACATGAAGAAGATGCGCAGGCATCCATGTTTTAAAAGGGAATTGCCAGCTTTTTGCATCAGCTAATCTCGATATTGGAGGTACTGTGAGCAACATCACTAACAGGAGACAACAGTACACTGCGATAACAATTGGATTGTTTGGACCCACTCCAATACGAGTATCGTTCTTTTTGTCCCTTCCTGACATGAGACAATTTCGTTCAAACACCATCAGGTTCTAAAAGAAAACGATAACTCTTTTAATATGACCTTCTCGGATTCAAACATAAAATACGAATTAAGGGTAAACAAATCATTTACCACTCGACCATGCATCCAAGGCTAACTTTCTAACAAAGGGATATTGTGCTGAGAATCCATTCAACAAGAGCAACTCAGATGTGCCTCCATAAATCACTACCCAATATAAAAGGAACCAGAAGTTATGTCATGCACTAAATTTGGAAGAATATATACATATATGTATCATGTAGCTTAGCCGTAGAGAACATCTTCCACAAGAACCTATCATCTCAGCTTATAAGCATTTCTGGGAACAAACAGAATGAGTTCCAACATGATCATGTTACCAAATGCTATCTATCATCAGGCTGATTGATCGAACCTTAAAGGAAAGATTCTGGGAATTTACTACTGCCCAAGTCAAATGCTAACTAGTTGAACCGATGCTAATTTTCTAGAATATAACACGGTGATGGTGCCCAAGGAATCCAAAAATGCTACACAAAAAGCTCAAACAAAGATCTATCATGCAGGTTCTATATCATGGGTCCGTATGGAGAGAACAGAAACTTATGCTATTAAGGGATTAGTAACCGAAGTAACAAGTCGAGCCTTATGCTTCATCCACCAAGATATATAAGAATCCCCTGTCATTCCAGCAGAAACGCTATTAAACTGAACAATAGAGAGAATATTTGCAGTTAGATGCTTCAACGTACCATATATTACACTACATTGCGGGTGGGCTCTGCTTTCTACAGAGAACATATGAAGTCTGCCGTTCAGTTCAATCCAACTACACCCCGGATCTTTTTTCACATCTAAACCCCTTAGTTTATCTCCAATTTTCCTAGCCCTGCGTATATGTTGGACAAAATGACATAAGCCGACGTTGGCTTGGGATATAAGCTAAATATATGCTCGGCCACCGTTTCAGCCCTTTTCATGTCCATCCAGAACCAACAAACGTTGAGCAAAGCTGCCCAAACAATACCATCTGCTTCGATCGGCATTGATTTAACAAACTCCTCAGCTTCCTGTAGACGACCAGACCGACCTAGGAGATCAACAATACATGCATAGTGTTCTAAGGTTGGTTTTACTCCATACATGACGTCCATTGAGCGGAAAATTTCCATCCCCTCATTGACTAGACCAACACGACTGCAGGCAACCAGAAGCCCAACAAAAGTAGTACTGTTAGGGACAACTTTCTGTCCCAACATATGCTCAAAGAGCAGAATTGCCTCGGAGCAGAGTCCATGATGTGCAAACCCATTAATAAGAGCAGTCCATGCTGCCACATTTGGTGAAGAGATGCTAGAAAACGATTCTTGAGCATCTATGATGCTCCCACATTTTGAATACATATCAACAATAATGGGATTGACTAAAAGGCAGAGAGAGTAGCTTATGGTGCTTGTTCTTGTACACAATAATCACCTATTGATGACTTCCTAAATGCTTAACACATCAAATTTAAAGAACCCAAAGAGAAAATCTCCTTGCACTACATGAGAGTCTTCATATGTTAAAAGACAGCACTTCCATAGAATGAAATGTAATCACGATTTTTGTCAGTATAATCGGATTAAATTGTTCAGCTTATATGATAAGTGTGGTAACAAGAAATGAACAGACTTGTCTTATAAAAGTCACATGAATTGATGCCAGCAGCATCATGTATGCATGAATCAAGAAAAGAAACTTTCCAAATAAAGAATGATTGGTTGTTTAGCAAACTGTCAAATTTCCAAATGATGTTCTAACAGTGGGTACCCAGAACTCATAAACTCTGCTAAATTTGAAAATTGATTTGAGTGTGAAGCGAGAAAACCACCGGAAGTTGACAGTACCTTATTTAGTGATTCCAATTCCGAGCAAGGTTTCAGTAACTTGGCCAAAAGTGCTTTGCTTCCTAAAACATGTGGCTCCCCCAGCTCTTCAGCCGTAATTAGTTTGAAAATGGTTGTCAGCAGAAACCAATGCATTTTTTATATCACCCTCTCCTTATGAGGGAAGAAGTCCGCATCTCCCTCTGATTCCAAGATTGATGGAGGTGGTCCAGCTGTGCCCTACAAGCTTCTTCTTGGGAGGCAAGCTCCTCTGCCTCTTCCCAGGAGAGATGATCTCTACCATTCATGTAGCTTCCTCCAGAGCCAACTGCTGCTCAGTAATGAGGCCAACCTTCACAAAGTAGTTCTTTTCAAGTTCAAGCAAGGATGCTCTCTCCAATTCAATTTCCAAAAGCTGCTCCAATGCTGTTTCGACGGAACCCCGGATTTGAGATATTATCCCAAAGGCATCCATAACATCCGAATTCAGTGAAATCGCAGATTTCATTGCATCTAGAAGAACTTCAGTCATTTGGCTCACAAAGCTTTTACAGGAAAGTAAAGTGGTTTTGAATAAAGAAGCCCAGTTCGTTTCAGAATAACATCTTGCATGGTCTACATCTGTGTCCAAGCTAGGAATGTCCTTACCCAGATATTGCTGTAATTCGCTAATAAAACCAGGCACAAGTGTGCATTTCTCTACATGCTCCTCAAACTCACAGAAAAATAGTTCCATACCTGCCATCTGCATTTCTCCCTCCAGCAGAATTACTAAATATGTTGAATACCGTATGCTTAACCTCATTGTACAAGAAACTTACTGCTCTATTCAAAATAGACAGCACCTTATCCTTCTTGTCTTCCAGTTCTCCTGGAATCTTGGCATCCCTGGCCAAATCATGTTTCAATTGTCCAAGCTGGTTAGAAGAATCTTCTTTCCTCAAAAAACCAGCAACTTGCATGTACTTCAAAAAAGAAAACAGAAGACGATCATTGACTTTTGAATCGGTCTCTGAGCCAATAGAGTTAACCAGTTCAACACACTCTTGTTCAACTTTACCCATGTCTGTTGCATATTTTTTCACTTTAAAACAGAGGTCATCATGAACTTGTGCAAAAGATTCAAGGTTGTTTCCATGTGCTTTTGCAATAAGTTCAGCAGCTTGTTTTCTGGCAAGGGAGAGGAAATCAGAGGAAACAACATTTGAGGTTAGTTGCAAAACTTGCATCCAACCATGTACTGCGCTGGTTGTAGCATAATTTAGAGGTATAATTCTTTGCAAAGCCAACGAATACGCTTGTCTTCCAGTTATTGCAGATGAGAGTCCATGATCCAGCTCAGCTATGAGCTGAGAAACTTCCCTATCAATATCCTGGCATTGTGCTTGTGTGGGCTCAGGAACTATGGTCAGTGGGACTCCAGCAACCAGAACAGCAGATGTAAGAGACAAAGTGTCAGCCATGCTACTGAGCCTTGTGATGAAATTTATATCTGGAAGCAAGTTGCTCCTCAAAGCATCAAGGATCCTTCCATGTTGTTCCATCCATTTTGAGGCATCCTGATCCTTTTCAGCTATTACAGACTTTGCTTGAGTAAATTCTCGAGCTTGACGTTCATATGATACACATGTTTTCTCTGATTTAGAAGTTGCTTCAGCAACAATTGACTTTGCAGATGCCTCGTGCAGAATAAGACTGGATCTCTCTTGATCAGCTCGGTAAAAAAGACAGCAGAGGCAAGCTCATATTGATTTAGAACATCAGCAAACCTCTGGTACACATAGCCACAGATGGTAATAAAAATTCACAGCTCAGAATTAATTTGAATTCTTGCGCAGGAAAAAAAGAAAAGTATATGTAGTATGGGGCATTACCCCATTCCTTTACCTCAAGAGCAGATTCAACAGCAGGTAAGGTAGCCAATAAAAGATCATGATGCTCCTGCTCACAGTCAAAAGATGTCAAGATTAATATGTTGATTTAATTGTTAAACTATTGCAAGATAGAAAGAAAGCTAACTAAATCAGAGTGCAAAATTGCAATTACCATGATGAGTGTGAAATCTCACAGCAGGTTCAAGTTTTAGAATTATGCTACCAAAACATGTAATGAACCCCAAGCAATAAGGCTAGACATGAGCAAACAAGTCTAGGAAAATAAGAAATGTTTTTATTCAACAGATACAGGTAAGGTACATGTCACAATCGACCCAAAAGGCAACACTTCATTTTTTCTACAGTACAGAGAAGACGTCCAAGGCAAGGGATCATGGAAATTAAGTACCTGCAATGGGACACGAATTTCTTGCACTCGAGATGCAAACAAACTCAAGCTAACTACTAACTCCATGCCCTTTCTGTCTTGACCACCAATTGCTGCTTTATCATGAAAATCCTCTCGTGCCCATTCTACAAGTGGATCCCAAACAAACACCTCTAATAACATCAAGAGTACGTTCTTGTTTTCCCTCAGAACACCAAGAACTGCTTCACAATTTTCTCTGAAGGCACCTTCAATAACAGTCAAGCCTAAAGCAGCTTCAACAATTGGGGTAAGCCGGAAAGGAACAATTTCTGGAATCTTTAATCTTTTCCCTTTATCGAAGCAGACATTATAATCAATATGCACAATATCCCCACTGCAAAAGTCCACGAGAATGTTATCCAAATGCCTGTCACCAAGGCCTAGGATGTGGCCAACCATACTCATGGCTGCCACACTTCCAGAATACCTACAATTAGAGAACAAAATGGTAAGTTTAGTTCTGAGGAATGTGGGGATATAACCATGTTGTAAAAACAAAATGCCGAAAAAAAATTCCTGTAACAGAAATGATATCAGATTCTAACTTCCTTAATAGAACAGACAACTATGCAATCATATCCATTCTGCACATTATCCTGTGAAAACCAGATATTGGTTGAAGAACCAATTTCATCCGACAATAAAAGCCAGAGGCAAAAACAATCCAGGATAGTAATGGAAGCATCACAAAGATAGCTTGGTCGGAAAATGAAAGCAAATGACGGAATTGATAAGAATGGTTTCAAAGTGATCTTTAAGGACCGCAAAGTGCTATAACAATTGTGTAAGAGTTGGCCCAGCATAAAATAGTGTTATGGCGTCTACAACCCCATAAATAGTATCACAGCATTTGGAGCCTCACAAAGCTCATGCTTGTGCATGTAAAGCTTTCTAGAGAAGAAAAAGTGGAACATTTTTCAGTTCCTGAAGGATTACCTCCTCAATTTTGAGCTGAAGGCTTTGAACCCTTCACTAGCACACCAAAGTTCTTGATGAAGCAGCTGTGTAGGTACCTCCTTCATCAGATCCAGAAGAACTTTACGCTTTACATCATGAGGCCAGTCCCTCCGTGAAATGACTCTCCTAATGCCTTTCTCTTTAAGTGCTGGTATGATTTTACCATAAAACATGTCACTCGGCCGAGGAACAGATGAAGGCACAGAGTTTTTGGCACTGCCTGGGCCTATTGCTGAGAGCTGGGCAACTTGCACACGGTTTTGCCAATCCTTAAAGACACTGTATATGCCTATCACGTTACCAACCCACTGGATAAGACCTGCCCTACCACTGATTGGAGTCACAGAATAATAACGAATATCAAGAGAGTGTCTACGAGTAGCAGAAAATGAATGCAAAAAACCATTTATTGCTTGCAGAAGCTGCATTATCCTCGCATCAAGGCGCAAATCTTCTCGCCCCTTCAAAAGGTATGTGTATTTTTTACCATCTGAACCAAGTATAACAAGTTTCTTGGGTTTTGTCTTGGTTGACAAGACGGTCACGTGCTCAGAAAAAGAAGCAATTGTAACAATTCCCTGAAGTGTTGAAGATTTCTATCAGAATCGGATACTGCAATCTGCTTCTCAAGACCAGGCATTGGAACACCAGAAGATGACAACAAATCCAGTTGGGGAGCAACTTCTCCTAGAGATATTGATGACTTTCTCTGGTAGGATACCAATGACGAAGCAATTTCATCAAATGGCCACCATGTCTCCTAGTGCAGCAGCAGAAGCTGGAGGTATCTTAAATGCCAAAATGGCCGATCTCAGGCGTTGTCTATACTCCTCACACAACCATATTTCATGAGGTGTTTCAGGTTTTCTAGATGTTGAAGCCAGGCGATGTTCCAGGGCGACAACTATGGGGGCCATCATTGCCGAGTATTTGGCAGCATTAATCTTATTTTTTTCACTTTGACTTAAGGTAGAATTCTCTGCAATTCATGCAGCTTCCTCTTTCAGCAGATGTATGCGTCTCATCACATCTGAAAGATAATTAGTCAGGCAGCCACATAATGTGCACTGAAGGTTAAAGAGGAAAAGTAGCACAACAAAGTGAAAATCCATACTCATTCATGCAAATAACAAAGATTTTGGGATTATGCAACTACTTTGAAAGAATATATAATAACACTTGAAGAACAAACTATAATAAGCAAAAATAAACAGGTCAAAATCATACTGAATATGAAAACTCTTCTCCCTGCTTTACACACATTTAGGTTCCCATCATCACAGGTAGTTCATTCTTAAAAAGTATGCAGGTTATATACCATTTAATGTGATGACATATGAAACCTTTCTAACAGATCAGGTAAAATCAACTATGATACATCATGGAATCATAAAAAGCAGCGTTTAAGAATGGCACTGTGATACAAAAAGCTGAATGTTTTAAGCAAGGGTTACCAGCATGAAGATCTTGAAGTGTGCTGAGCCATAGCTCCTCCCAGAGAACAGTTACATTTCCAAGCTCATTTATCATTAGTTGGACATCGTGAACTAATCGAGGGTAAAGCTCTCTCTGCACGAGACAAAGTTCTGCTTTAACATACATATTCTTTTTTTAATACTCTACTAGAAACACCAGCGGCTCATGAAAAAAAGTTAGGGCAATCAGTGCAATAAGTCACAAAAATGGTAATAAGCTTCAGATAAGAATGAAACTTAAAAGTTTTAGCTTTAGATGTGAAATGAGACTGTCATGAAGTTTTCCTTTGAATTACTAATTTCATTAAAGTTCCTGAAATCCTCTCAGCTAATAGTTTTGTACACTGCCAAAATTATAGGGCTTATGAAGAAGTAATATGCAAACATATCCACATACAGCTGAAACTTATGAAAATAGTATTGAATTCTGCAGGCATAAAGAGGAGATAGATAGTGGCTGGTCAAGGAACTGGGAACCTTGAGCAGATTTTCCTGGGCAAAGGGAGGGATTTTGTTCAATAGTTTACTTAGTTCTACACCACCAAGCACAAGATTGGCTTTAAAACACTAGTTACCTATGCCTACAGCCTAGTACACATTTTTTTCCAGTTACCAAACTATTGAAAAATGCAAGTTGATATCACCAATAATGAACTAAGTGCACAACAATGTTAATCAAGTTAATGAAAAAGTTCCATTACCAAACAACCCAAAATGTGCTGAAGCTCATATGAAGGCTTCTCCTCATTAGCATTTACATCAACGAGAGTCGGGTACACTATGGACCAAGGAGATAATTTAGCTAACATCATGAGTAAGCCCTGCAGTTGTTTCCGGACCACTTGCTCTGGGTGAGAACTTATTCGTGCAAATAACTGGGGAGTGACTTCCTACAAAAAAAACAGAAGAATGTGTATGTTGTTGCATCAATAAAACAAGAGCAGTGACAAAATATCAAAACCATGAGTTTCCAACCTGCCAAGGTAACAAAGGAATTGTTGAGAGAGCAGGTTCAATTATATCTCCTAGCTCTACTGCATAATTCAGAAAAATGTGTAGGAAATACAAAGTTGCCCTCAGAGTATAACTCCCACTTTTTTGCTTTAATTGCTCGCTCTCTGAACCAGCTAACTGATAATCAGGAACCTTAGCTGATGAATATGTAAGGTATTGCATAAAACCATGAGCTGCATGACCAAAAAGAGAAACACGCCGCCTCCTTAGGGACCTCCAAACATTAACCAGATCATCAATAGTAGATGATAGGTCAGTTTCTTCCAGGTCACCATTTGCAAATAGCAAGGAAGTCCACAATTGAGATGCTAAAGTAACAGAAAGGGACTCCCCATTAGAGATTTCTGCACCAGGTGCACCAGCTACAGTTTCCATTATGTCCATTACTTGCTGCACCACAGGGGTATTATTTTTAGAATGTTGTACAGAATCGAGCCAACATTTCTGGTCTTCTCCATCGATGCCCCTCTGGCAAACACGCCAGACTATAGATTGAACTATTCCCCTCTCATCCTCAGTCAACTTGAACCTTTCAGGCAAAATTTCTGGAAGAAGTATAGAAGAGAAAGAGCATGAGTGGAGGGCAGTGCCACGTGGGGTAAAGAGAGAGTCTCCAGCTTGACAGAAACACCAGGAAGCATAAGAAATCCATGACTTGCCCATTGTGGAGCAGAGTTGTGTTGACAATTTTGTAGCAGTGCCCACCATTTCCTCAATAATAACTTGTGAGCTTGGTTTCTCAACAGTTAGCAAAGGTCCACCTCTACTATTGGAAGATACTTTATCAATATTAAAATCTTCATGCATCTTGAGAACAATATCTGCCAAACTCACATCTGGATAATCCAGTCGCAGCCATTTTGACAGTTTCAAACAGGCCTTTGTCTTCAAAACAGCATCATCTGAACCAGAAACTATAGATGAAGAAGAAACCATGTAAGGACGCACAAATGACCAAAGATTCGCAATTGCATCTTCAAACTTGTTTTCAGCATACATGAGCAAGAAGCACTCGTATTGCAAGTTTGCCAACAAGAAATCATGGCTTATCCCTTCAGAATGACTCAAAAATTGATCTCTCAGACAATTGTTTAGACGGTTTGCTAGCATTAGGTTACCCTGTTTACGTGATAAACTCGACAAACTCAAACAAAGCTTTAGTGTTGCTGGAGAAGTTGGGAAGCTGGTTCGATAAACATGGAGAACTTTCAACCATGAACTACAGTCTTGATGAATCCTATTTATTACAGAATTCATCGACTCAACAAATGAGATTAGCATTGACTGATACTGCTTGGAGTTGTCATGGATACCCTTAAGCTTCTGAGACAGAGCTTCTTCAATGGCAAAGATGCAGTGCAACTGAGTGGCAAATGGTGCAGCCTCTACCAAACCATCAAGTGGCAATACAGATAATATTTCCTCAAGCATTGACTTAGCTTTATTTACTTCATTGGGTACCTCATCTAACTTTCCCTCAACAAGAAACAACACCCCTTGTAAAAGCATTTGCTCACTCCTTTGCAAGGCCAGTTTAGGATCAAGTGTGAGTTCACTGCTACTTTTAGGAGTCAAATCCAGACATGCCCACGCTCCCTGAAAATCATTGTCATCAAAACATGCCAATGCCTGGATTGCATTAATTTCATTGCTTGTTGTAGTTAGTGCACCAGCATAGTTCTTCCCAGCATGTCTAGAACTAAGTGTCTGTAACTCTAAGAGCCAAGATTCCAGACACCTCCAATCAGACGCGCAATAGCAAACTGTATATTGTCAGAACCCATGGAGCTAAGTGAGTCCTCATTCTGTAGCAAGTGAATGAAGTGAGCAGCGGCTTTTTCATATTTTCCTTCAGCCTGGTATACCAGACCAGTGATCCATGCAAGAGGACCCAATGTTTCACCATGACTCAGAGACTGGCTCTCATCTGCGAGCAAGCAAGAAAATGTCATTGAAGCCCATTGTTGTAGACCAATCAAAGATTTTGATTCGTGATATTGAAAAGAGCCAACGTAATGTGTCGTAAAACCCTCATAACATCTCCAGAAAACCTATCCTTCATATTATGGAGGTTCTCGGATGCATGTGCTTTGGGCTTGTCCTTAAAAGAAGAAGCTGAAAGATTTTTCAGTTCCTGCAACCGCAGACTACAATACTGAATTGTAGCATCATGACATTGAAGTGCCAATCCCACATTCATCATTGGCTCACATATATGAGAAAACCACTCCTCACAGACCTTCCTGTTTGCTCGAAAGTACAGGCAACTCTGGTGTGTAGCAGATGGTAAAACGGCAGATCCTTCGTATGCATTATATACATTCTTCTTTAAGGCCTCAACAAAATCCAACAGCAACCTCATTGGCAACAAACGCGCACCAGAAGAGCCAATTATACTTAGGTTTCCATCATTTTGTTCAGTATCAAGCTGCAGTACATGCGCAATGTCTAACAGCATTCTTTCCAATGCTGCAAAAGTTTGTGTTGGCCCACCAAGATTAGTCCGAAGGCGGGTTGAAATACAAAATCTAGCCGCCTCATGTATAGCCCACAAACCACCAGCCAAGTTATTCACTGATGTCTTCATCCACTTTGATGTCCAACCACTGAGCATTAGCACCAAATTTGTGTTTCCTCAAGTTGACTAAGAGAAAGGTCCTTTGCAAACCTACAGCTATGAATCAGCAGCCGAATCCAAGAAAGAGGCACCTTCCATCGTTGTGAAATATAGCTCAAAATGAAAACAAGCTGCTGTGACTGAACCTGCTGCGGTAGCTGCTTCCAGTGCAAGTTAGAATTAGTTCCTGAGAGAAGGGCACGGGACCTACATGGGATGAATGCTTGACAGTCACTCAAGCTGCATGCATAAATTGTTGTAGGCAACACATGTGAAAGAAGTCTAACAAATGAATTTTTTATATCAACATCTGGATCACCAAGTTTCTCTAAAACTACTTCCGACACGGGATAAAAGCAAACAGGATCTATGAGTCTTGCCTGCAACAGCACCTCTAAAACTAATGCAGCATGTAACCTCACTTTGCGCTCCCCATCAGATGCAGCATAAAAAATTGAGAGTAAAATGTTGCCTATGCTTCCTATAAATCCAAATGCAAAACAGTTTTGGAATTTATATTCTCATAAAGGGCAATAGGATTCTCGGAGAATCTTTGGATCCATTCCAGGGCTATTAATTTAACTGCAAGAGGGGAAGAAACATGTAATGCTTTGACAATAAACACACTGTACTTCCTCATATGCTCATCAATCAAAGTAGAAAGACCATCTCTGAGAGTGTTAAGATCAACTTTTTCAGCAGTTACACTAGCATCCTCAAAGGATTTCTTGACAGTCTGATTCCTCATGGAGCATCTGCTCAAGAATTCAACTGCAGTTAGCCTCTGCATTGTCTTGATAACATTGACTTGCAACTCAACATATGCCTGGATAGGTAGACTGAAAGGATCTAACTTCTCAATAAAAAATTAGACCAATTTTTCTGACCTTTTCAGATAAATGGCAGCAGTTTCTGGTTGGTAGATTAGACTGTCATCCCCATTAAAGGAAATACAAACTAGCAAGCCTTTCAAATAAAATTTCATTAGTGCAAACAACTAATTTCATTAGTGCAAACAACTCAAATTTTGAATAGGATTTAGAATCTGTAATGCAACTAACTTCATCCCCAACAGCCAAACCTTTTTGAAGCATACCCATTAAGAACTCCAACTCTTCAATCAGCAAATTCAATGCCTATTGAACAACTCATTTCCAAACTTTGAATAAGATATCAACCACAAGAGGGTAAAACGCAGAGAAACTTTCACCAAATATCTCGGCCAAGAGAGTCAAGCACTTCACAAATCTGAACTCCATTTTGACCACCCAAATTTCCTCCCAACCATCAATAAGCATCCCAACAGAAAAGGCAGCATCTTGCCAAGAGATTCACTTATCTGTTCAAGTAGGTTCATCTCCAGCAACCCAGAAGCAGTGGACTGCAACACTGTTGAAAAACAAGAAAGCAAAGCCAGCAATCTTCGAAATTGTGGTGGGGTTCCATGGCTACTATCCTGAAGCAACACATCCATATCGCCCAGAAACTTCGACAACAATCCTAGAGAAAGCTGCAAATTCCCCACCCAATGCTTCTGAAACTGCAGGAAACTGTCCATACTAACATGCCTATCTGATTCGCCAAGATCCGGTACAAGCACCCACCCAAGAAGCACATCAACAATGTCAAGGAAATGTGGTTGAAAAACCCTTGAGAACTTCAACGAAATCAAGGTCAAGACACCCAGAATTCTGTGTAACAAAATCAAGGAGGTTCTCTCATCCTCCAAAAGTTCTTGGCACGCTTTAAGAATTGGCAAGACATATCTCTCAATCCCTACTGGATCACCAACACTAAGAAACTCACGTAAAGCTTCCACCTTGAGTTCTGTGCTCCATCACTTGCACTGATGTTTGTAAGCAATGGCAAACTCCACGCAATGAACCGATCAACTATACTTCCAACCATGACATGATTATGCCTCCCATTTGGGATTGACTACACGACACCACATAATGCCCCATAAGCAGTTGCTGCAGACTGCCTAACCACAAATGACCTACGCCAAGAATTCATAATTAAGGAAATTAAGCTAAAAATAAAACTTCCTAGAACAAATTACCACTGTTAAGCATCAGCAACGTAAATTCATTCTAAGTCATGACTACATAATCTAGCATCAGAATGATTCATGAATATAAAAATATAAAGTCAGATTCATAAATTGAAACGACTAATTACAGCAGAATCCATGCGAATATGCTGTGCGGCGCGGCCTATGGATTTGGGTTGGTAGGGCATTTGTCGTTTTGGGTTCATGGTTGGTGCCGGTGGTGGCTAGTAGAAACTGACTTCTGTTTGTGGCGCTCTTAACTTAGCTTTTCATTCAGAAGCAAATCCTTTTGCATCTGAAAGTATGAGTTGGGCCCGAAAGTGAACAAGCCATCACTACAAGAAGCCCAAATCATAAAGGACACGAGACTCTGGCCAAAAACAGAAAGCATACAGCCATGGTCACTGCACCACCCACCTCACAGTCTTCCTAATAGCCCTCATCTGGTTTATACTTTAGTGTAGCAGTTTTTAATATTTTTTTCTCCAATCTCTCGAGATATCATCTCTAACCATTTTGGAAATGAGATTAATTTCATTCGAACATGGTCAAGTTTTAAAACAAGTGACTTGCATCATGATTTTCTTCATTCCATCTGGGCTAAGGAGACGACAATGATGCTCAATTATTCGTTCCAAGGACACCTTCATAAGATCATTGATTAACTTAGACATCAAGCATTATAAGGTATCGTCAACAACAAGCCTTCATGCTCGTTCACTACTTTTCCAAAAAGGAAAAGACATGTACATTCTCCAATCCATCAAACTCTCAAATGTAATGAACCTAATCTAACACACAACTGAAAGATCCTTCGCTGATAATATGTCGCAATGCGGATGAATCTTTAGAGCTCTTAGTGGTTAACAATCTCAGAGCAATAAATTGAAGCTGATATCAGAAACACAACAAGGAATTGCACACGGTTTAAATTTCAGCAACCTTCACAACAACTTCAAGTGCTAAACATCAGGCAAATGAAGGGATCTTACAAGGAATAACATTTACAAAAGACAAGACAAAAAACTGAACAAGAGGAATTCATAATTGCATTCCCTTCTCTCTTTTTTTCAAGCAAAACCAGAAAGATTATTATGATGATGCAAAATGTTTGCGGCACGCATCAGCCAACATAATACCCAACTTAACCTGAGATTCAGTAGTTAGGTGAAGATTATCCTCTTTGAGAGCCAATCCTTTTGCATCTACACACACAACATTCGGAAGATTTATCGCCAGCTGGGCTTCCCTCACTCTCTCCAAATACCTAACATCCCCTGATATATAATCGCTACCTACATAACACAAATTTCTACTTGAATCAACACACCAAGCAAAAAAATCTAGGGTATACATACCCAACTTCAAACAGACCAAATCAATCACAATGTCAAAGCCTAATGCAGAAACCGAGCACGAGCAGATTGCAATACTGCATCTACCAATCAAGCTATTCTGATTAATATGGACTTTGAAAACACATCAGACATATTTATGAACACAGAACATGACCATGTGCAGAATTGTGTTTCAATCCATAGATTTCACGACCCATATAATGTGGTAAATAAGTTCCGTTTATAGACAAATCCAGCCCTGTTGTGTCCAATGCGGTGACTAATCACAAGAATGGGATACCCAGAGAGCATTAATCAATCAAATTATCCAGCTGTAGACAAAGTATTAGAAAGCAGTTAATTGTAACCCATCTCTACTTCATTAGATCAAGAATTGCAGAATTTTTTTAGTAGAAGATTAGTAGCAAACTAACCTGGATGATGGAAGAGAAGGAAAACCAAGATCCTCCCTCACATTTTGAATGAGTTTCTCCATATTCCCCTGTTACGCATCAACATCATATTGAGTCGACGTGTCACTCTCTCCTTGGTACCAGAACATAGCCTCTTGATCATCGTCTCGTACAACTCCTCCCCACGCGCCCATTCCTTAATCGCCGTACATTTATGGTTTTCTTTGCCCTTACTAGATAAACAACTAATATTATCTGAGTATTCTGAGTTTTAAAAAAGATGATTCTCTCTTTGTAATCATGTACTCCAAGATCCTTATTGATTTGGTCTCTTTTCTCATTTTTATCTAGATTTAGATCCCTCCACTACTCAACGCCTATTAATTCAGCTCCTACCTCTAACTATGTGCATACGCGGCATTTTTTACATTATTTTGGTTGACGTGACACTCCAAATAAATTGTCAACTCATTTTTTTAAGAGTTTAAAAGATACAAGAAAACGTTTAAAATTTTTAAAATATATTCAGAAATTTCAAAATTTCGAAACAATTCAAGAAAAAATAAAATAATTTGAAAACTAATAGTGTTTTATTTTAAAATTATGAATAATTTTAAATATAAAAAATACAAAAAATTATTATAACATTTATTTTCTGTTAAAAGAAGTCCAGGAAAAAGTTTAAAAATTCAAACAAATAAGGAAAGAATTTAGAAAATTTATAACTTTTTTTAAGAGTTTAAAAATATATTTAAATTGAAAAATAGGAAAAAAAACAGAAAAAAGAAAATGAAAAATAACATTTATTTATACGGTGTCGTGTACCAAACCTAGTAGAAGTCAGTGTTGGTGTTGGTATTGGAATTGGATTAGAATTAGGTAGGGATGGCAATGGATACTCATAGGCTCTGTTTGGCGTTCCAGTTCAGGCTGGAAATGGTCAGTGGGAAAATGTTCAGTAGGGAAACGACATTTGGGAAACGGAGTGTGCTGTTTGGTAACAAAATTGTAAAAGTTCAGTGGGATACCTGAGGTGTTTGGTAAAACAGTTTTCCAAAACTATGGTTTGGATGTAAAATGACCATAAAGGGCATAATTCATTTTAAGTGTTATAATTAACTTTTTTATTATCTTTATATATTTTTTAATCATTTTATTTATAATCTAACATCTAATAATATTTATCTATATACCATAAATAAATTAAACTTATTTAAATCATAAATAAAGTAAAATTTATTAATACCATAAAATTAAAATTTTGAGTACTTTGAAATTGCATAGTTGACTACTCTTAATTTTTGTAAACATTAGTTCATTAATTGATGCCAAACAATTTTGATAAAAGAAGTTGATAAAAAATATTCAATCGTAATAATAGATCGTATAAGTTCTAGCATCAAGAACTAATGTTTGGTAAAAGTAAATGCATAAAAAACATGTCAACCCTACGAAAGAATTGTGCTGCAATTAAAAAGTGAAATCCACCATAGTAACAACAAAAAATCGACCCTCGTCTGTGATAAACGGCCTAGAGGGGGGGTGAATAGCCGATTTAAATTTCTGCACAAGATAAGAGAAGAATAGCAAACACACGGTGTATAGTGGTTCCAATTCACAACCGAATTGTACTCCACTACCTAAGAGTTCCCCCCTTAGGATTTTTGAATGCAAACCTTTGCTATTCCTTGAGCTTTTCTTGGTTCAGCTCTCAACCTTACAACCTATGGTTTTTCCGGGCTCAACCACAACCTAACAAGTAGTTTTCAAGGGCTCAACTACAACCTATGGTTTTTCCAGGGCTCAACCACAAACCTAAGCTCTCTTTCAATGGGATGAGAACACTACCCTTTACCCAAAAGTGTTAGGTACACTTTTCAAACCTTAACAAAGAATTTGTATAAATTTGCAACAAACAAATTGTTGTACAATATATAAATATATGAGCACAATCAACACCAATTTAAATGAACAATTTACCTCAAGAATAAACCTGAAAACAAGTTTGACAAAGTGACGCAAGAAGATATGAAATCGTTGAATATGCTTGCGTTTGTAAAATCTGATTTGTGTAAGCTTGTAAAATGTGATTTTTGTGTATAGAGGTTTCTTGAGGTTAATCTCTTGTTTTAATCTGTTCTTATTCTTTCTTGTTATGTTCTAACTCATCTAAGATGAGTATATATAGTGTAGAGACAAGAGAGGCACGAACAAGAGAGTATGGAGACAAAAATGACCGTTTTTAGTGGACAAAATAAGCTATTGGAGCTTGCTGGTGCTTACCGTGATCACGTTAAGCCCTTACCGTGAGCTACGGTAGCCACTGGAAATAATTGGCCATTTGACACAATCCTTAGCGTGATCACGGTAAGAGCTTACCGTGATCACGGTAAGAGCTTACCGTGATTACGCTAAGAGAAAAATGCTTAGCGTGATCACGCTAAGCCCTTACCGTGATTCACGGTAAGCACTGTTTTAAATTCCATACGTTTTTCAAAATACATTTTTTCAAAACTTGTCTTTGTATAAAACCTTTTGACACTATTTCTTGAGGTAATTGAACATTAAACAAGTGTTAGAATGTGTCATACTTACATTTTTAAGTTCATTTACACTTGATCTTGAAGCTTGCGATATATTTGAATTGTTGCTCGATTGTTGTCACATTCGCAAACTAAAATACCATTCAACTTGAAATTGCATTAGTAAACTAATTTATTTGTATGTCATTGAATCATCAAAATAAGAGTGATGTTCGCTTTGGGCTAACAATCTCCCCCTTTTTTATGATGACAAACACAAATAAATTCAAAATGAATTAAACTTGCAATTTAAGTTAAAACAAATAAATGAGAGCAAAAATACATGTATGCTCTTCTTATGACTTTGTCATATATGCTCCCCCTATAGATTTGCATAAAGAGCTTTAATGCTCCCCCTACATAAAACGTTAGTTTCACATGGAACATGACAAATGAAAATAAATTGCTCCCAATTAGCCATTTCAATTGCTACCAATTAAAGCATTATCAATCTCCCCTTTGTCAAACATTTCTAACATTTCTTCCCTTGAAGATTATCATATCTCCCCCTTAATATTAAACTCCCCATTAATATTAAGCATTTCTCCTAAAATTATCTCCCCTATTTCAATCTCACAATTATCTCCCCCTTTGCTAATCAAATTTCACAATTATCTCCCCTTTTGTCATCAACAAAAAGAAAGGGCATCATACACACAAACAATCATAAAATGGCAATATGAAAATAATTATCTAATCCAGTTATTAGTGCACATATAATCACAAAACAAATAGCACATCACAAGTAGATTAGCAAAACGAGAATCAAACATCATACTGCACGTCACAAATATTTGAGCAAATACCAATTTGATCATAAAACATACTACATATCATAAATATCAAAGATCCAAAAACTATCAAAGTCAAGTCAGACTACATGGCATATCAAAAGACTTAAAATACTAAATACTATCAAAGCTGACATATAAACATATCACTGAGGTGGAGGAGGAGGAGGAAGTCGATCCAAAATGGCCTGTAGCTTGGCGTCGATGCTGGCATCTCTTGCAGCCTGTCTTGCATCAAGTTGACCAAGTCGAATACCTGGCGTCGATGCTAGCATCTCTTGCAGCCTGTCTTGCATCAAGTTGACCAAGCCGAATACCAAGGTGATGCATAGATGTCTGAAGATCAGCAACATCAGAGGAGAGGTCTACCATTTGCTCCCTCAAAACAGTAATATCCATATAATCTTCATCTTCTTCATCATCACCATCATCTTCATCAAATTCCTCTTCATCCAAATCAGCTTCATCATCCATAGGTGCACTTGTACCAGCTTGAGAAGACATATTCTCTGCAGGTGGCTCATCAACCCCATCATCATCCTCATCGGGAAGAACTCTAGCAACCTCATATCGTTTTCCCAAGGACTTACGATTGTTATACGCAAGCCTTCCATTAACATCAATGCAAAGCATCAACCGGGAAGTGATATGATTCAAATCAAACAATACACAATCATTGTGCACGCGAATTAAATTCAAGATTAGGAACAACTCCTCTAGATACAAATGAGCACAAACCCTCATTAGCCACACCCAGAATTCTACAAATCCTTTCTAGATTAACACGAATGGTTTTGCCAAAAATACGAGAGGTAATAACACAATGCTCAGCATTCCTAATGTTCTTAAAGGATTCTAAGTTCGCATAAAATGTTCTCACAAGCACAAGACTATAGAACCTAGTCAAAATAACAACCTTAGTCCATCCTTGAGCATTCACAAGCTTAGGCAAATCACAAGGAATAAAATTCTTGAAATTAAAGACATGTGGCCTAATCATACAAGCCGACTTAAGAGATTCTTGAAAATTCTCACAGGCATCAGTATTAACAAAGAACTTGGCATCAAAGTCAGCCGGAGGAAAATAGAAGTAAGGATTACCCGCGACCAAAGCAAATAAATCGGGTTCCATGGAGGAAGAAGAAGCGGCATCACTTTTCCGACTCTTTGAAGACGGTTTCTTTGGTGTATTAGTCCTAGCACGCTTAGAAGAGGATCCTTTGGCCATATTGAGTGGAGATAAAGAGGATTTTGGAGTAAAAAATGGATTTTGGGAGTTAGGGTTCCAAAATGGGGATTTTATGGGTTATGGAGATTGAGCGATTAATCCTTAAAATTGACACATGAGTTTTGTTTAGGATTGAATGAGGAGTGTTTAGCTAAATTTTGGCTGGATTTCGTCGTGATTTGAGCAAGAAATCGAAGAAGTCGAATTTTGGAGAAGGAGAGGGAAAATGGTCGGGCTAGAGGAGAGAGAAAAAGTCTGGAAAGTGAGGAAGAAGACGTGAACAGTGAATATTATATACTTGGTAGCATCGTAATTAAACAATAATAGAAAGGGTATTTTTGTCCAAAAATTTGCTTAACCCTCCATCCCGCAATCTCTATTTTTCCTGGTTGCTCCACTGGTCCAATTTGGGTCATTCCCAAAATGGAGAAAATGCTGGATTTGGAGTCCAATATTTTCAATTTCATCTCCAAAACTGGTGTTTACCAAACACCCTTTTTTCAATTTCAGTTTGGGAATGCTGGTTTCGGTACCGAAACCAGACTCCCAAACACAGCCATACTCGCATATCCGCTCATAACCATACCCGTAATTGCGGGTATGGATAATACCCCGCATTTATAATTGCGGGTATGAGTATATCCATACCCGCAACATACCCGCAAAATGTCTCTCTCCTTTCTCCTCTCTTTCTCATCTTTTTTTATTTTTCTCTCGTAATAAAAACTCAATCTCTTCCTTAATGCTTGAACAAAATAAATTAAAAATTACAAAAACATAATCTACATCTTAAAATGAGTAATTACATATCCACTTTTCATATTTTTCTTAATCTTTTATAAATGGGTTTTTTCTTAATCAAATTGTTTAAATATATTTTGAATTAATTTAGAAGTTTATTAAGTGAAATAATTAATAAGTATAAATGAGTTTTTTTAATCAAATTATTTAAATATATTTTGAATTAATTTAGAAATTTATTAAGTGAAATAATTAATAAGTAAATGTAATTGGATATCCATTACATATCTAATTAGATAATGGGTATAGTGGGTATGGATAATAATGGATATTTAATTGCGGGTATGAGTGGATATTTATCCATACCCGCTCATACCCGCATAATTATCATCCCTAGAATTAGGTTTACAACTCAAACCTACTACAGGCTCTTCTTTCTAGGTAAATTATAGGTTTGATTTATAGTGGGGGAAAATAATATATGTTGTCAAAATAAAATTTGGATTTGTAATTTTTTTTTAAATCAAAATTTGAATTTGTATTTTAAAAAAATAAATAAAATATAATTAGTTAAAAAAAGAGAGGGAAAAACACCATAAATTTAATGAAAATTTTCGTGTGAAAAGATAAAAGAACATTTCCAATTCCTTCCATCAATGTCTTCAGTTTTTTAGTTTCGCGTATTCATCTACTCATCCTTACGCTATTCAGTCTAAATGAACACTATCCCTTTGTTAACGACAAGCTTTTAACGGGAGACTGTGATATATTTGATGGTTTCAATCCTCTTGAAACCCTAATTAATTTGGGCATCGTCCTCTTCCACTTTTGGGCATCGTCATAGACGAATCTTTTTCTCTCTTTCTTGAGAATAGTCATAGACGAATCCAATTGCAATTGAGTAGGGTGTGACTAAGCCGTGTGACTAACATTATATAAACTATTGGATGGATTCTTATGGAAGAAAAATGTTACCGGAATATATATACAAAATGTGTAATTATTTCGAGTCATTTCTCTACCTATATATTTTTCCTAAATCCGAAATTAAAAATTAATTTTCTTTAATTTTTATTCACTTTTATAGGTATTTAGTTATGTTTTTTTTACTATAATATTTAATAGATTTATTTCATATAACCACGCAACGCTTAGATTAATTATTTGTACCATTTATATTTGATATAATTAAGATGCTAATTTCTTGATTTATAATAATGTCAGTGTGTACTGCATAATTACTCATTTAATTTGTACTTACTTTCAGAGAAGTTGGAAAAACAACTGAAATCCGCCGGAACTAATAGCTAGGGTGAAATCTAAAATTAACCTTTGTACTTATCTGTTCAATTTACTCCTAAGTCCTAACCGAACCTTATTTCTCGATCAATTCAATCATATAACATATCTGATATAGTACCAGCTATCATTTCTTGGATTTTTCCGACAAATTTAGTGAAATGGTTGTGGCAAGTAGTCCTTGCCAGTTGCCACCACACACTACTTACATCTGCTTTTTGGCTATCATATGTTTTATGTTTATATATAGACCGGCCGGCGGGGGAATCCAGGAGCTGCTTTTTGGCTATCATCTATTTTACAACACGAATTAAATCAAATTGTAAGGAATATATTATTACTATCACAAAAAGGATTCGTCACCCTCCATCAACGTTAACCGCAACAACCTGGTCTAGAATCAGCATCTGTCTCGGGGGAGAGAATCGCCCGGCAAACCGGGCAGGTCACGTGACGAGCGAGCCACGTATCGATACACTGCTGATGGAACATGTGGTTGCACTTAGGCAGCAAACGCAGCGTTTCCTCCTCTTCAAACTCACCCAAGCAGACCGCACACTCCACCATCATAACTCCTCTTCCGATTTCTAAGTCCTTCACCTCGGAGTACTCGAACAATGGAAAAGCCTCGATTTCCGTAGGATCAAGGCCAAACTGCAGCTGCTGGAGAACCGGTGGGTGGTGGATATGCTCACCCGAGAGAAAGAAGTTAGGACAAAAACGGAGGATGATGATGAAGAGTCCGATGGCAAAGACGGCGGGGATGACAGCTGGGAGTGTGGCTAAGACGGCGGAGATGACAGCTCGGCGTATGGGACCCATTATACACTATATGTAAAACGCTTTTATTTCTTAAATAAGGGTCCTGGAAATTTTTCGGCGGAGGGGAATTTAAATGACTATAATGGGAGAATTCAATTTTTTTTCAACAATAGGAAGGATTAAAGTATAAAAAATAAAATGAGGTTTATTCTTTCTATCTATAGTATAAGATTTCTACATGCATGCTCATCACCAAACCACCTTTGTGCTTCCAATTAATCCGCAACAATATATGGACATGTGTCGTGAGCGCTCTTTGCGACTCGTTTATTGAGCTTCCCTCGTTGGTACAAGCGGAGGTCTTTATATGTCCATTGTTTCAATCATTTAAATGGCATTTACCCATATATTTAAATATTTTATTTAATTACTCTCATATACTCCCTTTGGTTCTAAATAAACGTCGTTTTAGGATTTGCTTTTACTGTAGCTTTTACTTGTATTTTTAGTGTTAAACCTATTGAATATTAGGATGCGAAGAAGTCATTTATTTAGAACCAGAGGGAGTATTAATTGTTGTTTAACTACTTCTATATATATTCACGCATGTTTTTATGCTACTTATTTCTTTCTTGCGTGAGAGAAAGCTTGTCATTAGTTGTAACCATATTATAACATGTCATATCAGAAACGTGTGATAAAGTGGCACAAGTCATGTTATCATGTTAATTTTAAATGATAACGTGTCATACGCCGCATATCACCACATATTACATCATTACATCCTGCCACGTGATTATGTGTCACTTAACAATTGGTGTTTTAATGCTAACGTCACTAGACCAAAAAAAAGACCAAGAGTCTGTTTTGCACCCAATTTTTGTGGGTAATAGCAAATTTACCTCAAACATTTGCATAATACCAAAATAGCATTGGTTCCGTTTACCCTCATTTTTTCTCCGTTAGTCCAAATAATATCTAGACACCTAACTTTTCAAATAGGTTTGACTAATAATATTATAATTAGGGGTGCCCAAAATTTCCGAGACCCGAATTTCGGATTTTTCCAACCCGAATTTTTCAATTTCGGAATCGGAAATTCAGGTTCGGGTATAAGATACCCGAAATTTTAATTCGAGTCGGAACGGGATGGAATTTGAAAAATTCGAGTACCCGAAATACCCGAATTTTTCATACATAAAACGGATTCGTTTTATGTATAGCCAAAAAATAACCTAACTCATTCTCCACCTCTTTCGATTTCAATTCACTCATTCTCTCTTCCCGAACAGCGAACACACACACAGAACTTCTCCTCCCGATCAAACGCAGCACCGCCGTTGGTAGGCCCGGCCCATTGCTGCTCCGAAGGTGCTGTGCTGCCGTCGCCGTGCTCCGTTGCTACTGTCTACTGTTCTTGGTTACTGGAGGAAGAAGATGCTTGATTGTGATTCTGGAATGCATAATTGTGATTCTAATTTTATTGCTTCCATGTGCTATAATATTTCCGATTTCCGAGAATGTGTACATAATTGTGATTCTAATTTTGGGCACCACTATATTCATGTGCTTTAATTAATTAATTGTTGATCGTGTGGGGTTTATTTAATTAATTGTTAGTTTGGTTATGGAGTAATTAATTGTTAGTTTGTATAGGGGTTTAATTAAATGTTTGTTGCAGATTTGGTTGGAGGAAGAAGATGAACAGTGGGTTGGAGGAAGAAGGAGTTGCGTGAAAGTTGATAATTTTGGAAAAATTCGGAAAACTCGGGTATTTCGAAATTTCGGAAATTATGAATTCGGAAATTCGAGTTCAGAAGCATTTTAATTCGGTTCGGAACGGGATGGAAAATTCAAATTTTGAAATTTTAAATTTCTCAAAATTTGGAAATTCGGAATAACCGAATAGGCACCCCTTTATAGTACTATTGGACCTCTATTAGTTATTTTTTTGGTCTTCAGATTAATATAAATATATGAAAATTCAAGGTTAATTAGTGTGAATGCATGTTTACTAGGGGTGTTCATCGGTATTACCGAATTACCGAACTACCGAACTTTTGAAGTTCGGTATTACCGAAGTTTCTAAAAACCATACCGAACCGAATTCCAAATAACCCATACCGAAACCGAATTTCCGAATTAAAATTTCGATTTACCGAAATTTCTTCCAATTCTCTACCAAATGTCAATTAAACATACAAACTAAGAAATCAATTTTCTGCCAAGTAAATCCAAATTAAACATACAAATTATAGAAATCAATCTTCTGCCAATCCAAGTAAATCCAAATTAAACATGCAATCCAAGTGGCTTGTAGTGATCTGTATCGCTCATCATTAAAAAATGTGCACACTGATTGCAGTAGCTTGTAGCGATCTGTATCGCTCATCATTAAAAAATACAACCAACAACACTGATTGCATAGCAATTCTAATGACTTTCAAATTAACTCATTCAATAAACTTCTTGTTTAATTCTATTAACTCATTCAATAAACTTCTTTTTTAATTCTACGGCAACCCATAGAACTTCTTGTTTAATTCTACAATCCAAACAGCAACCCATAGAACAAGATTTCCAAAATTACCCGTCAAGCTAAATTACTCACTTGGCAACCGCGGAGGATTGGTATCGACGAGTGGTCGTCGGACTGGCGAGTGGAGGTGGCAATCGGGATTTGAGAGAGAAGAGAGAGTCGATGGAGATTTGAGACAACGCGATTTGAGAGAGAGAGAAAGGTGAATCGTCGATAGAGGCTGGCGATCGGCATGTGGACCGGAGGAGGCGAGGCGAATCTGACGATCGGGATTTGATTTGAGAGAGGAGAGAGAGAGCAAGAGAGGTGAGTTGTGTAAGAATGAATAACTGAACTGGACATGGGCCAAAGGCCTAATAGTAATGGCCTTAATTCATTAGACAAAAATTTCAGTAAGTTCGGTTAACCGAACTTCCCAATTTTGATACCGTACCGAACCGAACTTAAAGTTCGGTAATCATCTACCGATACCGAAGTTACCGATACCGAAATTACCGAACCGAAATTGCAAAAAATTCGGTTCGGAAATTCGGTACGGTTTTTGGTAATTTTGCACACCTACCACTCCATTGATGCCAGACTCAACGTCCACGCCATTGAAGTTTCTGGCCAGTGGAATGACGTGCTCACCGACTTTTTCTCCCTGTTCCAGCCAAGATCGCTCTGGAAAATAAGGGAGACTGACATTAACAACTCTATTCACAGGATCAGGTATACACCATCAGATGGAATACACACTCAATTGTACTCTGTACATGCTCCATTAACAAAAGAGAAACGATCAGAGTTCACTTACCTTTTTGTAGGATAATTACTCCTGAAGCATCAAATCCATCAGCATCATCTGCCTCAGTTTGCAATTTAAATCTCTTCCAGCTCCCAAAGAAACCAATTACACGGTCAAAGAAATTGCTTGCAAGCAACAGGGTATATAACCATGATAAGTGGATATAGTCTGTTGAAATTCTCTCCGAAGAAAGCAACCGCAGTATCAATTTTCACCATGCGCTGAAATTAGAGCATTACCACACCAGGTACCAGTCAGCTTATGATAGCAAGAGAAAGCCCTATAGAAACTCCAATACATCACAATGAGGAAAATTTATTATGTTCCGTGAGGTTTTCGTTTTGTTAGGTGTAATCCCTTACTTCATGTAAACTGCAAGTGACCATCTTAAAAGAGTACGTTTGTTTGGGTGGGAATTTTTTCACTAAATTGTTTCTCACACCTTTGCCTTCTAACATAATGAATGTGCCACTATAGCCATTCCTTCTCACATGAAACCAGATATTCTAAACCTGGTCTCACACTGATCTTACACAAACTATGCATCCAAAAATAAATGTTAAAAACAAGGCATGAATGGGAAGATATGAACCACAAGCAAACAAGTCAGGCCTAACCCAAAAAAAATAAGAACTTGGAGTTGAATGAGAAACTATATTAAATCATAGAAGGAAGCACAAAGATATACAGTCAAACATCAAACATCAGACATCACTTTCTCTAACTTCCCTAATTTCAAGATGCGACATCCTTCAACAATTGTTTACAACTACTTTAATTAACATATTAAAAAAGCAGAAACAAGCTTTTACCTCCTCAAATATAGTTTTCTTGGGAGAAAGATTAATTAGGTTGAGAAAGTTGTATGAAATTGCAGGAGCATATCGAGCAACCATCCTGAGAGAGGTCATAAACACAACAAGATGAGCACTGGTTTCTCTGTCAAATAGAAGAAAAAATGTGAGAATGCAGATCAGGGGGAGCTTACGAGCATATCATGAGCAAGCTGACTGAGCTTGTCTGCCTGGGTGTGAATGAGTAAAACATCAGCATTCCGATCTTGAACAAGGAGAAATATGTGGCAACACACATATATATCAAAGGTATAAAAGCCAACACCCGGTAAACAAAAGCAGAAAATTATGATCATGGAAGGCTTACTACAATATGTACACATCCGTGCGATGATATCAATAGAATTACTTCTCAAAAAAAACCTACCTGCACTAAGACCTCTTGATTGCCCACGGAGTTTACAAGGATTGAAAAAAGTGAGAGATCAATTCTTTTAGGTAGCAGAGTTGCCTCTGCCAAAAGAATTGCCACAGATATGGTACAAAGAATGACAGCCAGTAACTTCTCAAGTTGCTTTGTTAGGATGCACCGCCAAAGATATTCTGCAAGAAGTCACCATCTTTTTCAGAAGGACAGTTACAAGGCTTTGCCACTAACACAAAACCACCATATTAAATTTCAGCCAAACATAAATTTTCTCTTTGATTGATTTGATGCCCTAGTTCGTTTCTTTTAATGCTTCTCATATAATTTTCTCAAGAAGACCTGCCACGGCCAATGGAGATCGCAGTATATCATGGGAAGCTCCCTTGAGAAATACATCGAACAGAAACCCAAAGAAAGGAAGGAACATAATGTACCATCTGAACCGATAATAATGAATAGAATACAAAACATGGAGGAAGTATCTGGTAAATGGATCTGAAGGTTACCCATTGTATCAAGGAGGGAACCCCACTTCCGGTTCGAGTAGGTCTGAAGCTTGAAATGTATTTCCTAACATAACAGCACGAGAATGTCTAAGATTCAAGGAAAGCACAAAAAGTAAAATACTACATAGAAACTGAAACAAAAATAAGGAGGCACAATCAGGACCGAACCATCCAGTTGAACTCCGACGTTCATGATTTTTAATAGCATCTTCCAATTCAAGGGCTTCCAGGACATAAGTCATGTATTCACTGCACAACTGATAAAAAGTTAGATAAAGGCAGCTGCCTATAAAAACTATTCATGGAACCAAAATGGAAATATTGGGGCCATGTTTGAAATGACAACTTCCATACAAAATTCTCTCCAAACATAAACCATAACTTTGCTAGAAATTGAAGAAAAAAAACAGCATGACACAAGACTACCACCCTTCAAGTCAACATATAAGATGACACTTGAATCCTAAAGTCGAAAGACACAAATCAAGATCATCGCATACCAAAATTATTATGATAAAAAAAGTGAGCCAAATGATCATCAGAAAAACAAATGTTGTCAAAACTGAAGATTAGAGCTTCACCAATCCCCACGAAAAAAATTCCTAAAGGGCTTTTCCCACAAGAAGCTACCAAGAATAGGAGGTTCACACCAGGAAACAGAATCCATGTAATTTTTTTACAGTAATTTTGAAACAAAATAACCGAAACAACATAAGAACTTGGAAGCGAATTTTCTCCAAAAACTCATGTAAGAGGAGTAAGACACTGAACAACAGTCTTTTATGTGTCAGCTCAGGTGTCTTTGAGCCAGTACATGCGTGTGTGAGAGTCAAATAGTGAGCGCGCAAGAGTATGTGCATCTTAAGATGCTATACATATTAAGTGTTAGCAATAAGTTTACCTTCTATAATGATAATATGCCTCTCGAGCTCCTCAAAGATGATGTCTAAGTTGATTTCTCATCTGTATCATAGTCCATATCATTCTCCCCCAATCGGCCACCTTGCGGTTTAAAAGATGGATCTTCCCTAAACTACAAATTGAAAAATGACATTTAGTACATTGGAAATAGTATCCACTTGACTATGGTAGAACAGGTAGAGAGACTGCTAATTACCATTTGTGTTAACATATTATCTATAACATCCATGTATGGTCTCAAAGGGTCACGCTTGGACATTTGATTGGATGTTGCTTGAGCAACCTGTTGAAGTAAACTGAAATTAGTAATTTACAAAGTATCAAATAAAAACAGGTCAGCACCTCAAATGCAGACATGCTTTATAGACTAGAAACCCTAAAAACTTGAAAGTGTTCTGCGTATAACAGGGATGAGAAGAAAAAATGACAAATTGATGAACCACTGACCAGTAACCGGATAGCCATGCAATGTTAATGCTAAGAGATATCATTGCATGTCAGACAAATGCCACCATCAATGTAGCAATATATATGAGCCTCTCTAGGTTTCTTAGACCACCATATTTGACAAACTTAACACCATTTCTGTCAGCGACCTTGTAAAGGTAGGAATGATGAAGGAGACCTTAACACTTTCCTGAAATTGCTTTAATACATAACCATTTAAATAAGTGACACAACAAGTATGTGGTTGATAACTATCAAGTGTTACGGTAAATAAACCGAAATCCCATAAACTAAAAACACGGGACTTCCCTCCAACAATTTATGCACAAAAATTACCAAGTACAAAGAAAATGTGGCAAAATGATTGGTGGAAGAACCAGGAGTTTGAGGCAAAGACACATGAAAGGCATATCTACAACTTTCTACCTTTATCACTGTACTTCAACTAACTGTTGTTGATCGATACTGTCAAATGGCCACTTAGACACGATAGAAGAAATTACATCAGATATATGCATAAGGAAACTCTCTAATACCAATAGTTTCTGTAATTTAAACAACTACAATGACGTCAAGAAAATAAATAACTGAAATTTTAGCATCACTCTTCGTTAAAATAGTAAAAGAAGCAAATAGTAGCAAAGGAAAAAACAATAATAATATTCCAGGTACTTACAACAATAGCATTTGAAAGATCTTGATGAGCAGCATCAAGCTTCACAGCCATTTTGGCAATTTTGTGATTTAAACAACTACAATGACGTCAAGAAAATAAATAACTGAAATTTTAGCATCACTCTTCGTTAAAATAGTAAAAGAAGCAAATAGTAGCAAAGGAAAAAACAATAATAATATTCAAAGTACTTACAACAATAGCATTTGAAAGATCTTGATGAGCAGCATCAAGCTTCACAGCCATTTTGGCAATTTTGTGAGAAAGCAACTTCTGACGGGTAATCCAATCTGAATTTCTCCAAAGGCTCTTGGGAATTTCGCTCAAACCAAAACCAAGAAGAAAAATGCCTGTAACAAGTCCAAAGGTATTCGAGCAGGCCATGGCAAAACCAACGACGCCATCAAACCTGTCAAACACGAGTAGCTAGTAATAAAACAAGAAGCAACTTCTTCTACATCCAGTTCAACAGAGACACAACTAAAGTTGATGATTAAAATGAAAAAAAGAACCTTATTTTATGCATCAGTATCAGAAGAATCAGACCAAAGAGTCCAATGGATCCCACAACTAGATAGAACACTAGGTTTGCACGTATACTAGTCTTTAATCTTTCAACCATGGTGAAGTCCCCAGCATCTTCAAAACCCTGAATAAGGGGCACCACAGCCCTGCTTAGAGATAACATTGTCTTGGTACTATACGACTAACATTTTCATCACATTTCAATGATACACGTACATAACCAATGTTAATCGGGCAGGATCATGAATAAAGCAGTAATAACATTACCAAGTGAGCAAAAATGAGCTCCAATAGGACCAGCCCCAGAAGAAAGAAATACCGCGATTGTTGAGATCAAATTTCGTCTGCCCAGAACAACAACACAAAAAATAAAAAAATTAGCTACCTAAGATCATAACACGAACATTACTAAATTCAACAATTTTGAAACGAGATAGCGGTTTCATGAGCTGAGAAGGCTTTTGTACCGTGTAGATATCGGCGGGGACGAGGATGATGATGGAGAGGGAGCAGAACCAGGTGTAACCGACGGTGAAATAGACGTGGCGAGGGACGTCGGGGCCGGCGAAGTATTTCAAGGTGAAGATCACCATGCCTAGGGTTAAAGGCAAGGAGATCAGGGAAAAAACCCACATCTCTCTTTCTCGTTGGGAATGTGATTTCTGCAGAAATGGTTTCTTTTGGGAGAAAGGAAGATGGGACCTGGTTACTCGGATAGAGAGAGACCCGATTCGTCTCTTTCGTGTTTTGTTTTGTTGGCTTCTTTTTTTCGGTTTCGGGGGAAAAGCATGTACGCTGCGTTTTGTTCCTTTGGGAACCCTAATAAAAAATTTTATTTTTATAGTTCGAATTGATTCTTCTTCATTTTTTTTTAATCGCACATTGTAAATAAAAAAAAAGGAAAAAATTTTATTAAATAAAGAAAGGTATATGCACGAAACAAAATTGACTAATTTATTTTAATTTAATCAATTTCATTCAATTCAAATATTATAACTATATGATGTTTCTAGTGTGACTGTCGGGTCTTTGGTGAGTTTTTATTATCACGAATTGAGGATGGCGGGCGAGGCCGGACCGGACCGGACGTGTTAGCTTAGTTCTATATTTCTAACTATTTCTTTCCTTTTTTCTTTTCTTGGTTTTTAAGGTTTCTTCTAAAATTAAAAAAACGTTTGAGGAGAGTGGTACGTCAACTTTAAGTCTCAATTACTAGCTTTTCTGGAAAAAAAAACCTAAAACCTAAAACCTAAAGATTTTAAAATTTTTATACTAGTTATATGTATAATACTTAATTATAATAAATAAAATCTTACTAATTTTTATTTATTGTGCATAATGTATTTATAATATATCTTAAGAGTTTGATTGATAGTATTATAATGATAATTAATAATATAATTTTTTTTTTTAAAAAAAAAAATTCCACGTCAATTATAATGTTTCTTGTTTTATTACAATTTTCGTTTCTACTTATAACTAGTTAACAATTTATATTTAGGTTAAATATTTTAACTTTAGCTAACAGTTAAGTTTTATAAATGTTGCTATTTTTTCACTTATTTACACCTTTACATTTTCAGCTTATTGATTAAGATAAAAATATATAATTTAATAGTATTTTCTATAAAATAAAGAGAATAAATTTTGAGTTCGTATCTCCTCGTTTACAATTCTCTCTCTGTCTAAAAAACCTTTTTACGGCATAAAAATATAATAGATGAGATTCAATTTTTTTATGTAACATTAAAATTTTGTATTTTTTTAAGGTCTAAATGCATAAATAAATACTTATAGACTCAATCCTAATAGAATGGAATTAATTTTATACTCCAGGCAGCCCATTAGTAATATTTTGTTGAATCTTTGGGCTACTGGATTGGGCCTAAACTGACCTTCTAAAGCATTTTGTCTACGTCATGCAAATTCAATCTGCAAAGCCCAACAGTGGTTGAAGTTGCAAATTTGCAATCACTGAAATTACTTCAGCGTAATTGCAACCTAAACATGAGAATATTTTTTCACACACCATTATAGTAGGATACTCGAATTCGAGACCCAGTTCGTGAAACTCGAGCTCTATATTTTAAACCCTAAACCTCAAAATCGAAAAGTTGTATATAAAATTTTAATCTACTTTTTTGAAAGGTTAAGAAATCTTGCAAGATCTAACTCCTTTATATTTTGCAGAGAGTACCATTTAGACTACTGGCTTGTTAGTAAGTCAGTCTGGTCATTGTCAATTGAAAAAGAGGAAGAAAAAAAAAACTAATGGAACTTCATGTAGCCAATGGTGAAGTTGGGCCACAAGAACCACAACAAAGGCCCGCCATTTGTGGAACTTCAAAGTTCAAAGAGCAAAGTTAAAACCAAACATGGCTTTAATTCTTCCCTCTTTCTCATCATCATCGCATTATCCTTCTTTTTCTTTTCACTATCTTTGCTCAAACTTCCTCCTCCCACTTTTGACCCTTTATAAACCAAAAAAACAACTCATTTCTATGCTTCAGAAGATTCCCCTTCTAACTGAAATTTTGAATTCGAACTTAAAAAAATTTAATAAATTATATCGAGATAATCATTTCTTTTTTAGTCTGGCAATTTTTTTTTATAAAAGAAAATCCTTTTGGGCAAATGAGCATCTTTCTTCTTCTTCTTTTTCTTTTTCTTTTTAACAATGATGTTCATGTTAGTGTTGGATTGCGGCTTTAGCCTTTAGCTAAAGCAATATGTTTGTGCTCATTGGTTATGATTGAATCATAGCATCACACGTGGTTGTGAGTGCTAACTTATGGTTCATGATTTGAATTGATTTGAGGAGTGTACCAAAGAATTAGTGACGGAAAAAAAATTAGTTGGCTTCTACCAGTATAATTTAAAATATTATAAACTTTATAATTTTCTATAATTTTTATTTTTATTTTTATTTTTATTTTTATATGTTTTTTTTTTCAATCTTCTCATTATTTTATAATGTGGGCCCTGTTTTATTGGTTACATTTTTCATCCAATTTTTATATTTTTTGAAATGCAATTCAAAATCCCAAAGACCCAACTCTTTCGTTCTTTATCGATTAATTTTTTTGAAAAAAAATGTATAAGGGAAAGTTGAAATTCATCACTCAGGTATTAGGTAATTACCGATTTAGTTATTATCTTGTCAAAATTAACTCTAAAACTCCTAACGTTTATTTTGTATCAATTTGATCTTATCATTAATTTGACGCACATACTTTTTCGTTAAATCTCACACACTTGAGTGACGCGATTGAATCCATAAAAAATTATAGTCGAGAGAATAACTAATCACCATAATTTAGTAGTATTATTTTATTATTAGAAAAAAAACATTAAAACATATTAAGATAATGATTAAATACTGGAAAGTGTGAAAAAAGAAAGAAAGAAAGTTTGAGAATACTCTTTCTTTGTAATTAAAATACAACATCAATCATTATTTATGTTTAGAAATTAATGGAAGATCTTGGGTTAACATTAATATGTTTCTTCGCTTTACTTCACTTTGTCCATATTTGATATGTTTCTTCGCTTTACTTCACTTTTTGGTCTACCCGAAGAACACTTCAACTTTTTGCAAGGTACAAGTTTCAACAACGTCATTTTAACTTAACCAATAAAGTTAAACCCATATGAGATCCCTTATAAAAAAACACGTAGGGATTTTACCTTATTTTTCACACCCAGCCCAACAAATTTAGTTTTAATCCTCTCTAGTGTTCTCCAATTTTTTCATAAATTTGGGTGGATGACCAGATCCCGGTTGGTATGTGCAAGTTGGGTCAGTTATGAAGTGATAATCCAAAACATACCCCCGGATATTTTAGTCTTTTACATGGGTACTATATTTTCTAACCCGGAATCTCTTACCCGTAATCTATGGACCTGGCCACACATACCCAGCATCTTACTTGCCTTGTTATTGGCGTGGCTGATGTTAGCGAGGGGGTCCCATCCGGAATGATTTGGTATACCTTCCCACACCCGGTATCTCCTTCACCCCGGAATCATCCTCTATTAGCTAGCGGGATTTATCGGCCTATTGGCACCATACACGGAGTCAACTTGAAGGGTATACAACAGACTTAATTACTCAAAAGGGCTTACCCCTACTCATATAATATCATTTGGTGCTTTCATTGAGAGCTTTGGATTTTTTAAGTGAGACTTCCTTGAAAATCCAAGCTCTTCTTGCTACATATTTGAAGGAATTTTCTTGCACTTGCTGAAAATGACTTCTGAACCATAAATTACTGTATCCATAAATGTTCTTGTGGGGTCGATTCAGGAGATTTCTAGACAGTCTCCGTTGATGACTCCAATGAATGCGGGGAATAATCAACTTTTTCGGCACTTGGATTTTCTTCGTACCCTAGGGAATAGTTCAACTATGCCCAACGCCTCTTTTGCTGGACCCAGTTTGTCAGCAACGCTGTTGCCACCAACGGCAGAATCCGTTGCTATAATTCATCGCAAAAATTTAAATTTCTCAATTCGTCCACAACAATTCTTAAAATTCTATGATTTATTTTCTTTAATCTTTCATATTTTCCCTTTAATTTTTTGAATATACACCTAATAAAGGGTTCTAACTTTTTTTTGGTATGAATTCTTCGTATTTTTTTTTTTAAATTATCTAATTCGCTCCTTAAAAAATCTCACTCAAGTTTACCACCACGGTTAGTATATACTCCCTCCGTCCATTTTTAATGGATGTTTTGACTTTAGGCACGTATTTTAAGGAGGTCGGATGACTCACTATTTAACCCCAAAAAATTTCGTACTTTTTTTGAACGTATATTAATCCTTAACGTACGTCCGAGAAAAAATTGTCTCAAATAGTGAGTCATCCAATTTTCTTAAAATGCGTACCTAAAGTTAAAGCGACAATTATTTATAGACGAAGGGAGTATATTGTACAAACAGATGATACTATTATAATATATATATATATATATATATATATATATATATATATATAGATGAATAGGGAGAGAACCATGCCACCATTTTTTTAATGTTATTTTTAATTATCATGAATTTTGATGTTTATTGGTACTCCATTTAGACTGAGGGGCGGTCAAGTGAGTTGCGAAGGTTGATTGTAGCATTTGTGAATTTTAGAAATGGTAAATAACTTCTTTTTTTAAAAATTCAACTACAGTTAAACCTCGATAAATGAATGCTCTTAGGACCAGCAAAAAATATTCGTTTAGTGAGTTTATTTACTTATCGATAAATGAATATATTATTCATTTATCGATAAATGAATTTTTATTCATTTAGATAGTATTTTTACATTTTTATTTTTTCGTATGATTATTTATTTTACATTTAATGTACAAATACGTATATAGACTATGTACATGCATCATGTACTTATAAGATTCTATGTATGGAATACTTAGAGTCTAAATACATGCAACATGTACTAATAATAATATTCTATGTATGGAATACTTAGAGACTAAGACAATGTACCTAACCTACCTACAAACTACTATATATATTTTTCTAGAGTCTTGGTTTGGTAAATAATTCATTTGCTACAGCAGGAGCAGAATATTCCAGAAGTTGTGTTTGCACTAGAAAAAGTCGCAGATGTGATGCATTTTGGTGGAAGGAAAAAACAAACAACTTTAGACGTTTTTTTTGTGAAGAAATGACTTCTTGTATGAACATTGTTGATTGGAAGAAATATTTTTGTTTTTAGGATAAATAAATATATATATATATATCTTATGAATTTTAATGATTATTCATTTATATTTACATGGGGTTTTTAAGGATTCAAAAAAAATTATTCGTTAATGCATTTAGCGAGGTTATTCATTTAGCCCATTTGCCCAAGTCGGGACCGGAGAAAATTATTCATTTGGCGAGGTTATTCGTTTATCGGACATTCATTTATCGAGGTTTAACTGTACAACTAATATTGATAATGGGCATTTAGATAGTTTAATTAATAAACTACCCCTCTCATCTTTATTATTTCATATTTGAGCTTGATTTACTGTATTTTATATAATTTAAAAAAAAAAATACTTTTTCCGCCTTTTAATAACTGACTTTTTAAAATAGTATGATCTTATTTTATTCCACATTATTTTATTTTTTTCCTAATTTTCACTCAAATTATTACACCATCATCAAATTGGGTTGATATATAATTTTTTTTTTGTCGTTTGCACAAAATATATACTTCAAAAAAGATAAAAAAAGAAAAGCATCAGTTAAAAACGTCTGTTATTAAAAGACGGAGGGAGTACGTAATAGGCGCGTTGGAAATTATACCCCACCATTAATATAAATTGATTATTCACGTGAATCAATTTCAATTTTTTATTCTAACTTTAACCCATCATAAAATAAATTTTTAATTATAAATATGATTAGAGATAAAAAAAAAAAAGTCCAAAACTTTGGTTATTTTAAATCAAAATTTTAGGTCCAAAAACATGAATTAAAAAAAAAAAAACGTATCAAGTGATGAAGCCGTAAAAGTAAAAAAAGAATAAAAACACAAAATCCTACTAGTTTTCTCCCACGTGAGATCAGAATTCAGAACCAAATATCTCATCCGACGATCAGAAATCAAAGAACCACCATAAAATCCCTCCACCTGAGAAGCACACTATCACCTCCTTCCTTCCTCCTCTAGTCCTCATCCTACTACCTTTAACAATACCGGTCACAGTTCATGTCAACACACCCAAACACAGCTCAACCCTTCTCCCGCCACTCACTGACGTCACTGAAAACAGAAAAATATATATATATATATTTTAAAAATAATTACATTTCCAGAAAGATAAATATAAAATACTGATAATACATAATCAGACTTCGGGGGCATCACAGACCTTTCCTCCTATCCAAGCCGGGCCAGCACGCTTCTCGGGGCCAACGGCCACCTTTCGGGCTAACGGACACCCAATGCGTCTGGGCGCGACACGTGTCCCGTTAACGGACACGGCTCCTTGGCGACACGTGTCCCACCGACTTGGGAGAGGGAAGCCTATAAATACCCCCCCATCCCCCACTCACGGGAGGTAAGCAAAAAACACTGCACTACTCACTAAAGTCCTACATTACTCATACTACCCCCGTACTAACTTGACTGTCAGAGCCTCTACGCCGGAGGCCCCCTCCGGTGCTTTTTCAGGTACCTCGCCGCAAACAGATCCACCCTACCCAACACAATTACCAAAGAACCCTCACCCCGTCTCACAGACTATCATATTGGTGCTCTCGTTGAGAGGTCTGAGATCGTTAAGTGAGTCTACCTTGAGATCCAGGCTCATCCACCCCAACACCGAACAACACGCTCCGCGCAATGACATCCCCCCGGAACCTATCCCCCCGGAACCCTCAACCCTTTGCGCCTTTCGAAGAAACGGAGACACCTCTCCACGATTTTTACACAAATCCACCCCGTGCCCCACGGTCGGAAATCCACCAGGCACCCCCAAGGGCCCCAACGGCGCCTCTAGGCCACCGACTAGATTTCTCTGCTGATCAAGGAATGGGTCGACCGATAGCGATGGACGATAGGTTCGAGGCCAACAACTCGCCCCCTCCAGCGGCTTACCAATGGAATAACCCCTTCACCGGCGCAGGGACCAACACTCCTGCCGTGGGGGTACCCAGAGTTGGCGCTCCCAACCCCATCCTTCCCCAATCCGAGACAGCCCTCCTACACCAAAGGATGGACCAGATCTTGGCCATACTGGCCGCAGGGATCCCCCAACGGGCGAACCCCCCAGGACCCCCTATTCCCCCGGTCCTGCAGCCTTTCCTCGCAGACCCGCACACCTTTGCTGACCCTCAGCCGGCGACCCCCGTGCCCCACCCTCACGGGCTGACGGAAGAATACGTGCCCCCAACGTTTCCTCCGTTTGCGCCGAGATGTTATCCCGACAGCCTGTTCGGCGAGTACGACCCGTATAACCAACGTCATGCAGTCTACCAGCCCTCCTGGGAACCTAACCTAGGAGGGTGCGAAGGGCAGAGGAGCCGACAGCTCGGTCCGGAGCACCACCAGGACCACAAAGAACGATACCCTGCGGGCGTAAAGGAAGAACGCCCCCGATCCGTGTCATCCAGCGGCCGGAAGGAACGGGATGGAAATCCGAAAAGCCCCTTGACCCATTGGGTCCGCAAGCATAAGGTCGACCGATGGACCAAGATATCAGCAGACGTCTACGCCGGCCTGACTAACCCCGTTATCCATCTAACGCGGGTCAAAAACCAAGTGGCCTTCCAGACCTCAAGGGACGAGGCATTGTGCCAAATCTTCGTGCTTTCCCTAGCCGGGATAGCCAGCACGTGGTATGAGGCGCTACCACCAGGCTCGATCGACAGCTTCGCAAAATTAGAGAGGAAATTCCTGAGCCGATTCAGCACGGCGATTCCTCTGAAGAAAACCTCCGCGACACTCTTTGACGTCATTCGGGGAGAGGACGAATCCCTTAAGGCATACCTCGAACGATTCAACGCCGAGCTTGGCCAAACGACCGACGCCACCGTCGATTTCGCGACAGAGGCATTAAGGAGGAACTGCGGGTATAACAAGCTTGGGGATCTACTCACCACCGACCCCCCACCAACCTTAGACCTTTTGCGAGCCAAGGCGAACAAATACATCAAGATGGAGGAGGAAGATTTTCTGAGGGGACAAGGCTGCGACACCTCCTCCCAACCAACGGCACAAGAGACAGCCACTCCAGCGGAAAAAGCAAGGGAATATCCGGCCACGGGATATAAGACCCGAAGGTTCGAAACACGGCAGAGGAGACACACGGGCAGGGAGAGGAACCTCCAGCCCGGTAGACAGACGTATACAACGCACAACACCAGTTTCTCGTTAGGACGGAGCGCGGAAATCCTAGCCGTCATCGAGAGCAAGGGCCTGCCCATCCGGTACCTTTACACCGACCCGGCGATGTCGTCGGGGGCAACCGAGGCCTCTATTGTCGCTTTCACAAAGCAAACGGCCATGATACCGAAGGATGCCGATCCTTGAAATCGGTCATCGAACGACTGATAGAGGGAGGCCACTTACCAGAATACGACCCACGCCCACAGCCGGCCAACGACACGCCCGCCTTAGGGACAGGCCGCAGCGAAAGGCAAATCGCTACCGGCCCGAACACCATTTCAGTACCCCGTCCGAAGGGAAGAGAGGTACTGCTGACCACCGAGAATGGGGACAACATGATTAATTTCATTGCAGGCGGGGCCGTAGATCCTCCCGAAACCCCCGTGGGCGACAAACGAAAGCGCCCGCTACCAACGGTCGACGATAGCGATTTCGACTTCCTGGACCGAATGGCGTTATCTTTCTCCGAGGAGGACTGCCGAGGAGTAAGGTACCCGCAGAATGACGCCCTTGTGATCACGATGTTCGTTGAAGACTTCGGGGTAAGAAGAACCCTTGTGGACAACGGAAGCGCTGTCAACCTGCTCTCTCTAGGGGCATACGAGATCATGAAGAGACCTGAATCGGAATTAGCGCCCTGCCAGAAACCCATCATCGGAGTTGACGGGGTCACTATTCCGATAGTAGGAGTCACCTTCCTATCGGTGCACTTCCGAGAAGATACCTCACGAAGGTCGGAACTGCAACTGTTCATGATAATCGACCTCAACCTACCCTACAACGCCATCCTTAGGCGCCCATTCCTGAACACTTTCGGTGTCGTTATCTCCCAACGAAACCTCAAAATGGAGTTCCCTTCATGGGACGGTGTCGTCACCATCGGAGGCGACCAGAAGATAGCCGCCGAATGCTACCTCACCATGATAGGCGGGGAATGCGACGAATATGTTTGTATAGCGAACGACCCCCTGGAAGCTGGGGACGACGAGAGGCGAACCCAACCGCTGGAGAATATGATATCAGCACCAGTTGAAGGGATGCCCGATGAACACTTCTTGATTAGCGAAAGGCTAAGTCCAACGGAACAACAACTGCTGGCCCGATTGTTAAACAAATGCAAAGGGGAGTTCGCGTGGACAACCACTATCATGCCCGGAATATCCAGGGAAGTGGCCGAACACCGGTTGAATGTGAACCCGGAGGCCAAAGCAGTGTAACAGAAGCGCAGAGCCTTTTCCAGAGAAAAGGCCGACGCCATAGAAAAGGAAGTAACCCGACTCCTACGGGCAAATTTTATCAGGGAAGTTCAATACCCGCCTTGGCTGGCTAACCCGGTGGTGGTCCCCAAAGCAAACGGAGAGTGGAGAATGTGCATCGACTTCACCTCCCTTAATGAGGCTTGCCCGAAAGACTGCTTCCCTCTACCCCAAATCGAACAATTGGTAGACCGAACGACCGGCTACGAATTCCTGAGCTCCTTGGACGCAAATTCAGGGTACCACCAAATCCCGATGGCAGTGGAAGATGAGGAGAAAATGGCTTTCGTAACACCAACCGGAACATACTGTTACTGCGTCATGCCCTTCGGCTTGAAAAACGCAGGGGCAACCTTCCAGCGAACGGCCAACAAAATCTTCAAGGACCAACTGGGTCGAAATCTCGAGGTATATATCGATGACATGCTAGTGAAAAGTAAGAGCTTTGAGAACCACCTGATCGACCTAGCGGAAACCTTCCAAACCATACACGCGTACGGCATGAAACTTAACCCGAACAAATGCATGTTCGCTTTCCAGACGGGAAAATTCCGGGGATACGTCGTCAGCCGGGAAGGGATCCTACCCAACCCCGTTAAACTAAAAGCCATCAATGACATGATATCCCCCCGGAATATCAACGAAGTCCAGCGACTCACGGGTAGAGCGATAACCCTAAGTCGTTTCATCGCCAAGCAAGGCGAACGATGCCTCCCCTTCTTCAAACTCTTTCGAAAGAAAGCCCTATTTGGATGGACCGAAGATTGCGAAAACGCCTTCTCAGATTTGAAAGACTATCTAACATCCGACCTACTGCTCAAACGGCCAAAGCAGGGGGATGTCCTATTCCTGTACCTCGGGGCAGTCGATGAGGCAATCAGCGCCGTTCTGGTACGAGATGAAGCAGGCATCCACAAGCCTATATACTTCATCAGCAAAATTTTAAAAGACGTAGAACTGCGATACAACCGAGTGGAGAAGATAGCCCTCGCTCTGATACAAGCAACCCGGAAGATGACGCACTACTTCCAGGGGCATTCGGTCATCGTCCTAACGGACCAACCGTTACGAAAAATCTTCAAGAAACTGGAAACTTCAGGCCGAATGGTCATCTGGGGTGTCGAGCTAGAGTAACACGGCCTCCAGTACCAATCGAGGCCATCGATCAAAGCACAACCATTGGCCGACTTCATCGCCGAATGCACGTTCTCGGGAGAGCCGTCCCTTGACCCGAAAACGACTGACCTCGAAGACCCGGACCTACCCTACCCCATAGAGGGAGACAGATGGGTCATCTTAGTCGACGGAGCTAGAAACCTTAACTCGGACGGGGCAGGCATCATTGCTTCCGGACCCGAAGGGCTCAAACTGCGCTACGCCTTGAGGATTTCAAAGCCGCTGTCAAACAACGCAGCGAAATACGAGGCGCTCTTAGCTGGCCTACGTATCGGGAAGGGCCTAGCGGCAAGACGCGATCAGAACAAAACCGAAGAGCCGCATCTAGAGTTGTACGGCGACTCAAAACTGATAGTTGATCAGGTCAACGGCCAGGCCCAGGCAAAGGACCCCACAATGATCCGATACCTCGCAAAAGCCAGAAAAGAACTAGCATCTATCGATGAACAGGGCATTCGGGTAAACATCAAGCACATCTCGAGGGAAGAAAACACCGAAGCCGATGAGATCGCAAAACTGGCCGCAGACCCTAACGCCGCCATTCCAAAGGACGTTATGATGGAGGAAATCCTAATCCCCTCATTCATGGAGGAACAACTCACCTTGTGCATAGAAGAGAACGAAAACGACTGGCGTACGCCCGCCATCAAATATCTCAAACACAACACTTTGCCAACTGACCCCTCGGCAAAAATGAAAATCCTCAAACGAGCAGCAAGATGCTCCATGTTCGACGGAGAACTCATCCGTCGATGTTTCTCACACCCAGCAGCCAAATGCCTATCGGAAGAAGAGGGCCACTATACCCTACGGGAAATCCATGAGGGCATCTGAAGCATGCATGCCTCCGGAGGGACCATGGCAGAACAGGTCCTCCGTAATGGATTCTACTGGCCAACGATCCGAAGGGACTGTGACCTCTTCGTTAGGACCTGCCAAAAGTGCCAAGAATTTGGAAGAATCCCACGGCAACCGGCAACGGAAATATCGGCAATAGTCAGCCCCTGCCCATTTGCTCAGTGGGGAATCGACATCATGGGACCTTTCCCGGAGGCCTACCCCATAGAGGGAGACAGATGGGTCATCTTAGTCGACGGAGCTAGAAACCTTAACTCGGACGGGGCAGGCATCATTGCTTCCGGACCCGAAGGGCTCAAACTGCGCTACGCCTTGAGGATTTCAAAGCCGCTGTCAAACAACGCAGCGAAATACGAGGCGCTCTTAGCTGGCCTACGTATCGGGAAGGGCCTAGCGGCAAGACGCGATCAGAACAAAACCGAAGAGCCGCATCTAGAGTTGTACGGCGACTCAAAACTGATAGTTGATCAGGTCAACGGCCAGGCCCAGGCAAAGGACCCCACAATGATCCGATACCTCGCAAAAGCCAGAAAAGAACTAGCATCTATCGATGAACAGGGCATTCGGGTAAACATCAAGCACATCTCGATGGAAGAAAACACCGAAGCCGATGAGATCGCAAAACTGGCCGCAGACCCTAACGCCGCCATTCCAAAGGACGTTATGATGGAGGAAATCCTAATCCCCTCATTCATGGAGGAACAACTCACCTTGTGCATAGAAGAGAACGAAAACGACTGGCGTACGCCCGCCATCAAATATCTCAAACACAACACTTTGCCAACTGACCCCTCGGCAAAAATGAAAATCCTCAAACGAGCAGCAAGATGCTCCATGTTCGACGGAGAACTCATCCGTCGATGTTTCTCACACCCAGCAGCCAAATGCCTATCGGAAGAAGAGGGCCACTATACCCTACGGGAAATCCATGAGGGCATCTGAAGCATGCATGCCTCCGGAGGGACCATGGCAGAACAGGTCCTCCGTAATGGATTCTACTGGCCAACGATCCGAAGGGACTGTGACCTCTTCGTTAGGACCTGCCAAAAGTGCCAAGAATTTGGAAGAATCCCACGGCAACCGGCAACGGAAATATCGGCAATAGTCAGCCCCTGCCCATTTGCTCAGTGGGGAATCGACATCATGGGACCTTTCCCGGAGGCCCACCCACAGTTACAGTACGTCATCCTAGCGGTGGACTACTTCACCAAATGGTCGGAAGGGAGGCCATCCCAAAAATCACAGCAGAAAAATCGTGGGAATTTTTCAAAAATCAAGTGATCCTACGCTTCGGGATCCCAAGAGTCCTAATCAGCAACAACAGCACGCAGTTCACTAGCGGCTACTTCAAAAACCGTTGCGATGAATTTGAGATTGAGCAAAGGTTCTCCTCCGTAGCCCATCCCCAGACCAACGGGCAAACAGAAGTCACCAACAGAACCATATTAGGCGGAATAAAAAGAAACTTGGAAGGAGCACGCACAAAATGGGCAGATGAGCTACCATACGTCATGTGGGCCTACCGAATGACAATCAAGGCCAGCACGGGAGAAACCCCCTTCGCCCTAACCTACGGTACCGAGTGTCGCACCCCTTTTTTCGTTGAAAACGAGTATAGGATCGGGACGGACCACGATGCGAGACAAGCGTTGGACTTGTCTTAACATCATGCAAAATGAAGTCGCCACCCTAATTTTCTAAGGTTTAGGGAACCTAATGTTATGGCATAAAATAAATAAACTAAGGCACAATGGTCTAAACCAAAGAACGATGGTTCGAGGTCGTATTTATGGACTTGGGAAGGTGTTAGGCACCCAAGTCACATCCTTAAAAAAGGTTACCGGTATGCGAGGTGTTTTGAAAATGTCTTAAACATGTAATTTGGCCCTCAAAGGCGATGTTACATCTTAGCATTGGGGTCATGTTATTTCCGTTTGGGTTCGAGGGATGGGGTTACCATTTTGTCTCGATGCTAGAGCGAACGCTCCCCTTTATCATTGGGCCATGCATGATTATCTAGTTACTACGTGATCTATCATGGCAAAAACTAGCATCGTACATTTTTATGAATGCACGTATGATTGGTATGGCCCTTGGAGCCATTATGCATATCACTTAACAAGAAAAGCATTTAATTTCATGGCAATTAAACGCGAGTGACGTAAACATGTAAGCATGTGGGGTTGATTTTACTTATTAGCAATTCTATATGTCATGCATACAATTCGGTGGTTTTAGCGCTTCCTAAGTGGTCATGCATACGATAAGATTAAGGCTTTGGACCTTCGTGTGAACATTCAAGGAAAAGTTTTAAGGTAAGCTTACCCGATTTGACGAACCCCGATCGATCCGTCCCTTCAAAACCGAAGTCAACGACAATTCATAATAAAATAGGTATAAACAAACATGCATGATTTTTTTAGCTAATTATCTAATTAATTATTACAAACCATAATTAAAATAATTACTTAACTAATTATTACAAACCATAATTAAAATAATTACTTAACTAATTATTACCGACCATAATTAAAATAATTATTTTAACTAATTATTACAAACCCCATTGAAATAATTATTACGAACAATCAACGAAAATAAATCGAAGGGCCTTGATGACCGGGCCCCACAGCGGGGCCCACTGCAGCTGCCCTTGACCAGCCCAAGGGCCAAGCCCTTTTTCTTTTCTCACGCTGGGCCTGCACGGCCCAGCTCCTTCTTTCCTTTCCTGGACGCATCAAGCGTCTCCCTTTTTCTTTTCCACTTGGGCTTGGCTTGAGCCAAGCCCATAACCAACCCTTTAAATTAAAACAGCAGCCCGTCACCTTTCTCTCCTTTTGTTACTGTTCATCGTCTTCTTCGTCCGACCGGACCAGCCCGCCACCTTCTCCGGCCGACCAGCAGCGGCCCTCGCCCTTGATAAACGGCCTAGAGGGGGGGTGAATAGGCAAATAAAATTCTAACACAAATAGTAAGGAAATATGAGTGCGGAAATAGAATGTAAAAACACAAGGATATATAGTGGTTCCAATTCCTCAATGAATTGTACTCCACTACCTAAGAGCTTCACCCTTAGGATTTTGAACAACGAACACTTCGTTATTTACCTTGAGTTTTTACGGGTTCAACTCAAACCTTACACCTTGGTTTTTCCGGGCTCAACCAATAAACCTATCACCTTGGTTTTTGCGGGCTTAACCAATAAACCTTACACTTGGTTTTTGCTAAGGGCTCAACCAACAAACCTTACACTTGGTTTTTGCTAAGGCTCAACCACAACCTATCACAATCAAGATTACTTGACAAGAGAAATGTTAAATGGCAACACAAATTGGTGTACAAATAAATTATGTATGATTCAATAATCAACACCAATAAATGAACAAGAATACCTCAAAGTTACCTCAAGAAGAAACCCAAAACAAGCTGGACAAAGTGACGCAAGAAGGATTGAAATCGTTGTGAAAATACTTGCGTTGTAAAAACTGATTTTGTAAGCTTGTAAAAGTAATTTAGTGTTTGGAAGTTTGTAAGAGCTTTCTTGTTTCTTGTTATTTTGTAACTCATCTTAGATGAGTATTTATAGTGTCAAATGAGTAGAGGCTCATCCATGAATGAAGGAGCCAAAAACTAGCCGTTTGCTACAGTGAAAAATCTAACCGTTGCTACAGTGAAAAACTATCCGTTGCTACAGTGAGTCTAACTGTTGCTACAGTGAAACTATCCGTTGCTACAGTAAGTCTATCCGTTGCTACAGTGAAACTATTCATTCACGTTGCTGCAGTAGACTTCCCATTGCTACAGTGTTTTTATCCGTTGCTACAGTGAAATCAAAAACTCTTTTTCCAAAAATTATTTTTCGTGTAAAAATTCTTTTGACACTTTTCTTGAGGTATAATTGAACATAGATCAAGTGCTAATTAGAATCATACTTACATGTTTATAGCCCTAATGTACACTTGATCTTGAGCTTGCGAATAATAGATTTGTTGCCTCTTTTGTTTGTTCGTCGCAAACTACAAATACTTTAACTTAAAATTGCGTTAGTATTATTAATTAGTTTGTATGTCTTAAATCATCAAAATAAGAATGAAGTTGCCCTTGGGCTAACAATCTCCCCCTTTTTGATGATGACAACCACAAACTAATATCAAAACATATTTAAGCTAGCAATTGAAATTAAAGGTAAATGGAGTAAACTTACATCTCCTATCTTTGCCAAATAAATGCTCCCCCTACATAAAACATTAGTTGCAAATCTGCTACTAATAGAAAATACATTAGTGCACAAGAGCATAGCAAAGATTTAAAGTTTTGCTCCCCCTTAATATCTTAAACCTTACATTTCTCCCCCTTAACTTATTCTCCCTCTTTCTATAAACTTCTCCCCCTTTGTCATCAACAAAAAGGGTAAATAAAATAAGGAAAGTCAATTAAGATCATATGAGGAGTAATAAAGGAGCAAGCAAAGATCAAATCCAAAAATACTTTAATCAAGTATTAAGTTCAAACAATTATCCAATCCAAGAGTTAAAGTACAAATATGAATAATAAGATTATAAAGATGGATAATCTAAAAATGCATAATTAAAACAGAATTTTTATTCAACAAACGTGTCACGTTACATGAAATGTAGAGAACATTTAGAACATGAAAAATACTCAAAACATCATATAAATCCAAATTCCTTCCTAAAGGAATAGTACAACACTTATTTAATCTAAAAGACATTACAAAACATGAGTGCAAATATTACAAGGATGTGATCAAAGATGACATTGAGGCGAAGGGCAATGACATGGAGGGCAATGACACTTAGGGCAAACGAACAAGTCGACATTCTTTGGACAATTTTGCATGATGAGAAGGGGAAAAACAAAGAGAGAAACCATCAATGCCAAAATTGCCAACATCATCCTCATTTCAAACGATAACATTTTGAAAGTCCAAGAGAAATTGAAGGATAGACTCTCGGTTTGAGAATTTTGGATATCTCTAGAGGTGTAATCGAAGGACAATTTAAACAAAAAAATTGACGGCTTAAGGTCTGTGAATTACAGCTCGAGGATATGCAATGTCGTTGACTATTATGCCCAACGCATGCTAACGAAGAGATCAAACAAAATTTAGTAGAATTTGGTCAAGATTTGTATAGATTTTGAAGAGAAATTCTTCCAAAAAGTACTCTTATCATTTGACTCATAAAAAATATCACATCAATTTGATTTCCTCAATGATCAATCACATGAACAAAAGCATACATGCATAGAAAAAATAGTTCTAACTAAACAAGTATATGCACAAACAAACAAAATAATTTACGGCAATTTATAGCACATATGATTATGGATTTTAATAACTAACATAATCATTTAAAACAAGTATTGCATCAATAATTAATCTCATAAGCATAATTTAAAAGGAGGAGTTTTTAGGAATACCGGTTGCGATTACTCAATATATAGCATATGCTATTTCGCGAAAATTACTTTCATATTTGCAACCGAGACAATCATCAAAATCAAAGCCTTCTTGTCGGTTTTCCCTTGGGCTACCAATCAAGTAAAATTCCTACAAAACAATTCTTTCTAAACAAATTCATGAGATAACTATTAACACAAGAATTAATTATGATCAATATTAGAAATTTTAAATCAATCAAATATATTAAATAACATTGCCAAAAATAATTTACCAAAAGGGTGAGCTTCGATTCATCACCCGACTTGTGCCACGAATACCCCAAATATATTTCATTCATCCGCATTGGGTTTCCGGCACTACTACAAAACAAACTAGTTAGTTTTAAGAACCCAAACACGTTTGGGTCCTTCCTTAGCAAATACACTTCTTTGTGCCCTCATTTGTTTCGCATAAACAACTCCTTTGCGAATAGAGCAAAAATATGCCAAATGACCATTCTTATGACAATAATCACATTTAAATAAAGGTCTAGCATGTGAGTGATTTGAGGAACTAGCATTGTTATAATTCCTTGCCTTAACAAAAGTAGTTTTAGAATTACTCATGCTAGTAGAATTATTAAATCCAATACCTCTTCTATCACCACTAGTCTTTTGATCATTTAAGCAATCTTGGTGACTTTGAGCACTTTGAATATATTTAGCTAAAGTAGCTTCAAGAGTTTTAATCTTTTCATTTAAAAGAGCTACTTCTTTACTAGAGTTTGCACAAATTTCACAAATAGCATTTTCATTTTTGAGTTTATTGCATGCATCTTCAAGTAACTTGTTTTCACTAGTTAACCCTTTATTTAGCTCTTCTAGCTCACTTATGTCATTTTTGAGGTTATCTAGTTCTTTAACAAGTTTTGCATTTTTTCTACACACGTCTTGAAAATGTGTACCTAGATCATTAAAAGCATTTTGCAATTCATCAAAAGAATAATTATTTTCACTAACCGAATCATTGTCGCTATCTTCCTTAGCCATGAGGGAGAATTCGGTTTCTTCATCGGAGGAGTCATCTTCATTTGCAAAGAAGCATATGTTAGATATTTCTTCTTCTCCTTCCAATTGGGATTGGTTGCTTTCTTCTTCACTATCATCATCCCAAGTTGTAGCTTTTAGAGCTCTTCTAGGATACCTACGGGAATCCTTTCCATCTCTAGAGCCTCTTTTCTCAAACCTTTTCTTTTTCTCAAGGTTAGGACATTCACTCTTGACATGTCCTGACTTTTCACATCCAAAACAAACAACACTATCATTTTTAAATTTGGATTTAGAAGAGTTAGGATGCTCACCTTGATACCTTTGCTTCTTCTCGTTGTTGTGCCAAAATTTCTTAAAATTTCTAGCAAAGAGAGCTAAGGACTCAATGTCTTCCTCATCCTCTTGAGCCTTGCTAACAAATGCTACATTGTTGCTTTTGACTTTTTGCACTTCCGGTTCACCCATTTTGAGTTTGTACTCAAATGCCGTAAGAGAGCCAACAAGTTGAGAAAAGGTAGGTCTCTTTTCAAGCTCATCAAAAATAGAAGTCTTGGCATTCCAAGAGTTAGGTAAAATACTAAGAAGTTTTCTTACCATCTCCTCATCACTAGGAGTCCATCCAAGATTTCCCATAGCATTGCAAATATTTTGAATTCTAGTGCTTAAATCATAAATAGACTCACCACTCTTCATACCTAGTAATTCATACTCACGTTTGAGTGTGTTGAGTCGAATGGTTCTTACTTGAGGAGTGCCTTCATGTGCCGTCTCCAAAGTTTGCCAAACATCTTTAGACAATTTGCAAGCACTAACACGATTAAATTCGTTTTGTGAAATTGCACAAAATAAAGCATACCTTGCCTTGTCTTCACTTTGTTTTCTTGCAATTGATCCAGCTGGCCACTTTTCAAAAGGAAGCGGTTTTGTTGATCCATCTTCAGCAGCTGGTTCCATGGGAGTTGCAAATCCATTCAAGACACAATCCAGCATAATTTGATCTTGTCCACCAAGGAAGGCTAACATCTTTGTCTTCCATTGCAAGTAGTTGTTTCCGTCAAGAAATGGTGGACGGTTGAGTGCAACACTTTCTTTTGAAACATATAGTCCCTCTTGAGCCATTTGATCTTTCACTTGAGGCGATTGAACCTACAAAACAAGTACCTTGCTCCGCTACCAATTGATAAACGGCCTAGAGGGGGGGTGAATAGGCAAATAAAATTCTAACACAAATAGTAAGGAAATATGAGTGCGGAAATAGAATGTAAAAACACAAGGATATATAGTGGTTCCAATTCCTCAATGAATTGTACTCCACTACCTAAGAGCTTCACCCTTAGGATTTTGAACAACGAACACTTCGTTATTTACCTTGAGTTTTTACGGGTTCAACTCAAACCTTACACCTTGGTTTTTCCGGGCTCAACCAATAAACCTATCACCTTGGTTTTTGCGGGCTTAACCAATAAACCTTACACTTGGTTTTTGCTAAGGGCTCAACCAACAAACCTTACACTTGGTTTTTGCTAAGGCTCAACCACAACCTATCACAATCAAGATTACTTGACAAGAGAAATGTTAAATGGCAACACAAATTGGTGTACAAATAAATTATGTATGATTCAATAATCAACACCAATAAATGAACAAGAATACCTCAAAGTTACCTCAAGAAGAAACCCAAAACAAGCTGGACAAAGTGACGCAAGAAGGATTGAAATCGTTGTGAAAATACTTGCGTTGTAAAAACTGATTTTGTAAGCTTGTAAAAGTAATTTAGTGTTTGGAAGTTTGTAAGAGCTTTCTTGTTTCTTGTTATTTTGTAACTCATCTTAGATGAGTATTTATAGTGTCAAATGAGTAGAGGCTCATCCATGAATGAAGGAGCCAAAAACTAGCCGTTTGCTACAGTGAAAAATCTAACCGTTGCTACAGTGAAAAACTATCCGTTGCTACAGTGAGTCTAACTGTTGCTACAGTGAAACTATCCGTTGCTACAGTAAGTCTATCCGTTGCTACAGTGAAACTATTCATTCACGTTGCTGCAGTAGACTTCCCATTGCTACAGTGTTTTTATCCGTTGCTACAGTGAAATCAAAAACTCTTTTTCCAAAAATTATTTTTCGTGTAAAAATTCTTTTGACACTTTTCTTGAGGTATAATTGAACATAGATCAAGTGCTAATTAGAATCATACTTACATGTTTATAGCCCTAATGTACACTTGATCTTGAGCTTGCGAATAATAGATTTGTTGCCTCTTTTGTTTGTTCGTCGCAAACTACAAATACTTTAACTTAAAATTGCGTTAGTATTATTAATTAGTTTGTATGTCTTAAATCATCAAAATAAGAATGAAGTTGCCCTTGGGCTAACAACCCTCCCCAGCTGACCAACAACCGACCAGCACCACGTCAGCGATGGCAAGGCAGAGCAGCAGTGGTCACGGAGCAGCGCAGCGGCGGCAGCAAGGCAAAGCAGTAGCTCGGCGACGGCGTATGACAACAGCGGCGAACAGTAGCGGCTTCAGCGTAACTCCGGCCCAAATGACCCTTACACTAACAGTAGCTCAAGCAAGCAATCGCAGTACCTGAATTCAAACAAAACAGCAATCAATTTAATTAAAACAGTGAATTGAATTAATTAACCAAAGCTTAAAATTAACTTGGAATGGCAAGCAATTCGACGAAGTCAATCAACGGATTTAACTTGAAACGATAGCAGCAATTAATTAAACGTTTAAACAAACAATTAATTTCTTCAAGAACAAGAATGATTAATTGCTTGGAAATAGTTGCAGAAAAATGATTAACAGTCAATAACTTGAATAAATTGAAAGTTGAATAAATTGAAGACAGAGGGAGAGAGTGAATAGAAGGGAGGGACTAGAGCTGGATTGGTCCCCCCTTTTCTTATTGCATGAAGGTGTGTAATTATGGGGAAAATTTCAAGGTGGAGTCGGTTGTGTGTGCTTGGCCGAGAATTGCCGGGAGATATTTTTGGAAGTGATGATGAGTTCTATGGCCGGAATAGTGGAGCTAGGAGGGTTGCTTGTGGCCAGGAGTGATCGGATGGGACACTGTGATGATCAATTGCAGTCGGCAAACTAGCTAGGAAGAAAAGGGAGGCAATTTGGATATTTTATGCATTAATTGTCATTAATGCATGAAATTGGACACGAACGGGATATTTTCGTACGAGCGAAATCGTACGAAAGTGAAAATAAATCCGAACCGAGGGTACCACTATGTGTAGAAAAATAAGGCAAGAAAACTAATATACAGTGAAGAAACGCGAAAGTTGATTTAACGTATTTATTTTCTCTTTCGGAAGTGTCAAAACGTTCGCGCGCAAAATAAATGTCCTTACGACGAAAATTGAACGAAACTGAACGTGGTGGCGTGAAATAGAAAATTAGTACGTAATTATCAAACAAAGAAATTATGCGTTCGAGCCTCGGTCGAGAAAACTTACTCGGGATCGAGAAAAGTTCACGTAAAGACAGTCGAAAAATACGAAAAACTAAAAGGCACGGAAAGACACGGAATTTTAAACAAACTAGCCTAGGATCAAGAATCGACAGAAATTTGACCTAGATGAGCTTTTAAATGCGATAAATGATAAAATGCGTAAAGTTGCGACAAAAAGTCAAAAATTGGGTAGCAACACCGAGGCCGTGACTCTGGTAGAAATCGGGGCCCTTAGCCTCCGTATTGACTACTTTAATACGGAGCAGAACGAAGACAGGCTAAGGGAACGACTTGACCTACTACCAGAACTACATGAGCAAACCTTGCTGAAAACACTACTCTGCAAGAGGAAGATGACCAAATATCATAATCGAAGGGTCGACCACGATACGTGTTAAGATTCCAACTAGCCTTCACCGTTTGTTCAAACGGGCGACTTGGCATCCCATCTCCGTTTAAAGGTAAACGGGCGTATGGAGAGAGCTTGCGTTGTCAGCTGGTCGTATCTCGTTGGTCCGTCGACCACGATACGCGTTAACACAGACCTGTACTCGAACCCATCCCTGTTCCCACAAACAGACGGACGAAGGGAACTGTCCCATCAGCCGACAGCACACCAAAGGTTTATGCCGGCCGAACAATACTCATCAATATATGAAGAAATTCAGAAATCCAAACAAGAAAGCATATTTTATTCATAAAAGAGGGGGCCATACGGCATCTACAAACTATTCATCATTACCAGGGAGAAGGGGAATATCCAGCAGGGTGCGAGAAACATCCCCAATCTCACCAGGAATGGGTGACAGAACGCGCAGAAAGCTCTCGAGGAAAACCTTTTTGCTCCGAAGCATGCTAAGGGAGACCTCCACATGGAGAAGGGCGCTGCCTACGGTGTCCACCACTTTGAAATCCTCCGGCAGGGCCAGCCCCTTCTTGACAAGCAACGGATCCGCAATCCCCTCCAAACCACGGATCTCCTCCTCCGTGGCCTTAATCATCTCATGGACGGCAAAAGAGTCCCGAAGGGAATTTTTCTTCACCTTGGAGAGAAAAAACAAAAACTGCCCTAGAGTTTGTTCGTCCATAACGACAAGGAACGAGAAAGACTAGAAGAAAGAAAAGAGGTCTAGCCTGACCAAACAAGACACAGCCTATTTATAGAAGGCCCGACAATCAATGACACGGTTACTAAGGCACCTTAAAAGACGCGACCGTCATTAAAAAGACCTGGGGAACGCACGACACTCCCCAGAAAAGACGCAACCAGCACAGAGAGTAATTAGCATTTATGAAAAGGCTGCGACAAGCCAGAAAGTCATCGGAACAAAGATACGGCTAACGGCTAGAGGGAAACAATGCAAGCATAACGGGTTTTCAACACAATAGAAAGCTCAAGCGAAACAAACACTCCTTTATTATAAGGCCATACGACATCTACAGACAGGAAAGCAAAGGTAGTTAGCCAAAGAAACCATCGTCATCCCCATCATCATGAGGAGGCGAAGAGGGTATCCCCTCGATGGCAGCGGCGGCTAGGGTCAAGTCGGAAGCCACTCCCCTCATCCCCTCCAAACAACACTGCAACATAGCCTTCTGATTCTTTAGAGCGGCCATGGCTACTTGAATGTGAGACACCGACACCGCAGCCCCCGAAACTACCGTGAGGGCGTCAAAGTCCTTCTCCTCAACGGTATCCCGGAGACCCACCAAGGGACGAAGCGCCCTATCCAGCTCATCAATATCCTCAGTGATCCGCACCAACATACGCCTCACAACGGAGAGGTCCCCCACAACGCGACCCTTCACACCAGTGGCCTTCACCCGCAAATAGCTCTTGGTCAGTTCATCCATGATCACCAGAGAAAAGAAGAAAGGTAGAAAGGAACAAGGAGCAAAAAGGGAGGCAACTGGAAGAAAGGGAGAGAAAAAAATCCATTTATAAACACTCAAGGACCGCCTCGAAAAACGGGCCCAACGATAATATTCGCAAACGGCCAGAAGATCAACCATCGGGGGGATGACCAATGGACCGCCCCCGATGCTAGCTAACCCTTAGGGTATAGCAGGCCTAAGCATGAAAGGCTCAAACCAACGGAACTATCAGCACAACTTGGGAAAAACACCATAAAATTCCACATCAAAACAGGAAGGAAAGTAAAGGAAAGACAGTCATTATTACAACCGATGAAATCCAAAGATGTCCAGACAAAACAGGAAATTACAAAGGCTACAAGAAAAAACTAACTAGTTGGCAGTGGGGGCGGAACCGGTGGCCCACCATCGGGCAAGGGAGGCTGATCAGACCCACCATCGGCACCAGGCAGCCCAACATCTATCGCTGCGATAAGAGCGTCAGCTCGATCAGACACCTTGTTCAGCTCAAAATCAGGGCCGTCGTAGCAATCGGAGAAGGCCGTCAGCATGGCGTCGACAACTTCGTCCCGAAGGGCGACCATCCTCTGAGGAAAAGCATCCAACTCCGACCGAATCCCCCCCAGCCTGCTCTCTCTCCAAAGCCAACTCCCGTTGAAGCCTCTCATTCTCTCGGACGAGGCCCTCACAGCGCCCCCTTTCGGCGTCCCTTTCTCCCTTCACCACAACCAACTGGTCATAAACACCCGAAAGCTCGGCTGCTTTTGCCTTAGCACCATCTACCTCCGCACGAAGAGTCCCAAGGTCCGCTCCAATCCGTTCGCAGGTGGCCCGAGTATCTGCATGATCACGCCTCTCTTGCCCTAAATCGTCCATCAAAGACCGCATCCTATCAGATGTATTCTCCTGCAAATACCGGAGCTGACATAAGGCAGAAAACACACTGGCCTGGGCTTCGGCATGCTGACGCCCCAGGGTCATTTGGGCAAACTGGCCTCTCTCGTACTCCAGACCGACCATCTCCCCGAAAAAGAGCGATAGAGGAAGATCCAGGGCACGAGGATCAGACACTCCCAGCGCTGGTGGGCCTTGCTGCGCCATATCCCTCACATCCAAAATATGAGTGACGGGTCTGCCGGGCCCCCCAGCGGAAAGATGAACCTCAGTATTCAACGGCTGCGAACCCTGCAAATACTCGTCCAATAGAGCGACCTCGGCAAGCGGTGGCGCAGGAGTATAGTGAAGGCGCTGAGGCGCCGAAGCAGAGTCACCAAGGGAGCGAACATCGCCACCCCCACCCGATAAAGGAGCATTCGGAGAAGGCCAACAGGCACCAGACCCGCTACCCGCGAAATGATCAGGGGACGAAACGTCGAAAAGATTGCCCCGCAGATCCGGCCCCACATCCGTACTTGCAAGAATCTCCGAGACCTGGCCATCGTCCACGCCGAGGACGATAGGATTTAGTTCACCTCCGACAGACGCCTCTAGACCCTGCACAACATTGGCAGGTATCAGACTCTTTTCCTTCTCCTTTTGTTTTTTCTCAAGCAAACGGGCGATCCTATCGGCCACAACAGAAGAAGACTTCGGAGCGGATGCACTCGAAGGCAAAGGAGTACCCGACCTCTCGGAAGGACAGAACCTAAGGGGGGTAGCAGAGATCACAGTAAAATCCGACAACGGCGGCCCAACGTCCTCTACCATTGGTACTCTCTTACCGGTAAACCCCTCCGACCTGTCAATTAAACGGCCGAACGTTGTAATTAAACACTAAAAAAGAATACTTTATTATGGAAACTCAGAATTTTAAAGTGGATAATATACTATACGTGAATCCAAGCCAAAGTTTAGCCAAATTGGTATAACGTTTTGTTTGTTTTATGGATTGGATACATAATAATACGTGCAATGATCTTTTTTATGGCTACTATATGGTTCTTCAGTCAAAAAGTTGATTTTATAGTATTAGCTCCCTTAGACGTCTTGTGGTTTTTATTGCTAATAACATAAGGACATGGTGATTTGAAGTGGAAATATGAAGACTTTTTGTTGGCTGTTGTGTCTATGGTCCTTAATTCCTCACACCAATGGGACAATTATATGTAACAACTCGTACTCAATTTTTAACACTAGTGATTTAAATCATTATTTTTATATTTATCATAACATATTCATGTTTTATTTGGTTTTATAATTTTCACTTTATCTCGATTTTTTACCTTTTATTATTATTATTATTATTATCATCTTTTTACTATTTATTATTTTCTTCGGTATCATTTTATGTTATTTTGTTCGTACTTTATTTTTTTATTCGAACTTCTATTATTTAAATGAAATTTCTACCAACTATTAGATCCAACCAACTAAAAATAAATAGTAAATGCTCCTCTTTTCTTCATCCATCACTCCTCTCTGCCAGCCGACACCCTCACCTCATATCTCCCTCTCCATTTTTCTTCACCTTCTCCCTAGACCCTTACCCATCGCCACCAGTCACCATCCCTCTCCCTCACTTCCCTCACCTTCTCCACCTTACAACACTCAACCTCACTCCTATAAAAACACCATCCATCAATTAATAAAAGGGGGAGATCCATCAATTAATTAGACACCCTCCATCCTCCATCAATTAAACACACGAAATCACTCTCTGCCTCACACACCTATTAACCAACAACTCACTCTCAATCACAACACAAACCCATCACTCCACTCACCCTCGCCGCAACATCCTCAATCTGACGCCGACCAGTACCAACCAAACCCTCGCAGCCGCAGCCGCAGCCACTGCCAAATCGCCCAAACCTACCACCACTGTCACAATAAACACCCTTTTAATCACCACTACCAAATCGCCCAAACCTACCACCACTGTCACAATAAACACCCTTTTAATCACCACTACCAAATCGCCCAAATCCAATCTCCTACTAACCAAATCACAGTCCTTCGACACCAATCATCAGACCATACAGCATCGAAATCACAGCCCAATCACCACTGTTTTCTCCCTCATCGCCGACCAATACCACCGCTCTCTTTCCTCCCAATCCGGCAGCCACACAAGCGCGAAAACAGGGTAATTCGCTCCATCCCTACATCCTTTTCTTCTCTTATTTTTCTGTTTTCTTTTCTCTGTTGCTTGCGTTTGGTTTGCTGTTGTGCTTGTGCTTCATTGTCAGGTTGGATTGAAGGAAGAGATAACGGGGTTTTAATGTAGGTCGGATTTGGGGTTGGCTGGCGGCGGCGGTCGGTTTTGTAGCTGGTGGCAGCGTTGGTCAGGCGGCTGCGGTGCAGGTGCGGTCGGCAGTGGGAGAGGGAAGGAGATGATAACGTGTTGGTTTTAGGTTTAGGGCTGATGGCTTGATCATTTTGTTTGTTAGGGTTGGGCTTGGCCAATGGGCCGACCCATTAGGAAGAGGGAAGGAGAACGGGCTGATGGACATTGGGCTGGCCCATCCGTTTTATTTATTTTAAGTTGTTTTTTTTGTAGTTTGTAGTAGTTTATTTGTGTGTATGTTTGTAATACTTATTATTTATCTGTTATTTGCTTCTAATCATTTTGTGATGCAGGTACATACTCGAAATGTATTCGCTAGTCGCTTTATTTATCCTATATAATCGTACGTATGATAATTTAAAATTATTAGAATTAATTCGGTTGCATGATTAACTTAGATTAATAACTCACTTTAATAAATTTACTCAACTTATTAATTAATTAATCAATCAACCTTTGCTTGAACATATTAGGCTTAGTAATCACTCATTTACATCTTTTAAAATTGTTGGGGCAGCAAAATGATGAAGGCAGTGCATTACTAACAAACAAGGGTCCTTTTCAAAAAAAATTATTCCGGTCATTCCGATAAATACTAATTTTGTTCGACTATTATCAGATTTCGTACACGGATTTAAAATAGTACTGAACCCTCTTGATCAACCATTTAAATAATGATTTTTATACTATTTTATATAATAAATACCATTGGTCGATGATGGATGGTGAAGATGAGGTAGAAGGCACCACGGGTTTTTAAGGTTATTATTTTCATTTTAGTTGGTCCTTAATGGTGATTTTTATTCAAATTGGTCCCGAACGTTTACGTGATTAGCCACCGAGGGTCTCTATTCTTATAACGCCGATTAACGATTATTAACTGTCATTATTTTGTCTGAAAAGCGACCTGACGGTGGGCCCCACATATCAGAAAATAGTAATTTATTTTCAAAAAATAAATTTAAAAAAACTTAAATTTAAAAAAATAAAAAGAATAAATTATTAAAATTCCAAAATCTTTAATGCTGAGACCCGCATATTTTCAAATATTACTTCTTGCAAGTACCAGGATGGGCCCACAAGCCCAAAACCCATTTCTCCACATGCAAGTACCGGGATCAAGCATGTAACGGGTCATGCAAGTACCGGGTCATACAAGTAACGGGAACACATCCCATGATCTTTACCCCTCATCACGCCATGATCATCATGATCATGTGGCCATCTCCTCCTACACCAATTAATAATAATTGGTATGATGGAAACGTGACCTCAGGTCCTCAAGGGAGCCCGTTTGCATGGTACCGGACATGCAAAGTAACGGCTTGGCAAGGTCAGCATGGTAACGGCTTGGCAGGTACCGGGATACATCAAAAAAAAATTAAGTGGGCCCCGCTTAAAATTAATATTCAGTTTCCTTAAATTAATTTAATTTGAGTTTTATTAATTTGTTTTTTGAAAATAAAAAATAATAATTATTAAAACATTTTATTAGATATTAAGAGGATAAGGTGACTGACGAAATCTGACGGGTGGGGTCTGCCGTCAGGTCGCTTTTCAGACAAAATAATAAAATAATGTCAGTTAACGGCCGTTTACAGGCGTTATGACAATAGGGACATGCGGTGGCTTACGACACAAACGTTCGGGACCAAGTTAAACAAAAATCGCTGTTAGAGACCAACTAAAATGAAAATAATAACCTTAGGGACCCCGTGGTGCCTTCTACCAAGAAAAATCACTAAAAGGAAAAAAACAAAAGTACCGCTATTAAATTTCTTACTTTTTGAATTTATTTATTCATTTATAACTCTTTAAAATATTTATCAATATTAGCTTTGTCACGGAATGCAGTTAAAGCTTGAGTTTATTCATATATTAGTACTCCTTCTGTCAGTAAATATTGGGCGCGAAGGAGTAAATCACAGGTTTCAAAAAACCTGTGATTGTGGTCAGCTGGTGGGCCACTCATGTTTGTGGGCTCCACGAAGGCAACGGTAACAACCCTTCTTCTTCCTCCGTTTCTTCTTCTCATCTCACACTCTCTCTTTCCTCCATTTTCCTTACCCAATTTCCTTCAATTTCCAACCCTAACGCGCCCAAATTTAGAGCCCAAATTTAGAGATTGAAAATTTGAATTAATCCAAAATGAAATTACTTCCCTCTTTTTCCAATTTCATTTACTTATTTGAATTCCCGTTTGGAATTCAAATTACACTATATTCCTCTTCATTCATACCCCACCGATACCATAGTCTCCAAACTATTTCCACTGTTTTGTCGATGGTTTCTTCCAGTTTTGTCGATGAGTTCCCAGAGCACACTCCTCGTTCTGGTTTGTTGATGGAACCTTCATCTCCTTCAAGCGATTGGGTAGGGATTGAAGAGATACCAGAGGACGAGACAACATTTTTAGCACCCCAAAATCAAGAAATTAGCAATGACGAAGAAGTGCAGGAACATGCGCATGTGGTAGACTTAAACCAGATGCCTCGGCAAGGTAAAATTTTCTTTTTAAAATTCGGAGTAATTCCTAAATGGTAGTGAAGCATGTTCAATGACATTGAATTTTCATTTGTATGGTCAGAGAAGGGGAAAGAATTGACTACAGCAGAACGCCTAGATGTATTACAAATGTTGTTGGCAAAAGTAACAATGGGGCGTTGAAGAGAGGAGCAACGAAGGATGTTGTTGTCCATTTTGGGGTTGGCATTCGAACAATTCAAAGGATCTGGAAGCGTGCAAAGGATTCTGGAAACAATTGTGCTGATAAATTCAGAGTGAAAAATTGTGGAAGGAAACGAGTTGAGTTTGATTTGGAACGTATACGAAGTCTTCCTCTGAGGCAGAGGACAACACTAAGGTCACTTGCTTTCCACCTTGGTGTTTCGAAATCATTTCTGCATTTGAAGTTGAAGGAAAAGGTGATCAGGCGCCACACGAATGCCATCAAACCCACGTTGACTGTAGACAATGAAGTGTCCAGAATGAATCACTGTGTTGACAATTTGGAGGCATCGTCGTTACATCGTGAGCCAACATTCAAGCGGATGGACAATACAGTGCACATTGACGAGAAGTGGTTCTACCTAACCAAGAAGTGTCAGACCTACTACTTGTTGCATGATGAACCTGATCCTGTAAGAACTATTAAATCCTCTCATTTCATACCTAAGGTTATGTTTTTAGTCGCTGTAGCGAGGCCAAGGTTTGACTCAGATAGATTATGCACGTTTGATGGAAAGATTGGGGTTTTCCCCTTAGTTCAATCAGTTGCTGCTTTGAGATCGAGTCAGAACAGGCCTCGCGGAACAATTGAGATCAAACCTATACCTAATATAACAAGGGATGTAGTTAGAGCATTTATGATTTCTAAAGTATTGCTTGCGATAGCATCAAAGTGGCCAAGGGAGAGTATAAATGATGTGATTTATATTCAACAGGACGATGCCAAGAGTCATATTCACACTGACGATGTTGAATTTTTGAATGCAGTACAGGGTAGTGGATTGAGTGTTTCCATTGTTTGTCAACCCCCTAATTCTCCTGATCTCAATGTCTTGGATCTTGGCTTCTTTAGAGCAATACAGTCATTGCAAAGCAAGGATTGCGCAAAATCCATTGTACAATTAATTGATGCTGTGGAGCAGGCATTCCAAGCTTTTGAAGAGAAGAAGTGCAACTTTGTTTGGTTAACATTGCAGGGATGTGTTGATACCCGAATTTTGACGCCATTTTTAATCAATTTTAGCATTTCTATTATTTAGTTAAATTACAGTCATTTTCTGTTGGTTTACTGTCGCTAGCATTTTTAGGTGTTTCGTTGCATTTTAGCATCATCGTTAGCATCGTCAGCTTTCGAAATCGCATTTTTAATCTTTCAGCACATATTTTCATTATTATCGTCAATATTATTTTTAGCCTTAAAACTCATATTTTTTGGCTATCCGGCAGTCGTTTGCTAGTTTTTTCTCCATTTTTGATCATCTCATGAATTTTAGGATTTTTGAGATTTTAACGCATTTTTTAGTATTTTTATTATTTTATTATTATTTTTATTCGAGCTTTTATTGGACCCGAGTAAGTCTGCTCGGACAATAGCTCGACTTAAAAATGTTTTCCATCAACTAGTTGCTAGATTTTTTTCTGGTCACAACGGTCTACAGTGATTCGCGTAATTTTCAGCGTAACATTTTTATTTTTCCGTTCCCGCGTTTCGCGCTTTTGAACGAGAAAATAAACACGTCAAACGAGAAATTTTCATTATTCGCTGTATACCGTTAGACTCGTCGTATTTTTCTCTACGCGTAGGTACCTTCGGTTCGAAAAGTCTGAATGTTTGCTCGCAGGACTCAGCTCGAGCCCATTTAAATAAAATAAAAGGGCCTTTGATCTCAACCGTTGATCTGGTCAACCTTCAAAAGTCAGCCAGGTCAACGGCTGAGCATTTAAGTGTGCCATGCACACATGAACAGCGTAGACGTGAGCGAACAGTGGAGCAGGCCACCGAGCTGCCTGCTCCGACGTCCTGTCCCCTCACGGCCGTTGCCCGTCCCTTCGATCATCATCACAGCACCCCTAGCCCAGCCACCTCACGGCCGCAGCCTTGCCACCGTGACAAAAACACCACCACGCGCAGCTCCCTCTCCCTCTCCTTCACGCGTTTTGTGCCTATAAATACAAGCCACTGTCTTCGTTAATCCAGGCACCAAATCAGCAAGCTTTCTTGCTCTCTTCCCTCCCTCTGATCAGTTGCTTATTTCAAGGAAGATCGTCCAGTTCAAGCTTTAAAGTGAGCCCTCTCTCTCTAGAAATTTTCGGCTCTTTTGGCCATTTTCTTCTTTAATTCGTTTGGCACTATTTAGAGTAGATTAATTGCTAGCTTTTGCGTCAATAAATCACGCGTAGGATGTAGATTAAATACATGCTTTCAATTTTAAAAATCGTTAGTTAGGTTGTGCGAATTAATTAGTTTTCGATAATTAACGGTTTCGTCGTTTTTTCAAAATTAAATTGTGTACGAGTCAAACTAAAAATCAAGCTTCGTACGGTCGAGACGTCGTCGAGGAGACGAGCGTTTCGGTATGAAGATCGCGCGAAACGGTCAAGGGCAGCCGGACCTTGGCCGCCGGCAGTAGCGCCGGCGACCAAGGAAGGCGATGAACAGTGCCATGTCTCGGCACTGTTCACGTATGCATGGGTGATGGCTTGGCCCATCACCGTTCCATTTTTTTCTTTGGGCCAGGAACTATTCCTGGCCCATTTCAATTGTTTTTTTTTTCAAGTGGGCCCAGCCCAATTTCAATTATTTTCGAAAACTTCGGATCACGTTTTTCCGTAAAATAATTCGTATGCTTCGTATGATTATTTTTCGCATCTATCAACTGTTTAATTTTCTGCATCTATCAACTGTTTAATTTTCTGCACTTATCAACTGTTTAATTTTCTGCACTGATCAACTGTTTCAATTATTCGCACTTTAAATTTCCGCAATTTATTTTCGGCAATTTAAATTCAGTTATTTACTTTTACCGCCTACATGGTCGGTCGCATTTTAATTCTCGTAAATATCAACTGCTTTAATTTTCGCAAACTGCTGGAAATTCTTCCGCAATATCAACTGTTTTATTTTCTGCAAATATCACTTGTTTTATTTTCCGCAATATCAACTGCTTTAATTTTCGCAAACTGCTGGAAATTCTTCCGCAATATTAACTGTTTTATTTTCTGCAAATATCAAATTGCTTATTCACTTGCAAATATCAATTGTTTTATTTCCTGCAAATCATCAACTGTTTTAATCCCCTGTGAGTCGTCAACTGCATTCAATTTTTTCTGCAATCCTATCATTACTTCAAATTCTTGTATGCTTAAAATAAATCATTTTTCGCATGCAATCAACGTAGCATTTAAATTCTCGTATGCGTAAAATCAATCATTTTCGCATGCAATCAACGTAGCATTTTAATTCTCACATGCTTAAAATCAATCATTTTTCGCATGTAATCAACGTAGCATTTTAATTCTCACATGCTTAAAATCAATCATTTTTTGCATGTAACCAACGTAGCATTTTAATTCTCACATGCGTAAAATCAATCATTTTTCGCATGCAATCACAGTAGCATTTAAATTCTCACATGCTTAAAATCAATCATTTTTCGCATGCAATCACGTAGCATCTAAATTCTCGTATGCTTAAAATCAATCATTTTTCTCATGCAAATCAACTCAGCATTTAAATCTCGTATGCGTAAAATCCACCATTTTTCGCATACAATCAATTGTCATCATTTTGTTTATCAAACTCAGCATCTCACTTTCGTATGCGTGAAATCCATCATTTCTCGCATACAATCAACTGTCATTTAAATTTTCGCACTCATAAAATTGCGTAGTTATTTCTCAAGCTATCGCTAATACTCTCATTTTGTAGGTTTTTAATTTCAAGCTTCGCTCGAAAGTACGCCTTTCGATTCCCTTTTATTTATTCGACGCTTTTCGTAAATATCAATCGTACGCATGATATATAGAACTGCTAGAACTAAAATCAACCACCATGAACAACGTGTTTAAAGAGTTGCTTAAAATGCCATGTTCATGTGATTTTAATTCTCGCATATATTGACTGCATGTACATGGGGACTTTCAATCCCACATCAGTTTGTCCACTTTAAAATCAATCATTTAAATTTGTACTCTGTTAGCAATCCATGATAGGTTCACATAGCAATCAATCTAATCATGCATGGCCCGATGATGACATAGAGGGCGCTCATTCAGTCTTACGGAAAATCCTGTCCCATCACGTTACGGTCAAGAATAATTAATCGGTCTTGATAAACGGTAACCCCGTCCGAAAGACGATCAAACGGTAACCCCGTTCAACGATTAATTATTCCTGAACGTCACGATCATAAAAAAGACTAAAGTGACGATTCCTCTGAGGGTCCCCCTTTTTCAAAACAAAACGCATTTTCATCAAACACCTTTTAAAAAACACCTCTCTCATCAACCGGTAACCGTTTTCGGATGTGACTCGGGTGCCTAACACCTTCCCGAGACCATAATACGACCCCGAACCTTTTGTCTGGGGTCCAGACCCTTTTTTTCGTGCCTTTAGTTTTTTTACTTATTATATTTCCTATGCCATGACGATTAAGGTTCCCTAAAACCTAGCAACCAAATTAGGGTGGCGACTTCATTGCATGTTGCGAAGCCTCTGTTTACGCTGAGCATTGTAAGGTCCCGAATTTCGTTGCACACTCGCAAACGACCTTTCTTTGGTCGATTTTCGTGGGGCGCGACAGGATGTATGATTGATATTCTCAAATGCAATGGGTCCAATAATTACAAGATTCCACACTTTAATAAGGATCGAATGCACAGACTAAGGACTCTACCCGTTTCATTATGTGTGTCCCGAGAGATTGTGGCCAATGCAGTTGCTCAACTATCTACTTAATTCTGATCATATGTGGATTTCAAGAACTTAGATTTCTGGTATTCTGTTTCAGATTCAGTCAGTATGCTTTGATAATCTTGGCCTCATGCTTGCTGCAGTTCTGAATTTGTTGTTCAAGAACAATCAAAGGTTTTCTGTTTCCAAAATTTGTTGTTTTTTGGTGGAACTATTTGTGTTGCCATTTTGTTTGCTTTGTTTGCTGTTTTGAGATGAATGTATGGTGTGTGTGTGTGTATTGGTGATTCATGCCTAACAAGCTGACACTTCTACGGGTATATGTTCTTGTTCCATGATAAATACTTTCAGAATTCTCAGTACTGCTTTTAGGACTCTTTCCATGCGGTTATTTCTGTTTTGATGAACCGTTAGTAGTTTCTAGTTTGATCATGGAAGTATATATCGTCAAATATTCTTTTGACATGTTGTCAAATTGTAAGACTGCTTGCAGGTTTACCTTTTGTTGTATACCCCACTTTCTCTGCTCTCGACCTTTTCGGGATTTATCAAGGGCTCAAGCATGTCCATTTACAGACATTAACTAAGGTACGAGTGTTCTAGCAAACTCCCCATGCCTTTATGCATCATTATTCTTGACCCCGATGCACTTGTTTGAGTTTATTTATCTTTACCTGAAGCAACATCATAAGATTTTGTTCTCCAATTCGCCTAACTTGTACACATTTGTTCAATACCATTTACCACATCAAAGCCTTTTTCTCTTTTTAATGAGATATAATTCCACCTCTTTTAACTTTTTTCTCCCCGCTCGCAGGATAGGCTTGAAATAATATTCAATTCTTGGATTGAATTCAGGCAGGTTTTGTCACCTGCAGAAGTGAGCAAGTTGAAGGGATTGATTTTCTTTGGAGAAAAAAGTGGGTTTTTCCTTTTCCTGTGTCATGGCTGTGCTTTTAGTGTTCCGTATGAGATTCTATGTAATTTCAGTTTTACGGGTTGAAAATAATGGAAACCGGGTGAGGGTTTATCTGTAATATGGTATCTGGACCAGATCGGGTTCGAGTCACATAGCTTCGTGTATGGTCGATTCATCGGTCCTTCTTATCTCGTTCGATGGTATTGGTACTTGAAAAGTGTGCCGGGGTGCCTCGGCCTATACACTCCGATGATCAAGTCAGTCGGTAGTCATTACGAGTATATATTGAATATACTATTCGTACCTACCTTAAGGTACATACGATGATGCCATTATAATTAATATGGCCTTAATTATGGTTCACTGTAACTTTCATAGTGCCATTACAGTAATTAATAAGTTGGGAAATACCTGCACCATTTTTACCGTTACTCTGCAGGAGAGGCTAGGAGATGCCGTTACCATGCACCCGTTACTTGCATGGGAACGGAACCCATTGCTGTCTGGTAGATTGTGTGCCTGCTGTTAGCCTTGAATGACCCGTTACCATGTCCGTTACTTGCCACCCGTCTCTTGTTGTCCTGCCTTGGATGCCGTTACTTGGCAATCCATCAACACCAATAATTAAATACAAAGGCTTCCTTGTCATGTTGCTAGTGACTAATCTTGTGTCAAACCTTGCTTGCAGCAAAGTAAATGATGTGGATCATGGCGGTGATGAAGGGTGGAGATCACATGATGGTGATTATGGTGTGGCAGTGTTATATGCGCAGTGAAGATGGTCGTAAAGTGTCGAAGATGATCCCCTTTCTTTCACGCGGGAGAGGTATTTATATGCCCTCTTCTGACCGTTACTTCGGTGCTGGATCGCAATAAACGTCATTAACGACGCCTTTATGTTTGTAATAGCTACGCCATTAACGACGCATTAAACGTCATTGATTGCGTGTTTAATGTCTGGACGAAAATGCCCTACCCATATTTATTAGTATTATCACGGGTTATCACGATTGAACTTTTTTGCCCTTTCGTCTTCTTGATCAGTCAAAGAATTGTGGCCAATCCGAATAAGGTGCTTAAACCCCAAGGTTAAGACACCCAAGTTCTCTATGTTGGCTATGCAATCTTTATAGGATAAAGATTACTATTTCATATGCTTGGAGAATAGCTACAAAGGATTGAGAAGAAATACAAAGGTACAATATCGAAATATTTTGCTTCTGATTCCATAAAATTTTGGAGACTCATCCCGCTATGTTTCTCTCACTTTTCTTTCTTTCTTTATTAGTGAATTTGTAGCAAGGTATCCTTCTTTGCTTACTTGAGGGGGCAGGCACTGGAGATGTTATGATGGGTTTATTGCAGGTAAGTGGAACTCCTGAGAATAACCTGAACGTAATGTTTCATGCATCATAATATTGATTAGTTCATTGCTGTTTTGCTGGCCATATTCCTGTTTTTAGTAATACCGTATGATAACACTAATAAATATGGGTAGGGTATTTTCGTCCAGACATTGAACACGCAATCAATGGCGTTTAATGCGTCGTTAATGACGGTAACGGTTGCGGAAATAAGTGTGTCGTTAATGGTGTTTAATGTTTATTGCACTTTATAGCACCTGTGTAACCATTTGAAGCGGGTGTATAAATACCTTTTCTGCATAAGAGGGGGATCTCTTCTACTGTTCTACACCTTATCACCATCTTTACTGCATATAGAGAGAGAAAGAGGGGGGATCCATTTCTACTCTTGGCGATCATGAAAAATACCATGGATGCAGTATTTAATTAGGAAGGAAAGGAGGCTCCCAAGGCCAAGGGTGTCATCACCGCCACATGATCACTGATAATACATGGGAAAATCCCCAGGGGTAAAAGCGTCTTTTCCCTCGACGGGATGTACCGGGGGGTGGACACGTAGGCACCGTCACTATGGATGGGTAAAGGTACCGGCTGAGTAGATTACCGGGGAGGTCATGAAGATTAACGGTGTCTTGCCCTAACCTTGCCGGTAGAACGTGAGGCACGGTACTTGTAAGATATGTGACCGGGAGCTAACGGTATCTGGGTACCGTATATCATAATGACGTCAGTTACTGACTCGTAACGGTCATGAGAGGACCGTTACGCATGTTGCAGACTGAGTTACTGCGACCTTTAATGGCGATTGATTGCTATATTGATACCAGGATAACGGTCGTCAGGTATGGCCTATAAATAGTGCAGTAAGGTAAGGTAATGTTTTACGCAGACGCAGACACAGACACACACAAGCTGTGAATATCCTTGCGCTTTGATTACTCGCATAAGATACTGACTTGATCGTCGGAGAATCTACGTCGGAGAGCTCCTCCGGCGCATTGCAGGAAACTCGGAGCCAACGTGAACAACCTAGAAGGAGAACAAGCAGCGACACAATTACATTCACGGACATACCCTCAAATCACATATTATCATTTGGTGCTTTCATTGAGAGCATTGGATCGTTGAGTGAGAAGACCTTGATTATCCAAGCTCTATTTTACATACATTTAGAGAACTTCCTAGCGTTAGCCTAGAATGACCTCAGAACCTCAAGCTTCGGGAGCTACGACGTTTCCCCTCATTCCTGGGCAGGACGTTCCTGGGCTAATGCAGTCGACAGCTTTGCCCAATATGGGCAACAATCAATCACTCTACAGGCATTTGGACTTTCTTCAAACGCCAGGAAGCGGGACGAATACGTCTAATCCCCTGCTGCCTGGGTCAAGCGCCTCGAGGAACCCATTGTCAGCAGTAGAGGGTTCCACGGCCATATTGCACCAGAGAATGGACGATATCATGTTAATGTTATCAAGCCTAACAGGGCAATCAAGGACCTACTCCCATCCGTTGCCAAATTTCTCTACACCACAAGTCACCTTGAACCCGTTCGCTTCGCAGCCACAGGTGTCGCAGCCCATTCCGCCGCCACTATTTAATCCGGAAATGGGAAGGAGCCAGCCTACTCCTCAGAGGGTGCGGTCGGAGGTGGCTCCAAGGAGGGAGGAAGAGCCCCAGGAAAACTTTGGAAGGGTAGATGAACGGGAAGCTGAACACAATTCGGCGAGGGTGCAATCCCATCAAGGGGTTAGGGAATCAGCCGATAGGAGGAGTCGGGACCGTTCCCCACCTGAGAATCGTTCTGTGCGAGGGTCGCGTAGCAGGGAGGAGAGAGAACCACGTAGGGGTTCCCCGTCAGCCACCTCGGCTCGACGAAGAGAGAAAGACGATGATCTTAGGCATCCGTTGAGCCTCAGAGTTCGGCAGCATCAAGTTAGCCAAAGAATTAAGTTTCCCACAGAGCAATATGACGGGACAAAGGATCCCGTTACTCACTTGAGTCGAGTAAAAGATTTCGTGAAAATTCAGACGAGAAGAGATGAAGCTCTATGTCAGCTTTTCGTCCTTACACTGACAGGAGCAGCCAGGAAATGGTTTGAAGGATTGACAGCGGGATCTGTAGACACTTTCACCACCTTGGAAGAGCGATTCCGTAGTCGGTTTAGTACCTCCATTCCCCTGAAAAAATCTTCAGCGGACCTATTTGATATAAGGAGGAAGAAAGGGGAATCCTTGAAGGCGTACTTGGAATGATTCAACGAAGAGATGGCTGTAATGATGGATGTCATCGTGGAAATCGTGGTAGAGGCAATGAAGAGAAATTGCAGCTATGACAAGCTGGAAGACACGCTGTTGGTTGACCCGCCGGTAACGTTAGATCTGCTGCGCATCCGGGCCAACAATTTCGCTAGAATGGAAGAAGCGGATTACCAGAGGAAGAAACCAGAGCGAGATGTGTCGCCACCGGCAAGGAAGAAAGAGGAGAAAGCTCGCAAGGAATACTCCTCAAAGAAATCAGGGGGCAAAGTGGAGCGGGGGTCTTCGTCCTTATTGCTTCCCAGAGCTGAGATACTGGCTATTATCGAGCGAAAAGGGTTGCCAATTAGGTACCCAATCCACAGACCAGGAATGGATTTGGGAAGATGGAAGGACCAATATTGTCATTTCCATAAGGCAAACGGGCATGACACTGAGCGTTGTCAAGCGTTGAAGTTAGCAATCGAGAGGCTAACGGAAGACGGTTATTGGGGAGAAATTGCAACCCAAGGGCGCCGTCAGGGCACCGAGAAGCGGCAGGAAACCAGCAGAGAGGAAATGGCCAATAGGGAATCTACAGAGATACCCGTTACTGATCGGCGAAAGGACAAGTCCAAGGAGGTTGCCACGGCGGCCCTGGGGAATTTTCCGTTAATCTCTTTGATAGCAGGAGGAGCGGAGAGTTTCAAAGGGTCTACCAGTGCGACGATGAAAGGAGATGAGGAATCTTCTGTCGGGGAGAAAAGGAAGAGAGTGGAAGCCTTAAAAGAAGGGATGGGTTTGGATATATTAGATCGCATAATAATTTCATTTTCTGAAGAAGACGAGGTGGGGGTAATATATCCACAAAACGATGCCATGGTCACAACAACGGTTGTAGGGGGGTACCGGGTTGCAAGGACCCTAGTGGATAACGGTAGTGCCGTCAACCTGCTGTCTTACAAGGCATATAAGGCGATGGGGCGCCGCGAGTCAGAACTGATATCATGTCCTAAGCCCATCATAGGGGTTGATGGAATTCCCATTCCCGTGGTAGGGGTAACACATTTTCCTATTTTCTTTTTAGAAGATAGGGGAAAGAGATCAGTGGAACAATTATTTATGGTAGTAGATCTCAACCTACCGTATAATGGGATATTAGGGCGACCGTTTCTCAATGCCTTTGGGGCGGTCATATCCCAGCGACATCTGAAGGTGAAGTATCCATCGTGGGAGGGAGTTGTCACCATTAGGGGCAACCAGAGATTGGCTGCAGAATGTTACCTGGTCATGACTAGTGGAGTGACGGATCGCTATGTTTGCGTGGCCTCAGATCCGTTTGATAAGCCTGACGAAAGGAAGGCTCAGTCGGTAGAAAAGATGGTACCGGTACCTGTGGAAGGGGTAAAGGATGGTCATTTCCTGATTAGCGAAAAGCTGACCACAGAAGAAAAGTCACAATTAGTACAGCTATTGGGCAAGTGTGTGGGGAACTTTACGTGGACATCCTCTGATATGCGTGCTATCCCTAGAGAAATGGCGGAGCATTACCTGAACGTTGACCCAACAGCGAAGCCAGTGCAACAGAAACGGCGATCTTTTTCCAAGGAAAAAGTGAACGCAATAGAAATGGAGGTTGTCAAACTCCTAGAGGCAGGCTTCATACGAGAGGTACAATACCCTCCTTGGTTGGCTAACCCGGTAGTGGTGCCTAAGCCTAACGGGGAGTGGAGAATGTGTATTGACTTCACGGACTTAAATGAAGCGTGCTTAAAGGACTGCTATCCGCTTCCGCGGATTGAGCAGTTGGTCGACCAAACGGCAGGATACGAGTACCTGAGTTCACTAGATGCTAACTCTAGTTACCACCAGATTCCGATGGCGATAGAGGATGAAGAAAAGACAACGTTCATAACTCCGAAAGCGACTTACTGTTACACAGCCATGCCGTTTGGGCTGAAGAATGCTGGTGCAAGATTTCAGAGGACGGCTAACAAGATCTTTGAAGCACAAATTGGGAGAAACATGGAAGTATATGTCGATGACATGTTAGTAAAAAGCAAAAGCTTCGAGACACATTTATCAGACCTGCAAGAAGCCTTTGAAGTCATGAACCGGTACGGTATGAAAGTCAACCCGAAGAAGTGCATGTTTGCATTTCAAACGGGTAAATTTCTTGGCTATGACGTCAGCCGGAAGGGTATCCAGCCAAACACTTCGAAACTGCGAGCGGTTCATGACATGATATCGCCTCGAAATATAAAAGAGGTGCCCTAGACTAATGAACCCAGATCTACCCGAGAACACTAATCTAGTTGTCTATACCTACCCAACAGTCTCACGCTAGTTATCACTGCAGAGTCACGACAATAATCACAAAGGGAAGATTAAAAGTTGATCAGGCCTCGAATCACCCTAAGCAAAAATGGAATTAAAATGACAAGCAACCAGATATAACAAAGAGAACATGTTAAGAGCAATCAGGCCTCGAATCTACCCAAGCAACCCTCGATACACCTTTACCAAGAACGTGGGTTTTAGCCACTCATGTTAAGAGATAAATAAATAAAAGATGGAAATAACATAATAAAAGATAAAGGAAGAGTTAAGGATAAAACTTGATTAATGATGCTTGTTACAAAGCTTGGATCCAGCAACTATGGAGAGAAGAGGAAGGAACAAGCCCCAAAACTACTAAACTAGAAGAAAGCTACTGAAATTAGTTTAAGAGTAAAAATATCTAAAGTGTAAAGAGGTGGTGAAACCCTAGCACATAAGGTTGTATATATACACCAGCCACCCACTAAGGGACAAAAATTCCAGCTAAGGGGAAGTATACACAAGGTGCCCACGCTCTGGCAAAAGGGGTGACCCACGATGGCAGAAAAGGGGAATATTCCTCGGGATCCTCGCAGAACATCTGACATGCACCAGGGAGGACACGTGGAGTGATTGGAGTGGAGCCACGTGGACTTGGCGTTTTGTACTTGTCGAGGCCTCGATAAGATTGTCGAGGTCTCGATGACATGTCGAGGGCAGATCAGCATCTTTGGGCACATTCTGGAACGTTCTGGAATGTTCTGGAATGTTCTGGAATGGGTCTCGATAAGAATCTTTATGGAATATTCCTTTCGGGCGAGACCAGCATCTGAGGGAATATTCTAGGAGACATCCGCATCTGAGGGAATATTCTGGGGGACGTCCGAGGGGACACGTGGAAGCACAACTGCGAGGACACGTGGATTTAAGGCTCTTGATCCGTCGAGGGCTCGATGACAGGCCTCGATGAGGAAATTGGTCCTTGGTCTCGACGATGGTCTTGAACCTTGAAAATCACCCAGAAAGCATGTCTTTTCGCACATTTCTCCTTCTTGGCCTTGATCTGTGAAAAAGATGGAAACACGAGTGGATTAGTAGTATCAAGGCCTAAATCAAGGCAAAAATAGAAGGAAAAACATGCATAAAATACATGCTATCAAATATCCCCACACTGCCCAATGCTCGCCCTCGAGCATTCACAAAATTTAAAACAGCCCCCAAAACATAAACACAATCGACTAAAGCACTGGAATGATCAAACCAATCAATTGTCGAGGTCTCGATAAGATGCTTCCTGCCTAGATGCACACCTGCATTAAACCAGAGGGATAACGACCCCAAAGGTAGAACTTTTCCACATCAAGTCTGGCCACAAGCAATCCTCACTAGATATGTGTTTGCGCTCTCACTCACAAACAAGGTTATGTGTTTAGTCACTCAAGATGCAAATAACATAGCACAAAACAGAGTTTGCATACCAATCCGAGTACATTAATCCACATGCTTGGGCAATCTAACAATCGAAAAGTAACTTTGCATCATGAAAAAGAGGAGAAATGAAGAAGAGTTGGGTTTAGAGAAATGGAGAAGAGATGATGAAAGAGAAAATAAAAGGAAAAGGAAAAACAAAAAGAAGATGGAGAAGAGAACCAACTGGTTTGAGGGATTCCTTGGCCGGAAAAAGGAGAGGCGGTGAGTAAGCACTTGCCGGAGAGGATGCAACAGCGAGGGCTTGATGATAATTTCTTCATTCTTCAGTGAGAGAGGTCTCGATCTGTGGTTGTGTGTCGAGGGCTCCATACTTGTGATATTGGCTGCTTTTGTGTGTGGTCTGCTTTTATTTGAATATTTTTTTCTTTTCTTTTTTTTTTTAAAATTTTTATTTGCTTTTTTTTTATTTTTTTATTTTTATTTTTTAACAGACACAGACCTTGAACTCGTCTTTTTAAACTTCAGGGGCTGCAGCTATTAACCTTTTGCCTCTTGCTTTGAGTGATCAGCGTCGAGGTCTTGATGATTTGCCCTTGCTTAGCGTCGAGGGCTCGATATTGTGACATTGCTTCCCCACACTTATGTTTTGCTGTGGAGAGGAAGCAGTCTCGATTTACTGGTTTGCCCTCGATCTTGGTCTATCTGCGGTTGCTCTGATCTGCCCTCGATCTTTTTCCCCCACTTGATCTTTCCGCACCTAGCCCTTGCTGCTCTTGTGAAAAGTGCCACTCACCTGCCAAGGAAAGATCAAGAAAATAGCTCAAATGGTTAGAAGAGAAACAGAGAGTGTCGAGGTCATGATGGAGAAAGAGAAGGAAAAGAAAGAAGAGAGAAATAAAGAGAAAATAAAATGATGCAAAGGCTTTTGTCATATTGCTGCTTTCCCAAGTCTAATGGTGCCTACACCCAGGGATATCATGCAAACCTAACAAGTGCCTAGCTATGCATTCACTCATGAAAAAGATATGGCATGGATGCTCAATGTGCTCACAAGGTGCTAAATGCGACTACTAGTGTCCAGGCCTCGATGTAGACATAAGGGGCAACAGGCAGACAACATTCTTCAAAAGATTGGTCTAATCATGCAAAATCAGTGCTCAAGTCTTGTGCTCATGCAAATGGGGTTTCAAAACAGAGCAGCGAGGTCATGCAAAAACTTAAAAAAAACCGATAGTAAAAATCCGCAATTTTTCACAAAACAAGCAAACATGCAACAAGCGAAAAATAAAACATGCAGTCAAGCAATTGCAATTGAAACAAATGCACATAGAACCCTCCCCACACTTAGGCTTCGCATTGTCCTCAATGCGAGAAGGGGCACACACATAGAAACTAAAAGGAGTTCAAACGGAATAAAAATGAGAAGAGTATGAAAAAGAATTTGTTTTTGTTGGGGGGTCAAGAAGGAGGGAGGTTGCGTCGGGCCACTTTGTTTGCCAAGGCCTGAATTTCGGGAGTGCCGGAATCTTGCTCTTGCTGCTCTTGGAGAGCTTCTTCGTCGGACACCAGAGTCTCTCCGAAAACCTCATCCACCGTGAGTTCCTTAAGAGTTTTTGGGGCTTGCTTGCCCTTCATTTTCGACACTGGTTTGGCGGTGGCCGGCGGTGGTTTAATGGGTTTTTTGATGGTGGGGGCGGGTTGAGAAGATGGTGGTTGGAGAAGATGATGTTGGTTGAAAGGGGTGGGAAAAGTGTTTGTTTTGTTGTTGTCGTTTTGGAGTTGGGGGGACGGTGAATAGGGAAAAAGAAGGGTATTTTGTGAAAGTGACGGAGTGGTGGGGGACCTTTTTGATTTTCTGAAAAAGTCCGCTGACGTGGCGCGAGGGGGAAGAGACGTGTGGCGTGTTGGGGTGCTGCCGCGTGGCGCTGGCTGGCTGGCTACCGCGGATAGGATTTCGCAGACACGTGTCACGCGGTGAGTGGGCATGCTGGGATTGCGCGTTGACCCTGGCGATGACGCGTTGAATGATGCGTGGCGCGCTGTGAGAGGCTGCGCGGATTGCATGCCGCGTGCCGCGCGCTGGTTGGCCGCGCTGTGGATTTCGGATAAGGCCCGGATGGGTGAGGCAGAGGACGCTTGGCGCAAGAGGGAGGGGAAGCTCGCTGGGACGCGTGGCGGGCGCGGATTGGACGCGCTGGACACGTGGCGGTGGCGGATTGGCTTCGCTGGTTGGATCCGGATTCCCATCTGAAAATTTAAAATTTATAAATAAAAAGAAATATATAAATAAATAAATAAATAAAAGCAACGGTCAGAGGGCATGAAATAAATAAAAAGAAACATGGCTTGGGGGAATCGGCTAAAAGGGAGGAAAATCAATTAAAAGGGTCATGCACTATTTAATTACTAGAAAGACATGCAAAAATTAAAGAATGAAAAGGCATGCAATATTTACACAATAAAAAAGGCAACGAAGAAGAGATGAAAGAGGGAAGAGTGAAGGGTATTTCAACGACTCGTGGCATTCTCCACGATCGTGGCTTCGTTTAACGTCGAGGCCTCGACGTTGGATACTCAGATTACTTTGGGTCTGGTGGCTCTGCCATGAGGGGGTGGAAACCTTCATGGAACAGCTCCAATCTGTGGTCTTGAATTTTGGAAATAAGGCCCGTGTCCATATTTTGAATCTCAACTACACCATGGGCATACACCTTCTTGACGAGGTAAGGGCCAGTCCATCGAGGCTTCAACTTTCTACAAAAGAGCCTAAGCCGAGAATTATGGAGTAAAACTTTCTGTCCAGTAGCAAAGGTCTTAGGAGAGAGCAGCTTATCACGATAAGGCGTCTTGCCCTTGATCGTGTCACTGGCAGGATATGGAGCTGGATTGGCATTAGGCGTCTTGCCCTCGCTTGTCAAAATGGTGTCGGTATCAGTTGGGGCGAGGGTTGGTGTCATGGCTTTGGGGACATCAGGAGTGGGTACGAAAGTTATCGGGGCTAGTTGAGGAGCACATAGGGATGGTAAAAGTGTCGTGACCTCGACAGTCGTCCATCCAAGAGCCTCGCGATATCCTTTGAGTGTGGAAATTAGATCGCGCTCTGCAGTAGGATCGAGCTTGTTAGAGATGATCACCGGGAGTGTGTCATGCTCGCCAAGGTAGGCGTACTTGAGGTGCGAGGGCAAGCTCTTCAATTCTAACTTAGGGGCCTCTGACAGTGCATTAGTAGTGATGTTCCCGTCGAGGGCACGATGTGCAGAGTTGTCAGCATTAAGATCGGAGACTTGTGTAACAATGGGGTCAATAGCATCAACAATTGAGTGCTCTGAAGTCACAAGTGTCAAAGCGAAGGTGTCCAACATGGTGGGCGGAATACTCCTGTCGAGGGCAAGCTGTAGAGAATCATCAGCAGCAAGTGTAGAAACTTTCTCAACAATAGGATCAATGATGTCAACAAAATTAACACTAGAGAACTCAATAGGGTCATGCATAGCGTTAGGCATATTGAACTTGATGGTCTCGCCGTCGAACTCAAGAGTAATCGAGGCGTCATGGACATCGATCTTGGCCCTTGCTGTCTTAAGGAATGGTCTGCCTAGGAGCATGTCCGAGGCCTTGACAGAATGCCCATTCTCCATGTCAATCACGTAGAAGTCGGCTGGGTATATGAAATCACCAACTTGGATCAAGACGTCCTCAACGACCCCCTTGGGATGGATGACGGATTTGTCAGCTAGTTGGATCGAGGTCTCGGTGGGCTTGAGGGGTCCAAGGCCTAGACTGTTGTATATCGTCAAGGGCATGACGTTCATACCTGCACCTGAATCACACATAGCTCTACCAACATCAGTAGTACCAATTTTGCAGGGGAGGGTGAACATACCTTTGTCTTTGCACTTGGGCGGTAGCTTTCGCTGGATCGAGGCCGAGACGTTCGCACCTACACAAATCTTGTTCACACCTATCATATTACATTTGTTAGCACACCAAGTTTTCAAAAATTTAGCATACCGAGGAACATTTTTAATAGCCTGCAGCAAAGGAATATTGACTTGGACTTTGCTGAACATGTCAAAAATCTCACGATCCTCACTTTCCTTCTTGGTCTTGACCAGCCTTTGAGGGAAGGGTGGCTCAAGAATTTTGTGGATATACTCTTGGGAGAACTCAGGAGGACTTTTATCATTACGCGGGGCCATTCCTCTAGGAGAGCGGATGCGATCTTCCATACATTCTGGTATCTTGGCCTCCTTGTGCTTAGGAACTTGCTTCTTCTTGGTCGAGGGTTCGACAGATTCATCGTCGAGGCCTGGAAGAGAGGAGCTAGATGGGTTGCCATCGAGGTCTCGACTTTCCCGAGAAGGCAATTCGAGACCGCTCCGAAGAGTCATAGCGCACACACTATGCTTTGGGTTGGCCTCAGTCTGCCCAGGAAATCTACCTTGATTTTTCAACTCTTTCATTTCAGCTATCATGATGCTCACTTGCTTCTCGAGGTCTGCTACCTTTTTTTCATGAGCTATTTTCTTTTCATGATCTATTTCATCAACCGGTGGCATGGTGAAGGTCTGACCTTGAGGAGGTTGATGTTGGTACTGATTGTTGTGGTAGCTAGGCATGGGCACGAAGTTCTGCATGTTGAAGGGAGGGTGATTGCCATAAGGATTTTGTTGTTGCTGTTGTCGAGGCCCCGATGATTGATGATTGTTTGGCCATCCGGGATTGGGCTGTTTCCAATTCTGATTGTAATTTTGGCCATATGGGGCATGATACCCTCCCGCTGCATTTACTTGTATCTCGTCAGGAATGAATGGGCACGCATCGGTGGCGTGATCTGAGAATTGGCAAATTTGGCAGGCTTTCATTTGGACAGGCTGAATCGAGGCCATGCTCTGTAACATACTCGTGATGGTTGCCAACTGATTTTCCATCGCTGCTGAGCGGGCGTCTTGATGGCTGGTGTCGATCAAGGGCACTGCATTCTTTGCCATGAGCTCGATCGTGGCCTTAGCAGCAGCAGGAGTGAGGCGGGTGAGAGAGCCATTTGCGGCGGCATTTAGCAGGGCCTTGTCGTGGGCTTGCAGACCTTCACAAAAATATTGGATCAAGGCGTGCTCGGTGAGGTTGTGGGAAGGGCATAATGCTTGCAACTTCTTGAAGCGCTCATAATACTGATCGAGGTTCTCCGTATCCTTCTGAAGAATCGAGACCAACTGCTTGCGAGTGATCATGGCCATGGACGCTGGATAATACTTGTCCGTGAAAACCTTGGACATTTCTGGCCACGATCGAATGGATTTAGGAGGGAGGTCGTAGAACCAATCGAGGGCATCGTCCTTGAGGGACCACATGAAGGCACGGAGCTTAGCTTGCTCTATGCTGACATTGGTGGGCTTCATGGCCTCGCAGATATTGTGGAGCTGTTGAAGGTGTCGATGAGAGTTTTCTTTGGCCATGCCACGAAAAAGAGGAAGGTGGTGCATGACTGCTGATTTGAGTGTCCAGTCATAGGGAACGGTAGGCCAATCAATACAGGTGCTTGGTGTTTCAGGGGCAGCATTTAGGTCATCGATGGTTTGGATGTTTGGTGGGTGATCGGGACCTGGAGGAGGATGGGGAGGTGGATCTTGTTCCATAGTGTGTAGAACTGGGTTGTCGAGGTCTTGATGAAATAGAATACCGTGATTATCCGAGTGAGGTCGATGACTATCGAGGGCAGGACGTGAGGCTTCCCTACGACTGGTAGATGGTCCTTTGGCCTGTCTTCGAAGTCGTTTCTCAGTTCGAGTAAGCTCGTGATCGAGGGGTAGTAGGTCTGGTGCAGATCTCCTGGTCATGCAAACAAGAGAGAAAAATCAGTTTCGTCACAATCCCCGGCAACGGCGCCAAAATTTGACTCGCCGTCGAAACGGGTCAAAAATAATATATTTCCTGAGGCCTAGATGCACGAACTAATTTGTGTAAAGCGGTAACAGGGTCGATCCACAGAGATTGTGAGAACTGAAATCAAGCCCTCGATTGTATGACAGAGGTAAAAATGCACAAAATCACAACAACAAAAGGGGGGGGGGGGGGGGGGGGGGGGTTTATAGGTTAATCAAGTTAACCAAGAGAGTGATCAGAGCTAACAATTCTAACTACTAAAAATGGCAATCGAGGTCACGACGAGTAAACAATAATAATAAAGATCAGAGATAAAATAAAACACAAAATAAACAATTAGATTAATAAGCAAAGATAATAAGTCAAGGAGAAGGGAACTTGGTAAAGGGCTTTCTTGGGTTGCGTCGAGGGCTCGATTGTCATCAGCGCAAAGATTTTCCGTTCTAACGTTACAGACGTGCTATAGGGGTCATGTTTTCACGTAGACCCCCTGCTTTCTTTCGTAAGGAGCCACCCCCCGTTTTCACTGTTAATAAGGTGGCCTCGATCCTTTGATATCCTCTCAGCCACCTATCTTGTCATCAAAAGACAACCTTTTTCACTTCAGCTTGTCACTAGCACAAAGCGGACAGAATATCAGAGCATCGATAAAGAACAAGAAAGACACATCTAGGGAGCGATGCCTCGATTTGTCAGGATCACGACAGGACCCTAACCAGCTGCGTGCCCTAGACTAATGAACCCAGATCTACCCGAGAACACTAATCTAGTTGTCTATACCTACCCAACAGTCTCACGCTAGTTATCACTGCAGAGTCACGACAATAATCACAAAGGGAAGATTAAAAGTTGATCAGGCCTCGAATCACCCTAAGCAAAAATGGAATTAAAATGACAAGCAACCAGATATAACAAAGAGAACATGTTAAGAGCAATCAGGCCTCGAATCTACCCAAGCAACCCTCGATACACCTTTACCAAGAACGTGGGTTTTAGCCACTCATGTTAAGAGATAAATAAATAAAAGATGGAAATAACATAATAAAAGATAAAGGAAGAGTTAAGGATAAAACTTGATTAATGATGCTTGTTACAAAGCTTGGATCCAGCAACTATGGAGAGAAGAGGAAGGAACAAGCCCCAAAACTACTAAACTAGAAGAAAGCTACTGAAATTAGTTTAAGAGTAAAAATATCTAAAGTGTAAAGAGGTGGTGAAACCCTAGCACATAAGGTTGTATATATACACCAGCCACCCACTAAGGGACAAAAATTCCAGCTAAGGGGAAGTATACACAAGGTGCCCACGCTCTGGCAAAAGGGGTGACCCACGATGGCAGAAAAGGGGAATATTCCTCGGGATCCTCGCAGAACATCTGACATGCACCAGGGAGGACACGTGGAGTGATTGGAGTGGAGCCACGTGGACTTGGCGTTTTGTACTTGTCGAGGCCTCGATAAGATTGTCGAGGTCTCGATGACATGTCGAGGGCAGATCAGCATCTTTGGGCACATTCTGGAACGTTCTGGAATGTTCTGGAATGTTCTGGAATGGGTCTCGATAAGAATCTTTATGGAATATTCCTTTCGGGCGAGACCAGCATCTGAGGGAATATTCTAGGAGACATCCGCATCTGAGGGAATATTCTGGGGGACGTCCGAGGGGACACGTGGAAGCACAACTGCGAGGACACGTGGATTTAAGGCTCTTGATCCGTCGAGGGCTCGATGACAGGCCTCGATGAGGAAATTGGTCCTTGGTCTCGACGATGGTCTTGAACCTTGAAAATCACCCAGAAAGCATGTCTTTTCGCACATTTCTCCTTCTTGGCCTTGATCTGTGAAAAAGATGGAAACATGAGTGGATTAGTAGTATCAAGGCCTAAATCAAGGCAAAAATAGAAGGAAAAACATGCATAAAATACATGCTATCAGGCAGGCACTGGAGATGTTATGATGGGTTTATTGCAGGTAAGTGGAACTCCTGAGAATAACCTGAACGTAATGTTTCATGCATCATAATATTGATTAGTTCATTGCTGTTTTGCTGGCCATATTCCTGTTTTTAGTAATACCGTATGATAACACTAATAAATATGGGTAGGGTATTTTCGTCCAGACATTGAACACGCAATCAATGGCGTTTAATGCGTCATTAATGACGGTAACGGTTGCGAAAATAAGTGTGTCGTTAATGGTGTTTAATGTTTATTGCACTTTATAGCACCTGTGTAACCATTTGAAGCGGGTGTATAAATACCTTTTCTGCATAAGAGGGGGATCTCTTCTACTGTTCTACACCTTATCACCATCTTTACTGCATATAGAGAGAGAAAGAGGGGGGATCCATTTCTACTCTTGGCGATCATGAAAAATACCATGGATGCAGTATTTAATTAGGAAGGAAAGGAGGCTCCCAAGGCCAAGGGTGTCATCACCGCCACATGATCACTGATAATACATGGGAAAATCCCCAGGGGTAAAAGCGTCTTTTCCCTCGACGGGATGTACCGGGGGGTGGACACGTAGGCACCGTCACTATGGATGGGTAAAGGTACCGGCTGAGTAGATTACCGGGGAGGTCATGAAGATTAACGGTGTCTTGCCCTAACCTTGCCGGTAGAACGTGAGGCACGGTACTTGTAAGATATGTGACCGGGAGCTAACGGTATCTGGGTACCGTATATCATAATGACGTCAGTTACTGACTCGTAACGGTCATGAGAGGACCGTTACGCATGTTGCAGACTGAGTTACTGCGACCTTTAATGGCGATTGATTGCTATATTGATACCAGGATAACGGTCGTCAGGTATGGCCTATAAATAGTGCAGTAAGGTAAGGTAATGTTTTACGCAGACGCAGACACAGACACACACAAGCTGTGAATATCCTTGCGCTTTGATTACTCGCATAAGATACTGACTTGATCGTCGGAGAATCTACGCCGGAGAGCTCCTCCGGCGCATTGCAGGAAACTCGGAGCCAACGTGAACAACCTAGAAGGAGAACAAGCAGCGACACAATTACATTCACGGACATACCCTCAAATCACATATTATCATTTGGTGCTTTCATTGAGAGCATTGGATCGTTGAGTGAGAAGACCTTGATTATCCAAGCTCTATTTTACATACATTTAGAGAACTTCCTAGCGTTAGCCTAGAATGACCTCAGAACCTCAAGCTTCGGGAGCTACGACGTTTCCCCTCATTCCTGGGCAGGACGTTCCTGGGCTAATGCAGTCGACAGCTTTGCCCAATATGGGCAACAATCAATCACTCTACAGGCATTTGGACTTTCTTCAAACGCCAGGAAGCGGGACGAATACGTCTAATCCCCTGCTGCCTGGGTCAAGCGCCTCGAGGAACCCATTGTCAGCAGTAGAGGGTTCCACGGCCATATTGCACCAGAGAATGGACGATATCATGTTAATGTTATCAAGCCTAACAGGGCAATCAAGGACCTACTCCCATCCGTTGCCAAATTTCTCTACACCACAAGTCACCTTGAACCCGTTCGCTTCGCAGCCACAGGTGTCGCAGCCCATTCCGCCGCCACTATTTAATCCGGAAATGGGAAGGAGCCAGCCTACTCCTCAGAGGGTGCGGTCGGAGGTGGCTCCAAGGAGGGAGGAAGAGCCCCAGGAAAACTTTGGAAGGGTAGATGAACGGGAAGCTGAACACAATTCGGCGAGGGTGCAATCCCATCAAGGGGTTAGGGAATCAGCCGATAGGAGGAGTCGGGACCGTTCCCCACCTGAGAATCGTTCTGTGCGAGGGTCGCGTAGCAGGGAGGAGAGAGAACCACGTAGGGGTTCCCCGTCAGCCACCTCGGCTCGACGAAGAGAGAAAGACGATGATCTTAGGCATCCGTTGAGCCTCAGAGTTCGGCAGCATCAAGTTAGCCAAAGAATTAAGTTTCCCACAGAGCAATATGACGGGACAAAGGATCCCGTTACTCACTTGAGTCGAGTAAAAGATTTCGTGAAAATTCAGACGAGAAGAGATGAAGCTCTATGTCAGCTTTTCGTCCTTACACTGACAGGAGCAGCCAGGAAATGGTTTGAAGGATTGACAGCGGGATCTGTAGACACTTTCACCACCTTGGAAGAGCGATTCCGTAGTCGGTTTAGTACCTCCATTCCCCTGAAAAAATCTTCAGCGGACCTATTTGATATAAGGAGGAAGAAAGGGGAATCCTTGAAGGCGTACTTGGAATGATTCAACGAAGAGATGGCTGTAATGATGGATGTCATCGTGGAAATCGTGGTAGAGGCAATGAAGAGAAATTGCAGCTATGACAAGCTGGAAGACACGCTGTTGGTTGACCCGCCGGTAACGTTAGATCTGCTGCGCATCCGGGCCAACAATTTCGCTAGAATGGAAGAAGCGGATTACCAGAGGAAGAAACCAGAGCGAGATGTGTCGCCACCGGCAAGGAAGAAAGAGGAGAAAGCTCGCAAGGAATACTCCTCAAAGAAATCAGGGGGCAAAGTGGAGCGGGGGTCTTCGTCCTTATTGCTTCCTAGAGCTGAGATACTGGCTATTATCGAGCGAAAAGGGTTGCCAATTAGGTACCCAATCCACAGACCAGGAATGGATTTGGGAAGATGGAAGGACCAATATTGTCGTTTCCATAAGGCAAACGGGCATGACACTGAGCGTTGTCAAGCGTTGAAGTTAGCAATCGAGAGGCTAACGGAAGACGGTTATTGGGGAGAAATTGCAACCCAAGGGCGCCGTCAGGGCACCGAGAAGCGGCAGGAAACCAGCAGAGAGGAAATGGCCAATAGGGAATCTACAGAGATACCCGTTACTGATCGGCGAAAGGACAAGTCCAAGGAGGTTGCCACGGCGGCCCTGGGGAATTTTCCGTTAATCTCTTTGATAGCAGGAGGAGCGGAGAGTTTCAAAGGGTCTACCAGTGCGACGATGAAAGGAGATGAGGAATCTTCTGTCGGGGAGAAAAGGAAGAGAGTGGAAGCCTTAAAAGAAGGGATGGGTTTGGATATATTAGATCGCATAATAATTTCATTTTCTGAAGAAGACGAGGTGGGGGTAATATATCCACAAAACGATGCCATGGTCACAACAACGGTTGTAGGGGGGTACCGGGTTGCAAGGACCCTAGTGGATAACGGTAGTGCCGTCAACCTGCTGTCTTACAAGGCATATAAGGCGATGGGGCGCCGCGAGTCAGAACTGATATCATGTCCTAAGCCCATCATAGGGGTTGATGGAATTCCCATTCCCGTGGTAGGGGTAACACATTTTCCTATTTTCTTTTTAGAAGATAGGGGAAAGAGATCAGTGGAACAATTATTTATGGTAGTAGATCTCAACCTACCGTATAATGGGATATTAGGGCGACCGTTTCTCAATGCCTTTGGGGCGGTCATATCCCAGCGACATCTGAAGGTGAAGTATCCATCGTGGGAGGGAGTTGTCACCATTAGGGGCAACCAGAGATTGGCTGCAGAATGTTACCTGGTCATGACTAGTGGAGTGACGGATCGCTATGTTTGCGTGGCCTCAGATCCGTTTGATAAGCCTGACGAAAGGAAGGCTCAGTCGGTAGAAAAGATGGTACCGGTACCTGTGGAAGGGGTAAAGGATGGTCATTTCCTGATTAGCGAAAAGCTGACCACAGAAGAAAAGTCACAATTAGTACAGCTATTGGGCAAGTGTGTGGGGAACTTTACGTGGACATCCTCTGATATGCGTGCTATCCCTAGAGAAATGGCGGAGCATTACCTGAACGTTGACCCAACAGCGAAGCCAGTGCAACAGAAACGGCGATCTTTTTCCAAGGAAAAAGTGAACGCAATAGAAAAGGAGGTTGTCAAACTCCTAGAGGCAGGCTTCATACGAGAGGTACAATACCCTCCTTGGTTGGCTAACCCGGTAGTGGTGCCTAAGCCTAACGGGGAGTGGAGAATGTGTATTGACTTCACGGACTTAAATGAAGCGTGCCTAAAGGACTGCTATCCGCTTCCGCGGATTGAGCAGTTGGTCGACCAAACGGCAGGATACGAGTACCTGAGTTCACTAGATGCTAACTCTAGTTACCACCAGATTCCGATGGCGATAGAGGATGAAGAAAAGACAGCGTTCATAACTCCGAAAGCGACTTACTGTTACACAGCCATGCCGTTTGGGCTGAAGAATGCTGGTGCAAGATTTCAGAGGACGGCTAACAAGATCTTTGAAGCACAAATTGGGAGAAACATGGAAGTATATGTCGATGACATGTTAGTAAAAAGCAAAAGCTTCGAGACACATTTATCAGACCTGCAAGAAGCCTTTGAAGTCATGAACCGGTACGGTATGAAAGTCAACCCGAAGAAGTGCATGTTTGCATTTCAAACGGGTAAATTTCTTGGCTATGACGTCAGCCGGAAGGGTATCCAGCCAAACACTTCGAAACTGCGAGCGGTTCATGACATGATATCGCCTCGAAATATAAAAGAGGTGCCCTAGACTAATGAACCCAGATCTACCCGAGAACACTAATCTAGTTGTCTACACCTACCCAACAGTCTCACGCTAGTTATCACTGCAGAGTCACGACAATAATCACAAAGGGAAGATTAAAAGTTGATCAGGCCTCGAATCACCCTAAGCAAAAATGGAATTAAAATGACAAGCAACCAGATATAACAAAGAGAACATGTTAAGAGCAATCAGGCCTCGAATCTACCCAAGCAACCCTCGATACACCTTTACCAAGAACGTGGGTTTTAGCCACTCATGTTAAGAGATAAATAAATAAAAGATGGAAATAACATAATAAAAGATAAAGGAAGAGTTAAGGATAAAACTTGATTAATGATGCTTGTTACAAAGCTTGGATCCAGCAACTATGGAGAGAAGAGGAAGGAACAAGCCCCAAAACTACTAAACTAGAAGAAAGCTACTGAAATTAGTTTAAGAGTAAAAATATCTAAAGTGTAAAGAGGTGGTGAAACCCTAGCACATAAGGTTGTATATATACACCAGCCACCCACTAAGGGACAAAAATTCCAGCTAAGGGGAAGTATACACAAGGTGCCCACGCTCTGGCAAAAGGGGTGACCCACGATGGCAGAAAAGGGGAATATTCCTCGGGATCCTCGCAGAACATCTGACATGCACCAGGGAGGACACGTGGAGTGATTGGAGTGGAGCCACGTGGACTTGGCGTTTTGTACTTGTCGAGGCCTCGATAAGATTGTCGAGGTCTCGATGACATGTCGAGGGCTCCGTTTGGTTGGACGGAGGAGTGCGAGAGAGCTTTTGTTCAGTTGAAGGAATATCTGTCGTCAGACCTATTGCTTACCTGGCCAAAGGAGGGCGATACTCTGTATTTATATTTAGGAGTAGCGGAGGAAGTCGTTAGCGCTGTGCTTGTGCGTGACGATGAAGGAATTCATCGACCCGTTTGTTTCGTGAGTAGAATCTTGAAGGACGCTGAATTAAGGTATGGACGAATTGAGAAGGTAGCCTATGCTTTAGTACAGGCAACCAGGAAAATGAACCGGTATTTTCAGGCATACTTGGTCATCGTACTGACAAACGTGCCACTGAAATGAATACTAAAAAAACTGGAAATATCCAGTAGGATGGTTATATGGGCTTTCGAGCTGGAGCAATACGGGCTGCGTTATCAAACATGGTCGTCGATTAAGGCTCAGGCTTTGGCTGACTTCGTGGCTGAGTGCACTTTTCCCGAAGCACCCTTGAAGGAGCAGGGGGTAACGGGTGACGACCTTTTCGTGCAAACAGAGACGTGTGGAGATACGTGGACTATACACGTCGATGGGGCAAAAAATCAGGAGGCGGCAGGGGCAGGTATCATCATTGTAGGGCCAGATGGGGTTAAGATGAGATATGCTCTGCGAATTTTGAAACCACTATCTAACAATACAGCCGAATATGAGGCATTATTGACAGGATTGTTCATTGGGAAGGAGTTGAGTACCAGAGGAGTTCATGATCATGAGGAGATTAGCGATCTCAGGTTGAAGATCCATGGGGATTCGAAGTTGGTGGCTGACCAAGTTAACGGTGTTTCTCAAGCTAAAAACCCCATGATGATCCGGTACTTGGAAAAGGTGCAGAAAGAGCTGACAGCAGTCAAAGAAAGGGGGATACGGGTTGACATTGAATATCTCCCGCGTGGAGAAAATTCAGAAGCAGACGAGATAGCAAAGTTAGCCGCGGATCAGGTAGCTATCATACCAAAGGACGTCTTGGTAGAAGAGATAGCGACGCCGTCATTTATGGAAGAACAATTATCCCTGTGCGTAGCAACGAGTGAAAATGATTGGAGGGTACTGGTCAGAGATTACCTTATGTTTGGTACGCTACCGGATAATCACAAAGAAGCAAAGAAGGTCTTGAAGCGGGCAGATAGGTGTTCCTTGTATGATGAGGAGCTAATTCGCCGGTGTTTTTCTCATCCAGCGGCGAAATGTATCTCTGAGAGTGAAGGGCAGTATGTGCTAAGGGAGATTCATGAGGGCATTTGTGGAATGCATGTATCAGGAGGAACTATGGCAGCACAGGTGTTACGATTGGGGTTTTATTGGCCAACGATAAGGGGAGATTGTGATCGGTTCGTGCGCACGTGCAAAAAGTGCCAGGAATTTGCTAGAATCCCGAGACAGCCAGCAACGGACATAATGGCTTTAGTCAGCCCGTGTCCGTTTGCTCAGTGGGTGATAACAATTCACCTAAAAGAAAGGGTATTTTCGTCCATCACCAGGCGGGAAGAGGCCTAGCTACTGTTTCGCACCACCACGGTAGGGACAAGGTCGCTACCTTCCCCAAAGGCTAACGCTACAAAAGCTAACGGGGCCCTACCGGCTCCTCTCACGGACCTCACGGATGGCTCAACGAGTTATCTCACCCCCAGAGGAAACCACACGTCAGGAGTATCGCTCCGGCCGTTATCCTACCGTGGCAATATCTACCTACATACCTACCGCCAAGGTAGCGTATCGTGATAAGGGTGAACCACAGACCCTAACGCGAGCGATAGCTCCATACCCGTTTACTCGGGCGGGAATGCCCCATTTCTTCTATAAATACCTCCCCCACAAAGGAGGCAGGTAAGCAGACTCAACTGGCCAAAACTCTACCAATTTCAGTACACTTACTGACTTAAGCATCAGAGTGTTTCCGCCGGAGACCCCCTCCGGCGCATTGCAGGTACTGTGGACCGTCGCGAACACTGATCTGAGAAGAGCCGCTCCGCCATACATCCTTCGGCAGAAGACAAATAATTATCAAATTGGTGCTTTCATTGAGAGCTTTGGTTCTATTAAGTGAGCATCCTTAATAACCAAGCTCCTCCTCCCCGAAGCCAGAAGGATTATGGCCTCAGAGTCAGATCCGGCGCTGTCCCGAACTTCCAACATCCTATACAACACCCGCAGATCCTTGTTTCCCTTCGCTACCTCTGATGTCCCTACCCCAGGGCAGGACGTCACTGCAGGAGACTTAGACCTTCCTCCTGGGTCAAGTTCGGAAGAAGTTACCTTCCAGATTTGCTCTCCCTTCTCCCACATAGCAGGAACCAGCCATCCTACCCCCCAGGCGGGAAGATCTATGATAGGAGAAGCGGACAACCCTTTAATGAATTCAATAGCTGCTCTCCAAGCTCAACTGGATCAGCTGACAGAGATGGCTACTGGATTTACTCCTCATACCTCAAGACCTGGTGTGTCCTCCCAGGTGGTTTTCACCCCCTCCATCGTCATCGAACGACCCTTATCGCCTCAACAGTCTAGGGCGCTCCCATCCTCCTTACCTTTCCCCTTGGCCCCCATTCACGCGCGGACCTGCTGACCATTCTGGACAATACAGGGGAGGAATCTCTATCCCCGAAGCAGTCCGCCAGCGTGATGAATATAGAGAGCCCTGGGATGATCGACGGGGGGATATAATGAGAGATCCATCTCCTAGATATAGTGAGAGATCTAGCAGCAGAAGTTGACGGGCTCGAACTCCAAGGAGCCGTAGTCGTTCTCCTAGGAGACATCAGGAATATGACCCTCAAAATCCCAGATACGACGCTGAAATTCCACATCAGCGTCAGCCTCGTAAGATCCCCGATGCTAACGTGGGTCATCCATTCAGCTACCGTGTCAGGCACCACAGAGTCCATCGGCATGTGAAACTCCCAGTAGAATCATATGATGGCACAAAAGATCCCATTTCTCACCTCAATAAGGTGAAGGATTTCGTGCAATTCCAAACGCGCAGTGATGCAGCATTGTGTCAAATTTTCGTAATGACGCTGTCAGGAGTGGCACGTCTATGGTTCGAGGGGCTCCCCGCCGGGTCCATCGACAATTTTTCTCAGTTGGAAGAAAAATTCAAAAGTCGGTTTAGCACGGCTATTCCTATCAGAAAGTCAGCAGCTGCGCAGTTCGATATCCATCGAAAACCACAGGAATCGTTGAACGACTTCTTAGGTCGATTTGATCTCGAAATGTCCCTAACGCCAGGGGTCACTATCGATTTTGCGATTGAAGCCCTGAAACGCAATTGTCGATACAGCAAACTGAAAGATACGCTAACGGTGGACCCACCAACGACCCTGGATACGTTGAGGCTGAAAGCGCATAACTATGCGAGAATGGAAGAGGAAGAAAATAGAGAATGGATCCGAGGCATGGTGACGGACCCATATGTGGCCCCTAACGTCCTGAACAGCAATGCCCCTGACGCTAAACCCACCGAGGATCTCGGGCAGCGGAAAGAACATAATACTAAGACCTCTAACCGGCAGAGAGGCAATTTCTCAAAAGGAAGATCTGGAGGGTCCCCCACTCGAAAGCAAACGGACCCGCCAAAGGGCCGGATATATGATCCTGACCTCCCATCTCTCATACTCCCAAGGGCGGAGATCTTAGCAATAGTCCAACAGAGGAATCTGCCCATCCGCTACCCAGCTCCTGTGAAACCAGGAGTAATCATGGGAGGAAGAGAAAATGCATACTGCAAATTCCATAAGGTCAAGGGACACTCAACAGATGTATGCAGAGAGTTAAAATCGGCTATAGAGCGATTAGTCGAAGAGGGCTACCTTGGAGAATTCGCCACAAAGGCAAGGGAGGAAGCTAGAAATAACCCAACTGGAAATAAAACTGAGCAGAGGCAAGCGCCCTCGCACGCTACAGGGGCTAACGCAGTTCCCCTCGGGCCAAACAGAGAAGCGCTCGCTATCGATAGCGACCAAATGCCCATGATAAATATCATCGCGGGGGGGGGGGGGGGGGGGACCCTATTGTGAGGAAATTATGCCACAAACGCCCAACCCTAGAGAGAAGCGCAAACGGGAGAGCGCTCAAACAAAAATCGAGCCAATAAGTGCCTTAGACAGAATGATATTGTCTTTCTCAGAGGAAGACAAAAAAGGCATCGTTTTCCCGCATAATGATGCGATGGTTGTAACGCCCGTCATTGGAAGTCATGGGGTAAGAAGGACCCTTGTCGATAACGGGAGTGCAGTGAATCTATTCTCGTTGGAAGCGTACAACTTGATGAAACGACCTGACGGTGAGTTATCGTCCTGCACGAGGCCAATTATTAGGATTGATGGAGTACCGATTCCGGTAGCTGGAATAACATCCCTGCTGGTGTACTTCCGGGAGGACACATCCAAATGCTCCGAAGAGCTACTATTTCTGGTCGTAGACCTAACGTTACCGTATAACGCCATTTTGGGGCGACCTTTCCTTAATCGTTTTGGAGTGGCCATATCTCAAAAACACCTGCGGATGAAATATCCCTCATGGGACGGAGTGGTCTCAATCAAAGGGGACCAAAAGCTGGCAGCCGAATGCTACTTACTCATGACTCAAAGGAGTTGTGACCGCTACGTTTGCGTGGCAGATGACCCTTTCGATGACAAAGAAGAAAGGCGCACTCAGCCACTAGATCAGATGATATCACTCCCTATCGGTAAAGATAGTGAAATGAATCTCTTAGCCAGTGAGAAACTAAGCCCGGAAGAGAACGTGCAGTTAATCCGGCTGTTGAGGAAATGCAAGGGAGAGTTTGCGTGGAAGCCAGCAGACATGCCCAGAATCTCTCGGGAGGTTGCGGAACACCGGCTAAACGTTAGTCCTGAGGCCAAACCTGTCCAACAAAGGCGACGTGCTTTTTCATCGGAAAAGATAGCGGCCATCGAAAAAGAGTTGCTAAAGCTCACAGAGGCGGGGTTCATTCGAGAAGTCCAATACCCGACCTGGCTAGCCAATCCTGTGTTAGTCCCAAAGCCTAACGGGGACTGGCGCATGTGTATCGACTTTACTGACCTAAATAATGCCTGTCCCAAGGACTGCTATCCCCTTCCGCGAATAGATCAGTTAGTCGATCAAACCGCTGGGTATGCTTATCTAAGCTCCCTAGATGCGAATTCCGGATATCACCAAATCCCTATGGCCGTAGAGGACGAAGAAAAAACTGCCTTCATCACTCCCAGGGCTACATACTGCTATACCGCAATGCCGTTTGGGCTAAAGAATGCCGGCGCAACATTTCAGCGTATGGCAAACAAAGTTTTTGAAAATCAAATCGGGAAAAATGTAGAGGCCTACGTAGACGACATCTTGATTAAAAGTCGGAGTTTCAGAGAACACCTCGCTGACTTGGAAGAGGTCTTCAATGTGATGAGAAAGCACAAGATGAAGTTAAACCCGCGGAAGTGCATGTTTGCATTCCAAACGGGAAAATTCTTGGGCTATGTGGTCAGCCAGAAGGGCATCCAACCCAACCCGTCAAAGATAAAAGCCATCCAGGATATGATATCCCCGCGAACTGTCAAAGAGATACAGAAGTTAACCGGGCGCATCATTGCGTTGGGGCGATTCATATCTAAGCAAGGTGAGAGATGTTTGCCTTTCTTCAAAGTCATCCGCAACAAGGCTCCCTTCGGATGGACAGAGGAATGTGAGAAAGCGTTTGCAGGACTAAAAGCTTACCTATCATCAGATTTAGTGCTGACGAGGCCCGAGCCTGGCGATGAACTATATTTATATTTGGGAATAGCTGACGAGGTAGTCAGCGCCGTCCTTGTGCGAAGTGAAGGGCACGTGCATCGTCCCGTATTCTTCGTGAGTCATATATTGAAAGATGCCGAACTGCGATACGCTCCTATCGAGAAGATAGCACTCGCTCTAGTACAGGCCACGTGAAAGATGGATCGATACTTCCAAGCCCACCCCGTCACTGTACTCACGGATCAGCCGTTGAGAAGAATCTTCAAAAAACCTGAATCTTCAGGAAGAATGTTAATTTGGGCTATCGAGCTCGAACAATACGGGCTGCAATACAAAGCTAGACCAGCCGTTAAAGCCCAAGCGTTAACTGACTTCATAGCTGAGTGCACATTCGCAAAGGACACAAAGATAGACCTATTGGAGGAAGAAGCGAAAAATTCATGCCTACCGTCTTCGGAGACATATACAGATACATGGGTCATCCACGTGGATGGAGCAAAAAATCAAGAATTAGCAGGCGTAGGAGTTTTCTTAGCTGGACCAAACGGCCTGGAGATGCGATACGCCATCAGAATCCTGCAGCCATTGTCCAACAATGCGGCTGAATACGAAGCGATGCTGGCAGGACTCAGAATTGGAAACAGTTTCTCCATCGAAGCCACCCCCGGTACGGAGAAGGAAGACAGAACACGTTTAAGGATCCGAGGAGATTCCAAGCTAATAATGGATCAGGTCCTGGGGAACTCCCAAGCCAGAGAACCCATCATGGCCCAATACTTAGCCAAAGTGAAACATGAGCTGTCAGAGATACAGGAAAAAGACACCCTGGTCACCTTTGAGCAAATTTCTAGAGAAAACAATGGAGAGGCCGATAGCCTCGCCAAAATGGCAGCCAATCCGGAAGCCTCAATACCCAGCGACGTACGCTATGGAGAACTGCCTACACCCTCTTTCATGGAAGAGCAGTGGTACTCTGGCAGCCCAAGTCTTTCGGTCGGGATTTTACTGGCCCACCATTCGACGAGATTGTCATAACTTCGTGAAAACCTGTCAGAAATGCCAGGAATATGCTAAGATTCCTCGAAAGCCTGCTGTGCCAATTTCAGAAATAGTGGCTCCGTGCCCGTTTGCAAAATGGGGGATTGACATCCTGGGCCCGTTTCCAAAGGCCAGATCTCAGTTAAAATTCGTGGTCATAACGGTAGACTACTTCACAAAGTGGGCCGAAGCCGAGGCGCTAGCTACCATCACCACCGAAAAAATTTGGCGTTTCTTCAAACACCAAGTCATCATGCGATTTGGAGTACCGCGCGTGCTAGTCAGCGACAACGGGACACAATTCACAAGCCAGTTCTTCAGGGATCAATGTGCAGAGTTTCAGATAGAGCAAAGATTCTCCTCTGTGGCACATCCCCAAACCAACGGCCAGGCGGAAGTAACTAACCGCAGCATCCTTAGTGGCATCAAAAGAAACTTGGAAGGGTCCAAGAAGAAGTGGCCAGACGAATTGCCATATGTGCTATGGGTCTATCGCATGACTGTCAAGACCAGCACGGGAGAAACCCCGTTCGCGTTAGCATTCGGAACTGAGGCTGCCACACCAGTCGAGATTGGCATGATGAGCCTCCGGGTGGCTCACTTCAAAGAAGAAAACAACGAAGAAAGGTTACGAGCTAACCTCGATACTCTACCAGAAATACACGAGGAAACCCTCCTGAAAACTCTGCACTACAAGAGAAAAATGGCACAATATCACAACCGGCAAGTGAGGGAGCGATTGCTCAAAACCGGAGATTTGGTGCTCAGAGACAAGCGGGCGGCAAGACAACGTATGGGAAAACTCAGTCCAAATTGGGATGGACCGTATCGTGTCACCCGCATTGTGGGAAAAGGAGCATACCACCTGGAAACGCTCAAGGGAACGCCCCTGCAGAACTCCTGGAACATCGCTCGGTTGAGGCTATACCACGCCAGGAGCTAATCGGGTAACATCAAAGTTATTCTAATAAATGAATATTGAGATATTCACCGTGCGTTTGCTACTGGTAATATGCAGGTAGCGAAGAATGCCAGGGGTGAAAATCCTATCCTTGTGATGGCTGGTCTTGATCAGACAACTCATTAAGACGAGGCACGCCCTGGCATAACAAGGCGTTTGGGAGTGAAAATCCTATCCTTGTGGTAACCGTGCTCACATAGACGGCCCATTAAGACGAGGCACGACCCCAAACGGCTCCCCGGAGTGAAAATCCTATCCTTGCGGCAACCGTGCTCACATAGACGACCCGTTAAGATGAGGCACACCCCGGAATCCTTGGGAGTGAAATCCTATTCTTATGGTAACCCCATAAGGAGAGGCACACCCCAAGGAGAGACCAACTCCATCCTGGAAGTGAAAATCCTATCCTTGTGGTAACCGTGCTCACATAGACGACCCATAGAGACGAGGCACGATTCCACGGTCGCGAGGTACAACGCTTGGGGGTGAAAAGTCCTATCCTTGTGATGGCTGGTCCTGATCAGACAGCTCACTAAGACGAGGCACTCCCCAAAGCCTATCTGTGGCGGAAAGGAACAAAGACATCCCAACTAGTAGCCGCGCGGTTGATACCCGGTGAAGCGATGTTGGAGCCTATCTGTGGCGAAAAGAAACAAAGGCATCCCAACTAGTAGCCGCGTGGTTGATACCCGGTGAAGCGATGTTGGAGCCTATCTGTGGCGAAAAGAAACAAAGACATCCCAACTAGTAGCTGCGCGGTTGATACCCGGTGAAGCGATGTTGGAGCCTATCTGTGGCGGAAAAGAACAAAGACATCCCAACTAGTAGCCGCGCGGTTGATACCCGGTGAAGCGATGTTGGAGCCTATCTGTGGCGAAAGGAAATAAAGAAATCCTAACTAGTAGCCGCGCGGTCGATACCCGGTGAAAAGACGACGGAGAGATGACCATACTGCAACAACGACGTTGAAACAGACGTAAAGCCCCCTCTGACAACGAGGGACGGCAGGAATATGAGTGCAGCAAATGCGGAAGCAACGCTGATTTACTCTCAGAAATGCTATCGGAGGATATAATGGTAATGCTACTCGAATGCAGCTGATGAAAAACAAACGGGATACAACGCGAAATTATGCGTCTATGGAAACCTAACGCCAAACGTCCCAGGCGGACAAATGATTAAACGACATTATGAAGAAAAGCAAATAAAGAACTTCTGTCCAAAAAAGTGGATTAGCCGAGTCAAGACCGACATCGTTTAAAGTACAAAATATGGACGGGCCCGTCAGCCACGAAAATGTAAAACATCTAAACAACAAAAAGCCTAAAGATGGGGCGGCGCGTTTACCCCTCCTTGCTGAGCAGCCTTCCACTGGTAGAAACCGCTATCATTAATGGCTGAGGCTCTCTTGTCGAAATACGCAGAAAGATCCTCAATACGGAGCTCCTCAACTCCATAATGATGCATCACGGCTTCTGACATGATTCCCCCACCCTGCTCAAAGTACCAACGGTTCTTCTCAGCGTTAAGGGAGGAATCGGCAGACAGCTCGGCGTTTCTCTGTCTCTCTTGGCGCAGGCTATTCTCCTCCTGAGAGAGGCGTAGGGCCAAATCAGCACGTTGTCTCTTCTCTTCCTCCAAAGCCAACTTAGCGGCCTCCAACTCTTGTTTAACCGCGGTAACCTCTCCCCGAGCAGTCTCCATACCTTCGTTGGCAGCAGCAAGGGCATTTTCAAGACGCTGTCGCTCCTCTAACAGCCTGCTTATCTCTCCCCGCCCGTTAGCTGCAGCTCTGGCATTCTCCTCATCCATATAGTGAAGATGGCAAAGCATAGAAAATGCCTGAGAGCGAAGGAGATTGATGCGCCCCTGCTCGCCCCGAGCCACAAAGGCATCTCTCTCTCTTGGAAGAGACAAAATCTCTGCTACCAGATAAGCGGTAGAGGAAATCAGGGTCTCATGATCAGCATCGGCAGGAAACTGCAGAATACTGTCCCTAAAGGAGCGCAAGCTAACGTGATGAGTCGGCATGAGAGGAGGGTCGTAGGGAGAAATACCAGCCATTAAGGCAGGAGCGGGCCCGCCCCTCGCAATAGGTGGATGAGGCATCGGAACAAGGAACAACGCACCAGGAGAAGTTGGCCGGCTAGAGAGGCCTTCCGCGTTAGGCATCGAGACCTCATTGCCTCCGGGCACCTCAGGATTAAGGGCATCAGAATCATAGCCCGTTGGGGTGTGCGCAGAATGAATCGGAGAGCCAGGAGGCACATGGGGTTCGCCGCCGAAATCAACGGGTTCCGGTTGATCAGCAGACATACCCCCGCCCCCAAGGACACTCGAACTATGATGGGCAGCCGAAGAAGAAGGGCTATTCTGAAGATCATAGCGAGCCTTCTTCTGACGCTCGCGAAGGACATCTGTGATACCCATATCTCCCTCGGAGGTAGAGGGGGCAGAAGCAGCAACGACTTCCTAAATAAGGTAGAGCGTGATAAGGAAATCGTGTAAAAAGAAAGACAAAGTCCTAAAAATAAGAAAAATGCTCACCTGAGCGGTGGAGGACACAAGAGGAATCCCAACAGGAATCGGACCAACCGTAGCCTCTGAAGAAACAACAGTCTGGGACGAAACGGATGGGGCAGCACGTACTTTCCTAGGCCTTTTCTGTCTCACAACTCGAGTGCCCGTAACGCTAGCGGTGGCCTCCCCTTCCTCGGCGTTAGCGGCAGCAGCAGCCCTAGCTTCAGCGATAGTTTTCTTCTTCGCCTCCTGTTTCCTCCTCCTTCGGAAATACTCGGGCTCCCAACCAGGCGGAGGCACTGCACAACCACAAAACGTTAGCGTTAGTACTTCTTGAAAAACGCAAAAGAAAAAGGTTAAACGCTCACCCTTCTTACACTGTTCCACGGGCAACCCGTTAGCCACTTTTCGGGCATCAACGCTAAAATCAAATTGAAGCAGCGTCTTCAACCAACCATCCTCCGGGTCGGAAAGGGGTTTCCGATGACCCCAAGCCCCATCTTTAATTGTTTCGTTGAAGCCAGCCCTCCACAACGGTTCCGGCAGATCAACAATAAAAAATTCCTCTTTCCAGTGAGGAATAGATGACTCAATGCCCATAAGTTTCCAGGTAAAGGGCTTCAAAGAGCCGTCTTCGTAGCGAGGCGATATCGATATCACCCCTTTACGGGAATACAACTGAAAAATTTCATGGACCAACGCTAGAGTGGGAGATTCTATTCCCTTGAAACGGCACAGTGCGGCAAAAGCACTAACAACGCAAATCGCGTTAGGACTTAACTGAGCCGGAGCCAGATCAGAATCAACCAACAATAATTTTACGAGCGGGTCAAGAGGGAGACGAAACCCATGATCGAAAAGCTTAGCGTACAGCATTCTACTATTTTCGGGCAAAATGCTGTTCAGTCGAAGCGACTCAGAAGCAGGATGCACGGGATATTCCTTGGGAAATCGTGCAGAAAACCCAGCAAGCCTACGGTTAATTAAGGGCAACGTGTACAGAGAAGTGGGAGTAGTATCAATTACTTCTTCCCCGGAGGACCTTTGAGGGTCTCCTTCTTCAGAGGATTTCTTAGTTCTAGCCATGGCCAACAAAGAAGAAACAAGGAGAAAAGAAAAAGACGTGTACCTTGTACCTTCGTGAAAGAGAACGCGAGGAGTCTTGAACCGGAAAGAGAGAGCGGTGCAAAGTATTTATCCAAAGGCAACAACGTATAAGGGAAAGATAGAAAAAGAAAAAGAGGGTAGAAGAAACAATAAATATAACCCTGAAAGGACACGACCAGTCAGCGGCAGACACGTGGTGAAGTAGCGCGTCATAAAATAAGGCACGCGCCAGAAGGTGCAAATTTGAAACAAGGACGAAACGCTTCTGCATTCGCAACTCCCTAGGAGACGCTTGCTCCAAACGCCTTTCTATAGAAGGACACGTGTCTTCTTGCATCATTACCCTTCAAGTCGCATTAAATGAGGGACAGGGGGATTGATTAAAAAACATAAAAAGCAGCGCTGGCCTTGCCAAACGACGCGATGGTACAAAAAAGATAAAGAAGGAATAACGGTAATATCACGACGAATCATCCAGAACGACAAAGGATACAAGGCGTTAGCATTATTACAAGAGAAACAATGTTCGAATGGTTTTCAAGAAATAATAAAAGAAGAGACGACAACAAGAAAAGCAAGGAAAGGCCCAGGCACTATCGCTAGCGTTAGGCTTTCTCCCTCGAAGGGTCAGAAGAACCGCTGCCACCTTTGCTAATCTCACCCATCACGAGAGAGATGTAATCAGCTACCTGGGCTGGATCCAAAGGGTCACCTTTGAAACGGGACGCAAACCCAGAAACGAAGGCCTCCAGAACCCTTTTCCTCCATAACTCTTCCTCTAATGGCGCCCTAGCAGCCCCCTCATCTCGAGCAAGCATCTCTTCGCGGAGAATGAGAATCTTCTTCTTTTCTAGCGCCAATTCCGCCTCCAGAACTTCTATCTTGGCTTTCCCGATAGACTTTTCCCTGTCCAATTCCATTTGGGATGATTCACAGAGGCGCGTCAGCAACCTAGAATGCTCCACCGCCTTCTCAAGCTGCACCTTTGCAGCACACAATGCGCTGGAAAAATTACGGGACTTGCGATCGTGAATTTCAAATTTATAATTCAGATGGCGAAAGAAGTCCAGAGAATCATTCAGAACGTGGCGAAAGCGTGCCGAGGGAGGGAGTTGAAGAAATTCCTCTTTCTCTTTTTTGGAACTCAGCATCTCTCCTACCAAGGGTGCAGTAAACTGATCTCTAGAAAAAGGTTGGGAACCCCGACAGCGCGAAGAGCATCAAAGCAAAACCCTGCAAGATTCATACGGTAGGCCGGGACCCCGTTAGGACCAAGATTGATCGAGGGAGGCGGAGAAGAGCCCTGAGGAAAAGTACTCTTGAGAGGAGTAAAAAATAGCTGCGGAGTAACCACAGGCGGTAGCCCAGCAGTCGAGTCCGCCACAGGAGGTGTGACCACTACGTCAGGAATGCAATGAGCAATCGGAGAGTCGGGAGCGTCGGCCATGGGAGGAGGACATTGGGAGGAGGACATTCCATTGGCAGGGTCTCTCTCTCGGTAGAACAAGTTTTCTCCAATGCCTCAGCGGCTCCCGTTGGCTGAGAGGCGCCCGCCTCAGACGAAACAACAGGCGTAGAAATAGTTGCCACATCCACAGGAGATGTCTCGGTGGCTTGTCCGCTGGCGGCCACTCGAAGTTTTTTCCGACGCTGGGAAGCAGCAAGGGAAGAAGCATGACAAAGGTCTGACTTGGCATCCGCATCCTCATCATCGCTAGTAATTACCGTCGTTGCGACAGGCCTGCAGTTTGTCCCCTTGCGACGCTCCGGTAGCTAATTTTCCACAAAACGAGAAGTTCGCACAGAGCTAACGGGCCTTCGCCCTCCCCGGGCAACTGTTTTAGTTCTCTTCCTCGAAGGAGGAGCGTCACCCCGACTTGAGCCCTCGGCCGAAGGCGAGGCCGGTAAAGTTTGAAGCGGTGTTACGTTCAGAGGTGCACCCGTGTCACCTGGGAATCAACCGTTAGCCTCATACAGCAAACAAAGCGTGCAAGGACTAAAGAAAAGAAAATATGTAAAGAAATAGGCTCACCCATAACGCACTCTTCCAGAGGCTTGAATAGAGCAAAGGCACGAATACGGTAGTGGGTATTCTCGTCTAACAAAGCGTTAGCCTGGTCCAGCTCAGTTCTGGACAAAATCGCAGGATTTGTCCAAACGGGACCTGCCAGTTCCTGATTGAAATTGATACGCCACAAACGTGACGGTAGCTCCAGAACAAAGAAGTTGCTCTTCCAATCAGCTACACCCTTCTTGAAGCCGTGAAAACGTTGCCAAAATGACTGCACGAGGGCATCATCCCACCGGGGAGTAATCTCGATTAAACAATTGTAGCAAATCATGCTAAAGAATTTGCGAAACAAAGTGATAGATGGGGCAAAAATGTTCTTCAACTCGCAAGCGCGAAGAAAAGCATACACCGCACACCAAGAGGAAGGAGTTATCTGGGCAGGATTAAGGCTATACTCCCGCAGCAGAGTTAGTATCGACTCATGAACGGGAAAACGGAAACCATAAAGGAACATTTTAAAATAAAGAAGCCTACTGTGGCCCCACCCTGGATTATGAAGCCTCATATCACTTCCGGGAATAAAAGGCTCATGCCCAGGAGGAAAGGTAATACCATGTTCCTCCAATTCGGCTTTCAGAACTACATCGCAGGTAAAAATACTCGGTGATTGGGCGACCTCGGGATCCATGGGCCTAGAGATAATATGGCGAGGTCTATTCCTAGCCATAGCAAACCAACAAAAAGGAAATCTGAGAAGGGACGAATTGATACCTTAAAGGAGAAGAATCCCAGAGAAATCGGCGGACAGTGGCGAGCGGCCGAAAAGATATTCGGGGAAGAAGACGAAGGAAGACAAAAAGGAAAATTCGAAGTGAGGGCAAAAGTTTTGAGAAATTGGAGAATGGCCCCTCTTAAAGGATAAAAATGCCACCGTATTAATTGAGTTACCAATCGGGCGAAGACGCGTGTAAAAGAAGTTGGCCACGTGGAAGCGCATTGAAGAAATTTGAAAAAGAGAAGTTATTCGTCGAAACTCCCCAAAAGGGCGAGACAGTTTGACCCGGTCAGAGTAACCGCGAAGCGATTGCCTCAGTCAGATCAACCGCTTACGTTAGCTATCACCAAGAACCAGCAGGCTAACGGAAATAACGACAAAATTGAAAAAGCAGAAAGCATCAGTTTATTCATAAAACGCCAATAGGCGGGTACAATGCAAAATGGCTAATCCTCATCAGGCCAATAAATGCCATGGTGATAGACCCCGTCATCATCAAGGAATGGCATCTTCCCGTCAGCATTCGGGACAGGCTGGTCTGCCTCCTTTTCGGGGCAGGACCCTGACGGGCATGATCTTCCTTTGGCACTCGAATCTGCCAACCCCGCACCAGCACTGATGGGAGAATCCTCGTTCAGAGAGCAATCAGGGGAAGAAAAAAGTTTGCCGCCCTCTTGAACAGCAGAACCAGAAGGAGCCAAAGTCGCAAAGGGCGTCTGGGAAGTCCGTTTCCCCTACTTCTTACGACCCTTTCGGCGGACCGGAGGCCTCCATGGTGGCGAAGGAGGGGGATGATCTGAGTCCGGTGAAGTCGGGGGAGTCGGCAAGGAATCGCGATCCATGGAACTTAAGAAGTAAAAATCTGCCATGTAACCTGCAAAAGCAAAAAAGAAGGAAAAAGATGAAGATGAACAGGAAAGGAAAACCAAACTCCCTTATATAGCCGAAGGAGCACTTCGATCCCTGAAAAATCAATTAAGACGCTTGGGAAAATAACTGCAATTGCAGAATCTGATCCACCACAGGCGCATCTGCTCGTTAAACGCACCAATCAAAGGGCACCAAAGAACCGCCCAACCGACTGCCACTGAAAAGACGGCCCTGTAACAGTCAAGACATAGCATTCATTGCTAATCCCCGGAACCCGACCACTGCAGTACAGTGTCCCGAGGAAGACCCATTTTCGGTTGGGCTAATGACAAATATTTCCAACCAATAAAGTAAGCAACCAAGCAAGAAAAAGAGAAGACTTGGGAAAAAGCAGAGACAATTATTTATTTATGGCCAGGTGGCCTTAACGTTCAAATATGTACAAGAAGCATAAGAAAAACAACGAGAAGAAGCGAAGCCAGCGGTCAGACATTGGACCCCGCATCATCTTCCCCTGGCACAACGGGAACCTCCCTTAAAGCGTCAGCGACGGAGGTCAGTTCGGAAGAGCAAGCTCTCATGCCCTTTAGGCAGCAGGCCAGCAGATCTTTCCTCTGCTGCAGCATTGAGGCCACCACGTCAAGGTGAGCGCTGACAGTGGCCAGTTTCGCCAAGCTCTCTAGGGGGTTAAAATCCTCCAGAGTGATTCCCAGCTGTCTAGACAGAATAGGGGTCAACACCCCCTGCAACTCCAGGACATCCTCGGAGGTCTTGGTGATCATCCTCTCTAGGAAGACGATATCACCCTCAGTGAGATTCTTCAGGGTCAGAGTTTTGGAGATCAGGAAATTGCGAGTCAGTTCATCCATGGCGGAATATGAAAAGAAAGAACGTGAAAATGCGAAGAAATTGGCGCAGAAGAACCTCTGATTTATAGATTCTGACAAAAAACCGTTAGGGCCATCTTCTGAGGCAAACCTCCACGGTACTTAGAAGAACTCTCCGTCAGAGAAGGAACGTTAGCCCTTGGTAAACACTCGGGCTCATTTTCAGTTGGGCTTATGATAACAATTCACATAAAAGAAAGGGTATTTTCGTCCATCACCCGGCGGGAAGAGGCCTAGCTACTGTTTCGCACCACCACGATAGGGACAAGGTCGCTACCTTCCCCAAAGGCTAACGCTACAAAAGCTAACGGGGCCCTACCGGCTCCTCTCACGGACCTCACGGATGGCTCAAGGAGTTATCTCACCCCTAGAGGAAACCACACGTCAAGAGTATCGCTCCGGCCGTTATCCTACCGTGGCAATATCTACCTACATACCTACCGCCAAGGTAGCGTATCGTGATAAGGGCGAACCACAGACCCTAACGCGAGCGATAGCTCCGTACCCGTTTACTCGGGCGGGAACGCCCCATTTCTTCTATAAATACCTCCCCCACAAAGGAGGCAGGTAAGCAGACTCAACTGGCCAAAACTCTGCCAATTTCAGTACACTTACTGACTTAAGCATCGGAGTGTTTCCGCCGGAGACCCCCTCCGACGCATTGCAGGTACTGTGGACCGTCGCGAACACTGATCTGAGAAGAGCCGCTCCGCCATACATCCTTCGGCAGAAGACAAATAATTATCAGTGGGGAATTGATATTTTGGGACCGATTCCAAAATCTCGATCTCAGTTGGAGTATGTGATAGTCGCGGTGGACTACTTCACAAAATGGGCAGAGGCGAGACCGTTAGCCAGGATAACGGCTGAAATGGCATGGCGCTTCTTTTTAACTCAAGTTATATACCGTTTTGGCATTCCTCGTGATAACAATTCACCTAAAAGAAAGGGTATTTTCGTCTATCACCCGGCGGGAAGAGGCCTAGCTACTGTTTCGCACCACCACGGTAGGGACAAGATTGCTACCTTCCCCAAAGGCTAACGCCACAAAGGCTAACGGGGCCATACCGGCTCCTCTCACGGACCTCATGGATGGCTCAAGGAGTTATCTCACCCCAGAGGAAACCACGCGTCAGGATTATCTCTCCAGCCGTTATCCTACCATGGCAATATCTACCTACACACCTACCGCTAAGGTAGCGTATCACGATAAGGGCGAACCACAGACCCTAACGTGAGCGATAGCTCCGTACCTGTTTACTTGGGCGGGAATGCCCCCTTTCTTCTATAAATACCTCCCCCACAAAGGAGGCAGGTAAGCGGACTTGACTAGCCTAAACTCTGCCAATTTCAGTACACATACTGACTTAAGCATCGGAGTGTTTCCGCCGGAGACCCCCTCCGGCGTATTGCAGGTACTGTGGACCGTCGCGTATACTGACCTGAGAGGAGCTGCTCCACCATACATCCTTCGGCAGAAGACAAATTATTATCAAATTGGTGCTTTCATTGAGAGTTTTGGTTCTATTAAGTGAGCATCCTTAATAACCAAGCTCCTCCTCCCCGAAGCTAGAAGGATTATGGCCTCAGAGTCAGATCCGGCGCTGTCCCGAACTTCCAACATCCCATACAACACCCGCAGACGCCTGTTTCCCTTCGCTACCTCTGATGCCCCCATCCCAGGGCAGGACGTCACTGTAGGAGAATTAGATCTTCCTCGCGGGTCAAGTTCGGAAGAAGTTACATTCCAGATTTGCTCTCCCTTCTCCCTTATAGCAGGAACCAGCCATCCTACCCCCCAAGCGGGGAGATCTATGATAGGAGAGGCGGACAACCCTTTCGTGAATTCAATAGCAGCTCTCCAAGCTCAACTGGATCAACTGACAGAGATGGCTGCTGGATTTACTCCTCATGCCTCAAGACCTGGTGTGTCCTCCCAAGTGGTTTTCACCCCGTCCATTGTCAATGAACGACCCTTATCGCCCCAACAGTCTAGGGCACTCCCGTCCTCCTTACCTTTCCCTTTGGCCCCCATAAACGTCCCACCATTCACGCGCGGACCTGCTGACCATTCTGGACAATACAGGGGAGGAATCTCTATCCCCGAAGTAGTCCGCCAGCGTGACGAGTATAGAGAGCCCTGGGATAATCGACGGGTGGATATAGTGAGAGATCCATCTCCTAGATACAACGAGAGATCTAGCAGCAGAAGTCGACGAGCTCGAACTCCAAGGAGCCGTAGCCGTTCTCCTAGGAGACATCAGGAATATGACCCTCAGAATCCCAAATACGACGCTGAAATTCCACATCAGCATCAGCCTCGTAGGGCCCCCGACGCTAACGTTAGTCATCCGTTCAGTTACCGTGTCAGGCACCACAGAGTCCATCGACATGTGAAACTCCCAGCAGAATCATATGATGGCACGAAAGATCCCATTTCTCACCCCAATAAGGTGAAGGATTTCGTGCAATTCCAAACGCGCAGTGACGCAGCATTGTGTCAAATTTTCGTAATGACGCTGTCAGGAGTGGCACGTCTATGGTTCGAGGGGCTCCCTGCAGGGTCTATCGATAATTTTTCTCAGTTGGAAGAAAAATTCAAAAGTCGGTTTAGCACGGCTATTCCTATCAGAAAGTCAGCAGCTGCGCTGTTCGATATCCATCGAAAACCACAGGAATCGTTGAACGACTTCTTAGGTCGATTTGATCTTGAAATGCCCCTAACGCCAGGGGTCACTATCGATTTTGCGATTGAGGCCTTGAAACGCAACTGTCGATACAGTAAATTGAAAGATACTCTAACGGTGGACCCCCCAATGACCCTGGATGCGTTGAGGCTGAAAGCGTATAACTATGCGAGAATGGAAGAGGAAGAAAATAGAGATTGGATCCGAGGCATGCCGACGGACCCATATGTGGCCCCTAACGTCCTGAATAGCAATGCCCCTGACGCTAAACTCACTGAGGATCACGGGCAGCGGAAAGAACATAACACCAAAAACCCTGGCCGGCAGAGAGGCAACTTCTCGAAAGGAAGACCCGGAGGGTCCCCCACTCGGAAGCAAACGGACCCGCCAAAGGGCCGGATATACGATCCTGACCTCCCATCTCTCATACTCCCAAGGGCGGAAATCTTAGCAATAGTCCAACAGAGAAATTTGCCCATCCGTTATCCAGCTCCCGTGAAACCAGGAGTAATCATGGGAGGAAGAGAAAATGCATACTGCAAATTCCATAAGGTCAAGGGACATTCAACAGATGTATGCAGAGAGTTAAAATCGGCTATAGAGCGATTAGTCGAAGAGGGCTACCTTGGAGAATTTGCCACAAAGGTAAGGGAGGAAGCCAGAAACAACCCAACTGGAAATACAACTGAGCAGAGGCAAGCGCCCTCGCACGCTACAGGGGCTAACGCAGTTCCCCTCGGGCCAAATAGAGAAGCGCTCGCTATCGATAGTGACCAAATGCCCATGATAAATATCATTGCGGGGGGAGCACCCTATTGCGAGGAAATTATGCCGCAAACGCCCAACCCTGGAGAAAAGCGCAAACGGGAGAGCGCTCAAACGAAAATCGAGGCAATAAGTGCCTTAGACAGAATGATATTGTCTTTTTCAGAGGAAGACGAAAAAGGCATCGTCTTCCCGCATAATGACGCGATGGTTGTAACGCCCGTCATTGGAAGTCATGGGGTAAGAAGGACCCTTGTCGATAACGGGAGCGCAGTGAATCTATTTTCATTGGAAGCGTACAACTTGATGAAATGACCTGATGGTGAGCTATCGCCTTGCACGAGGCCAATTATTGGGATTGATGGAGTACCGATTCCGGTAGCTGGCATAACATCCCTGCTAGTGTACTTCCGGGAAGACACATCCAAACGCTCCGAAGAGCTATTATTTCTGGTCGTAGACCTAACGTTACCGTATAACGCCATTTTGGGGCGACCATTTCTTAATCGTTTTGGAGTGGTCATATCTCAAAAACACCTGCCGATGAAATATCCCTCATGGGACGGCGTGGTCTCAATCAAAGGGGACCAGAAGCTGGCAGCCGAATGCTACTTGCTTATGACTCAAAGGAGTTGTGACCGCTACGTTTGCGTGGCAGACGAGCCTTTCGATGACAAAGAAGAAAAGCGCACTCAGCCGCTAGATCAGATGGTATCAATCCCTATCGGTAAAGATAGTGAAATGAATCTCTTAGCCAGTGAGAAACTAAGCCTTGAAGAGAACGCGCAATTAATCCGGCTGTTGAGGAAATGCAAGGGAGAGTTTGCGTGGAAGCCAGCAGACATGCCCGAAATCTCTCGGAAAGTTGCGGAACACCGGCTGAACGTTAGTCCTGACGCCAAACCTGTTCAACAAAGGCGACGTGCTTTTTCATCTGAAAAGATAACAGCCATCGAAAAAGAGTTGCTAAAGCTCACAGAGGCGGGGTTCATTCGAGAAGTCCAATACCCGACCTGGCTAGCTAATCCTGTGTTAGTCCCAAAGCCTAACGGGGACTGGCGCATGTGCATCGACTTTACTGACCTAAATAATGCCTGTCCCAAGGACTGCTATCCCCTTCCGCGAATAGATCAGTTAGTCGATCAAACCGCTGGGTATGCTTATCTAAGCTCCCTAGATGCGAATTCCGGATATCACCAAATCCCTATGGCCGTAGAGGACGAAGAAAAAACTGCCTTCATCACTCCCAGGGCTACATACTGCTATACCACAATGCCATTTGGGCTAAAGAATGCCGGTGTAACATTTCAGCGTATGGCAAACAAAGTTTTTGAAAATCAAATCGGGAGAAATGTAGAGGCCTACGTAGACGACATCTTGATCAAAAGTCAGAGTTTCAGAGAACACCTCGCTGACTTGGAAGAGGTTTTCAATGTGATGAGAAAGCACAAAATGAAGTTAAACCCGCGGAAGTGCATGTTTGCATTCCAAACGGGAAAATTCTTGGGCTATGTGGTCAGCCAGAAGGGCATCCAACCCAACCCGTCAAAGATAAAAGCCATCTAGGATATGATATCCCCACGAACTGTCAAAGAGATACAGAAGTTAACCGGGCGCATCATTGCGTTGGGGCGATTCATATCTAAGCAAGGCGAGAGATGTTTGCCTTTCTTCAATGTCATCCGCAACAAGGCTCCCTTCGGATGGACAGAGGAATGTGAGAAAGCGTTTGCAGGACTAAAAGCTTACCTATCATCAGATTTAGTGCTGACGAGGCCCGAGCCCGGCGATGAGCTATATCTATATTTGGGAATAGCTGACGAGGTAGTCAGCGCCGTCCTTGTGCGAAGTGAAGGGCACGTGCATCGTCCTGTATTCTTCGTGAGTCACATATTGAAAGATGCCGAACTACGATACACTCTTATCGAGAAGATAGCACTCGCTCTAGTGCAGGCCACGCGAAAGATGGATCGATACTTCCAAGCCCACCCCGTTACTGTACTCACGGATCAGCCGTTGAGAAGAATCTTCAGAAAACCTGAATCTTCAGGAAGAATGTTAATTTGGGCTATCGAGCTCGAACAATACGGGCTGCAATACAAAGCTAGACCAGCCGTTAAAGCCCAAGCGTTAGCTGACTTCATAGCTGAGTACACGTTCACAAAGGAAGCAAAAATAGATCTGTCGGAAGAAGAAGCAGAAAATTTATGCCTACCGTCTCCGGAGACATATACAGATACATGGGTCGTCCACGTAGATGGAGCAAAAAATCAAGAATTAGCAGGCGTAGGAGTTTTCTTAGTTGGACCAAACGGCCTGGAGATGCGATACGCCATCAGAATTTTGCAGCCATTGTCCAACAATGCTGCTGAATACGAAGCGATGCTAGCAGGACTCAGAATTGGAAACAGTTTCTCTATCGGAGCCACCCCCGGTATGGAGAAGGAAGACAGAACACATTTAAAGATCCGAGGAGATTCCAAGTTAATAATGGATCAGGTCCTGGGGAACTCCCAAGCCAGAGAACCCATCATGGCCCAATACTTAGCCAAAGTGAAGCATGAGCTGTCAGAGATATAGGAAAAAGGCACCCTGGTCACCTTTGAGCACATTCCTAGAGAAAACAATGGAGAGGCTGATAGCCTCGCCAAGATGGCAGCCAATCCGGAAGCCTCAATACCCAGTGACGTGCGCTATGGAGAACTGCCTACACCCTCTTTCATGGAAGAGCAGGCATCGCTCTGTGTGGAAGAAATGGAAAATGATTGGAGGATCCCAGTGATAGAATATCTGAAAAATGATAAATTACCGGGAGACCAGACAGAGAAAAAGAAAGTCCTAAAACGGGCAGCACGATGCACATATTATAACGGAGAGTTAATACGAAGATGCTTCTCCCATCCGGCCGCTAAATGCATAACGGAGCAAGAAGGTTTACATGTGTTACGTGAAATTCACGAAGGGATATGTGGCATGCACATTGCTAGTGGTACTCTGGCAGCCCAAGTCTTTCGGTCGGGATTTTACTGGCCCACCATTCGACGAGATTGTCATAACTTCGTGAAAACCTGTCAGAAATGCCAGGAATATGCTAAGATTCCTCGAAAGCCTGCTGTGCCAATTTCAGAAATAGTGGCTCCGTGCCCGTTTGCAAAATGGGGGATTGACATCCTGGGCCCGTTTCCAAAGGCCAGATCTCAGTTAAAATTTGTGGTCGTAGCGGTAGACTACTTCACAAAGTGCGCCGAAGCTGAGGCGTTAGCTACCATCACCACCGAAAAAATTTGGCGTTTCTTCAAACACCAAGTCATCATGCGATTTGGAGTACCACGCGTGCTAGTTAGCGACAACGGGACACAATTCACAAGCCAGTTCTTCAGGGATCAATGTGCAGAGTTCCAGATAGAGCAAAGATTCTCCTTTGTGGCGCATCCCCAAACCAATGGCCAGGCGGAAGTAACTAACCGCAGCATCCTTAGTGGCATCAAAAGAAACTAGGAAGGGTCCAAGAATAAATGGCCAGACGAGTTGCCATATGTACTATGGGCCTACCGCATGACTGTCAAGGCCAGCACGGGAGAGACCCCGTTCGCGTTAGCATTTGGAACTGAGGCTGTCACACCAGTCGAGATTGGCATGATGAGCCTTCGGGTGGCTCATTTCAAAGAAGAAAATAATGAAGAAAGGTTACGAGCTAACCTCGATACCCTACCAGAAACACACGAGGAAACCCTCCTAAAAACCCTGCACTACAAGAGGAAATGGCACAATATCACAACCGGCAAGTGAGGGAGGGATTGCTCAAAACCGGAGATCTAGTGCTTAGAGACAAGCGGGTGACAGGACAACGTATGGGAAAACTCAGTCCAAATTGGGATGGACCGTATCGTGTCACCCGCATTGTGGGAAAAGGAGCATACCACCTGGAAACGCTCGAGGGAACGCCCCTGCAGAACTCCTGGAACATCGCTCGGTTGAGGCTATACCACGCCAGGAGCTAATCGGGTAATATCAAAGTTATTCTAATAAATGAATATTGAGATATTCACCGTGCGTTTGCTACTGGTAATATGCAGGTAGCGAAGAATGCCAGGGGTGAAAATCCTATCCTTGTGATGGCTGGTCTTGATCAGACAGCTCATTAAGATGAGGCACGCCCTGGCATAACAAGGCGTTTGGGGGTGAAAATCCTATCCTTGTGGTAACCGTGCTCACATAGGCGGCCCATTAAGACGAGGCACGACCCCAAACGGCTTCCCGGAGTGAAAATCCTATCCTTGCGGCAACCGTGCTCACATAGACGGCCCGTTAAGATGAGGCACACCCCGGAATCCTTGGGAGTGAAAATCCTATTCTTATGGTAACCCCATAAGGAGAGGCACGCCCCAAGGAGAGACTAACTCCGTCCTGGAAGTGAAAATCCTATCCTTGTGGTAACCGTGCTCACATAGACGGCCCATTGAGACGAGGCACGATTCCACGGATGTGAGGTACAACGCTTGGGGGTGAAAAGTCCTATCCTTGTGATGGTTGGTCCTGATCAGACAGCTCACTAAGACGAGGCACTCCCCAAAGCCTATCTGTGGCGAAAGGAAACAACGGCATCCCAACTAGTAGCCGCGCGGTTGATACCCGGTGAAGCGATGTTGGAGCCTATCTGTGGCGAAAGGAAACAACGACATCCCAACTAGTAGCCGCGCGGTTGATACCCGGTGAAGCGATGTTGGAGCCTATCTGTGGCGAAAGGAAACAACGGCATCCCAACTAGTAGCCGCGCGGTTGATACCCGGTGAAGTGATGTTGGAGCCTATCTGTGGCGAAAGGAAACAACGGCATCCCAACTAGTAGCCGTGCGGTTGATACCCAGTGAAGCGATGTTGGAGCCAATCTATGGTGAAAAGAAACAAAAGAAATCCTAACTAGTAGCCGCGCGGTTTATACCCGGTGAAACGATGATAGAGAGGTGACAATACTGCAACAACAACGTTGAGACAGACGTAAAGCCCCCTCAGACAACGAGGGATGGCAGGAATATGAGCGCAGCAGATGCGGAAGCAACGCTAATTTACTCTCAGAAATGCTATCGAAGGATATAATGGTAATGCTACTCGAATGCAGCTGATGAAAAGCAAACGGGATACAACGCAAAATTATGCGTCTATGGAAACCTAACGCCAAATGTCCCAGGCGGACAAATGATTAAACGGCATCATGAAGAAAAGCAGATAAAGAACTTCTATCCAAAAAGAGTGGATTAGCCGAGTCAAGGCCGACATCATTTAAAGTACAAAATAAGGATGGGCCTGTCAGCCACAAAAATGCAAAACATCTAAACAACAAAAAGTCTAAAGATTGGGCGGCGCGTTGACCCCTTCTTGCTGAGCAGCCTTCCACTGGTAGAAACTGCTATCATTAACGGTTGAGGCTCTCTTGTCGAAATACGCAGAGAGATCGTCAATACGGAGCTCCTCAACTCCATAATGATGCATCACGGCTTCTGACATGATTCCCCCACCCTGCTCCAAGTACCAACGTTCTTCTCAGCGTTAAGGGAGAAATCGGCAGATAACTCAGCGTTTCTCTGTCTCTCTTGGCGCAGGTTATTCTCCTCCTGTGAGAGGCGTATGGCCAGATCAGCACGTTGTAGCTTCTCCTCCTCCAAAGCCAACTTAGCGGCCTCCAGCTCTTGCTTAACCACGGTAACCTCTCCCCGAGCAGTCTCCATACCTTCGTTGGCAGCAGCAAGGGCATTTTTAAGACGTTGTCGCTCTTCCAACAGCCTGTTTATCTCTCCTCGCCCGTTAGCTGCAGCTCTGGCATTCTCTTCATCCATATAGTGAAGATGGCAAAGCATAGAAAACGCCTGAGAGCGAAGGAAATTGATGCGCCCCTGCTCGCCCCGAGCCACAAAGGCATCCCTCTCTCTTGGAAGAGACAAAATCTCTTCCACCAGATAAGCAGTAGAGGAAATCACGGTCTCATGATCAGCATTGGCAGGAAACTGCAGAATACTGTCCCTAAAGGAGTGTAAGCTAACGTGATGAGTCGGTAGGAGAGGAGGCTCCTATGGAGAAATACCAGCCATTAAGGCAGGAGCGGGGCCACCCCTCGCAATAGTTGGATGAGGCATCGGAACAAAGAACAACGCACCAGGAGAAGCTGGCCGGCTAGTGGAGCCCTCCACGTTAGGCATTGAGACCTCATTACCTCCGGGCACCTCAGGATTAAGGGCATCAGAATTATAGCCCGTTGGGGTGTGCGCAGAATGGATCGGAGAACCAGGAGGCACATGGGGTTCGCCGCCAAAATCAACAGGTTCGGATTGATCAGCAGACGCACCCTCGCCCCCAAGGACACTCGAACTATGATGGGCGACCGAAGAAGAAGGGCTATTCTGAAGATCATAGCGAGCCTTCTTCTGACGCTCGCGAAGGACATCTGCGATGCCCATATCTCCCTCGGAGGTAGAGGGGGCAGAAGCAGCAACGACTTCCTAAATAACGCAGAACGTGATAAGGAAATCGTGTAAAAAGAAAGACAAAGTTCCAAAAATAAAAAAAATGCTCACCTGAGCGGTGGAGGACACAAGAGGAATCCCAACAGGAATCGGATCAATCGTAGCCTCTGAGGAAACAACAGTCTGGGACGAAACGGATGGGGCAGCACGTGCTTTCCTAGGCCTTTTCTGTCTCACAACTCGAGTGCCCGTAACGATAGCGGTAGCAGTGGCCTCCCCTTCCTCGGCGTTAGCGGCAGCAGCAACCCTAGCTTCAGCGGCAGCTTTCTTTTTCGCCTCCTGTTTCCTTCTCCTCCGGAAATACTCGGGCTCCCAACCAGGCGGAGGCACTGCACAGTCACAAAATGTTAGTGTTAGTACTTCTTGACAACGCAAAGGAAAAAGGTCAAACGCTCACCCTTCTTGCACTGTTCCACGGGCAACCCGTTGGCCACTTTTCGGGCATCAACGCTAAAATCAAATTGAAGCAGCATCTTCAACCAGCCATCCTCCGGGTCGGAAAGGGGTTTCCGATGACCCCAAGCCCCATCTTTAATTGTTTCGTTGAAGCCAGCCCTCCACAACGGCTCAGGCAGATCAACAATAAAAAATTCCTCTTTCCAGTGAGGAATGGAAGACTCAATGCCCATTAGTTTCCAGGTAAAGGGCTTCAAAGAACCGTCTTCGTAGCGAGGCGATATCGATATCACCCCTTTACGGGAATACAATTGAAAAATGTCATGAAGCAACGCTAAGGTGGGAGATTCTATTCCCTTGAAACGGCACAGTGCGGCAAAAGCACTAACAACGCAAATCGCGTTAGGACTCAACTGAGCCGGAGCTAAATCAGAATCAACCAACAACAATTTTACGAGCGGGTCAAGAGGGAGACGAAACCCATGATCGAAGAGCTTAGCATACAACATTCTACTATTTCCGGGCAAAATGCTGTTCAGTCGAAGCGACTCAGAAGCAGGATGCACGGGATATTCCTTGGGAAATCGTGCAGAAAATCCAGCAAGCCTACGGTTAATTAAGGGCAGCGTGTACAGAGAAGTGGGAGTAGTATCAATTACTTCTTCCCCGGAGGACCTTTAAGGATCTCCTTCCTCAGAGGATTTCTTAGTTCTAGCCATGGCTAACAAGGAAGAAATAAAGAGGAAAGAAAAAGGACGTGTACCTTGTACCTTCGTGAAAGAGAATGCGAGGAGTCTTGAACCAGAAAGAGAGAGCGGCGCAAAGTATTTATCCAAAGGCGCAACAACGTATAAGGGAAAGATGGAAAAAGAAAAAGAGGGTAGAAGAAACAATAGATATAACCCTGAAAGGACACGACCAGTCAGCAGCAGACACGTGGCGAGGCAGCGCGTCACAAAGTAAGGCACGCGCCAGAAGGTGCAAATTTGAAATAAGGACGAAACGCTTCTGCATTCGCAACTCCCTAGGAGACGCTTGCTCCTAACGCCTCTCTGTGGAAGGACACGTGTCTTCTTTCATCATTACCCTTCAAGTCGCATTAAATGAGGGACAGAGGGATTGATTAAAAAACATAAAAAGCAGCGCTGGCCTCGCCAAACGGCGCGATGATACAAAGAAGATAAAGAAGGAATAAACGGTAATATCACGATGAATCATACAGTACGACAAAGGACACAAAGCGTTAGCATTATTACATGAGAAACAATGTGCGAATGGGTTTCAAGAAATAACAAAAGAAGAGACAACAACAAGAAAAACAAGGAAAGGCCCAGGCACCATCGCTAGCGTTAGGCTTTCTCCCTCGAAGGGTCAGAAGAACCGTTGTCACCTTTGCTAATCTCACCCATCACGATAGAGATGTAATCAACTACCTGGGTCGGATCCGACGGGTTACCTTTGAAACGGGCCGCAAATCCAGAAACGAAGGCCTCAAGAACCCTTTTCCTCCATAACTCTTCCTGTAATGGCGCCCTAGCAGCCCCCTCATCTCGAGCAAGTATCTCTTCGCGGAGAAAGAGATTCTTCTTCTTTTCTAGCGCCAATTTCGCCTCCAGAACTTCTATCTTAGCTTTCTCGATAGATTTTTCCCTGTCCAATTCCGTTTGGGATGATTCACAGAGGCGCGTCAGCAACCTAGAATGCTCCACCGCCTTCTCAAGATGCACCCTTGCAACACACAATGCGCTGGAAAAATTACGTGACTCGCGATCGTGAATTTCGAATTGATAATTCAGATGGCGGAAGAAGTCCAGAGAATCATTCAGAACATGGCGAAAGCGTGCCGAGGGAGGAAGTTGAAGAAATTCCTCTTTCTCTTTTTTAGAACTCAGCATCTCTCCTATCAAGGGTGCAGTAAACTCATCTCGAGATAAAGGTTGGGGAACCCCGACAGCGCGAAGGGCATCAAAGCAAAACCCTGCAAGATTCATACGGTAGGTCGGGACCCCGTCAGGACCGCCACAGGCAAGATTGATCGAGGGAGGTGGAGAAGAGCCCTGAGGAAAAGTACTCTTGAAAGGAGTAAAAAACAGCTGCGGAGTAACCATAGGCGGTAGCTCAGCAGTTGAATCCGCCACAGGAGGTGTGACCACTACGTCAGGAATGCAATGAGCAATCGGAGAATCTGGAGCGTCAGCCATTGGAGGAGGACATTCCATCGGTAGGGCCTCTCCCTCAGTAGAACAAGTTTTTTCCAACGCCTCAGCGGCTTCCGTTGGCTGAGAGGCGTCTGCCTCAGACGAAACAGCAGGCATAGAAACAGTTGCCACATCCACAGGAGATGTCCCGGTAGCTTGTCCACTAGAGGCCACTCGAAGTTTTTTCCGACGCTGGGAAGCAGCAAGGGAAGAAGCGTGGCAAAGGTCTAACTTGGCATCCGCATCCTCATCATCGCTAGTAATTATCGTCGTTGCGACAGGCCTGGAGTCCGTCCCCTTGCGACGCTCCGGTAGCCAATTTTCCACAAAACGAGAAGTTCGCACAGAGCTAACTGGCCTTCGTCCTCCCCGGGCAACTGTTTTAGTTCTCTTCCTCGAAGGAGGAACGCCACCCCGACTTGAGCCCTCGGCCGAAGGCGAGGCCGGTAAAGTTTGAAGCGGTGTTACGTTCAGAGGGGCACCAGTGTCACCTGGGAATCAACCGTTAGCTTCCTATAGCAAAAAAGCGCGCGAGGACTAAAGAAAAGAAAATATGGAAAGAAATAGGCTCACCCATAACGCACTCTTCCAAAGGTTTGAACAGAGCAAAGGCACGAATGCGGTAGTGGGTATTCTCGTCTAACAAAGCGTTAGCCTGGTCCAACTCAGATCTCGACAAAATCGCGGGATTTGTCCAAACAGGGCCTGCCAGTTCCTGATTGAAATTGATACGCCACAAACGTGACGGTAGCTCCAGAATAAAGAAGCTGCTCTTCCAATCAGCTACACCCTTCTTGAAGCCGTGAAAACATTGCCAAAACGACTGCACGAGCGCATCATCCCACCGGGCAGTAATCTCGATTAAACAATTGTAGCAAATCATGCTAAAGAATTTGCGAAACAAGGTGATAGATGGGGTAAAAATGTTCTTCAACTCGCAAGCGCGAAGAAAAGCATACACCGCACACCAAGAGGAAGGAGTTATCTGGGCAGGATTAAGGCTATACTCCTGCAGCAGAGTTAATATCGACTCATGAACGGGAAAACGGAAACCATAAAGCAACATTTTAAAATAAAGAAGCCTACTGTGGCCCCACCCTAGATTATGAAGCCGCATATCACTTCCGGGAATAGAAGGCTCATGCCCAGGAGGAAAGGTAATACCATGTTCCTCCAATTCGGCTTTCAGAACCACATCGCAGGTAAAAATGCTTGGTGATTGGGCTACCTCGGGATCCATGGGTCTAGAGATAATCTGGCGAGGTCTATTCCTAGCCATAGCAAACCAACAAAAAGGAAATCTGAGAAGGGACGAATTGATACCTTAAAGGAGAAGAATCGCAGAGAAATCGGCGGACAGTGACGAGCGGCCGAAGAGGTATTCGGGGAAGAAGACGAAGGAAGACAAAAAGGAAAATTCGAAGTGAGGGCAAAAGTTTTGAGAAATTGGAGAATGGCCCTTCTTAAAGGATAAAAGTGCCACCGCATTAATTGAGTCACCAATCGGGCGAAGACGCGTGTAAAAGAAGTTGGCCACGTGGAAGCGCATTAAAGAAATTTGAAAAAAGAGAAGTTATTCGCTGAGACTCCCCAAAAGGGTGACAGTTTTGACCCAATCAGAGTAACCGCGAAGCGATTGCCTCAGTCAGGTCAACCACTTGCATTAGCTATCGCCAAGAACCAGCAGGCTAACGGAAATAACGACAAAATTGAAAAAACAGAAAGCATCAGTTTATTCATAAAACGCCAATAGGCGGGTACAACGCAAAATGGCTAATCCTCATCAGGCCAATAAATGCCATGGTGATAAACCCCGTCATCATCAAGGAATGGCATCTTCCCGTCAGCATTCGGGACAGGCTGGTCTGCCTCCCTTTCTGGGTAGGACCCTGACGGGACTGACTTTCCTTTGGCACTCGAATCTGCCAACCCCGCACCAACACCGGTGGGAAAAGCCTCATTCAGCGAACAATCAGGGGAAGGAAAGCGTTTGCCTCCCTCTTGGACAGCAGAACCGGAAGAAGCCAAAGTCGCAAAGGGCGTCTTGGAAGTCTGTTTCCCCTGCCTCTTACGACCCTTTCGGCGGACCGGAGGCCTCCATGGTGGCGAAGGAGGGGGATGATCTGAGTCCGGCGAAGTCGGGGGAGTCGGCAAGGAGTCGCGATCCATGGAACTTAAGAAATAAAAATCTGCCATGTGACCTGCAAAAGCAAAAAAGAAGGAAAGGATGAAGATGAACAGGAAAGGGAAGCCAAACTCCCTTATATAGCCGAGTGAGCATTTCGATCCCTGAAAAATCAATTAAGACGCCTGGGAAAAATAACTGCAATTTGCAGAATCTGATCCGCCACAAGCACATCTGCTCGTTGAACGCACCAATCAAAGGGCACCAAAGAACCGCCCAACCCCCGGCCATTGAAAAGACGGCCCTGTAACAGTCAAGACACAGCATTCATTGCTAATTTCCGGAACACGACCACTACAATACAATGTCCCGAGGAAGACCCATTTTCAGTTGGGCTCATGACAAATATTTCCAACCAATAAAGCAAGCAACCAAGCAAGAAAAAGAGAAGACTTGGGAAAAAGCAGAGACAGTTATTTATTTAGGGCCAGGTGGCCTTAGCGTTCAAATATGTACAAGAAACATAAGAAAAACAACGAGAAGAAGCGAAGCCAGCGGTCAGATATTGGACCCCGCATCATCTTCCCCTGGCACAACGGGAACCTCCCTTAAAGTGTCAGCGACGGAGGTCAGTTCGGAAGAGCAAGCTCTCATGCCCTTTAGGCAGCAGGCCAGCAGATCTTTCCTCTGCTGCAGCATCGAGGCCACTACATCAAGGTGGGCACTGATAGTGGCCAGTTTCGCCAAGCTCTCTAGGGGATTAAAATCCTCCAGAGTGATTCCCAGCTATCTAGACAGAATAGGGGTTAGCACCCCCTGCAACTCCATGACATCCTCGGAGGTCTTAGTGATCATCCTCTCCAGGAAGCCGATATCACCCTCGATAAGATTCTTCAGGGTCAGAGTTTTAGAGATCAGGAAATTGCGAGTCAGTTCATCCATGGCGAAATATGAAAAGAAAGAACGTGAAAAATGCGAACAAATTGGCGGAAAGGAACCTCTGATTTATAGACCCTGACAAAAAACCGTCAGGACCATCTTCTGAGGCAAAATCGCCCCGGTACTTAGAGGGACTCTCCGTTAGAGAAGGAACGTTAGCCCTTGGTAAACACTCGGGCTCATTTTCAGTTGGGCTTATGATAACAATTCACCTAAAAGAAAGGGTATTTTCGTCTATCACCCGGCGGGAAGAGGCCTAGCTACTGTTTCACACCACCACGCTAGGGACAAGATTGCTACCTTCCCCAAAGGCTAATACCACAAAGGCTAACGGGGCCCTACCGGCTCCTCTCACGGACCTCATGGATGGCTCAAGGAGTTATCTCACCCCTAGAGGAAACCACGCGTCAGGATTATCGCTCCGGCCGTTATCCTACCGTGGCAATATCTACCTACACACCTACCGCTAAGGTAGCGTATCACGATAAGGGCGAACCACAGACCCTAACGTGTGCGATAGCTCCGTACCCGTTTACTTGGGCGGGAACGCCCCCTTTCTTTTATAAATACCTCCCCCACAAAGGAGGCAGGTAAGCGGACTTGACTAGCCTAAACTCTGCCAATTTCAGTACACATACTGACTTAAGCATCGGAGTGTTTCCGCCGGAGACCCCCTCCGGCGTATTGCAGGTACTGTGGACCGTCGCGTATACTGACCTGAGAGGAGCTGCTCCACCATACATCCTTCGGCAGAAGACAAATTATTATCACCTCGAATTTTAATCAGTGATAACGGAGCTCAGTTCAAAAGTAAGTACTTTCAAGAGAAGTGTCAAGCCTTGGCCATTGAACAAAGGTTTACGTCGGTTGCACACCCTCAGACGAACGGACAGACGGAGGTAACAAATTTAGAAGGTGCCCGCAGAAAGTGGGTGGACGAGTTGCCAAATGTTATGTGGGCCTACCGGATGACGAAGAAGACTAGCACGGGAGAAACCTCGTTTGCAATGACCTATGGAACCGAAGCGGTAACTCCGGTAGAATTGGGGATCATTAGCTTGCGAGTAGAACATTTCGAGGAAGAGCGAAATCAGGAGTTACTACAAGCACAGCTTGATCTGATACCAGAATTGCGAGAACAGGCATTCCTAAAGAACTTGCACTATAAGCGCAAGATGGCGAAATATCACAACCGGAAGGTGAAGGAGCGATTATTAAAGGTAGGCGACCTGGTTCTGCGCAGCAGCCAAGCGACAGGACAGGAAATGAGAAAATTAAGTCCTAATTGGGACGGACCGTACCGGGTTACAAGAGTTGTCGGCAGAGGCGCATATCATCTTGAAGAAGAAGATGGTACCCTGTTACCCAATTCCTGGAACATTGTGAATCTTAAATTATATCATCCCCGAGCGGATGTATTGTTTGTACTCTCGGAATAAATAAGTAACACCGTGGACGTAGGCATTTTTGGCTGAACCACGTTAAAAAATATGCGTGTATGCGAGTTATTTATTTTGTGCAGGATAGAAGATAGTACGCAGTGATACTGCTAGGATCTGTCTCATTTCGTTGCAGAAACAACACGTTATTACCGATCTGGTAAGAAGTTGGTGACAAGACAAAGCCTCATGAGGATCCATCGTCATCTTGGTCAAGATGAGTGTATGGTAGTGACGGTCCTTGGATGTGTTACCGGTCTTTTGAGAAGACGGTAACAGGTTCCATTGTAAACAAAGCCTCATGAGGATCCATCGTCATCTTGGTCGAGATGAGTGTATGGTAGTGACGGTCCTTGGATGTGTTACCAGTCTTTTGAGAAGACGGTAACAGGTTCCATTGTAAACAAAGCCTCATGAGGATCCATCGTCATCTTGGTCGAGATGAGTGTATGGTAGTGACGGTCCTTGGATGTGTTACCTGTCTTTTGAGAAGACGGTAACAGGTTCCATTGTAAACAAAGCCTCATGAGGATCCATCATCATCTTAGTCGAGATGAGTGTATGGTAGTGACGGTCCTTGGATGTGTTACCAGTCTTTTGAGAAGACGGTAACAGGTTCCATTGTAAACAAAGCCTCATGAGGATCCATCATCATCTTGGTCGAGATGAGTGTATGGTAGTGACGGTCCTTGGATGTGTTACCGGTCTTGTGAGAAGACGGTAACAGGATCCATTGTAAACAAAGCCTCATGAGGATCCATCGTCATCTTGGTCAAGATGAGTGTATGGTAGTGACGGTCCTGGGATGTGCTACCGGTCTTGTGAGAAGACGGTAACATGGTCTATTTACAGGTTGCAAATGGAGTTTGCGAACGGAGAGAAGAGAAATTTGTTTCTTTTTTGCTCTATTTTCGGATCGTGCAAATGGAATTCGTGAACGAAAAGAAAGAAGTTTGTTTCTTTTTTCTAATTTACAGGTTGTGCAAGCAGAGTTTTGCAAACAGAGATAAAGAAATTTGTTTTTACGATTATAAGGTCAGAAGGGTGGTACAAACGAAGGTGTGCACATGTTTTGTGCGAATAGACAGTTAGTTTCCCGTTGAAATTTAAGAGCAAGGGAACAGAAGTGCAGGGGAACAAAAGTGCAAAGTTAGATTAAGGATAAAGTTTAATACATCTGGTAGCATAAACAGCTACAAAATATCCTAGTAAAAACTAGAGAAATAAAAGAAAATCAGGAAGTTGGAGGAGGTTGACGGTCTTCATCCACGACAGCTGCACTTGAATTACCGGCGCCCCCAACCGTTTCAGCATTTTTGATGTGAGGAGCATCTGTGCCGTCATAATCCTCGTCATCATTACCCACCTCGACGTCGTCTTCAGTATCATCTGAGTCCTCTAACTCGTTTTCATCATCAGGAGGGGCATTGACGATTTCTTCGGTGAGTGGGTGGCATCTGGTGTCTGCATATTCTCCAGCCCTGACAGCATCAAAAAGTTTAGGCCCATAGTAATCCACGCAACCGGTAATGACCGCTCGAGCAATAGCGTTCCTCCAATTCTCTATACGAGTAGGGACGACATCCAGAAGCACTTGTTTTTCCGTCACATCCTTTTGAAGAGTGAATAACTCTTGACGGCGTAAATCCAGTTCCCGTTCCATGGACTCTTTTTGAAGAGTGAGCTGTTCTTGCAAGGAGGACACTATTTCGTTCTTCAGCTTGACCTCATCAGTTAACTCTTGGACAGAAGAGGAAAGGGTTGTCTCTTTCTTTTTCGATTCCGCCAGTTCCGCCATGAGATGGCTGATGGTGTCGTTAGCCGTTTGTTGAAGGTCAGCGGCCTTGGAAAGTTTTTCCCTTAAGGAGGTGACGTCTGAATGCAGATGGTCAAGATAGTCCACCTGGTTGTTGTTTCGGCTGGCGACCGTTTCATACAAATATTGGGCAATGGCCATCATGGTATAGGTGGTGCTGCGGAAGTAATCCAATTGAGCGCTGAAAGGGGCTTTTTGGTAGTTTGCTCGGTCGACTTCACAGGTCATCATTTCAGACATTAGCCGACCTATTTGGATATACCGGTAGCTGGGTTCAGACACAGACGCACACAAGCTGTGAATAACCTTGCGCTTTGATTACTCGCATAAGATACTGACTTGATCGTCGGAGAATCTACGCCGGAGAGCTCCTCCGGTGCATTGCAGGAAACTCGGAGCCAACGTGAACAACCGAGAAGGAGAACAAGCAGCGACACAATTACATTCACGGACATACCCTCAAATCACATATTATCAATCACCACCCTTCATCACACCATGATCCTCATCATCTTATCTTGCTGCAAGCAAGATTTCCACACCAGCAACACGACAACAAAGCTCATATAATTAATTGTTGGTGTTGACGGTAAACGGGTGATAATACATAATCGGGCTTCGAGGGCATTATAGACTTTTCTCCCCATTCTAGCCGGGCCAGTACATTTCTCGGGGCCAACGGTCAGCTTACAGCCTAACGGGCTCCCGATACGTATGAGCGCGACACATGTCCCGTTAGCGGACTCGGCTCCTTGGCGACACGTGTCCCACCGACTTAAGAGAGAAAGGCCTATAAATACCCCCCATCCCCCACTCACGGGAGGTAAGCTCGACACTGCACTATTCACTAAAGTCCTTCCCTACTTACACCTCTCCCGTACTAACTTGACCGTCGGAGTCTCTACGTTGGAGGCCCCTTCCGGTGCTTTTTCAGGTACCACGCCGCAAGCCGGACTCACTGAGACATCCAGTCAGCGACCATAACCCCCCTACCCAACGCAATTACCAAAGAACCCACACCCCCTATCCCAGATTATCATATTGGTGCTCTCGTTGAGAGTTCTGAGATCGTTAAGTGAGTCTACCTTGAGATCTAGGCTCACCTACCCCAACACCGAACAACACACTCTACCAAATGACATCCGACCGGAACCCCCAACCCTTTACGTCCTTCGAGGAAACTGAGACGCCTCTCCATGACTTTTACACAAATCCGCCCCGTGCATCACGGTCGGAAATTCACCAAGCACCTCCAAGGGCCCCAGCGGCGCCTTTAGGCCGCCGACTGGATTTTTCTGCTGATCAAGGAGCTGGTCAACCGACAGCGATGGCCGATATGGTCGAGGCCAACAACTCACCCCCGCCAATGACTTATCGATGGAATAACCCCTTTACCGGCGCGAGGACCAGCGCCCCCATCACGGAGGTACCTAGAGCTAGCACTTTTAACACCATCCTTCCCCGCTCCGAGGCAGCCCTCCTGCACCAGAGGATAGACCAGATCTTGGCCATACTAGCCACAAGAATTCCCCAACAGGCGAATGCCCTCCCGGGACCCCTTATTCCCCCCATTTTCCGCAGCCTTTCCCCGCAGGCCCACATACCTTTATTGACTATCAGCCGACGACCCCTGTGCCTCACCCTCCTGGGCTAACAGAAGAATACGTGCCACCAACGGTTCCTCCGTTTGCGCCGAGATGTTATCCTGATAGCCTCTTCGGCGAATATGACCCGTACTCCCAACGACATGCGGCATATCAGCCCTTTTGGGAGTCCAACCTAGGAGGGTGCGAAGGGCGGAGGAGCCGAGAGCGATCCTCTACCCAATAACAGCCCGGCCCGGAGTACCATCAGGACCACCAGGAACGATACCTTGCTGACAGGAAGGAAGAACGCCCCCGATCCTTGTCATCTCGTGGCCGGAAGGAGCGGGACGGAAATCCAAAAAGCCCTTTGACCCATCGGGTCCGTAATCATAAGGTCGACCGATGGACTAAGATACCAGCGGACGTCTACGCTGGCCTAACCAACCCCGTTATCCACCTAACGCGGGTAAAGAACCAGGTCGCCTTCCAGACCTCAAGAGACGAGGCGTTATGTCAAATCTTCATTCTCTCCCTAGCCGGGATAGCCAGCACATGGTATGAGGCGCTACCACCGGGCTCGATCGACAGTTTCGCAAAATTAGAGAGGAAATTCCTGAGCCGATTTAGTACGGCAATTCCTCTAAAGAAAACTTCCGCGACACTCTTTGACGTCGTTCGGGGACAGGACGAATCCTTTAAGGCATACCTAGAGCGATTCAACGCAGAGCTTGGTCAAATGGCCGACGTCACCATTGACTTTGCGACAGAGGCATTGAGGAGGAACTGTGGGTATAACAAACTGGGAGATATACTCACCACCGATCCCCCACTAACCTTAGACCTTTTGCGAGCCAAGGCAAACAAATACATCAAGATGGAGGAGGAAGATTTTTTGAGAGGACAAGGCAGAGAAATCTCCCATCAACCAACGGAAAAAGAAATAGCCACCCCAGCCGGGAATACAAGGGAATACCCGGCCACGGGATATAGGGCCCGAAGGGCCGAACCCAGACAGAGGAGACACACGGGGAGGGAGAGAAACCTCCAACCCGGTAGACAGACGTATACAACGCCCAACACCAGCTCCCCATTAGGACGGAGCGCGGAAATCCTAGCCGTTATTGAGAGCAAGGGCCTACCCATCCGATATCCTTACACCCGACCAGGCCTCTATTGCCGCTTTCATAAAGCCATTGGTCACGATACCGAAGGATGCCGATCTTTGAAATCGGCCATCGAACGACTGATAGAAGGGGGCCACTTACCAGAGTACAATCCACGCCCACAGCCAGCCAACGACACGCCCACCCCATGGCTAGGGCGTAACGAAAGGCAAATCGCTACCGACCCGAATGCCATCTTGATACCCCGTGCAAAGGGGAGAGAGGTACTACTAACGTCCGAAAATGGGGACAACATGATTAACTTCATCGCAGGAGGGGCCGCGAACCCTCTCGAAACCCCCGTGGGCGATAAACGAAAACGCGATCTACCAACGGCCGACGAAGGCGGTTTCGACTTCCTGGACTGAATGACGCTATATTTCTCCGAGGAGGACTGCAAAGGAGTAAGATACCCGCAGAACGACGCTCTCGTGGTCACTATGTTCGTTGAAGATTTCGGGGTAAGAAGAACCCTTGTGGATAACGGAAGCGTTGTTAACCTACTTTCGCTAGGGGCATATGAGGTCATGAAGAGACCAGAGTCGGAACTAACGCCCTGCCAGAAACCCATCATCGGGATAGACAGAATTGCTATTCCGAGAGTAGGGATCACCTTCCTATCGGTTTGCTTTCGGGAAGATACCTCAAGAAGGTCAGAATGGCAACTATTCATGATAATCGACCTCAACCTGCCCTACAACGCCATCCTTGGGCGCCCCTTCCTGAACACTTTCGGGGCCGTTATCTCCCAATGGTACCTAAAGATAAAGTTCCCCTCGTGGGATGGCGTTGTCACTATCGGAGGCGACCAGAAGATAGCCGCTGAGTGCTACCTCACCATGATAGGCGGTGCATGCGATGAGTACGTTTGCATAGCCAACGACCCCCTGGAAGCTGGGGACGATGAAAGACGAACCCAACCACTGGAAAACATGATATCGGCACCAGTAGAAGGGATGCCCAACGAAAACTTCCTTATCAGCGAAAGGCTAAATCCATCGGAATAACAACAACTGGCTCGATTATTGAACAAATGCAAAGGGGAATTCGCGTGGGCATCCACAATCATGCCCGGCATATCCAGGGAAGTGGCCGAGCATCAGTTAAATGTGAATCCGGAGGCCAAACCGGTGCAACAGAAGCGCAAAGCCTTCTCCCGAGAAAAGGCTGACGCCAGAGAAAAGGAAGTAGCCCGGCTCCTACGGGCAAACTTTATCAGAGAAGTTCAGTACCCGCCATGGCTGGCCAACCCTGTGGTAGTCCCCAAAGCAAACGGAGAATGGAGGATGTGCATCGACTTCACCTCTCTGAATGAGGCTTGCCCGAAAGACTGCTTCCCTCTACCCCAAATCGAGCAATTAGTAGACCGAACGGCCGGTTACGAATTCCTGAGCTCCCTGGACGTAAATTCAGGGTACCACCAAATACCGATGGTGGTAGAAGATGAGGAGAAAATGACTTTCGTGACACCAGCCGGAATATATTACTACCGCGCTATGCCTTTCGGCTTGAAAAATACAGGGGCAACCTTCCAGCGAACAGCCAACAAATCTTCAAAGACCAGCTGGGCCGAAACCTCGAAGTATATGTCGATGACATGTTGGTAAAAAGCAAGAGCTTTGAGAGCCACCTGATCGACCTAGCGGAAACCTTCCAAACCATGCATACATTCGGTATGAAGCTTAACCTGAACAAATGCATGTTCGCTTTCCAAACGGGAAAATTCTTGGGATACGTCGTTAGCCGAGAGGGAATCCTGCCCAACCTTGTCAAGCTAAAAGCCATACACGACATGATAACCCCTCGGAATATCAATGAGGTCCAACGACTCACGGGTAGAGCGATAGCCTTAAGTCGCTTTATCTCCAAGCAAGGCGAGTGATGCCTCCCCTTCTTCAAACTCATTCGAAAGAAGGTTCTGTTCGGATGGACGGAGGATTGCGAAAATGCCTTCTCATATCTGAAGGAATACCTCACATCCGATCTACTGCTCAAACGGCCAGAGCAGGGGGATGTCCTCTTTCTATACCTCGGGGCAGCCGACGACGCAATCAGTGTCGCTCTGGTATGGGATGAAGCAGACATCCACAAGCCTATATACTTCCTCAGTAAAATTTTAAAAGACGCTGAGTTGCGATACACCCGAGTGGAGAAGATAGCCCTCGCCCTAGTGCAAGCGACCCGAAAGATGGCGTGCTACTTCCAGGCGCATTCGGTCATTGTCCTAATAGACCAACCACTATGAAAATCTTTAAGAAGCCAGAAACTTCAGGCCGAATGGTCATCTGGGCTGTCGAGCTGGAACAACACGGCCTACAATACTAATAGAGGCCATCGATCAAGGCGCAACCCTTAGCCGATTTCATCGCCGAATGCACATTCTCAGGAGAGTCGTCCCTTGAACCAAAAATGATTGACTCCGAAGACACGGACTCACCCTACCCCGAAGAGGGAGACAGATGGGTCATTTTTATCGACAGGGCCAAAAATCAAGAATCGGTCGGGGTAGGCATCATTGCTTCCGGACCCGAAGGGCTTAAGTTGCGCTATGCCTTGAGAATTTCAAAGTCGTTGTCAAATAACGCGGCAGAATACGAGGCACTTCTGGCTGGCCTACGTATCTGGAAAGACCTAGCGGCAACGCGTGAGCGGAACGAAACTGAAGAGCCGCATCTAGAGTTATACGGCGACTCAAAATTGATAGTTGATCAGGTCAACGGCCATGCCCAGGCAAGGGACCCCATAATGATCCGATACCTCGCAAAAGCCAGAAAGGAACTAGCATCTATCGGGAAATAGGGCATTCGGGTAAACATCAAACACATTCCGAGGGAGGAAAACGTCGAAGCCGATGAGATCGCAAAACTGGCCGCAAACCCTAACACCGCAATCTCAAAGGATGTTATGATTGAGGAAATCCTAATTCCTTCGTTCATGGAGGAACAACTCACCTTATGCATGGAAGAGAATGAAAACGACTAGCGCACTCCCGTCATCAAATATCTTAAACATGGCACTTTGCCATCCGTTTGAGAATGACACGAAGTGGAAAACAGCAACTTAGTGCCCAACTTTGCCCACAACACACGCCAAAAATGACTAAGGAATTTGCTATCCCTATCACTAACAATCGTGCGTGGCATGCCATGTAAACGAACAATTTCATGAAAGAAAAGAGAGACAATGTGAGATGCATCATTTGTAGTGTGACAAGGAATAAAGTGTGCCATTTTAGAGAAACGATCAACAACTACAAACAAAGAATCCTTCCCCCTTTTGGTTCGGGGTAATCCAACCACAAAATCCATAGAGATATCACACCATGGATGAGAAGCAACAGGTAAAGGCATGTAAAGACCATGATTAATGCATTTAGACTTGGCACGTTTACAAGTAATACAAACAGCCACAATATCAGCAATGTTTTTCTTCATGTGAGGCCAAAAGAAATGCTCTCTAAGTGTGCTAAGAGTCTTATCCACCCCAAAGTGCCCCATTAGACCTCCCCCATGCGATTCTCTCACAAGTAACTCACGTGTGCTACAACGAGGTATACACAATCTACCCTTACGAAATAGAAAATCAGCATGTATCACAAATATGCCATGTGCACCATTAGAGCATTCAAGATAAGCATCCTTAAAATTCAAATCAGCCTCATACAATGAAGTGATGTGTGCTAAGCCTAGAAGGCGTGAATGGAGGGCACTACACCCTGCGAGAAATCCATGAGGGCATCTGCGGCATGCATGCCTCTAGGGGTGTACACGGTCCGGTTCGGGCCGGTTCTTGGGCTAGAACCGGACCGGACCGGAATTACTGGTTCTGGGCCAGGACAGAACCGGACACTTCCGGTCCGGGCCGGGCCGGTTCTGAATTTTCCGGGTCGGACCGGGCCAGTTCCGGTTCTGACCCGGATTTTTTTTTTTTTTTTTGGTATTTATGAGGAGGAGTTAAGTTTAAAAGGAAAAAAGAAAGTGGGAGCCAAGAGGATTTGAACCTCTACCCTTTAATATGGTAGGTGAGGTGTTAACCATTAAACCAAATGGAAATTTTGATATCATTGTGTGTATATATATATATATATATTTCCGGTTCTACCGATTCCCGGATTTTAAAGGTTGGAGAACTGAAACCTTAATTATTTATTGATAATAATTAATAGCTATATTATTAATAATTAATGGTCTTATTTTATACATATTAACTATATAAATGGCTATTACAATTTACAACTATATATTACTAGTATGTGTCATCTTAACTATATAAATGGCTATTAATTTTTTTTCTCTTAGGTAATATAACATCCTTAATAAAATTCTGTATTTAAAGTAACAAATAAAAAGAAAAAAATAAGGACTTTTAATTGAGTTTAAAAGAAAAAAAGAAAAAATGCATAATACATTAGTAATTTAAACATTAATACAATTTAAATTAAAAGCATAAAACTCTAAACAATTAGTCAATTTTAATTTTATGACAATTGATAATAATTCCTAAACTATATTATTAATAATTAATGGTCTTACTTTATACACATTAACTATATAAATGGCTATTACAATTTACAATAATATATTACTAGTATGTGTCATCTTAACTATATAAATGGCTATTAAAAATTTATTTCTTAGTTCATATAACATCCTTAATACAATTTTGTATTTAAAATAACAAATAAAAAGAAAAAATGAGGATTTTTAATTGAGTTTACAATTATATTACTAGAAAAAATATATACATACATGAGAAATTTTAATATAATTTAGAAGGAAAAAAGAAAGAGAATGAGTTAGGTTTAGAAAAAAAAAAAAAAAGTGGGAGCCAAAAGGATTTGAACCTCTCCCCTTTAATACAAAAGGTGATGAGTTAACCGTTGAACCAAATGGAAACTTTGATATTATTATACATATATATATTTATATATTTTTTCATATATATACTTCCGGTTCTACCGGTTCTCCGGGTCGGTTCCCGGATTTAGAGGGATGGAGAACCGGAAGTTCCGGATCGGTTCCCGGTCCGGGCCGGTTCTTGTACAGCCCTACATACCTCCGGAGGGACTATGGCAGCACAAGTCCTCCGCAACGGATTCTACTGGCCAACAATCCGAAGGGACTACGACCTCTTCGTAAGGACCTGCCATAAGTGCCAAGAATTTGGAAGGATCCCGAGGCAACCGACTACGGAGATATCAGCAATAGTCAGCCCCTGCCCGTTTGCTCAGTGGGGAATGGACATCATGGGACCATTCCCAGTAGCCCACCCACAACTAAAATTCGTCATCCTAGCGGTAGACTACTTCACCAAGTGGTCAGAAGCGGAGGCCATCCCAAAAATCACAGCAGAAAAAACGTGGGAATTCTTCAAAAATCAAGTAATCCTACGCTTCGGGATCCCGGGAGTCCTGATCAGCGATAACGGCACACAGTTCACTAGCGATTATTTCAAAAACCGATGTGAGGAATTCGGGATTGAATAAAGGTTGTCCTCCGTGGCTCATCCCCAGACCAACGGTCAAACGGAAGTCACCAACAGAACTATCTTGGGCGGAATCAAAAGAAACTTGGAAGGAGCACGTACAAAATGGGCAGATGAGCTACCATACGTCATGTGGGCCTACCGAATGACAATCAAGGCCAGCACGGGAGAAACCCCTTTCGCCCTAACTTACGGTACTGAGGCCGTGACTCCGGTAGAAATCGGGGCCCTCAGTGATAACAATCAAGACAACCCTAACGGTATTACTACACTTACGGCTCCTACCGGACGGATTCCCATAAGTCCCTTAATATCTCTTCATATCGCCCGGAGATCAGCAAAGGATTCCTAGGATGGTCGACATCAGCGGAGGGGGGGACTCACGCGTCTCTATACGCACGGTACCATCCCAGCCTAGGGATCCCCGAGGTTATCGCTCCCGGCACCCCTGTCAGATATCGCTCATGACGTCACCTACTGGTATCGCTCGTGACGTCATCATTAGACATCGTCTGGACCGTTATCGCCAGATATCTCCTTCAAAGCCTATAAATACCCCTACTTTTCAAACAAAAGGTAAGATCGAGATGATCTAGCAGAACCTCTGGTTAATTCATACCCCCAAACTGACTTAAGCATCGGAGTGTCTACGCCGGAGCTCCCCCTCCGGCGCTTTGCAGGTACACCCGACATCGATCGCCGCCGTTCCGATCAGACACGACACTAAGTCTTATCAAATCGACATTGAATCTTATCAAATGGTGCTCTCGTTGAGAGTCTTGGTATATTAAGTGAGCGTCCTTAATAGCCAAGCTCCGTTTAGTCGAAAGATTGGAACGGTCATGACCGTAGGATCGGAGCCGATCCGATCATCATCCTCTAATATCCCTTTCTCAATCCGCAGACAATTATTCCCCTTTGCTACGGCTGATCTCTCTATGACGTCGCAACCAATTACCTCTGGATCTCTGGACCACTCGGTCGGGATCGCTGGAGGACTTGTCTCTTCGCAAATGGGCATTTCGTCATCTCAGATAGCGGGACCTGATTTCTCCACTCCTTTTTTGGGGGGATCTGTGCGCAGCCACGAATATCCTTTTGCAATGGAAATAGTGACCCTTCGTTCTCGGTTGGAATATTTGACTGAAATAGCTGCAAGAATCACGCCCGGTGCTTCTGGATCTAGTCTCCCTCCCCGCGTCATGTTCACACCATCTATCGTCGCTGATCGACCTTTATCACCGTTGTTTCCAGAAAACCTCCAAATGCCTTTGTCCGCAGGAGATCCCTCGGTTAGTGTTGTGCCATTCACTCAAGGAAGAGTAGAAGCTTACGTACCACAGATGCTGCAAGGTCTCCTCCCACAAGGAGATAGGTAACTTGAGGGGGTTAGGAACCGGTGGGACGGACGGAGGGAAGGAGCCAACAGGAGTTTGTCTCCCGATTACAGTGAAAGATCTAGTAGTCGAAGATACCGAAGTCGTTCACATAGGAGTCGCAGTCGATCTCCTAAGCGACATCTTATGCCGGAACCATGAAATAGGGAACGTCAAGCTGAAATGTCTCCTCCACGTTAGGCGCGTGAGATTCTTGATGATACATCGGGTCACCCATTTAGCCGTCGTATAAGGCGTCACAGGGTCAGTCGACGCGTGAAGCTTCCCACTGATACTTATGATGGCACCAAGGATCCTATCTCGCATATCAATAAAGTGAAGGATTTTGTTCAGTTTCAGACCCACAGTGATGCGGCGTTGTGCCAAATATTTGTCATGACACTGTCGGGTGTTGCGCGTCTCTGGTTTGAAGGACTCCCTGGTGGATCCATTAACAATTTCTCACAATTAGAATCTAAATTTCGGAGCAGATTTAGTACGGCAATTCCAATCAGGAAATCTGCCGCCGCGTTATTTGACATACAACGAAGGCCTCAAGAAACTTTAAAGGAATTTCTTAGTCGCTTCAATTTGGAAATGTCCTTAACGCCAGGCGTTACTATTGATTTTGCTATAGAAGCCCTAAAAAGGAACTGCCGCTATGGAAAACTGAAAGACGCGCTCATGGTAGACCCTCCAGTGACTTTGGATGCGTTGAGACTTAAAGCCCACAATTATGCGAAAATGGAAGAAGAAGAAAACAGAGATAAGACGTACAACGTGCCGCATGGGACATCTCAACTTACCGCTGCTCCCGCAAAACCCCTTCCTGATGATCATTTTATCGACGATTACGTCAGGCGGAAGGATCTTATCCCCAAAGCCTCCAATAGGCAAAAGGGTCACTTTTCGAAGGGAAAACTGGTGGTTCCCCCACTCGACGTCATGGGGATTCTTATAAGAATCAGACGTACGACCTAGATTTTCCTTCCCTTAATGTACCAAGGGCAGAGATTTTAGCGATAGCGGAACAGCGAAATCTTCCCATCCGCTACCCCGCACCTACGAAACCAGGAGTGCTTCTAGGGAGAAGGGAGAATGCTTATTGTAAATTCCACAAAGCCAGGGGCCATTCCATAGAAGCGTGCAGGGAGTTAAGATCGGCGATAGAACGTTTGGTGGAAGAAGGATATTTAGGAGAATTTGCCACCCAGATAAGAGAAGATGCCAGAAATAATCTCATGAAAAGGACAGCAGACGAACGACCTGTTCCCCCTCGCGTTCCGCAGAAGGATGATGCTCCCAGAGGAAAAGATAGGGAAACTCTTACGGTTGATGACGAATATATCCCTATGATTAACATTATTGCGGGAGGAACCCCTTATATGGACGAATCAGAACAACCGACCGCCGCAAAAGGAGAAAATGCACACGGGATGGCACGACGAAGAAAGGAGATGCGATAGGCATCTTGGATCGAATGATATTATCCTTTTCCGAAGAAGATGAGAAAGGCGTTGTCTACCCATACAATGATGTCTTGGTGGTTACGCCCGTCATCGCCAGCCATGGAATCAGAAGGGCCCTCATTGATAATGGGAGTGCGGTGAATCTCTTCTCGCTGGAAGCGTACAATCTCCTGAAACGCCCTAATAATGAGCTAACGCCCAGCAAACGGCCTATAGTTGGCATTGATGGGGTTCCAATCCCTGTCACGGGGGTAATTACTTTGCCCATGTATTTCCGAGAAGACACCTATAAACGATCAGAGAACTTGTTGTTCCTTGTCGTGGATTTAAATTTGCCCTACAATGTCATACTCGGGCGACCTTTTCTCAACCATTTCGGAGCGGTGATATCTCAAAAGCATTTAAAAATGAAATACCCCTCCTGGGATGGGGTAGTATCCATAAAAGGTGATCAAAAGCTGGCGGCGGAATGCTACTCGCTCATGACTCAAAGGAGCTACGATAGGTATGTATGTATAGCGGTGGACCCCTATGAACAAGGCGATGAGAAGCGCGCTCAACCTCTGGACAAAATGGTACCCATTCCGGCAATTGGTATAGAGGAAGCAAGCTTCCTGATCAGTGAAAAACTCAGCTTCGCGGAGAACCTTCAACTAGCTCGGCTACTGAACAAATGCCAAGAAAATTTCGCGTGGAAACCCGCAGACATGCCAGGTATATCACGCGAAATAGCCGAGCATCGGCTCAGTGTTGACCCAGATGCCAGGCCGGTACAGCAAAAGCGGCGCGCGTTCTCTAATGAAAAGGCGTTGGCCGTGGACAAAGAGGTAATCAAGCTTCTTGGCGCAGGGTTCATCCCCGAAATTCAATATCCCACCTGGCTAGCGAACCCTGTCCTTGTTCCTAAGCCCAATGGGGATTGGCACATGTGTATCGATTTCACCAATTTAAATGATGCCTGCCCTAAGGATTGCTACCCGTTCCCTCGTATAGATCAATTAGTTGATCAAACTACCGGGTACGCCTATTTAAGTTCACTGGACGCCAACTCGGGATACCACCAGATTCCCATGGCCTTGGAGGATGAAGAAAAGACTGCATTTCTCACTCCAAAGGCCACGTACTGTTATACGGCGATGCCGTTTGGATTAAAGAACGTCGGGGCTACATTCCAACGTATGGCCAGCAAAATATTCGAAGAGCAAATAGGAAGGAATATGGAAGCATACGTTGATGATATATTAGTAAAGAGTGCGAGCTTTCAAGATCACCTGCATGACTTAAAGGAGGTCTTTGATGTAATGAAAAGGTATCGCATGAAGTTAAACCCCCGAAAATGCATGTTTGCATTTCAGACGGGAAAATTCTTGGGCTACGTCGTCAGCCAAAAAGGTATCCAGCCTAACCCTTCAAAGGTTAAAGCCATACAAGACATGATATCGCCAAGAACCATTAAAGAGGTGCAAAGGCTAACGGGGCGAGTTATCGCCCTTGGGCGATTCATTTCCAAGCAAGGAGAGAAATGTCTTCCTTTTTTCAAAGTCATATGCAAGAAAGCCTCGTTCGGGTGGACCCCGGAATGTGAGGAGGCATTTGTCGGCCTAAAGGAGTACCTATCGTCCGATCTGCTGTTGACGAGACCTGAGGCGGGCGATACCTTATATTTATATCTTGGTGCTGCGGATGAGGTGGTCAATGCCGTCCTCGTTCGCGACGATAACCACTCGCATCGCCCGGTCTATTTTGTGAGTCACGTTTTGAAGGATGCGGAATTGCGATACGCCCGAATTGAAAAAATAGCGTTCGCTCTTATACAGGCCACCCGTAAGATGGACCGATATTTCCAGTCTTATTCCGTCACTGTGCTTACGGACCAGCCTCTGAAAAGAATATTTCGAAAGCCTGAATCCTCCGGAAGAATGTTGATCTGGGCGCTTGAACTAGAACAGTATGGATTAAGGTATCAGCCTCGACCGTCCGTAAAAGCTCAGATCCTGGCTGATTTCATAGCGGAATGTACCTTTACATAGGATCCTTTGGCCGGCATACCTGAATCGGAATGGGGCGATATGGATCTCCCGTTCCCGGAAACTTATACGGACCTTTGGATCGCCCATGTAGACGGAGCCAAAAACCAAGAGCTAGCGGGAGCTGGAATTTTTATAAATGGGCCGCACGACATGCAAATACGATACGCCATTCGAATCCTACAGCCGTTGTCTAATAACGCGGCAGAGTACGAAGTGTTGCTAGCCGGGCTCAGAATAGGGAAAGGACTTTCCTTTAAAGGGAGGCACGATACTGGAAGAACAGGAGACCTGCGTCTAAAAATCTGCGGTGATTCCAAGTTAATAATTGACCAGGTCTTGGGGCACTCTCAGGCCCGGGAACCCATCATGATTCAATATCTCGCTAAAGTAAAGCGAGAACTATTGGAGATAAAGAAAGAGGGCGTGCAAGTCAGCTTCGAGCACGTTCCCAGAGAGGAGAATGTTGAAGCTGACAATCTAGCCAAATTAGCCGCGAATCTGGAAGTGTCCATACCCAAAGGCGTATATTATCGTGAGCTAGCGGTACCATCCTTCATGGAAGAGCAAGCACCTTTTTGTGTGGAGGAGCGTGAGAGCGATTGGCGAATTCCCGTAATTAAGTACTTGAAACACGAGGAACTGCCTGAAGATACCGCTGAAAAGAAGAAGGTGCTGAAACAGGCAGCTCGCTGTACGTACTATGACGGGGATTTGATTCGAAGATGTTTTTCTCACCCAGCCGCCAAATGTATAACTGAGCAAGAAGGTCTTCACACCTTGCGCGAAATCCATGAAGGGGTATGTGGTATGCACGTATCAGGTGGCACCTTGGCGGCACAAGTCTTCAGATCTGGATTCTACTGGCCCACTATCCGGAGAGATTGTCACTACTATGTGCAAACTTGCCCTAAGTGCCAGGAGTTTGCCAGAATTCCTCGGCAACCTGCCACTGAAATATCTAAAATTATCGCCCCTTGTACTTTCGCTAAATGGGGGATCGATATCCTAGGCCCATTCCCAAAGGCAAGGTCCCAACTGAAGTTTGTGATAGTGGCGGTAGACTATTTCACTAAGTGGGCAGAAGCTGAAGCGGTCGCCACAATCACAGCAGAAAAAACTTGGCGTTTCTTCAAATATCAAGTTATCATGAGGTTTGGCATACCTCGCGTCCTTGTCAGCGATAATGGAACGCAGTTCACCAGCCAATTCTTTAAAGACCAGTGCTCAGAATTCGAGATCAAGCAACGATTTTCCTCCGTAGCTCATCCGCAAACTAATGGACAGGCGAAAGTAACCAATCGGAGCATCCTCAGCGGTATCAAGAAAAACCTAGAAGGGTCTAAAAAGAAGTGGGCTGATGAGCTACCATACGTGATGTGGGCGTACCGCATGACCGTAAAGACTAGCACCAGAGAAACACCTTTCACGTTGGCCTTTGGAACCGAAGCTGTTACACCGGTGGAAATCGGAACCATGAGCCTACGGGTGGCTCACTTTCGAGAGGAACTGAATGAGGAAAGATTACGAGCCAACCTGGACGCGTTACCAGAAGTCCGAGAAGAAATCCTTCTGAAAACGCAGCACTACAAACAAAAGATGGCCCGTTATCATAACAGGCGCGTCAAAGAGCGGTTGCTGAAAGTCGGTGACCTGGTGCTCCGAGACAAGCGAGCGGCAGGGCAACGTATGGGAAAACTCAGTCCAAACTGGGATGGACCATATCGCGTCACCCACGTTGTCAGAAAAGGAGCCTATCATCTGGAGACGCTCGATGGTATTCCCTTATCCAACTCTTGGAATATCGCTCGTTTCAAATTATATTACTCTAGAATTTAATTTTATCTGCACCTTTGATTCATGTCAACCCTAACCATGACTAACGCTCGAGGAGAGAGCTTTCGTGGGTGTTTTTGGTTGCCTTTGTGCAGATAAAAAAGGGGGTATCTTGGGAAGTGAAAAGTCCTATCCTTGTGATGGCCGGTCTTGATCAGATGACCCACTAAGTGAGGGCACAACCCAACATACCTTGAATTAGCGTCGGATTGAAAGATCCTGGACACCCCCGGGGATGAAAAGTCTTATCCTTGTGATGACCGATCTTGATCAGATGGCTCATTAAGTGAGGGCACTACCCGGTATCTTTGGGGGTGAAAAGTCCTTTTCTTGTACTGACCGTTCTCGTGGAGACAGCCCATCAAGACAAGGCACGCCCCAAAGGAATAGAAACTCCGTTCTAGAGACAAGAATCCTATCTTAACGACTGGGCTGCTGCAGCCAGGCCATTAAGTAAGGACACGGTTCTAGACGCGAGGCCAACGCCCAAAAGTGAAAAATCCCTAGCCTTGTGATAGTCTTCCCGATCCGACAACTCACTAAGATGAGGTACTTTACGGGCCGATCGTGAAAAAAAAAAGAAAAAAAAAAGGGGGAAACGCTGAGAATCGTGAAATCCCAGCTAGTAGCCAGATGTGTAATCCCTGGTGAAGTATAGAGCTGATAGCGAAAGCGATTCATGCGGGTTCCAAGATGACGCCCTATGATGGCAGCGGAAAGGCTCGTACGGGTAATTACTATCCCTCGTAACGTGTTTTGTTACTGATGGTTTACAATTAAGAATGTGTAGAATATTTTTCGGGCAGCGAAAGGAGTGATGATCTCATAAGCAGCGATATCGTAAGACTTACCAGGAGAACCAACCCGATATCGAATTTTGAAATTTTGGTGGGACTGCTAAGGAGCTACTCGAAAAAATAAGCGCATCGGGATAACGGGGCGAAGGCAACGCCAAAGAAGGTCGTAAGGAGACAACTAAATGAAAGGAAAGATAGCGATAAAAGTTGTCTAATTACACCAAAAATGTTTTAAGGAGTCATGAACTTCAGCGGCCAAAATAATTACAAAAATCTAGTGACGCTTGGTCACTAAGAGAAGGGCGGCAAAGCCTCGAAGAATGTCAACTGTCGGGGTTCCTCCGTTTCCAGCCTGCCGCTTTGGCTTGGCGAAAACCCTCCTCATTAAGATGAGCAGATCTTCGCATGAAAGCCATCATAACATCATCAGGCTTGTACGTATCGACCCCATGGACTTCCTCAAAGCAAGCAACTAAAATAGCAGCAGTCTGCTCGGTGTGCCACAGACTCTTATCGGCCGACTCTTCCTCCACGGCAGCCTTCTCTTGGGCCAAGGATGACTTCTCATTCTCCAAGACAGTGTTTTTGGCCCTCTCTTCGGCCAAGGCGTCAGAATGTTTTTTCTTCAGCTCCTGTTGAGCTAATAATAGTTGCTTACGCTCCTCCAAGGAGGAGGAAAGAAAAGCAGTCTGACGCTGCGCTTCAATCGCCCAATAATGGAACTTCATCATGTTAGTGAAAAGGCTGGAGCGTAATGAGTTCGTCCTATTGACCTCGTCCTTGGAAAGGAAAGCCTCCCGTTCCGCCGCAGACGCCAATACTTGGGAAGCCAGCAAAGCTGAAACTTCATCCGAGCCATCGCCCCCAGTGCCGCCAAGCCAGTATTACGGAAATCGTACAGTCCAACCTGATGGGTCACAGTGCCAACCCCACTTACCGGACTGAGATCCACTACAAAGTTGAAGGTGGCACCTCCTTCGCCATAACGGTCCGACAGGGGGATGCTTGAAGGAACAAACGCCAACGAAAAAGGAGGGTGAACCTGCGTGGATGAACCCCCCGGAGCAAGGTAAGCACCATGAGGCTGATATCCTGAGAAATCCTGCAAGCCCTCTTGATATCCTAGATTGGAGGGATATGCATGAACGGGACCTCCAAAAGAACTGGGCGAAACCCCGAAAGTCTCGCCTGCGCCCATGTTCGCCAAAAATTCAGAGGAATGCCCCCCTTGGGGAACAGCCGTGGAATCAAAAACGTCTGCAGGTCTATTCTCCGCTCCGGTGGTGGAGGAAGAGAAATTCCCGCCCTCACCTTCCAGCCGCTGTCTCTTCTTAGAACCAGTCAGCGTGTAGCCTAAATTCATAGCGCCTGAGGGAGGAGCAGAGGTTGCGACAGCAGCAGTGTCCTGCCAAGAACGCAAATGTGAAATATAGGAATAAGAAATCAAACCACGGCAGACATCGAAAATGTAGCATATCATGGCTAAAAGACACCCTTACTGTAACGGTGTTGGGAAGAGGTGCGTCTGAAGAACCTGCCGCGTCTGGAGAAGGTGTAAGAGCGGCAACGTTTCTTAATTTCCTCTTCTTTTTTCCTTTGGCAATAGCCTTAGGAGCCTTGGAAGAAGAAGAAGGCTGAGCAGGAGGAACAACGATGGTCACGAGGGGAACGCCTGAAGGAATGGCAGTATTCCCCTCACCGGCCGAAGAAGAGGATACTTGAGCAAGACTCGCGGAAGTAGCCGGCAGCTCCGTAGGATTATCAGTAGCTTCCGTGGAGGTGGCCCTATCTTTTTCTCCTCTTTCTTGAGCCCTCTTCAGGCGTCTCCTTACGCTTTCAGGCTTATAGTTGGGATCCGTCGCTGTGAGATCACAAAATAACGTCAGCATTAGTATCAGCGATAACTAATAATGGAGTAACGCGACACTCACGTTTAACACAAGAATGAATGTCCATTCTACAAGCCACTTGACGGATGTGAACGCTGATTTCCAGTTTGAGCAACTTGTTTAGCCAGTCTTGTTCACATAGAGGAAGGGTCCCTAGTCGGCTCCAGACAGCATCATCAACATTTTGGTTAAACCCAGATCGCCGCCAGGAACCAAGACCTTCGGGAAGATCTATCACAAAGAACTCCTTTTTTCAGGCATCAACGGAAGACTCGATGTGGAGGAGTTTCCAAGTAAAAGACTTAAGAGAGTCATCGTCAAAGCGGGGCGATATCGTTATCACTCCCCGGCACTTCATCAACTTAAAAAGAGATTTGAGCAGTAGAAGGGAAGGGGAAGTAATCCCTTTGTATTTACAAAGTTCCAGAAAAGCATAAACACAACAATACGCATTTGGGGATAATTGGGCCGGATTCAGATCGCCAGCAACAAGCAATTCTTTCACAAAAGAGTCAATAGGAAGCCGGAAACCATAACGAAACATTTGCGCGTACAAGACCCTACGATTGCCCGTCAGAACGCTGTTCAAACGTAGTGACTCAGGGGCAACAGTGGTCTTATAATCATCAGGGATATCAGCATTATGGGCGGCCAAATGCTCACGGAGAGCGGCCTCAGATGTGATAACACTAGCAGTAATATCCATCCTTTTCTCATCAGCAGATTTTGACTCAGAGCGGCGAGTCATAGCCATGGCAGAATTAAAGAAATAAAAGATGAAGAGGACGATGGAGGAAAAAGGAAATACCTTTAGAAAGAAAGCACTTCGAAGAGCCCTGAATAGTGGGGAGAAAACAAGACGACTAAAAGAAAGTATGAGAAAGTGGGATGATAAAAGAAAAGGAAAAGAATAAATATTGGGTTTTATAACCCTAGTAATCAAACGAAACGGCGGATGCCACAGTCGTTGCGTGGAAGCGACATGAGAAACAGACTCAGGCAATGAGTGCAATTCTAGAAAAGCGCTACAACACCTCGATCTAGGTAAAATTCTCAAGCACGCTAGCCCATAGCGCCAAAAGAAATGGACACGTGTGCCTGCACAATCACGACTTTTCTAATGAAAGGATAACAAGCATTAAGTGCTCTGAAAAGCAGGTACCATCTCTTGGAAAAAACAAAAGCGATATCGCAAGAAAGGAGATAACGCGAGAAGGCGTTAATGAAAAAAGGCAGCTTCAAAAAGGCGGAATAAAAATCAAATAGCAGTAAAATATGAATATTGTCGCACAACGAGGCGTTATTACAAGACAAAGAAACAAATAGGCAGAAAAATATTCTAAATGGAACAGCTTTGATTAATCATGGGCCCTCGCGGACATCGCGGTCCCCATTCTTAGAAGGAAGATCTCCCTCAACTTCGCCCAAAGACTTCATCCTCTTGGAAGCATAATCGGCCAGCACTGACGAATTAACGGTTCCCTGGCGATGGAGACTCATAAATTCAGCGATATAAATTTCCATGGTCTTGTTCTTCCACCAGGCTATCCTTGAAGGTACTTTGGCCAAATCCGCATCACGAGACGCTATCTCTTCGCGAAGGAAGATATTATTTTTGTCAGCCACCACCAATTCCGCCTCCAGAAGCTCTATCTTAGCCTTCCCTTTTGATTTTTCTCGAGCAAGTTCAGCACGACAGTCGTCCAACTCCGCCCGGTTTCGCTCCTGAAGCTGCGACAGCTCCTTTACCTTCCCTAAGGCAGCGTGTAGTTCTGCCTTCAAATCGAGAGATGGCCGAACCTTGTCACGCTGATCTTCGAAAAAGTAATTCAGCTCGCGAAAAGTGGCCAGCATGTCAGTCAGAAGGCGTGAATGTCGTACTTTAGGAGGATGCCGCAGGAACTCTTCTTTGTCCTTCGAAGAAGTAAACATTTGCCCCACTATTGGGCCCACTGGTTCTTCTCGCGATAGCTGGTCTGATATCCCTAAAGCACGAAGGTCGTCGGTACCAAGGGAAGACAAGTCCAGCTGATGTGTGGTGGGGCCGTGAAGGCCTTGAAGGGAAAGATTGGCGATATAAGGAGGAGAACAACTTTCTACGGAATCACCAACGCCCGAAATCGAAGAAAGAAACACAGGCTGAGGTTTCTATGGGGAAGGATTAGGAGGAGCGATCGGATTTGAAGCCGGTAAGATCACATCAGGAATAAAAGAGTGAATCGGAGAGCTAGGACCGTCAGACACCAAGGGAGAGCCCGCCACTGCTGAAGCCTCGTTAACTTTAGGAGGAATGGCAGAGGGCACCTTGACAACTTCCGTCGCTGGTGAGGGATCCGAAACGCGCGAAGCGTTAACTCCCTCGGTAGGAACCGCGTTAACTTCCTCCACGGGAGGAATTGGTGGGTCAGACTTCTCTTTACGAACTCTCTTTACGAGACGCTCTGTCTCGGCGGCGATCTCTTCGCTATCATCCTCGGCTGACTCTACTGCGGGTTCATTTTTTCTCGACCTAAGTTTCATCCGTTGGGCAAGAGTGGCATGACACAGCTCGGAACCAGTATCCATGCTTTCGCTATCACTGTCAACCTCTTCAATCACGGGATTACTTGGGGCCACTCCCTTACCGCGAGACGGTAGCCAATTCTCAAGGAAACGGGAAGGTCGAGCAGATGTATTGCGTGTCGCGACGGTTTTGTTTCTCCTCTCTCGCGGCGGAATAGGCGGACAACTAGAGCCTTCAGGTGAAGGAGAAGGAGGTAATGTCTGAAGCGGCACCACGTTCAGAGGAGCGTCACTTTCCCCGGAGGATCGACCCTCAGCGTTACCTGCCGATAAAATGTCAACATGACAAGAAAATCGAAGCGATAAGGCGATAAAAGAAAAAACTCACCAACGACACACTCTGATAAAGGCCTGAACTGAGCGAATTCCCGAATGCAGAAAGGCCCTTCTATTTCTAACAAGGCGTTAACATGGGACACATCCATACTAGACAGCACATCTGGTTCTCGCCAAGCGGCACTGGTAATCTCTCGGTTGAAACCACCGCGCCAATATCGAGAGGGCAAGCGAAGGGTGAAGAAGCCATTTTTCCAGTTGTCCACATTCTCTTCGAAACCTTGAAAATTCCGCCAGAAGTACCGAACAAGAGCACCATTCCATCTTGGGGTAATATCTACTAAGCAGCCGCGACACCTCAAGGTGAAAAATGTACGGAACAAATCGAGCGATGGAGCGAAAATGCGCTTCATCGAAGAAAAGCGTAAAGCCCGCACTAGGAAGGTGGAGTTATTTGAACGGGATTGAGATCGTAATGGTTTAGCAGCTTCATCAGAGAAGTATGAAGTGGGAAACAAAATCCGTAGGTAAACATCTTGAAATAAACCAACCGAAACGTCCCCCACATGGCATCAGTGAGCCGAGTATCCTTCAAAGGGACAAAAGGGCGATATCCCGTGGGAAAAGTGATACCGTTCTCCTCTAATTCAGCCCTCAAAACCTCATTACAATCAAAAACACTACGAGCTCTCCTAACTTCGGGATCTAGGGGATTTTCGATAATTGCAGGAGGTCTATCACGAGACATAATGAACTGGAAAAGTAAAGCTATGGCGATAGAGAAACAAAATACCTAGAACAGAGAACCAGTGAACCGGTCATCGGCACCGGTGAGCAATCGCAGTAAACCCCTCGAGAAGAAAAAAACACAGAAGAGAGAGAATGCGAAGAATTTCGAAATATTAGCAAAAGTACCCAAAGACAAGAGCAGACTCCTAATAAAGGTAAAACCCCAAAGAAGAAGCGGCCTGTGAAAATAAAACACGTGCAGAGTGGAAAAGGGCGCGTGGGCAGTCATCAATGTCTCTTAGGAAAAGACAGTTACGGATTAAAAATCGAAAGGCAGTTGCATCCAGCGAAAGGCACATTTCCGCGATAATCCTGGAAACACGAAGGGAGAAAAGCGATAGGAGAGCAAAAAGAAAATAAAGCGTCATTTTATTATTTGGGAAAAGCCATACGGCATCTAGAAAAGAGGCATGATATGCCCCACTATTCGCCGTCAGACTAGGAGACGCCATAGCAGTAGACCACGTCATCATCATCCTCACCTAAAAGCGATGGATTTTCGCTAGCGGAAGGGAAAGGCTTCCCAACCTTCTCCCCCGCGCGAGCAGATGATTGATCTGACCCCTCCTTGACAGCTGGCGATACTGCTTCAACGACTGAACAGGCAGAAGGAGCCCATTGTGGCGATTCACTAGGAAGGAAGGACGTATCTTTCCCCTTCGTAGAAAAAGAGGCAAGAGAATCGAAGAACGATCTAGATGCCTCCGCAGCATTTTTCCTTCGCCTCTTGCGACCCCGACGGCGAACAAGCGGCCTCCAAGGAGGCGACGGAGGAGGATTGTCCGAATCGGGAGAAGTCGGAGGAGTTGGTGGAGAATTTCGTGCGAATGTATCTAAAAATGATAATCAGCCATGAGATCACAGATTACTTATCAGAGGAAAAAACAAACGAGGAGGTGAACAAAAACAAGGGAAAAAGGATCCCCTTAAATAGCCAGAAAATCAGAAAAAAGGGATCTTCGGTTTTCCAACCTAACCGTTGAAGGTAGACACGTGTACAGCCTGGGGTGTAAATATGGATTTGCAGTCACGTCTATTGAACTTTCACATGAATCAAGGAAAACTGCAAAATCGCCCAATCAGTTGCCAGGACAATGGCGGCGCAGATTTAATGTAGAATATCCAGCCAGAAAACTACCCAGTGGCTGAGTCGTTTTCAGATTGGGCCAAGAATATCTCCAATGGGAAAAAGATAAAGGGCGTATTAAAGAAGAAGAACAGTTGCGAAGTGGCATAATAGAAACAGTTTATTTATTATGGCCTAATGGCCGGGAAAGTACAATTACATAACACGGGGAAAAGGAAAAGAGGGGAGCCACCGCTATCAGGCGTCAGAGCCGGCGTCATCGGGTATTTCGGGAATGTCTCTCAGTGAGTCCATGACCAGAATTAGATCATGGGAGGTGGCTCTCATCCCCTTCAAGCAGCACCCCAGCATATCCTTGCGCTGCTGTAGCATAGCGATCACCACCTGAATCCGAGCGATGGAGGTGGCTAACTTCGACACGCTCTCCAAAGGACTAAAATCCTCCAGAGACGTGGCTCCCAGCCTGGAATTGAGTGGGGTCAACATCCCTTGCAGCTCCAGGATGTCCTCAGAAGTCTTGACCAGCATGTTCTCTAGGAACCGACGTCACCATCATTGAGGTTCTTGAGAGAATGGCCCTTGGAAAGGAGAAAGTTTTTAGTCAAATGATCCATGATGCAAGTTGCCAGAGATGAGGAAAACATGGGCGGATGAAGCTCCCCGATTTATAGGCTCCAAGAGGGGGGGCATGGAAAAGAAAAAGGAGGTCCTCAAAAGGCGAGCCGTCCCGTCACCCTTAAGGACTGATAAGCCGAAAGCAAAAGTAAAGGTCGGTGTTCGTATACTATCCGCGATACAGATATTCAAAGGGGTGCGAGATAGCGTCTGGAAAAACGCCAAGAGGCACGATATTACGGGTAGTCATGACGAACAAGCTATATGGTTACCGGTATCCACAGTGTAAGGCCGCGTTAGTGTCGCAGGTAGCCCTAGATGCATAAAACCTCGTCGACATCGCAGGCATCTGGTGGTATAAAGTCGCGCTAATCGTAGGCAGCTGATGGCGTAAAACCGCGTTGATATCGTTGTTTCCTTAAGCGGAAAAGAAAGACAGGGCCCGCGTAACCTCAAATCCCTGTAAGTACAAAGTTTGCTAACTTCTCCATAAGTACCTATCTCCTCTATGTGTTTGCAGTACACTTGGAAAGAGGATGAACCCGAAACGTGTGAGCCTACGGCATGACCTGATTGCAGTCCGTGACGGCGTCGCAAGTGGCCCGTCAGCAGCTCTCTTACGACACGAGTAAAGTTGCGACTTCATAAGCCCTGCTAAGAGGCCAAATAGAATAACATCGCTGGGCGAAAGAAATGCCCTCGTAATTACAAAGTGTAATAACGGCGTCTCTCGTGAATCTCTTGACGCCTCAGGAGAACAGGCCTCTAGACGAGAATGAAAGACGGAAGCAGCTTGTTCGGCGGAAAGCTTCAGATTTAAACTCCAGCTCATCACTTAAATCGATCAGCGTTGGGCAATCAAAGAAGTTCGAAGGTCCTGCGAACATATCGCCTCATAAAAGAACAAACCCTCACCTAAGATTCCAGACGTGGACCGGAAATGACAGCCCTTGGTAAACACTCGGGCTCGTTTTCAGTTGGGCTTATGATAACAATCAAGACAACCCTAATGGTATTACTACACTTACAGCTCCTGCCGGACGGATTCCCATAAGTCCCGTAATATCTCTTCATATCGCCCGGAGATCAGCAAAGGATTCCTAGGATGGTCGACATCAGCGGAGGGGGGGACTCACGCGTCTCTATACGCACGGCACCATCCCAGCCTAGGGATCCCCGAGGTTATCGCTCCCGGCACCCCTGTCAGATATCGCTCATGACGTCACCTACTGGTATCGCTCGTGACGTCATCATTAGACATCGTCTGGACCGTTATCGCCAAATATCGCCTTCAAAGCTTATAAATACCCCTACTTTTCAAACAAAAGGTAAGATCGAGATGATCTAGCAGAACCTCTGGTTAATTCATACCCCCGAACTGACTTAAGCATCGGAGTGTCTATGCCGGAGCTCCCCCTCCGGCGCTTTGCAGGTACACCCGACATCGATCGCCGCCGTTCCGATCAGACACGACACTAAGTCTTATCAAATCGACATTGAATCTTATCACTCAGCCTGCGTATTGACTACTTCAATATGGAGCAGAATGAAGACAGGCTAAGGGAACGGCTCGACTTACTGCCAGAACTGCAAGAGCAAACTTTGCTAAAAATACTACTCTATTGTCGCACCCCCTCTTTTTGGATTTTATTTGCGCGACGTAAATTTAGGACGAGATGTAAGATGAAATCGGACTCATCTTAAAAAGGTTACCGGGGAAAGAGGTGTTTAAAAAGAATCTTAATTTAAGTGATCATGCCCAACGGATTAAATTCTGATATTAATGCATACGACGTATATGCGCAAAAAGCATGAATAAATAAAAGGGAAGAAACGTTTACTTGGGGAAGGGTATCGGACGGATATACCCTTTTTATCGGAGTTATTTGGCACGGAAGTTAAACGTTTGACACTTTCTTTTGTATGCGAGCGCCATTGATTATTATTTTTTCGTGCAAAATAATTATCATAATATACGAAAATAAACATGCATGCGAAAAATAAATAAACGGTACAGGTGCGGAAATAAATAAATAGTACAAACATACGAATAAACTTACTAAAAAAAAAAAAAATAAAAAAAAATAAATATATGAAATAAAAAAAAATAGAAATAAAAAAAAAATAAAGTTGGGCCCGGCCCACTAGGCTGGCCCCTTTTCCTTCTATTCCCGCGCTGGGCTGGGCAGACAGCCCAGCATCTCTTCCGCTTGGGCCGGGCGCACAGCGCCGGCCCATCACTTTCCCTCACGCTGGGCCAGTTCAGCCCAGCGTCCCCCACGCCTGGGCGCACGCCCAGGCTTTCTTTCTCCCCTCCTGGGCCCAGCGTTCAGCGTTGGCCCAGGAATTAAAACACCCTATTTACCCTTCTTCAACCTTGGTTCACCGGCGTCACTGCCGGCGACTAAGGTCCGACCACCCTTGCCCAAAACTGAATTTTTTACCCTCGAAACGACGCTCACCGTAGCAGGAAATCCGTCATGCACACACAGCAAAGCAAGGACGTAAGGACAATGGGAAATTTAATCCAAAAAAATCAAACTAAAAAAATGGAAAAAACGTTAAAACTTTTTTAAAAAACAGTATTTTACCCTTGGTTGTGTAGGTTGCTAGCGTGGATGAGTATCTTCGGAGGGAAAATTCAGGTATGATATCCCTGTCCTTGTGCTTCGTGTGTACTGGTGGTGCAACGCAAGCGGTGATGAGCCGGTTCTTGGTGCTTTGTGTATAGTGGAGGTATGATATCCTTGTTCTTGCTGGTTCGAGCGTTTGTGGGAGTGTGGAATGGTGAGGGATGATGGGTGAAAGGGGGTGAAGGGTCTGTGTTTGTTCCTTGTGTTCCTTGTGTGTTCATTCCCCCTCCCTTTTTCAAGAACAGTACTCCATGCTATTTATAACATGGATGAGGCTGTGGAAATGAGGGTGAGGTGATTAGATAGTAGGCTTGGAAAATAGAGAGGGTGAGGCTCGAGGAGATTTGCTGAAGGAGGAATCGAGAGAGCCGTAGGGACTAGGGGAGAAGGTGGCTAAATTAGCAGAGATGCATTAATGTTGCATTAATGCAAATTAATGCATACGAACAAATTATTTTTTGGTACGAGCAATTTTGCCTGAAAATGAATATAAACTCGAACCGAAAATGTTAAAACGTATAATAAAATAAACTAAACTAATTAGCACACAGTAAGCGATGAAAAGTTTGCTGAATAATTTGATAAAAATTCGCATATAAGTAATAAAAGTTTGAGCGTAAGAAAATCCTAAAAATATAGATCGGGTGAAATGCAATAAAATGGTGCGAGTTAAAATAATATTAAAAGCTAAGTAGCTAATGAGTGAAATTGTCTGACCCTCGGTTTCAAAAATTTGACTCGGAACCGATACGGGTTCGAACGGAAAAGGTGATAAAAAATACGAAAAAGTACAAAATAAAATTTAAACGATATGAAGCGCAAAAATAAACATCAGATTGACGAAAATAAACAGGTGTATGATTTTAGAAAATTGATGCTTAAAATGAGAATTTTTGACGATAAAAAATTAAAAGTCAAAAATCGGGTAGCAACATCTATAAGAGGAAAATGGTCAAATATCATAACCGACGGGTTAAGGAATGGCTACTAAAGGCAAATGACCTGGTACTGCGTAGCAAAGAAGCCACCGACCCAATAATAAAAAAGCTCTGCCCCAACTGGGATGGACCCTTCCGGGTCGTCCGGGTAATCGGCAAAGGCGCCTATCAGCTAGAAGAGCTCAACTGTATGCCTTTACCTAACTCTTGGAATATAGCCCACTTAAAGCTATATCACCCAAGAGCGGATGTATTGCTCATCAACTCTGCATAAATAAACAGCACCGTGGACGTAGGCTTTTAAAATGCCGAACCACGTTAAAAAATACAAGTGTCAATCATGCATTATGAAAGGAGCATCGCTCCCTAAATAGCCTTCACCGTTTGCTCAAACGGGCGACTTGGCATCCCATCTCCGTTTTAAGGTAAACGGGCGAATGGAGAGAGCTTGTGTTGTCAGCTGACCGTATCTCGTTGGTCCGTCGACCACGATACGCGTTAAGATTCCAAATAGTCTTCACCGTTTGCTCAAACGGGCGACTTGGCATCCCATCTCCGTTTTAAGGTAAACGGGAGAATGGAGAGAGCTTGCGTTGTCAGCTGACCGTATCTCGTTGGTCCGTCGACCACGATACGCGTTAAGATTCCAAATAGCCTTCACCGTTTGCTCAAACGGGCGACTTGGCATCCCATCTCCGTTTTAAGGTAAACGGGCGAATGGAGAGAGCTTGCGTTGTCAGCTGACCGTATCTCGTTGGTCCGTCGACCACGATACGCGTTAAGATTCCAAATATCCTTCACCGTTTGCTCAAACGGGCGACTTGGCATCCCATCTCCGTTTTAAGGTAAATAGGCGAATGGAGAGAGCTTGCGTTGTCAGCTGACCGTATCTCGTTGGTCCGTCGACCACGATACGCGTTAAGATTCAAAATAGCCTTCACCGTTTGCTCAAACGAGCGACTTGGCATCCCATCTCCGTTTTAAGGTAAACGGGCAAATGGAGAGAGCTTGCGTTGTCAGCTGACCGTATCTCATTGGTCCGTCGACCACGATACGCGTTAAGATTCCAAATAGCCTTCACCGTTTTCTCAAACGGGCGACTTGGCATCCTATCTCCGTTTTAAGGTAAACGGGTGAATGGAGAGAGCTTGCGTTGTCAGCTGACTGTATCTCGTTGGTCTGTCGACCACGATACGCGTTAAGATTTCAAATAGCCTTCACCGTTTGTTCAAACGGGCGACTTGACATCCCATCTCCATTTTAAGGCAAACAGGCGAATAGAGAGAGCTTGCGTTGTCAGCTGACCGTATCTAGTTGGTCCATCGACCACGATACGCGTTAGGGTTTGTTCGTCCATAACGGCAAGAAAATAAGAAAAGACTAGGAAGGAAAGGAGAGCAGAGGTTTAGTCAAGCCAAACGAGGCACAACCTATTTATAGAAGGCTTGACAATCAATGACGCGGTTACAAAGGCACCTAAAAAGACGCGACCATCAATAAAGACGCCAAGGGAACACGCAACACTCCCCAGAAAAGACGCAACCAGCATGAAAAGTAACCCACATTTATTGAAATGCTGCAAAATTCAGAAACCGCCGCAGGCTAAGCAAAAACACTAGGGGAAACTACTCACCATCGGTGAAACTCGCTATCGGGTAAAGAAATCCATCGGAACAACGATACGGCTAATGACAAGAGAAAAACAATACAAGCATAACGGGTTTCAACACGACGGAAAGTCCAAACGGAAATAACACAAACACTCCTCTTTATTACAAGGCCATACGGCATCCACAAACAGGAAAGCAAAGGCATTCAATCAGAAAAACCATCTTCATCCTCATCATCATGAGGAGGAGAAGAAGGGATTCCCCTGATGGCAGCAGCAGCTAAAGTCATGTCGGAAGAGGCTCCTCTCATCCCCTCTAAACAGCACTGCAACATAGCCTTCTGATTTTTTAGAGCGGCCATGGTGACTTGAATATAAGATGCCGACACCGCCGCCCCCGAAACCACCGTGAGGGCATCAGAGTCTGTTTCCCTCACGGTATCCCGGAGACCCACCAAGGGACGAAGCGTCCTTTCCAGCTCATCAATATCTTCAGAGATTCGTACCAACATACGTCTCACAACTGAGATGTGCCCCACAACGCGACCCTTCACACGGTAGGTTTTCGCAGACAGATAATTCCTGGTCAAGTCATCCATGATCACTAGAGGGAAGCAGGGAAAGTAAAAAGGAACAAGGAGCAAAAAGGGAGGCAACTGAAAAAGATGGGAGGGAAGAACCCATTTATAAACACACAAGCACTACCTCGAAAAATGGACCCAACGGTAGTATCCGTAACGGCCAAAAGATCAACCATCGGGAGTGACCGGTAAACGGTTCTCGATACTCGCTAGACGTTCGGGCACAGCAGGCCTAAGCACGAAAGGCTCAGACCAACGGAACAATCAGCACAGACTTGGAAAAAATTCCACAACATTTCACATCAAAGCAGGAAAGCAAGTAAAAAGAAAGACAGAGTCATTATTACAACCGATGAAAATTCAAACGATGTCCAGACAAAACAGGAAAATACAAAGACCATAGGAGAAAACTAAGAGCCGGTATGTGGCGGAGGCTGAACGGGCGGCCCACCATATGGCAAGGGAGGCTGGTCAGACCCACCAGCGACACCAGGCAGCCCAACGTCTATCGCTGCGACAAGAATATCAGCTCATTCAGACACCTTGGTCAGCTCGAAACCAGGACCGTCATAGCATTTGGAGAAGGTCGTCAGCATGGCATCGACGACTTCATCTCGAAGTGCAACCATCCTCTGAGGAACAACATTCAGCTCCGACTGAAACCTCCCAACCCGCTCTCTTTCCAAAGCCAACTCCCGTTGAAGCCTCTCGTTCCCTCGGACAAGTCCCTCACAGCGCCCCCTGTCGGCATCTCTCTCCCTCTTCACACCAACCAACTCCTCATAGACACCCGAGAGCTCAGCAGCTTTCGCCTTGGCACCATCCACCTCCTCATGAAGAACCCCAAGGTCCGCTTCAATACGCTCACTAGCGGCCCGAGTATTCGCATGATCGGCTCTCTCTTTCTCAAGATCGCTCATCAAGGACCGAATCCTATCGGAGGAATTCTCCTACAGGTAATGGAGCTGACAGAAGGCAGAAAACACACTGGCCTGGGCTTCGGCATGCTGACGCCCCAGGGACATTTGGCCGAAATGGTTCCTCTCATATTCCAGGCCGATCATCTCCCCAAAAAAGATCGATAGAGGAAGATCTCGAGCACATGGATCAACCACTCCCAACGCCGGCAAACCTTGCTGCGCCAGATCCCTCACATCCAAAGTATGAGTGACAGGTCCACCGGGCCCAGAGACGAGAGATGAACTTCAGTATTCAACGGCCGAGCGCCCTGCAGATACCCGTCCGGTAGGGCAATTTCGGCGAGAGGTGGCGCAGGCGTGAAATGAACGCGCAGGGGCGCCGAAACAGAGGCATCAAGGGAACAAGTACCAGCACCACCACCCGGTAGAGAAGCATTCGGAGAAGGCCAACGGGCGCCAGACCCACTGCCAGTAAAATGATCAGGGGACGAAGCAGCGAAAGGATTACCCCCCAGGTCCGGCCCCACATCCGTGTTCGCAAGAATATCCGAGACTTGGCCATCGTCTGCGCCAAGGATAATAGGATTAAGTTCCCCTCCACCTCCGGCAGACTTCCCCAAAACCTGCGCGATAGTAGGCGACGGACTCCTTTCTTTCTTCTTCCGTTTCTTCTCAAGCAAACGGGCGACCCTGTCGGCCACAATAGAAGAAGACTTCTGAGCAGTAGTCTTCGAAGGCGAAGGAGTAGCCGATGGCTTGGAAGGGCAAAACCTAAGGAGAGTAGCAGAAATCACGGTAAAACCCGACAGCGGCGGCCCAGTATCCTCTACCACCGACACCCTCTCACCGGTAAACCCCTCCGATTGATCAAAAACGTCATGACTAACATCCTCGGCCAATCTCCGCGAAGGAGGAATGACCGAAAGCGGAGGAACGACAGCAACTACCCCCTTCCGGGCAGACCTAGGTTTCTTGTTAGCAAGAGACTCCCCCGTTTGATGCGAAGAAGCCTCCCCGGTAGACCTCTTCCGCCTCCGAAGAGCAACTTCAGGGTTGTCCTCCCGCTCCACCGAAGTCAAAAGCCCCCGTTCGCTGTTAGGTGCCGAGGACTCCCTATCGTCCTCCTCATCGTCCTTCTTTTCTGCAGAAACAATCATGGCCATCCCATTACAATAAACGACACCATCGGACAGAGAAGCTAAAGAAATCACAAAAAGGGAAAACTTACCAATACCACACAACTCTATCGGTCTCCAAATGGCATATAACCGCGTATTGAACGGTTTCCGCTCAGCGCCTAAAAGCTTCTCAACAGTAGCCACCTCCTCAAGCGTTAGCTCACCCGGCTGAGGCTTGACCTATCGGGCATCGGTGATGTGCCGATTGAAACCCGACCTCCAAGCGTAATCAGGCATCTCAAGAACAAAGAAGCAATTCGCCCAGTTCTTGATCGACGAGCCAAACTTCTGGAAATGCATGGTAAGAGACTTAACCGAAGGATCGGACTTCCGAGGGAAAACATAAACCCAACCCTTTCGGATGCCCAATTGGAAGAAATGCCTTAAAAGCCCAAGGGTAGGCTGTGAGATACCGTTGGTAACACACACTCGGATAAATGCATAGATACCGGCCCAAGAGTTCGGAGGGATCAGCGCCGGGTTCAAATCAAACTCAGCCAACACTTCGCGAACCAGCGAATGAAGAGGAAGATGGAACCCATACTTGAAAATCTTCGTATAGAGCACCCAGTCGTTCCCAGTGAAATTAGTATTCAACCTAACCTCCGGCCCGGGAACCCTGGCCGTATATTTATCTCCCATAATCCTGTCGCAAGGGATCAACTCGGCATCCAACTCGACCCGATCGGTTATCACCGAAGCCGTGGCGGCAATCTTGGCCTCAACAGCGGACATAGGCCTGTCCACAACGGCAGAAGAAGCAACGGGCGCCGCCATGAAATAAAAAGAAGGAAGAAGGGGACACAAAATCTAGAATGAGCAAGGAAGAAGAGGAAGAGAGTCTCTCTATTTTTTGCGAAAACAGCAGGCTTCGTGATTTTCTGGAAAGAGAGGAGAGCGGCGCACTGTATAGGGCATCGCACAAATGATAAAAAGGTGACACGTGGAAGAGGAAACCCTTGGAAACACCTTTTCTCACGAAAGGACAGACCGCTTCGACCAACTCAAACGTCCCTCCTCGATTTTCAAACTTGATCCGACCGCGAAGAGACGATAGCGCGCCACGCAACGCATCCAACCATCATTACCTCTGCCTCGCATTTAATGAGACAGGACGTTACCAACAGTCGGCCTAAAGGGAAAATGCAAAGACTGTAAAAATTCAGAGAAGGCCCATGCCCCCCTTTTTTCTCCCAATAAACGGCCCAAAACTTCACGGCCCCTTCTCCTTAAAAGCGAACGGTCGAACAGGCTATCGGTCCCACCTGCAATAGGGAGACAGCTCCCCGACAGAACGTAATGCACCAACCGTTCCCGACGGCAGACAACCCTAACGACCATCTCACCCCCCATGGGCCACGATAACGCAGCAACGAGCAAACACACCTCAGAAGCCAACAGACCCCCGATCGGGCAGATATCGGACTGAGCCCTTGGTAAACACTCGGGCTCGTCGTCGTTCATGCATGATAATACATAATCGGGCTTCGAGGGCATTATAGACTTGTCTCCCCATTCTAGCTGGGCCAGCACGTTTCTCGGGGCCAACGGTCAGCTTACGGCCTAATGGGCTCCCGATACGTATGAGCGTGACACGTGTCCCGTTAGCGGACTCGGCTCCTTGGCGACACGTGTCCCACCGACTTAAGAGAGAAAGGCCTATAAATACCCCCCCCCCCCCCCCCCCCCCCCCCACTCACGGGAGGTAAGCTCGACACTGCACTATTCACTAAAGTCCTTCCCTACTTACACCTCTCCCGTACTAACTTGACCGTCGGAGCCTCTACGCCGGAGGCCCCCTCTGGTGCTTTTTCAGGTACCGCGCCGCAAGCAGGACTCACTGAGACATCCAGTCAGCGACCATAGCCCCCCTACCCAACGCAATTACCAAAGAACCCACACCCCCTATCCCAGATTATCAACGGGCTTGACAAGCTACCGGACAAGGCAAACGGACTCAAGGAACCAAATGGGCTCAAGATAGGCAAGTGGGCTTAAAGGAGCCACAATGGGCTTGGTCATGTGAAGGATGCCAACGGCATCCTTGTTAACAAGAAACGGGAACATGCAAACAAATAGCTTGCAAACGGCATGCAAGTGGCATGGCATCTACCGGCTCTGCATAGTACCGGGCATGTAGGAAACGGCAAACACACTTGCTAACAGGATCAAGGCTAACGGATAGCACTGTACCGGAAGCATAGTAACGGCATGGGTGCAGTAACGGCATATTTGTAGATCTTCACTTCTAGATATACCATGCACGTTGCCTAATAATTTGAATATATGATTCTCATATTTGTAGAACACACTACCTAATAACTATAAATAACTTTCGATATACACAATACCATTATCCCATAACAAGCTCTAAAGCAATCAATTTCTTGCACACCGACGTAACTAATTAGTTTTCACAAACAACCAAACAATTTCTAAAATTTGTATGTTTTGATTGAATGATTCACATAAAAAATATCTCATTGACGTATATTTATATATGCAAAACACAAGATATAACTAGGCTGATTAACTTTTTAGCATATGTCTAACCAATAAACACGCGACACTTGTCTTGATTACCTAGTGTAGTAGGATACCATAAAATATAAAAAATGTAAATATAGAAACTTGTAATTTTATTTTTTATTTCTATTTTTGAACGTCATCAAGTCAAGAAAATTATTTCTTCCCATAAGAATAAATTATTTCTTACCATAAGGATATTTTTGTATAAATCACTAAAAAAAAATATTAGCTTATAAAGAAAAACTCCATTGTTTATCAAATATTTTAGAATCACAAAAATTAAACATGATATTTTTATATTTTTATAATGTTAACCTTTTTGGTATCTACAGTCGAATTCTGATCACAATGATATGGAATGATCAACATCCAATTGTCATTTATGGCGTGGTAGAAAAGTGTCATTTAATAACTGTAATTAACAAGAGTAAATATAAAAACTGTCAATTTCGAAATAATAAAGTCAACTTTTTGCAAAGATTATTAAATATTATTGGCGAAAAAGAGAGGAAAAAAGAGTACGACATAACTACTAAAAATTAGAAACACAATAGAGAAATCGGCCTGATTCAAGGTTTCGACGCATGTTCATATCCACTAAATTAAATTAAATTAAATTATTATTTAAGAATAAAATGGTAATTTTTTATTTTCTTTTAGGATTACCTACGAAGCATAGACACGAACAGGGGACACAAACACGATACATCGATACTACATTTTTAAGAAAAATTAGGAAACCATACAGCTAAGGGGACATGCCAATTTTATATATTCTTTAAATATATGTTACATAATTTTTATATTAAAAATATCATTTTAGTAGTTATAATAGTATCATTTTATCAACATATTTTTATGATTACAATTTTTAAAAGTATACCTGGCGTTTATAAAATATTATATTATTGACTAGCAAACACCTGAAATTTATATTTTTATTAATTTATAAATTAAAAATAAATGTAAAAAATTTAACTAGGAAATGACTGTAATTTTTTATTTTATAAATAAATTTTAGCATTTTTATCTTCACTCTTAGTTAAACAAGATCGATTCTATACCTTGCTTATCAAGTGAAAAGTCCTACAATAAGCGAATTAAAAGAAAATTATTTTTTTCATCTTTCCCGATTATTCTTTATTTTTTAATTTAATTTAAATACTCTTTTTCCTTAAAAAAATAGGATTGATGTGTTTCAAAGTGTCGTGGAAGTGTACACCCATATTTATAGAGTATTTTTGCACATTTTTTACCGTTTTGCCTAGTTTTTTTTACCATTTTTGGTAGTTTTTTAACGTTTTTTATTTATTTCTTACCATTTTGGCTCGTTTTTTAATGAAGCTATCTGCAACAACTTTTGGTTCTTTTCGAGCAACAATGAGTTCATATGTTACTCATTACACAGCATTGCACTGTTGGTATGGTCGAAGAAGAATGCTATCAAGTTCAGCATGCGCTCAAAATAGATGTTTAATCTAGCGCAGAAATAAACAAACAACACCACTGAGTTAAAGAACAATTGCATTTATTAACATCAAGTCAACTTGGTGAAGAGTGTTCGACCAAATCAAGCTAGCTCATAGAACAATGCATTCCCTCCCTACCATCGTCTAGTAATAGCACCGACCCACCCTTTGTTTACAGCACATTATTCTTGAAAAAAGCTACAGAACTTACACATCTATGATTCACCACTCAAGCTAGGAATTCGACACTTTTATCAAATCCCTAAATCACCGAGATGACCTGCTGCTTCAGTAATTATGGTAATGCCCACCATTAGAGTCGCAGAGTTTTACCAATTGTAGTCAACGAACAGAAGCCTTAAAATTTGTAACTTCATGGACAGACCACTATGAACTTACTACCTCTGCATCAATAAACAAATGCAACAATGTTAAGCTTAGAACTATGAAGAAATCAACATGCCCAGTTATGAGAATGAGCAAAGGAAGGCAGCAAATTAAACAAACTCAGAATTATGAGTACCACCAAATTGTGCTATAATGTGAAACTAAATGAAAATTGGTTCCTCCTCAAAATCTGACTCTTCATCTTATAGGGGCCGTAAATTACCTTTGACCAGACTTGAAGTACATTTCTGCTCAACTCAGCTTAGACCCTGAGGCCTGAGGTAGCAGACAAAGTTTCTCCTTGCTCATGTTCTTTAAGCCAAAATGGGAAGAGGAGCCAGAGCAAAACTAAGATACCACAGGCAAAAGAAAATTGTACTAGAACATGGGCATGAATAAACCAACATATATTAATCAATCAAAACTAACAACAGAAAATTATAAAATAAACTATTGTGATATATCCACAAAACTAATATCTACAAATAATGAAAAGGAGGCAGATTCTATGGAAAATTAGCTCCAAGTAAGTCTGCCTCACAAAAACAACCCTGGAGGCATGTAAATAGATTGGAGGGAGAAGAGGAGCCAATAAGTCATAGTGCCATTTTATGCAGACAAGCATGTTGTTCTCGCACACACAAGCACATTGCATTTGTGTGGTGACAAGAGAAGACGAAACAAAATGTAGCATATCGTATAACAACTACAATTGAGAACAAGAACAAAATTACATCACTAAAGAGCCAAGAAATACACGAATGATCCTCACTGCCACAACATATTACGCTATACTAACTCTTCGTACATAGCACAGATTTACCAATATAATCTACTGCATCAACAACAATAACCATTATGACATGCTCAATTTACCTTGATACCTGCAGAGCTACTACAGACTCCTAGTTCCCTTTTCAGATCAAGATTTCCATCCTCACACAACAGATCTACTACCAAGGTTGTGGTGGTGTTATCAGCTGACAATTCCCTATTACCAAATTCAATCAAGTCATTAATTAGACAAAAGAGACCAAGAACACACCTCAAAATCACAACTGCAAGAATTACCATACATACAACAAATTCAAATCACAACTACAAGAATTACCAGATCTAACAAAACACACCTCAAAATCTCGAAATTCTTCAAGAGTTCAAAACAGAAACAGCAAAAATGAAAACAGGGGAGTCAAATTGAAGTCAAAACATGTCAGCATGGCCTCATCGTTCATCACCAATAAACTAGCACCATATTCAACATGCACTCCATCCGCATCACATGCGAGAGCTACATCAATGCGATCATTTATTAACAGAGGCACTCCATACGAGCGGCAAATTTCAAGGCATGCTTTCGCTGTTTCTACGAACTCTCGTGTTTCACCATCCTTGTCCCTACGAAACATAATGTTGAGTTTTTTACTAAGGATTCGAATGCAAAATCAGTTTCCTTTAAAGAAAGAAGAGTAAGAAGTCACACCTCAATTGAACAATTGTAGCACCTCCTTCAATCGCTGCTTGGACTGAATCCACCATAGACCGTCCCCACTTATTCATCGCAGGGTCCGTGACAGCGTACAAGAATAAGTCACTTGGATTGAATGACCCATGTTTTCTAGAATTGTGAAAACCATTCTTGAGCTTTAACTGATGATCCAATGCAAATGTCTTTGCTGTATGCCAAGACAGCCTGAATATAACATTTAGCTACCTATGAAAACACAACGAAATGAGAATTGGGATATCGATAGCCAATTAGACAAACTGAAAGATAAAAAGAACAAATTAAATGACTGTATAAACTATAAATCTCTTAACTATCTGTATTTCATTCGAATCAAAAACATGAGCATAAGCACTACATAATTACCTTAACAGCTGAAAGCATTGGAGAGCCTTTCACTAGTTCAGCTGCTAGGCATGATGCCAAAGTGCAACCAGTACCGTGACTATTGCGAGTTACTATCCGAGGTGAGCGCAGCTCATGGTAGTCTGTGCCTGCAGACATTCATTATAGGCGTTAATTTAGCCTTGGCTGTTAAAATTGTGCATGCACTTCATAAAAAAAGAACGTTAATACCATTATTGCTTAAGAACACTTTTAACTTTTGGCTCACCATCAAAGAAAATATCAACAGCATCCAAAGAATCAAGCAGATCACCACCCTTAACTAGTACATTTCTGGAAAGAAAAATTAACACAGTTTAAGTACATAGCTCAGGTAAATAAGAGGAACGCATACTTGTTTATTCCTTCTGTTCCACACTAATATATCCACTTAGGGAAAGAAGACCACCAAGAAACTAAGTACATTGCGGAAAATATTTGCATAGTTCAAAGAAGAAAGAAATGAAAACATCAAATCACTTAACAAGCTGGAGGTGCAAAATGGTAGAAATATCAACATTTTTTTGAAGCCTGTTTATTACGCCACAGCTCAGGCTATGACAGATTTTTATCCCTTCAGAATATACTACCCATCAGATGAAGGATTTAAGCAGAAATGCTCTTTGATTGGTGGATAAGTGCTCACAGCACAGCAGCAACCTAGAATAACCTGTATACCTGGACTATAACTAAGTTTATTGCTATTTATTTCAGGCATCCAACGCAGCTTGCTGTATTGTGGCATCCTTTACTCTTTGGATACAGAAGGACTTGCCCATGATACATAGCTCCTTTTGGTTGCAGTCATGGTACTTTATGTAGACATTTTAGCTGTAGCATGACCATATTTGCAAGTTTTAACAAATATAGCTATAGGATGGCCATGCCTGTCTGGTTACCAGACAGGTATGTTGTAAACATGCCTAACTTTTAAAGCCCTTCATGTACTTCAAATAGTTAAATGACATTTCTTTTCCTTCTCATCAGATGAATTTAATACATTAACGAGATCCCCACACCATCTAAAAAAAGAGGACATAAATGGTCACTTCAGGAGTTTCACAAAACAATACATACAAGCAAATGAAGGGAAACAGATGATAGTTCATCATAACAATTATCTTTCATAAACTAACCGTGGGCCCATAGTATGCAACAGCCTTGCTGCAGAACGCATGTCAGAAACTGTTTTGAGCTGCATACCACCAAGTAAAGCAGATGCCTCTTTTATGTTTGGGGTTTACTATGTCTGCAATGGGAAGAAGCTCCTCTCTACATTCGAGAACAAAAAACTAACATTGTTATACTCTCTATCACTAGAACAGAAAACAATAACAATAGTAGAAAATTAGCAGTCATTATTCTGTATATATAGATTTTCTAATGGTGTGGGATTGAGTAGGATTTGTACAAGTCATTCATAACAAGCACACATGAATTAAGAAGAGGCATGGAAGGAGGAGAGGTCAGCAGAGTGAGTAGGATACAATTGTGCGATGCTGAGGTTTAGGGGTAGGAATGTCGACATCTGAAGAACGTGACAGGTTATGGGATGGTTTTGGGTGTAGCTTTCCAAAGAAAGCTCCAAAGAAAGATATACAGATACCAACTTCACTGTGGAATTAATGAACCCAGCGAAACCCAGTCTAGGAACGTGCATCCTTATTGGAACTGGCAATTGTGGAATAGGCCAATGTACTAGTTATCACAAAGAATGGTTGTTAGAAAAGAAATTCAGCAGTGGAAACCATCAAAGAGTGACAAGGGGTATAGGAGAAATATCTTTATGAGTAACAGCACAAAAGATGGACTTCGCTAATAAAATGGAGAGAGGAAAATGAAAGGGGAAGAAGTAAAACAGGGATTTATCAACAGGTAGTCTATCTCCTCTGCTTCAGACAGGCACATATAGCTGTAACTATCGTGAATGCATTACCAAGGGTGACATATTAGCCGCTTAATACGTACAAAAACCATGCAGAACCAGCTGGTAACAACCACTGCAATTCCAGTAGAAGTAATAGTTACTTACAGAAACCCAGAAAGAACAGAAGGACCAGCCAGCACGTCACCACTTGTAGATACCATGACAGGATCAACAACCAAAGCTGCCTCCAATTTTCCAACCAAAGTCAACTCAAAAGAATTCAAAAAGGGAAACAATAACAAAGATAATAGTAATTATACTGCTGCTTACCTCGAACTGGATACTCTTTAAGCCTTTGACATAGAACCTTGAATATGCCAATAGAAGGGAGCATGCCTGTTTTCACCTACAAGCACCTAACAATTAGACTCCAGTCACTTTGTGCTAAAATAATAGCCAAGACTTCAGATGGATCTGAGAGTTCAGCCTGGATAAGTTCTCAAAACTGATGAAGCGCACTGATAAGATAAGATGCATCAAAGAGAAGGTCACTAAAAGAGAAATCTACTAATTTTTTTGTCCTTTGTTAAAGTATTGAAAAAAGTGGACTAAGTGCGTGTTTTTCATTGTGTTTAGCTAGCTATTGAAAAAGCAAGGTTCCAATTTCCAAATGCATTTGCAGACGCATCAACTTACCACATCTACTTGCATATCAGACAACACAGATTTCAATTGCTCAGCAACGAACTCCTCAGGCAGAACATGAACACCCTAACAATCCAAACAAACACGTTACCGAATCAGGACAAACATACAAGAAACAGCCATAATTCGCAATGTTGCACAAGGGTATGTAAACAATTGATAAAACCTGAACTCCAACAGTATTTTGAGCAGTAACAGCAGTTATAACACTTGAACAGTACACTCCACGAGCACCACAAGCCTTAATATCTGCTTGAATTCCAACACCAGCACCAGAATCGGACCCCGCAACAGTTAATACATGCGGGATTTTCATTTGATGGAGATGGTCACTACTACTGCTCTGTTCCTCCATTGACATGAAAGTTGTTGCTTGGTGAAGCACTAAACTTTTTATTTCTGAGCACCAAACACCCGGTTTCTGATAAAAATTCCCAGAAAAAAAATACATACATTCAACAATATATTTTTATTATAAATTCTAAAGAAAAGAACAAAGTAGTGGGCAACATTTGGCTGAGTTGTGCACTAGACCTTGTTGAAAAAGGAGAAAAAACTGGACTGGACTGCACCACAGTATGCCATTTGGAGAGTGACAGCGGCTTAAATGAAATCCTAAGCTAAAGCTAAGAACATTCAATTTCAATCACAATCCACAACAGTGACTGGAAGAAAGGAGACTAAAGAGAATGGATTGATTTCAATCTCTATGCTTACTACCACTACATGAGAAGAGAAATAATCAAACAAACAAAAAATGGAGAACTGACAAAGGAGGTGATGGTTAGATAGCTACTCGTCGATTGAAAGAGGTGAGGCATGGCATTTCTTTCACTGCTCTTCCTTCCCCCTTTTTTTTTGGGCAGCTCCGATGGTGAGATGGTGATGGGTGTGTGACAGTGATGATGTGGCGGTGGTGGGTGGATTGTGGCGGTTGGTGCGGTGGTTGTGTTGATGTGGTGATTCGGGTTATTGGATGGTTGTAGTTGGAAGTTGTGGGAGGTGATTGGGCAGTTGTGATGGGTGGATCGTGGCTGATCGGTGAGGGAGATGGATTTAATGGTTGGCCGGAGGGTGGATGGTTGATGTGGTGATTCGGCGATTTGAAGCGGAGGGAATGGGTGATGCATGTGTTGGGGTCGGATTGGGTGGTGATGAATGGATCCGGGTCGTGATGAACGAATCCGGATTCTGTATGAACGAATCCAGGTTTTGTATGAACGAATCCGGATCTGTTCTTGTTTTTCAATTTGTTTTTTGATTTAATCGTGCTAAAAGGATTCACTAATTATTTAATATTTTACATGTTTGAGATTTGAATCAAATGGTGGTTATTGATTAATTGATTTTAATGGATTGGGAGGAGGATAGGAGTGGGGTTGGTAGCTGCCGTGGAATAAGAAGAGAGAAAGAAGAAAGAAAAAGAAAAAAAAAAAAAAAAAAAAAAAGAAAGAAAGAAAGAAAAAATTATTAAACTAATGCTGATGTGGCATGCCATGTCATCATATTGATGATGTGGCTCGCCACATAGGTTACATAACGGTAAAGTGGCGACGGAAACAGCCGCAGGTACCAAATGTGATCAAACACTAACGTACGAGTATCATTTAAAAACGAAATAAGGTAAGAGGTCAAATAAAGTATAACCCCAACATACAAGTACCTTATTTTGCATTTTCCCGAAAATGAGCCTCTGTATGGGATGAAGGATTAGGAGGGGAAAGGAAGGGAAAGGAAATTTTTAAACTTTCCCTTGTATGGAAAAAAATTGCTCAAGGGAATCAAAAGGAAAGAAAGGGAATAGGGAGTAAATAAATTGTAAAAATTTCCTCCCTGACCCATAAAAAATTTCTTCCCAAAAATTAGAGGAAAATGAAGGAAATTAGAGACTGAGCTTAAATTAAAAAAGAAAATCATGGGCTTGGGCTTAGGCCATGAGATTTAAAAGGAATTTTCTTCCTTTTCCTTTGTGTATAAAAGATACAGCCATACAAAGGATTTTTTCTACAAGTTCTCTTTCTCTCATTTCCTTTCTTTTCCCTAGTTAAATTTCTCCTCTTTTACTTCCTGCATTTTAGTTCTCATACAGAGCTTGAATGAATGGAAAAGGATGGGGGAGGGAAAAGCTAAGATCATTTGTGGTGTTAATTGAGTGAACGACGTGCAGCTCCTTCATGCGTGACATGTTTCCTGGGTATGAGAGAATTATGATTTTATTATTTTGTGACTTTTACCTATTTTTTTCCTCCACCAAGTTGATGATTAACCTTCTGTATTTTATTTACTATGTTCTACGCTCTTTTTAAAGCATTAAAATTAAACTCATTATTATCATATGAGGGAAAGAAATGATAATTTAATTTAATACGTACACTTTCATTTATTTATTTTAAAATTTTGTCGTCATTGTATTAAATTTTGTATGATTCATACCACAATACCAGAGTAGTACGATAGCATTATACATATCTATGGTTCTAATTCAAGAACTTGGTTTGATGCCCAATCCCATGAGCTGAAAGGCTAAGAAGCTGAGAGATTAAAAAGAAGCAGCAAATCTCAGTCACACCAACCACTTCTTGATCGAGGGAAAGCAATCTAATTTATATATTTATGTTCATGCACTGCACTGCACTTCATTTCCATGGAGCAACTGATAAAAGGTTGTGACAGCCTAACATCCAAATTTTGGACCACCTGAGGATTGTTCAGTTGCAACATTAGATAATACTATAAACTGGTAGAAGCAAAACTGGTACGTCGTAAGTAAATCCATTTATGTGCATCCACCCCCCAACATACCAAGTATGTTCCAGGTAAAATCCAGTAAAGAATGGACAAATACTCTAAAATATACTCCATCTCACATAGCAAAGCATCGCAGGCACATCAAATTGTGGGGAAAATAAAAAAGTGCAAAAGGTGACACCGAGGAACTTAGCAAAAATAAACAAAGATATTGTGCCTTCACATTTTCTTACAAGAAGTTAAACCTTCAAAAGATCTTCAGGATCTCAAGCAACAAGATACACATCATGTCAAACCAACAACAGAACATCCAAGCTCCAGCTTTGTAAGAAAACCAATTCAATTTACCATCTATAGAGTATGGAACTAAGAAACATAATTATCAACAAGTGAAAAGCTTCAATATGATGTTCTAGACCACCAGCCATATGCGGCCCTTCAACTATGGGGAAGAATGCGCAAGAGAATATAGAACAACTATGTACAATTTCACATATCCAATAAGGGAAAGAAAATGGTGACCTGTTCTATAAGAGATGGGCATACCTTCACATGATGTGGCATGATCTTGATGTCAAAGGGTGCATGAAGCCATGCTCCAGGCGGATAGAGCAAAAAGTTCTCAGGCTTACCGGTATAGACATCTGCATACTGATGGATGTGATAAGCAAAGGCAGACTCTTGGCGTTTGTCTGTAAGGAAAGTAGCTCCAAATGATTTGTTAAACATTCCCTTCATGGTCTGCCATGCCTTCTGCCTCTCCTCCAGAAGTGCATTATATGCTTCACTTCTCTGACTAATTGCTTCGGTTGCATGGAATTTACCAAGGAGTTCTTGTATGATGTGGAATTTTGCCTGCTTCCAGGGAAAAAAAGTGAACCAAAGTACCAGTCAAATGCAGCTTTTGGTCTGAACTTTTAACAAACTAGTAACTGCATGGCACAAACCATATTTTTTTTTTCAATTCTTAATCCTTGTTATAAAGGGACTATAACCGGATCAGATTGTAAATCCAATCATGCCCGCAACGCGGGCGGCAAAGTAATGAATATCAAAAGGAGTTCTACCCAAAACATGTACCATAACCAACAACATAAATCACAAAAGCATATGCCTAAAGTGCTGAAACTTTAAAATGTGCAACTTCAGAGAAGCAAGGACTAGCAAATGGATCCTGCAGCTTAAGGTTTAAGAGATGAACCCTTCTATGGCTGAAGTCATCTCAAAATAAGTACAAGTACCACCGACAAATGTCAAAGAAACCCGCAGAGAATGAGAGCACATACCTGTTCAAAACGATACGTATCATCATTCCGTATACAAATTTCACTCTGCAGTGATAAAAGATTTGACCTCATGGCGTTAGCCTTATTACAAGAATAATAACAAATGCAAAGTTCTTCCAGGAAAATAGAGAGGTTCACATCCATGCAACTCTGACAGTATTGATTCGTGTAAAAGAGAGAATTTCATAGAAACAAAATAGACAGGGATTTTTCAATACATAAATGAATTAGAAACAAAGAGAACAAGTCTAACGACAAAACTTCAGAAAAGAAAACCACAACATAATTACAACAGAGCAAAATAAAAGTAAAGTTTATGTAACATTGTTCTGTGAAGGATGGTATCATAAATGAAAATTAAACAAAGGCACACCAAAATCAAATTCAAAATAGAGACAAGATAAGTAAAATAGCTATACAGACTCTTTCAAAATTTATAAATTAAAGAAATTCACCTTCACTAACAGAAGTACACATCACAGAAATTTTCCCATGACTTGAATGAAATTAGTAGCTATACACACATACACATTCTCATTCATATTAAACACAAGAAGCCCCAGAAGATCCTAAAATGCAGTTCAAAAACCATTGGATTCTAGAAGCCTAGAACTACACAACGGTGAAAACACGTGCAAACAAAAGTTGGGTAGTTCAGTATATCATTTCCTGTTTATTCTTAAAACTCTAGGAGCTAAACATAACAATAATGTACCATGTCAGAGCAATGGGATGGGGGCTAATGTACAAAGACAGGATGACTAAAAACCATTCACGCCTTGGAGACTCAACAAATTAAGTCCTAAATATGACTTTTCATTATTTTAGATGTTTCCTTTGTGTTTTAACTTTTGAGATTTATGGTTTTCTTACTCTACGCAAATTCCATTCATTAAAACAAAGTAAATGATCACGAATGCATACTGTAACAGTTTGAAGTCCATTTTCAATCATAAGCGGCAGCTTCACCACTGTGACAGCTAACAAAGTCCAACTTGAGGCATAAAAAGCATGTCCTAAACAATTTCCACAAGCATCTAAGAAACAAGATGAAAAGAATCCGACAGAAGGCATACTTCTAGTTCATGTATGATAGCAGCAGTGCGCCAACCAGCCTTTGAAGGGCCCCTTAGGTCACTAAATAAGTGGTCACCGAAGTATATCACCTGCAAAATAGAAAAAAAACATTGTCATTCAGGAAATTAGTAAACATAAATAACATGGATTTTTCGATAATAAATGTAAACTTCTCAAAAGAGTTATGTAAAAGCATCCACTAGTACTGAAAGTAAATTTCTTCCACAAACAATGTAAATAACTACTATTTTCTCCATGCAACAAATGAATGTTGCTTTATTCTTCACCATAACTATTATTTTTTCCACGCAAACAAACAAATGCAGTTTTATTCTTCATCCCAATAAACTCACTTATACCTATTTCCATAAAAGTTCAACAGCTACAAACTAGATAGCTTATGACATTTTGTGACTCTACCACTTGAAAGGTGACAGTCCTATGGCATTTTATTAGTACTACTTAGTAGTTAAATCACACTTTCATCAGGCTGTAAAGTAGTAAAAGTGGATATGTAACAACACAACAGAAGCTACTTTCAACTATCAAACAGAACTTTTTCCCAGATTTCCCTACTTTTATTAAACTGCTCCTCATGCTTAGTAGAACAAAGGTAAGTGGCACACCAATAGTGGCCCTTCTTTTCATAATATTTTGCAATTTATTTAATTGAAACAAGAAAATTAAAAAAATGGACGAAGGAAGTCATTGAGTACAATGAAACTGGAAAGGTCATAATTGATTGATACACATTGTATGAGAAAATCTAGAAGACAATGTACCTCAGGACCATTCCACTTGGTAATTTCAAGGAAGGATTTAAGGCACCCACGATAATAAATTTTATTTGGAAGAAATGCATCCACCTTCTTAAAAGCTAGATTGTCCTTTTCCATATCATAACAGCTACAAGAAAGTTAAATATGGATCACAAACAATGTAGCACTACAGCACATTGTTAAGTAGTACCTCACAGAACTCAAGTGTGAAAGAGCATGACACAAAATTGAAAGAAACAGGCTGATGTACAGTTCCACACAGTAAGTTTTGTTTCATGAGATAAATGAAAATTAAGCAACTTCAATTCCAAATGCATATCGATAAAGTGAAGAAAAAAAAATTAAGATTCGTAGATGTTGAATGTGAATATGTAAAATCTCAGCAAAAAGAAGGAACATCAATAAATCTTTTATTTTCAAATTTATTATACTTTTTTCAGGAAAACAGAAGAGGTAGAGAAGCAACAAATTCGCCCATTAAGCTGAATGGATAAATCACAACGTGTGGCCTATAAGGTTAAAAAAAATCCATGGAATGAAAATCGTTTATATATGTTACTTTCACTTGTCCTCCATCCCCATTTTCCTATACAGGTTCTTTATAGAAGACCAACCTTGACTTTTTCTTTTTTCTTTAGTTTCCTTTTTAGTAGTTCTCTGAACTGAAATGTATCCATTTACTTACTCAAAAACCATTTCAAATGTGTTCCAAGTTATAAGGCCTTTGACTATTTAACAGAAAGCAAAAGAAAACTAGTAGGCATAATCAACAATGTGAAGGTGCGTAAGCAAAAAAACAGCTGTCTTGATTACATCTGTCTCCAGTAAAATTAACAAGAGAAATAGAATAAGGAGCATTATAGAGTAGAGAAACCAACCAGAATGGATGTTCAGAAGTATAGAAATCTCGCTTATTGGCTTTCGCAATCACGACATCAAAAAGCTCCCTCCAACATTCTTTATAACCCAGTGAATCCTAAGAAAGAAATCAAATTATGCGAAAGAAACTTGCATCAAAGTTCACGCAGATAAAGGCAGCACAGTGATAACATCAGTAAGAACTAATCCATATATGAGAAGGCAGAGAAAAGCAAATGTTTTATTGAGCCTCTTTTTTCTTTGGCTTTTCCAAATCTCTCTAGGCGCTTGGAAAATGTCTGCTAGACAAACAAGTATTGTAAATTTATATAGCATCTCCAAATCACAAAAAAGAATTGCCAGATTCATTTCTTTTGAGTAACAGAAATTTTCTTACATTTAATATATTTATTTCTGAGAAAAAAATCAACTTAAATACCTTTAATATAAAAAGGGTGAGTCAAATTTTAAAATTGAAAGTTATAATTAAGAAAAAAACTGCATCACACACGCATACGGCCACTCATTAAGGCAGCATGGCATAGCATGCTCAAATGCACGCATTAATAAAATAATATTTTGCCTCCACGTACTCCTTTTGTTTTTTTATGGAATGTATCCATGTGTTGCCACAGCAATTACTGGCTTTGTACCATGCATTAGTAATTCTCTACTCATCAATATTGATGTTATCCCTGATTTAGAATGTCCTCTTTGACGCTCTCAAATGTCGACAGAGACAGCTTCTAAAAGGGGTTACCGAAATACAAACCAATAATTGATTAAACAAAAGAAAATAAGACATCTTCGAACTTCAAAGTGAAGAATATTTACTCTTAAGCCTGAATGAACACCATTGCTAGTCACAGTGTTATGTGATATTGAACTAATCATTCATTTTTAATATCTAAGTATCTCGAGAGAATGTTATCATCGATTCCTGTAGGATGATTACCTCCAGCATATAGCGCATCCCTCCATCCACAAAATAGTAAGGAGGTTTAGTCAACAAGAAAAGTTTCTTGCCATTCTCCTTCAGCATCCTAAGAAAGCGCAGCACCTGATCCTGACATATTCACCAAAATAAGGATGAGCCAAAAGTTAATAAAAGGATAAGAGATTGAAGCAGTATTCAATTAGATAAGGAGAGAACAATGTTAACAGTCAAAAAAGAGTGGAACCCACATTTTTCACAAGATATCTCCGAGGATCAGAGAGAATTCCTCTGTGAACCAACCCACTCCGATGAACATGCATCAACAAAATATTGCACAATGTCTGCTATAAGGCAAGCCTATAAAAAAACAACGAGAAAAGAATATTCAAAGATTTGAAGGGCAGGAGAAAAGCTCCCCAGTGAGTCATATAAACAAAACTCTCCAAGGAAGAGCATGCTAACATATAAAGAAACATAATTAAACAAACATAGTGGAACTGATAAAATTTATACTGATATTTACCAAGATGAATTTACTAATATTGTTCAAGTCCTCTCAACACACTAACCATAACATTTAGCGCTGTGCTAAATGCATCTATACACTGAATTTCTGCATTATATACTGTAGAACATATCTCGATGCACATGCAAGCTCGCTAGCAAGGACACAAATGTCATGCCTCTGTGTCTAGGGCTCATATATCTTACCTCCCCATCATTCTTGCAATCACTGTTAATACCCTTGATATTAACAGAAGAGACTCATGCTTGTCCGTATGTTGAAGCCACACTACCAAAATATTATTCTTAGTTCTTTGTTTCCAAGTAAACTAGGTGGAATATAAGGTTAGCTCACCTCACTAAAGCAAAAGAAATCCATCAACCCAACAAGTCCACGAGCTTGATCACGACCAATATGCCGTGTGCCATATATATGTTCTATTTCCTTCCCGCTAAGCTGTAATTTTAATAAAAAGAACAATTGGTTAGGAAAGCACTGTGTCATCATAATATTCAGCATGCAAGAACTATAAATCAGAATCTTGACAAAATCAGAGAGTGCATTGTACTAAATTTTATAATCCTTAGCCCAATCAGCCTCTTTTTGTAGTTTTCAACTTTGTAGGGTTTCTTTATTTCTTTATTTATTTATTTATTTATTTTCTGGCAAATATGAACTGCTTTTACTTTTTTTAGTAGACAGACCCGAAGTAATACAAAAGCTGACATGCTATGCACACTAGCTTTTCACTGTTATACCATAATAAAATGGCCAAGAGCCAATGTTGTTCTAAATGATTCCATTGAGCCTGTAATGCAAATACGATTCTGGCTAATGCTTTTCTTTGCTAATGGTGGCAATCACAGCAGCTCTAGCCTTCTAATTCTACACTTGAATAAGAATCAACCATTAGAGGTATTGTCCGGAACACATCTCTTTTCAAATAAATTTAAATTTACTTTAAAATCTTCATCAGTTGCAATAAACTAAGCATGTATAACTAGAAATGCATAGCTAATGACACCTTGCGACGCCCAAAGTAGCATCCATCTGGTTCAATTGATCCAAAGAAATCCAACTTTAATCCATTTTTCTTATCATAAGATAGACCTCGGATAGGAAAAGTGGGATCATATTTGAAATTGGTGCATATCCTAGGATACTTAAACTGCAAGAACACAAGATAAACAGCATTAAAGTATAAGAACAAAGGGAGAGACAGAAATTCACTCAAAGAAGAAAGTAACCTCATTAACCATATGCTGCACTGCCATATCATAAATCAAACTCTGCAAGTCAGCACAATAATGGGCCAACGTGTAGTCATAGTCAAATCCATAAACTTGTATGTTATCCAGCCTCAGGTTCTTATTCACATATATTCCTAAAAAACATAATAGACACAAACAACAATTATCACTTGAATACCAACAACGCCTCGTCATGGAAAGAAATAAAATGCTAGCATCAAAGCTCCACCACAATTAGGGGTGGGCATTCGGGTATTTAGAAATACCCAAAAAAAATCCCGAACCCGAAATTGTTTTTTTAGTACCCAAACCCGAATTTTTGAATTTCGGGTATAAAATACCCAAAATTCCGAATTTAAAACCTGCCAAAATTCACCAGTACCACAAGCATCACCATATAACTCCAACATATTATTTCATAGAAATATCACAAGAATACAAGGAATAAACTGGAATGGCCTAATCTTACTTATTTTTTTCTTAAGAAAAAGGAATTTGACGCTACTCAAACCTAACCAAGTAACCATACATCAATTCATCACCATCTACAGATCCAAAACAGAAGACGAAGAAGAAGAAGAGGATGCATTCATACCGTGATTCAGGCCGTGAGGTGACTGTGGCCGTGATTCAGCGAGAGAGTTGAGAAGAGATTGAGCGAGAGAGCCGAGAGGTGACTGGAGATTGATTTTGGGGGTTAGGGTTGCTACTGTTTCGCCGCCGCTGCTGCCGCCTCCCTGTCGCTCTGTTGCCGCCGCTGCTGATCGGCTTCTGCTCCGCCACCCCCGCTGCTGCTGCCTCCCTGTCGCTCTGTTGCCACCGCTGTCGATGCTCCGCCACATTTGCTTGCTGTTCCGTTTGCTCAAGGAAGAAGAAGACGTTGGGCGTGGAGGGAGAGAAGGAAAAAAGGCTTGGGCTTTTCGTTGATTTTGAGGGTTAGGGTTACTGGACTGGAGATTGATTTTGGGGGTTTGGGTTTTGGTGGAGGAAGAGAGAGGTCGTGCGTTTGTGTTGTGGGAATAATGGAAACTAACCCTAAACTAAAGCATTAGTATTTCGGAAAATCGGGTATAAAACCCATTCTGAGCCGAACACGAATATAATTTCTTTTTTAATAGATAAAAAGGAAAATTAATGGGATTTAATTTTATATGTAGTATACAAAAATAATTCATAAGTTGTGTAACTTTCTCTTATTAATTAGTAGTTACCTAACTTTTTTTCCTTTAATATTTTTACCGGTTAAATAAACTTTTGCTTACATTTTGAACTTTATTTATTCAATGCTCTAACATCATTGCAAGTCTTGTCTCCTATAAATATATAAATTTCTAAAACCGATCAAAATGTCAGCAGCACAACAAAAGTATTGGGCATAATTTGAACCCATCAAACACCAATTTCTCAAAGTATTTACAAAGGATTTCGAACACCAAGTGGTAAGTGCAGCATTTTCTTTATTTTCTTGTTACTCTTGCTAAACCCTTTTAAAATGCCTTGGTTTTGTGACTAATAAATCTTTTCTTGTTTTCAGAAAATACCAACAAAATTCGTAAAGAACTTCAAAGAAAAGCTGTCTGACACCATTTCTTTTAAGGGTTCAAGTGAGAACGTTTGGCCTGTGACACTTTGCTAAGTTGATGGTATAGGAAGAAAAAATTGAATTTCCAACGTATAAAGTAATTAATTTCCCAACCAACTATCTCTAGTTTGTCATGTTTTCATTATTTTTGGTGGTAAATAATCATGAACACAGTTCATGAAAGATTTCTAATTCCAAGTATTGGTGTTGGATGTATAAATTTAGTACATTGACCTATAATAATACAACTTCCCACATCAATTCTGCAGTCCAGACTGGATTTTAAAAAAAAAAGATAGAAATGCAATACTTTTTTTATAAATAGAAATGAAAATTAATGGATTTAATTTTATATGCTGTATAAAAAAATGATTCATAAGTTGCGTAACTTTCTCTTATTAATTAGTTACCTAACTTTTTTTCCTTTAATACTTTTACCGGTCAAATAAGTTTTTACTTACATTTCGAACCTTATTTATTCAATGCTCTAACATCATTTCAACTTTTATCTCCTAGAAATATATGAATTTCAAGGACCGATCAAAATGTCAGCAGCACAACAAAGGTATTGGGCATAATTTGAACCCATCAGACACCAATTTCTCAAAGTATTTACGAAGGATTTCGAACACCAAGTGGTGAGTGCAGCATCTCCTTTATTTTCTTGTTACTCTTGCTAAACACTTTTAAAATGCCTTGTTTTTGTGACTGATAATCTTTTCTTGTTCTCATAAAATACCAACAAAATTCGTAAAGAACTTCAAAGAAAAGTTGCCTGATACCATTTCTCTTAAGGGTCCAAGTGGTAGGGACGGATCCACTTAGGGACAAGGGTGGGCACTGATATGGCCCAAATACCTTAGGAGCCTTGGAAATGCCTCGGATGGAGCCGGATCTTGTCTCGTTCACGGTTGGACTTGATTTGATCGAATGTGATAAGAGTCTGGGGGATACCGAGCAGGATCTGCTTAAACTGGGCAGTCGGGAACACTGTACTGGGGGCCTTCGTCACCTGCAATGCGCCGGAGGGGGTCTCCGGTGTAAACACTCAGATGCCAAAGTCAGTGTGAGTAGTAAAAGTGGCAGGCAGGGGTTCAGTACGCTATCTTAAGCTTACCCTCTAGTCTGAAAAGGTGAGGGTATTTATAGACAAAGGGAAGAGTGTACCGACAGGGGTAGGAATAGTCCCTGGCAGATGTCGCTGGAGCGCCATAAAGTGTCGTCATGGGGATGACGTCATGAGGATAACGTCATGGATGACCTGGGATGGGATACCGCCGTGCGGATGTCGCATGAGAGCCCCCCCGCTGATGTCGACCATCCCAAGGTCGGTTGCCAGGCTAATGGTGGCCTGGACAAGGCCTCGTCTCCCGCGACGGATACAGTATGATGGCCGGGTCACCCGGCGGGGTGGTGGAGATGTCGCTTCTGTGGTATCAATAGTTATCATATGCCCAAACGAAAACTAGCCCGAGTGTTTACCAAAGGCTATCACCGCATCTCCGGTCTTGCCCCTTCAGAGGGTTCTCCCCCAGTGCGGGCTCGACGATCGATAAAGGTATATCTTCTAAATGCCTTTCTTCGAAGTCTATAAATAGGCCTTTCATTTTGCACTTGCTTCATAACTCTCACAACTTTTTCATCTCTCTCTCTGAATTTCCTCATCTCTCTTTTCTTTATGGACGAAGTCACCAAAAACTTCCTGCTCTCCAAAACTCATACCCTGAGGAACCTAACTCAGGCCGATACTGATTTCCTGGGTTCGCTGAGCATCAAGACCTCTGAGGATATGCTGGAGCTTCAGGGAATGCTGACTCCCCTGCAAGCTAGACAGGCCGCTGTCACCGTGGAGGATTTCAGTCCCGTGGAGAAAGCGGTGAAGCTGTCGGTGGCTGTTTCTCAAATCCAGCTACTGATGTCAACGCTGCAGCACAGGAAGGACTTACTGGGATGCTGCCTGAAGAGCATGAGGGCCTACTCTTCTGAACTGACGACCCTGGCGGACGCCCTTAGGGAAATTCCTTTCCTGGGATGGGACAAAGATGACGCTGGGTCGAATGCCTGACCAGCGACGGGGGTCCTCTTAGCGTGTCTTTCTGTGCTCCTCAGGGGCCATCTTTTGTAACTCGGGCCTTTAGGTCTTTTTGTAATCCCGGGCTGTTAGGCCCTTTAAGTAAATAAATATGCCTTTCCTTATTCGTTTGTCGTGCTGCCACTGTTTTTCTTCTTTCTCATTCTCCTTTTTAAAAAACAACTTCAGTTCTCATTCATTGCGGGCTTGGCGTCCCTTGGGATCCCGTAACTTTATTTGCCTACTTGGCTCATAATGATGATTCTTTCATGCCATGTCCGTTCAGAATATCTTTCGCGCCGCTTTTTTAGCGCCCGCGGATTGGACGATAATTTCGGTGCCTCCTGGTTGGTGCAGATTTTTAACAGTTGCGGAGTCAGATCTTTCCTCCCAACAGACGCTACTCTTGATAGCATTAAATGTCCTCGATAATACGCGGAGAGGCACGCACGCTTCCTCCTCTTGGCTATATAAAGAGGCTCCTTCTTTCCTTTTCGCTCATCTTTTCCCTTCTTGCTTCTCACTCTTACTGACATTTCCATGGCTGATTCTCATTTTTTGTATGTTAGTGCCTGCGATTCTCCTCCGACCCCTCCGACTTCTCCCGATTTCGACAATCCTCCGCCGACACCTCCCTGGAGGCCTGCCAAACGTTCTATGAAACGCAGGGGTCGCAAGAGATTGAAGAAAACAAAGAAACGATCTTTCGAATCCTTCTTTGCGGACTTTGAACCTCACTACCTTTCGCTGCGGCAAAAGGATGAGCCATCACCATCTGTCCCTTGTCCTTTTCCCGAAGAGGAGACTTCTACACAAGATGCTGCCCTAGGACTGGCTGCCCCGATCTTGGAGGAAAACACCCATACCGCTTCAAAGGAAGAAACTGCCCCTGCGACAGGTTCCGTGACTGGGCTCGGTAAGAGACCATTCGAGGCTGACGAGCCATTTCCTTTCTATAACAGTGGGTTGCCCTCGTCTCCGGAAGATTACGATTACGTCTTCGAGGTGGACTGGATGGACGATGACTGAAGATGTCGTACTTATTGTAGATGCCGCTTGGCTTTCTTTTTAATAAATAAAAACGTTGTGAAACAAAGTGTCGCTTGCCTTTTTCTTTTGTGCTTGTAATATATCGCCGCTCTTATGGGTTAATCACCGCTGGACAAGCCGATTTCTGGGGTTTCTTGTAATTAGAGGGCCTTTTTGCGAAATTCGAGGCGAGCGCTTGACTTTAAGTCTCTGTCAGGGTCTTCCCACGTGCCCTGTTTGCCCGACACGTGTCTTACTGTAATAGGTTGCCTTTCTGTCTGACTGTTCCACCGTCTCTTTTAAAAGGAAACACGTTTCTTTCTTGTACCCTTTTGCTCCTTTTATACTTCCGAACTCTCTTCGTTTTTCGCTTGCTCCGAGGAAATTCTCTCGTTCGCATTTCAGCCTTCTCTCTTTCAAGGTATTCTGCTCGATCTTGCTTTTGATTTTCCTTTGCTGCTTTATATATCATGCCTTGCACGAGATCTCAATCTAGCTCTTTAGCTACCCCTAGGCCAATTTCTCGATATCCCGAACTTGAAAATACCTCTAGCATCTTTACTTGCCCTACTGTCTTGCATCTTGAATTGGAAAGCAATAACATTACCTTCCCCTGCGGCTATCACCCCACCATTCCTTCTGACACTATGAGGCTTCATAGCCGGCTCTGGAAAACTCATAGGATTCTTTATTTTAAGATGTTTCAATACGGGTTCCGCCTCCCAGTTCATGACACGCTAGAGCGTGTGCTGCGCCAGCACGGGCTTAACCCTGCGCAGATTACCCCTCCCTCATAGAGCTGCATCTACGCCTTCCTTCGCGCCTGCGAATTAAAAGATATTCTTGCGCCCGCTGTCTCTTTATTCCGCAAGTTCTTGACTCTGGTTTTTCGCGACTGCTTCATTAATATTATTCCAAGATGGGATGACGCTCTAGTGAGGCCTTTCTGGCAGAAATTTCAGGGATTCGAGGGGAATGTCGAAGACTGGAAGAGCCGCTTCTTCATTGTCGAGTTATCCTCTCGCCTATGGCGTCCTGATTTCAACCTGGAGGTGGTTGATTGGGCGAGGTCAGCGCCTCTGTCTGGGGAAGAGTTGGACCAGGCCAACGCCCTGCTGGAGATAGAGTCTTCTTTCCAGATCCGAAATTTTACCTTGTACATGCCTTTAACTGAGTGTGCCATAGGTGAGCTTTTGAGCCTCGCTGCTGCCTTGCTTCCCCCTTGCTTACTAACATTACTTTTTCGCAGGGGAAACTATCGCTCATCCGCTCTCTGAGGGTGACGCTCCTCACAAGGTTGTCACTTCTTCACTAACTGCTCCCTCTACTTCCGCTGGGGCTCGAGCTAATCACCGTATGCCCATAAAGAAAAGAGCTTTAGACGAGGTTCTTTCTAGGGAAAGCGGTTACTCCTTCCGCACTTCCCGCTTCGTGGAAAACTGGTTACCCGGTCGGAAGAAGAGGTCCGGATCTGGTCTGCCAGTGACTGAGACGAAGATTTTCTCCTACGGAGCTGAGGACATGGAGGACATGGACACAGAGTTGAGCCTCCGCCCGGCTTCCTCAGCTCAACAGAAGAAGCTAAGGGAAGCAAGCGAAGCTTAGGTGACAAGGGTGGCGACTCAATCTCCCCCTGTCAATACCGCAAATACCGTCGCTTCTGAGACTACCATTTCTCCTGGCGCGACAAAGGAGAGCGCAGCTTCTCTGGGTGGCACTTCCTCGCCTCTGGGATTGGTCGCTCCCAATAAAACTTCTACTGCCGCGACGATGCCCTCGTCCGCTACGGACTCTACTCCTGTCATGGAGCCTCCACACTCGCCTGTTGGCCGTTGTATTCCTGATGTGCCTCCTTTCGTCCCGAGTGGACCTGACTCTTCTCACTCTCCTCCCAAGTCCCCTTGTCCGTTGTTCATTACTGTAATTCGAGACGTTGGGAGCTCTGGCGGTATCTCTGCCCCTTCCTTTGTTGCTGACCTTTCCCGTGACGGGCCTTAAGGGGTCTCTTCTCATCGACTGAATCTGTCGAAGTTTGGGACTGACGGGTTCCGTGCCCTAGGTATATCAGACCCCTTATCGCCAGATCAACCCACGACTGTCCTGGCCTGTGAAATGTTTCGCTCCTCCGAGGAGGAAAGTAGGCTGCTGCAACTTCCTCCCGAAATTCAGTACATGCGCGTCATGAACAACTGCCTTGCTGCCTTTCGACAACTTCATTACTTCATCAAGGCCCGTGGTACACAATCTCAAAACTCCGATGCGCTAGCAAAGGTAGAGGAGCTGTCGCGACTCCACAAGCGCGCTCAGGTCGAACTGCGCGAGTGTCGCGCTGACCTTTCTCGGGAGAGATCTAAAGGAAAAGCCCAGGTCGGAGCTTTGGAGGCTGAGCTTGTGGCTGAGAGGAAGAAGAACTCATTTCTTCTTGAGGAGGTATCATCCCGCGATGCCGACTTGTCGAAAGCTTTCAAGAAGGTGGCGTGGTGGAAGAAGAAGACTGAACAGGCCTTCGTCGCCGGGGTGACAGATCAGCACTGCGGCAGGTCTGTTGACCCTACTGAGGTCGCTAGGTATGCCTCCGCCAGGATGAAAGAGATTGATGAGAGCCAAGAAGGTTTCCTCTCCTCCGAAGAGGAGTAACAAGTCCGCACCTGGGGGAAGCCTACTTGATGCCGCTTGGCTGGGGGGCATCGCTTCTCTACTTGCGCCCTTGTTGGATTATTTTTCCATTCGGACTTTGCCGTCACCTCTTTGGTTGTAATAATTACCAAGCCTTACAATCTTGACCAAATAATGTGTGTTTTTAGACAATGTCGCTCTTTATCATATGCCGCTTCACAGCTTTTTCTCACATTTTTGCCTTTTGCATGCCGTGCCATTATGGCTTGTCGCTCCTTTGCGTCGGGTTTGACTGCGCCCTTTTCAGAGCATTCAATGCTCTGACCTCTTTTATTTGATAAGGGGGAGGAGACAGCCATGATGCCTTGAGCCCACGTGTCATCAAAGGGGAACGTTAAAAGACTGACGGGCTGAGCTTGTCTTTTCGCTCCTCAGAAGTTGTACCCGCTTCCCGCGCTTCACCACCCTTGACACGTCACACACTACAATTGCTTGACCCGTCGTCCCCTTTAGTTCCTAGGGTTTATATATAAAACCCCACGTGCTTTCTTCTTATCTTTTATTACCTTTCCCCTTTGAAGAAACGAAAAAGAAGGAGAACGATTCCTCTTCTTCCTCCTACACTCCGCCGCCGCCTGGGTGCTTCGATCTTCTTCTCACCACAGGTACTTTCCTTTCTATTCTTCTCTTTACCTTGCCCATGGCTCCTAATCGCCGTTATTCCCACCCCGCTAGGGAGGGTGATGTTAATACCACTGTTTCCACCATTACTTCCACCGCCGTCCTTCGGCGGCGCCTGCGGAGCTATAATGCCGTCGTGGACCAGTTGGAGGGGTACTCTACTGAAGTTGCCCCGAAATCCCTTCGCCTCAACAGCGAATTACCTGGCAACCGTAGGGTTCTTTATGCCAAAATATTCCATTATGGTTTTCGGCTGCCTCTGGATCCCTTGATTGCTGAATTGCTTATTGAATTCGATTTGAACGCTGCCCAACTGAGTCCAAACGCCTACTGTGGCATTTATGATTTTATGGCCCTCTGTAGACATATAGGGAATGAATCTCCTTCCTTATTGTTACTTCGCTCCCTCTTTCAATTGTACCACCATAATAATGGCATCATAGCGATATCGCCGCGCTATGACGTTGAAGCTTTAAACCCTTTTACCTGGAAGCTGTTATTCCTTGAATCTTCCATTGATGCTTGGAAAAAAGGATTCTTCATTATCAATCGGCCCCAGCCTCTGTGGCGGACCGGTTTTAATCTTGCCGTCCGAGATGTTGCCTGGGGTGGCCGGCCGGAGTTAGGGCCAGCTGACCAAGACTGGCTGAACAGACTGCTCAATCTGTCTGAGATCCCTGGTGTTCGCACTCACGAACTCGCGTGCCGAGGCAACATCCAGGATTGCATTCAAAGTGAGCTTCACACCTCTGATCGCTGCTCCATGTCAATACTAACTCTAACATTCTTTTCTTATTTCTACAGATCCTCCCGCCGGGTGGAAGCATGATTGTATCAAGAAAAGAGAGAAGAGAGCTCAGCAGAAAAGAGAAAAAAGGGCTCTTTCTGCCACTTCGGCCAACGCCGCTACTGATATCACGCGCGCGTCCGCTTCTGCGCCTGAGTCTTCCTCTCTTCCCCAAGCGGAGGCTACTGCCACATCGACCGCTGTTCCAATTTCTTCCCCCGGCGTTGCTTCTACACAAGCGTCGCCTTCTCATCCACCTCTTGCCAGGAAAAGGAAAAGGACTCTCCGCCTTCGAGTTGTCGCTCCTACACGTCCTCCTGCTCAGGTGGTTTTTATAGACTTCTCCTTGTCCATGTATTTTTACTTGTTTCTTAATTCCCCTTTATCTCTTATGCGTAGGATACCGCTGTCGTTGCCTCTTCCGCTACCCCCTCGCGCGACGGTATGGATTTGTCGGGCGTTCTTGGCCCCAAGCGTCCCCGTCTTAATGAAGACGTTCCTTCAGCGGACAACTCTGTAGCTGGTCAGGGTAGGCAGGACGGCATTGCCAATACTGGTCCCTCGGCAGGCGACCAAGGCTCTGGCCCGGCAGGAAGCGGGGCTACCTCTGCGCCGCTTCACTCCTCTTTTGCCGCATCATCTCCTCCTCCAGGCAATCTCTTGGACTTTATGGAGGTTCTTGAAGAGGAGCACTTTCCAAGCTTAACGACCAGCGGCTTCAATATCGACGCTGGGTCGTCCGATCGTTCTCCTCCATCCCCTCCGGATGTCTTCTTCATCCCTACTGCTGTTCAGACAATCCTTCCCTCTCTTCCCCCAATAGAAACTCCGCACATGGTGGCTGAGTTAAGCACGATACTCTCTAGTGGAGCCGCCACCCATCAAATTGATTTGAGCAACATTCGCCAGCGCGGGTTCCCGACGTTAGGAGGCGACAACTCCCTAGCGACATCCGCCTTGCTAGCAGGACATCTGCTGTCAGTTGAGGAGGAAGAGCGAGGCTTCCTCTCCGCTCCCGAGGGTGAACAATTGCAGCAGATAAAGACTCATCTATTTTCTGGCTTTCTAGGTTTCCATTACTGGTCTACAAATATGATGAGACGAATGAGCTCTCTCCAATCTTCCTCCCAGGGGTGGCGCAACACTAACCGCCAGCTCTCGGAAGAAATTAGCAGGTACCAAAGGGAGCTTCATGAAGCTCAAGAGGAGCTGCGGAAGAGTGTTGAGGAGCGACAACGTATGAAAAACAGTTTGGGAGTTGCGAGAAAAGAGTTGGAAGAGGCCAAAGGACTCCGGGCCGCTGGGGATGTAGCCCTTCAAGAGGAGCGGAGCAAGAATACCGCGCTTAAGGAGGAAACAGCGGACAAGTGCAAGTGGTTTTCGGAACAAGCGGCAGGCCTCATGACCGATTGCTTTATAGAGCATCACGGCCGTCATTTCTTTGACACTGGCGCTATCATCCGCCTCTTCAAGGAAAAGTCCGGGTTCCCTACAGAAGAGGGCTACCGCCAGGCGAAAAGGCCACGGCCTGACGAGGGGAACAGCAGCGTGCCCGAGCCGTGAATGTCACTTCTCTTTTGTCCATCGGGTGCTCTGACTTCTTTGCCCTTTTTTGTGTTTTTTAGGGCCTTTTGTTTGAGCAAGCATCCCTTCGTGTGTAAACGGTTCACATAACTTTCTGCACATTTTACTTATCACTTTGTTAGTAGCGACATGTTATCGAAAAAAATTTAATTACCTTGGGGTATTGCTGCGCGATCTGCTTTCTTACTTAGCACGATCCCCCAAAGAAGTCGCTTGTGCCGAATTTTCTGCACCTTTTCACTTATCAGTTGTTAATAGAGACATATTATCAAAAAAATTTAATTACCTTGGGGTATTGCCGCGCGATCTGCTTTCTTACTTAGCACGATACCCCAAAGAAGTCGCTTGTGCCGAATTTTCTGCACCTTTTCACTTATCAGTTGTTAATAGCGACATATTATCAAAAAAAATTAATTACCTTGGGGTATTGCCGCGTGATCTGCTTTCTTACTTAGCACGATCCCCCAAAGAAGTCGCTTGTGCCGAATTTTCTGCACCTTTTCACTTATCAGTTGTTAATAGCGACATATTATCAAAAAAAATTAATTACCTTGGGGTATTGCCGCGCGATCTGCCCCGATGTCGATCATGTCCCGTACTCTTCCAGCCAAACTTCACCGGGTTTGTCCCTTCCGGTTACTAGCTGTGGTACGGTGACCTTTATATTTCTTCAATCGGCGGGGGAAGTGCCCTCACTCAGAGCGCCGCCTGATCAAGGCCGGTCGTCACGAGGATAGGACTTTCACTTCCTCAGCGTTGCCCTCACACCTCGGAACGTGCCCTCGCTTAACGAGTTGCCTATGTTAGCGCTACCATCGTAAGGATAGGATTTTCACTTGCGAGGCAGAGTTTTTATCTTCCCTAGGGTCGTGCCTCACTTAATGATCATCCGCCTTTGTGAGCGCGGGCTGTTACAAGGATAGGAGTTTGCACCCCCAGGGGAGTCGGGGCGTGCCCTCTCTCTGGGTTTCCCCAGGATAGGATTTTTCACTCCCGACAGTGCTGGAAAGTGTCTCCTCTTGGCGAGCCGCCTGATTAGGGCCGGCCTCCCAAGGCCAGAAAATTTTCACTTCCAGCACCATCTATTAGGATCGCCGGGGTGTGCCTCATCTTGCCGATCCATCAGCATTAGCCCATTCCGCTCCCAAGGCTAGGACTTTTCACCCCCGACATCCTCCTTTCCTTGTTATCTGCACATTACACAGACAACCAACAAGGAAACAAGAAATATTTCCACAACAATTGTTAGACCATTCCCACGGCATGTCGATATTTCAAAGACCATGCCCACGGCATGTCGATATTTCAAAGACCATGCCCACAGCATGTCGATATTTCAAAAGACCATGCCCACGACATGTCGATATTTCAAAGACCATGCCCACGGCATGTCGATATTTCAAAGACCATGCCCACGGCATGTCAAATTTCAAAAGACCATGCCCACGGCATGTCGATATTTCAAAAGACCATGGGGTAAAAAGCTATACTCCTCATCAACTTCTTAATCTAGAAGGAATGAATCCAGATTTATACATCCCCCAAAATGATGGCACTTGGTTGCGTAGACGCACTGAAAATGACTCAACTTTCCTCCAAAGACGATCCGGTTTAGAAATGGTAGCGGAGCCAAGTAGCTCTCTTTCCGAGGGGGGTAAGGGTAAGGAGGTTTTGACTCTTCCTAACTCTCACCACAGGAGATTTTAGGTAACGTTCGGCGTTGGTCAGCCGTGAAATCCGTTGGTTTAGCCGTAAAACCCTGTGAGGTAGGTGGTCCAGGTGGTGGTCCCGACGAATTTACCTAAAAACTACTGTAGTAAGAGGAAAAAGAAGATAATAAGCAATTTTACCTTTATCACCAAAAGAAAGATAGTTATTAATCTTTGATATCATGGAAAGATTCGGAAATATCTTTGGAAGTTCAAGTCATAGTAATCAAGAAATAAATGATGATTTAGAAGATTATAATAGACAAGAATTGCATATAGCAGAAATAGAACAACACTTAAAAAATTGGACTATTCCAAAAGAAAGTATAAAAAATATATACGAAATTGGATCTTTTAGATTATTTCATGATTATGTAATAGAAACTACAGAGAAAACAATCCCTATAAGCTCTGAACAAAAAACAATTCAGATGATAGAAAAAAGACAGATTGAAAAATTCAGAAAGAAATATAGATTCATGCATATTGGATTAATTCAGATAGCAGCCAAACCACTATATAGACTTGGAATGGATTCACCAATTCTTATGTGTTTAAGAGATGCAAGATTTAAGAGGTTTGATGAATCTTTATTAGCAATATTTCAGTCAAACATGACTAGAGGACCAGTTTACCTAAACTGTTATCCAAATTTCACAGTCTCTTTAACAGACCCAAATATACTAAAAGCTTTAACTCTCAACTTAAACGTCTTAGATAATATGCTTGAAGGATCTAAAGGAATAGCAATAATATACAGAGTTTATTACAAAGTAATGTCAACCAATATAAATCCAAAAGCCTTAAGACATTCTCCAAGAGATGAGTCACTTTTGATAGAAGCTAATACAGAACATGCCATGATTCAGACACCAAAATTGTTAAAATGGGATCAAGTAACCTTTCCAGATGAATGGATACTATCCGGAATTAATGATTCACAATCTATAGTTCCTAGAACTCAGCCTGCAAGAGCAGAAGAAGATGAAAATGGAAATATTAGATTAGTATTTGAACCACATAGAAGAAGCATAAACATAACTGACTTTCAACCATCAGAAACTGCTAATATAATTGATTCTAGAGGATCGGTAAGTAGTCGTAGACTAAGTAGGAGCCAATCAAACTCTGCCATAACAAGATTAAATCTAACAAATTTAACAGGAGTCGATTTTAATCGAACAATACCCAGACCAATCTACACAGATCAAAACAGTTTTCAAACCTGTGAACAAGAAACAGTTAGAACACCGTCACCTACAGAAAGCGACATGAGATATACAAACCAGATTAACATGATTACAAGAAAATATGAAATAAATAAAGAAAGATTAAGAAAAGAATTTGATCATCCTTTGAATAAGAATATAAGAACTCATTTCTTTAATTACTATACAAAAGAACAAAAAGACAGCATAAGAGAACAATTTTATACATACCTAAATAGAATAAAAACACATGTACCTTTTTTTACCTGGTTCAGGAGACATAAAGAATTATTAAACATAAGCAATATAAATGTTATAAAAACACCAGTTCAAAGTTGGAAAACAGCCACTAATGACGAAATCAAAGCAGTATATCCACCATTTGAAGAAATCAAGATAAAACATCATAGTATTGATATATCAGCATCACCCCTAAAGGAGGTAAAAGAAGAAAAAAGGGATATCGTAATAAAAGACATAAAAAATACACCATGGCTCAACAACTTAATACGATAGAGGAAAATACTCCCCCTAAAGTACAGTATATAGGACATACATACGTAGGAGAAAGAAGTAAGGACCCTATAGAAAAAATAGAAAGACCCTTAAAGATAAGTAATCCAATAATTAAACCCAACACCATGCCAGGATTTAAAGAAAACTTCAGACTTTCGAAAGAAGATGCACTCTTACAAAAGATTAGTCAAGAATTAGATAAAATAAAACCAAAGAACCAAATTTCAGTCCTAACTAAAGAAAATCTAGAAACAATATCAGATCAGTTCAAAGAACTAGAAATAAATAGAATAAAAGGAACGAATTATCAAAGACCTGATATTAAACATTTTTATCCAAGACCCTCTTTTCCAGATATGCAATCAGAAAACAAAAATACCAGACAACAGAATAAATATGATGGTTCAAGCATAGATGAATGGAACTTAGATGGTCAAAGCAAACATGAAATTATGAGTATGCTAGCCGCTATGCTAATGGCAGCCACAGCTCATAGAACTAGAGGTAACACTGATAAACAAGTAGCCTATATACTGATGGCTGGATTTTCTGGAATGCTTAAAGGATGGTGGGATAATTATCTCACTCTAACAGAAAAATTAGCCATAATGAGCGCTACTAAAATAGAAGAAGAGGAAGTAATAGAAGATGCTACAAATGTTTTAATATTTTCTATTTTAAAACATTTTATTGGAAAACCAGAACAAATTCAAGAGGAAACAACAGAAATACTAATGAATTTAACCTGTCCCAAATTACAGGATTTTTCATGGTATAAAGATATGTTTTTATCAAAGGTATTTCTGAAAGACGATTGTAGTCTTCCCTTTTGGAAAGAAAAATTCATATCAGGACTTCCTAGATTATTTGCAGAAAAGGTCAGAACTAAAATAAAGGAAGCCAATCAAGGAATTATACCATATGAAGATTTAACATATGGAGAATTAATAGCCCATATAAATACAGTAGGACTATCCCTCTGTACAGACCTGAAACTGAAAGCAAAGCTAAAGACTGATAAGTTATTAGGAAGGAAAGAATTGGGATCTTTCTGCTCTCAATATGGTTATGAAACTATCAGGGCCCCATCAAGAAGTTATAAAAAACAAAGTAAGCAATATAAGAAACCGTATAAATCCAAATATAAAGAAAAGCGGGAAGAAAAGCCTTTTAAACCATACAAAAAGACATATCACAAGAAAAGATATAACAATTATAAAGGAAAGAGAAAAACAAATACTAGACAACCCACCTGTTATAAATGTGGAAAAACAGGTCATTACAAAAATGAATGTAAAATGAAAGAAAAAATACAAGCTTTAGAATGTGAAGAAGAGTTCAAGGAAGAACTCGTACAACTATTAAATGAAACAGATACAGATGAGGAAATTATAAGCAGCAATAATGAAGCTATATACGGAATACAAGAAAACACTTCTGAAGAAGAAATAGACTCAGAAGAAGAAGAAGAGGAAAACCTATGTGCTTGCTCGTATAAACAAATCAATGTCATCACTAAAGAAACAGACTTACTAATGGAACTTATTGGAAAGGTTAATGACGCAGATACACAGAGAGAATATTTAGAAAAACTCCAAGAAGTAATTAATAGCGACAAAAAGGCAAAAATTATACAACCTTATACTATGAAAGAAGTAGTAGGTAGGTTCTCTAAGAAAGAATCAACCGTAACAATCCAAGACTTAAAAGAAGAAATTAGAAAAATTAAGGCAGAAGTAAGAACCTTACAGACGGAAAATATTCAATTAAATTTAAGGATGGATATGGTAGAAAATAAGAACATTGAAGAATTTATAGAAGAAAATCAGGATGAGGAAAATAATTTAAATGAAGAAATAAAAAACGAAGCTCTAGGAATAGTAGATGAAGAACACTATCTAAATGTAATATCTAGAATAGAATTCCAAAAATGGCATGTTAATATAGAACTAAAAATAGATAACGATTTCCATATTAATGTAGTAGCATTAGTAGACTCTGGTGCTGACCAAAATTGTATACAAGAAGGATTAATACCCACACAATATTATGAAAAAACAAGAGAACGATTATACGCAGCAAATTGGGAAAAATTAGACATCAAGTATAAACTATCAAAAGCATACATCTGTAAAAAAGGATTCTGTTTTAGACAGCCTTTTATACTTGCTAAAGATTTAGGACAAAAGGTAATATTAGGAACACCATTCCTAGCCCAGATTTGTCCATTCAGAGTAGAACACGAAGGAATTTGGACTAAAGCAAAAGGAAATGACATCTGCTTCAGGTTTATAGAAAAGCCTAGGCAAAAGGATTTAAATGTCATAAGGGATTATTCTATAACTAAGAAAATCATGCTAATACAGAAAAGGAAACACATACATTTTCTTACCAAAGAAATAAATTATAAAAGAGTAGAGGAAGAAATTCAAACACCCTTTAATCAAAAAAGAGCTAAAGAGTTTCAAGAAAAATTCGAAAAAGAAGTTTGTGCAGAAGTTCCAAATGCTTTTTGGAATAGAAAGAAATACGTGATAGATTTGCCATACGAAAAGGACATTGATGAAAAGAATATACCCACTAGAGCTAGACCCATACAAATGAACAAAGAATTGATGGAATATTGTAAAGAAGAAATACAATCTTTATTAAATAAGAAATTAATAAGACCCAGTAAATCTCCGTGGTCATGTGCAGCTTTTTATGTACAGAACCATGCTGAGCTAGAAAGAGGAGCACCTAGACTTGTAATAAATTACAAACCCTTAAACAAGGCACTTAGATGGATTAGGTATCCTATACCTAATAAAAGAGATTTAATAAAAAGACTACATGGAGCAACAATATTTTCCAAATTTGATATGAAATCAGGATTTTGGCAAATACAAATCAAGGAAGAAGATAGGTATAAAACAACTTTTACAGTTCCATTAGGACATTATGAATGGAACGTAATGCCCTTTGGATTAAAAAATGCACCCTCAGAATTTCAAAAGATGATGAATGACATCTTAAACCCATACACTAAATTTACCATAGTATATATAGACGATGTGCTAGTCTTCTCAAAGTCAGTGACTGAGCACTTTCAGCACCTTAACAAATTCTTAAGAGTATTAAAAGAAAATGGACTTGTAGTATCAGCATCAAAACTGAAACTATGTCAGACTAATATAAGATTTTTAGGATTTAACATCTATCAGGGAATGTTTAGCCCCATAAGTAGATCAATAGAATTTGCTAGTAAATTCCCAGATGAGATAAAAGACAAAACTCAATTACAAAGATTTCTTGGATGTTTAAATTATGTCTCAGACTTTATAAAAGATCTTAGATCAACCTGTTCAATTTTATATGCAAGATTAAAAAAGACTCCTACTGAGTGGACAGAAGAACACACTGCAGTAGTAAAAATAATCAAAGGAAAAGTTAAAAATCTCCCATGTTTAGGAATTCCAGACCCTTTAGCAGAGCTAATTGTAGAAACGGATGCCTCAGATATAGGATATGGAGGAATATTAAAGCAAAAAATTGAAGGGAAAGAACAATTAATCAGATATTGTTCAGGATTATGGATAGAAGCTCAAAAGAATTATTCAACTATAAAAAAGGAAATTTTAGCCATTGTTTTATGCATAAATAAATTTCAAGACGATGTTTTCAACAAAAGATTTCTTTTGAGAATAGATTGTCAAAGCGCGAAATTTGTTTTAGAAAAGGATGTGAAAAACCTGGTTGCAAAACAGATTTTTGCCAGATGGCAAGCATTACTTTCAAATTTTGATTTTGAAATACAATACATCTCAGGAAAAGACAACTCTTTACCAGACTTTCTATCAAGAGAATTTCTACAGGGAAAGAAAAATGACGAGCAAATCGGAGCCAAAGAAAAAGACAAAGGCATCATATGCAATGACGATAGCGGGCATACCAGACTCACCAAACAGATTCGACAACCTAAGACCACAAACACCAAGACTACAAACACCTGCCCCAAAGACATTAGACCCAAATCTGTTCCTACAAGGAATGGCAAGCCCAAGAACTCCTTCTAGACTTATACCAGCCCTACAAGTCCAACCTCCAAATTCACCATCCTCTATAACCCAAAAACTGACTGTACTAGGCAATATACCAAGACCACAAATCCAGACATACCAGACAAAAGCCCAAGACAAATCAGGCCCAATACTCAAGCCTATCACCAAGAACATTGCGTATATTGAGCCAGAATATGGATCAGACTTAAGGTCCATTACTTCTAACCTATTTCCAAAAGACTTTCACTACATCCCAGCAGACCTAGAAAAAACCATAAACTTTTATGAGTTTATTCTGGTAGACACAGATTCCATAGAGATCACCCATGAATCCACTGAAGCGAGACCAGATAGATATTCCTACTCGAAATGCAGAATTCTTAGAGTCCTAACTCCGACAGACTGGAAGATGAGCCCATACACAAAAAGAATGTTTTCACAACCCTTTATTCCTAAAGGTTTTGATTACCATGATTACCAGATGGCATGGCACCATGCCTTTTTATACGCAACAGGAGGACACTCATGGTTCTTCCATTTTGACAGAAACATTTCGGTTAATTTTCCGATATGGTTCCATAGATGGTGGCTTCATTTCGGTGCTCATGAAATATGTTTTCCAGACTCAGTCCTAGAAGGTTATGGAGCTTTTGTTCAGAAATACCCAGACTTATATTTGCCAAAAACATTGAGTTTCACTCTTATGTTTCATGTCCCATGGATCATATATTGGGAGTATGAAATAACAGGCAAAACAGAGCAGGATCCACATCCAATACTTAGTAGACGATTCAAGGCAAAATGGTGGAAGAGATTTCCACAAGAGCAGGTCTCGAGATTTGCAGTACTAAAGACATTATCAGAATCTACTATCGATAATCCTCCACCCAGAGGACAATCATAGTTTCAACCAGACCAAGCAGAGTCATCAACAAGAGCAGCAAGACGAAAGATGAAGGAAGAACTTCTAGAAAGACTATCCCACTTCTCAGATGACGAAGATGGAGGAGAATCTTATACGCAAGCCAACTCAGACCCAGACTATGATAATGACATGATATCTGAGCTCTATCCAGAGCTTGGTAAAAGATAAAAAAAAAAAAAAAAAAAAAAAAGAAAGAAAGAGAGAGAGGTAAAATTGCTACTACAAACATGACTTCATTTCAGACAGGTAATTCAAAGATTCTAGAAGACAACCAAAGAAGAGGGCAAAAGAGGAAAAGATGTTATCAGACTATCTTCAACAAGAACGAAACCATCGGCCCCACAGAGAAAAAGATAATTATCATTAGAAGAAGACAAGAGGTACCAGCTGTCCCGACAGCCAGACACGCACTGACCATTACCAGACAAAGAAGATTCAGACTATCAAGAAGATTGAAGACTCTAGCCATTCAGACAAGACAGACGTTGCAGACAAAAAGAAGACAAGACCCTTTGCCGACACCAGCTGGCAAAACTCTAAAACGATCGTGGCAGACAACTTTTAGAAAGAAAAGAAAGATTGTAAAAGAGATAAGATCCTTATCTCTTAGTTTAGAGAAATGTAATTTATTTTGAGATCCGCTAGTCTTGTAATCCCTATATAAAGGGAAGAAGTCCTCAGTTATGAGGCAGAATCAGAAATAAAATTTCAAAAATTATCAAAAAACCTTTGAGAAAAGCTTTCAAACATCTTGAGCAACATCACTGTAAGTTTAATACGCTTTCAAATTTCATACTTTAAAGCTTTCTTAAATGTTTTAAATTTCTGTTTTCTCATCATACATGCATCATGTCTATTTGGGATAAATTAGCCACATGCTTAGCTGTTTTAAGAACAGATAGATTATCAGATTTAGAACATCTTAAACAAGAGTTAGTATCACATCTGACGTTTATGCATAATGCTTATATCGAAGATCTTAACCCAGATAATAATGACGAAAGAGATAATGCCGTTCCATTATCAGCAGATAGAACCCCATTATGGAATGAAGATTTAATTAAGATAGAACTTTTAAGAAACATGGTTATAGCAACAAATAAAACCATAGATAAAGTTTATAGGACTATAAACAGAACTCAAAATACAACTTCATCCAGTAATACACCAGCTTATAGAACTAATTACCACCAATACGTTTTTAGACCAAGAGCACGAGGAGCTGCAGTTAGACCTTCATTTAATCAATCTCCAAGCTTTAGACCAAGCTTTAGACCCACTATCACTAGACCTTCATCTTCTCAGTCGACCAGACCTTTTCCAAGAAGACCTAACATAATTCATGATTCTCCAGCCTCACCATCTTCATCATACCTAAAACCAGATACCAATATACCTGGAAAAAGCTATACTCCTCATCAACTTCTTAATCTAGAAGGAATGAATCCAGATTTATACATCCCCCAAAATGATGGCACTTGGTTGCGTAGACGCACTGAAAATGACTCAACTTTCCTCCAAAGACGATCCGGTTTAGAAATGGTAGCGGAGCCAAGTAGCTCTCTTTCCGAGGGGGGTAAGGGTAAGGAGGTTCAGTGCCGTTGAGCATGATTTTGAAATTGAAATTTGAACATGCCGTTGAGCATGATTTTGAAATTTGTGAAATTTGAACATGCTGTTAAGCATGGTTTTGAAATTTGTGAAATTTGAACATGCCGTTGAGCATGATTTTGAAATTGAAATTTGAACATGCCGTTGAGCATGATTTTGAAATTTGTGAAATGTGAACATGCTGTTAAGCATGGTTTTGAAATTTGTAAAATTTGAACATGCCGTTGAGCATGATTTTGAAATTGAAATGTGAACATGCTGTTAAGCATGGTTTTGAAATTTGTGAAATTTGAACATGCCGTTGAGCATGATTTTGAAATTGGAATTTGAACATGCCGTGGGCATGGTCTTTGAAATTTGACATGCCGTAGGCATGGTCTTTGAAATATCGACATGCCGTGGGCATGGTCTTTTGAAATAGGACATGCCGTGGGCATGGTCTTTTGAAATATAGACATGCCGTGGGCATGGTTTTTGAAATATGACATGCCGTGGGCATGGTCTTTTGAAATATCGACATGCCGTGGGCATGGTCTTTTGAAATATGACATGCCGTGGGCATGGTCTTTTGAAATATGACATGCCGTGGGCATGGTCTTTGAAATATAGACATGCCGTGGGCATGGTATCGATAATCCTCCACCCAGAGGACAATCAAAGTTTCAACCAGACCAAGCAGAGTCATCAACAAGAGCAGCAAGACGAAAGATGAAGGAAGAACTTCTAGAAAGACTATCCCACTTCTCAGATGACGAAGATGGAGGAGAATCTTATACGCAAGCCAACTCAGACCCAGACTATGATAATGACATGATATCTGAGCTCTATCCAGAGCTTGGTAAAAGATAAAAAATATAAAAAAAAAAAAAAAAAAAGAAAGAAAGAAAGAGAGAGAGGTAAAATTGCTACTACAAACATGACTTCATTTCAGACAGGTAATTCAAAGATTCTAGAAGACAACCAAAGAAGAGGGCAAAAGAGGAAAAGATGTTATCAGACTATCTTCAACAAGAACGAAACCATCGGCCCCACAGAGAAAAAGATAATTATCATTAGAAGAAGACAAGAGTTACCAGCTGTCCCGACAGCCAGACACGCACTGACCATTACCAGACAAAGAAGATTCAGACTATCAAGAAGATTGAAGACTCTAGCCATTCAGACAAGACAGACTTGTTCCAGAAGACAGCAGGCATGTCAGGAATCTCAGAATATTCCTTTTGCAAGGGCGTGTGCTGTCATCTCCTCATTGCCCTTAGCTGTTTTGTCTCCTAGCTAGCATTAGGCTATATAAGCATAGTTCTAGGGTTTTTGTTAGGACGGTTGTCCAAGGATTTTTACACACATTAGTTTCAGCATTTTATTTTCTGGGGATCAACTCCTCCTTTTAGTGAAGAACAGCCTTGTCTTTCTATTCCTCTTCGATTATTAAATAATCTATCGGTTCCTTCTAATCCTTTCCTTTCCTTACTCCCCCTTATTTATTTGTTGTATGATCTCATTTATTTACTGTTTATATTATAGTATGAGTAGCTAAATACCCCTTTCTTGGTGAAGGGTGTTTCTAAGGGTTGTAGGGTGCGGCTAAGAGGTCTGATGCATGCTTAATATATTCTCTTGGAGTACATGACTGTTTACCGATTTAATGCCATGCTTGTCTAGAAATGTTAAGAGATTGATCAACTGTTAGTATTTCTGCATGAGTAACGTCATATTCCAGGGTTATACCTGACGCGAAGCCCTGGAGTTTTGAGCAGACACCTAGGGGAGGCAGCGCGAGAGGCCTCACCTAGGGGTAAACAGGAATCTAGGGAGTGATACGGGTCTGACAAGCCGAGTTGTCGCGCCCTAGATCTGTCTTACCTCCCCTTCATGGGCGTTCTGAATTTAGCCTCCTTACTTCGAGCCCATGACAGGCCGGACGGTCAAGGTTGCCTTTTGATGACAAGAAAGGTAGCTGGAGGACGGCTGAACGTCAAGGTCACCTCATATGTGGAAACGGGGGGTGACTTTTATCTAAGAAGGTAAGCAGGGGATGCGGTGTGGAAACGCGGTCCCTATAGCAGGTCTGCACATGAGTCTGGAATACCTCTGCACCAATGACTAGCCGACCTAGAAAACAACCCAAAGGAGCACCTTTCGCTAAGATCTCATCCCATCTGATTTATATTTCTCCTTTTACTTTTCCTGCGCTTGATTTTCCCTTCACTGGATCTGTTTACATTTCATGCCCTGGATTACATTTTACTTTCGTGCCCTAGATAAGTACTTTACAATTCTGTTTTGTTAGCTCCCATACTCTGCGTTGATTAATTTATTAATCAACATAAACCCCCCCCCCCAGTGTTGTTACTTTGGTTAGATTTGTGCTTATTACCTTGTCATACATTCTCATTAGCAAATTATTCCTTCAATCTCTATGGTTCGACCCTGTCTTGCTCTGTACACATTAATTTGTGCATCTAGGCACCAGGAAAATATTAGTATATTTGAGTGACGATCAAATTTTGGCGCCGTTGCCGGGGATTGAACGGTACTAACTTTTTTTTTGTTTTTTTGTATGACCAGGAGATCTGCGCCCGATCTACTCCCCCTAGACCTAGAACTGACCAGAACAGAAAGAGGACTTCGTAGACAAGCACAAGGAACCTCTGCTCAGCGTAGAGTGATCCCGCATCCTGCCCTCGATATCTCCCCTTCTAATCTGGCTGCACAGGAACACCGACTTTTCGTAGACCTGACCTTTCTCCATCGTAACCCCGAGAACTAGGGCTGCCCATTCGGGTTTTTCGAATTTCCGAATTTCGAAATTCAGGAATTCGGGTTTTCCAAAATTTCAATTTTCAATCCCATTCCAAACCAAACTAATTTTCTTCCGAACCCGAATTTCCGAATTCATAATTTCGGAAATTTCAGAATACCCGAATTTTCCGAAATTATGAATTGAGACAATTCAATCCACCACCTGTATGAAATTCAATCTACTGCCAATTCAATCCACTACCAATTCAATCCACTGCCACTACTTAGAACATGAACGTGAACAAAACCAAAATTGGATTTTAAAGAGTATTGAAAGATAAGAATCAAATTAGTGATTAAGAACCTCTGTCACAACAACATAAACCATATGTATAAAAACTAGATTGGCAACAGAGAGAGATGGGTTCAAAAGTCAAAATAATCGAGCCATTAAAAGGTCAAGCAATCTCTTATTTGGCAAATAGCTTGCACCAACCAGAATAAGAAACAAAAACATTGTGTTCACTACTAGTCGCTGCATAAGTCGAAACCTGCATCCTCCAAGCCGAAATGGGTTCAAAAGTCCTAACTCGAATGTCATTTCAGAAACACGAGATACCAACAAACAACCTCACAGGAAACACTAGCTTTAATTGGTTACTAAACTTATCAAGTATTTGAGTTAGTGGAAAAATGCAAATGAGCTGAATAGCGACAGACAAAGCTATAATTCGTATTTATTTACTCACTGCATAAAGTGTACATGTGCTCAAGAGATTCAAGGTTAACGAGTTTGTGACATAGATCCCTCAGAAAGAGCACAAAGAAACTTACGTATCAGATCCCCACGGAGGAAGAAAACTAGATTGGCGTTGGTGGTGGACGTGAAGGTGAGGATAGATCGGGCGGCGGTAATGGTGGACGGCGGCTTTGCAGCTTTGGTAAAGAGAGAATGAGTTTACGTGAAAATGAAATCGAAAGAGGAGAGAATGAAACGACGTCGTTTTATGCTTGAAAAATTCGGGTATTTCGGGTACCCAAATTTTTCAAAACCCATCCCGTTCCGACCCGAATTAAAATTTCGGGTATCTAATTCCGAATTTCCGATTCCGAATTTGAAAATTTTCGGGTCGGAAAAATCGAAAATTCGGAATTCGGGAGTTTTGGGCAGCCCTACCGAGAACCCCATACCTGATCCTTTTAATTTTCCGGCAATGGAAGATCTGGCCCACAATGACAACCGAGGAAATCCACCACCACCACCCGCAGAACAACAAACGATAGATAATTTCCATGCAACCCCCGATATGGCAAGTAGCTGCATTGACTGGCCCAACGTCCCTCATGACTGGACTTTGAAGTCAGCCGTACTTCACCATCTGTCTACTTTTCGGGGGGTAGCTAAGAAAAATGCTCTTCGCCATCTGCAACAGCTTCATTCCATTTGCGAGGCCATGAAACCTGCTAATGTCAGTATCGCGCAAGCTAAGCTCCGCGCATTCCAGTGGTCTCTCAAAGATGATGCTCTCGACTGGTATTATGACCTTCCAGCTAGATCTATCCGTTCTTGGGCAGACTTGTCCAAAATCGTCACCGAGAAGTATTATCCAACCTCTATCTCCAACACCACGCGCAAGCAACTTGTCTCTATATTCCAAAACAAAGAAGAAACTCTAGACCAGTACTATGAGAGATTCCAGAAGATGCAGTCTAGTTGTCCAGCCCACAACCTTACCGAACATGCCCTGGTTCAATATTTCTGTGAAGGCCTTAAAGCCCATGATAAGGCGTTACTTAACGCAGCTGCCGGAGGATCTCTAACTGCCCTAACACCAACCGCAGCTCGAGCAACAATCGAGCTCATGGCCAAGAACATCTCTCATGACCTTGCCAGCAATCCAGGCCAGGATGTCCAAGTAGCAGCCCTTCAGAACCAGATTTCATCCCTTACAGGAATGTTCCAAAATTTCATGACGGGACAGCCCGCGCCTGTCAAGGCCTGCCAGATATGCAATTTCGTAGATCACCCAACTGATGCGTGTCCCCATATCCCGGAGGAAATCCAAGTAAATGCTGCAGGCCAATTTATTCCAGTCTCATACGCTCAGAACTATAACCAGGGGTGGAAACAACCGAATCCAGGATGGGTCCCAAACACCCAACTTTCGGGGCCTAGCCACCAACCGCATCAAAACCCATATGGAAACCCCCCTCCAAACATGCCAAATTTCAGACCCCGTTCCACATTTCATCAAAATCAGTATCAACGCCAACCTCCTCAGGATCAGACATTTGTCCATCCTCCAGACCAGACTTGTGTCCAGCCCCCGACTGCTGAAATGCCAAAAAATCCCGAGCAGCAGAAAGAAATAGATGAACTCAAGAAGCAAATGAGTGTAGTGACTGCCAGATTACAGGAGCTAACCAATCATGGCAGATTACCACCCCAGACAGAAGCGAATCCAAAGCACAATGTCTGTGCAGCGACCTTGCGTAGTGGAGCAACCTTGAACCCACCTGAGCCTCCAGCCCAGGATGTTGAAAATTCCCCAGAGGCCGAAATCCGGCCTAAACCTAGAACAAAGCTCCCCAAAGTCCCTAGATTCGTGGAAGTCAAAGAATACAGGATTCGTTCCCCTAGAGGCTCACCACGGAATGACCCCAACCCACCAGAATTTACTCAAGAGTACATTCATAAGATTCTCGAGCCCCCGTTCCCTCACAGATTGGTCAAGACCAAGAAAGATAAGGAGGATCGCGACATCTTTGAAATGTTCAGTAAAGTGGTTGTAAACATTCCTCTTCTCCAGGCCGTGAAGAATGTCCCTCGATATGCCAAATTCTTGAAGCAATTATGCACGAACAAGAACAAGTTCATTGAAGTTAACAAGATCAGCGTAAGAGCCAACGCTTCCGCGCATATCCAGCGACGAATTCCCCCGAAATGTAAAGACCAAGGCATGTTCATAATCCCTTGTCGAATCGGCACAGTTGATATTGGCAAGGCCATGTGTGACCTTGGAGCAGGAATCAATGTCATGCCCTTGATAATCTATAACAGTCTAGGCTTCGAACCTCTCGTGCCTACAGACCTCGCAATCCAGCTTGCTGACCGGTCTATCATTTACCCCGAGGGTATAATCAAGGATGTCTTAGTCCAAGTGGGAGAATTCTTGTTCCCTGCTGATTTCTATGTGATAGCAATGGAGAATGAAGACTCCACCAAATCCACAGATGTTCTCCTAGGTCGCCCCTTTCTGGCCACAGCCCGCGCAAAGATAGATGTCCATGATGCCACCATCTCCCTCGAATTTGATGGAGAGATCATCAAATTCAATATGTTAGAAGCCATGTGCTACCCCTCTGAGTTTTCTAGTGTGAATTATGTTGATATTGTGGACCCCCTTGTAGGGGAGATTGATGATATATGTTCTACTGACCCCTTGCAATTTGCCTTTGCCAGGAGTCTGACACCAGCCCTTCTAGATGTCGTGGCCTCGACACTTCCTATCCCACCTGAGCTATATTCTATCGTCGCTGCCCTAGAAGAGTGCCCTGTTGCTCAGCCCGAGCCCCCAAAGCAGTCTCCTCAAAATCCAGACCATGTAAAGTTATCTCCTTCTATTGATCAGGCTTCAGCCCTAGATCTTAAGCCACTGCCTACCCACCTGAAATATGCCTATCTAGGCCCCGATAACTCTCTGCCTGTCATTATCTCCAACAAGCTTGAAGACCCCGAGGAGTCCAAGCTCGTTTCTTTACTGAAGAACTTCAGACAAGCCATAGGATGGAGCATCGCAGACATTAAGGGTTTGTCTCCAGCATTATGCACTCACCGCATCCACCTAGAAGACGTGAGCAAGACCATTCGCCAGCCCCAGAGACGACTTAATCCGCCTATGATGGAAGTGGTGAAGAAAGAAAATCTCAAGTTGTTAGATGCGGGAGTTATCTACCCCATCTCAGATAGCCCTTGGGTCAGCCCTATCCAGGTCGTGCCCAAGAAAACAGGAATAACCATCACCATCGGACAAAACGGCGAATCCATTCCTACTCGGATCCAGAACGGGTGGCGGGTGTGTATCGACTACCGCCGTCTGAACTCCGCTACAAGGAAGGATCATTTTCCCCTGCCCTTCATCGACCAGATGCTAGAGCACCTAGCCGGTAAAACCCACTACTGCTGCCTTGATGGTTACTCCGGGTTCCATCAGATTCCAGTTGCTCCCGAAGATCAGGAAAAGACCACCTTTACCTGCCATTTTGGGGCCTTCGCGTATAGGCGCATGCCCATCGGTCTGTGCAACGCTCCTGCCACTTTCCAACGCTGCATGGTCAGCATTTTCTCTGAACTGGTTGAAGACGGAATCGAGGTCTTCATGGACGACTTCACAGTCTATGGGAACTCTTTCGACGAATGCATGAGCAATCTGCAAAAGTGTCTAGAGCGCTGTATCGAGACAAATCTTGTCCTGAACTTTGAGAAATGTCATTTTATGGTGGATAGAGCCCTGGTACTTGGCCATGTTATCTCGGCTAAAGGGATTGAGGTCGACAAGGCCAAGATAGAAGTAATAGAATCCCTGCCCTACCCCTTCTGTGTCCGCGACGTGAGATCTTTTCTAGGCCATGTTGGTTTCTACCGAAGGTTCATTAAGGATTTTTCTAAGATTGCCCAGCCCATGTGTCACCTACTCCAAAAGGATGTGTCCTTTGAGTTTAGCGAAGCCTGCAAAGTTGCTTTTGAGATTCTCAAGACCAAACTTATCTCGGCCCCGATTATCTGTGCCCCTGATTGGAAGCTACCTTTCGAGGTCATGTGTGATGCCAGTAATCAAGCCCTAGGCGCCGTTTTGGGCCAGAAGAAGGATAATGAGACTCATGTCATCTATTACGCCTCCAAGCTCCTAGACCCCTCCCAGCAAAACTACACTACCACGGAGAAAGAACTTCTGGCCGTTGTCTATGCCCTAGACAAGTTCAGACAATATCTGCTCGACACTCATGTCCTTGTCTACTCGGATCATTCGGCCCTTCGGTGTTTGTTGACCAAGGCCGATGCCAAACCTCGGCTTATCCGTTGGATCTTGCTCCTACAAGAGTTTGACATCGCTATCAAGGACAAAGCAGGGAGAGAAAACCTGGTGGCGGATCACTTGAGTAGACTTCCAGCCTAGGAAGATAATTCACGTGAGCCAATACGGGACACCTTTCCAGACGAGCAAGTGTGTCTAGCACAAGCTGTTTATTCCCCGTGGTTTTCAGATATTGCCAACTTCTGTGCTACAGGCACTTATCCAGCTGATGTCGCCCCCTCCGAATGCACTAGAATAAGAAGACAAGCTAAATACTACATATGGGACAACCCCTATCTATGGAAACACTATTCGGATCAGATCATCCGTCGATGTGTGACCATGGACGAGGTGCCCTCGATCCTTAAATTCTGCCATTCGGAAGGAGGTCATTTCGCGGCCAAGAAAACTGCCCTGAAGGTCTTGGAAGCAGGTCTTACTGGCCCACCCTTTTCAAAGACAGTTACATGTTTTGCGCTTCATGCCCCCGATGTCAGGCCACTGGCAATATTGGAGCCAGGAATCAGATGCCCTTGACGAACATTATTGCTTGCGAGATCTTCGACATCTGGGGTATAGATTTTATGGGCCCCTTTCCCAATTCCTTTGGCAACATCTACATCCTGTTGGTCGTCGATTATGTCTCCAAGTGGGTTGAGGCCAAGGCTACCCATACAGATGATTCCAAGGTGGTTGTGAACTTTCTCCGCACCAACATCTTCAACAGGTTCGGTACCCCTAGAGCGCTGATCAGCGATCGGGGTACCCACTTTTGCAACCGGGTTGTGACCTCTCTCTTGGCGAAATACGGAGTCCACCATCGTACATCCACCGCTTATCACCCTCAGACCAACGGTCAAGCCGAGGTCTCGAATCGTGAGATCAAACCCATTCTAGAGAAGACTGTTAACCAGTCAAGGAAGGATTGGAGTTTGAAACTGGGTGATGCTCTCTGGGCCTACCGTACAACTTTCAAGACCCTGATAGGGATGACTCCATACAGACTTGTTTATGGAAAGTCGTGCCATCTCCCAGTGTAGATAGAGCACAAAGCTTTTTGGGCCATAAGAAAAGTGAACACAGATCTAGGCCTCGCTGACCAACACAGACGCCTGCAAATTCAAGAGCTCGAGGAATTAAGGGATGATGCTTACGAGAATGCCCTGCTCTATAAGGGCAAGACCAAAGCCTACCATGACCGGCACCTTCGCCCCAAGACGTTCTCAGTCGGACAACAAGTGTTGTTGTACAACTCACGCTTGCGGCTCTTTGGTGGGAAGTTGAAATCCAAGTGGTGGGACCTTTCGTGGTCACGAAAATCTACACCCATGGGGCAGTTGAAATTCAGAACCCGGACACTGGAATCATTTTCAAAGTCAGTGGCCAGAGATTGAAACCCTTCTACGAAGGTTTCCAGCCCTCGATTGTTGAGGAGGCTATGGTGGATGTCCCACCTGTCCAGACCTAGAGTACCAAAGCACGTCGAGGTCCCGACGAGTAAATGGACCACGCGAGAGGCATTTGATATGCCGTCTGAATCCTTTCTCTCTCCCTTATCAGCTCTGCACCTTTTAGGATTCTCTGATTTTTATTTATTCTATTCCGTAGTTTTATTAATTGTGCATATCCCTTTCATCTATGATTTTATTCCTTTTTATTAGCATTAACTCCCCTTTATTCTCTCTTTTTGTCCATATCTTATTCCAACCAACTCCCTTTTTGAAATTTAAAAAGATGTTCTCCTTTTCAGGCAATTGGGATACGCACGGACATCGTGCGCCACGCCCAAGACGCCACGTGGCCTGACAAGCGCAGCTGCAGCAGGCTCTATTAATACAAAAGCTGCGCAATTTATTACCAGCTGTGATTTCCACTCTCTCCCACGCTCCCATTTAATTTTCACTCATCTCACTTTCAACCCTATCACTTTCACCTTACTCCCTCACCAAACACGCAACCCTATCCTCTCACTTCCACCACCATCTTCAGTACTGTCTTCTCTTCAACCACCATCTATGGCACCTAAAACAAAGAGACCAATCCGCAAAAACGCTGCCGGACCTAAGCCAGTAGACACTTCCAGGCTCCGTTCCTCCCACCACGACAACCACTAGAGGCGGCCGTGTGGTGAAGCTCCCTCCCAGATCGTCCACGGCCAAGTCCAAGTCTAAACCACCCTCTATATCAGCCAAGCAGTCACCCCTTGATGCGGTTGTCAATCGCTTCGTAGCTCCTCATCATTCCTTAACCGTCGAGGAGGTCCTTAAGGACATCCAGGTCTCCGATGAAGAGCCCGAAGTCATGGAGGAGCAAGCAGAAGCTGCCGACGGCCTAGATAGCGAGAATCCGGATGCCATGAAGGAGGGGACAGGCGAAAGTGGAGAAGCAGAGAGCAGCGGAGAAGACCAGGATCTCGACGCCCAGAGAGCAGTGGAGGAGGAAAAGCTAAAGGCAGCCGCGGCAAGATCAGCGGCTAAAAAAGGAAAATCCAAAGCCACCCCCAAACCCGAGAATCCGGCCGTAGTTGAGGCCCCAGTGGGTGCCAAGAGGAAGCTTCCCCCCGCCAGTGCCGGCAAGCCCTCGAACTCGAAGAATCCTCGAGCCCCCGAAGTAGAGGATGAGGTCGAAGCCGAGATCCCAGAACCTTCGTCCCTCCCTAGGTCCAGCTCCCAACAGGTGACTTCTGACCTTTCCTCACCCCATGAATGGATTGTGTTTAATGATAAACCTTCTATTGACAAGTTGACTATGCTGAATTCTAAGGGCGTTAGCTCATGTGCGCGCCTTGATTTTGATTTTCTTGCTAAGATGGGTATAGAGTCAAGAGTCAGGGAGTATGTAGCCAACATTGGTTGGGAGTCCCTGTTCTATTTGGAACACCTGACCTATGTTGAGCTTTCACTAGAGTTTTTTACTACTTTCTGGGTGCATGGGACTTTTAGGCCAAAAGGCAAAGTGGGTCAGAATTCTTCTACCCCTGGTTTGATCAACTTTAGGCTAGCTAACAAATGGGAGCACTTGACCCTTGGTGAATTTAATTGTTGGTTGGGATTTGTGACTAAGGATGAATTGAACACCCCTTTATACAAAAATGCCTTGACTGTTATCCCTGCTGTTTTTGATGCCACTGCTGCTTTTTGCAAGCTCACCAATAAACCTGATGCTAAATATGATACTAAGGGTAGTAAAGCCCATGAAATAGTTGATCCTGCACCGGTATCTAGCCCTCACCTTCTCCGCAAGATTTGGTTCCTCGGGACAGATATCAATGCAGGAACTTTTCTTTTTATGGTGTATGAAACACAAACGTAGGGTCAACTTAGGCTTTTGGATAGCTTCGGGTGTATTGCATGTTTTAAATGGTGGCCGTGGGCCTATCTTTGGTTCGCTTATTTCCCTGTTTGCTGTAAAGATGCGTAAACTTGACTTGGCTGCTAGTAACCTTTCTGAGCCCTTGGCATTCAAGGATTTGGATATCAGAACCTTGGATGTCATGGGCCATTTATGTCTCTCACGTGGTGTGTTGAGCTTTTATCCAGGTTGTGCCCCAGCAGCGGAGAAAGTTTTCGGGACCAAGAATGGTGGCATTTTTTATTATCTAGATCTCTCGGACCCCCATTCCAATGCCATCCCTCGAGCCCCCGAAATCCAAGCAGCCCAGGCAAAAGCAACTCGGCAAGGCAGAACAAATCAAGCACCAACCCAGTCCCCAGTCCCTCTGATTGTCTACGACCCAACCCAGACGAGACTTCTCCAGCTCATTCTGCAGGAACTTCAGGCTTTGACGGCTGAAGTTGCCCGCAACAATTTGCCTCCACAGTAACCCACCCCCGAACATTTTCACCCCTCCAGCCCCCGAAAGGGCCCCCAAAACAATTATGTTTATTTTCTTGTCCTGTACTTAATTTCTTGCACCCCGTATTTTGCTCTCCCCGCATTGAGGACAATGCGCTGCCTAAGTGTGGGGAGGGAATTATTTATGCGTTTGGACTGTATGATTGCATGTTTATTTTCCCGTTTGCTGCATGATTGCATGTTTTTCGGATTTTATTTTAGCCATGCTAGGAAAAACTACAGTTTTCAAACCCTCACTTATGGCATACGTCTTTCAACTTTTTGATGCATAGAAAAAGCATGGCATCCATCACAAACTACGCCTGAGCATGCATTTTTAGGCCTGCTAGCCCTTATATCCATGTCTAGGCCACAGCACCAGTAGTCACCATTGATCCCGTGAGCATATTTGAGCTTCATGCCCATTATTTTTGAGTGAAAATGCTTAGCTAGGCACGGTCTAGGTTTGCATAATATCCCTGGGTATAGTCACTGTTAGGACATGGGAAAGCTTTGACATGACGGAAAGCTTCGCATCAATGTCTCTTTCTTTCTTTTCTCCCTCTCTCTCTTTTATTATCTAGCCCCCAACATTCCCCCTCTTTTCATGTTCTTTCCTAACCATTCGTCTTTCCTTGATCTTTTTCCTTGGCAGGTGAGGTAGCAATTATTGAGGGCAACGTCGAGGGCTAGGCACCTAAGACAAGTTCAAGGTATAGGGAAGCAGATGAAAGCAAAAGACTTCAGAGCAAAAAGCAGAGATCTAGGGTAAAGAAAAAAACAAAAGCTCAAAAGAGTTTCGAGCCCTAGATCGTTCAAGCAATTCGAGCCCCAGAAACGTTCAAGTGTGGGGAAACGAAAAAGAAGCCACCATCGATGCTGGAAGCAGATCAAGGGCAAGCGCCGAACGAAAAATCAAAAGTTTCATGCCCCGGCAGAATCAAGGTTTTGTAACTGGATTCGTGCCCTTCCTTCTAAAAAAATAACATTCAAATTTCAAATAAAAGGAGAGGGGCATTAATCAAGCAAAAAGAGTATCCGCATCCGAGGCCTCAACAAGAACGTTTTTCTGCCCTTGAAAGAAGACCTCTGTCTAGCCCCCGAAACATCCCGTGCCCTCGATGAAAGCTGTCTTGCCACTTTGCCTTTTTCCTAAGCCAAGGAATCCATCCAGGTTATATCTGGTCCTTTCTTTTCTTTCCTTCTTTTCTCTCCTCATTTCTCTTCTGTTCATCTCCTACTTCTCTCTTCCACATTTCTAGCTCCTTCAATCCCTTTTCTTTCTTTTTGCTGATGCGTTGCTTTTCCGATCGTTGATTGCCCATGCATGTGCTCTACAGTACTCGGATTGCCGTGCAAACTATGCTTGTGTTGTGTTATTTGCATTCATGAGTGATAGCCTAAACACTTGTTTTATTCTGAGGATGAATGCAAATACATATCTTTGTGAGGACTGCTGGTGATTGGGCTGGATATGGGAAAGTCTGGTCGGTAGGATCGTTATCCTATCATCCGGATGCAGGTGCTTTTCTAGGTCTGGGTTTGTTCTGATCGGATGTAGCTTGTAGGACGGCGTGTCGATTCTATGTTTTGGGAGTTGATTGTGTATGTTTATGAATGAGGTGGTTTTCCAATTTTGTTTATGCTCGAGGGCGAGCATAGGGGAAGTGTGGGGATGTTTGATAGCATGTTCCATACTCTCTGTTTTACCCTCCTTTCTAGCCCTTTCGGGGGCTCGATGTTACTATTTGACCTTCATTTCAGTTTTATTTGCAGATTAGCATCAAAGGAGGGAAAAGGCCGAAAAGAAGCGATTCGAGAGCATTTCTGTGGATCTCCAGTTTCGAGGCCTAGAAGTCCGAGCGATGTCAAGACCTCGGCGCGAACCAGACCAGTGCGCAGTCGCAAGGCCTCGACAGCTCTGAGCCTTCTTCTGGAGAAAGCATCTTCAAAGATCCGCACGGATTCCCAGGCGGTTCCAGAAGACAGCAGGCGTGTCAGGAATCTCAGAATATTCCTTTTGCAAGGACGTGTGCTGTCATCTCCTCATTGCCCTTAGTTGTTTTGTCTCCTAGCTAGCATTAGGCTATATAAGCATAGTTCTAGAGTTTTTGTTAGGACGGTTGTCCAAGGATTTTTACACACATTAGTTTCAGCATTTTATTTTCTGGGGATCAGCTCCTCCTTTTAGTGAAGAACAGCCTTGTCTTTTCGTTCCTCTTCAATTATTAAATAATCTATCGGTTCCTTCTAATCCTTTCCTTTCCTTACTCCCCTTATTTATTTGTTGTATGATCTCATTTATTTACTGTTTATATTATAGTATGAGTAGCTAAATACCCCTTTCTTGGTGAAGGGTGTTTCTAAGGGTTGTAGGGTGCGGCTAAGAGGTCTAATGCATGCTTAATATATTCTCTTGGAGTACATGACTGTTTACCGATTTAATGCCATGCTTGTCTAGAAATGTTAAGAGATTGATCAACTGTTAGTATTTCTGCATGAGTAACGTCATATTCCAGGGTTATACCTGACGCGAAGCCCTGGAGTTTGAGCAGACACCTAGGGGAGGCAGCGCGAGAGGCCTCACCTAGGGGTAAACAGGAATCTAGGGAGTGATACGGGTCTGACAAGCCGAGTTGTCGCGCCCTAGATCTGTCTTACCTCCCCTTCATGGGCGTTCTGAATTTAGCCTCCTTACTTCGAGCCCATGACAGGCCGGACGGTCAAGGTTGCCTTTTGATGACAAGAAAGGTAGCTGGAGGACAGCTGAACGTCAAGGTCACCTCATATGTGGAAACGGGGGGTGACTTTTATCTAAGAAGGTAAGCAGGGGATGCGGTGTGGAAACGCGGTCCCTATAGCAGGTCTGCACATGAGTCTGGAATACCTCTGCACCAATGACTAGCCGACCTAGAAAACAACCCAAAGGAGCACCTTTCCCTAAGATCTCATCCCATCTGATTTATATTTCTCCTTTTACTTTTCCTGCGCTTGATTTTCCCTTCACTGGATCTGTTTACATTTCATGCCCTGGATTACATTTTACTTTTGTGCCCTAGATAAGTACTTTACAATTCTGTTTTGTTAGCTCCCATACTCTGCGTTGATTAATTTATTAATCAACATAAACCCCCCCCCCCCCAGTGTTGTTACTTTGGTTAGATTTGTGCTTATTACCTTGTCATACATTCTCATTAGCAAATTATTCCTTCAATCTCTGTGGTTCGACCCTGTCTTACTCTGTACACATTAATTTGTGCATCTAGGCACTAGGAAAATATTAGTATATTTGAGTGACGATCAGCGGGTGCGGCCGTGTGTCCTGGTGCGGGCGCGATCGAGTGATGTTGTGATGCTGCGGCTGAGTGTCGAGGTGCGGGTAAGGGCTTGCTACCCGGTTCGTGCGCGGCTTTGGTGCGGTGCTTTGCCGAAGCCTTAGCGATAGGCTTTGGCGAGGCCCTTGCGATAGGCGTGCGCGAGGCCCTTGCGATAGGTGCGGACTCGGACTCGGGCGTGAGGCTGCGAGTCGAGTTGCTGGTGTGGCCCTTGGGCTCGGACTCGAACTCATGCATGAGGCTGCGAGTCGAGTCGTTGGCATGGACGCATAGGCTCCATTGGGTCTCGGCTTTCATGCGGCCTTCCTCGGTCCTAAGTGCTCGAATGAGAAGGCTGAACATGTCTCGGCCCCTCAAGGCATGGCTATGCGGGGCTTTGGATGGGCCTTGAGCTTGGGTTGTATCATCCTCTCCCCCTTCGCAAGGATTCGTCCTCGAATCCTCACTGTCGCTCTCTTCTAGCTCGTCATCTTCATCACCTTCAAAGAAGGGAGAAAGATCATTAATATTAAAAGAAGGATTAGTATTGCCGTATGAAGAGGGAATATCAAAGACATATGCGTTATCATTAATTTTCTCAAGGATGAGAAATGGGTCATCTCCTCATTGGCTTAGCTTGCCCGCTGGGCGCTCCTTGGTCAAATGAACCCAAACCAACTCGCCTACTTCAAAAGAGCGAAGGCGGCGCCCGGAGTCGCGTTTCTTGATCAACTTGGCATTGATGGCCTCAATGCGGTCCTTAGCTACCCAATGCATCTCACTCACCTTGGCTGCCTTTTCTTCTCCATCTAGGCTAGCACATGTAGACAAAGGAAGAGGTAGCAAGTCTATGGGGGTGAGTGGGTTAAACCCATAGACGAGCTCAAAAGGAGAATAGCGAGTAGAAGAGTGCATGGTTCGGTTATAAGCAAATTCTATGAATGGAATGCACTCTTCCCATGACTTGGGGTTTTGTTTGATCATAATACGCAACATGGTTCTAAGGGTCCTATTGACCACCTCGGTTTGCCCATCCGTTTGGGGATGGTACGAGGTAGAGAAAAGCAATTTTGTCGCTAACTTAGCCCATAACACCCTCCAAAAGTGCGCTAAGAATTTACTATCCCTATCACTCACGATTGTCCGAGGCATGCCATGGAGCCTAACCACATCACGAAAGAACAAGGCGGCAATGTGAGAAGCATCATTAGTGGATTGGCATGGAATAAAATGGACCATTTTAGAAAAGCGATCAACAACAACAAAGAGTGAGTCTTTTCCATGTTTAGTGCGCGGAAGCCCCAAAACAAAGTCCATTGATATATCATGTCATGGATGTGATGCAACAGGAAGTGGCATGTAGCGCCCATGATTAATGCTCCTAGTTTTGGCCTTTTTACATGCAAGACAAGCACCCACTACCCAAGATACCATTTTCTTCATTTTCGGCCAATAAAAGTGTTCCTTAAGTGTGCTTAGGGTTTTATCAATCCCGAAATGCCCCATTAAACCCCCCCATGTGCCTCTCTTACTAGAATCTCTCGGGTGCTACACACCGGCATGCACAATTTCCCTTTGCGATAAAGAAACCCCTCATGCAAAGCAAATTCATAACAACCTCCATTGGAGCAAGCAAGGAACACATCTTTAAATTCCACATCATTGGCATAGAGAGAAGTAATGTGCAAGAAGCCTAACATGCGGGATTGTAAAGAGGTGAGAAGGGTATACCTTCGGGACAACGCGTTCGCGACCACGTTATCCTTACCCTTGAGATACTTGATGTGGTAGGGAAACCTCTCAATGAACTCAAGCCATGCGGCGTGTCTCTTGTTGAGCTTCCCTTGCCCTTTGAGATACTTAAGGCTAAGGTGGTCCGTGTGGACCACAAACTCCCTCGGAGTCAAGTAGTGCTCCCAAACTTCCAAGGCTCTCACTAGCGCATATAGCTCCTTGTCATATGTGCAATAGTTGAGTTGCGCCGCCTTGAGCTTCTCACTAAAGAAAGCCACGGGTCTCTTGTCTTGCTTCAAAACGGCTCCGATTCCTATCCCACTAGCGTCGCATTCGACCTCAAAGGTCTTCTCAAAGTCCGGGAGAATGAGGGCCGGGCTTAAGGTGAGCCTTTCCTTGAGCGTGACGAATGCGAGCTCTTGTTCCCTTCCCCAGATAAAAGGAACGTCCTTTTTAGTGAGCTCAGTCAATGGGGCCGCGATTGAGGAGAAATCCTTTACAAACCGGCGGTAGAATCCGGCAAGACCATGGAAAGACCGAACCTCCCCTACGGTGGTGGGCGTGGGCCACTCGGCAATGGCCTTGACCTTCTCTTGATCCACCTTGAGCCCCTCGGAACCTACAACAAACCGAGAAAGTGGACCTCTCCCAAGCAAAACTCACACTTGGAGAGCTTGGCATACAACTTATGCATCCGAAGGGTTAGAAACACTTGGTGCAAGTGGCCCAAATGGGTTTGTGGAGACGTGCTATATACTAGGATATCATCAAAGTAAACTACCACAAAATGACCTATGAAAGGCCTTAAAACATGGTTCATGAGTCGCATAAACGTGCTAGGTGTATTGGTAAGACCGAAAGGCATAACAAGCCACTCATATAGTCCGAACTTAGTTTTAAAAGTCATTTTCCATTGGTCCCCTTCATTCATTTGTATTTGGTGATAACCACTTACTAGATCAATTTTAGAAAACATCTTAGCTTTGCACAATTCATCTAGCATGTCATCTAAACGAGGGATTGGGTAGGAGTATTTCACAGTTACCTTGTTGATGGCGCGGCAATCCATGCACATCCTCCATGTGTCGTTCTTCTTAGGCACAAGGATCACCGGTACCGCGCAAGGGGAAAGGCTTTCCCTTATGAAGCCCTTGGCCAACAAGCCCTCCACTTGAGTTTGCAACTCTTGGGTCTCTTTCGGATTACACCTATAAGCCGGCCTATTGGGTAGAGCGGATCCGGGCAAGAAGTCGATCTTATGCTCTATGCCCCTTGTGGGAGGTAGGCCTTCGGGAATTTCCTTCGAGAAGACATCCCCAAATTCTTGCAAAAGAGGGGAAAGCATACTAGATAAAGGAGGGTTAGCATTAGTAGCATTCAAAGAAAGGAATTTAAATCGAACTAAAATGCAAGGCTTGCGCATGATAAGTGCATGCCGAATGTCCCTTCCCTTGGCCATGTAACTCCCTTTTCTCTCCACTCTCGCCTCTTTAGAGACCTCACTAGTTTGCTTATTTTTTTCAAACTTGGTTTTCCCACTCGGCTCACCATTTTTCTCTCCACACATCTTACTTTCTTCTCTCGGCGCATGCTCTCTATTTTCATGCCCGCTATTTTCCCATCGAACCCCACTCCCTTTCTTCTCTCCACTCCACTCACTTCCCTTCTTTCTTTGAATTGCAGCCGAGATCTCATAAGTGGCGCATTCCTTTTCCAACTTAAGTTGGTCCTCATATACTTGGCTCGGCGGGAGCGGTGGAATTAGAAACTTGCGGCCCTCATGCTCCAACTTATACGTATTCCGATAGCCATCATGGACAGCCCTACGGTCGTATTGCCAAGGCCGCCCTAGGAGCAAGTGGCTTGCGTGCATTGGGGCTACATCGCAAAGGCGTTGGTCCTTGTAGCCACCGATGTTAAAGGAAATGAGGACTTACTTTTGCACCTTCACCGTGTTCCCATCATTGAACCAATTTAACACGTACGGGTGAGGATGCTTGGTGGTGGTGAGGCCAAGCGAGTGCACTAAGAGGGCATTTGCCACATCGGCGCAACTTCCATTGTCCACTATGATGGACATGACCATCCCATTGGCCGTGCCCTTTGTGTGGAACAAATTCTCTCGTTGGGCAATGGAAGCATCATCTTCTCTTCCCTTTAGGCTCAAACTCCTTCGCACTACTAAACATTGGGGCACCTCTACTTGATCAAACTCATCACTATCCTTACTAGAGTACTCGTCATTTCCTCAATACTCCTTCAGTCGTACCTCTTCTTCCACCTCTTCTTCACTCACTATCTCACCGCTTTCCCTCATTACTATGATAGTTTGGTTTGGACACTCGGCCCTCATGTGGCCCTTCCCTCCACACTTGAAACACGCAATGTCTCTAGTGGGGGTCCTCGTTGGTGGGTTAGGTGTGTGTGAAGTTGGTGTCGATTTTGGGGCTACGGTGTTTGGTTGAGTGTATGGCTTAGGTGTATAGGCTCGGTTGGTGTTTAGGGTGGTCACGGGTGCTTTGGTGGGGTTTTTTCATGGCTTCTTGAAGGTGTTAGAAGGGGTAGAAGTCATAGTAGACGAGTGAGGGTTCTTCGGTTTGTGGCTTACTTGTCGCTCCACTTTGAGGGCTAGATGGAACATCTCATCTAGGGTCAAATAGGTATAGAAGTCTAGTGGGTCGGCAATCTCTTTGTGAAGTCCCGCAAGAAACGGGCCATGGTGGCCTCTACCTCCTCTCGGATGTCCGCCCTCATTAGGCATGTCAACAACTCGTGATAGAACTCACTAACACTCTTGGATCCTTGACTCAAGCGTTGAAGGTGCCGGTGTAAGTCTCGCAAATAGTAAGGAGGTACAAAACGAAGTCTCATCTCAAACAGTAGCTCATCCCAAGTGGCTACGGGTGCTCTCCCCTCAAACCTCCTATTGATCTCAATGCGGTCCCACTAATGGATGGCCATGCCTACAAACTCAACGATGACCAATCTAACTTTCTTCTCCTCGGAGTAGTTGTAGTTAGCGAAAACCCTCTCCATTTGTTTTCCCACTCAAAATAAGCCTCGGGCTCGTCCTTCCCCTCGAATTGAGCTAAGGTCATCTTCGGGTTGCGTTTGTCATCCAAATGCTCCTCATGGTGCCTATAGGGCCGCTCGTTATACCGGTCCTCATAGTCCTCGTGCCCCGGTGGCTCATGTAGAGGCCCCTCGGGCGCTTGTTGTCTATGCCCTCCCCTAGCCCTCCGTTGGTCATGAAGGGGTGGCTGGCGTGGAGGAGGCCTCTCATAAAATCCCCTTGAGGCCATTCCATGTGGATTGTAGTGGTCGGATCGGTTGTGGGTGTTGCGGGTTAGGTTTTGGGTGGTGTCTAGGTAAGGTCTAGGCTCTCGGATTGGTGTGGGTTCTTGGTAGCATTTAAGTTCACGTTGGGGTGCGACATAGGGTGCGGTGTAAGGGTTGAATCTAGGTGGAGCCGAGTGGTGTAGTTGGGACCTCAGTGCGAGAGGACCTCTTCGGGCCCCTTCCTCCTCACTTGGGCAGCTTCCATCAGCTTCTCCTCTATCATTGGCGTGGAACCCATAGTAGTCCACATCAGTTGGGTTTTTAGGCCGGGTCCTTTGGTGGTAGTGGATGAAAGGTTGTTGTGGGTGTATTTTGCGGGATGGTTGGGGTGTGGGTTCTTTATGGGGGTTTAGTGTCAGGGTGGCTTTGGCCGTGAGATCGGCAAGGGCCTTTAGGATGGTTGCGTTGGTCTCTTCTTGGTAAGCCCACCTTTCGGCCATTTGGGCAGCGAGGTCCACCTTGGGCGGGTTGGCCTGGGTGCCTCCTTCGGGTGCCTTCCCCTCAAGTCTCCCCATGTTGGTAGACTCGGTTGAGCCCCCTTCGGAATGATGGCTACGGGCCATGAGTAAAGTACCTACAAAAGACAAACAAACGCAAGTGTATATATAAAAGGGTTAGTTCTCTCCCTCTCGTGTTTCTTCTCGTGTTTCTCTCTTCCCTCTAATGTCCTCTCCACCTCACGTCACTCTTTCTCCCTCAAAGCCCAACCCTTAGACTACTTGACTCTAAGAAGGCAAATAAAGGCACGGAAGACAAAGAAAACAAGGCACGCAAGGAAATGTGTGGAAAGCCTAGGTGGTGCGCGAAAGTTGTAATGGTGCGCAACAAAAGGCTTAGAGTAGATGTAGTGTGGGAATCAAGAAAGGCAAACCAAGGACACAAAGGAAAGCAAGCACAAACTACTCAAGAAACAATACGGGAATAAACAAGGCCAAACACACAATGTAACAATCTATGATCAACACGTAACAAGGCTCAAGCTCTAAACGCACACCATACACAAGCTTTCGGTTTCTTTTACTATCTCAAGTCCCTTGCCTTGACTTAATTGAATACACTTTTTTTTTTGAATTATTATTTTTTTTTTGAATTTTTTTTTTTTTATTGAGTGCAAGAGAGCTCCAAGATGTTTGATAATCAAATAGCAATTGAAAGACAAGTAGTGTAATTGATAAAAGGTGTGTGCGTATCAAGGGTGATAAGAGCAAGTGTGTGTATCATAGTGTGATAAGGGCTTTAAGTGATAAGAGCAAGTGTGTGTCTCATGTTGTGATAAGAGTTTTAATTGATAAGAGCAAGTGTGGGTATTAATGATTGATAAGGAGGTACGATTATAAATGATTGCTTAGGTGTCCTATTGTGGATTTTAGGGTTAAGAGTCGCCGGCTATATATGCACTAGTGACTCACCTAATGACTCACACATAGGACAAAACGTACCAAGGACACTTGGCTCATCTTTTATGGAGAGTGATTGATTGTTATTCTACTTAGTTTTGTTGCTTCTTTACTTAGCTTTTGAAGCAATAAACATGCTGCTTTGATCCTTTTTCCTTCCTTTTCCAGAATTACACTTGAATGACCCAGGATTAGGAAAAGGAGCAGAAAGGTCAAAGATTAGAGCTCAATCAATCGTGTTGGCTTGGCATTTTTTTCTGCTGATGCATTCCGACTCATCTCAAGGCCCTGAGATGAGTCTGCCGTGACGTTTCCAGATCTGGACAGCACTCACCATGATTATGCGCGCCGCAATTATTTTCTCATGAGTGCGTCTCCTGTCTTCTTGGGCGCCGCTTTTAGTGACACAAAGCTCCTTGGGTTCTGAGAACATTCTTCCCACTCCTAACAAGTTTATAGAAGACAAAAATCAACATTCCTCTTGTGTTTAGGAAGAATATTCTCATGCTTCTTGAAGACCAAATCTGAAGTGGATTGTTAGTGGAAGTTGTCCCACCTTAGAGAGGAGTATCTTGGCACCTAGGAGGACCATTAATTCGGAGGAGAACGGCAGAGGAAGGCATCGGACGAGAGCAAGGAGTTAGAGGAGAAAATCAGCTTTTACCCATTTTTCAGATTTTCCAGCATTTTCCTATTTTCGGTTTTAAACTTCTTGTATGATTTTCATTATGTTTTGTAACTAAAAACCTTCATCTCTGGTAGAGATTTAGAGGTTGACAATTCCAGAAACGTTGTGAGACTTGTTTGATCTTAATTAAAAACGTTTCATATCACTTTTCTTGCTTGTTTTAATGATAGTTTGATTGTATTGTGTTTGAGCTTGATCAACTTGGATTTCGGTACAATTGATTACAGTAGAATCCCTGTAGTGCCGCGTTTCTGCGCTATAGAGAACCCGAGTAGACAACTAGCGATAGGATAATTAAACCTTCTCTAAAGCTAGAAGAAGAAAAGGGTGAGTCTTGAAGATTTTTGGGCTGCAGTAGCGTCCATCTCAAGGTCTTGAGAAGGGCATTCCTAAACATATCAATGAACCAGCAATCCTTGATTGTTAGGGGAGTTAGGGTCACGAAAGGAGCTTCTCCTTGAGTGACTTGAGTAGGAGGAGGCTTGGAGATCGCCCCTGGATGTATCTCTATAACTTCTCTATGAATTGGTTTTGAAAATCTTTTGTCAATGATCAACATCTTGGAATTGTCACTTCGTTAATATCTCTACCGGGGATGTCTTTCTCCTACTGATTTCAATCTCATTTCAACCATATTTCTGTATGCAACTTTCGTTTAAATCATTTACATTTCTGTTTCCACGAATTTACAACCCAAAACTTGGTTTTTCTACTTGGTCATTTATAAAAGAAACAACGAATCAGTCGAGTTTGTCTCTGTGGGATCGATCCTCTCACCACTATCTGCATTTATTTGTAGCATAGAACTGAGTTGTATTTATACTTTTATGCAGGGCATGCGACACGCCCGTCATAAAATTGGCGCCGTTGCCGGGGACAACGTGTACTAATTTTTTGTTTTCTTGTTCATGACCAGGTCGTCAAACTCGAAACCACTACCTTTCATTCCAGAAATTACCAGAACAGAAACTACACTCAGACTTTCGAAGAGGAAGTTTTCCGAACTTTCTTCATCAGGTTCAAATTCAGAATCCGAAGCTGATCCATCTCAGGACCCTGAGATAGACCAACCTGCGGAACCAGAAATGGCAGATCCAGCAGAACCTACCTTAAGAGAGCTCAACCAAGGAGCAGAGCAGGAGTCTTTCCTGTGTATCAACTACCGTCCAGTGCCACAAGACTGGGCCGTGAAATCCAATGTAATGCACAACCTCAGCAAGTTCAGAGGTCATGCATCCGAAAATCCCTACAAGCACCTACAAAAATTCCAATTTGAATGTGATGCTTTGAAACCAACTGGTGTCACTCTTGAGAGAGCTAAATTGAGAGCCTTTCCATGGTCTTTAGAAGACTCGGCAAAGAACTGGTTTTTCAGCCTTCCACACAACTCTATCAACTCTTGGGCTGATATGGCTGCCACTTTTCTCAAGAAGTACTGGTCAGCTACCAAAGCAGGAGCTGCAAGGAAGAATCTCGTTGCTGTCCAGCAACGAGGAGATGAATCTTTTGGTGAATACCATCAGAGGTTTAAAGACCTCCAAGAAGTATGCCCAACACATGGTGTACCTGAACAATCTTTGATACAATATTTCTATGATGGCATGTGCATTAAGGACAAAGAGAAGCTAGATTCAGCTGCTGGTGGAGCCTTGTTGGACTTAACACCAAGTCGAGCAAGAGCTCTTATTCAGACTTTAGCGGATAACTGTCAGCAAAATGGAGCCTATGATCGTTCCACTACTGCTCATAATTTAAATGTGGCTGCTCTTGAGAAACACATGGAGGAAGTGTCTAGCTTTCTGAAAAATTTCCCAGCCACGATTGCACAATTACAGCAAATTCCGCCACAGCAAGTAACACCTTGTGGAGTTTGTTGCCAAATCGGTCACATGACCCATGATTGTCCACTTATAGCTGAACCAGTAGAGCAAGCTAATGCAGCCATGCCTCACCAAGGCAATTCATACAACAACAGCAACAATCAAGGCTGGAAGAACTACCCTCACTATGGGTGGGGACCAAATCAGCAGCAACCTCCATTTGAATGGAGAAATTTCAAGTCCAGACCTCAACACAATCAACAAAATCAGCAAAACATCCCAACAAATCAGCCCCCAACTCAGCCCTAACTTCCACAGTTACCAGCACCTCAACAACCATTACAACTTACTGCACCACCTCCACCACCACTTGAAGATACACTTAAACAAATCCTACAACCATTCATCCAAACTACCCAGGGAGCTATAGCTGATCTACAAAAACAGATGGCACAGCTCACCATGAGCCAGCAAAACAATTCAGGCCAGCTACCCTCAAACACAGTAGACAATCCCAAGCACCTCAATGCCATAACTTTGAGAAGTGGCAGAGACTTACCACCCAGAACAGGTCCATCTCATGACCCTGAGATGAGCCGACCAGGACCGCAACCAGAAGCTGAAGCTGAAATCACTCTTGAATCAGAAGTTCAAATACCAACTCCTACTCCGGCAAAAGAGACTCCAGTAGCCCAGGAAAAATTCCCAGAAGTCCAGGACATCCCTCCTCCATTTCCCGAAAGGTCCTTGAAAGCCCAAAAGGAAAAAGATGAGAAGAAAATACTTGAAGTTTTCCGGAAAGTTGCTATTAACGTGCCTTTGTTAGACATGATTTCGCAGGTACCCAAGTACGCTAAGTTCCTGAAGGAGCTCTGCTCCAACAAGAAGAAACTAGCTGGAATCGAACGGGTGAATTTCAGTGAGCACGTAGCTGCCATGCTTCCTACAAAATGCAAGGATCAAGGAACTTTCGCAATACCTTGTCAGATTGGCAGCAAATAGATCGACAAAGCTTTGTGTGATCTGGGAGCAGGTATAAACGTAATGTCCCTTTCTATTTTTGAGACTCTGAACATAGGAAACCTCACGGAAACAAGAGTAGTCATTCAACTTGCCGATAGATCAATCATCTACCCCGTGGGTGTAGTTGAGGACGTTTTGGTGCAGGTAAATGATTTTGTTTTCCCTGTTGATTTTTATGTGGTAGATATGCAGAGTGAGGATGTATCTAAAACTACTGATGTAATATTAGGGAGACCATTTTTAAGAACAGCTCGTGCCAAAATTGATGTTTATAATGGTTGTCTAACACTTGAGTTTGGAGAGGAAACAATTAAGTTTAATATGTATGATGCTATGAAATACCCAAATGACATACACTCTGTTAATTTCTTAGATATTATTGACCCTTTTGTTGATAATGTTTCTGAAATTAAAAATTCAGACCCTCTTGAATATGTCATTAAGAATGGATTGTATAGGGACGAAACGAAGGAGTTGGAAAGTAATTACACTATCGGCCCAGAAATTCAAAGCATTGTCGAGGAATTGGGAAAACACCAAGCATGTGCAGGTATGGAACAAACCTTTGACACTCCAGAATCAGTCATTAAACTCCAGCCATCAATTTTGCAGGCACCAGACTTGGAACTTAAAAAGCTACCAGACCACCTGAAGTACTCATTTCTAGGCCCTGAGATGAGCCTTCCCGTGATCATATCTAACAGCTTGGCAAAATCAGAAGAGGAGAGACTTTTGGAGGTATTGAAGAAATTCAAAGGAGCAATAGGCTGGACCATTGCTGACATTAAAGGGATATCACCTACGATCTGCACTCACAAAATCCACCTAGAACCCGACAGCAAGACCACAAGACAGCCACAAAGGAGACTTCACCCTCCGATGATGGAAGTAGTAAAAAAGGAGATTTTAAAACTTCTTGCTGCTGGTGTCATTTATCCTATTTCTGACAGTTCTTGGGTGAGTCCAGTGCAGGTTGTGCCCAAGAAATCAGGCATCACAGTGGTGACAAACGAAGAAGGCCAATCCGTGCCCACTAGAGAGCAAAATAGTTGGAGAGTTTGCATCGACTATAGGAAGCTGAACAACGCCACGAGAAAGGATCATTTTCCTCTCTCATTCATCGATCAAATGCTTGAGAGATTGGCAGGTAAATCACACTACTGTTGCCTTGATGGATTTTCAGGATTCCATCAAATACCCGTGGCCATTGAAGATCAAGAAAAGACCACATTCACCTGCCCGTTTGGCACGTTTGCCTACAAAAGAATGCCTTTTGGGTTGTGTAATGCACCTGCTACCTTTCAAAGGTGCATGGTAAGTATTTTTTCAGATTTTGTAGAGAAAGGAATGGAAGTTTTCATGGATGATTTTACTGTTTATGGAGACTCCTTTGATCAATGCTTGGAAAATTTGAAAAAAATCTTGCGTAGGTGTATTGAAACTGATTTGGTTCTTAATTATGAGAAATGCCATTTTATGGTAAATCAAGGATTAATTTTAGGACATATTATTTCCCAAAAAGGACTGGAAGTAGACAAAGCTAAGATTGATGTCATTGAATCGTTGCCTTACCCATCTTGCGTGCGAGATGTGCGTTCATTTCTAGGCCTTGCAGGTTTTTATAGGCATTTTATTAAAGACTTTTTGAAGATTGCGGAGCCTATGTGCAGGCTGCTCCAAAAGGACATCAAATTCGACTTCAATGATGATTGCAAGAAGGCGTTTGAGGCCTTGAAACAAAAGCTGATTACTGCACCAGTAATACAACCTCCAGATTGGACCAGACCGTTTGAAATTATGTGCGACGCGAGTAATGCAGCTGTTGGAGCTGTCCTTGGGCAGAAAATTGACAAGGATCCACATGTGATTTATTATGCTTCAAGAATGCTTGATGATGCTCAGAGAAACTATACCACCACAGAAAAAGAACTATTTGCTATTGTTTTTGCATTAGATAAATTTCGTTCTTATCTTCTTGGAACTAAAGTGATTATTTACTCTGATCATGCAGCCTTGAAGTACCTTTTGGCCAAGAAGGATGCTAAACCAAGGCTGATCAGGTGGATTCTTCTTTTGCAAGAATTCGACCTTGAAATTAAGGATAAGAAGGGAAAAGAAAACCTCGTAGCTGATCACTTGAGCAGAATACTTGTGGATTCCAAAGCAGACCCCGTGAAGGAAAATTTTCCTGATGAGAGCTTATTTCTAGGCCTTGAGATGAGGCCTTGGTATTCTGATATTGCCAACTTCTTGGCAACTGGGAAATTTCATGGCGATTACTCCACAGCTGAGAAGGAAAAGATCAGGAGGGATTCCAGAAGATATATTTGGGACGATCCTTACCTTTGGAACATGGGAAAAGATCAGATCCTCCGAAGGTGCATTCTTGAGAACGAAATTCCATCCGTCCTTAAATTCAGCCACTCTTTCGCTTGTGGAGGACACTTCGGACCCAGGAGAACTGCCTCTAAGGTGCTGGAGTCAGGTTTTTTCTGGCCCACTTTGTTCAAGGATGCCTACTATTTTTGCAAGACTTGCGAAAATTGCCAAAAAACTGGCAATATCACATCAAAGCATCAGTTGCCTCTCACACCTATTTTAGTGTGTGAAATCTTTGATGTGTGGGGATTAGACTTCATGGGACCATTCCCTAACTCAGATGGGAACTTCTACATTATCTTGGCAGTGGATTACTTGTCAAAATGGGTGGAAGCCAAAGCCACAAGGGCTGATGATGCGAAAACAGTGGTGAAATTCCTTAAAACTCAGATTTTGAGTAGATTTGGAATTCCAAGAGCTATAATCAGTGATAGAGGCACACATTTTTACAACCGAGTGGTAGCATCTCTCTTTTCCAAGTACAATATCACTCACCGTGTGTCCACAGCATACCATCCTCAAACAAATGGATTAGCGGAACTATCAAATCGAGAGATTAAATCCATTTTGGCCAAGACTGTCGGGCCAGAGAGAAAAGATTGGAGCCAAAGGCTTGATGACGCCTTGTGGGCTTACAGAACAGCATATAAAACTCCTATCGGGACCACACCTTACAAGTTGGTTTATGGTAAAACTTGCCATTTACCCGTTGGAGTTCAACACAAAGCTTTTTGGGCAATCAAGCAATGTAATATGAACCTTACTGCTGCTGGAACTCAAAGGAGATTGCAAATGCAGGAGCTTGAAGAGTTGAGGAACGAAGCGTATGAGAACTCAGCCATCATCAAGGCCAAGGCGAAAATGTACCATGACAGGCACATTCATCCCAGGACCTTGAGGGTTGGGCAGAAAGTACTCCTCTTTAGCTCGAGATTTCACACCATGGCAGGTAAACTTAGAACTCGTTGGACTGGTCCATACGTTATTACTAATGTTTACCCCCATAGTGCAGTAGATATACAGAGTTTGCAGACAGGCAAAGTGTTCAAGGTCAATGGGCAGCGCCTAAAGCCCTTTTATGAAGGATTTCAAGAACAAAATGTGGAGAGCACCACACTGGAAGTTCCTAATGATACAGCATGAACAATGTCATAGTCCTGTCCAAGACTTTAAAAGGGGACAGATTTTGGAAGGCAATCAGTACCCTCCGGCATGCATATCATTTAACTCCAGTCAAGGCCAGTTCAATTCAGCTGTGTCTAGTTCATCTCAAGGCCCTGAGATGAGCCAGACTCGCTGCAAGAAGAAAGCACTGTCATTCAAGGCCCTGAAAAATCACTTTCCATGTCATCATGTCCACCTGGATAAAACTCCCGTTAAACTCACTTTTGCCACTACCTCTTCAGTTTCCCTCCACGATCATAATATCACCCTCTACCAAAAAGCTACACTCACTCTCCTCGTCTACCACATTCTCTCCATCTCTCTCACTTTAAATCACCCTCTCTCCAAAAACCTAACCGCCACCATGCCACTCAAGAAATCCCAAGCTCGCCGTGGAACTAGCAGGAACACCCCTCCAACTGATTCGGATTCGGACTCAGTCGAATCTCCACCCCAGCCGCTTGCCCTCACCGTGGTCACCGCTCCTTCGCCACCACCGAGCCCGCTGGTCACCATCTTCCCAGACAAGCCTGTCACCTCCACCCAGCCGAAGGTAGCAACGCAACCAGCTCCCACGACCATGCCAGACCCATATAAGGCAGAGACAGCTTCAAATCCGCCGTCCCCGATTCCCACGAACGACCCAGCTATTACCACCACCACTCCGACAGCCGCCTAGACACCCACCGTAACTGGCGGTTCCAAATCCAAAACTCCACCTTCAGCCCAGCAACCCACAAAAATACCTTCACCCACCTTCGTTCCCAGACCAAAAAAGGGACCAGTTGTTCTTCCCAGATCAGAATCGCCCTCCGCGCAGCAAATGGAATCCACTCACTCCGATTCCGGCGACTCTGACACGGCCAGCGACCCTACCTTTACCTCCAAACCGCAGGACATCACCATTGAGTCCAGCTCCGGCACTGAAGAGAGACCTCTCAAGGTCTTCATGCGTAAAACCAAGCATCCCCAGCCCAAAATCGATGATAGAACTGAGCGCAGCTTGAAGCGCAAAGGGATCCCAGTCCCTTCGATCCAGACAGCAGCGAACATTATCCAGGCTAAGAAGGTAGCCGGAAAGCCTAAAGCCACCCATGCTGCAAAGTCCCTCAAGAGGAAGGGCATTGAAATTAGAGAACCTCAACCCGTTCCTCAGAGCAACAAAGTTCAGACATCTCAGGGCCATGACAAGAACAAAGGAAAGGGGAAAGTTTTTGAAACCCCTGTTGACCCTGCCTCTGAAGGCAGTGATGATGAGGAGCAGCAAGTTCCTGAAGCTGCGGCCCCTGATGATGAGGAGAGAGCGCCTGACTCTACTCCAGAGGTGCCCAGGCCAAAACGTACAAAAACAGTGGCCAAAAAGGCAGCCAAAACTCCATCTTCCATAGCGATTGCTATGCCTTCCCCTGCACCAGTTGAGAAGCATGGCAGTACAAGGAGCTCCAAACGATCCAGAACCAGCAATAAAAAAAGGCAAGTTATCCCTGACCTAGAATTCCTTAATGGTTGGTTACAATTTGATTCATTTGATCAAGAAGAAAAATTGCACCTAAAATATAAATCAACTGTTCCATATTATGCTAAATTAGATTTCGAACTCCTTGATACTTGGGGGATTGAGTCTAGATTGCGTCAGTATGTTAGGAATGTGGGTTGGGAACCTCTGTTTTTCCTTGAACATCCAGCGTACCTAGAACTTTGTCTTGAATTCCATACCACTTTTTGGTATCGATCAGCTAGAGATAGAGAAACAGATGGGTTGAGACTTGCTAGGCCTAATGACATTAACTTCAGATTATGTGGAAAATCCTGCCGCTATTCCTTGAATGAATTTAATGTTGCTTTAGGCTTTGTAAAAGAAAATGAACTGAATGCTGTTTGGTATGCTAATGCTTTGAGCGATTATCCTGATGACTTTGACACACAATCTGCATATCAACAACTGACTGGAAAACCAACACTAAAATTTGATGACAAAAAGGCTAAGGCACACCAGATTTTAGACCCTGCCCTTAGGATTTTGCATAGAGTCCTTTCCACTAATTTCGCTGGGAAAGATCACATTGCTGGTGTTCTTTCCAAGCAAGAGCTTTTCATTTTGTGGGGCATGGTCAACAAAAAGCCCATCAATTTAGGTTATTGGATTGCTGCTCAGTTGCATTATTATAGGGAAAAGGATAAGCTTATCATGGGATCGCTCATTACTCATCTTGCTTTGAATATATGCAATCTGGATCTTCAAACTGCAAAATTATTTAATTGTGCCTCCTTGAAAATTATGAATATAATGGCACTTGATCAGATGGGCTTTGTCCATCTAGACCAGAATCGGTTTGTGTGTTACAATACAGGGTTCACTCCAGCTTCAGACCACATCTTCGGGGCCAAGCACCAGGGTGATTTCAAGCTCAGAAAGATAGATCGAGAAGATGATATTTCTGCCCCTGCTCCCGAAAACAATCCTGATGCTGCCGGGCCATCTCTAGGCCCTGAGACGAACCACCCGATCCTTCAGACCGCTGCCGCAGCCAGTTCCCCTTCATCAAATTCTCAGATAGTTGTCCTCCTGCGGAATCAGAACTCTCTCCTCCGCCAATTGATGCTTCAGCAGAATACCAGCAACCGAACCCAGGAATCCATCCTGGAAGTTTTGAGGCGTGCTTTCCCGCCACCAGCCCCTCCCCAACCTTGAATTGCCCCGGTTTTGTCTTCTTCTTTTCCTTTCTTTCAGTTTTTTTTGTTTTTGTTTGTTTTGTTTGTTTTGTTTGTTTTGTTTGTTTGTTCGTTTTTTGTGTGTTATTCCTTTCACATTGAGGACAATGTGTTCTTCAAATGTGGGGGAGAGACACTTTAGTGTTTGTTTGTGTTTTTATTGTTCTTTTGCATGTTTGTTTTTAATTTTTGTTGCATGTGTTTTTCTGTTAATTGTTTTTCTGTACCTTCTTTTCCTTCTTCTTTGCATGTTTATTTCCTTTATTATTGCATGCGCCTTTGCTTGTTTTTGTTTTTATTTTTGCATGAGTCTGTTGTTCTTTGTGTTGTGTTTCAGCCCCCTTTGAATAAAATTGAAACCTCTGATCTGATCCTCATGTGAACACTTGATTAATCAGCTCCATCTTGCAATTCTAGATACTTCAGGCATTACAACTTGTGCATTTGTTTGCATAGATGTATGATTAGTTTTGCTGATTCTAGGAAATGATTTGCTAGAGCTGATCTGTCTTACTCATCTCAAGATCATGGGATAAGGATCCTATCCTCCTACTGCTGCTAAGTCCTTTATTTTTTTGTTTGCTTGCGTACCTTTAATTTTCTTTGTGTGGATTTCTCATCATGCCCTCTGGATTGCACGGTGTTGGTGGTTCGGCACCATCACCCCATCATGGAAAAACTTCCAGCCGGTAGTGTGCTAACCCCCTCTTATGGGGCCGATCATAGCATCTTTGGTGAGAAAACAAGGTCTGCATGCGTGTGTGTTTGTGAAAAAAAAAAAAAAAAAGAGAAAAAAAAAAAGAGAAACAAAAGGGTTTGTGGATGGAGGATGTTGAGAAAAGAAAGAAAAGAAGCAATGAGAAGATTGCGGAAAGAAGGTTGAGAAAAAGAAAAAAAAAGTAGAAAAAAAAAAGAAAAAAAAAAGAAGAAAAAGAAGGAAGAAAAGAAAAAGAAAAAATAGAATAAAAGAAGCCTTTGGCTCACTTTGTGTTTCAATTTCTGTTCTTTAATTATTGTTTGTGCTTTTAAATAATTTTGCGTGAGTGTCCAGCAGCAGTGATTGGATTTTGAGTCTAAGGAAGAGAAGACATAGGCCCTAGGATTTTATTTCCTTGTGATCAGCATGCTATTATACCTCTGTTCGAATATGTGCACAATTGTGGTGTTTGGAGTATTTAGCATTGCTTGATTGAGCTGATTTTTGAAGTGTTTGTGTGAAGATCAGTCCAGGGGTTGATGTTTTGTTCTAAGGGTGCTGTTTCTGTGTTGTGTCTGTGTTGTCTTCGTGTTTTTCTTTGTGTTTTGAGTCTGTTTGTGCGCTTGGGGGCAAGCGTAGTTCAAATGTGGGGGGATTTGATTGATTGTTATTCCACTTAGTTTTGTTGCTTCTTTACTTAGCTTTTGAAGCAATAAACATGCTGCTTTGATCCTTTTTCCTTCCTTTTCCAGAATTACACTTGAATGACCCAGGATTAGGAAAAGGAGCAGAAAGGTCAAAGATTAGAGCTCAATCAATCGTGTTGGCTTGGCATTTTTTTCTGCTGATGCATTCCGACTCATCTCAAGGCCCTGAGATGAGTCTGCCATGACGTTTCCAGATCTGGACAGCACTCACCATGATTATGCGCGCCGCAATTATTTTCTCATGAGTGCGTCTCCTATCTTCTTGGGCGCCGCTTTTAGTGACACAAAGCTCCTTGGGTTCTGAGAACATTCTTCCCACTCCTAACAAGTTTATAGAAGACAAAAATCAACATTCCTCTTGTGTTTAGGAAGAATATTCTCATGCTTCTTGAAGACCAAATCTGAAGTGGATTGTTAGTGGAAGTTGTCCCAACTTAGAGAGGAGTATCTTGGCACCTAGGAGGACCATTAATTCGGAGGAGAACGGCAGAGGAAGGCATCGGACGAGAGCAAGGAGTTAGAGGAGAAAATCAGCTTTTACCCATTTTTCAGATTTTCCAGCATTTTCCTATTTTCGGTTTTAAACTTCTTGTATGATTTTCATTATGTTTTGTAACTAAAAACCTTCATCTCTGGTAGAGATTTAGAGGTTGACAATTCCAGAAACGTTGTGAGACTTGTTTGATCTTAATTAAAAACGTTTCATATCACTTTTCTTGCTTGTTTTAATGATAGTTTGATTGTATTGTGTTTGAGCTTGATCAACTTGGATTTCGGTACAATTGATTACAGTAGAATCCCTGTAGTGCCGCGTTTCTGCGCTATAGAGAACCCGAGTAGACAACTAGCGATAGGATAATTAAACCTTCTCTAAAGCTAGAAGAAGAAAAGGGTGAGTCTTGAAGATTTTTGGGCTGCAGTAGCGTCCATCTCAAGGTCTTGAGAAGGGCCTTCCTAAACATATCAATGAACCAGCAATCCTTGATTGTTAGGGGAGTTAGGGTCACGAAAGGAGCTTCTCCTTGAGTGACTTGAGTAGGAGGAGGCTTGGAGATCGCCCCTGGATGTATCTCTATAACTTCTCTATGAATTGGTTTTGAAAATCTTTTGTCAATGATCAACATCTTGGAATTGTCACTTCGTTAATATCTCTACCGGGGATGTCTTTCTCCTACTGATTTCAATCTCATTTCAACCATATTTCTGTATGCAACTTTCGTTTAAATCATTTACATTTCTGTTTCCACGAATTTACAACCCAAAACTTGGTTTTTCTACTTGGTCATTTATAAAAGAAACAACGAATCAGTCGAGTTTGTCTCTGTGGGATCGATCCTCTCACCACTATCTGCATTTATTTGTAGCATAGAACTGAGTTGTATTTATACTTTTATGCAGGGCATGCGACACGCCCGTCAGAGAGCTACCAACACGCATGAACACCAAATTGTTTTGTGACTAAAGAGATGAAGAAATGTGATTTTAATTCAGCACAAACACAACATAAACGGATCAAGGTGTTTTAAACGGATCAATCACTCACAAAACTCAAGAACATGAAAAATGACCCAAATGGTCCAAAATGACCGAAATGACAAGGGGGTGATTTTCAACCATGGAAGTACCTCAAAAATGAAGTGGAAGCAACCTAGAGACGGCTGGAGCTCCGCTACCACATGATATGGCCCAAATACCTTAGGAGCCTTGGAAATGCCTCGGATGGAGCCGGATCTTGTCTCGTTCACGGTTGGACTTGATTTGATCGGATGGATGGATGATTCGTTCGGATAATTACATGGCAAGCGCACTGCATAGCTTCAGCCCAAAGCTCTCGAGGGAGATTTTTGTCATGCAGCCATGATAGACTCATAGAAACAAGATGGGTCAGCTTCCTTTCTGAAACACCATTTTGTTGAGGTGTATTTGGACATGTCATATGTCGCGAAATTCCGTTATCATTGTAGTATGTGAAGAAATCATCAGACATATACTCTCCGCCGTTGTCACTTCGAAGGTATTTTATTTTCTTCCCAGATTCTTTTTCTATAGCATTTCTGAACTCAGCAAACTTTGTCAAGGCCTCACTCTTTTCTTTCATAAATTTCACCCAAGTGTACCTTGAAAAATCATCTACTAACACCATGACATAGCGACACCCACTGAAACTTGGTGCTTTTGTTGGTCCCATCAGATCTGTATGCACCAGTTCAAGCATAGAAGATTTGCGATTTGATGAGTTTGTGAAGGGAAGACGATGTGACTTTCCAAATTGGCACCCTTGACAAACTACATCTTCATGAATATTTCGCAGCAATGGCATTCCATCCACTAACTTCTTTGAGGAGATTTTCTGCAAAAGTTGTAGCCTACATGGCCCAATCGAGCGTGCCAAATTGCTGCATTTTCAGTCTGACTGGTCTTCTTTACGTAAGCTTCTCCTGCTGTCATGATAAATAAATAACCTTTCTTCTCACCAGAGGTAACAACATCAGCAGATATATTTTTCATGTTATCAAGAACTTTTACATCTTTAGGCCCAAACAAAACATATTTCCCAGAATCTGTAATTTGAGAAACTGAAATTAAATTTCTCTTCAAACCTGGAACATGGAAGACGTCATTCAACTTGACTATGCTCCTGTCACCCGTTCCAATCTCCACAACTCCTTCTTTTGCTACTGGATAGGCTGAATTATCTGCTGTAATAATAACTCGCTCTCCTTTGTGTTGATGCAGCTCTGAGAGTAGCTCATCGTTTCCAGTTACATGATGAGAACAACCTGAATCAATGATCCACTCCTCCTTGCATTTTTCACGGCTCAAGAGAGCTTGGGTAGGAGATGATTTTGCGTCACTGCTTTCACCAACTTCTACAGTGAAGCACTGCTCCCATTTAAGTTGATCTTGTTCTTGATTTTCGCTGGCAACATTTACTTTAGAGAGCTTTACTCTACAATTCTTCTTGATATGCCCAAGTTTACCACACCTATAACACTTAAAAGAGTTGTTATTTTGTGAGCCATCATCTATGCTTGACCTCTTTTCATTATTTTTATGCCACGCTGATGTGTGTTTCTTATATTGCTTCCCTTTTGAGAACAGAGCAGAATCTGTATCGTAATTCTTAGCCATTTACTTTGCTAAGGCCTCTTGATTAGAAAGCAAACTTTCTAACTCTTCAACCGAAGGTTGCTTCGCCCATCCTTGAATGGAGGTAACAAAAGGAATGTACTCCTTCTTCAATCCTCTAATGAGATATTGCCGTAACCTGGCTTCGCTGATTTTCTCATTCACATCTAGTTCTGAAATTTCAGCACAAAGGCTCTTAACTCGTAAGAAATATTCAGAAATAGACATACCTCCTTGTGTTGATGATGCCAACTCATTTTCCAACAATTGCAGTCTTGCTATATTCTTTTTTGAAAATAGTCTCTCCAGCATCTCCCATACTTCTTTTGGTGAGCTGATGTCCCGGACATGATCAATGAACTCTTTGCTAATCGAAGTTCTTAGAACAAAGAGAGCTTTACCGCACTTAATCTTCCATTTTCTGCGTGGTTCAACATTTTCTAGAGTGTCTGCAGGAATTTCAGCATCAATTCCTGCAACTAAATCCCACAGGTCTTGGCCTTGAAGATATGCCTCCATACACATTCTCCAGTACTTGTAGTTTGTTCCTACAAGCTTATCGACACCGTATTGTGTGTTTAAACTGCCTCCTCCATTTGCAATCTCCATCTCTTCACAGCTTTCAATCTACTCCAACAAGACAACACCACTTGATAGACAAGAAGAAAGAAAGTTGATTTTTTAGGCGTCAGCGTGGCTCCGCTACCATGAAACAAAAGAGATGTTGGAAATAACAACAATGGAAAAAAAATAGCAGAAGAATATTCTGGAGAATGACTGATGTTTATTTTTATTTTTGAACTGATCAGAAAACTACAGCAAGACTGAATACATTTATAAGCAAAATTACTAACTGACATCTCCTAAAAATCTGCCACTATCTAAAATAATTCCTTCTTGATATTTCTGCTAAAACTTCTTAAAATTGACCCATTCTACCATAAAGTGCGTAACTTATTTGACTAAATAAAATAGAAAATTGACTTAAGATGCACTAAATTTTATGACAAGGTGGGCGTTTGGCATTAGGGTTGGCAATTTGTGCCCGCAGATACCCGCCGAATACCCGCAATTGCGGGTGGGTATTACCCGGACATTATGGGTATGGATTTACCCGCACCCGCAAAGTGCGGGTATGGTGCAGGTATGGATAGTGCCTTACCCGCACCGCCACCCGCACTAAATACCTGTAAAATACGGGTATGGATACCCGCAATAATACCCGCGCAAAATAAATATACATATCCTCAATATACCCACACAATTTACGTCTACCGGGAGTCGAACTCGGGTCTATTGCCTTCCAGGCATAGTCCTAACCGTTGGACTACAAACGCAGTTGCTTGTCTCTCCTTGCACTAATAGGTATATGACTAATTATATGCGGGTATCAGATCTGCGGGTATCCGCGGGTATTACCCGCGGGTACAATTGACCTGCTCTTACCCGCCCCGCGCGGATGCGGGTGCGGGTATGGATTACCCGCAGATTTGCGGGCGCGGGTATGGATAGTGCTTTACCCGCTCCATACCCGCTCCATTGCCAACCCTATTTGGCATAGCATGGCAAAGTGGGCTTCTTGAGAAGCCCAAGCTCAAAACCAACATTTTTGCGGTTTTGAGGCCGGAGCAAATTGCTCTTTCCTGAGCAATGCTCCTTCCTCTCTCTCTCTTTTCTTTTTCTTTTTCTTTTTCAATACATTCAATTTTCTTACTTGGTATAATGAACGAAATAAATTAAAAACTATAAAAATATAATCTATATCTCAAGATGAGTAATTCTAGATCCATTTTTCCTATTTTTATTAAATTTTTAGAAATGAATTTTATACCATTTAATTAAATTTTTTTGTTAATTATTTATTTTAAAAATAGATTAATTTAAATAATTTATATTAACAACATTTGAAATAGAACGGTGACTTTTATAGTCACTTTACATTTAAATTATAATTTTAACCGCAGTGTTTACCAAACACCAAAAACAACTTCTCGTTTTCCACAACACTTTTAAAGAAATGTTTACCAAATTTTCTCCAGAAGTTGTTTTCCCACAGAACTTTTTCTAAAGCACTTCTCGGACCAGAACCGGAACGCCAAACAGAGCCTTAGTGCAGTGCTGAAAGTGGTCTCGTTGGGTCTAATATTTGCACGATGCATTGAGGAGAGTAGAGCGAGAGAGTCGCTGGGGTCACCCCATTTAGCGTAAGCGGAAACCATAATGTTCCATGAAACGACTGTTCGTTCTGGCATTTCATTAAACAGGTGGCGTGCAAGGTCCAGTTGCCCGCAACGTGCAAGCATAGTGATTTGGGTGTTGGTGGATACTATGCGATGCTGAAAGCTTTTTGCTTCGGCCTGGTAATGGATGGAATAGCAGCGACCCAAATGCTTCCATCCATTGTTCTTCCATTTCCCAACTCTCGATATCATGCCTGGACCGTAAGGTTATTTTCATCTGCTGCATAAGAGGAGTTCGCTTGGGCGGATTGAAAAAAACCGGGTTTGGGCCCATCATATTAGGGCTACTACATAAAATGTTTTTGTTCATCCTTTGTACCTTATTGTTAGGGGAAAAGAAGAAGAAAATTGAATAAGTAATTTCTATTCAGATAAAAAGGTTGCATCAAAGGGCTTCATTTGGGTCATGCAATACTTATAACTTATAAGGCAGAGCTTGAAACGAAGCTTGGTTTGGGATTGGCGCATATTTTTTGTACAATTATTTGCTTGCTTTTATGGTCTTTTATACTCCCTCCGTTCCACTTTATCCGTTACTTTTCTGCGGATTGTTACTATTTGAGGTATTTATCATTTTATTTTTTTTGAAATATATATTTTATGGAAATGATAATTTTTTTTTTATCAATCCAATTTAATGATAGTGTGGTAATTTCAGTAGAAATTAGAAAAAAAATGAAACATTGAGGAATAAAATAAGTCCGTAAATTAACGGCTTACGCTTTTCTACTATTTTAAAAAGTCAATTAAAGTAAAACGAAGGGAGTATTAAAAAGAAGAAAAAGAAAATAACTATATTATTATTAATTATTATTATAATACTAAGTATGGAACTCATAATCTACATTATAAAAAAACACCCATTAATCAATTGAACTACCATTAATAAGTTTCTCTTCTAAAATTACTTTCTTTATATTTCAATTCATTTGTTTGACTATTTTTTTCTTCTTCTTTTGTTATAAACTAACCTGAAGACAGTGATGCACGATTGCATTATAACTAATCATTGTTTATAATATAAATCTATAGAAAAATACATAATAATATATGTATATAACTAAATACATATTGTGTAAGTAAAATAAATAATTCAAAATTATAAATTAGGCACCAAGGATTCATAATAAATTGAAAATTTGTACAAGAAAGATTCGGCCACCTCTTGAATAGTTGATGCATAAAATTTGAATGACTTAAGACTTCAAGATGAGATGAACGACAAGAATAACTGAAATCCACTTGATTAAATGAAGATTTAGTTCTTTCTAGATCTTAAAGAAATTACATTAATGATAAGAAAAATATGAAGGCAATTACAAGTAATGGAATTTAGTAATTACAAGTCTAGACTCTTCTAGGGCAAACCTAAAACAATCAAGACCAAAGATCACTGAATTACAAACTTTGACCCTTCTAGGATTGAAAAAGATAATAATGAAAGTTCTTTTTTACGTAAGAATACTCCGAGGCTTGCCTAACCTTTGATGAACTCAAACTTTGACCCTTCTAGGATTGAAAAAGCTAGAAATGCACACATAAAAGTGAGGAAAATATTATTTTTTTAAGTTGAGTAATTGGCAGGCACGTGCCAGGCAGCAGAAGCAGGAAGCAGAAGCGCATGCACGACGACACGTATCCCTACGCACCCAACGCTCTCTACTCCCAACACTACCGCAACTGCTTTCCAGTTTTTCTCCGATCCATCATCATCTTCAACCAATCCAATCACCATTTCATCTTCGAATAACCAATTAATTGAATAATTAGAGGTACGTAATCGTTGAATTAATTAAGAAATAATTACAATTAATTATGGTGAAGTTAGCGTCGGCGAGGGAGATGAGAATGTACGGGCCCAGGAATGGTCGGAACAGAGCAGAGTACATGAACGCTGGTGTTTACCTGTTTGGTACGGTGGTCCTCCTCTGCGGTTTGGTTGCGACGGGTTTCTCAAAGGAGCCTAGGTCCGGTCTTATCCTTCTCGCCATTGCGTTTGCGCTCATTGCGGCGGTCAACCTCCATGATCTGGTGGCGCATCTCGCCGGAATCGATTACCGGTTCGGGTTGATGGGGTTCGATGCGCAGCTGGCTCTTGTTGAGTTTGCGGTCCCACTCATCCAAGCCGTAGGAGCCTTGCTCTGTTGCCTGGCCGTACTTTTCATCTTTGTTCAGGTAATTTAATCAATTATAATTCATTAATTATTTTGCGAATTGATCACGAACCTTTAATAAATGCTAATTAGTTCTATCCAATCTTGAGAGTTTGCAAGAAATGTTATATTTAAATTAGGCCTAATGACATCATGTTTCTACCTTATTCGAATTTTCGTGCTCATGTGCATCATTGCTAGTATAGAGTTTGGCTTAATATGAATTCTCATGTGTGCTAAAAACTTAGATTATATTTTTTATGGTTCAAAATAAGAGAAACTATGTAGTATTATTAAGTGTATGGTTCATATTGAGCCAAATTAGTACTTACTAATTAAGGTCCACATTGCTACTGAAATTCGAATATTTTGGCCAAAAAATTCATAATGTATAGGATTTATCTTTCTTCAAAATGAGAAAGTACCTTTCATATTGTTTTATTACGTGAAAATTTCATTCTCTTATATACGATCAATATGGAATGTCATTATTGCCAATATTATAGGTAATATTTGATAGCACAAACCATTGTAGTAAAACGGGAAAATGCATATATGCCCCCTGGCTTGAAGTTATAAGTCCGAGCCAGCGAAGGCTCATGATGTGGTGGGTAAAAATAACTACTAGCTATCTATGTGTGTGTGCGCATATATTTTAATAGGTTTATATTAACGAAATAAGCAACAGATGTGATGCTGTTGGGAATGTGATTTGCAGGAAGAGAAGGGATATGATAACTTGACATTGGGGAAACATGCTGTAAGGATGCTTATTGCTGGACAAGCTCTATGGGTTGTAGGGTCAATCCACAACTCGTGCCAAATTTACGAGAGAGCTGATGCACATATCCAAATATTGCAACAGAGTGTTCACATCCCATTCTTAATGGGAAGTGTATTGCTTTTGGTGGGCGCCATTATTAATATCCGCGAGCAAGCTGGATTAGTTCGCCATGGACATGAGCTATTGGTAACAACTTAATAATTCCATTTTGAAGGAATGCTTTTTGGTTTGATGTTTAACATGTTAATTAATTCACTCATGATCTGGATTGGGTAATGCAGGGCAGGAGTTGGGTTAGGATGGGAATTTTCGGAAGCCTTATTTTGTTCGTAGGGGGGCTAACAAACGTAGTGAAAGTGTTCAAGATGCACCAAATGAACGGCCTACGATTAGAGAAACTACGAGGAGGGGCTCACGACCGATTGATGCAAGAGAGGGAAGGGCAGATACCACTCATCCAAGAAGTTGAGCAGAGGAGGAGAAGGATAGCCCAAGAAACCCAAACCCAACCACCAATAATTCCTGTTCCTGTTCCTTCTGTTCAAGTTCCTACCCCATACAGAGATGTGCTTCTTGGTCAGACATCATGATTGCATTAATATTTCAGCCATCTTTTCTGTTTCTTTTGCACTCAATAGCCCAGTTTAGATGTTTGAATTGCTCTGTAGATAATATGGCTGTTATTTTGAAAAAGAATTTTTTTTAATTCCAATTGATTGATCCATGGCCTTGCTGAGAAAATTTTGTAATGTGATCATATAATAGTGGGATTCTTATCCAGTACTCGTATCATTTAATGATGCCATGTGAATTGACATAAATATATGTAAAGTATGGCTCACTCAATAGTAGCGGAAGTTTTATAATGCTGTACTGTCATGAAGCACGGACAATTCGCGAACACCTACATGAGGAGTGTTGTTCGCCAATTGTCTAACTATCACTTCCTGTCATAATTTAAAACAATTATTGGTGTTAAAGAGTATAAATTATAATTATTAAAAAAAATTATAAGATTATGGAGAGTCATTCCTTTTGAAAATCTGATAAAATTTAAATAAGATTAGTTTTAATTGAGAGGATACCAGTGAATAAGAAAAATATATATAAAACTAAATTTAATTCTAAATTGACACTTCAATAGCATCATACTTAAAGCTGAAAATTACTCTTTTATTATTATTAATATTTTTATATATACATATATATTATATTCGTGTCCTATGACTTTTTATTTTCTCCATATTATAAAATCGGTATCCGTGTCAGTTCTTCATACTTCATGAGAGATCTTTTTTAAGAGATTTTACTAACACTCACCCGCAAGAATATAAAGAAACACGATATAAAGAAACCATTTTCTTATTTTATCTTTTTTGATCAAAATAGTAGAATTTAAAAAGTTAAAGAAACAAATGACCAGCAAAATTATGAAATATTGCACAATGCCACTAAAAACAACCATACTTGAGAACAATCCTACTACATCTGCTAACAGTACTTAAACCCACTTCTTACAGACTCTCATCTCCAACATCGTTGACAAACCGCAGTATTCAAAGCCGCAATGTAAGAATTCAACGGGTCTCATTGCCCCTGTCCAATTAGTATAATCCACTTTTTGCACATCATCGAGCAAGAAACCAATTACCGGAACTTGATGGAGCCTATTGCTGGTTAGGTCTATAAGGCGGCATCATACCAGCAGGTGGAGGGCCACCATAGCCTTGCATCTGCATCATTCCCGGGCCCATCTGATGTTGCATGGTAGCAGGTGGCAAGTAAGGATTATTCATCTGTGTATGCATGGAATGAGGTACTGCAGAAGCACCTGTGGTCCAACCCGCGGATGACTGTGGCATCATCATCTGATGCTCTGTGGCTGGAGCAAACTGAGCTCCGTTGTATGGATGACCAGCAGGACCGTGGAAGGAAACTGGCTGTTGTCCCAGGATCGAAGGCTGGGGGTTCAACATGGCAGGGTTAGGGATCGTATAATCTCTGCTGCGATCATTGTTGACCTGTAATTGACATACTTGCAATTGAGATTTGTGAGAATGTCAACATTGTCAACACTGACAATTTCCAAAGCATTGCCCAGTCAAAACTGATATTCATTTGCAGTCAACAAGAATGCACATCAGTATTGGCAACTGTGATGGACATACCTTAATACTGAGATCATTATGACGTGAATATGATAAGTGAAGTTTGCAAAACCCTCCATCGTAGATGCAGTGTCCCTCTAATGCTTCCTTGGCAACAACAGCAGTCTGAACATCTAAAACCCATGGCAACAAATGCACATCAGTATCTCTCGCGTAATTTCTTTTTTATTTGGATGACATTTTTCAGCTAACTTGACAAATAATACTAGTAGATAAAGTTCACATGAACAGTACGCAATCATAAAGGTAATATGAAATGTATCTTCCTTAAGGCTGTCAATTAGCTCCGAAGATAGGCAACAACCAATGCATATCTATGGAGACATCCATATGCATTAAGTTTCAACAGAGCCAAAGGAAAAGAAAGAAAAACACCAATAATCAGAAAACATCACAGCTTCTGCATTGCATCACATTCAACGAGTCAACATAAGATCTGGCCCTTAACAAACATCCTTTTTCAATGTTTATCATAGGTCTTAATGGAGCAAGAAACAAAAAGGGCCCTATCATACCCCCCTTTCCATTCTTTCTGTAACATAAAATGTATACAAGTTGGAATAATACCAGGGTATTGAATCAAAGCCTGAAGGCCACCATTCTTATCAAACATGGCAATCTTCTGTACCGGCCCAAAAGAAGAAAAGACCTGCCACAAGTGAGGGGAACTTGTCGATATTTAAGAATGTACAATCTACTGAAAGTACGTAAGCTGCAAAGAGATTTGCAAATACCATGTGTAACACGTCCAGGGTGACAGCATACTGCATGTTCTCAATTGATGCTAGTAGAACATTACTCTCAGGTTCCAGTTTTTTCCCATCGAGACCCACACTAACCTACCATGATGATGAACAAATAATATTTAGTCACATTGCAGACACCAAGTCAAGTCAGGTCAAGTCAAGCCAAGAATTTAACCATGCACTACTACAAAAGTACAAAGAGCCACAAATTCCACACCTATGGGATATACATCCAGCCAAGTTGCCATGTATCATCACACAGAAATATCTTAATCATGTAATAGTGATAAAGCATACAACAGATTACAAATGAAGTTCAAAAGCATATGGATTCTTAGGCTAGAAGAAAGAAATGTTTGTCAGTTTACCCATTGCTGTTGAGCTACATTAAGTCACACAACTATAACTGGGACTCTTGAATTTTATTTCTAAGGAGATCGTAACAGTAATGCCTACCAGACCACTTCCATCCATAGCTGACTGCGCAATAGGAAGGCTCGCGTTGGTATAGTCCCTGAAGCAACAAGAAGAACAATTACCAAAAATCAGTAAAGCATTAATCAGCAACACGAAATGAAGAGTCGGGCAAATGATACAGGATAAGGGTGGTATGAATGCTGTTTATAGGGATCATAGGGGTGCAAGAGAACTACAAACAGTCAAAACAAACTAGAGAGGGAGCCACAGGTTCAAAAACATAAACCATTATGTTCGGAATATTCAATGGCATAATATGCAATTAAAACAATGAAAGAGAGACAAGTTAGGAGTACCTGCTCCTGTGGCTCTGGAATTTTACACTCAAGTCAGTGTGCGCAGAGTATGTGATTCTAAGAGAACATGGTCCTAGATTCTCAGGAAGCAGATACCTGATACAAAAGCAAATGTAGTAGGCTGTAAAACATGGGGAGTTGAAAGGTAAGGTGACAAAGAACGGTTACAACAGCAAATCACATTAATGTTCTAACAAATCTTTTACACACTAAACTTCTCAACTCCCTAGGTCGCTAAAGAATCCTAGTCAGATTAAAATGCAAACTCTCAGGCCTTTAAAACAAAAATAAGTAGGACTACCATATGTTCCCAATCCAAATGAAGTACACAAATTATTCCAGAAAAGATTCTCATAAAATGGGCAAAAATTGTGTTGCTTTTTTTTCAACTCCTGCACTACTACTTGTAAAGCTACATATATCCTAACAGGTAGACTGAATACCATGTCAAACAATTAACACAACCGTCAACCGTCACCTAGGTATGTTTCTGCTGTCAAGAGCATTTTTTGCAGAAGAAGCAGTTTCTGCATCGGAAAATTGCACCAATGCCTGAAAATACCATACACAATATGAGCCTGAGTCTGAAGCTAACTGAAAGAATGATAATTTAAGGAACTTAAACAGATACCTGGAACCCAGCAGTCTTCTCAAAGGTAGTAATCTTATGGACAAACCCAAAAGCAGAAAATACCTGCAAACATGAAACATTCTTATTAGAAAGATAAATGGAGGTAGATGTCACATGCTATCCATATTAACCTAGAATAAATGAGTTCAAGAATTCTCTGAATTAGAAATACATTTCATTATCTACAAGCAACCTTGCTGACATCAGCATCCTAAACTTAAATATAGGACATAATAAATTGCAATGAATATTCAAAACATAGAAGGAGAAATTCTTTCAAACATTAAAAGTATATGCCAAGCCTATAGTTAGGGCTGCACCAGATACCGAATCATGTGAAACTAGGAATCTCCTCAAATAAGAAATATTGGCAATATTACTAGGATAACTAAGAGGCAAATAATGTTCCGATAACCTTGACTGTCTACCAACATAAAAGGCTAATAACATAGATGGTCATAAGAAGCTCTCATCACATAGCAAATGAATTGCTACCTGAACTTCAAATAACAAACTAATAGTCAGTCAAGTTGCTGAAATTAACCCTATTTCAGAACATATCTGCAATAGATTACTATGAAATGTTTGTTGATGAAACTATGATCCTTTCTCCAGGATAATAAAAGTATTTGGTTCAGCGCAAATATAATTTGCACCTAACAATTGCTAATCAAGTCAGTTGATGCATCGACAAAACTACAAAAAGCATTTTTTGGAAGAAAAAGAATCACAAAATAACCAGCAAGACTGGCTTATTATAGAAAAACAGTAAAGCACTGCATAACAAGAATGCTCGAGAAAGCCTGATAATGCAAAAACTAAAGGTAAAAGGAACGCAGAGGGAAGGAGAAAAAAAAGTATGAAAAATGTCCCAAGCTATTTTAAAGGGAGGAATACTGGACTAGGAAGTTGAGGAGGAATAGTAGGGAAGAAAAGGGCAGTGTTAAGGGAAGGAGAAAGGAGACAAACACACATATGCTCTTTCTCCTGATGCACTAAGCTGCCATCGAAGATATTTCCTTGACAAGAGCCTGCTGATCCATTTACATTCATGTCAAACAAAAGCTTTCAATTCATGGCAAACTACAGCCTAAGTACATAAGTGGTAACTTTCCTTCAGCAATATAAACATGAAAAGCTGCTACTAACATACCAGATGCAAAACATCGATGCTGACGAGACGTGCATCTGGACCTTCAATGGTTATCAACAACACATTTCCAGCAACATCCGCTGTCGTTTTGTTGTTCACTATTTCTTGCCGGTTAGAATACTGAAGGTAGACCGTCTTCCCACGTACTTGAGCAGGCTCTGAGGAAGTAGCATAATGTGATATCATGGCAATGGCTTGGTTTATATCTGCCTATAAAAATTCAACATAAACACACAAAATGTGAATAAACATCCGCACCTACAATAACATAAGAAGCGAGAAACAATGGTGTGTGAAACTTACAAACTCAATAAAAGCTTGATTTCTGTTGGCTCCAACATTGCATTTGGTATTGACGACCCTACCGAACCGCCTCCCAAGCTCAATCAGTTCCTCCTCTGCGCATTCCCAAGGCAAGTTTCTCAAGTGAAGCACCTTAGAAGGGGGTTGGGTCAGACGGAACTGTGGCTGACTCGACACAGATGCCATTCCCCAAAACTAACACAATCTACATAAAAGAATTTCGTAATAAGCATCTCAATACAAAACCGTAGCTGTATTTATCAACCATCAAAATCATACACGCACGTACAGAAATAGAAATAACGAAATCAAATTAAAAAAACAGATAAAACGGCAAGGAGGAAGAATGGCGTACATGAATAGATAAACAAGGGACTCTACCAATTAGGGTTTACTGCAGATGAAAGAGGAGGGGGGGGGGGGGGGGGGTGGAATTTTGGGGATGAAATGTTTTTGGCGCCGTCGAGGTTAGCAAGAAAGACTTTTTCACTACTGCTGCGCGTTTGATTCACTGTATTTAAGGCTATGGCGATAGGCAGGTGCAAGTGCAACAGAGACGGGGGCGTTTTGCAAGAGTTTGGGTTTGGTAAATGGTTGTTTCGGCCACCGATTTGCCTCTTTATTTATTTATTTTTTAGGAAAATGAAATCAGATTTAGCTGATTTAAAAAAAAATCATAAAAACAAAAAAAATCAAATTAAACGTAATTTTTTATTTTTATTTGGGAGACGAGGTGAAAAAGATAAGGGTATTCTTTTATTTTTTATTTTTTATTGTTATTAGGTTATATTAGGTAATGTTTATTTTCTGCAAATTATTTTCTTACCTTTTCTATTCTTTGCAAAAAGGTAAAAAAAAAGAGAATTAATTAACAAAAATAGAATTTAACAGTGGTTTGTAAGTCCACTGTCAGCCACATTAATAAAATTTCATTAATTATTTAAATTTTTAATTTTTAATCTCATTTATCCAATTTTATTAAATAATTCAAATTTTTTTCACATGACTGGTCAGATTATATGAAAAATTAAAAAAACCAAATCTATAGTATTAAGCTACTAACAACTAACAATATAGTGATATCATTTTACTTTTTGGTGATAAAATGCGTCTCATTTAAAAGAGAAGTTTGAATTTTTATCATTTGTGCATGAAATAATTAATTGTATTTTAGCGTGGTATAAACAAAATTAATCATAATAATTTAAATTTATAAAAAAATGATGATAAAAAAATATTGATAAATAATAAATATAAAAAGATTAAGAAAACTTATTTTACCTTAAGCTACTGATTTAAATAGTCTTGTTCATCACAGTAAAATTCAAGTGTAAAAAAAAATACACAACATGAACATCGTACCCAACAAGCACGGCACAGTCAAATCCTTGAACTAGAAGTCTAGAACTACTATGTTTTGTTTTCTTGTTTTTCACTCGTCACTGTCCTGTAAGAAGAAAAAGAAAAGAAAAAAGAAAACAGAAATCTAATCCTATTCAGTATCTCATCCATCCATCTTTGTGGCTCTCAAAAACTCAACGCTTCTGGTTTTCCTCTCCTCACAAAGCTGAGACTGGGCGGAGAAGGAGACTGATAATAAAACTTGATTCAATTCATCCATATCTGTATCAAACTCTAACGCAAAGAAGCATTCTTCATCATCAATAACAAAGGAAAGAAGGAATGACTGTTATCACTCTTCAAGCTTCCCTTCTCTGCAAGCCAAGTCTCTCCTTTCCTTGTTACTATTCTTATCCTCGCCGCCGCTCTTCCCTTCCTCCCTCTTCCTATTATCCTTCTTCTCTCCGTCTCCGATTACGCCCTCTCTGCACATTACAACCTCTCAATGCCGACTCCACTCCCTTCCCGGAACCCCAATTAGATATCCACCAACAGCCCCTCCTCAAGTCGGAGGAGGCGGCGGAGGACAACGGTGTTCATCAAGATGGTGCAGAAACAGTCGCCAACTCCGCCGCCCCTGCCGCCGCTAAAGCCCCCTTCGTGCTCTTCCTCTTGGGTTTCTGGGCAACCGTGCAGAGAGGCTTCCAGAAGCTGGCCTCCTCTGATTGGCTCACTTTCTGGCCATTTTCACGCCCAGAGAAGCGTTTGGAGCGCCTCATTGCTGAAGCTGATGCCAATCCTAAAGACCCCCATAAACAGACCATGCTCTTGACAGAGCTCAACAAGCACAGGTTCTACTTTAACCTTCCCTTTTCCTTCTTTTTTTAACATCCTCTCTGAAAGATTGACAATTTAGTACTTTACAATAACAATAACTAAATTTAATTTATCTCTTGGTACAGTCCTGAGTCTGTGATAAAGAGGCTTGAACAGAGAGACCATGCTGTTGACAGTAAAGGAGTTGCCGAGTATCTTCGTGCGCTTGTGGTTACTAATTCGATCTCTGAATATCTCCCTGATGAACAATCTGGAAAGCCATCCAGTCTTCCTGCTTTGGTGAATAATACTTTTGAACAAATGTTGTGTAATCTTTAGCTTCGTTTCAATGTTCAATGCAGCTGATTAGTTGCTCATTGGTTTGTGTTCTGTAGTTGCAAGAATTGAAGCAGCGGGCTACCGGCAACACCGATGAGCCATTTGTCAACCCTGGTATATCTGAGAAGCAGCCGCTGCATGTGGTGATGGTAAGAACCACTTCATAAAAAGTTGTACGTGTTCTTACAATGCAAAGCTTTTGCTTTAATATTCTTTTACTCCTGGCAGTAAAGTTGGAGTGATGAATAATTGTGCTTTTCCCTTCATGTTCTTTTTTAAGGTTGAGCCCAAGGTGTCAAACAAGTCACGCTTTGCTCAAGAGCTTATCTCCACTGTCTTGTTCACTGTTGCTGTTGGATTGATTTGGTATTTGGTCTCGGCTCTTCTTTCGTGGATTCTGTTGTTCTCTTACTCCACAATTCGTAAACGTGCTTATTGTTTTCAGGTTTATGGGTGCTTCTGCACTTCAAAAGTATATAGGAAGCCTGGGTGGAATAGGCGCTTCCGGAGTTGGCTCTAGTTCTTCTTATGCTCCAAAGGAGTTGAACAAAGAAGTGACGCCAGAAAAAGTAAGCACTCTGCATTTTTTGCTCTCCTTCAAGTATTTGTGGTGTTTCAGATTTTTATGACCTTGCAATAAATGCTTACACTTGCTTGGATTTTTTTATGGGTTTTGCTTACTTTCTCTGGCTTTTGTTTATTGCAGAATGTGAAAACATTTAAGGATGTCAAGGGTTGTGATGATGCAAAACAAGAGCTTGAAGAAGTGGTGGAATACCTGAAAAACCCATCAAAATTCACTCGTCTAGGGGGAAAGCTGCCAAAGGTTTTACAATTATTTTACTATTAGCTTGCCCCAGTAGTCTTTCCTGTACAAAGTTGCTCAATGGTGTGGTCTATATCTAATCTCCTTCTTTTGTCAATGGGTTAACTGTTAAAATATGTGTGCACATCCCAAGTTATTATGAATCTGGGAGAATGATCTGGGCTTCATTCTAGAATCGGGTGGAGAAAGATTTTAGGTTTTTCCTTCCTATGCTTGCATACTCTTGATATATTCTAACCAGACAAGCTTGAGATAGCCCATAAGCTGCCAACCTTTTTTTGTACTAAGTTAGAGCATGAATAACTCCAATTTTTATCTTTCTGTTTCATTTTTTTGGTCAAGTATTTTAGCTTCATATCTATTCTTGCTAAATAACACTAGTGATTATGAATTTCGTATTCTATTGGTTTGATGGAGATAAATAGTTTCACTCTTATCTCAATATTTTTTCCAATCTTAATAGCTTTATTCAATATCTTTCCATTGTTCCAGTTTGTTTCTGAAATTAGTTCTCTTTGCAGGGAATCCTTTTGACAGGAGCACCTGGTACAGGGAAAACATTGCTTGCGAAGGTAAACCATTTCTGAAATGTTGCTCCAGTTGGTGGTTTTCATATATTGTGTCCCTCTTGATTCCGTTGACTTTAGCATTGACCAATAATTTATTCCAGCACTGACATTTAACTATCCTTGAACTTCTGCATTGTTGCTTTCTTATGGTTTATGTCATGTATTTAGCCATTTGGCAAAAGTGGTTGTATTGATTTTGATTTTATGGTTGGAGTTTGATGTGGATGAAATTCCTGTTGGTTCTTCAGTTTAGTCTAATGATTTAGTGGTTGTTTGGTGGTTGATTGTTCACTGTTAAGAGTAGCTTAATTTATTTTAGCAACAGGGTTTCCTAAGCAGAATAAGAAAAGCAAAGAAAACTTAAGCATCGCAGCTTAGGTGTCTTGGAGTCAAATCTATGAAAGAATTGCATTACAGCACTCATTATGAAAGCTAAAAGCCTCTCATAATTTATTGAGTTGTTTAGCTTCAGTAAAACATTACAATCGTTTCGTTGGTATTTACAAGATGCAACTTAATCCTTAAGTAACTAGGATTTCAACCAGAATAAGCACCTAATGTCAAAACATCAATGTTCTTTAGTAATACCCTAATAAGACTAAATGTATCGATATTGAAACATGAAATAAAACCTTGAAATCTTAGAATTTTTTGGAGAATCTGAAAATTATAGAAATAATCCTGGAGCAATAGAATACAGTTTAGTTCATAACCTAGACTCTTTTTTTGCTCCCCGTAGTCATGTTGAAGTGAAAGAAGCTATAGTGTATCAGTGCATTACCAGGATCATCTTAAATCATACTTGAAACGCAATCGGACTGATAAATAAGAGATTTGGATACTACTTCTTTCCACTATCGGATTCAAGTTGAAGTGCTCTTACAGAGCATAAACTTTATTTCTCAACTATGCAAAGTGAGCCGCTGAGCAGGAATTATAGTTTCAAATTGTCATTTGAGCAATTAGTTATGAGTTATAGTTATAATAATATAATATTAGTAATTAGTAATAGTTTTGGTCTTACTGAATCTTCACTAATGTGCATGCGTGCAAAATGATAGTTGTTTATGGATGCCAATTTACTATTTTCTTCGATGTAGATGTTCAATCATTCTTTAATTGCTCATCGAGTGGAAGTCATTTATGTTTCTGTTTGTGCTTATGTTTATCCTTTTCGTTCCTCTCCTGATACTAGTTTGTTCTGTACTGAACCTTAAGGCTATTGCTGGGGAAGCAGGAGTCCCTTTTTTCTACAGAGCAGGGTCTGAGTTTGAGGAAATGTAAGTCATCCTTATGCTTTGTTTACCCTTGTAATTTATTTTCACTTGACAGTTCAACAAGCACAGGTTCTACTTTAACCTTCCCTTTTCCTTCTATTTGAACATCATCTCCAAAAGATTGACAATTTTAGTACATTACAATAATAAACAGACCTGAAAATCAACAAATAAACAGCTTGGAAGCTGCTTCGTATTGATATAAATGCTAAATCATTGACACTCAGAGATTTATCTTGTAGGTGTCAAGGTCCATTTCATTTGTTTGTTTGCTTGTTTTTGTGTTGGTATTTATGTGTGCGCATACCTGTCAGGAATAGTATTGGGAAAACCTGGGGTTTAGTTCTCATGTCCTTATTTTGTATCTCAGGTTTGTTGGTGTTGGTGCTCGGCGCGTAAGATCCTTATTTCAAGCAGCTAAAAAGAAGGTTTGTTATCTTTTCTCGATTTCTTTTGACAGATAAACTGTGGACAACACGGTGTATGGAAAGTACAACTTCTTTTGGTGGATGATCATGGGTGCTTTTTTCGACCCTCTTTCCTCTACTATTGCAGCTAGCACTCATTTTCATCTGGCCAGCCTTCTCCACATGGAATTTATTTTCTATATAAGCTTCCAAAATTGAGTAAATAGTCCATTTTTTAATGTGCAATAAGGATCTATTGTACATATCCATGCCAGTCAAAGCAAGGACATGCGTACAAAATAAAGCTGTGGTTTGGAAAATAAGATATCCCACAAAACAACTTCACTAGCAAGACACATTTCATACTTCAACCCTAATATGGTAGTACCAAATACCAGTTTTCTAATGCTTAAATCCTTAACCCAGAACATATACTCAATGCATGATAATTTTCATAAAACTACACTCACTCATGTGTCTCAACTCTCAGAGTATTTATAGTTGTCATCGTATGTAATATTGCTTCAAATCCTTTTAAAATATATAAGGGTGTAGGGAGCCAAGGAAAGTTAGTTCCTAGATTTTGCTACAAAAGGATTCTTGAAGAGGAGAAATTACTTTAACAACTTGCACTTGTCTAGTATTATTGTGTTGTGTTTCTCTGTTCCATGAGGTAAAGGTAGTATAGTAAAAGTGGTGTCTGGTAACTAAGTGTTATATGGTTTTTGGTATATATGATAATTACACTCGTTAAAATAATATGCATTTAATGCCAAATATTTAAATAAATGTATTTTTTCTATCAAAAGCAAGAGATGGCTTATACAAAAACAAAGGATGTTTTTTTCCCAAAAGCATTTTAATTAATGCAGCTTAACCTTCTTTTACCAAGAAAGCACTGTTCCTCCAAAAATAAAATTAGTTTGGAGCTAGAAACTGCTTCTGCTTTTCCAAAATAAAAGGACAGTGCTTCTGCTTCCTGTGGGTCTAAAAGTTGTATGCTTTTCAAAGCATAGCAAAGGCAAACAGACTAAACTTTATACCAAATCATAGAGAAGAGCTATGGTGAGGGTTGACATTCCTTGTATATAATGTGAGCCATGTCAGTTAATTCTATAGAATGAGTAAATTTCAAAGTAATACTTTGTTTAATTTAGATCGTTTCAGTTCATTCAATGGAATGGGTGTGTTTACAAATTGGACCATGTTATTTTTGCTTGATCATGTTTCTTTTGGCATTGTTTGAATGTACAACATGTGTTGATGCTGTGTAGCAATTATTTGATGTAGTGCACTAACTTTTTATTATATATGATTAATTTGACTTAATTCACAGGCTCCTTGCATCATTTTTATTGATGAAATTGATGCTGTTGGGTCAACCCGAAAGCAGTGGGAGGGTCATACGAAGAAAACATTGCATCAACTACTTGTTGAAATGGATGGTTTTGAGCAAAATGAGGTACACTTAAACAAGCTCACTGTATAAGTATTCCAGTTGATGTAAATCTGAACCAACACTTTCATGCAGGGAATAATATTGATGGCTGCAACAAACTTGCCGGATATTCTTGATCCAGCTTTGACCAGGCCTGGCAGATTTGACAGACATGTTAGTGCTTTTAATCTTTCATGCATCTTTGAGTTTTGAATTTGGTAATAAATAAAATTTGGTACTGTCTTAAGGTTAGATTGTTTTACTGAATCTATAAGCTTTAGTTCCACTCCGAGGAAATTCGAGTTTAGGTGCCTTTGATTGGCTTTGTAGGATGGACACCTTTAATTGGTTTTCCCCAGCGTGTACACGAACTGTTGGACAATGGGATTTTATGCCTTATTATGTGTGGGTGTGAAAGTTGTTTGTTTATTGAGATTAATTTCTTGGTTTTCTGGGAGAAATGACCGACGCATTCCTTGTAGATCGTTGTTCCAAATCCCGACATGCGAGGTCGCCAAGAGATTTTGGAACTCTACCTGCAAGATAAACCGTTGGATGATGGTGTAGATGTTAAAGCAATTGCACGTGGCACACCTGGCTTCAATGGAGCAGGTGATACATGCTGTTGAAACAGAACACACCTTGTTTAAATTGGCAAAGCTCAATTTTGTTTCTCTAATTTTCACTGTTAGGTTTACCAAAAAGCTCCTTTGTTTTGTTGATCTCAGATCTTGCGAATTTAGTAAACATAGCTGCCATTAAAGCTGCTGTTGAAGGTGCAGATAAGTTAAATGCTACGCAGCTGGAGTTTGCCAAAGACAGGATAATTATGGGTACAGAGCGGAAAACAATGTTCATATCAGAAGAATCTAAAAAGGTTTGTGTATTCATTTATGTTGATGAGTTCACTACAGTAGTAATTCAAATGAATGGCATGTTTGGTTGATGTCTCTACATACGTTAAAGTTACTATTGCCTTGAGCTGTTTTTTCTGTCCATTTTTATTTGAAGGGATCGAGGGGAGGGGTTTTATTATGGTTTGTGGTCATGTCCTTTCATGTAGATGGGATCATCTCTTGAGTTGACTCAACTTACTTGCCATCATGTGAAGTTTTAATTTATGTTCTTTTACTCATGTTTATCTGCTTCCTTTCAGTTAACTGCATATCATGAGAGTGGTCATGCTATTGTGGCCTTCAATACCGAGGGTGCACATCCAATTCATAAGGCAACTATAATACCACGTGGCTCTGCTTTAGGAATGGTCACCCAGCTTCCATCGGGTGATGAGACATCAATCAGCAAGAAGCAATTATTAGCTCGTCTTGATGTTTGTATGGGAGGAAGAGTTGCTGAAGAGCTTATCTTTGGTAAGGACCACGTGACAACTGGAGCAAGTAGTGATCTTCACACAGCTACGGAGCTGGCCCAGTACATGGTAAGTACTTATGCACTGTTACCTTTTCTTCTTTCTGAAGTTCAATTTCTGTTGGTGGTCATGATGTGAACCAGTGTAAGCATAGTAATATTATTTAAGTTTTTATTGTCCAATACGTAGTTATCAGAATGGGATCGAGCATACAATTAATTGAAGATCATAAATTGTAAAAAAGATGAAAACAAATCACACAATTTATGTAAATATTGCTAACCAAATACTTTCTAGACACTTTTTATTGTGTGTTAAATATATAATCCTTCACAACCTAATATATAATAAATAAACTACTGTATTTGTTAACACATATTAGTTTTGTAAGTTACTAGATTTTAGTGATGTCAATTTTAAAATAATATGTATATTTTATTGCCAAAGTTTTTTTGGTCTTTAATTTTTTGATAAAAAATGATCAAGAGAAGACCATATGCCATGAATTTAATAGTCAACATATAATACAAAATAAATAAGGGATAAATTAAAAAGTATGTATGCCTGAGAATTAAGAGTAGTTTTTTTTAGAAAAAGAAAACGATTTCATATGTATTTGAAATGGTGGGAAAGGCGATAGAAGAGGAAAAAGAAAGCAATGAGATAAAGTCACCTCAATTCCTCTCCGTTTCCCTGCTTGCACAACAATCTGATGTCCCACGTAGTAAAAACATTACAGGCAGCATTACATCCTCCTCTATAGATTTACTTTAACTACAAAGAGGCCTTTGTTTTACCCATGTGGCTTGGACATGCTATATTGTCCTCAGACCCAAAGTGAATAATGAATTGATTAAAAACATCCGTTCTCGATAAACTGGTTGGATTGATCCAGTTTTATTAGGTTGTGGTTTGTCAAAACCCACCCGATTTAGGGCAGTTCATGAGGTTTAAATGCATGAACAGTCCTATAGGCAAGACCGGCCTGGTTAGAGCATCGGTTCAGCAGGTTAGCGGTTGAACCAACCAGCTCAGTCCGGTTTTAAATTTTTTGGTCCAATATGCAAAAAACTGTACAGCTATGCTTTCATCATGCCTGTCATGCTACCTATTTTCTGTGCAATAATGATGCGAGTAAACATCTAATTCCCCAATGCTGTGGTCTGTCTTATAAAGGTGTCAAGTTGTGGGATGAGTGATGCTATTGGGCCTGTACATATCAAAGAGCGACCAAGTTCAGAAATGCAATCACGCATTGATGCTGAAGTAAGATCTTAATTTATGTAATGTTATAATTTATTTCATTTTCTCCTCTTTCGCTTCACTAAACCATGATCCGGTCTATAGGTGGTAAAGCTCCTGCGAGAAGCATATGATCGTGTAAAAGCCTTATTAAAGAAGGTATGTTCTCAAGAAATCTGTGATGAGTATAAGTAAAATTTTTTCTATCAGTGACTGCTTTGAATGGTTTATGCACACAGAATTAGACTAAAAGGGGCACCGGATACTGTTAATAACAACTTACTTCCTATCTCATTGCATTTCTTGAAACCAATCTGCAAAGTTTACTTGGTAGCATAGTATTATTATTATGAACATTGAAATGCACACCATCTGTCTGGCATTTCTGTATTTGAGTGTTATTGTATGGATTCACTGTATTTGAGTCAGTATCATCAACTTATAATCAGTTAGCAAAACTAAGGTTTTCTTCAGGAAAAAAAGCATGTAAATGGTTAAAATATTTCAAGGTTGTCTTGCTTACAGAATGCCCAGTAGTGCATGAGCCTTTAGGGGCACTTGGTGCATTGCCTTGTGCTGTAACGCGTTTAAAGATGTCTATACCGACATGAATTGTGATATGTCCTGTGACGCTATGTTTTATATTTTGTAACTCAAGTTCTATCAGTAGCTTATCTTCTTTTACCTTTTCAGCATAAGAAGGCACTGCATGCTTTAGCAAATGCTCTGTTAGAGTACGAAACACTAAGTGCGGAAGACATAAAGCGTATTCTTCTCCCTTACTATGAAGGACGGCTGCCTGAGCAACAAGAAGAGCAAGAAGAAGAGCTCGTGTTGGCTTAAATCGTTCGCGATATGATCAACCGTGGGGGACAGACGTCTCTGTACAGTAATTTAAAGTAGCACAGGTTATTATTTTGTATCATTTCCCAAATTTTTCCCCAACATGATCTCATAAGATGTGTAATACAGATTCTATTCATACGCACCAAATGTTCATGGCGCACTTTGACACCTCTACTCTAACAAGTCGCAGAAAGTGACTGGAAATGGTGTAATCTTATGTGCACTATTTGAACAATAACTTATTAGATACCCAATTTTGGGTGAAATTTTGGACATGTCTTTGTATGATTTGTAGTTGGCATTATATTTTCGGAGTTATAATTTCCTCCCCATGATGATATGCCTCTACAAAGTACAAACAATCCCAAAAATGGTGATTGAAATTTAATTTTAGGTAATTTTGGTCTAGAAAAATGAAATTGTTCGCCAAAAATGAAATCTTTCATATATACGTGCAATTATTTTCTTCTCCAAAACAAAACAAGAAATAAAATGTCATTTTTCTTTTAACGATTAATCACTCGTTATGCTAGCAATTTAAAACACCTAAAAAGAAATCCATGTGATTTTTGGCTTTTGAGTAATGAGATATCAATGGTTCCTACAATATTTTGATAAACATATTTTTATGAATTTGATTAATTTATTATGTAAAACGATTTCTCCTAATTAGTTTATTTTGTTTTGCATTGAAATTCACACTCATATTCTAAAAATTAAGAGTGGTGTCTTTTCTACCCACCACTGACAAAGAACCTAAAACCCTAAAACCCTAGCAAGGAGCTTGGACAATAGAACGGACGCTTCTTCTCTGCCACTGCCAAAAACGAAGAGACATCTCTAAGCAGCAAGTTAGGATGGGGAAGATAAGTTATAAGAGGGTAAAGGGCAGCCAAAACCTTCGCCAGAGGTTGCTGTTGGCAACTCTCTCCGCCACTCCTATTCTTGTTGAAGACATTCGTGCTGATCAAACCATTCCTGGTCTTCGTCCCCACGAGGTCTCCCTCCTCCACCTCATCGAGAAAGTCTCTGATGACTGCCTCGTTGAAATCAACGATACTGGTAACTACTACCCCTTCTGTCCTTGTGTCCATTTGAATCAAAAATCAAGTTTGTTTCTTTCAAAATACGTATCAATTAGACTGCCCATCGTGTTTTATTGAATTTATAAGAATGCTCTCTTGAACAAACACAAAAATGAATTAAGAGCCTATCATGGTACTGGCAGCTTTTCTCACAGCTTGTTTTGATTTTGTGCAATTGATGTGCAGGTACAAAGTTCAAGTACAAGCCTGGGATTGTGATGGGTGGTAGGCATCTTGTGCATGATTGTGGTCTTAGTCGATCAATCGGATATTTCATGGAGCCATTGATTATTCTTGGGCTGTTTGCCAAGAAACCACTCACAATCAGGCTGAAAGGTACTGGCTATTTCTCTCTCCCTGTATTACAATTTTGATGTGTCAGCATGCCCTCAGAATTTTTTCATTTCTATTCTTGAAAATCTCTCCTGTCATTGGGCTGATTAGATACTCTACACTTGTGTGACTTGATAGTCTCTATAGTACTAGGAAAATTTAAATAATGCCCGTTTGATATAATCTGTTCCTATGGTGCTTAAGGTAGTTATCCTTATCATGGCATAGGGAGCTTGATGCTTTTTCCTGGTGTAGCATTAACTTAAGTTTGTAATTTGTGGGTTTTAAGTAACTTATGGGTTGAGTGATTTGAGGACAGTGAACCAAACTTTCTGTTGGCTTTGTGTGCTTATGATATCCATGACATATTGTGTTAGAAAAATACATTATCTTTTACTTATTTCTATAGCATAAAATTTTAAATGGTGGACTTATTTTAAGCAAATTTTACCTCTAAAGTATCAGTCCTCGAACTTCAAACTATCACTTTATGATTTCCATATAGTGAGACGTAACTAAGACTACTTATGCTGCTAAGAACTAAATTCAGTAACACATTTTACTATTTTCAGGAATTACAAATGACCCCAAGTACCCATGTGTTGACACTTTCCGTTCAACCACCTTACCCATGTTGAAGCAATTTGGGGTTCCTCAAGAAGGATTATCTCTGAAAATAGAGAGTCGTGGTTCACCTCCTCATGGTGGCGGAGAAGTTGTTTTGTCAATTCCCATCGTTCAAAGTCTAACGGTGAGATTTACGCAATGGTAGTTCATTCGACTTTTTCTCTTTTATTTCATTATAATTTTTTGGCTTATTTTTTTTTAGGCAGCCAACTGGATTGATGAGGGCCTTGTAAAGAGGATTAGAGGAATTACTTATTCAACAAAAGTATCTTCTCAATTTGAAAACACAATGATACATGCAGCCCGTGGGATCTTTAATCGTTTGCTTCCTGATGTTCATATATTTACCGATCACAAAGCTGGGCCACAGGCTGGAAAGTATGTCTACTGTCTATAGTAATTGCCATATCACATTTCATTTTACAAAAAGAGTGCATAATGTGAGATGGTTTTTGGAAGTGTGTTCTGCTTGCCTGCTATGGATAGTGCACCTCACAATAATTTAATTTAATTGCAGTTCTCCTGGTTATGGTATTTCCCTGGTTGCGGAAACTACTTCTGGTTGCTTCATCTCTGCTGATACTACAATTTCTTATGCACGAGGGGATGATGTAGATGAAATGGAAGATGATGAGGAGAAGAAAGAGCTGATGCCTCCCGAGGAAGTTGGTGAGCAGATTGCTTCTGTTCTTCTTCAAGAGATTGAGCAAGGTGGAGTTGTGGATTCAACACACCAGGTTTGTATCATTTCCTCTCACTCTGTTTATTTCAATGGATGATTGAATTTGTTCAATCAGTTTTGCATATCATTGCCTAAGACTCAAGTCTAATTAGTTATAACTGTTCTTATTCCACGGATTTGAAAGACCTCTAAAGGCCATAACCTATCTTTACATAGTTCTGTAAAAAATTAACTGCAAAGATGGGAGAGAGTTTTTCGGTCCTGTAATGTCCCTTGGAGCTCCTTGCTGAGAAGTTATCTTTATGTGTACTCTTCACTATGTTCTCCTGCTTTGTTTTATTATTTTCACAACTCTCTGACCTGGGCTAACTGTGTCGTGGAAATAGAATACTTCCTGCCTCTAGGCTCTGTTAATTTTCTTCAGGCAATTGATTTCTACTTGTTCATGTATCGGATTAGCTGACCAACAAAAACCAAGCCTGTGTCTTTAAGCAGAAGTACCATATAATAGTGAATAATTCTTTCTGCCTGACCCTTTTTGATATGCGCATAACATGTCATGTTTGATTCTTTACTATGTACTAATTCTATTGGTTCAGTAGTTATGTGAATTGAGACTTTGTCATTAATATTGGTCTTTGCAGTTTGGAGTCTGGACAAATGTTTAGGTCGCAGTTATTTGATCCTACATATAATCTTTCTTTATTTGTTAAAAAAGGAGAAAAATCTAACTGGAAAGAAAAAATATCAAGGCTATGTGCTAGTTATGATACCATGAGAGCAGGACCCAGGTAGGGAATTTAGAGGCATCCTCTATTTTCATTGTTTTTGCTGTTTATTTTTGTTCTAAAGTAGCCCAAATGGCCCAATGTATCCAAGATTTCTTGTGACCTGTGCATTAATCTGTCAAGAAAAATTAATGATCATCATCCTAAAATAGATGTAAAAGGACGATGAAAATAAGACATTTAACGATCCAATCACCTGTGCATTAATCTGTCACCCTTGTTTCTAATAACCAAATGTTAATTTTAAAGTGGTTTCGGCATAACCTAATCTAATAGATTTTATGCTCTTGAGTTTTCTTTTTTGGTAGTATTTTGCTGGCAATTTTCCTTAAAGATAGATGGAGGGTACTCTAAAAGCTTTTGTGATGGTCCTCCTTCCGAGTCATTGCTTAACTTGCTGTGTGCTGTGCGTATAAGAGATGATGAATTAGCATAAGATACAATTGACAAGTTGCACCAGTGACTTGTCAAGGGAATGGAAACCAAATCCTCCAAGCTTGTTTCATATGTTGGCTAAATAAATACAATATATATTTGGTTTCCAGATGTTTGCGTAAATGTCATGAAACAAAAAAATTCTATTTCCTGACAAAAAGGAGTGAAAGATATGAAAGGAGGGTTGGGGAAAGTGCTAAATTTTGTTTACGATGACAGCAGACTATACTTGAACTCCATCACTTGATATTTATTGTTGTGATCTGTGTTCTGTTTCAGGCTTTGTTGTTTCTTCTTTGCGCGCTATGTCCAGGAGATGTTTCAAAGGTCCGAGTTGGAAAGCTCTCACCATATGGAATAGAAACACAGAGACAAATTTATGAATTTTTGGGGGTACAATTTGTTATCAAACCAGATCCATCAACTGGGACAGTTATACTGACGTGCGTAGGAAGCGGGCTAAAGAACCTTTCTAGGAAGAGTTCTTAAAAAGCAGCCAGCGGATACTTCACGGCAACATCAATGCTCTTTACCGGGGGAAGTGGTTCAGGCAGGTCAAAAAGTACATGGTTCAAGTATGGTTTGCAATGGGTCTTTAGTGATGTTGCTCACAGTACCTCCAATATCGAGATTAGCTGATGCAAAAAGCTGGCAATTCCCTTTTAAAGCATGGATGGCTGCGCCCTCACGCACGCATCTTCTTCATGTTTCCATACACGTCTAATTATTTCAGGTTCTGATGGGCTTCCTTATCATTTTCTCTAATGTTAATAAGAAAACAAGAAGTTAGTAACAAAAAGTCAAAAGAAAAGTTTAGTTATATATGTCATCAACATTATCCTCCACTGTTAACAGGACTTAATAAATAATAATAATAAAAAAATAAAATAAAGAAAGTATTAACCTACCAACCATAATTATCTCTTCTTCCCTTTCATGTTATTTGGGGTAACTCAAAACTTAAACCATAATTAAAACATCATCAAATGTTGTATTAACGTAAATGATAATGGGACATATATCACGTTATTATACAAATAATTTTTAAAAATATTCTAAAGTTATTAAGGTGTATAAATTAATTCCTCATGTTTGTACACTCAAAATTTAACCCTAAATGTTTAGTGACTCAAAATTTAAATATTATTAAAAGTCATAAAATATAAAATTCATAAAAATGGAGAATGAATTTTCTTTCTGATAATATTTTTTAATAATTTGAAAAATAAAGAAAAATAAAAGAATATAAAAACTGTAAAAATTATTCGAAAAATTATAAAAAATTAAAAAAATTGGTAACTGTAACAACATCCGGTACAAATCCCAAACTAAAACTCTTCTCTAACAATACAAGAGACTGAACTAAATTACCTTCTTTACAATACGCACAAATCAAAATATTGAAAGTAACATCATTAGGTTCTTCTATCAAATCATGAAATAATTAAATTTATTTCATTAATAGGACATTGAATTCATTTCAATAATAAAATGATTTAAAATGATTGTTATGGCATTTATTATTATTATTATCTTGAAATGAGCTGAAATCTATACATTATTTGATTGTTATGGCTAATTAATGGATTGTTGAGTTGGTATTTGGGGCAGTCAACTCGTGTAACTTGTCATGATCATTCATGCCCTTCCACAGTTCCACTTGTCATATTTCTGTTTCTGTACATGCAGTACAGCACCAGCTGGAGCAAGCTTAAGGGGATACCCACAATGTTTGGGGACTACAAATCACATAAAATAAAACTTATATTAAAAATCAATAGTTTATACTTTATATTAGTTAGAAATAAATTGAAGAGAAATCTAATTGCACATATATATTAAATAAAATTAATAAACACGGACCGCAAGGAAAAGATCATGGCTCAGCAGTCCGTACACCATCCCAAAGGAGCTAGCCAGGAATGAGAATAGTGACAAATGGAGGGGCATAAATTCCACACTCCTGGTTCTGATCACTTCTCTCTGCATTTAAAAAATATTCTAATTAATAAGTTCATTCCACGTAGGTATATACATTATATACTATTATTAATTACTAGAAATATTACTCACCATAACCACGAGTGGGGAGCCAAACATTGCTGTGGCCGCCACAAGGCCGATACTTCCTGTCACAATCTTTCTATGGCGATGATCATCTATCGCAAACAATGTGACAGCTGCTATGACACCGGTTACAATCAGGACGCCGAGTGTTGCAACAACCACCTTCTTCTAAAAGAAAAAAAAAACAGTTAGTTAAATTTAGTAATATTTTATTACATCAGTTAGTATGTAATTCTTTTAAAACATGGAGAATGAGACATGCCTTTTCTTTGTAGGGAGTGAAGAGAGCGTAGGTGAAGATGAAGGATAGCTGGAAGAAGATGCCTACACCATTGATTATGGCGACGGTGAAGTTCTTCCAATTCTCGCTCACCACAGGCAATGAATACCAAGTGTAGATGAGACATTTTAATAGTGCAATTATGTATGGAACACATGAAAAAGCTTCCGTGCTCCTATTCCTCACCACCTAACCAATCAATAAAAGTAAAATATATTCAATTTAACTTTATATAACCAATCAATAAAAGTAAAAAAAAAAAATCACGATTTTAATTCATTTTATATGAATTAGTAGTTTTTTTTTTTTTGGAATCCTTATAATAAGTATAGATTTAATAAATAATACATTAACTATGATTTGCGTGAATAGTTTAACACTTTTATTCCTTAAGTAAGCTTGGCCCCATCAAATGGTAAAAATGGAGATTGAAACACACCCTAATTTCTTCGAATATGATACCAATTAGGGTTGTGTAAATACCGACCGAACTGAAATTACCGTAATACCGTACCGATGTTTTTTCTATTCGGTCAGTATTTTTTTTAGAATTTTTACTATTCGGTATACCGAATTACCGACCGAACTTTGTTCGGTACGGTACGGTATTAGATTTTGCTGTTACGGTAATACCGTACCTGCCGAACTTCTATTTTGTATAGCCCACATACGCCACTGCGCCACCCATCCTCCGCTCCGCCCAATCCCATAATAATGTCAAGCCCATATTTGGCCCATAATAGGCTTTGTAATTAGGGCAATTAACTAACTTAGTCAAGCGCAGCTGCTCCTTTAGCTGTCACTCCTTCATTCCATCGTTGGAATTTCAGGTCTCGTAGATTCCATAAGGTTTCCGTCGCAGCGCCGCCGGCTCCACCACCATGAGAGCCAAGGTATTTTGATTCAAACCATTTTTAATCCATTCCGATACTTACAGTGTCTATTAGATTTTATTGGTTGCTTACTTAGCTGATTGATTTGCTCAATTTTGGGTTTGTTTCTGTTTCTGGTTGCTTCCAGTGGAAGAAGAAGCGCATGAGGAGATTGAAGAGGAAGCGGAAATTTTAAATTTTATATTAACTGAAATTCTGCCAATTTCTAGAGTTCTGAAATTTCTGGAATTCTAAATCTGTAGATAATTTTTTTTACTTTATATTTATTTTTACTTTTTTTTTTTATATTATTCGGTATTACCGTAATACCGAAATACCGTACCGAAATTATTTCGGTAATATGGTAACGGTATCAATTAATAGAAACTATGGTACGGTATCTAATTTTTTTAGTTCGGTATACCGAATACCGAAATTTTTATACCGAAAAATTACCGTACCGACCGATGAACACCCCTAATACCAATAATCTCTAATTAAAGGATTTGGTTCATTTAATGTTCATTTAAAAAAAATCAATTGGAATATTTGCCTAATGCAAATAGCATGCAAAAGCTTGTTGTATACCCACACGATGATAAGATCATTAAAAATGCCCAAACATCACAACTCACAAAATTAGAAAGACGAACAACCATGAACCACCCTATCATAATCAACACCTTGTCATTGGTTTGTTCTGCCGTCACTGTTAGCCTCCTATTGTTGAATTTTCCAACCCATATAACACCCCACCCATTAACATTTCACTTATTAACTGTGGAGAGACCAAAAATAAGATTCGATATCATCCTCTTTTAATTTTATGAACATTTTCTTTTACTCTCAACTAATTATTCAACTTATTAACAACAATTTAATTTAAAAAAATGATTAATTATGTGAATGTGCATGAAGTTTATAGGTTGTTTTGTTGATGATAAATTAATGTACTAGTAAAATCTCAAGTTCGAATTTTACTCTCACCCATCAAAAGAACAATAATTAATTTAGGGGAAATAGTTTTTACCACCCCTGAACTATCGACCAAAACCACAAACTTCCCCTGAACTTCATTTTTTAAAGTACGACTCCCCTGAACTATTGTTTTCGAGCAAAAAGACCCCCTCCGTCCATTTTCACTAACTGTGCCGTTAAAGTCACTCCCTATTGCCGGTTTGGGGTGTTTTTTTTACCTGTTGCACCCATTAATTAATTAAACTTGTTGTTTTGATTTGTTTTGAAACAAATAATTAATTTTGTTTTGATTTGGTTTTGGAATAATTATTTTTTCTCAAAACCAAAGAAGCCCCGTCCCTTCTTTGTCAAAACAGAAGAGAAACAAATAGAAAAAAAGAAGAACAATCGCGAGCGAGGAAGAGAAGAGAGACGATTCTGGGTGTTAAAGTGAAGAGAGCCGATTCAGATCTGGGTGTTGAACCCCTGGTAGAAGACGACGAAGCAGAGAAGACAATAGGTGGAAGGGCAGCGGAAAGTTAGGGTTCCTGAGAAGACGATAGGTAGAAGACGAAGAGAAGAGGGGTTCGTTTGAGAAGAGGTCGCAGCAGCAAGCAATTACTGATTCACGGCGAAATTGCATCTCCACCGCCATGGCGGCATCAAGCAGTCACTCATTCACGGCATCTGCAGGAAGTGGCGAAGGAAATAGTGCAGCATCCTATTTACGATTCAAGAACATACTGTGCAAGTGTGGGGTAAGAGCTTCGGTTAAGATATCAGAATCGACAACTAACCCAGGAAGGTTGTACTATAAATGTGCAAATGGTCAGTGTGGATTGTGGGCATGGTGCAATGTGCAAGGTGGATGTGTGCCCAATGTTCGTCGGGTTGAAAATAATGATTGGGTAGCGATTAAGGAAGATATTAGGGAGGGTCTACAGGAAGAATGCGAGTTGATTCGCAGGGAGTTGAAGGAGATTGTTGCTGCAACCTTTGGCAAAGCCGAAGCAGTGGGAAATGTTAATAATTGTTCATTTGTCATACTATGTCTTTTGATCCTTCTCCAATTTTTCTTGATTACTGCTCTTGTAATATTTAAAGGTTGAATTTGGTGAATTTGTAGTTTTTACGGTTTGTATGTGCTGAAATGGTAATTTTTTGGAGATGGCATTTTTTGGAAATGGCATGGTAATTTGTTGGGATTATAGGTTTAATGGTGTATCTGGTAATCTTTTAGGACTGTCTTGTGTGCGTGAGTTATGTAATCTACAACTTTGAATGCAAAGCAACTTTGAATGCAACTTGTATTTGTTTTTAGATTCTGGTTCTCTTCTCTCTTGATGCTGAATTGTACTTGCATGAGTTATGTAATATTGAAATTTCCATTTCATTTACATTTTTAAATGGAAGAGAACAACTAATTCAAATGTAGTCTTGAATTCAAATGGAAGAGAACTACAAGTTGAAAGCAATCATAAGTGCACAACCAAATTGTGTTAAATATCCCTTTCATTGATAAGCAGTAAGTCATAAGTACATATCTTACATTATAAGTCCCCTACAATTGCCCTTTCCATAACCACAAAAGATGAAATTTTTTTACACAAAATCAGTTCCACATTGCTGCACCAAACTACACACCTGCTTCATCAAGATGAGACCCACATTGCTGCAACAAAGTACAAGAAATCATCCCTAAATTAGTCCTATATTCCTACACCTCAAACTCTACAAAATCAGTCCCACATTGCTGCACAAACTTCACAGAATCATCCCAGCACCTCAAACTCCACAAAATCAGTCCCACCTTGCTGCACAAACTTCACAGAATGATCGCAGCACCTCAAACTCCACAAAATCAGTCCCAAATTGTTGCACAAACTACACACAATCATCCCAAAATCAGTCCTACATTCCTGGACCTAGAACTCCACAAAATCAGTCCCAAAGGGGAGCAACAAGATACACAAAAGTCAGATCCACATTGCTGCAACAAACTATACAAACTCATTCCAACACTAACTACACAAACACATTCACTGTTGCAGGAAACCACACAAAATCAAGGTATCCATTTCCTGCTATTCCCGACTTGGCTTCTTGTAATTCGGCTGGTTTTGCTTGGCTGTACTGGCTCAGGTGCACTGGACCTGGTTTGTGGCCTTGGGGGGCGGAAGCTGCCACTAACTCCAGCGGGTCTCCATATCCTCTTCTTCTTAGGCCTTTGCCTTGTATTCGCACCAGTGTTCAAAGGGGTTGGAGATGGCATTGTTGGAGGGGTTGGAGATGGCATTGTTGGAGGGATTGTTGGAGGGGTTGGAGATTGCATTGTTGGAGGGATTGTTGGAGGGGTTGGAGATTGCATTGTTGGAGGGGTTGGAGATGGCATTGTTGGAGGGGTTGGAGATTGCATGGTTGGAGGGGTTGGAGATTGCATTGTTGGAGGGGTTGGAGATGGCATTGAGCTCCTTGAAAACCTTGAACCAGCATTTGCATCCCCATCATTTCCCTAAAACCACAAACACTTAAAATAGTAAATACAAGTAAATTTATGAATGAGAAATTTAAAATATGAGAAGACTAAATAAATTTACCTGCACTTCAGTTTCAGTTTCACCATTAGGTGTACTTGTAGCATCAGCATTTGCATTCCCATCATTTCCCTAAAACCACAAACACTTAAAATAGTAAATACAAGTAAATTTATGAATGGGAAATTTAAAATATGAGAAGACTAAATAAATTTACCTGCACTTCAGTTTCAGTTTCACCATTAGGTGTACTTGTAGCACCAGCATTTGCATTCCCATCATTTCCCTAAAACCACATACACTTAAAATAGTAAGTACAAGTAAATTTATGAATGGGAAATTTAAAATATGAGAAGACTAAATAAATTTACCTGCACTTCAGTTTCAGCTTCACCATTAGGTGTACTTGTAGAACCAGCAGTTGTTCTTTTCTTTTTCCTCCTCAATGGTGGAAGGTCTGATCTCATAGGGAGTGGACAAGTCCTAGTATTGTGATTTTTTCCTTTACAATTCCTGCAAGTTATCACCGTCCCAACCCTCACTCTGTTTGGATTGGATGGACCAGTCTCTCCAGCTTCCCTCCTTCTCTTATTTCTTGGTCTACCACTCTGTAGTGTATGTTCTGGAGGCCTCACATCATGATGACCATGAACCACTGGCCATTCACTTTGATCTGGAACAGGGAGAATACCATCCTTGTATGAGTCCATGAATGTGCTCTTACGATAAGCCACATGTACAAAGTCATGAGGACTTTTCCTCAAGAACAAGATGGCAGCAGCTGCATGTCTACATGGCACTCCAGTTAAATTCCATTTTTTACATGAGCAAGTCCTCAACTGCAAGTCAAGAGTGCATTTGTCACCACTAATGTGCTCCACCTCAAACTTCTGCATTTGGGAATGAGGATACACGATATACGACTGACACTCTTGAATGCATTTCTCTAGTCTGTTGAACCACCTTGGACATATACTCCCATCATACAACATCATCCCTTGATATTTCATGTAAAACCTCCTCATGAGCAATCTTCTTATTGTCTCAAGACATGCCAATATTGGCTTTTTCCTTGCAAGCCTGACACGCAAACATGAAGAAAATCACCTACCTTATAGAAAGTACGCTAAAGAAGATATACAATAGAATTTATACAATAGAAAGTAACACATTACCTGATGTATGAATTGAAGCTCTCTGAAAGATTATTCAGGAGAAGGTCACACATCACCCATGGGTTGAAAGCATGCCTTGACCACCTCTGAGGAGGTATCTTCTTCAACCAAGCATATGCTGCTGGTTTTTCACACTTGATTTTCTCCATGTGGATGTTGAACTTTGTGGCTGTGTATGATCTAGCCGCATCCCATAGTTGGTCCTTCATGTACTGGCTACCCCCAAACTCACCCTTGAAATTGTTCCAAATATGTCGCACACAATACCTATGGTCCACCTCCTTTAATACGGTATCAAAAATATTTTGCAACCCCTGCAAAAAATAAGAATATATTAGACAGCTTTGTAGAAAACCACAAGACCAAGATGGAAAATTGGAAAAATCACAAGAGGAAGTGTGAAACTAACCTTCTGCCTGTCAGACATGAAGCACCAGTGATTTAGTGACCCAAGGTCATCTTCTAATCTTTGCAGAAACCACAACCAATTCTCCTTGCATTCAGAATCCACCACTGACCATGCAATAGGAAAGATGTTCCCATTTGCATCTTTTCCTATTGCTGACAATAAGTGACCCTTATATCTCCCTTTCAAGTGGCAGCCATCAATACCGATAAATGGCCTACATCCACTCAAAAATCCACGCTTACAAGCTGATAGACAAATGTACAACCTCTTGAAAATACCACGCGGGGCTGTTATTTTGACGGTGCTACCAGGATTAGACGTTCTTATTGCCTCAGCATAACTCCATAAATGCTTATATTGCTCACTATGCTCTCCCTCGATGAGAGTTTGTGTTATTTTCTTTGCCCTCACCATCTTATATTTTGAAACTGTAACAAAATGCTCCCTACTCACCCTATTTGCTAGGATATCCAAATTCGTATCAAGATTATCCTTGAAATCAGCTAAATATGTTTGAGCAATCCATCTGGCAGTTGCCTGCCGGTTGACTAGATCCTTTCCACAGTAGTGAGTACTGATGAAGGACTTTATCTGGAAGGAGGTCTTGTCTGCCGATGGTGAAGCATGTATTCTCCACCCACAAAGGTTCTTGCAATGGGCAGTGATCCGACTCTTCTCATTCTTGTCAAACCTAAAGTCATGTCCAGTCTGCACCGCATGTATCTTCAAAGCTTTCCTGAACACATCAGGAGTGGCAAACTTCATTCCAACCACCAATTTAATTTTGCCCATCATATCTGTACTCTTGTTGAATATGGGGAATCTATTCTTCATCCTTTCCCTTTCATCCTCACTGTCAGAACAGGGGGGGCTGACTAACTTATCACTATCATCTTCATCAGTCTCAACATCAGGCACACCTGGACCAAAATATCTTACTGGTGGCCTCCTAACTCTGTCACTTCTACCTTCATCAACTCCCACACCTGATTGCTCAACTCCCTCAGCCACGTCCTCGAATTCCATATCATCCCCCACACCTGCTGTATCAAATATATCTTCCTCACCTTCATTTTCAGAATCTACGAAATCACTAAGATCTTCACTACTACAATCATGTACTTCCCAACTGTAGGTTCTATCAGCGTGGCTGTCATAACTGTGCTCATCATCTCCATCCCCTACATTTTCAGGCCCATCACCATCATTAACAGGCCCACCTTCATTAACAGGCTCATCCCCAACATTTTCAGGCTCATCACCATCATTAACAGGAACATCCCCAACATTTTCAGGCTCATCACCATCATTAACAGGAACATCCCCAACATTTTCAGGCCCATCACCATCATTAACAGGCCCACCTTCAGTAACAGGCTCATTGTTATCTCCATTATCTCCATAACCTTCATTTTCAGGCCCATCTCCATCCATTTCAGGCCCTTCATCTTCAAAAACAGGCCCATCTTCATATGAATTGGGACTAGCTACAGGCCCCCTTTCATTATCTCCACCTTTATCTTCATCCACATATTCATTGTTATCACAATCTTTATCTCCATCACCACAATTTTCCACCACAACTTCATCTCCATAGGTTAGCAATAAAGCACCAGAACCTGCACACATATCATCAACCCCTTCATCTTCAGCACCAGAAACTACATCTGCCATCTCATCATCACTAATGTCAAGGTTCACAACCATTGTGGGGGTGTTGATGTCATGCTCCACATACTCTTCAAGTGTATCCTCACCATTTCTTAGCATCTCTGCAATTATTCTCTTCACATGTTTCTCCTTCCTCAAACCCTTGATCCCTTCCTCCATTTGTTCCCATGGATATTTCGCATGATAGTGTATAGCATTAAGGTGTCCTGACCTTATAACTCTTTCATGTATGTGTTCTATTTTAAGCTCATCATGTTCAATGGAGAAACTTACTTCCATTGCATCAACATACTTCACATTTGGAACTAGGATCCATGTTCCACCAACGAAGATTTTCACAGTAATAAGCATCCTGTCAAGGGTTTGCACTACAATATTTAAGCAATTACAGCAACAACCAAATTCTTCTTCAGTTTTACTCAATAGGTGTTTACTTTTGCAATATTAAACCAATATTTAAGCATCATGTTTATAATATCCAGAATATCAAACATACTGTTTAGCAATATTTAATCATCATGCTTAGTAATGGTCAAACCAGTAGCTATGCATTTATAGTAAATTAATACAAATGTACAAAATATGAAACAGGACCACAAAACAGAATCATTGTCAAACACTTAACATTCGGTCAACTAGACAACAACCAAAAAGGAATCTCCTTTATGACACCACAAAGTACAAAACACCACACTATAGATCTGAACACAACACTATAAGAAGACAATGTGCAAGACAACCAAAAAGTAATTGTCAATAGAATAGAATAAAGCAAACCCAATGCAGAAAGATTAATTCAAAATCCTAATCGAGGCAAAGACACACATTACAAGGGAAAGACATATCCTTATCACTAACCTCGCATCTGCAGTGCAACAGTTCTGACTTGTCCTTATCACTGTCCTTTGTTTGCTTCTTTCGCGAAAACAGGGAAAACGACACTTTCCCAAAACCCTAACTTTCTGCTGACCTTCCTCTTTTCGTCTACCGTGGTTCGTCTTCTACCAAGGCTTCGAACCAGAATCTCCTCTCTTCTCTCCACTCGCAAATGTTCTACTTTAACACCCAGAATCGTCTCTCTTCTCTTCCTCGCTCGCGATTGTTCTTCTTTTTTTCTATTTGTTTCTCTTCTGTTTTGACAAAGAAGGGACGGGGCTTCTTTGGTTTTGAGAAAAAATAATTATTCCAAAACCAAATCAAAACAAAATTAATTATTTGTTTCAAAACAAATCAAAGCAACAAGTTTAATTAATTAATGAGTGCAACAGGTAAAAAAAACACCCCAAACCGGCAATAGGGAGTGACTTTAACGGCACAGTTAGTGAAAATGGACGGAGGGGGTCTTTTTGCTCGAAAACAATAGTTCAGGGGAGTCGTACTTTAAAAAATGAAGTTCAGGGGAAGTTTGTGGTTTTGGCCGATAGTTCAGGGGTGGTAAAAACTATTTCCCCATTAATTTATTAAAATATTTTATAAGAATTCTTAATTCAGCCTGCAAAAAGAGGAGAAAGTGGTGGTAAAAGTATTTGTGTAGACTCGAATTCAGATTCAAACCTCACTTCTATTTATATAAAAAAAGGAAAAAGAAATGATGCTTACCACAATTCACAGCAACAACAAATTTTAGAAGGTAGAAAGAACAAAGAACAGCGATGTGGCCAACATCTATAGTACTTATACAAGTTCTGTTGAGAAATTTAAAAAGGAAATAAAAGCTGGAAATGGGCCATGGCAATCCACAAATACAAATTAATTCACATATTTTACTTACATGGGTGTAGTGAAGAGAAACAAAGAAGCACCATTCCCTGCACACCAAAAAGAACGATAACATGCATCAAGATTGTAATTAAAACAAAATCTTATAATTAATGCTGAAAAGTAACAATTCATTACCCATGAGTCCTACTACCAAGTGCACCTTATCTCCCATTTTTTTTTTTTGGAGTATAAGTGAAGACAGCGAAAAGGGTAGAAGAAGAAGAGATCCCATGGATATAAATAATGCAAAAGCAAGAGATTTCCCAAGGGAAGTGCTCTCCTTGAGATTTCCCATCAACTAACTCCCACTTAGCACATGTTTTGAGTGAATTTATTCTTAATTTATGTGTACACTAAAAATGACTTTTATAGGCTTACAACAGAAAATGTCTAACAATAATTATGGCTAAAAGATATGGAGAGATTTTCGATTTGTTTTAATTAATCGATAGATTGAAATAACAAATATTTAGATAAACTTAAAGAAGATAATATAGAAAACAACTAGCCATTCCCAATGCCCTGCGTTTTGGTGAATTGAAACAACAAGTTTACATTTCACGCCTAAGTTTCATATGCATGCAAATATAAATATTAAGGAATGTAAATGGGTTTGCATATCTAGTTGTCATGTAAATATACGTCAAAGCTGAAGTTTTCATACGATTCCAAGCAAACTGTTATCGAAAGAAGGGCACCTAGAAACATCATCTAGATTGAAGTCATTCGATTACCCCCAAAAAACAATCTTGTATATAGGACTAACCTTTGCCATTGTTACTATGTCAAAAACAACTCCTTGAGTCTCAAATCCCCAGAAATGACTCCCTGTGCGAGCAAATCCAGCCTGAACCTCATCAGCAATACAAAGCCCCCCTACTTTCCTAACACTTTTAAAAGCAGCAGGCCAGCAACCTGGAGCCAATTCTATGATTCCTCCAACTCCCTATATCATAACACAAGTACTGCCTCTCAGAACAGACATACAAGTCTCAAATCACATAAGTTAGACATTACACTTTTATATTGAAGGACACATCAAAAGATGAATAACTTACCTGTATTGCTTCAGATACAAATGCAGCAACATGGCCAGAAGTTCCGAAGTCAATAATATCTTGAACATCTTTTGCATATTGTTCCCCATCAGACCCAAATATTCCTCTGTATGGATCGGGGTTCACTGCATGATGGACTCCACTCTGCCAGCAAACAAAGGTGATAAGAACAGACATGATTATGCTAAGTAGAAGAACTTATAGAAAAGGAAATCCAGTTTTACAAATACGAATGCCTTTCAACCTTAGAAGATCATCAAGCCTAACAATTTTCACTCACTATTGTTTCATTTGCTTGGGAAACAAGCTATGACTAGAAATAAAGAATACGATTACAAATAGCTTTACCACACACTGAACGAAAACTAGCCTGTCTGGATTTCATTTCTTTACCTTAAAATTTCTCACTTCATATAGCCCATAAAATTTCCTCTTCACGACAGGATTAGATGATCAAAACAGAGTACACAAGAAATAAAAGAAATGAAAACATAAATCCATCAATAGAACAATACTAGCTCCCAACAGAACAGATAGTGGCTCAGTAATAACCCATCCCCATCAACATCACCATCACCATCACCATCACCATCACATCACATCAGAAGTCACAATCACAACCAACATCAACTTCTGTATTTACAACCATTATTAATAGAGCCCATAAAGTTTGGGGCAATATAATGCTATGTTTCTATGTGTCACTATTGGAGTATTATTTTAAAGTAAGAGGAAAACGAAAAGCAATAGACGATAATAATGCACCTGTATGACATTGAATTTCCAATTAGACTGCGCAGTAGCTCCCATCATCCCCGCCGCATTCCCATGGTAAGCATTCCTCAACGAAATGATATCATGACTCCCCGTGTACAATCTCGCCATCATCATCGCCAGTTCATTCGCTTCGGTCCCAGAATTGGTAAAAAACACCACCTACCAAACGGATATTAAAATAAATAGATTAATAAACTAGAATCTAATTAATAAGAAAAACCTTGAAATGGAATCGCCGGAAAATATAAAAACTGACCTTAAGGTTGCCGGGCATCTTGGCGGCAAGTGCTTCTGCGAAATCAGCGAATCAGCGATGGCATGATTAAGATAAAGGACGGTGGAGTGACCGTTGATTCTTACGAAAAAGAGATTTAGGGGGTGTTTGGTGATAACAATTGGAGCGCTCCTGACGGCTACACGGCAACTATGGTATCTATCTTGGACGAAGTTCTATAAGCTTCTCGGAGACATCTGCCTATCGCCCTTGCCAGCGGAAGTCTCCTAGGATGGTCGACTTCAGCGGGGGGGGGGATGTCATGCACCTTTATGCGCACGACGTCATCCCATCCTAGGGGACCAAGGAGGATATCGCTCCCGATAGACCCTACATGATTATCGCCCTAATGACGGAACTGATATCGCCCGAAGCGATGGTTACAAACGTTGCCTACCCCTATCGCTGTAAGGTATCGCCATCTTAAGCCTATAAATACCCCCACGAATTCCAAACAGAAGGTAAGATCGAGATCATCTTGGAGAACCTCTACCATTCTGAAAACTCGAACTGACTTAAGCATCGGAGTGTCTACGCCGGAGTCCCCCTCCGGCGCTTTGCAGGTACCTCCGACGCCGATCGCTTCCCATCCGACTAGCTGCTGCAGCCGTTTCCGACCAGAAGAGATCTCGGATCTTATCAAATGGTGCTTTCATTGAGAGCTTTGGTGTATTAAGTGAGCGTCCTTAATAGCCAAGCTCCGTATAGTTGGGAGATCGGAACGGTTATGACAGCCAGATCGGAGCCAGACCGGTCTACATTTTCTAATATTTCTTTCTCAACTCGCAGGCGGTTATTTCCTTTTGCTACTGCTGATCTCTCTATGACGACGCAATCGACTATCTCGGGACCTCTGGACCTCTCGGTCGGGATCGCCGGAGGATCTATCCCCTCACAGACGGTCATTTCTTCATCACAAACGGTGGGATCTGATCTTTACACTCCTCTTTTAGAAGGATCTGTGCTTAACAATGAAAATCCCTTTGCTATGGAAATAGCGGCCCTTCGTTCCCGCTTGGAATATTTGACTAAAATGGCCACTAGAGTCACGCCTGGTGCTTCTGGATCTAGCGTTCCTCCTCGCGTCATGTTCACACCATCTATTGTTGCTGATCGACCTCTGCCCCCGTTGTTTCCAGAGAACCCCCAAGTGCTTTTATCCGCAGGAAATCCCCCGGTTGGTCATGTACAGCTCACTCAAGGAGGAGTAGAGGCTTATGTACCACAAATGCCGCAAAGACTTCTTCTGCAGGAAGACAGGCAGCTTGAGGCGTTGAGGAACCGTTGGGCCGGACGGAGGGAAGGAACAAACATGAGTTTATCTCCCGTGTACAGTGAAAGATCCAGTAGCAGAAGATATCGAAGTCGTTCTCCCAGGAGTCGCAGTCGGTCTCCCAGGCGACATCATATACCTGAACCAAGGGAAGGAGGGCGACAAGGAGACATATCTCCCCCACGTCATGCGCGTGAGATTCTTGATGATACCTCAGGTCACCCTTTCAGTCATCGTGTAAGACGTCACAGGGTCAGCAGGCGAGTGAAGCTTCCCGCTGATACTTATGATGGTACTAAAGATCCTATTTCGCACATCAACAAAGTGAAGGATTTCGTCCAGTTTCAAACCCACAGTGATGCGGCTTTATGTCAGATATTTGTTATGACCTTATCGGGAGTTGCTCGTCTTTGGTTTGAAGGTCTTCCTGGCGGATCCATTAGTAATTTCGCACAGTTGGAATCCAAATTTCGGAGCAGATTTAGTACAGCAATTCCAATTCGGAAATCTGCCGCAGCGTTATTTGACATACAGCGGAAGCCCCAAGAGACATTGAAAGAATTTCTCAGCCGATTCGATCTGGAAATGTCATTAACGCCGGGCGTTACTATTGATTTCTCCATAGAAGCTCTGAAAAGAAACTGCCACTATGGAAAACTGAAAGATGCATTGATGGTGGATCCTCCAATATCCTTGGACGCACTAAGACTTAAAGCCCATAATTATGCGAAAATGGAAGAAGAAAATAGAAATAGAACATTTAATATGCCGCCTGGGGCACCTCACATCCCTGCCGCTCCCGCAAATCCTCTGGTTGACGATCATTACACTGATGATTACGCTCGACGGAAAGATTACATCCCAAAGACCTACGATAAGCAAAAAGGAAATTCCTCGAAAGGAAAACAAGGTAGTTCCCCTCATCAGCGTCAAGGGAACGCTAACAAAAATCGGGCGTATGATCCGGATTTTCCCTCCTTGAATGTACCAAGAGCGGAGATCTTGGCGATAGCGGAATAACGAAATCTTCCTATCCGTTATCCTGCACCCACGAAACCTGGAGTGCTTTTAGGCAAAAGAGAAAACGCTTACTGTAAATTCCATAAAGCCAGAGGACATTCCACAGAGGCTTGCAGAGAATTAAAGTGGGCGATAGAACGCTTGGTGGAGGAAGGATATCTGGGAGAATTTGCGACTCAAGTAAGGGAAGATGCCCGAAACAATCCGATAAGAAGAGCGGCAGACGAACGACCAAGGCCCCCTCCAGTCCCACAGCCGGATAACGCTCCCAAAGGAAAGGGTGGGGAAACCTTCGCGATAGATGGCGACGACATCCCCATAATCAATATCATAGCGGGAGGGATCCCCTACGCAGATGAATCAGAACAGTCGATGGTGGCGAAAGGGGAAAAGCGTATGCGAGACGGCATGACAAAGAAAGGTGGAGCGATAGACATACTTGATCGCATGATCTTATCCTTTTCAGAAGAGGATGAAAAAGGCGTTATCTATCCCCATAATGACGCCTTGGTAGTCACACCTGTCATCGCCAGTCATGGTATAAGAAGGACTCTTGTGGACAACGGGAGTGCCGTGAACCTTTTTTCGCTGGAAGCTTACAACCTCATGAAACGCCCCCACGATGAGTTAACGCCTAGTAAGAGACCCATAGTCGGAGTGGATGGGACCCCTATCCCTGTTACGGGAGTAATCACCTTACCCGTATACTTCCGAGAAGACACTTACAAACGGTCAGAGAATTTGTTGTTCCTTGTTGTGGATCTGAATCTGCCCTATAACGTCATACTCGGACGGCCTTTCCTCAATCGCTTCGGAGCGGCGATATCACAAAAACATCTAAAGATGAAATACCCCTCCTGGGACGGGGTGGTATCGATAAAAGGTGATCAGAAACTGGCGGCAGAATGCTATTCGCTCATGACTCAGACAAGCTGCGATAGATACGTGTGTATAGCGGCAGACCCCTACGAGCAGGGTGATGAAAAGCGCGCTCAACCCCTTGACAAGATGGTACCCGTATCAGTGATAGGCAAAGAGGGAGCCAGCTTCCTGGTCAGCGATAAGCTCAGCCCAGCGGAAAATCTTCAACTGGCACGACTGCTGAACAAATGCCAAGGAAATTTCGCATGGAAGCCCGCCGATATGCCAGGTATATCACGAGAAATAGCCGAGCACAGGCTTAACGTTGACCCTGACGCCAAGCCAGTTCAGCAAAAACGACGGGCGTTCTCCACCGAAAAAGCGTCGGCTGTGGAAAAGGAGGTTGTAAAGCTCCTTGACGCGGGTTTCATTCGCGAAGTACAGTATCCCACTTGGTTAGCCAACCCGGTTCTTATTCCTAAACCCAATGGAGACTGGCGTATGTGCATTGACTTCACCGATTTGAACGATGCTTGTCCTAAGGATTGGTACCCGCTTCCTCGCATAGATCAGTTGGTTGATCAAACCGCTGGGTACGCATATCTAAGCTCATTGGACGCCAATTCCGGATATCATCAAATCCCTATGGCCCTAAAGGATGAGGAGAAGACCGCCTTCCTTACTCCTAAAGCCACGTATTGTTACACAGCGATGCCATTTGGACTAAAGAACGCGGGGGCCACGTTTCAGCGAATGGCAAATAAGATTTTTGAGGAACAAATAGGGAGAAATGTGGAAGCATATGTTGACGACATACTGGTGAAGAGTGCGAATTTTCATGATCACCTGCAGGACCTAAAGGAAGTTTTTGATGTGATGAAAAGGTATCGCATGAAGCTAAACCCCCGGAAGTGCATGTTTGCATTTCAGACGGGTAAGTTCTTGGGCTACGTAGTTAGCCAGAAAGGTATCCAGCCTAATCCTTCCAAGGTTAAAGCTATACATGATATGATATCGCCGAGAACCGTTAAGGAAGTGCAAAGGCTAACGGGGCGCGTTATCGCTCTGGGACGATTCGTCTCCAAGCAAGGAGAAAAGTGCCTCCCTTTTTTCAAAGTCATACGACGGAAAGCCACGTTCGGGTGGACCCCAGAATGTGAGCAAGCATTTGTGGACTTAAAGGACTATTTATCATCCGATTTATTATTGACAAGGCCCGAGTCCGGCGATACCCTGTACTTGTACTTGGGCGCGGCGGACGAAGTGGTCAGCGCCGTCCTTGTTCGTGACGATAACCACACTCATCGCCCAGTTTACTTCGTGAGTCATGTCTTAAAGGACGCGGAACTGCGATATGCTCGTATTGAGAAAATAGCGTTCGCCCTTATACAAGCCGCCCGCAAGATGGACCGATACTTCCAGTCTTATCCTATCGTTGTACTTACAGACCAACCCTTGAAGAGGATATTTCGAAAACCTGAATCTTCAGGAAGAATGCTGATCTGGGCCCTAGAACTCGAACAATATGGTTTGAGGTACCAGTCCCGGCCATCCGTAAAGGCTCAGGTCCTTGCTGATTTTATAGCGGAGTGTACTTTCACAGAGGACCCTTTGAGTGGTGTACCTGAAGCGGAATGGAACGATATGGATCTCCCGTTCCCAGAAACATATACGGATCTTTGGATCGTTCATGTGGACGGAGCCAAAAACCAAGAACTGGCGGGGGCCGGAGTCTTCATAAATGGGCCGCACGATATGCATATACGGTATGCTATTCGAATCTTGCAGCCTTTGTCCAATAACGCAGCCGAATATGAGGCGTTGCTAGCTGGACTCAGAATAGGAAGAGAGTTTTCTTCCAAGGGAAGGCGCGATACCGGCCAAACAGGAGATCTGCGTCTAAAAATTTGTGGAGACTCCAAACTGATAATTGACCAGGTCTCAGGACACTCTCAGGCTCGAGAACCTATTATGGTGCAGTACCTCTCTAAGGTAACGCGAGAACTAGTGGAAATAAAGAAAGAGGGCATGCAAGTCAGCTTCGAGCACGTTCCCCGAGAGGAAAATGCTGAAGCCGATTACCTTGCCAAGCTGGCCGCGAATCCTGAAGCATCTATACCTAAAGATGTGTATTATCATGAGCTATCGGTGCCGTCCTTCATGGAGGAACAAGCCTCTTTGTGTGTGAATGAGCTCGAGAATGATTGGCGGATTCCGGTAATAAAATACCTGATGCACGAAGAGCTGCCTGACGGTAACGCTGAAAAGATGAAAGTGCTAAGACAGGCTGCTCGTTGCACGTACTATAACGGGGATCTAATTCGAAGATGTTTTTCTCACCCCGCCGACAAATGTATAACCGAACAAGAGGGCCTTCACACCTTACGCGAAATCCATGAAGGGATATGCGGAATGCACGCGTCAGGCGGCACCATGGCGGCACAAGTTTTCAGATCAGGATTCTACTGGCCCACCATACGAAGGGATTGCCACGATTATGTACAAGCTTGCCCCAAATGTCAGGAATTTGCTAGAATTCCTCGACGTCCAGCCACGGAAATATCGGAAATCATCGCCCCTTGTCCTTTTGCCAAATGGGGGATTGACATCCTGGGTCCATTTCCAAAGGCAAGGTCCCAACTGAAATTTGTGATAGTGGCTGTGGACTATTTTACGAAGTGGGCGGAAGCTGAAGCGGTTGCCACAATCACGGCAGAAAAAACATGACGTTTTTTCAAACATCAAGTTATCATGAGATTCGGGGTGCCTCGTATCCTTGTCAGCGATAACGGGACCCAGTTCACCAGCCAATTCTTCAAAGACCAATGCTCAGAATTCGGGATTGAGCAGAGATTCTCTTCTGTGGCTCACCCACTGTTGCTACCCGATTTTTGACACGAATAATTTAAATCATCACTATTTTATCACAAAATTTCCACGTTTTTATTAATTATTATTATTCGTGTCATTTTATTTTATTTCACTTTATTCGTATTTTTATTATTTTTCTGTTCGAGTTTTTATCGATTTCAAACGAGATTTTTTCGGACCGTTGGTTCGAACAAATTAAATATTTTTTTCGTGCACACTTTTCACCTCCATTTTCAAAATAAAGCCAACACACTCCATTCCTTTTTCAAAATCACCAACGGACACCATTTTCTTTCCAACGGATCCAATTGGATCCCATTATAAACGCACCACCTGATTTCAATTGAGGGAGAGGGAGCCATCACAAATTCAAAAACAGCCACCTCTGCCAAATCCAAATTCCATCCCCCTGAAAATTAAATCCAATCCCTGCCAACTTCAAAAATCCATCTCTCTGCCAAAAATCCAAATAAAACCCCCCGCTGAATCCAAAACTAAATTAATTTCAATCCTTTGCCAAATCGAACCCATACACCAAATTAAACCCAACCAAACTAACCCAAACCAGCACTGAATTTGCCACAGGGACAGCCCCAAAACAGCCACCTCTGCCACCCTAAATCAGCCCCAAATCTGACCAAGAACCACCACCAAATCAGCCCCAAATCTGACCAAGAACCACCACCAAATCAGCCCCAAAAACAGACCCAAACAGACCCAAAAAAAACAGCCCCAAGATCACCCAAAAATCAGTCCCAACATACACACAAAAACCAGACCCAGAACAACATCAAACCAGCTCCAAAAATCTCCCAAAACAGCACCCAAATCAAACACCAGACCAGCCCCGGAATAGCCCCCAAACCAGACCCAAATCAGCACCAAAACAGCCCCCAAACCAGCATCAAAACAGCCCCGGAATAGCCCCAAACCAGACCCAAATCAGCACCAAAACAGCCCCCAAATCAACATCAGACCAGCCCCAAAACAGCACCCAAACCCGCCCCGAATCAGTACCAAATCAGCACCCAAACCAGCCCCGAACCAGTACCAAAACAGCCCAAAAACAGCCTCGAAATATACCTCAAAGACAGCCCCGAAATCTACCTCAAAACAACCTCAAACCAACATCAGACCAGCCCCTAAACGCAACCCAAACAGCCGCGCCACGCCGCAGCAACCGCTGCTCCTTGGCCGGAGGTAGCGAATAAAAGAGAAAGAGATTGAGGGAGAGGGAGAAGAGAGGGCAGCAGCAGCCCTAAATTGAAGAAAAAAGAGATGAGAGAAAGAAGGAGGTGGCTGCGTGCAGCCCTAAAAAAATGAAAGAGGAGAAGAAATGGGTTAAGAATGAGGGAGAAGGAATAAGAGGGGTTGGGCTTCGGCCCAACCAAAGAAAGAAAATAAAAATGGGCTACGGCCCAACCAAAAAAAAAGGAAAATGGGCTGCGGCCCATGAAGAGAAAAATAAAAAGAAATGGGCTACGGCCCAAGCCCCTTTTAGTTAAAATCGGTATTAACTTTTTCTTCGTATTCTTGCAGGTATCGAATTTACAATTACTGTTCCGAGCGGATATTTCACCATCGTTGATATCGGTGACAAATTTCTGAACTTGAACTTTAAAGCTCATTTCTTCTTTATTAGAATTGTTAACTTAATTTATTATTTATTCGTATGCATGTTATTTAGAATCGTTAGAATTCTAATTAATTTGTTTACATGATGATTATGCCCCACGAATACGATTTAATTTTATGCTCGCTCGTGTGCAGCTTTGACTCCACGAATAGATTTTATTTATGCTTATGAATGTGTTTTATGCATTATGCACATCAAATGTGGATATATTTATGTGCATCAACATTATATTTTATTATGCATTCGTAATGACTTTCGACTGACTTGATCGTCGGAGTGTATACGCCGGGGAACCCCCCGGCGTCCTTTTCAGGTACATGCGGAAGAAACGAGAAGGTATCGGATGCTTCGCTGACTTCAATATCGGTGACGATTTTCCAAACTCGAGCTTTAAAGCTCACTCCTCATTTATTTGAATTGCTAAATTATTTATTGTTGCTTGTGTTACTAACCTCGGTTTTGTAGGTTATAATTAATCGATATTCGCCTTCAAGTACACTTCTCTCACCCTTTTATTTATTCGATGCTTTTTGTACATATTTGTATGAATGATTATTTAAAATTGTTAGTATTAAAATCAATTTGATTGCATGAGAATTAATTTTTATCAAAAACTCTCTTTAATAATTTCCCTCAAATCGACCCTTGCTTGAATGAACTAGGCTTAGTAATTACTCAACGTTTATTTTATTAAATGCATGAAATTTGAATAGGATTAGTAATAAACATCACGCTTTAATTTAATTGCATGATTATTAATTACTAAAATCCCCAAATCTTCAATAAATCCCCACAAATCAAAACGAATAAAATCAATCAAAGAAAACTAAACAAACTAGTAAATAAACACAGGATTTAAATCTTTTCCAATAACTTAGGCTCTAAAATTATTGGATAGTAAATCACCAAAGAGAATACTCATTTGAAAGCGAAAAGATAGTAAATGGGCCTTAAGCCCAACTCGTAGAAAATACCTCCATATTTTAATCCCTCTTATCTTTAGAGATCCCCTCAAAAAATGTGATTAAATCTTTAATGTTGAATGATCATTTAAATTATGTTTGTTTCGTGTGCGGCTTCGTCCCCACGAATTTATCTTGATGAATGTGTTTCGTGCGCGGCTTCGACCCCACGAATGTATTTTAATTAATGCTATCTTGACGAATGTGTTATGTGCGCGGCTTCGACCCTACTCCTCGGTTTTTCTCTTTTCAACATGTTTTCTCGCATTCATATAAAACGGTACTTTGCTAGTCTATGCATGCGTAGAATCACCTAGTAAATAGGATTAATCATATGCATTGGCCGATGATGAAAGTGGCGTCGCTTTGGTAAAGATTAATAAAACGGTAGTAATCTCACATAATTATGCATGTAATCAGACTAATTTTGAACTCAGCTAAATTAAATCGGAATAGGGATACAACCGACCTTCCTTATTTTTTTAGAGGACAAAAAAATGATTATTTTCTGTTAAACAACTCGACAATAACTAGGATAAAATCAATCAAACCGACTTAAGAACTAAAGCGACGATACCCCCTCTGAGGGCCAAATTACTTATTTTCAACATGATTTTTAAACACCTCTTTTTTAGAACCGGTAACCTTTCTAAGGATGAGACTCGGGTGCCTAACACCTTCCCGAGTCCATAAAACGACCCCGAACCATTGTTCTCGGGTTTAGACCCTTTTTATTTGTGCCTTAGTTTTTGTTTTATTTTCTTCTTCTTTTTCAGACTTTTAGGTTTCCCTAAACCTTAGAAAAATAGGGTGGCGACTTCATTGTTATGTGTTTTTCTTTGCGTCCTGAATTTCGCTCGCGACGGCGCGACACCCACAAACCAACGGACAGGCAGAGGTAACTAATAGGAGCATCCTCAGCGGTATTAAGAAAACCCTAGAGGGGTCTAAGAAGAAGTGGGCTGATGAATTGCCATACGTGATGTGGGCATACCGCATGACCGTAAAAGTTAGCACTGGAGAAACGCCTTTCGCTTTGGCTTTTGGAACTGAAGCCGTTACGCCAGTGGAAATTGGGGCCATGAGCCTACGGGTGGCTCACTTTCGTGAGCAACTGAACGAGGAACGGTTACGTGCTAACCTGGACGCGTTACCAGAGGTTCGAGAAGAAGTCCTACTGAAAACGCAACACTACAAAAGAAAAATGGCCCGTTATCATAACAGGCAGGTCAAAGAGCGATTGTTGAAAAACGGTGACCTGGTGCTCCGAGACAGGCGAGCAACCGGACAATGTATGGGAAAGCTTAGTCCTAACTGGGAAGGACCGTATTGCGTAACCCACGTTGTCGGAAGAGGGGCCTATCGCCTGGAGACACTTGACGGTACGCCCTTATCCAACTCCTGGAATATCGCTCGTTTGAAGTTATATTATCCTAGAGTTTAATTTTATCTGCACTATTTGAATTATAACGACCCTAACCGTGGCTAACGCTCAATAGGAGAGTTTTCGTGGGTTTGTGGTTGCTTTTGTGCAGGTAAAAAGGGGGGTACCCTGGGAGTGAAAAGTCCTATCCTTGTGATGGTCGGTCTTGATCAGATGGCCCACTAAGTGAGGGCACGACCCCAGTGTATCCTTGATTAGCGTCGGATTGAAAGATCCTTGACGCCCCCGGGGGTGAAAAGTCCTATCCTTGTGATGACCGATCTTGATCAGATGGCTCACTAAGTGAGGGCACTGCCCGGTATCTTTGGGAGTGAAAAGTTCTTTAATGATAACCGATCTCGTGGAGACGGTACATCAAGACAAGACACGCCCCAAAGAGTTAGAAACTCTGTTTAGAAACAAGAATCCTATCTTAACGGTCGGGCTGGTGCAGCTAAACCATTAAGTAAGGACACGGTTCTAAACGAGAGGACAACGCCTATAAAAGTGAAAATTCCCTAGCCTTGTGATAGCCGTCCCGATCCGACAGCTCACGAGATGAGGCACTTAGAAAGGCCGAACGAGAGATAAGGGAAACGTGAAGGATCGCGTAATTCCAGCTAGTAACCGGATGAGTAATCCCTGGCGAAGTATAGAGCTGAGGGAAAACGCGATTCGAAACGGGTTCCGTGATAAAGCCTAATGATGGCAGCGAACAGGCTCCTACGGGTAATCACTATCTCTCAAATCTCGTTTTGTTACTGATGATCTACAATTAGAAATGTGCAGAATACTTCTGAGCAGCGGAAGGAGCGGTGGTCATGATACCGATAGGCTTATCGAAAGGCCAACCCGACATAGATCTTGGTCATCTTGGTATAAATACCAAGGATCTGCTCAAGAAAGTAAACGCACCGTGAGGATAAGGCAACCCCAGTGACGAGAGAAGTCTCGCGATGAGAAAAATAAAAGAGGAATATCGATAAAGGGATTGTCTAGAAATATTAAAGGCATCTCAAGGATTTACAAAGATTCAATGTTCAAAATAATTATGCCGCAAAGACAAAAGACAAAAGCCAAGCGATATTTGATCGCTGGAGGGAACGGCAAAATATCGCGACATATCAGCTCTCGGGGTCTTTTCGTTTCCAGCCCGCTGCCTTGGCCTGGCGATAGCCTGCCTCGTTGATATGGGCAGAACTCTGTAGAAAGGCTTTCGCGACATCTTCGCCCTTGTACGCATCCACCCCATGAATTTCTTCAAAACACTTAACTAGAACACGGGCGGTCCGTTCAGCATGCCACCAGCCCATATCGACTGACTCTTCCGCCAAAGCTACCTTCTCCTTTTCTAAAGAGGACTTCTCATTCTCCAAAGCAGTCACTTTGGCCTGTTCCTCTGACAAAGCTGTTTCCAGAGCGGAATGCTGTTTCTGTAAATCGTGGTGAGCCAGCAGTATCTTGGAACGATCTGCCAACACCTTTTTCCTTTCATCTTGCTCCTTGGACAGCTCCGCCGAAACAGAACGGAGGGAAACAGTCTGATGCTTCACCTCCTCCGCCCAGTAGTGAAATTTCATCATATTGGAGAAAAGGCTAGCACGGAAGGAGTTCACTTTGTCATCTTCCGCCTGGGAAAGGAAAGTTTCCCGTTCTGCAGATGAGGCCAGAATTTGAGAAGCCAGCAGGGCAGAAACCTCATCTGAACCATCGCCCCCGATGGCTGCCAAACCACGGGCACGGAAGTCGAACAACTCAACCTGATGGGTCACTTCGCCGAGCCCGTTTAATGGACAAAGATCCGCCACAAAATTGAAAGAGGTTCCGACTTTATTATAGCATTGCCGCCAAGGAACGCTAGAGGGAACGAAAGCCAGAGGACCAGGGGCGCGAACCTGTGAAGAAGAACTGCCCGGGGGCAGGAAGGTACCATGAGGCTGATAGCCCGAAAGGTCCTGCAAGACGTCTTGATAGCCTAAAGAAGAGGAATAATGATGCACAGGCCCACCAAAGGAACTGGGCGAAGCACCAAAGGGGTCCGCACCTCCTAGGTTCCCCAAAACTTCCGCGGAATGTCCACCTGGAGGAACCACTGCGGAATTAGGAACGTTAACGGAACCACCTTCCCCCGCGATGTTAGAGGAGGGTATGTTCTCATCCTCGCCTTCTATCCGGGCCCTCTTCGCGGAACCCCTCAGCACATAAGTGAGATTCATATCGCCTGAAGGAGCGGAAGCAGTAACTACAACGGTCTCCTGCAAGGAGTACAAATTGAGAAAAAAGAAAAATAGATCAAATGACGACAGATATTGAGGCACAATATATCGCGACAAAAAAAAAAAAAAAAAAAAAACACGCTTACGGTAGCGGTGTTGAGGGAAGGTGGTGCCTCAGAAGAACCCGCAGCGTCGGGAGAAGGAGTAAGAGTGGCGATACTCCGTGTTCTTTTCTTCTTTTTTCGTCTGGCAATGGCCTTAGGGGCCTGAGAAGACGAGGGAGCAGCAACGGTCACGATGGGAACACCTTCAGGGATGTCAGTATCCCCTTCGCCAACTGAGGAGGAGGATACTTGAGCGAGATTCGCGGAAGTAGCCGGAAGCTCAGAAGGATTATCAGTGGCCTCTGAATCGAGCTTTTCCCTTTCTTCTCTATTCTGAGCTCTCCTTAAGCGTCTTCTTACGCTTTCGGGTTTATAATCAGGATCCGTCGCTGCAAAATCACAAAATAACGTCAGCGTTAGTATCAGTGATGAAAGGGAAAGGTAGCGCGATACTCACGTCTAACGCACTCCTGAATGGCCATTCTACAGGCCGTGAGTCGAATATGAACGCTGATCTCCAGTTGGAGTAAGGTGTTTAACCATCCTTGTTCACGAGCGGGAAGTGTCCCTGGTCGACTCCAAACGCCATCTTGGACGTCCTGGTTGAACCCAGAACGCCACTCGGGACCAGGAGCGTCAGGAAGATTTATCAGAAAGAACTCCTTTTTCCAAGCCTCAACAGAAGACTCAATATGGAGCAACTTCCAAGTAAAAGACTTGAGAGAATCATCGTCAAAGCGAGGCGATATGGTTATCACACCCCGGCACTTCATCAATTTAAAAAGGGATCTAAGCAACAAAAGAGAAGGGGAAGTGATCCCCTTATATCTACAGAGTTCCAAAAAAGCATAAACACAGCAATATGCATTTGGGGCTAACTGGGCAGGATTAATATTGCCAGCAATAAGCAAACCCTTGACGAAAGAATCGATAGGGAGCCGGAAACCGTAGCGAAACATCTGGGCATATAAGACCCTTTGATTGCCGGTCAGAACGCTGTTTAAACGAACTGACGCAGGGGCAACAACAGCTTGGTAACCGTCAGGAATAACGGCACCGTGAGTAGCCAAATGCTCCTGGAGAATGGCCTCCATGGTAATAACACTGACCGTGGTATCCATTTTCTTCTCATCGATGGATTTTGACTCAGAACGGCGAGTCTTTGCCATGGCAGGACTAAGGAAATATAAATGAAGAAGACGAGGGAAAAGAAGGGAAATACCTTTGAAAGGAAAGAACTTTGAAAGCCTTGAATGGAGGTGAGAAGGACAAGACGGCCGAGAGATAATATGAAAAAGTGGAGTGAAAAAGAAAAGGGAAGAAATAAAGAGGGTTTATAACCCTAGTAATTAAAAGGAAACGACGGATGCTGCAGTCGTTGTGTCGAAGCGACATGAGGGATAAGACTCAAGCAATGAGTACGACTCTAGAAGAAGCGCGACAAACGCTTCGATCTTGTTAAAATTTCTAAACACGCTAAGGTGAAGCGGCAGAAGAAACGAACACGTGTGTCTGCACCATTATAACTTTTCCCGCGCACCGACGGAAGGGTCGCGAGCATTAAATGCTCTGAAAAGTATATGTGACTTTTTGATAAAAAGCAAAAGCGATATCACAAGAAAGGAAGTGATGCAAATCGGCGTTGAATAAAAGAACAGTTCTCAAGACAGTACAAGAGAGCGAAATAAAATAAGATATCGCCCGAAGAGCAAGGTACCGATATCGCCGCGAGATAGGACGTTATTACAAGACATGGAAAACAAATAGCAATGTTCTTCAATGGATCAATTAAGAGTCATCGCATGCCTCGCCGTCATCATTCCCTTGCTTTTCCCCAGAAGAAGGAAAACCCCTTTCGCCTTCACTAAGATCTTTAATTTTTTGGGAAGCGTAATCGGCCAGCATGGATGAATCGACGGCGCCTCGGATATGGAGATCCATAAATCCTGCGATACAAACCTCGATGGTCTTATTCTTCCACCAGGCTATCCTCGAAGGAACTTTGGCCAAATCGGCATCACGAGATGACAACTCTTCACGGAGGAAGACGTTCTTTTTATCAGCCACCACCAGTTCCGCCTCCATTAGCTCTGCTCTCGCTTTCCCCTTCGACTTCTCCCGAGAAAGTTCAGCGCGACAATCCTCCAACTCCGCCCGAGTTCGTTCTTGCAACTGCGATAGCTCCTTCGCCTTCGCCAAGGCCGCGTCTAATTGTTCCTGCAAATCCGAAGAGGGTCGAGTTTTGTTACGCTGGTCTTCAAGAAAATAATGAAATTTCCGAAAGCTAGCCAGCATGTCGTTCATGATGTGTGACTGTCGTGTCTCGGGAGCATGCTGTAAAAACTCTTCCCTGTCCTTGGAAGAAGTAAACATCTGTCCCACTATGGGACCCACGGGCTCTTCTCGCGATAACGGATCCGATATTCCTAAGGCACGAAGCCCGTCAGTGCCGAAAGAGGACAAATCCAGCTGATATCCCGTAGGGCCCTGGGACCTCTGAGGAGAAAGGTTGGCGATATAAGGAGGGGAACAACTTTTTGCGCAATCACCAACGCCCGAAATTGAAGACAGAAACAAAAGAGGAGGCTTCCGTGGGAGAAATTCAGGAGGAACGCTTAAATTCGAAACCGGTAGGGTTGCCTCTGGGATAAAAGAACCTATCGGGGAAGCAGGATGGCCCGACGACAAAGGAGAGGTCGCGGCTGCCGAGGTCTCATTGTTTTCGATAGAAACGGCGGAAGGCACCCTGATAGCTTTGATATCTTTCACCACTTGCGAAGTACTCGCGGCATGAGAAGCGTTAATATTCTCGAGGGGGACCGCGTTAACTCCCTTCAAATGGGGAACTGGGGGGTTAGTTTTCTCTGTGCGAACCTTCTTTACGAGACGCTCCGTCTCTTCTGCAATTTCTTCGCTATCGTCCTCAGCCGATTCCGCCGTGTAATCATTCCTCCTCGACCTAAGTTTCATCCTTTGGGCAATAGTAGCATGACGTAATTCAGGACCAGTGTCCATGCTCTCGCTATCGCTGTCGATTTTCTCAAACACAGGATCGCCTTGAGCTACCCTCTTGCCACGGGACGGAAGCCAATTTTCAAGGAAACAAGAAGGTCGAGTGGAGGCTCTGCGAGTTGTGACGGTTTTAGTCCCTTCCCTTCCAGGCGGAATGGGTGGGCGGCGGGAATTTTCAGGCGAAGGAGAAGGAGGCAGCGACTTGAGAGGTGTTACGTTCAAAGGGGCGTCACTTTCCCCAGAAGAACTACTCTCAGCGTTACCTGCCAACAAAACATATTAGCAAATTAAGAAGATTGAAGCGATAAAGAAGAAAAAGGGAACTCACCCACAACGCACTCTGACAATGGCCTGAACCGAGAAAACTCCCGGATACGGAAAGACCCTTCTATTTCTAACAAGACGCTAACGTTGGAAACATCCTGGCTTGACAGCGCGTCCGGTCTTTTCCAAACGCCACTATTGATTTTTCGATTGAAACCCCCGCGCCAAAGTCGTGACGGCAAACGGAGGGTGAAAAAGCCAGACTTCCAGTCATCTACGTGTTCCTCAAAACCTTGAAAGTTCCGCCAGAATAGTTGCACAATGACATCATCCCATCTGGGGGTAATATCTACCAGGCAGTTGCGACAACTCAAGACAAAGAACGTGCGGAATAGATCAAGCGATGGAGCAAATATACGCTTCATCTCGCACGAACGAAGGAAAGCGTAAATACCACACCAAGAGGGTGGAGTAATCTGGACGGGATTAAGGTCATAATGATCTAGCAGTTTCAACAGAGAAGTATGGAGTGGAAAACGGAATCCGTAAGTAAACATCTTGAAATAAACTAACCGGAATGTTCCCCACATGGCGTCAGGCAGCCGAGTGTCCTTCAAAGAGACAAAAGGGCGATAGCCCGTGGGAAAAAGTAATACCACTCTCCTCTAATTAAACCCTCAAAACCTCATTACAATTGAATATGCTGCGAGTTCTCCTAGCTTCGGGATCTATGGGGTTTTCAACAGTTGAAGACATAAGAGACAGGGAAAGTAAATCTACGGCGGTAGAAGGAGTAAATACCTGGAGCAAAAAGCCAGTGAGCCGGTCGCCGGCACCAGTGAGCGGTCGCGGTAAAACCTCTCGAAGAAAAGAAGTGCAGAAGAGAGAGAAAATGTGCAAAAACTCAAAATATTAGCAAAAGCAGTAAAAGAGAGAGATGATTTCCTTATAAAGGAAAAGCCTAAAGAAGAGACAGCCTGTAAAAATGAAACACGTGCAGAACAGAAAAAGACACGTGGATAGTCATTTGTGCCTTCTGAAAGAAGACAGTTACCGATTAGAAGTTGAAGGCAGTTACCCGTAGCGAAAGGGACGCTTCCGCGATAACCCGGAACGCTCAGAAAGAAACAATAAGTAAGCGATGAGAAGCGAAAAGGAAGTAAAACCATCATTCATTATTATGAGGAAGGCCATACGGCATCTACAAAAAGAAGGGTTAGGCCCTACTCTTCACCGTCGGACCAAGTAATGCCGTAGCAGTAGACCACGTCGTCTCCATGATCGCCACCCCAGAATGAAAGTTCACCGACCTCCTTTCCAGCGGCAGAAGTCAACTTGGGTGACTCCTCCTTAACGCCTGGCGATACTGCCCCGGCGGCCGAACAAGCAGAGGGAGCCCACGGAGGCGATTCCTGCGGAGGGGGAGACGGTTTTTTCTCCTCTCGAGTCGAAGAAGCCAGAGAGTCGAAAAATGACTTAGAAGCCTTGGCAACCCCTTTCCTTTGCCTAGCAGCTTCTTTTCTCCGCCTCTTGCGACTCCGCCGGCGGACGACCGGTCTCCAAGGGGGTGTGGCAGGAGGATTATCCGTATCAGGAGTAGTCGGGGGAGTTGGTGGCGAGTCTCTCGAAGCCGTATCTAACAAATAAGAATCAGCCATGAGATCGTTGCGAAGAAAAACGAAGGAAAAAAAATAGACGAAAATGAAAAAAGAATCGTCCCATTAAATAGCGGGGAAAAGAGTAGGAGGGACTCTTCGATCACCCAACCCGACTCTTAAGGATTGACACGTGTACAGTCTGAAGTGCAAGCATAGATTTGCAGTCACGCCTGTTGAAATCTCGCGCTAATCAAGAATATATCCCCCAATCAGTTGTTACAATGGGGACGGCGCTGAGTTAATATAGAACGACCAACAGAAAACCGCCCAGTAGCCAGACAGTTTTCAGTTGGGCTAAGAATATCTTCATTGGAAAACGACGAAGGGCGCAGCAAAGAGGAAGAACAGTTACAAGGCGAAATGATTGAAACGATTTATTTATTATGGCCTACCGGCCGAAAGATACATTTACAAGGCAAGAGGAAAAGAAAAAGGCCCAAAGGGAGCCACCGTTATCAGGCGTCAGAACCAGCATCCTCGGGCACCTCAGGAAGGTCCCTCAAGGAATCCATGACCAAGACAAGATCATGGGAAGTGGCCCTCATCCCCTTCAGGCAGCACCCCAACATGTCCTTGCGCTGTTGCAGCATGGCAATCACCACCTGGATCCGAGCGATGGAGGAGGTCAGCTTCGACACGCTCTCCAAGGGACTGAAATCCTCCAGGGAGATAGCTCCCAGCCTAGAATGAAGCGGGGTCAGCATCCCTTGCAGCTCCAGGATATCCTCAGAGGTCTTAACTATCATATTCTCCAGGAACCCGATGTCACCATCATTGAGATTCTTAAGAGAGTGGCCCTTAGAAAGAAGAAAATTCTTGGTCAAGTGATCCATAATACTGACTGATAAAGATGAGGAGAACGTGGGTGGAGAAAGCTCTTCGATTTATAGGCTCCAACGGAGGGAGGCCATGGAAAAAGAGAAGAAAATAAGGTCCTTAAAAGACGAGCCATCCCGATAAGCCTCAAGGACCGATAGGCCTGAAACGGAAGGAAAAGGTGACGATCGTACGCTGTCTGCGATATGTATATGGGAAGGAGTACGAAACAGAGTCTGAAAAAACGCCGATAAACACGATATCACTGGTAGTCCTGACGCTAAAACCATAAGGTTACCGGTATCCATAGTATAAGGTCGCGTTGATGTCACAGGTGACCCTAGATGCGTAAAACCGCGCTGGCATCACAGGCGTCTGGTGGTGTGAAGCCGCGCTAATCATAAGGAAGCTAATGGCGTAAAGCCGCGTCGATATCGCTGTTTTCTCGGATGTGAAGCATAAAGGGGGCTCACGTGACTTCGAACCTCTGTAAGTATGAAGTTTGCTAACTTCTATATAGATATCTATCTCCTCTGTGTCTTTGCAGTACACTTAAAAGGATAGCAGACCTGGAATATACGCCACTCCCTGGCATGATCTGGTTGAATACCCTTGACGGTGTCGTGAGTAACCCGTCAACGGTCCTTCTATGACTCGAACGAAGCTAAAGCTTCACAAGCCTTGTCAAAGAAGCCAAGTAGACTAATATCGCCGAGCGAAAGAAACGACCTCTGAACCATGAAAGCGATAGCGGTTTCTTAGTAAGAATTCTTAACGTCTCAGGGAGACGGATCTTAAACAAAGGATGAGGTTAATCTGAGCGATGGAAATTTACAGATCCAAGTTCGGACTCGACACTAAAATTGAGCAGCGCTGAGCAACGGGGGGGCTCAGACGCCCTGTGGAGATATCACCTCACGAAGGAATCTACTCATATCTAAGATGGCAGACATGGATAGCCCTTGGTGAACACCCGGGCTAGTTTTCAGTTGGGCTTATGATAACAATTGGAGCGCTCCTGACGGCTACACGGCAACTATGGTATCTATCTTGGACGAAGTTCTATAAGCTTCTCGGAGACATCTGCCTATCGCCCTTGCCAGCGGAAGTCTCCTAGGATGGTCGACTTCAGCGGGGGGGGATCTCATGCACCTTTATGCGCACGGCGTCATCCCATCCTAGGGGACCAAGGAGGATATCGCTCCCGATAGACCCTACATGATTATCGCCCCAATGACGGAACTGATATCGCCCGAAGCGATGGTTACAAACGTTGCCTACCCCTATCGCTGTAAGGTATCGCCATCTTAAGCCTATAAATACCCCCACGAATTCCAAACAGAAGGTAAGATCGAGATCATCTTGGAGAACCTCTACCATTCTGAAAACTCGAACTGACTTAAGCATAGGAGTGTCTACGCCGGAGTCCCCCTCCGGCGCTTTGCAGGTACCTCCGACGCCGATCGCTTCCCATCCGACTAGCTGCTGCAGCCGTTTCCGACCAGAAGAGATCTCGGATCTTATCATTTGGTATAGAAATCACACATGAATTCAGTTCATAGTAACTGAAATCATGACAAATTTTGTGATTGTTATGATGTTTTAAAAAAGAATTCAATTCACAATGAACTGAATCTGAAAAATTAAAGAAGGTGGAATTCTTGCACAAATGGGTGAGATTGTTGAGGTGAACGAGATCCGCAGAAGACGGAGCTATTTTTTCGCTTTCACGCTTCTCCTCCCTCTCTCGGCGATCGTGGTGACCCAGTCCGGTGTTGTTTCAACGACGAAGATGATGGGGGCTGGAAAACGATGGATAGAAATAAAACAGAGGGGGTGTTGCGGCTGTGCAGATAAAGCAAATGGGTTGTTTTTTTTTTTTTTTTTTTTTTTTTTTTTTTATAAAGAGGGAGGCTAAACGCCTAAAGAACACACTCAGGATAAGCACCTTCTATCACCATCGTAAATGGCGGTTAAACTAATAGGAACAACATCAAACCACTGGAACTCAGGTCCCTGCGTAAAAGCTAAATTGGCAAGGCCATCCGCTAAACCATTCGCTTCGCGGTATACATGGATTACACGATAAACACATCCAGAGGAACGCAGAAAACCCTTAATGCGATGCACCAAGTCCATGTTTGCCACCGGTGAAGAGCGGTCCCTGTTAATAGCATGCACTACACTAGCATTGTCGCATTGAATTTCCAAGTCGTACCATCCACGCTCAAGGGCGTTCTGAACTCCATAGAGCATGGCCAGCAATTCCGCACGATACGCCGAACACTGCCCGAGGTCAACCGCGAAGCCACCAAGCCACACCCCATCTCTATCCCTAAGACATCCTCCACCCGCAGCTCTTCGCGAGATCTGACGACAAGCACCATCCGTATTGATGGTAATCTTACCATCATGGGCCGCTATCCAACCGACCGACACGGGCCTGGTAGAACCTCCACCTCCAACACCCAAAAGGACGGTTGAAGCATTCATTGCAGAAGAATACGCAGCTTTAACAATAGAAATTCTAGTAGCAACCGACACATGATTGTTTTTGAAGACAATCTCGTTGCGCCACTTCCACAACCACCAGCAGGAAAGACCAAAGGTGAGACTCCAACTCGTGCCTATACCACGCATCCCACCCCCTCTCAGATTAGCCTCCATCCAATCACGAAAAGACTCCTGACGAGCCATGTTCCACACCGTAGTGGGAGCCAACTGATGCCAAAAGGACTTGGAGACGGGGCAATCGCGAAGGATATGTTCTACAGACTCTTCCTGAACCCCGCAGCAAGGGCACAAAGCATGATCACTCATGTGACGCCGAAATCGCTCTTGATTAGTCAGCAATCGTTGATGGCACACCAACCATAAAAACAAACGCACCCTTTGGGGCCCATCCCACTTCCAAGGCAAGCTCCATATTCGATCAACAGGACCATCCTTGAACCCGGCTACCAGGGCATACGCGGACTTTAATGTGAAATCTCCACTAGAAGACCAACGCCAATAGCGTTGGTCCTTCCCTAGAGAATTGGCAGGAGGGCAACAACTAGTGACGCAGGAAAAAAGATCATCATCCAAGTAGCATGTCAACAAGGAGGTATTCCACCTACCATCAGGAAGGACCACTGTAGACAAACGCCAATCTCTGATGTTCAAGGGGATTTCCTCGCGCATCAGGTCGCATAAAGGGGTGTCGCCCGCCCAATTATCATACCAAAAAAGAATGTTCTGTCCATCCCCAATGGACCAAAACGAGTTAGACCGAACCAAACCCCACATGTGACATATCTCGCGCCAGAGGGCAGTACCATTTTGAGCCCTAAGCTGAATCGGCATCTCCTCCAATTTGACACTATACTTACCACCCAACACTCGAGCCCAAAGACTGTGTTTTTCGGTAATAAATCGCCATGCAAGCTTTGCCATAAAAGCCCTGTTAAAAGTTTTAAGGCGTTTAATACCAAGCCCCCCATCCTCTTTCGATTTGCAAGCAGTCTCCCAATCAATGAGGTGGACCTTTCTCTCCCCGTTACCATCCCCCCAAATGAAGTCCCTACTAAGACGCTCAATCTTCTCACAGATGCTAACCGGAACAGCACACACCTGGAGAGCATAAGTCGGTTTTTACTTTCTAGGGTTCCTTCTTCTTTTTTAATTAAATGAAAGATATGGCCCAGGAAACTAAATAGGCCCAACAAAAACATTATGGGTTACTTAAAGAAAATACTAACATGTTTTTTTCTTTTATAAATAAATAAATACGACACATATATAATTATTAATTTATTTTAATTTACATCATTTATTTAAAATAATGATTATATAGATTGTGCAGCATGCTCGTTCATCATTTTATATAGAAGAAAAAAATCATTTTCTTAATTAAATGAAAAATAAAGTAATAGATATCATTTACGAATTTGTATATATAGAAGAAAATAAAAGTTATGGTTATTTTTACAGTTTTAGTTTAAGAGTAATATGGTCAAATAAATGAGTTTATTTTTATAAGTCTTGTAATAATCTATAAAAATCCTAAATTTTAATTTAGGGGTATAATGGTCAAATAAGTAAAATGAAATCATTTCTTATCGATACCAAATGTGTTCATTTCAATTTAATTGAATTCTTTTAATTTTATATTGTTATATCAATCACTAGAGTTCAATTCTAATTGAACTCTATTAATGAAATGAATTGAACTCTAATATGATTTGATACCAAACACCCCATTTCTTTCTCCATCCTTTGTATAGGTAATAAGCTCCAATAGTAATATATCGATGTTAGACAAATTCTCCGGGTGTGGTGTGAAAGCTTTGAACTACTCATCAAAAATCTTAACAGTATGATGAGTAATTATTCGAACCAAAGTATCTATTAAACTCGTTACTTCATCACCAAAATGTAATCTCCTTCTGCTCTCGTTCGTTTATTGAAAAGTAAACTTTTTAGATAGAGTAAACCTACAAAAACAAATTACACAAGATACATATAGTCAAGTGGATTCTTCGATATTTGAGAGTACGTTTGATTATGTTATACAATTTGATTACAGTAAAAATTATTTGTCTCTCGTTAGCTCTTTGATCCTTAACGCACGTTAGAAAAAAAGTACGAAATTTTTTGAGGTCAAATAGTGCGTCATCTGGCTTCCTCGATATGCGTACATGAACAGTAAATATCAACATTTAAAGGACGGAAGGAGTATATATTATTTCAATCATCTATTTAGTTTTATTTGTTAATTAATTAAATGAATAACTTCTTTTATTAGTATATATTTTATTTTAATGAAATAAAGAGTTTAAGATTATAAATATAAAAATAAATAAAATAAGTATTGAATAAAAATAATAATATACTCGCGCGATGCAGGTATGAAGCTAGTTCATACTATAATAATATAATCACATTGTGTTGAATTCAGAATCTCTGTTATGAAAACTGAAATCACCTTGACATGAAGTAATGAACATACATACTGTTTATTTTTGTGCACATCATTCTCCCACAAGGAACTCAAGAAACTTCAGAAGCAACATAATTTCCAGTAACTAAATAGAATAAATTCAAAAACTGAGGCAGTGTGCGATAATGGCAGTGCCTAGCAACCCAAGCCAGAATTCATTCTGACTATAAAGTAACGGAATTCCATAACAGCCTGCTTGGCTAATCCCACAACTGTAATTTCATGCTTTACAGCAATTTGCAAACACAAGGTTGGGACTTAAATCCTAGCTAAACAACATGCAGCACCTTATCAACTTGGCATTCTACCTACATCAATCACAATTCACATTTGCAACCTTTCTCCAAGGAATCATATGATATCGTTTGACCTTGCACATTATTGAGGAAAACAGTACCCTGTGACTCCAGTGAATCCACACCCTCGTAGCTAAAGAGTAGACTAAAAGTAATTCAAATATCATGCAAGATCAAATTTCAAAACAAGTAATGCACTAGGCTATCCTTTTATTGAGATTTTGGCATCGAAAAGACAGAATAAAATGCCACTTTCAGCTAGAGTTCCAAATGCGTTCGCTAGAAGAGAAACAACAAATTCATGCTGAAATTTCCAGGGTGAAAGCACTCTACTACAAGTACACAAATAACTTGGAATGCATGTAAACAGAACACAATTCATCCAGTGACAAGGAAGCTCAGGTCCAAAGCAACTCAATAACATAAAGTGCATAAACTAAGTACCAGCTCATTTATTCTTGTCTTCTTCCTTCATTTTCTTCTCCCATCGCCGCTTCTTGTATTCTTGCAACATGTCTGGCATTTTCAACATCAGCTTGGCAGTTTTTTCTCGTTTCTCGGCAGATATCCGATCACACTTGTGTCCTTTCATCTTGGTTCTCTTTGCTTTCCTCTCTGGATCGTATGGCCAATCTTGGCCTGCCATGAGAACTTCCTTGCGAAGCCTAGCCCGGTTACGACCACTAATGTGGAGTGGTGTCCATGCCCCTAGATGCCAATAACCCCAGACCCCCTTGGATAGCTCATCTTTGTGCTTTGCCAACTTCTCCTTCCATGGGTATTGGTACTGCGCAACTGTTTTCACCACTTCTTTTACAGCTTTACCTGCCATCTGTATGGCTTGGCAAAATATCTACTTACAATGCCCACGGCAAGTGAATATGGTGCTCTAAAGTGACCAGCTTCCAAAACGATAGTTGGAGGATGTTGACCCACTTGAAAACTAATGCAAAAATGACCAGAAAAAAGGAATAACGTTACAAACAAGAAGAGGGATTCGGTGATTTTAAGGGCATTCAAAGGTTAAACCCTAGGTTTTTGCACAAGCCAAACAAAAAAGAAAACAAGTTATGGATTCGTAACAAGATGTAATCTTTTTTTAGGTGCTTGGTATACATGTAAATTAATCTCAATATTCCATGGCATACAAGAACAATAGCCGCACAAAAGCAGAGAAAAGGAAACGATAAAAAGGAACTGACCGTAGCAAAGAAGAAAAAAGTTCCAGCCTTGTTGAAAGCAGTGGCACACGCAGCTGGACCTGGAGTCAAACGTTTGCCATTAATTTCACAATTCAAAGATCAAGAAGAAGAAAATGATATTAAGTAATCGACCGTCAAAATAAATTCTCAGGAATCCTTTCTAAAAACAAGAGAAGGTTAGTACTGGAAAGGCATAAGTCAATTTTTCTTACCTAAAACAGATGACGGCGACGGAGGGGAGGAGAGGAGAGGCGGAAGAATAAACAGAGAGCGGAGCGGCGTGGAGGGAGAGACGAAGGCGGCTGTGGGTGAAGATTAGTGTCTTATGCAGTTGTTACCAACGAAGAGGAAAGTGTTCAGTTTGAGATTTTCATTTTTTTCTAATTATCTTCTTGGTCCGACACCTATTGTTAGCTTTGCAATTGAATCCTCGTACAATTCTATGTTTCAATTTGGGAAAATGCATTTAGTGGCACCTCTCAAACAATTGATTGACTCATTTGGCACCTCCACTTTTTTTTATCTTTAAAATGTACCTCTAAACAAACAAAACGTCACATTTGGTACCTCCGACTGACGCCGTCCAACAATCACCGTTAAGTGTCTACGTGGCACGCCACGTCGGATGCCACGTCAGCCTCGCGTGACGTGGCATGACACGTGGGTCAGATCCGACCCGTTTCTTTTCCCGTGGGTCGGATAAGTGGGTTTTTCAACCCGGTATGAAACGACGTCGTTTTTGGCCAGGTGCGAACGACGCGTCGTTCGTCATAAGGTTAAACATGCCCCAATCAAGGAAAATCCGAGATTCGAACTCGGAACCCCTCACACCGTAGGTGAGAATCCAACCACTGCACCAAATGCTCTTGATATGTTATCATTGATTACTACTGAAATATATTGTGTGATTTATGATTTTTGCTGAAAAAATATATTACTCCAAAACCCTACTCCAAAATAATATAATTGCATTAAAAAATAAAAAAATTTAAAAATTCACAAAATTAATTGTAAAAATTGTAAAAATAATTTACTTAATCTAAAAATCTAGAAAAAATTGAAAAATTCCAAAAAATGTAATAATTCCATGTTAAAATTCTAAAAAATAATTAATTAATCTAAAAATCCAAAAACATTGTACAAATTACAAAAAAAACAAGAAAATCGAAAAAAATTTAATAACTCCAAAGAAATGTAAAAAATATATAAAAAATTATAAAATTTAGAAATTAATCTAAAAATCCAGAAAGATGTTAAAATTCCAAAATAAAATTAATTAATCAAAAAATCCAAAAAATTGCAAAAAAATAATTAATTGTAGATATTTAATTTTTTTGGGAATTTTAACATCTTTCTGGATTTTTAGATTAATAACACTTTCTCAACACAAGCCTCTGCATGCACCAGCTCCATCCTGTCTTAACATGGCAAGATTTCATCTGCTAATGTGCATCACATACAATTTTGTCGATACAGATACAAACTAGCGGAAACATGAAAGGTTAACAGGCAATTTCTAGGCACGCGTCGTTGACCTCACAACAGACCTCTAAAATGTCACATTATAACTTTGCTAACGAAACTTTAGAATAAAATAAAATGGAACTGGCTAATTGATTCCTCATTCCTCTACAAAACATTATTATAGCTACAATTCTCCCGAGGAATTGAAGATTCCATAAAAATTCAAGTACATGCAGTAGGAAGAGAGAGAAATGCATACCCGTATCCAAGAGATATGATTCCATTCTCTCTCAAAATCCCACCATCAAGGGAGATGGCACCGTGCCTGATATAAGCACGAGCCTCCTTCATATTTCTCTTGGTATCTGATAATACATAAAATTATCAGAAGGGCACAATGGACTTTGCACCTTCACAAAGTACCGTTGACCGGTCAAAACGGCACATGACCGGTTTGACCAAGTCAACGATATAAAACGGCATCGTGATCGATTGACCAGGTCAACGGGAATAAGTGACTAAAGGACAAGTCCAGCCCGTTATCACCAAAACGGCACAGAGTCGATTCATCAATAAAGGCAAAGACAACGGCACTCGGCCGATTCACAACAAACGGCTCCTTGCCGATTCTCCACAAACGGCATCGTACTGATGGGGCCCAGATATTAATCTCCCCTCACAGATATTATTGGTATAGTACTCCATAGTCAGTATACATTTAGTCAAGGTTGGCAGGGAGGATAACCTGCTCCCATCACATCATCGCCTGACAACCGGACAAGGGGACGACTCTATTCCCCTAAAGTAAGGTCTGCACCCCACGTTATAATGATGAATCCCTGCTCCTAGACCACCTACTGAGGAAAAAGGGGAGGGGATGTCAGAGATCTAACCACTCCAGTCCAGCCTAAGGACTAGAGGGAGGTATATAAGGGAAGTTTCTCCTTTACTCAAGGACACGGAAAAATACACACACTTGACCCCTACACTAAAAAACCCATACTAACTTTGGCATTGGAGCTTCTACGCCGGAACACACTTCCGGCGCTTTGCAGGTGACTTGAGGACTCCAACCACCACAGTTCGGCGTGCCATTCGACGGAAAAGCCCTCCTCATCCACTCACGGATTATCATTTGGTGCTTTCGTTGAGAGAATTTGAAGTTTCAAGTGAGCAAACCTTGAGATTCAAAGCTCTTTTTCCTTTACAATTTGGGGTTTTTTATTTCCAAAAATGGCATCCAATCAAAACTTCCAATCAAATCAACCTACGGGTGGTGCTGCCGGTCAACATGAAACTCCACCCCCGCAAGTTTCGTCTTCCCGGGCAGAAATGAACGCTGCCGCTCGCCGGCTCAACTTCCCTGAAATTCCAGAAGTGCTACTTCCCAGCACTCCACAACCCGGACCATCTACAGCAGCAGCCATTCCGCCAGCAGTCATGCAGGAGTTTGCTGCCTTGCATAGAAGAATGGACGTGATGATGCAGGCGTTCATGGGAGGATTTCCTCCGCCAGTCAACCAGCCCTTTGTTCCTCAGCAGATCCCATACCGACTGGCGACAACACCATCTCTAGTGCCGCTGCAACCGGCGGACCCACAGGCTGGGTTTATGTCCCAGATCGGTAGCCAGCGAGCTCTCCAAGATAATCTCCGGAATGTGCCTCAGCCAAACCACCAAAACGAAAATCCACCTAGAAGAGAAGAGTATCGTGATAACGTAGAGGAGGTTAACAGCCGAGCAGCCCAGAATAGCCCAAGAGGAAGTCAGAGACAAGCATCGCATGGGGGATCGGGCATCAGAAGGAGCCGAGAAAGATCGGCAGTAAGACGCCAATCTGGAGTTGTGGCAGATCGTGGAGGAAATGATCAGCCTTTGTCCAGAAGGACCGTTTCTCGACCAGATCGGGAAGAAAAGGACGACGATCCGAAGAATCCGTTAACATTGCGGGTTCGAAGGCATCGGGTGAGTAGACACGTCAAGCTGCCGACCGATCATTACGACGGAATGACCGATCCGACGGTGCACGTAAGTCTGGTAAATAAACATGTGAAGTTTTTTACTAGGAAAGATGAAGCGTTGTGCCAAATATTTGTTATGACCTTGAAAGGGATTGCCAATACCTGGTTTGAGAAGCTACCAGCTGGATCCGTTGACTCTTTTGAGCAGCTAGCCGGCGCGTTCAGAAGCCGGTTCAGTTCCTGCATCCCAGTAGAAAAATCTCCGGCGATTTTGTTTGACATGGTTAGAAGACCGGGAGAGTCGTTGAAAGCATATGTGGCAAGGTTTAACACTGAACTGGCGACACTCACGGACGTAGCACCCAACTTTGCAGCAGAGGCCTTGAGAAGGAATTGCAAATACAGGGAGTTAGAAAACGCCCTGATAGCAAGCACTCCGAAAACCTTGGACCTCTTGCGGATCGAGGTAGAAAAGTATGCCCGAATGGAAGAGGCCGATTACCAGCGAAAGAAACGGGAGGAGCCCGATCTTCAAAAGAAAGAGTCTGCCCCGCGCAAACAAACAGAGAAAAAACAAACGACAGCGGGTCGACAGGCAGATCGGACTGCAGACCTCTCCGCCATACCACTGAACAAGCCGATAGCGGAAATCTTCGCCATAATAGAGGAACGGAAGCTTCCAATCCGTTATCCTACTCGCAAGGTTGGAGCTGTTATGGGGCCGCACAAGGAGTCCTATTGCCGTTTCCACAAGGCAAAAGGACACGACACGGAGAGTTGTTTTTCGTTGAGAAAGGCAATTGAGAGATTGATTGAGGAAGGTTATTTGGGCGAGTTTTCAGTCAAAGCCCGAACCAAAGTCGGGGAGGATCGGAATAACGGCGATAGGGAAAGGGCAGCACCCGATCCCAACACACCCTCCACCAGTAACCAGAGGGGGAAAGAAAAGGAAGTTTTTACAACCTCCTGCGAAGGGTTTAACATGATCAATTTGATAGCAGGAGGGACTCAGCAGGTGGAAGATATCCTGGGTGGAGACAAAAGGAAACGGGATGCTCCCGTTATCGAAGGTGCAGGATTGTCAGAACTTGACCGAATGATCATTACCTTTTCAGAAGAAGATGAAATCGGGGTTACTTACCCACACAATGAAGCTCTGGTAGTAACGGCGATCATTGCCAGCAATGCCGTTAGAAGGACTCTGGTTGATAATGGAAGTGCAGTGAACCTCATCTCTCTGACGGCCTATGAAAGCCTGCAAGGCTCTAAGTCAAAGCTGAAGCCATGCCAGCGCCCGATCATCGGTGTCAACGGTGAGCCTGTCCCAATTGTAGGAATAACATTCTTGTCAATCCTTTTTGTGGAAGATTGTAGTCGCAGGGCGGAGGCACAGTTATTTATGGTGGTAGATCTAAATCTGCCATATAATGTGATTTTGGGACGTCCATTCCTAAATATCTTTGGAATTGTCATTTCTCAAAGACATTTGAAAATGAAGTATCCTTCCTGGGACGGCGTCGTCACCATCAGAGGAGATCAGAAAGTGGCAGCTGAGTGCTACGTCACAATGGTCAACGGACAGTATGACCGCTATGTGTGTATAACGGACGACTTGCTAGAAAATGATGAGGAACGGCGCACTCAGCCGATGGAGAAAATGATTCAAATGCCAGTGTTGGGGGTTCCCTCGGGTCATTTTTTGGTAAGCGAAAAGCTGAGCGGGGAGGAATGTAACAAGCTCTTGCACCTGTTGAATAAGTGCAAAGGAGAATTCGCTTGGGTGATATCGGACATGCCAGGTATATCTAGAGAAACGACGGAGCACCGGTTAAATGTCTGTCCAGAGGCCAAACCAATTCAGCAGAAACGGCGAGTTTTCTCCCGAGAAAAAGCAGAAGCTATTGAGAAGGAGGTAGCAAAGTTGCTAAAAGCCAACTTCATTCGGGAAGTTCAGTACCCACCGTGGCTGGCTAATCCCGTTGTGGTCCGAAAGCCGAATGGGGATTGGAGAATGTGTATCGACTTCACCGACTTGAATGAAGCATGTCCAAAGGATTGCTATCCATTGCCACTAATAGAGCAGTTGGTGGATCAAACGGCAGGATATGAATATCTGAGCTCGTTGGATGCGAACTCAGGATATCATCAAATTCCAATGGCCATTGAGGATGAGGAGAAAACGGCATTCATTACTCCAAAGGCCACTTACTGCTACCGCGCCATGCCTTTTGGCCTGAAAAATGCTGGCGCCACGTTCCAGAGAATGGCCAACAAGATCTTTGAGTCTCAGATCGGAAGAAACTTGGAGGTGTATGTTGATGATATGCTGGTAAAAAGCAGGAGTTTTGAAGCCCATGTGTAAGACCTTGAAGAGGTATTTGGGGTAATGAGAAGATTTGGAATGAAAGTAAATCCCATGAAATGCATGTTTGCCTTCCAAACGGGAAAGTTCCTCGGGTATGTGGTCAGCAAAAAGGGGATTCAGCCTAATCCCGCCAAGCTGAAAGCAATCCAGGATATGGTTTCGCCAAGAAGCGTGAAAGAAGTGCAATGGCTCGCAGGGAGGATAATCGCCTTAAGCCGATTCATCTCCAAGCAGGGCGAGAAATGCCTCCCGTTTTTCAAAGTCATTCGGAAGAAAGCACAATTCGGATGGGGAGACGATTGCGAGAAAGCCTTTAATGAATTAAAGGAGTATCTTTCCTCAGAATTACTGTTAACGCGACCTGAAAACGGCGACATTCTTTTTCTATATCTGGGGGCAGCCGATGAGGTAGTCAGCGCCGTTCTGGTCCGCAACGAAGGTGGAATCCATAAGCCGATTCACTTTATCAGCCGAATTCTGAAAGACGTCGAGTTAAGATATTCCCAGGTAGAAAAGGTAGCATTCGCCTTGGTTCAGGCTACCAGGAAAATGGCCAGGTATTTCCAGGCACACCCAGTGGTTGTTCTGACGGATTAGCCTCTGAGAAGAATATTCAAGAGACCCGAGTTATCTGGCCGAATGGTCATATGGGCCATAGAGTTAGAACAGCACGGATTGCAGTATCAGGCCAGACCCGCGGTCAAGGGACAAGTACTTGCTGACTTCATAGCCGAATGCACATTTGTCCAAAAGCCGATTTCCTTGCCAGAAGATAAGGAAGAAGCTTGTTTACCTCTTCCCGATACAGAAGGAGACAGATGGACAATCTTTGTGGATGGAGCTAAGAATCAGAGCGAAGCTAGAGCCGGCATTATCATTACAGGCCCAGAAGAAATTAAAATGAGGTATGCCCTAAGAATCTCTAAGCCATTGTCAAATAACGCCGCCGAATACGAAGCCTTGTTGATAGGGTTGCGAATCGGAGGAAGCCTGATAGAAGAAAACACACCAAACAGCTCACAAACTGGCGACACCCGTCTAACTTTATACGGAGATTCAAAGTTGGTAATAGATCAGGTCACTGGCCGTTCTCAAGCTAGAGAGCCTGTCATGGTTCGATACCTGAAGAAGGTGCAGAAGGAGCTGGCTGAAATTAAAAACCGAGGAATTTCTGTTGAAATTAAGCATATTCCTAGAAAGGAAAATGCCGAAGCAGACGAAATTGCCAAATTGGCGGCCAACTCCAAAGTAGCAATGCCCACTGATGTTACAATGGAGGAAATTTCTGTCCCATCTTTCATGGAGGAGCAGCAGGTGCTATGTGTGCAGGAGGCAGCAAAAGACTGGCAAGTTCCAGTAATTGACTATCTCAAGCATGGTAAATTGCCGGAGGACGCAAATGAAAAATTGAAAATTCTCAAGAGAGCTGCCCGATGTACCTACTTCAACGGAGAGCTCCTGCGCCGCTGTCTCACATACCCGGCTGCCAAATGCATCAGTGAGGAAGAAGGCTTATACATCCTCAGGGAAATCCATGAGGGAATATGCGGAATGCATGCCTCAGGAAACACCATGGCCGCACAGGTCCTTCGGACAGGTTTCTATTGGCCCACGATTCGAAGAGACTCAGATAATTTTGTTAAATCTTGCCACAAATGTCAAGAGTTCGCAAAAGTCCCACAACGGCCGGCAACCGAAATAGCAAGCATGGTTAGTCCCTGTCCATTTGCGAAGTGGGGAATTGATATCCTGGGACCTTTTCCAATCGCCAAGAATCAACTTCAATATGTTATTGTTGCTGTCGATTATTTCACCAAATGGGCCGAAGCAGAAGCAGTGGCAAAAATAACGGCGGACACTACATGGCGTTTCTTCATGAATAATGTTATTATGAGGTTCGGTTTCCCCAGAATCCTTGTGAGTGATAAGGGTTCTCAGTTCACTAGCGCTTACTTCAAGAAGAAATGCGTCGATTACTCGATTGAGCAACGGTTCTCCTCCGTTGCGCACCCTCAAACAAATGGTCAAGCAGAGGTCACCAACAGGGCAATCCTCAGTGGAATCAAGAAGAATCTTGAAGGCAAGCCAACAAAATGGCCAGAGGAATTACCGTTTGTCATGTGGGCCTATCGGATGGCCACGAAGACTAGCACCGGTATGGCGTCGTTCGCCATGGCTTATGGGATAGAAGCCGTTTCTCCAGTAGAAATCGGAGCAATCAGTCTTCGAGTAGAATACTTCAATGAAGAGCAAAATGAAGAAAGAATGAGGGAGCAGCTAGATCTTTTGCCAGAAATGAGAGAAGAGGCCGTTCTCAAAACATTGCACTACAAACGCAAAATGGCGAAATACCACAATCGGCGTGTGAAGGAACGGCTGCTCAAAGCAGGAGATTTAGTCTTGCGCAACGTAAAGGCAACTGGCCGAGAGAAGAAAAAGCTAACGCCGAATTGGGAAGGGCCATATCGCGTAATCAGAGTCATCGGCAAAGGAGCATATCACCTTGAAACAATGAACGGTACTCCGATACCCAATTCTTGGAATATCTCCAACTTAAAATTATATCATTCTAGGGTAAATTTGTTGTTTTTACTTGACTCAAGTAATGAAGATATTATGGATGTATAATTATTCACAACTGACCATGTTGAAAGCATACACCTGCCAGTATTGTCCCCCATATGATTGCAGATCTTGCCAAAACTACCGTGGACGTAAGTCATTTTAGACCGAACCACGTTATCAAAATCAAAACGACCGTGGACGTAAGTCATTTTAGACCGAACCACGTTACCAAAATCAAATCAGCCGTGGACGTAAGTCATTTTAGACCGAACCACGTTATCAAAATCAAAACGGCCGTGGACGTAAGTCATTTTAGACCGAACCACGTTATCAAAATCAAAACGACCGTGGACGTAAGTCATTTTAGACCGAACCACGTTACCAAAATCAAATCAGCCGTGGACGTAAGTCATTTTAGACCGAACCACGTTATCAAAATCAAAACGGCCGTGGACGTAAGTCATTTTAGACCGAACCACGTTATCAAAATCAAACTATCGTGGACGTCAGTCATTCTAGACCAAACCACGTTACAAAAATCAAAGAAGCAGCAACATTCATGCTACGAGGGCTACAAAATATCTCCAAAACGGCAAGCAGCCGCTTGTCTCCAAAACAATAATCAACCGATTCCATGAAACAAAAGGAGATAAGTTCAATGTCAATCGTTCTATCTTTGTTTATTTTTTCTGGAGTATATATAACGGAAATGATTAAGCATTCGCAATTACTAAAAACTGCAAAATTACATTCCAAGTGAATATTTGTTCTTGACAAAATATGCCAAATTGGCAATAACCAAAAATACAGGAAAGGATAATCTAAGCAGAAGCCTGTCTTCTATGGTTCATCTTCCGAAGAGGATTGGTACTCCTTTGCCTCAGCCTCTCTTTCCAAGGAGTCAACATATACGCCAATCTTTGTGGCATCAAATTTAATCTCCCCATAGAACTCCATATAGCTGTCGATCATGATGTCTTTTGTCTTCTGGCGCCACCAGCCGATCTTGCCTGGAACTTTCTCCAGTTCAGTGTCCTTATCGGCAATACTGCTCCTAGCTGATTCCAACTCTACTGTTTTGGTCTCCAAATCGGCACGGGCTGCTTCCAGTTCAGCAGTGAGCTTGGCCACATTATTAACCAGAGCGGCCTTATCTTCACTGAGTTTGGTGACGGAATCACACAGGGCCGATTTGTCTGACATCAGCTCCCCGATCCGCACCTGCTCTTCCCTGATCTTAGCCGAAAGGCCATCCCTTTCGTGAAGACTATCGGCCAGCTTCTTGCGCGCGTCAATGACAGCTTTCTTATCCGATTCATGGGCGGCCATCAGACTCTCCTTTTCTTTCTTAAGGGTAGCATTCTCAGCGGTTGATCGCCGAAGTGCCTCCCTGGACTTTTCAAGCTTCGAATCCACAACTTCTGCAGCATATCGGGAAGCACATAAGCCGCTGTACATAATGCTTTGCAGGTTGGCGAAGTGAGAACTAAGTTCCAGGCGGCTGTAGCGTTCCCTGTCGGCTTGATTGGCAAAAATTTCGCCCACCAGGTGACCGGTCTGATAGTCACTGCAAGCTGGCATTTTCAAGCCAAGGGAACGGCCGCAGCTCTCTCCTAGGTTATTCAAACGAGTGACGTGAGTAACCTCCCCGTCAGGGCCTTTGCTGGAAAAATAGCCTTTGAAATCAGAAGGGGGAGGAACTGCATGATCATCCGAAATAAACGGATCATTGGGCATACGAGGACCGGCAACCCAGTAAAGCACGGCAGGATCAGAACTGGAAGAAACGGCAAAAGGAGCATCCGCTGATGTGGTTGCCTGCCTTTCCGGACAAGGAACCGACGGGCCCTCGCCAATAATCGGCTCAGTAGCAGCATTTGATAGATCGGCGTCAGGACTTCCTAAGCCGGCATTCGGCTCAGCGGCAGCATTCGACAGATCGGCGTCAGGACTCCCTAAGTCGGCATCAGTCCGATTGAGGTCAATTGGCTCAGAAACGGTGTCAGGCCGAATGATTTGATCGGGCTGAGGAGGAGCGGCAGCAGATGGATTGGCTTCCTCTGAAACGGCTCCAGGCCGATCTCCCACATTTTCTGCCAAAACGGCGGCAGCCCGTTTTGCCGCAGCAGCTTTCTCCCTTTTCTCCGCAGCTCTTTTCCTCTTCAAAAGAACCCGTTTCGCCGCCTCAATAATCTGCGGATCAGGATTTTTCAAGGGAAACGACTCAAATGTATCTCGGCCGACCTTCTTTCGTCTAAAAACTGACGGGGCCGAGAAATCCTCATCGTCAGCAGGCGGATCAACCTCTGGGTCCTCAGAGCGATCCGCATTATCGGCTACTTCTTCCTCATCGGAATCGACAATACGAGAACGGACCAAGGACGGTCCTGCAGCAACGGTCGCTCTAATTGGTCGTCCTTCTCCTGCATAAAAGTCAAGTTAGAATTTTACAAAAAGATTCGGGCAACCTTTAGAAAATCTGGTAACTCACCGTCAACGGCGCAGTCCAATAACGGCAAGCCCAGTGCCATCTTCTGCACATGGAACCTCGTGTCAAAAGTTAGCAAGATGTCGATCTGGGCCTGCAACTTGCTAGATGGTTCCTCTGTCCTTACCCATTGAAGCTCATTGATCGCTGGATTGAACCCAGAGGTCCATAGGGGTTTGTTTGTGCTGGAAATCATGAAGAAGTGCTCCCTCCATCCCTTAATAGAAGATTCATATCTGTCAAAATTCTTCAGAAACGGCTGAAGATTCTCATCCTTGCGAGGACGAAGGGTAACCAAACTGCTACGAGTGCTTAAATGGAAGAAGTACTTAAACAGCTGGAGTGGAGGTTCTTTGATTTTAAGGTGAGCGTAGACGTTGATAAAAGCATAGATCGAAGCCCAGGAATTGGGAGTGATCTGGGCAGGGCTAAGAGCATGCTGCACTAGCAGATTTTTCACCATGGTTTTCAGAGGAAAACGAAACCCATAAGCAAACATCTTAGAATACAGAACCCTGTGGTTATCTAGCAAGTCACTATTTAACCTAACATTAGGAGGAGCTACCAGGGCTTTACATCCTATCGGCAACTCAATCCCGTACTTCTCTAGTTCTAGATTTAATTCATCCACAGTCCTAATTTTGGTAGCAGTGTTCTCAAGCAACTCATCAGTGGTAACAACAGGGCGCCTAGGAGCCATTTTCTCAGTCACAAACAACACAAAAAGGGAGGAGAAGATTAAGAAATACCAGTTGATTGCAGAAATTCCTGGAGAGCAGAGCCCAAAAATCGAAGATAGCAGAAGAAGGTTGCTTGAGCGAGGAAGAGAGAGAATTTTTGAGGAAGAAGATGAGAGCGGCGTTGAGAAATGAAAAGTGACACAGGTTTCCAAGGGAGAATGCTTTTAAAAGAAATGAATCCCTAACCGTCAGCAAACCCAATCGGTCGCTGACACGTGGCTCATCTGTTCTAAAAAGGCAGTAATTTGGCAATAAAGTTGAGCGGCGCATTTAAAGAGGAGCAGCGCACACGTTTCTCAAAGGGTTTTTGAATTTTGAAATTCAAAAACTGGACAGACGAAGAGACGTCTCGCCTCAAAAGCAGCGAGCAGTTACAAACACTTGGCCATTACAGCGCCACGTCACAGGTATACTTTAAGTTAAAAATTTGACTTTATTGCAAACTAAGTTTTATTTGCAGGAATGAAGAAGAACTTTTCAAATACGCGGAAATAGATCAAAACGGCAACATGCCGATTGTCAGACGTCAAGAGGGAAAAGGCAAGCCCTTGGTAAACACTCGGGCTCCTTTGTTGTTGGGCCTCTGATAATACATAAAATTATCAGAATGGCACAATGGACTTTGCACCTTCACAAAGTACCGTTGACCGGTCAAAACGGCACATGACCGGTTTGACCAAGTCAACGATATAAAACGGCATCGTGATCGATTGACCAGGTCAACGGGAATAAGTGACTAAAGGACAAGTCCAGCCCGTTATCACCAAAACGGCACAGAGTCGATTCATCAATAAAGGCAAAGACAACGGCACTCGGCTGATTCACAACAAACGGCTCCTTGCCGATTCTCCACAAACGGCATCGTACTGATGGGGCCCAGATATTAATCTCCCCTCACAGATATTATTGGTATAGTACTCCATAGTCAGTATACATTTAGTCAAGGTTGGCAGGGAGGATAACCTGCTCCCATCACATCATCGCCTGACAACCGGACAAGGGGACGACTCTATTCCCCTAAAGTAAGGTCTGCACCCCACGTTATAATGATGAATCCCTGCTCCTAGACCACCTACTGAGGAAAAAGGGGAGGGGATGTCAGAGATCTAACCACTCCAGTCCAGCCTAAGGACTAGAGGGAGGTATATAAGGGAAGTTTCTCCTTTACTCAAGGACACGGAAAAATACACACACTTGACCCCTACACTAAAAAACCCATACTAACTTTGGCATTGGAGCTTCTACGCCGGAACACACTTCCGGCGCTTTGCAGGTGACTTGAGGACTCCAACCACCACAGTTCGGCGTGTCATTCGACGGAAAAGCCCTCCTCATCCACTCACGGATTATCAGTATCATAAACCTGTAGCTCACCAAGAAGGCGATAAAATAACGTCTCGCGGAGGCCATGGCCTTTTGATGTCCTCACGCTTGAATAAGGGGCATCTATATCAATCATATTAACAGCATAGCCCAGAAAACCTGACGGAACCCCCCCTGGTGTGTTAGGATCAGGTAACAATAGCTTCCTTTGCGGGTCAGAATCTTCAACCTTCCCTGTGTATGGGCTGCCCAACAACAAAGATACTGTATCATCTTCTTTTGTTCCTTTTTCTTTCAGTAACATAGACCAATATCCACAAGTGTGCTTAATAAAGACCAAAGGATGATGAGAGAATAGACAACAACTAGCTTTGGAATCTAAAAGTAGCCAAAATCATCCAAATATCATAAAGGGAAAAGAAAAGAAGTGAAACCAAAAAAAAAATCAACATCTATTTTATGCAAATACTGCAGCATTTGCTTCGTAAGAACTTGCTGGACAACAATTTTTAATACCAAGATGCTTTACCACAACCCATCTAGGTTAAAAAAAAACAGAATTCGAGTCCAGAGCTAGTATAACAGTCCTGATATAAGAGCAGAGAAACTCGCATGGAATATTTGGAAGCTGAAACCAGAAAATTAAATATGTACCGTATATCCTCCAGGCATATAACAAGGAACCTTCCAAGTTTACTTTTGCCAAGACCAACTGCTTCTGCATGTAGAGCTACCGCACCATCAATGTCTCCATTTTCTTCATACTCCTCAAGAGCACATGCAGTTTCATAGGATTTACACACCACAGCAAGCACTTGATCTTCACCCAAGTACTCGGCCAACATCCTACAAATGTTGAAGAATAATAAAAGCCTCAGAAGTAGAACCAACTCACCAAAAATGTTTCAGCTCAAGAAAGAAAAATGCATAAAATCAGACCTGCTTAACTTATTGGTGCGAACTGCTCCAAGGAGTGCAATGGGGCCAACTACACACGCAGCTGGACCTGGAGTCAAACGTTTGCCATTAATTTCACAATTCAAAGATCAAGAAGAAGAAAATGATATTAAGTAATCGACCGTCAAAATAAATTCTCAGGAATCCTTTCTAAAAACAAGAGAAGGTTAGTACTTGATAATACAAAAGTATATCACAAGGGCATAACGGACATTGTACCTTCACAAAGTACCGTTGACCAGTCAAAACGGCACATGACCGGTTTGACTGAGTCAAACATATGAAACGGCATCGTGACCGATTGACCAAGTCAACGGGAATAAGTGATTAAAGGACAAGTCCAGCCCGTTATCATCAAAACGGCACAGAGCCGATCCATCAACAAAGGCAGAGGCAACGGATCGGCATCACATCCTAAGTTGACCCAGTCAACTGCCTCCAAAACGGCACTAGACCGATTTGGACACAACGGCTCCTTGCCGATTTGCCATAAACGGCATAAGCTCCCAACAAAGGTACATCGTACATTATATTCTATAATGTCTATGGTCAAAGCTGGCGTGGGAGACAACATCTTCAGTCCTCACTCAGTCTCTATAAAGCCATTAGACAAGGAGAATATTTATTCTCCCAAGGGCATTAACCCACCTTTACATATTATTTACTATACTTTGTGCCTCCACTAACAATAAAGTGGGGGACAAGCCTAAAAGTTCCCACTCAAGCCACATAAAATGCAAGAGAGGTGAACGTTAGGAAAGGGGGGGATATTCATTCATTCACTATGACACACACATACGTAGAACATCCTCAAAATAAGACCAAACACTGACTTTGGCATCGGAGTTTCTACGCCGGAGTCCACCTCCGACGCTGTGCAGGTTGCTCATGGCGTTCAAGGAAGTCCGACCACCTCACTCCAAGATGCCATTTGACGGAAAAACCCTCATATCCTTCTTTGGATTATCAAATTGTGCTTTCATTGAGAGCTTTTGAAGTTTCAAGTGAGCAAACCTTGAGATTCAAAGCTCTTCCTTCTCAATAATTTGGGGTTTTCACTTCCAAAAATGGCATCCAACCAGCATTTTCAATCACCTCAACCTACTGGTCAACCTGAAACTACACCTCCTCAAGCTTCACCTCCTCGCGTGGAGATGAACGCCGCTGCTCGCCGGCTTAACTTTCCAGAAATTCCAGAAGTGTTCTTTCCTAGCACTCCGCAAACTGGACCGTCTATAGCAGCAGTTATTCCACCAACAATCATGCACGAGTTTAATACCCTGCATCAAAGGATAGACACGATGATGGCCTCTCACGACACGATGATGCAGACTTTCATAGAAAGGATTCAACCGCCTGCCGCAAGGCCGCGTGTTCCTCAGCAGATTCAGAACCGACCGGCGGTGTCACCGCCTCTAATGTCTCAGTCGCTGGCTGTCCGACCAGTCAGATCTGCTCACCGGCTTGCGGGCCAGCAAGCTATGAGGGAAGATCCTTCGAATGGACTTCGACCAGGACGTCAAAATGAAGATCTACCCGGAAGGGAGGAATATATGGACAATATGGAAGAAGTCAGTAGCCGGGCAGTCCCACACAGCCCAAAAAGGAGCCTGAGGCGTTCGGTAGAAAGAAGATCTGAGATAAGAAGAGATCGAGAGAGATCAGCAGATCGGCCATTATCAGAGAGAAATCATGTGAGAGCTGATCGGAATGCATCCAGAGGCTCTGTCTCCATACCAGCTCATGAGGAGCAAGACGATGATCCAAAGAGCCCTTTGACCTTTCGGGTTAGGAAGCATCGGGTAAGCAGGCATGTCAAGCTGCCAACTGATTCCTACCTCGGGACATCGGATCCAACAGTCCACGTAAGTTTAGTAAAGAAACATGTTAAATTCTTTACTAGAAACGATGAGGCGTTGTGCCAAATATTTGTGATGACCTTGAAAGGAATTGCCAATACCTGGTTTGAAAGGTTACCGGCTGGATCTATTGACTGTTTTGAGCATCTAGAAAAGGCATTCAGAAGCCGATTCAGCTCATGCATTCCGATGGAAAAATCTTCAGCCGTTCTGTTTGACATGATGCGAAAATTCGGAGAATCGTTGGCTGAATATGTGGCAAGATTCAACATGGAGCTAGCCGTCCTTCCTGACGTGGCGCCCGCCTTTGCAGCGGAGGCTGTAAGAAGGAACTGTAAATACCGAGAATTGGAGAATGCTCTGATTGCAAGCACTCCTAAAACCTTAGATCTTTTGCGGATCGAGGTAGAAAAATATTCCAGAATGGAAGAAGCTGACCACCGAAGGAGGAAACGGGAGGAACCCGATCTCCGGAGTGCAAAAAAGAAGCAAACGGCATGAAGCCGATAGGCAGATCGGTCAGCCAATTTCTCTTTAATGCCGTTGTCCAGATCAGAGGGCGAAACGGCAAAATGTTCAAAACGGCATTTGGCCAAACCGTCAAAACGGAGATAAGTCCGATCTGTTTTATCTTTGTTAAATTTTTTTGGAATATTATGTATAACATGAATTATCAAATATTTCCAAGCAATGAAAAATATATATTTGCCAGTATTGTTTCTCATACGATTGCAGATCTCGAGAAAACAAAAACAAATCCAGCCGTGGATGTAGGCTAAGCCGAACCGCGTTATCAAAATCCAGCCGTGGATGTAGGCTAAGCCGAACCGCGTTATCAAAATCCAGCCGTGGATGTAGGCTAAGCCGAACCGCGTTATCAAAATCCAGTCGTGGATGTAGGCTAAGCCGAACCGCGTTATCAAAATCCAGCCGTGGATGTAGGCTAAGCTGAACCGCGTTATCAAAATCCAACTGAAAGGACTGTCGCATGCCCTGCATAAATATATATATTCAACTCAGTGCTAAGTTACAACTGTAATGCAGAAAGTGATGAGAGGATCGATCCACAGAGACAAGCTAGTCTAATTCTCGTTTTTCTTTGTAAACAACCAAATATAACACAAGGTTTTGGAATAAATGCATAAATGAAACAGTACAATAATATAAAGGAGTGAACGAATGTTGAATGCAAGAAAACAGTAGCAAGTAAAGAAAATCAATGGAGAAATAATCCCAGGTAGAGATCTCTTTGAGGTGACAATTCTATGTTGTTGATCATTGACAAATAACATTTTCAAAATGGTTTCATAGAGAAGTTTGAGAAATCAAGTCTGTTTAGATTTCCAAGTGTATTAAACCCTTCTCTAGACCTACGGATGAGTTCGTCAACATCCCAAGTGCCAACCTGGTCAAGTGGTAACATTCCCACCAACTGTCACGCAGGAAGCCCTATCTGAAGGCCTTGAGATGGAGATCGTCATCCTGGCCTAATTCTTTCCTTCTTTCTCTTAATGCTGGACCAATCGCAGTCATTAGAGAATGTCTACATGTGTTCCCCCAATCATGGATAATACTCAATTTCAGAGGAGCTGACAATATTCATTCAAGTCAGAATCCAAGTTGGCCAAACTCAAACTTAACATGAATAAATTGGAATTAAAACAAGAAGAAAAGAAATACGAAAACCATTTCTATTTAAAGATCAACACAGTCTCAAAACAAACATAGATTGTCTACCTCTAGATCCCTACCAGAGATTGAGGTTTTTAGCCACAAAACATAATGAAAATACAACAAGAAGTTCCAAACCGAAAATAGAGAAAAGCTGGAAAATCTGGAAAATGTGGGTGAAGTGCTGATTTTCTCCTCTGGTTGCCCCTCCTGTCCCAATGCTTCCCCTACCGTTCTGATCAGTAATAATGGTCTTCTTTGGTGCCAAGATGCTCCTCTCCAAGGTGAGACAACTCCCACTAACAAGTCACTCCAGCTCGGTCTTCAAGAAGCATGTCCAAGTGTGAGAATAATCATCTCAAAACACAAGGAGAATAATGTTTTTGTCTCCTAGGAACTTGTTAGGAGTGGGAGGAATAATATCTGAACACAAGAAGCTATGAGCCACTAAAAACGGCACCCAAGAAGACAGGAAACGCACTCAAGAGAAAATAATTGTGGCGCGCAAAATCATGGTGAGTGCTGTCCAGAACTGGGAACGTCACGGAAGCCTCATCTCAAGGCCTTGAGATGAGTCGGAATGCATCAGATGAAAATCTGCCAAGCCGGCTTGATCAATTGAGCTCTAATCTTTGGCCTTTTCGTTCCTTTTCCTAATTCTGGTCATTCAAGTGTAATTCTAGAAAAGGGAAGGAATAAGGGTCAAAGCAGCATGCTTATTGTCTCAAAAGCTAAATAAAGAGACAACAAAACTAAGTGGAATAACAATCAATCACCAACCGTGGATGTAGGCTAAGCCGAACCGCGTTATCAAAATCCAGTCGTGGATGTAGGCTAAGCCGAACCGCGTTATCAAAATCCAGCCGTGGATGTAGGCTAAGCCGAACCGCGTTATCAAAATCCAGCCGTGAATGTAGGTTAATCTGAACCACGTTACCAAAATCCAAGAATTGGCGATATCATTTCTGCTAGGGCTACCTAAGGCGCTGCCTGGGAATGCCAACAGCCAAATCGGCTCCAGCCCGATTGGTCCAGATTGTTACCAGGGCTACCTAAGGCGCTGCCTGGGAACGCCAACAGCCAAATCGGCTCCAGCCCGATTGGTTCAAATCGCTACCAGGGCTACCTAAGGCGCTGCCTGGGGATGCCGACAACCAAATCGGCTCCAGCCCGATTGGTTCAAATCGCTACCGCGATACATATATTATCACCGAGGCATATAGAGTCATCAAGGCATATATCGTTATCACATTTTCTTAAGCCCATTCCGGTCTTGCTGATCAGACGGTGGAATGCTAAAGAAAAAGATTCAAACCTATCTCGGTCTTGTCAAGCCAGATAGCGAAAGATACAGCTGCAACATTTTTCAAATCGGCCTGGTCAGCAAGACCTGATAGGTTGGTTATACAGAGCAGCTCAATATAAAGTCCGTTTCTGTGGTATCAGAACGGCAATCATCTAAAGTCCGTTTCTGTGGTATCAGAACGGCAATCATCTAAAGTCCGTTCTGTGGTATCAGAACGGCAATCATCTAAAGTCCGTTTCTGTGGTATCAGAACGGCAATCATCTAAAATCCGTTTCTGTGGTATCAAAACGGCATATCATCCAAAGTCCGTTTCCAGACGGCAAAGTTATAAAGTCCGTCTCCAAACGGCAAAATTCTCCAAAGTCCGTCTCCAAACGGCAATATCTCCAAAATGGCCAAGTGCCGAATAATCAAAGTGGCCGCATCAAAACGGTTACAAACCTAAAACGGCCACACAGAACGGCAAGCAGCCGATTCTGCAACGTCAGCAGGTATGCATTTAAATGCATTAATCCCTTTATTGCTATTTATTATTTATTTGCAGGATTGAGAGAAAAAACTCAATAACTGCATCAAGCTAAAGAACAAAACGGCAGCATGCCGATTATCAAGCACCAAGCCAGAAACGGCAAGCCCTTGGTAAACACTCGGGCTCGTTTGTTGTTGGGCCTCTGATAATACAAAAGTATATCACAAGGGCATAACGGACATTGTACCTTCACAAAGTACCGTTGACCAGTCAAAACGGCACATGACCGGTTTGATTGAGTCAAACATATGAACGGCATCGTGACCGATTGACCAAGTCAACGGGAATAAGTGATTAAAGGACAAGTCCAGCCCGTTATCATCAAAACGGCACAGAGCCGATCCATCAACAAAGGCAGAGGCAACGGATCGGCATCACATCCTAAGTTGACCCAGTCAACTGCCTCCAAAACGGCACTAGACCGATTTGGACACAACGGCTCCTTGCCGATTTGCCATAAACGGCATAAGCTCCCAACAAAGGTACATCGTACATTATATTCTATAATGTCTATGGTCAAAGCTGGCGTGGGAGACAACATCTTCAGTCCTCACTCAGTCTCTATAAAGCCATTAGACAAGGAGAATATTTATTCTCCCAAGGGCATTAACCCACCTTTACATATTATTTACTATACTTTGTGCCTCCACTAACAATAAAGTGGGGGACAAGCCTAAAAGTTCCCACTCAAGCCACATAAAATGCAAGAGAGGTGAACGTTAGGAAAGGGGGGGATATTCATTCATTCACTATGACACACACATACGTAGAACATCCTCAAAATAAGACCAAACACTGACTTTGGCATCGGAGTTTCTACGCCGGAGTCCACCTCCGGCGCTGTGCAGGTTGCTCATGGCGTTCAAGGAAGTCCGACCACCTCACTCCAAGATGCCATTTGACGGAAAACCCCTCATATCCTTCTTTGGATTATTAGTACTGGAAAGGCACAAGTCAATTTTTCTTACCTAAAACAGATGACGGCGACGGAGGGGAGGAGAGGAGAGGCGGAAGAATAAACAGAGAGTGGAGCGGAGCGGCGTGGAGGGAGGGACGAAGGCGGCTGTGGGTGAAGATTAGTGTCTTATGCAGTTGTTACCGACGAAGAGGAGAATGTTCAGTTTGAGATTTTCATTTTTTTCTAATTATCTTTTTGGTCCGACACCTACTGTTAGCTTTGCAATTGAATCCTCGTACAATTCTATGTTTCAATTTGGTATTTAAATTTAAGCTACCTGTTTCATCGTCTATTTTTAGTAACATGAAAAATAACGAATTAAAATGAGTCGTAGTAAAGGGAATTAATTTTTTTGAAAAGATATATGAAAAAAACTATTCTAAAATTAATTTTTTAAAACTTATAATATCATTTTTTTAAAGTTGCAATTTTGATGTTTTTAGGGCAATCAAAAAAAAAAGTTATAGTATAAAGACCCCTGTACTATCGCGAAAATTAGAATATTCCCCTGTACTTTAAAAAGTTATGAACGGATCCCTATACTATTGGTTAGTGACAAAAGGGTCCAAACAGTTAGTCAAACTAACAGAATGTTAGTTTTAACCTGTGACAATAGGTTACTAAAAAAAAAAAACCTATTGTTCCCTTTTTTTTTCCTTTAAATTTTTTTTAAAATAATGTAATTAATTTTAAAATTCTGAAAAATAATGTAATTAATTTTAAAAATTTAGAAAAATATTTTATATTATTTTTAAAAATTCAAAAAAATGTAAAAAGATAGAAAAAAATGTAAAAATTCTATAAACTTATAAATTACAAAAAAATTATTCTTTTCAGTAACAATAAATAATATAAAACTTAATTGGTCTTATTTATTTTACTCTTTTTTTAATTTTAGTTTAAGTAATTATTTTAATTTTAGTTTACACAAAAAATAGTTTAAAAATAGTATTCAGAAATTAAAAAAAAATAAAAAACTAAACATTTTTATTTATAACCCAGCAGCCAATCTACTCCCAAACCCTACAACCCCAAAACATCATCTTCTTCCCTCAAGTAGCACCGCCTCCAGCCACCACCTCTTTTCTTTTTTTCTTTTTTCTTTTCTTTTTTCTTTCTACTTTTCTTTTCTTCTCTTCCCTTTTCTTTTTCTTTACTATTTGGATTGGGTTTGAGTGTGTGGTGGTTGTGGTGTTGGGTAAGGCGGTATGTTGGTCTTGGGTGCGTGGTGGCTGAGCGGATGGTTGTGGTGTGCGGCTGTGGTGGCTGAGGCGGGTTTGATGAGCGGCAGTGGCGGTGGTGTTTGGTCAGTGCTGTGGTTTGATGGGTTTGGCAGTGGCGGTTTGGCCGGAGGGATTGGGTGGTTTAATTTGGGTTTGGTTCGGCGGTTGTTGGCGGCGGAGAAGCTGCTGCGGTTGTGATGGGTGGCCGGCTGTTTTGGGTGTGGCTGGCGATGGCTGGGTTTTATTAATTGGGAGGAGGGTTGAATTTTAATTTGCAGGATTGAATTGGGATTTGGACACTGGTTGATTGAATTGAGATTTAGACACTAGTTGATTGAATTGGGATTTGCAGGAGGGGTTGATAATGAAAGAAGAAAAAGAACAAAAATATATGAAATAAATAAATATTTTTTTGAATTTTTTAAATTAATTATATTAATTTTCTGAATTTTAAAATTAATTATATTATTTTTTGGATTTTTTAAACTAATTACGTTATTTTTTAAGATTTTTAAAATTAATTATATTTTTTTCTACATTTTAAAAGAAGTGAAAAGAAAAAAAAAAAAACAACAAGGAAGGAAAAAAATGGGAACCAGCAATCCTGGGTCAAAACTAACAGTCAGTTAGTTTGACTGTTAGTTTTGGCCCTTTTGCCACTGACCAATAGTTCATAACTTTTTAAAGTACAGGGAGGAGTCTGTTTTTCGCGATAGTACAGGGGGCCTTTATGCTATTACCCACACAAAATAATACAGGATAAAATATTCTTGGAAAGAAATGAATAATACTAAGGATACTGCTGTGTCTCACCCTATAAAGCTAATTACCCCAAAACAAATGAATGCTTGCATTCCAAACTTCCAGTCAAATGAGTTTTGTGTCTCATAAAACTAGTGTGATATGTGCCACTTTATTCTTAGAAGATCAATTAGAGAAGATTATCATGGTTCAAACACTTTAGAATGTTGGCTGAGAAAAAAGATTAAACAGTAAAATTACAAGGAAGTAGAAGGGTTAAATACAAAAAAAGCCCCAGCAGTCTAATTGATTGACTTTTATCATCCCTCTGTTTTTTTTGAACTATTTTTAGTACTCCGAGTCAATAAAATGACTTTTCTCATCCCTCACCCTAACGCCGTCCACGTTTTCCGTCAACTCGCCGATGTGGCATGCCACGTGTCACTGACATGCCACCGGATTCTGACATGGCATGCACGTCACACAAAAAATGACATGGCGTGACACATGTCACTGACACGTCACCGATTGCTGACGTGTCACGCCATGTCAGCAAAAGATCAAATCTTCATCATACCAGATTTTGTGTGGGGTTGGGTTCGAACCCATGACCTCATGCTTGCCTTGCACTCCACCACTCTACCAACTGAGCTACACAACTTTTGTGTTAACATGTAATAAATTCTGGCTATTACTTCCCATGTTTTTCAACAATAACACTCAAACATTTTCCAACTTTTGTGCAGATCATCTCTCGACCCGAGGTTGTTTTAAATTATTAATCATTATGATGTTAAATATTTAAATATATAAAAAAAATTGATAATAGTTTGTCCATTAAAATTTTAATTTTTTTTATAATAGTTTATCAATTTTATTTATATATTTAAATTTTAATGGACAAACTATTATCAATTTTTTTATATATTTAAATTTTAATGGACAAACTATTATCAAACTATTATCAATTTGTCCATTAAAATTTAAATATATAAAAAAATGCAAATAAATAATTAGAAGTACTAATAGCCCATAATTAAATTTATATATAATAAATATATGAACAAAACATATATATCTTATTTGAAAATTTAAATATTAATAATTTTATAATAAAATTTAAATATTTAACATCATAATAATTAATAATTTAAAACAACCTCGGGTCGAGAGATGATCTGCACAAAAGTTGGAAAATGTTTGAGTGTTATTGTTGAAAAACATGGGAAATAATAGCCAGAATGTATTACATGTTAACACAAAAGTTGTGTAGCTCAGTTGGTAGAGTGGTGGAGTTCAAGGCAACGTATGAGGTCATGGGTTCGAACCCAACCTCACGCAAAATCTGGTATGATGAAGATTTGATCTTTTGCTGACGTGGCGCAATCGGTGACGTGTCAGTGACACATGTCACGCCCCGTTATTTTTTGTGTGACGTGGCATGCCACGACAGAATCCGGTGGCGTGTCAGTGACACGTGGCATGCCACGTCAGCAAGTTGACGGAAAACGTGGACGGCATTAGGGTGAGGGATGAGAAAAGTCATTTTATTGACTGCAGGAGCTTTTTTTGTATTTAACCCGAAGTAGAACTTAGAAGTAAAAGTAGGAATTTCTTGAAGTAGTAATTTAATTAACTGGTAAAAAAACAGGCTATCCAACAAAGATTGCAGTCAGTATAAGCAGCAATTAAGCATTTGAAATTTTAAACCTTTGCTAAACTAATTGTGTCTATACATAAAGCACAACACAATAGATTAGAGTCTATAACCCAAATAGCATGTTCTCACCACTAAACTATGACTTTAAATCTATAAATGTTACGACTACGAACGCCTGCAGTGCACAAATTATTTACAGAAATAGAGAAATGTCTTGCCCTCTCTAGAATGGAATTACCGAGGAACGATCTCCAACCCGTTGATGCCAGACTGAGATAAGCCATTGACCATGGACTCCATTCTGTTAAGGAACTCGTCATGCCTCCTCTGCGTCTTCCTAAACTTCTTCATCGTTTTCTCATGCAATGTAGTCGCTTTCTGTATATCATTCATCACGTCTTGTAACTCTGTCTTTCTCACTTCCTGTTGCCTTCTCATTTCATGCTATTTGGGGTAACTCAAACCTTAACCTACCAACCATAATTATCTCTTATTCCCTTTCATGTTATTTGAGGTAACTCAAAACTTAAACCATAATTAAAACATCATCAAATGTTGTATTAACGTGACATCTTGTCATATATTCCAAGTGAAATGATAATGCGACATATATCACGTTATTATACAAATAATTTTTAAAAATATTCTAAAGTTATTAAGGTGTATAAATTAATTCCTCATGTTTGTACACTCAAAATTTAACCCTAGATGTTTAGTGACCCAAAATTTAAATATTATTAAAAGTCATAAAATATAAATTTCATAAAAATGGAGAATGAATTTTCTTTCTGATAATATTTTTTAATAATTTGAAAAATAAAGAAAAATAAAAGAATATAAAAATTGTAAAAATTGTTCGAAAAATTATAAAAAATTAAAAAAATTGGAGTTTTTTTTATTGAGGATGTTTAGTAATAATTAAATCTCCATTTTTCTGACTACAATTCAAAAAAAAAGTATACAAAATAAAATTAAAAAGATGATGAATAATCTAAAAAATTCAAATCACTAACTTTTGAATTTTTTATAACTTTTTGAATGTTATTCATAAAAATAGAGATTATAACTATTAGAAAATATTCTTAGTAAAGAATTCGATTTCTAGTTTATTGAAAATTTTAAATTTTATGATTTTTTATGATTCTTTTGAATTCTTTTATTTTATATTTTTTTACAATTTCTTACATTATTCTATTTTTATAATTTTTTAAAAATATTATCAGAAAAAAACTTCCATCACCATTTTTTTATTTTATATTTACTTTTATAATTTTATTTTTAATATACCATTAGGGTTTCAGATAAAAAATTTAATAACATGAACTAAAATTTGTCACATTTTAATATGTAAGTGATTCAAATTTGAGAGGCCAAATGTTAGAACTAAAGTATAGGTTGCCTATACTTCAAGGACATTGAATTCATTTCAATAATAAAATGATTTAAAATGATTGTTATGGCATTTATTATTATTATTATCTTGAAATGAACTGAAATCTATACATTATTTGATTGTTATGGCTAATTAATGGATTGTTGAGTTGGTATTTGGGGCAGTCAACTCATGTAACTTGTCATGATCATTCATGCCCTTCCACTTGTCATATTTCTGTTCCTGTACATGCAGTACAGCACCAGCTGGAGCAAGCTTAAGGGGATACCCGCAATGTTTGGGGACTACAAATCACATAAAATAAAACTTATATTAAAAATCAATAGTTTATACTTTATATTAGTTAGAAATAAATTGAAGAGAAATCTAATTGCACATATATATTAAATAAAATTAATAAACACCGACCGCAAGGAAAAGATCATGGACGAGCAGTCCGTACACCATCCCCAAGGAGCTAGACAGGAATGAGAATAATGACAAGTGGAATGGCATAAATTCCACACTCTTTGTTCTGATCACTTCTCTCTGCATTTAAAAAATTATTCTAATTAATAAGTTCATTCCAGGAATAAGTTTTAACGTAGGTATATACATTATATACTGTTATTAATTACTAAAAATATTAATAAATTGTACTTACCATAACCACGAGTGGGGAGCCATACATTGCTGTGGCCGCCACAAGGCCGATACTTCCTGTCACAATCCTTCTACGGCGATGATCGTCTAGCGCAAATAATGTAACAGCTGCCATGACACCGAATACAATCAGAACGCTGAGTGTTGCAATAACCGCCTTCTTCTAAAAGGAAAAAAAAAACAGTACAATGGCGAGAGTTAAATTTAGTAATATTTTATTACATCAGTTAGTATGTAATTCTTTTTAAGCATGGAGAACGAGACATACCTTTTCTTTGTAAGGAGCGAAGAGAGCGTAGATGAAGATGAAGGATAGCTCAAAGAATATGCCTAAACCATTGATTATGGCGACGGTGAAGTTCTCCCATTTGGTGCTCACCACAGGCAATGAATACCAAGTGTAGATGAGACATTTTAATAGTGCAATTATGTATGGAACACATGAAAAGGCTTCCGTGCTCCTATTCCTCACCACCCTTGCTAATGTTATTCTACAAATAAAATATATTCAATTTAATTATATATATTATTACAACATATATGAACAAAACCAATCAATAAAAGTAAAAAAAAAATCACAATTTTAATTCATTTTATATGAATTAGTAGTTTTTTTTTTTTGGAATGAAGTTGGGTTCACATATTTACTTACATGGGTGTAGTGAAAAGTAACAAAGAAGCACCATTCCCTGCACACCAAAAAAAACACTACCATGCATCAAGATTAGAATTAAAACAAAATCTTTTAATTAATGCTGAAAAGTAACAATTAATTACCCATGAGTCCCACTGCCACGTGTACCTTATCTCCCATTTTTTTGGGAGTATAAGTGAAGACAAAGAGGAGCGAAAAGGGTAGAAGAAGAAGAAGATCCCAGGGATATAAATAATGGAGGCATGCAAAAGTAAGAGATTTCACACGTAAGGAGAAGTGCTCTCCTTGAGATTTCCGAAGAGAAGTGCTCTCCTTGAGATTTCCCATCAATTAACTCCCACTTAGCACATGTTTTGAGTGAATTTCTTTTTCATTATTCTTAATTTCGTGTACACTAAAAATGCCTTTTATAGGCTTACAACAGAAAATGTCTAACAATAATTATGGCTAAAAGATATGGAGAGATTTTCGATTTGTTTTAATTAATCCATAGATTTATGGATGAGATTAGTTGAATTTTGAAATCTGAATGGATGCTAAAAGATCTACAATCTTTTTTCTTGTTTAGAAAAACATATTAAAAAAGCAATTAATTATTCTTAATTGCTTAAAGAAAACGGTACTAAATCACTCTAGATTTAATTCAAATGGCTTTGGTATCATCATCTCATTTAATTAGCCAATCTTATCCTACTTACTACTCCACTAAATCAGCCAGGTAGTTCAGATTAATTAGTAGAGGAGTAATTAACATTACTTAGGAAATATTAAAAAAAAAAACATTTGATTCGAATTAAACATAATTACAATTTTACTTAAAAAAATGATGGGGTCATTTAATCTGTGAACCCATGTGTTTTCTTTACATTTTCAGTTTTTCTTTTCTTTTCAATTATTTTTATTTTTATTGCCAAGGAACTTTTCTGAAAAATGATGGTGTTTTGAATGTGTTTCTTAGCAGGAGAACGAGTGCAGAGTGGAATTATGGATAGGGGTGTACAAGAATTTGAAATGTTGCATCATTCTTTATATATAAATGTCTGTCAATCCTTCATTTTATATACAAAAACAATTGGGAGGCATCTACAAGTGTTGATAGTAATATATGTAAATCAAGGTTAGTTGCATTTTTATTTATTTTAGTAATAATTCATTAGTATTTTATTGTCAAAATAATTATATATTACGTAAAATATTCCAGTATATGTTATGTTGAATTAATGAATATTGTTTAACATATATCATATGAATGATTGTTTATAATATAATTCACGGAACACGAGTTTTATATTAGTTACAAGTAAACTCCATGAGTTTGTTTTAAATTTCTTTTCTTGCATGATTTTTTACTAATTTAATTAATTATTTGAGTTTAATTTTATATTATTAATATATAAAAAGTTCTTATAAAATTAGATAGAAAGCTGGATTTTATGTCAAAAATATTCATACATGCCTCTCTTCTCTCTTCTGATGCGAACATTGTGGGAATAAAGAAGGTTCTAGTTTCAAGCTCAAGTATTATAATCATTTCAAAAAATATATATATATCACCATCTGCTGGTTTTCAAAAAGTTAAGAGTCGGATTAATTGATTACCAGGCAATGCCAGGCCCAACACCTGAAATTTTGAGGATCAAACCACTCAAGCAAACATGAAACTCCTTCCTCGGTGGACCTGTACCTCAGCACATCACCATCTCTCATCTAATAACAGGGAAAAACATTCGTAGCTGCACCAAAACTCTTTACATTTCTTTTCATTCAAGTAGAAGTTCATCATACAAATGTTAACGAAATTAATTCAATTATACGAAGCAGAGACATTTCCTGTTGAATCTGGACATCTATGCCTATTTTAGGACCCAACAACACTGATGCATGAACAACCGCTTGCGTCGTATGATATTCATAGTATGTGATCCCAAGCAGCTTGACATGAGAAACAGCTCAATGCAGCAACATGTCAATTGAAAATGCATCATAATCCGCTAGCATTATCCAATTTCAGCCCCTGCTCCATGAGATAGCTATAAATCTCTCAGAACAGGCCAACCTTTTTTCACAATGTCGTTAATTTTGGCATCAATCTGCTTTTGAATACTTGGAAGGCAGAGCTCTGCTGCGTGGCCATTCAGTTTTGCTGCCAAAGTTGACACCTGAAGCTCCTCTTCAGGCAAGTTTCCCATCAGCTGAAGAAGAAACGGGCTCCTCTTCAGCTCAAATTTCTTTTGACATCAAGATGTTAAACTTCGTCAGCAATTCTACCATAGGCTAAACAGGGTCAGTTTTAATTGAAAACCCTTGCTTATGCTTTGACATACACTTCACTAGCTAGAAACGTTGAATCTTGATTCAAAAATAAATTACAAACCATGGATCAAATAACTCCTTGTTTAATACCCCCCATGAAAGATGGGAGGCCATGCAGTCGAAAAGAGACCCACCACATACCAAAGGTACAATCGGACACTAACCCAAGCCCTACAGTACGATCTGATATGAGCATAGATGTTAGACAAGCAAGAAAGCTAACCAGCATTCACTAACTCAGTAACAAAACATGGAGATGCTTGATGAAAGAGGCCAACTCAGCACCCCAACTGAGATCAATCAATTTTGTGAATTTTGTGAAGACTGACAAATCTTCACTATTTAGTTTCCTCACCAATCAGTCAAGTGTATGTTTATGGCATCTTTCTAATGTCACATCAATTTCATTAACTACCTATGATACAAGACCCAAGCACTACTCGCTTCAAACACACGACAAAAATTGTTTTTCAGCCAAAACCTAGTTACTGAAGTAATCCACACCCAATATAAGTAAGTTGTTATGCAATTGAACACGCAAAAGAAGGCATCGTCTCTAAACACACACAACCAAATACACATCCAAGACAACAGAAATTTCTAGTTCTCTGCACATTTAACAATCCCAATAGAAAATTCATGGCCTGGCTAATGCACCTAGCTTAAATTAAACTATAACAATGTACAGATAATTACAAACCTGGTGTTCAGATTCTGCAGGATAAAATATTCCCAATTGTTGAATTTGGGTAGTGACAACACTGCTCCTTGATTTCAATTGCTCTCTCTGTTTACTGACACTAGCCAATCTAGCCTCCTTGGTGCCGTTAATAAAAAATACCAAAACCACGTCGTTTTGGAGAAGAAGCATTGAACCGTTGGTTCAATTCGGTTCGTCAGTTGTGTAAAAATCGATCGGTTTGATCGGTCGAATTCGATTTACATGCATATCCGGTCCAATAACTAAATCGAATCGAAAATGTGAAAAATTTCGGTTGAACCGATCGGACCACCAGGCGCTGATGTGATTGGCTGTTATGCTAGTAAAGGATTCAAGGATAAGAAGGTTCTAGTTGGACTTGGAGAAGGTCAGCAACCTTGTTGGATTGGAAATAATATCGAATTAAATTTGTCATATATTTTTCGAGAGGCTAATTCAATTGCAAATCGATTGGCTAATGAATCTAGCTTTTGTTTAGGAGATTCATGACATTTTGGGGTGTTTGGTATCAAATCATGTATGAGTTCAATTCATTTCATTAATAGAGTTCAATTAGAATTCAATTGAATTGAATTAATGAATGAACTCTAGTGATTGGTATAACAATATAAAATTGAAAGAATTCAATTGAATTGAAATGAACACATTGTTTGGTATAGCTAAGAAATGATTTCATTTTACTTATTTAACCATTATACCCCTAAATTAAAATTTACCCATAAAATTAAAAAAAATTAATAAATTTTGCACCGCTTCTAAGACTATCACATCCCTAGGATAAGATGACTATTCGTAATTCTTATATAGTACTGTATCTCATATAGCAATTTAAAAAAGAATTCTGCAATTTTTCATTCCAATAAATGAGTAGAGTGAAGATAGTTTTTAATCAATTTAATAGGGTTTAATGCCCATAAACAAATTTCTGAGCAATAAGGACAATTCTTAACAGGTAAGAGTATAAAGAAATGTGAGTCCACAAAAAGAAGGTTTTCTATAACTCTCCCACACAAGCAGCTGTTTATAGCAGCAGCACACACATGCACGTAACTTAAACAGAAGCAACCACATTTGCTTGGAAAAGGCATATAAGAAACTCGTTTAACAGTCATACCATCATAATTAGGAAAGATTGGACAGATTCATGCTCACATTACAAATTTGTGCAGCTAAATAACTAATGTTGAGCGACATAATCATGCCATATTTGTGCAGCTATTGTTTCTCTGATCATTTCTCCTCTTCTACCATCTTCACCTCTAGAAACAACCCCTACAATTAAGTGTTTATCTTCGGCTTCAACATGCATTAACTCCCTATCAACGCGTGCATAGATGAAAATATTTATCCGGCATGATTAAGAAGACCTACCTCCTTTGAAGAGCCTGAGCTTCTGATGTTGGAAGAATTATCAGCGATTCTATTCCTTTGACTGGATCATAGCTGCGTGCTTTTACAAATGTATACAAGTTAGGCTTGAAACCTTCCAAAAGTATCTGCCAATTTTCAGATCCATACCCATACTTACAGATACAAGCATGGATGCTTCTGCCAAAATAAAGGTCACCAATGTTAGTAGCAGCACTAATAAGGCTAGCAAGACTAAATTGGTTAGGTCTAACTCCATAGCGTCTCATCGAATTGAATAGCTCAGCAGCTTCTCGGCTCTTCCCCTGCTGATCTAGACAAATGACCATTGCACTCCAAGCCACCACATCAGGACTTTTTATCCCTACAAACACTTTTAATGCATCATCTGCCCTCCCATATTTAGAGTACTGTCAACAAGACTACAACCTAGAAACTCATCAAGTTCACAGCCACTCCTGATCACCAAAGAATGCAAACCCTTCCCATTTCTCAAACTTCCTGAGCTTGCACATCCCTTTAAAACAGCGGACAAAGTGAACTTATTGAACTTTAATTCATACTCAGCAATCCTACAGAACAACTTCAAAACTTTCTTCCCATCACCCATATGAGCAAACCATTAAGCAAAGCAGTCCATGACATGACATTCTTCTCTGGCATGCTACAGAACACTATGTCAGCAAGTTCCATTTCACCACATTTTGCATAAATATCAATAAGGGCAGAACCAAGAAACACATCCAATAACAAGGAGCTTTTTATTGCTTACACATGAACTTGCTTTCTAAATTCCACATCCAAGCACATCCGACACGCTTTCAACACAGTGGCCAATGTAACTCGTTAGGCATTATATCTTTCTTCCTCATCTCACAATACGCAGCAACACCATCACTTCCACACCCATCACTCACGTAACCCGCAATCAAAGCCGTCCACGAAACAACATCTGGGTCAGGCATTAAGTCAAGCACCTTACGCGCAACTACCGAACGACCACATTTCGCATAGAAATTGATCAAAGAGACCCACAAATGCGAATCAGGCTCTTCTCCACTTTTAATCAAATGCCCACAAACGGTTAACCCCTCGTTCAAACTCCCTCTCGAAGCGAACTCACGCAGCATTCCCAAATACTCTTTTAGCACCTCTTTCGCAGTAAAATTCACAACTTTACTGCTAATTATTCTTCCATTTTTATCAATATTTGACGAGTCGTGCTATTCCGTAGGAATAGAAAAGAGGAATACACAAGAAGAATGGCGTGACTCACTGCCGGCAAAGTTACCAAATTGCCCCCGCGTCTCCTTCTTCATACCATCTCTTCCTCAGCCCGATCTAGATCTAGGGTTTTTCTTCTCCATTCGCGATTTTGCAACGCTCCTCCTCCATTCGCGACCTCCCTCCTCCATTCGCGACCTCCCTTCCTCCCTCCTCCATTCGCAACCTCCACGCCTCTGTTTTGCTAAAGCACATATCATCAATATCCTGACTTTTACCCCACCTGCACTTGGGGTTCACTGAGCACTGAGATCTCGACACCCCTCATTCATGGCTCTCGACTCAACCAACGACAACGACGACGCAAATCTGTATTCGTCAATGCTCTTTACCAACCCATCACTCAACCTCTCACTCTCGCCGGCTCCCTCTCCTCAACCATCGACATCTAATCTCCTTCTTTTGTCAATGGGTTAACTGTTAAAATATGTGTGCACAAGTTATTATGAATCTGGGAGAATGATCTGGGCTTCATTCTAGAATCGGGTGGAGAAAGATTTTAGGTTTTTCCTTCCTATGCTTGCATACTCTTGATATATTCTAACCAGACAAGCTTGAGATAGCCCATAAGCTGCCAACCTTTTTTTGTACTAAGTTAGAGCATGAATAACTCCAATTTTTATCTTTCTGTTTCATTTTTTTGGTTAAGTATTTTAGCTTCATATCTATTCTTGCTAAATAACACTAGTGATTATGAATTTCGTATTCTATTGGTTTGATGGAGATAAATAGTTTCACTCTTATCTCAATATTTTTTCCAATCTTAATAGCTTTATTCAATATCTTTCCATTGTTCCAATTTGTTTCTGAAATTAGTTCTCTTTGCAGGGAATCCTTTTGACAGGAGCACCTGGTACAGGGAAAACATTGCTTGCGAAGGTAAACCATTTCTGAAATGTTGCTCCAGTTGGTGGTTTTCATATATTGTGTCCCTCTTGATTCCGTTGACTTTAGCATTGACCAATAATTTATTCCAGCACTGACATTTAACTATCCTTGAACTTCTGCATTGTTGCTTTCTTATGGTTTATGTCATGTATTTAGCCATTTGGCAAAAGTGGTTGTATTGATTTTGATTTTATGGTTCGAGTTTGATGTGGATGAAATTCCTGTTGGTTCTTCAGTTTAGTCTAATGATTTAGTGGTTGTTTGGTGGTTGATTGTTCACTGTTAAGAGTAGCTTAATTTATTTTAGCAACAGGGTTTCCTAAGCAGAATAAGAAAAGCAAAGAAAACCTAAGCATCGCAGCTTAGGTGTCTTGGAGTCAAATCTATGAAAGAATTGCATTACAGCACTCATTAGAAAGCTAAAAGCCTCTCATAATTTATTGAGTTGTTTAGCTTCAGTAAAACATTACAATCGTTGGTATTTACAAGATGCAACTTAATCCTTAAGTAACTAGGATTTCAACCAGAATAAGCACCTAATGTCAAAACATCAATGTTCTTTAGTAATACCCTAATAAGACTAAATGTATCGATATTGAAACATGAAATAAAACCTTGAAATCTTAGAATTTTTTGGAAAATCTGAAAATTATAGAAATAATCCTGGTGCAATAGAATACAGTTTAGTTCATAACCTGGACTCTTTTTTTGGTCCCCGTAGTCATGTTGAAGTGAAAGAAGCAATAGTGTATCAGTGCATTACCAGGATCATCTTAAATCATACTTGAAACGCAATCAGACTGATAAATAAGAGATTTGGATACTACTTCTTTCCACTATCGGATTCAAGTTGAAGTGCTCTTACAGAGCATAAACTTTATTTCTCAACTATGCAAAGTGAGCCGCTGAGCAGGAATTTTAGTTTCAAATTGTCATTTGAGCAATTAGTTTTGAGTTATAGTTATAATAATATAATATTAGTAATTAGTAATAGTTTTGGTCTTACTGAATCTTCACTAATGTGCATGCGTGCAAAATGATAGTTGTTTATGGATGCCAATTTACTATTTTCTTCGATGTAGATGTTCAATCATTCTTTAATTGCTCATCGAGTGGAAATCATTTATGTTTCTGTTTGTGCTTATGTTTATCCTTTTCGTTCCTCTCCTGATACTAGTTTGTTCTGTACTGAACCTTAAGGCTATTGCTGGGGAAGCAGGAGTCCCTTTTTTCTACAGAGCAGGGTCTGAGTTTGAGGAAATGTAAGTCATCCTTATGCTTTGTTTACCCTTGTAATTTATTTTCACTTGACAGAGTTCAACAAGCACAGGTTCTACTTTAACCTTCCCTTTTCCTTCTATTTGAACATCATCTCCAAAAGATTGGCAATTTTAGTACATTACAATAATAAACAGACCTGAAAATCAACAAATAAACAGCTTGGAAGCTGCTTCGTATTGATATAAATGCTAAATCATTGACACTCAGAGATTTATCTTGTAGGTGTCAAGGTCCATTTCATTTGTTTGTTTGCTTGTTTTTGTGTGGGTATTTATGTGAGCGCATACCTGTCAGGAATAGTATTGGGAAAACCTGGGATTTAGTTCTCATGTCCTTATTTTGTATCTCAGGTTTGTTGGTGTTGGTGCTCGGCGCGTAAGATCCTTATTTCAAGCAGCTAAAAAGAAGGTTTGTTATCTTTTCTCGATTTCTTTTGACAGATAAACTGTGGACAACACGGTGTATGGAAAGTACAACTTCTTTTGGTGGATGATCATGGGTGCTTTTTTCGACCCTCTTTCCTCTACTATTGCAGCTAGCACTCATTTTCATCTGGCCAGCCTTCTCCACATGGAATTTATTTTCTATATAAGCTTCCAAAATTGAGTAAATAGTCCATTTTTTAATGTGCAATAAGGATCTATTGTACATATCCATGCCAGTCAAAGCAAGGACATGCGTACAAAATAAAGCTGTGGTTTGGAAAATAAGATATCCCACAAAACAACTTCACTAGCAAGACACATTTCATACTTCAACCCTAATATGGTAGTACCAAATACCAGTTTTCTAATGCTTAAATCCTTAACCCAGAACATATACTCAATGCATGATAATTTTCATAAAACTACACTCACTCATGTGTCTCAACTCTCAGAGTATTTATAGTTGTCATCGTATGTAATATTGCTTCAAATCCTTTTAAAATATATAAGGGTGTAGGGAGCCAAGGAAAGTTAGTTCCTAGATTTTGCTACAAAAGGATTCTTGAAGAGGAGAAATTACTTTAACAACTTGCACTTGTCTAGTATTATTGTGTTGTGTTTCTCTGTTCCATGAGGTAAAGGTAGTATAGTAAAAGTGGTGTCTGGTAACTAAGTGTTATATGGTTTTTGGTATATATGATAATTACACTCGTTAAAATAATATGCATTTAATGCCAAATATTTAAATAAATGTATTTTTTCTATCAAAAGCAAGAGATGGCTTATACAAAAACAAAGGATGTTTTTTTCCCAAAAGCATTTTAATTAATGCAGCTTAACCTTCTTTTACCAAGAAAGCACTGTTCCTCCAAAAATAAAATTAGTTTGGAGCTAGAAACTGCTTCTGCTTTTCCAAAATAAAAGGACAGTGCTTCTGCTTCCTGTGGGTCTAAAAGTTGTATGCTTTTCAAAGCATAGCAAAGGCAAACAGACTAAACTTTATACCAAATCATAGAGAAGAGCTATGGTGAGGGTTGACATTCCTTGTATATAATGTGAGCCATGTCAGTTAATTCTATAGAATGAGTAAATTTCAAAGTAATACTTTGTTTAATTTAGATCGTTTCAGTTCATTCAATGGAATGGGTGTGTTTACAAATTGGACCATGTTATTTTTGCTTGATCATGTTTCTTTTGGCATTGTTTGAATGTACAACATGTGTTGATGCTGTGTAGCAATTATTTGATGTAGTGCACTAACTTTTTATTATATATGATTAATTTGACTTAATTCACAGGCTCCTTGCATCATTTTTATTGATGAAATTGATGCTGTTGGGTCAACCCGAAAGCAGTGGGAGGGTCATACGAAGAAAACATTGCATCAACTACTTGTTGAAATGGATGGTTTTGAGCAAAATGAGGTACACTTAAACAAGCTCACTGTATAAGTATTCCAGTTGATGTAAATCTGAACCAACACTTTCATGCAGGGAATAATATTGATGGCTGCAACAAACTTGCCGGATATTCTTGATCCAGCTTTGACCAGGCCTGGCAGATTTGACAGACATGTTAGTGCTTTTAATCTTTCATGCATCTTTGAGTTTTGAATTTGGTAATAAATAAAATTTGGTACTGTCTTAAGGTTAGATTGTTTTACTGAATCTATAAGCTTTAGTTCCACTCTGAGGAAATTCGAGTTTAGGTGCCTTTGATTGGCTTTGTAGGATGTACACCTTTAATTGGTTTTCCCCAGCGTGTACACGAACGGTTGGACAATGGGATTTTATGCCTTATTATGTGTGGGTGTGAAAGTTGTTTGTTTATTGAGATTAATTTCTTGGTTTTCTGGGAGAAATGACCGACGCATTCCTTGTAGATCGTCGTTCCAAATCCAGACATGCGAGGTCGCCAAGAGATTTTGGAACTCTACCTGCAAGATAAACCGTTGGATGATGGTGTAGATGTTAAAGCAATTGCACGTGGCACACCTGGCTTCAATGGAGCAGGTGATACATGCTGTTGAAACAGAACACACCTTGTTTAAATTGGCAAAGCTCAATTTTGTTTCTCTAATTTTCACTGTTAGGTTTACCAAAAAGCTCCTTTGTTTTGTTGATCTCAGATCTTGCGAATTTAGTAAACATAGCTGCCATTAAAGCTGCTGTTGAAGGTGCAGATAAGTTAAATTCTACGCAGCTGGAGTTTGCCAAAGACAGGATAATTATGGGTACAGAGCGGAAAACAATGTTCATATCAGAAGAATCTAAAAAGGTTTGTGTATATTCATTTATGTTGATGAGTTCACTACAGTAGTAATTCAAATGAATGGCATGTTTGGTTGATGTCTCTACATACGTTAAAGTTACTATTGCCTTGAGCTGTTTTTTCTGTCCATTTTTATTTGAAGGGATCGAGGGGAGGGGTTTTATTATGGTTTGTTGTCATGTCCTTTCATGTAGATGGGATCATCTCTTGAGTTGACTCAACTTACTTGCCATCATGTGAAGTTTTAATTTAGTTCTTTTACTCATGTTTATCTGCTTCCTGTCAGTTAACTGCATATCATGAGAGTGGTCATGCTATTGTGGCCTTCAATACCGAGGGTGCACATCCAATTCATAAGGCAACTATAATGCCACGTGGCTCTGCTTTAGGAATGGTCACCCAGCTTCCATCGGGTGATGAGACATCAATCAGCAAGAAGCAATTATTAGCTCGTCTTGATGTTTGTATGCGAGGAAGAGTTGCTGAAGAGCTTATCTTTGGTAAGGACCACGTGACAACTGGAGCAAGTAGTGATCTTAACACAGCTACGGAGCTGGCCCAGTACATGGTAAGTACTTATGCACTGTTACCTTTTCTTCTTTCTGAAGTTCAATTTCTGTTGGTGGTCATGATGTGAACCAGTGTAAGCATAGTAATATTATTTAAGTTTTTTATTGTCCAATACGTAGTTATCAGAATGGGATCGAGCATAAAACAATTAATTGAAGATCATAAATTGTAAAAAAGATGAAAACAAATCACACAATTTATGTAAATATTGCTAACCAAATACTTTCTAGACACTTTTTATTGTGTGTTAAATATATAATCCTTCACAACCTAATATATAATAAATAAACTACTGTATTTGTTAACACATATTAGTTTTGTAAGTTACTAGATTTTAGTGATGTCAATTTTAAAATAATATGTATATTTTATTGCCAAAGTTTTTTTGGTCTTTAATTTTTTGATAAAAAATGATCAAGAGAAGACCATATGCCATGAATTTAATAGTCAACATATAATACAAAATAAATAAGGGATAAATTAAAAAGTATGTATGCCTGAGAATTAAGAGTAGTTTTTTTTAGAAAAAGAAAACGATTTCATATGTATTTGAAATGGTGGGAAAGGCGATAGAAGAGGAAAAAGAAAGCAATGAGATAAAGTCACCTCAATTCCTCTCCGTTTCCCTGCTTGCACAACAATCTGATGTCCCACGTAGTAAAAACATTACAGGCAGCATTACATCCTCCTCTATAGATTTACTTTAACTACAAAGAGGCCTTTGTTTTACCCATGTGGCTTGGACATGCTATATTGTCCTCAGACCCAAAGTGAATAATGAATTGATTAAAAACATCCGTTCTCGATAAACTGGTTGGATTGATCCAGTTTTATTAGGTTGTGGTTTGTCAAAACCCACCCGATTTAGGGCAGTTCATGAGGTTTAAATGCATGAACAGTCCTATAGGCAAGACCGGCCTGGTTAGAGCATCGGTTCAGCAGGTTAGCGGTTGAACCAACCAGCTCAGTCCGGTTTTAAATTTTTTGGTCCAATATGCAAAAAACTGTACAGCTATGCTTTCATCATGCCTGTCATGTTACCTATTTTCTGTGCAATAATGATGCGAGTAAACATCTAATTCCCCAATGCTGTGGTCTGTCTTATAAAGGTGTCAAGTTGTGGGATGAGTGATGCTATTGGGCCTGTACATATCAAAGAGCTACCAAGTTCAGAAATGCAATCACGCATTGATGCTGAAGTAAGATCTTAATTTATGTAATGTTATAATTTATTTCATTTTCTCCTCTTTCGCTTCACTAAACCATGATCTGGTCTATAGGTGGTAAAGCTCCTGCGAGAAGCATATGATCGTGTAAAAGCCTTATTAAAGAAGGTATGTTCTCAAGAAATCTGTGATGAGTATAAGTAAAATTTTTTCTATCAGTGACTGCTTTGAATGGTTTATGCACACAGAATTAGACTAAAAGGGGCACCGGATACTGTTAATAACAACTTACTTCCTATCTCATTGCATTTCTTGAAACCAATCTGCAAAGTTTACTTGGTAGCATAGTATTATTATTATGAACATTGAAATGCACACCATCTGTCTGGCGTTTCTGTATTTGAGTGTTATTGTATGGATTCACTGTATTTGAGTCAGTATCATCAACTTATAATCAGTTAGCGAAACTAAGGTTTTCTTCAGGAAAAAAAGAAGGAAAAAAAGCATGTAAATGGTTAAAATATTTCAAGGTTGTCTTGCTTACAGAATACCCAGTAGTGCATGAGCCTTTAGGGGCACTTGGTGCATTGCCTTGTGCTGTAACGCGTTTAAAGATGTCTATACCGGCATGAATTGTGATATGTCCTGTGACGCTATGTTTTATATTTTGTAACTCAAGTTCTATCAGTTGCTTATCTTCTTTTACCTTTTCAGCATGAGAAGGCACTGCATGCTTTAGCAAATGCTCTGTTAGAGTACGAAACACTAAGTGCGGAAGACATAAAGCGTATTCTTCTCCCTTACTATGAAGGACGGCTGCCTGAGCAACAAGAAGAGCAAGAAGAAGAGCTCGTGTTGGCTTAAATCGTGCGCAATATGATCAACCGTGGGGGACAGACTTCTCTGTACAGTAATTTAAAGTAGCACAGGTTATTATTTTGCATCATTTCCCAAATTTTTCCCCAACATGATCTCATAAGATGTGTAATACAGATTCTATTCATACGCACCAAATGTTCATGGCGCACTTTGACACCTCTACTCTAACAAGTCGCAGAAAGTGACTGGAAATGGTGTAATCTTATGTGCACTATTTGAACAATAACTTATTAGATACCCAATTTTGGGTGAAATTTTGGACATGTCTTTGTATGATTTGTAGTTGGCATTATATTTTCGGAGTTATAATTTCCTCCCCATGATGATATGCCTCTACAAAGTACAAACAATCCCAAAAATGGTGATTGAAATTTAATTTTAGGTAATTTTGGTCTAGAAAAATGAAATTGTTCGCCAAAAATGAAATCTTTCATATATACGTGCAATTATTTTCTTCTCCAAAACAAAACGAAATAAAATGTCATTTTTCTTTTAACGATTAATCACTCGTTATGCTAGCAATTTAAAACACCTAAAAAGAAATCCATGTGATTTTTGGCTTTTGAGTAATGAGATATCAATGGTTCCTACAATATTTTGATAAACATATTTTTATGAATTTGATTAATTTATTATGTAAAACGATTTCTCCTAATTAGTTTATTTTGTTTTGCATTGAAATTCACACTCATATTCTAAAAATTAAGAGTGGTGTCTTTTCTACCCACCACTGACAAAGAACCTAAAACCCTAAAACCCTAGCAAGGAGCTTGGACAATAGAACGGACGCTTCTTCTCTGCCACTGCCAAAAACGAAGAGACATCTCTAAGCAGCAAGTTAGGATGGGGAAGATAAGTTATAAGAGGGTAAAGGGCAGCCAAAACCTTCGCCAGAGGTTGCTGTTGGCAACTCTCTCCGCCACTCCTATTCTTGTTGAAGACATTCGTGCTGATCAAACCATTCCTGGTCTTCGTCCCCACGAGGTCTCCCTCCTCCACCTCATCGAGAAAGTCTCTGATGACTGCCTCGTTGAAATCAACGATACTGGTAACTACTACCCCTTCTGTCCTTGTGTCCATTTGAATCAAAAATCAAGTTTGTTTCTTTCAAAATACGTATCAATTAGACTGCCCATCGTGTTTTATTGAATTTATAAGAATGCTCTCTTGAACAAACACAAAAATGAATTAAGAGCCTATCATGGTACTGGCAGCTTTTCTCACAGCTTGTTTTGATTTTGTGCAATTGATGTGCAGGTACAAAGTTCAAGTACAAGCCTGGGATTGTGATGGGTGGTAGGCATCTTGTGCATGATTGTGGTCTTAGTCGATCAATCGGATATTTCATGGAGCCATTGATTATTCTTGGGCTGTTTGCCAAGAAACCACTCACAATCAGGCTGAAAGGTACTGGCTATTTCTCTCTCCCTGTATTACAATTTTGATGTGTCAGCATGCCCTCAGAATTTTTTCATTTCTATTCTTGAAAATCTCTCCTGTCATTGGGCTGATTAGATACTCTACACTTGTGTGACTTGATAGTCTCTATAGTACTAGGAAAATTTAAATAATGCCCGTTTGATATAATCTGTTCCTATGGTGCTTAAGGTAGTTATCCTTATCATGGCATAGGGAGCTTGATGCTTTTTCCTGGTGTAGCATTAACTTAAGTTTGTAATTTGTGGGTTTTAAGTAACTTATGGGTTGAGTGATTTGAGGACAGTGAACCAAACTTTCTGTTGGCTTTGTGTGCTTATGATATCCATGACATATTGTGTTAGAAAAATACATTATCTTTTACTTATTTCTATAGCATAAAATTTTAAATGGTGGACTTATTTTAAGCAAATTTTACCTCTAAAGTATCAGTCCTCGAACTTCAAACTATCACTTTATGATTTCCATATAGTGAGACATAACTAAGACTACTTATGCTGCTAAGAACTAAATTCAATAACACATTTTACTATTTTCAGGAATTACTAATGACCCCAAGGACCCATGTGTTGACACTTTCCGTTCAACCACCTTACCCATGTTGAAGCAATTTGGGGTTCCTCAAGAAGGATTATCTCTGAAAATAGAGAGTCGTGGTTCACCTCCTCATGGTGGCGGAGAAGTTGTTTTGTCAATTCCCATCGTTCAAAGTCTAACGGTGAGATTTACGCAATGGTAGTTCATTCGACTTTTTCTCTTTTATTTCATTATAATTTTTTGGCTTATTTTTTTTTAGGCAGCCAACTGGATTGATGAGGGCCTTGTAAAGAGGATTAGAGGAATTACTTATTCAACAAAAGTATCTTCTCAATTTGAAAACACAATGATACATGCAGCCCGTGGGATCTTTAATCGTTTGCTTCCTGATGTTCATATATTTACCGATCACAAAGCTGGGCCACAGGCTGGAAAGTATGTCTACTGTCTATAGTAATTGCCATATCACATTTCATTTTACAAAAAGAGTGCATAATGTGAGATGGTTTTTGGAAGTGTGTTCTGCTTGCCTGCTATGGATAGTGCACCTCACAATAATTTAATTTAATTGCAGTTCTCCTGGTTATGGTATTTCCCTGGTTGCGGAAACTACTTCTGGTTGCTTCATCTCTGCTGATACTACAATTTCTTATGCACGAGGGGATGATGTAGATGAAATGGAAGATGATGAGGAGAAGAAAGAGCTGATGCCTCCCGAGGAAGTTGGTGAGCAGATTGCTTCTGTTCTTCTTCAAGAGATTGAGCAAGGTGGAGTTGTGGATTCAACACACCAGGTTTGTATCATTTCCTCTCACTCTGTTTATTTCAATGGATGATTGAATTTGTTCAATCAGTTTTGCATATCATTGCCTAAGACTCAAGTCTAATTAGTTATAACTGTTCTTATTCCACGGATTTGAAAGACCTCTAAAGGCCATAACCTATCTTTACATAGTTCTGTAAAAAATTAACTGCAAAGATGGGAGAGAGTTTTTCGGTCCTGTAATGTCCCTTGGAGCTCCTTGCTGAGAAGTTATATTTATGTGTACTCTTCACTATGTTCTCCTGCTTTGTTTTATTATTTTCACAACTCTCAGACCTGGGCTAACTGTGTCGTGGAAATAGAATACTTCCTGCCTCTAGGCTCTGTTAATTTTCTTCAGGCAATTGATTTCTACTTGTTCATGTATCGGATTAGCTGACCAACAAAAACCAAGCCTGTGTCTTTAAGCAGAAGTACCATATAATAGTGAATAATTCTTTCTGCCTGACCCTTTTTGATATGCGCATAACATGTCATGTTTGATTCTTTACTATGTACTAACTCTATTGGTGCAGTAGTTATGTGAATTGAGACTTGGTCATTAATATTGGTCTTTGCAGTTTGGAGTCTGGACAAATGTTTAGGTCGCGGTTATTTGATCCTACATATAATCTTTCTCTATTTGTTAAAAAAGGAGAAAAATCTAACTGGAAAGAAAAAATATCAAGGCTATGTGCTAGTTATGATACCATGAGAGCAGGACCCAGGTAGGGAATTTAGAGGCATCCTCTATTTTCATTGTTTTTGCTGTTTATTTTTGTTCTAAAGTAGCCAATGGCCCAATGTATCCAAGATTTCTTGTGACCTGTGCATTAATCTGTCACCCTTGTTTCTAATAACCAAATGTTGTTAATTTTAAAGTGGTTTCGGCATAACCTAATCTAATAGATTTTATGCTCTTGAGTTTTCTTTTTTTGTAGTATTTTGCTGGCAATTTTCCTTAAAGATAGATGGAGGGTACTCTAAAAGCTTTTGTGATGGTCCTCTTTCCGAGTCATTGCTTAACTTGCTGTGTGCTGTGCGCATAAGAGATGATGAATTAGCATAAGATACAATTGACAAGTTGCACCAGTGACTTATCAAGGGAATGGAAACCAAATCCTCCAAGCTTGTTTCATATGTTGGCTAAATAAATACAATCTATATTTGGTTTCCAGATGTTTGCCTAAATGTCATGAAACAAAAAAATTCTATTTCCTGACAAAAAGGAGTGAAAGATATGAAAGGAGGGTTGGGGAAAGTGCTAAATTTTGTTTACGATGACAGCAGACTATACTTGAACTCCATCACTTGATATTTATTGTTGTGATCTGTGTTTTGTTTCAGGCTTTGTTGTTTCTTCTTTGCGCGCTATGTCCAGGAGATGTTTCAAAGGTCCGAGTAGGAAAGCTCTCACCGTATGGAATAGAAACACTGAGACAAATTTATGAATTTTTGGGGGTACAATTTGTTATCAAACCAGATCCATCAACTGGGACAGTTATACTGACATGCGTAGGAAGCGGGTTAAAGAACCTTTCTAGGAAGAGTTCTTAAAAAGCAGCCAGCTGATACTTCACAGCAACATCAATGCTCTTTACCGGGGGAAGTGGTTCAGGCAGGTCAAAGCTATGGCTATTGCAGCTTCACTCGGTCGAGGATGAATTCTGGTCATTACATCAGTTGCCATCGACTCAGTTCGAACCATCGCATGTAAATCTGGTTGTCTAGAAGGTAAAACTGGTTATTCTGTGCCTTTGGGTTTTTGAATTAAGAGTTGCTGAAGGTGAGAGTGCCAAATTATTGAGAGAGGAGTTTAGTAGCGCGAGGGGCTCGATTGTCATAAGGGTTTAAACGAATTGCGCTGCGAGAAAAACAGTACTTGTTAATTGTTTTGTGTTTCCTGAATTGCTTAGCTGGGGAAAGAACATACTACTATAGTTTTTAACATGTTGATGATACCTTGCTTTCGTGGTTGGTGTTGCATTTCATAGTGGGATAGAGGAAACTGATTCTTGCCAAATCAATACAAATCCAAACTGGGCATCAACTTGGTAATAAATTAGGGTTAAGTATTTTATGTCCGACTATTAGATAAGAGTCACATAATTTTGATAGTTTTTATGGCAAATTTGGAAAAATAGTATTTGAAAAATAATATTTTAATACTAACACTTTTATTAATGTTGTAAGACGTAAGAGATGATTTGGGCTTCTTCTTTGTTAGATTATTTTGTTTTTTTAATTAAATACGTAGATAATTATCAAATGATTATAAAAATGACAAAAACATTTAAATAAAGAGTTAGTAAAAAGTTTCGAATCTTTAGCATTATTTATTTTTATAAGTTTAAGAAAGGGCAAAACTTGACATACAATTAAGAGCAAGATTGTCATTTTTTACTGGTGAACTTCTCAGTTTTGATATTAACGTGAGATGTATTGGTGCTAATTAAAATATCAGTTTCGATTTGTATCTCGAAAATTTAATTTTTTATATGTGTATATATATCATTACATATAAAATTACAATTATTTAATAAACTTATGATATATTTTTTTAGTATTAAGATAAGACGTACCGTTTATAACGATCGGTACTTAACCGGTATAATAAATATAATTAAAATTAATCGAAATTAAAACAGAGATGATATAATATATTTTTCTTCTCGTTTTTCTTATTTGCATGAGATGCCGATGCAATATGATTGATAACATTAATTAAGAGTATAAATGAAAGGTTCTAAGTTCACTTTTTTTATAAAAAAAATTGATGATTAAAGGTGACTTGGGTCAAAAGTACATGGTTCAAGTATGGTTTGCGATGGGTCTTTAGGTGGTGTTACTTAGAGCTTAATTGACTAAACAAGTTTTGAGAGTAAATTAATCCAGGTTAGTTCTTTGGTGCTTTCGATGACGTGATGGCTGTTATGCTAGAACGTTACATTCAAAAGTATGAAAAAATTGTATCATATGTCAGGATAAATCACTGCATTTTAATTTAGCTAAATAAGCTACGGTATTTTATCTACTTGATCTACATTAACCACTCTTTCCTAAAAATAGTTATATTTTATTTGAATATATCATAAGACTATACTTACATGGTATTTTTTTAAAATGAAACGGCATAAAAACCATGCCAACACTCATTTTTGTAATTGAAAAATAAAAAGTTGAATCAAAGTATTCAAAAATAAAAATATTGAGAGGATCAAAATAATAAATCACTATTTTTGTGCACTCAATTTTATTTATTTATTTAGTTTTTCTAACATGCCGATTTTTTATATTTATATTTTTAAATTTGATTACTATACCCAAATAAAACAAAGAAAAAATATATATTATTACTTTTTAAGTTTGTATTATTCATGTTTCTAAAATGATGATCATAAGCTAAATTTACTTAATTCGAAAAAGTTTATTAAAAGAGTAATGTTTTCAATATTTACACATAATTATTGAATTAGTAAATTTTTAAATTCGTCAAAATGGGAAATTTAAATTTATCATATTTTTCGAGAGGCTAATTCAATTGCAAATCGATTGGCTAATGAATCTAGCTTTTGTTTAAGAGATTCATGGCATTAGTAAGTTTCACGTGGTCTTGCTATTTTCTATATATTTATAAAAAGAGTGAGAGAAAATGGAGTTGAGGATAAATGGGAATGACATGAGCTGGAATCTTCCGTCCATCTATCGTGGCACCAGATTTGACAATTTTGACCCAATCGCCATTCTCCGCCGACCACTTCTCTCTCAATCTGCTCCAACATCCTCCTCCTCTCTCTTTCTTCTCTCTTTATTATATAAATAATTGATGGAGCTTCAACCATTTCCCCTCCTCCTCTCCAGCATTTCCTTTCTTCCTCCTCCGTTTGCTCTCTCATCAGTCTTCTCTGCTTCTTCATTCTTTCATTTCTGCACAGATAGATTTCTTAAGAGAACCCACCAGAATCCCCAGCCTGAAATCTCGATCGGAAAAATAAAGACACCATGCCGTTCTGTGAGGTGGCCAAGCACCAGACCAGTGCCCTCGACGACGGCGGTGATGCGCCGTGCACCCTCACCGATAATGGCGTCCGGATTTTCTACAGAACTTACGGTCGCGGGCCCACCAAGATCCTCCTCATCATTGGTAATCTCGTCAATTGCCTTTCCTTTGTTTTCTGTAGGGATCAACGCCTGTGGATGGTTTTATTTTATGTTAGTCGATCAAAATCAATGAATGGCTCTCTCTTTTTCTTTTTGATCCTTAACCAAAATATGAAATGAATTAAATTTATTAGGATTGGCGGGGACGCATGAATCGTGGGGCCCACAGATAAGGGAGTTGGCGGGTACAGATAAGCCCAACGAGGATGATGATGAGGTTGAAATGGGCAGCATCGTTTCTGAGGAGAATTCTGATGGAAATGAGACTAGTTGCGGCGGCTGCGGCGGCGGTGGTATCCAAGTGTGTGCTTTTGACAACCGTGGCATGGGACGCAGCTCTGTACCCACCAAAAAGTCCCAATATACGTTAGTATATATACTATTCTCCACTTTCTGCCTTTTCCTTTCCGTCCCTTTTGTTTCACTTTTCTTAACTCTTGCTTTTTGTTTCGCCAATTGTCCTGCGAGTTTGTCACTTTTTCTTTAAAAAAGAAAATTAAAAAAAAAAGAGTTTCGGTCGAAGCTGGTTTCTGTGTAATCAAGTGGCTTGTTCAATCTTTTTTAGGCTGAATTTGATGATCATTTCTGCCAATGAGCATGTGTTTCTGTACCGAGACTATGCAGCTAAAAGTGAATATGTCTGTTGGTTGCAGAACAAAAGTGATGGCAGAGGATGCAATCGCGGTAATGGATCATCTGGGCTGGAGTCGTGCTCATGTATTTGGCCACTCAATGGGTGCGTTCATTATTCTCAGTTTCCCTTCTTTGTTTTTTGTTATGGTTACAAAAATAGATGTCCACTGCATTTGGAAAGCTACAGTTAAGTTTAAATTGCTTTAATCCATAAAAGGAAGTCGTAGGGATCATTTTGCTACAACTTTGCACAGAAGATTCTTGCAACTTTTTCAATTTTGTTACACTATAATTGGACGGGAGGGATTTTCCTTTCTCTTATTGAACATTGAATTAGACACTGTTAGTCAGACATGTATCCTAGAATGAAACTATTCATATGTTTATTTGATTTTCAGGTTTCCTGGTATTTTATTGTTTAAACAGGTGGTATGATAGCTTGTAAGTTAGCAGCAGCCGTACCAGATAGAGTTCTGTCTTTGGCATTACTTAACGTGACTGGTGGCGGTTTTGAATGTTTCCCAAAGGTATTACTTTTTTTTGTTTCCACCCATTATCCATCTATATGATCTTAAATTCCCTATGAACAGCCAAGCAATTCTTTATTCTTCTTTCTTTTTTTGTTGCTAAATTAAAGAAAGTGTGCTTATTTTTATGGAGGAACTCACTACAATGTTAAGGAACGTGCTACCAACACCATTATAAAACATCATCTTTATGGACTTGGATTTATGCTATGATTAACTTTGGAGACTCCAGAAACTTGAGTGTATATATTTGAGCATATTTGACGTTTGTGTACTTGGTGATTGCAAATCAGCTAGCTTTTAATGACCAAACACTCCTTACCATATACTTGCATCTTTTAAGGAGGTGAAACATGAAACTGGAAATAGGCCTGAAAAATTGTAAATTTTATTAGGTTCTAGATGATGCTTGAGAGTGTTTATTTTCTTCTTTGTTTTGATGTAGAAATCAATATGCAATTATTCTTGGGTTTAATATCTTTTATTAGATTCAGGCTAGTGGTGTTATATATGCTGCAGAAAGTGGGGTAGGTATATTTAATAGTCAACGGGCATTTCTTTTCTCAGGAGAGGTAGAATATGTAGTTAGACTAGTATAAAATAGTCTGCTGGGCATATGGTTTAGTCTCCTGCTATTTTGGTTTCACTCTGTTTTTTTGGTCCTGAATTTCGATTTTTCCTTGGTTCCTCTATGCCACTGGAGATCTCTTGTCAAAATTATTTTATTATTTATATATTTTTTCAGATTGACAAAACTCCATCCGTTCCTGCAAAAGAAACTCAAATTATTCTTTGCAACGAAAAAGAAAACTGTCATCCGATTATACTTCATGCATAAAAATATATAAAATTATAAATAGCATTTAATGGGTAATGATGTAATGGGTTGAAAATTTTGCGTAAAACTGCCCGACCATGATCTAATCTATGATGTTTCAGCAATTGCTTCTGACTTGGTATACCCAACCATATTTGAAATTTAGAGCAGGTCTGGGTCTACCCAACCAATCTCGACCTATTTTTCCTAGAATAAAATACAATATACCAAGCTGTTCATCTCAAAGTCAATAAAGCAGCATGAATTGTTTTAAAAGTGCTAGTAAAATGCCACAATGTTAGGTGTCTCATATTACACCCTTGTTGGATGTCAGTAATGATAATCTCATTGGTGTAAGTTTTATCATTGTCCATGTCTAGTATAGAGGAAAAGTCAACAATCTTCTCTTCCGATATCTGGAGGTTGAAAGTGTCAAGTGATGCAACTCTAGTCATACGGGAGTTTTCTTTTTCAAAAAAAATTATCGCTGGAGAGATTTATGGAACAAATGCACAAGGATGTGTTACAATGAAGTAATCATATTTTTATGTCATAATTGTTATATTATCAAATTTTCCATATTCCTTCTACAACCTTATAACCATATTTACTATTGTTTATTATATTTTATCATTGCAGTTACATTATTATTTTTATTTTTCTCAGTTAGACCGAAAGACGGTATCTGTTGCAATCCGATTTTTGAAAGCAAAGACCCCGGAGGAAAGAGCAGCTGTTGACTTGGACACTCACTATACAGAGGTAGAAAGAAAGCAAAAAGAATATATGATAGTGTAAAGATGTCTTCTGATTTTGCACTGTTGCTATATCTTTGGCAAACACATGCATTTTGCTTGTTAACTGCTAGACGGCTTTTCCTCATTTGAATGCAACTCTCTCCCCTTACTGGGTGATTAAGTTTTGGATGGCTGTTGACATACTTCATGCAAGGCCAAGCTATTGCTGCTACACCTGAAACCTTGAGAGCAACTCAGTCGTTTCACCTAATAAAAATGTTTACTTAAAATATCAACTTTAAAGCTGAAAACATTCTTTGATGTGCATCTCACTTGTTCTTACAGGACTGCAGGAACTCATGCTATCTTTTTTTGTTTCTTTCCCTCATGAACAGGAGTACCTTGAGGAGTATGTTGGATGTAAAACAAGAAGAGCAATTTTGTATCAGGTAAGAAAAGCCTCGTAAAGACATCGCCGAATTAAAATTTAAACTTTTCGCTTCTGAAAGTCTAACTTGAAATCCAGCAGTCCTAAAAAGTTTTCCCTCTTGCAGGAATATGTGAAGGGCATATCATCAACTGGTATGCAATCTAGTCATGGTTTTGATGGTCAAATAAATGCATGCTGGACGCATAAGATGACCCAAAAAGAAATAGAATTGATACGATCATCTGGATGTCTTGTATCAGTAATACATGGCAGGTAATAAGGGTTCCCTGTGTTGTTATTGTCAAGTCATTTATGCTTACAATGCTTATAATGTGCTTTCATATATTTTCCTTTTTACCATTCAAGTGAGTTGAGCGCTGGGAGTGATAAATATATTTAAAACATTAGCAACTAAAGAAATGCATGAAATATTTCTGATGTAACAAATTAGGTACATGATTGGTGAATTTTGAATTGTGAAGTAACATCCAAAACTACATAATGAGGGTTAAGATTCCTCAAAAAAAATTATGAATGGTGTTGTTTCATGAGGATAATTTTCAAGCTTCCTATTACAATAATTTAACAAGAAAAATTACCTGCGTTTGGTTATTTTGAAGCATCCAAAATTCAATATTGTGTTACGCAACTGAAATAGCCCATCAATTGTATGTTCACCATTTGAAACACAAAGGTCCAAGGATAGATCACACCATGCAGATTCAATGTCAGGGCATTTCAAATGTCCTTTAAGGTTGAAATGAATTCTGATTGACAGTTTGAGATAAATTGAGAGAACACAGAAAAACGAAAGACCCATGAACAAGCTTGCAAACTCTGGATTTTTATGAATTTCGAACTATTTGTATGTTAGTTTCTAAGCACTGAGTACGTTAGGAATATATGAAGTAGTTTGTATCGGAGCCGGGTATTTACTTCTACGGGAATGTCCTAATTGCTACAGTTTGAGAATTTGTGACTAATTTGAGGTTCTTTGATTGTGTAGGCATGATATAATTGCTCAGATATATTATGCAAGGAGACTTGCAGAGAAGCTTCAGCCTGCTGCAAGAATGATTGATCTCCATGGCGGGCATTTAGTGAGCCATGAGAGGACCAAAGAGGTTTTTGCCTGTTGTCTAGACTATCTGATTATGGCATAATGAAAAACTGCAACATATGATTATAATCTAGAGGATGAAAATAAGTAGGGGCATTGATATAGGTATATTTTCTGGTCGTAGAAAAGAAGACATTGCATTTGGAAAGAATGAAAAACATACACCATCATTTGCTTAATTCAATAAGTTGTACACAGAGGATGGCAAATATAGTCTGCTGAAAAGGAGAGGGAATGCAAGGGAAAGGAAGAAAGAGTGACAAAAATGGGCAGTAAGATGTTCAATGTCAATTCAGGAGGGATGCTGATAGATTTAAAAGAGGAAAAAAAAAATGAAGTAATATATAGGTCAAATGGTAGTTACGTTGTTGGTGAAAATGCATTATAATCTAAGTTTTGTTTATTTATTTTTTTCCCTAAATTATGCCTGGGAGAGTGGGGAGGCAAACCATACATATTTTGACTTATTTGCAACTTTTAGGTCAATCAAGCTCTTTTGGACTTGATTATGGCAGCAGAAGCAAGGATAAGTCCACACGATTGGACTAATTTGTCCAAGAAAAGCCCTGGTAAGCCTCCACAGCTTTGCCTTGACTGGAGTGACTGTCACTTGTTTGATATGATACTTTTATTCAGCATTAGACTCTTATTTCTGTTTTGTTCCCTCTTTTCAGGCTGCTTGGAGAAAGGCCTATTGTCATTTGGCAGAACAAGCATAGAGGATAAAACCAACGCATGTACAACAGTTGGAACGCTACATTTACGTTTACTTCACATCATTGGTCTCCTTGCTTTGACATTTGAATACATACGTAACGCTCTGAGAAACCTACGACCAGCCAGAGTTGGGCATTCCACCACATAAGCTGTGAATGGCAAGCCCCCCCCCCCCCCCCCCCCTTTTTATAACAGGTAACTACTATTTAGGGATGGCAATTGGGCGGGTATGGGCATGTTAAAACGGGTATGGACGGGTATGGGTAAATACCCAATTCATACCCGCTTTAACATACCCATTATTACCCATACCCAATACCCAATTGGGTATGTAATGGATATCCAATTCACCAAATTATTTTATTTTTTTATAATTAAAGAAAATTTTACTATTTAGGGTCGTTTTCATCATTTTGGCTCGTTTTTTTTTATTTGGTCTCGTTTTTTTATTTTGGCTCGTTTTTTATCATTTTTTTTTACCATTTTGGCTCGTTTTTCTCATTTTTTATCGTTTTGACTCATTTTTTTACCATTTTGGCTCGTTTTTTTACTATTTTTCTCATTTTTTATCGTTTTGGTTCATTTTTTAACCATTTTTGCTCGTTTTTACCATTTTTGTTCGTTTTTACCGTTTTGGCTCGTTTTTTTTTGCATATTTAATAAATACATATCTAATAAATAATTCTGCACCCATCATATTTACCATACATTGTTGTGAACTGGACAAGACCTAATTTAATTTCTCGACTACAATAATTAAATTTCAATGTAAATGAAGAAAACGTACCTGAAGCCTTTTTTTTTTAAAAGAAGAAAAGTAGAGTTAGTGCAATTAATTGAAATGTCATTTTCTTACCCAAAATTAAAAGGATCAAATATTACTGGATTTGGTTTCTTTTTCTTGGTGACCACTGATTTGGTTCATAACTAAGTTGTTAGCTCATTCCATACCCGCAAGCAATTAATAGATATCTAGTAATAACCTAGAACAGTAGAAATTAACAAAAAAAGGTTCTTTCAGGAGAGTTGTAGTAATTATGACAGAAAATTAAGAGATTACATGGTTAAATCAACAAAGCAAATCCTATCGAGGTATAAATGCAGCAGAAACGAAATATAATGCAATAACTGATTGTATAAGAAGAAGGTGACAGTATAGAGTTTCCAACTGAACATTCTCTCTTTAAAAGGTAAAATGCTGTGCAATAGACATACCTTCCGATCAATCAACATTGGTGTATCTTCCACTCGATTCTCATTGTCCAGATTTGAAACATCATGAAACTGAAAAGACCTAACATTTCACTAAGGTGTCAGGCTTTCAAATAAGTTATGAGGATTTCCCATTGTTGCCTTTCAAATTGATCACTGCAAGCTCTTGCTCAACAAATTCACCGGCATGGATCGGAGGATATTTAGTAGCAAGTGGAGAAAGCACTAAAGAATGGTGGAAGTGTCTAAAAATTTACCAGGGGGTAACCAGTGTTCTCCTTAGTGCATCTGTCAAAGAAAGCACTAAAGTTGATGCTCAAGTAGTGAAATTATCTAGCCTTGTGGAACTCTAAAAAAGGAAAAAAAGGGCAGCTATAATTGGCACAGATTCTCAGATTCAATTCGTACTAATTGAAATTAAATAAACAAACAGCATGAAGAAGTAGCTTAAACATTAGGTTATCATAAAGTTAAAAGTTTTCGGGAGGTTAGCTCAGATAAATTGGACATGAATTAAGGATCACCATTTAAAGAGCCGTGGTAACTTTGCACATTTAAGTGACAACCTGCACAATCAGTTACGACCTAACAACCCGGGAAGGCCCTCTGTTTCAATTGCCAAACAAGAATCAAATACGAAGCATAAAAGTTCAAGCTTGAATGAACAAATGTTAAAGTTAGAAGAGGATTTTTGTGAAACACAACACCAAATAAAAAGCAAAGTGCTCCCGCGGAAAAGAGCTTGCATGTGCCCATCACATCTTGAGATAGTAAAGTTAATACATTCCCGCCGAAGGTAGAAACAAATGATATCCATTAGCAAACAATGATAGCCTAGCAATTGTTTGCTGAACTAAAAAGTAGCAACATTATTCGTTTACATGGTTCAAATCAATTGTAATTATCTCTAAAATTAGCAAAACTTCACCTGATTCATGAGGGAAGTAAAAGCATCCTTCGGCAGACCAAACCCAATTGCAGCCATTTCAGCAACAGCCTAGGAGAATAGCCAATGTCAGACTAATTACCATGTAAACTAGTATAATCAAGCCCAAGAAACACAGATCACCATTACCTCTACAGCAGAAATCATCTTATACCCCCATGAATCCATAGTATCTTTCCATTCACTAAACCCCTCTGGTATTACAGGTTCAGCATTAAGTTCCTAAAAACACAAATTCCACATTATCCAACATCAACAAAACCAAACAAAAACAGAGATTAAATCAAAACAAAACAAAACAAAACGAATCGAAACATATACCTTAAACCTCGTGTCCGACGGCCGTGAACCCACTCTCCACATATACCGCCACTTTGGATCGGGCCCATTTGGTATGGACGTGACCCGATGATTTAATCGGGTCTGAGCTTAGATTATGGGCGATCTTCAGATACGGGGAGAGATCTATCACCGGTATGATTCAATCTAGGTCGGAGAAGAAGGAGAGGCGAGCCGGAGAAGAAGGAGAGGCGGCGAGGGTTCTGGTCGGAAAAGAAGGAGAGGCGAGCCGGAGAAGAAGGAGCGGCGAGGGTTCTGGTCGAAGTGGAAGCAGAAACTGGAAAAAAATACCTATACCCGTTCGGGTATAGGTAATACCCAAACGGGTATCATACCCGGTTATACCCGAACGGGTATGGGTAATATCCAAACCATACCCAGTCAAACCGGGTATGGTTTGGGTATTACCCGGTCAAAAAGCTATGGATATGGACGGGTATCCGGGTATGGATACCTGTTGCCATCCCTAGTAACTAGTGTGATCCCATTCCCTAAAAAGAAAAGAAAAGTGTTATTACAGTTAAACCTCGATAAATGAATGTCCGATAAACGAATAACCTCGCCAAATGAATAATTTTCTCCGGTCCCGACTTGGGCAAATGGGCTAAATGAATAACCTCGCTAAATCCATTAACGAATAATTTTTTTTGAATCCTTAAAGACCCCATGTAAATATAAATGAATAATCATTAAAATTCATAAGATATATATATATATATTTATCCTAAAAACAAAAATATTTCTTCCAATCAACAATGTTCATATAAGAAGTCATTTCTTCACAAAAAAAGCGTCTAAAGTTGTTTGTTTTTTCCTTCCACCAAAATGCATCACATCTGCGATTTTTTCTAGTGCAAACACAACTTCTGGAATATTCTGCTCCTGCTGTAGCAAATAGTTTCGTAGGGTGATTACTGCTTGAAAGGCTTCTTTTGATGACACATTTGGTGTGACGCCACTATCATCTGGTTCTGGATCATTCTCATCATTTAGTACGGAGTCGATAAAACTTTCTCTAAATCGGGGTACTTAGCTGACTTGTGCCTCTTAGCATCGCTATTTTTCATCTCCTCCGACAAATACACTGCTGATCTTTTGAGTGTATTTGATATTGTAGTTTGGCTGGTATCCAAATCAAACTTTTCCTTCACCCATGCTTGCATATCCTTTTGCGTAAGACTTGGTTGTTCCTTCTTATGCTCACATATGGCCCTCCTTATCTGGTCGGTCAAAGTTGATTTTGTTGTTGGTTTTGACTGGTGATCGGAAGCCATCAGACTGAATATTAAGAAAGATATAGTAGAATGAATTATTTACCAAACCAAGACTCTAGAAAAATATATATAGTAGTTTGAAGGTAGGTTAGGTACATTGTCTTAGTCTCTAAGTATTCCATACATAGAATATTATTATTAGTACATGTTGCATGTATTTAGACTCTAAGTATTCCATACATAGAATCTTATAAGTACATGATGCATGTACATAGTCTATATACGTATTTGTACATTAAATGTAAAATAAATAATCATACGAAAAAATAAAAATGGAAAAATACTATCTAAATGAATAAAAATTCATTTATCGATAAATGAATAATATATTCATTTATCGATAAGTAAATAAACTCACTAAATGAATATTTTTTGCTGGTCCCAAGAGCATTCATTTATCGAGGTTTAACTGTATTACATTCTTCATGACACACAGGAATTGAATTTTAACTGCTTATTTTTTGTGTTGATGAGCAGGGGGTTTTTTGATATACGTGTTATATATAAAAACAACGTGAACTCATCAGTGCAGTCTGCTGCTCCTCGAAAACGAGAGAGTATGGGTGTCATCACCGCGAGGCTCCTTTTGTGTTCTATTATTTCGTTCAGAATTGAGATTACTACTACTCAGGTGACAAGATGTTGAAGGGCCTGACTCCTGTCAATGTCAGCCACCACAATTTCATTGCACATCCCATGGTAGAAATGAGCCGATGTATTCTATTTGTATCAAAGACAGAATGACATGTATTGTGCAGTAGGGTTTTTCGCCGGCCAATATGCTCGGCAAATCTCCTTTCAATAAAAGAAGTGTTTGTTCTTGAATGGTGTGATGACTATATATATTTTACCAATATGCTAAATTTTAACCATCAAATAAATACAAATAGAAATGACGCTTCTAGCTAGGGCTGAGCTTACTGATAAATGATACTCCCTCCGGTCTCCAAAGTATGTCTTTTTCGCATTCCAATATTCAGTAGGGAACGCATATTGAGGAGGCCGGATGGCTCACTATTTGACCCCAAAAAAATCCGTACTTTTTTTCTAACGTACGTTAATCCTTAACGTACTTCCCAGAAAAAATTAGGGACAAAATTATCTCAAATAGTTTGTCTGCCAGCCGTTTTAAGATACGTGCCGAAACAACGACATACTTTGAGGACCGGAGGGAGTACATCAAGATAAATTGGCCTGAGACAAAAAGAAGGAAGAAGTAGTTTTTGGTATTGGGATGAAACATGAGACATATCGAGCATTGGTTAATTATCTTAAACTCTTACACAAAGATGAGTGATCAAGTTTGTAGCAAAATCCAGAAATCATTATATATAGAAGAATGAAAAACATAGTATAATTGGAGTGCATACATACATATATGTCTGCGTTTTTCAATTACCTGGTGATGATGATGATGATGATCTCTTCTGATACGAGTTGTTGCTCCGGAAATTGAAACTTGAAACTTTGAAATTTGAAGGATAAGAGAGAGAGAGAACCTAACTCGATTCTGTTTATGAAATATGAAATATGAAATATGCCGCTGGAATATACCAACAAATATGCCCTCACACACACCAATCTCCAGTCCAACAAGTTTCCCTCTTTTATCTTTTTGGTCTATGATGATTATCCTTTCCCTCTTTTTTTAAATCTTTTTTTGGGTCTGTACTGTAGTTCTTATGTGTCTGTTAATGTTAGTTTAGTGTTGTGCATTATCACTATTGATAGGTGTAACTAATGTTCTCTCTCCATATAAACTTACAGCTGTTTTTTTTTTTTTTAATAAGCTGAGAAATTATTATTAAAGCCATAGGGAAAATGGCAAGGACGAAGGAAAAAAGAACAAAAGAACAAGAGCAGCTATTGCTGAAGGCATAAAACCATGAGCAAGAAGCTGCCCAGCAATATCATAGCAGTAACAAGCTCACACAGCAATAAACTTACAGCTGCTAAAAATAACTACTATTAATTTCAACTTATAAGTTATAACCAATGATCATGCTCAAAAATATTTATCCTTTAATTAAGGGTAATTTTTTTATAAATAAGCTGATTAATTAAGAGTTATAAGGAAACTCTTCACTTGATAAATAATTTTAGAACTATTTTTTTTCTCTCCATAAATTGAATAGTATCAGTGACTCTACATAAGGAGAGTAAGCGTACCCAAAGAATATGCCCAACCAAAGAGGTGCGACCCACGAGACCGCAATGCCCAAAAAGAAGGTAAGGTCATCCCATAAAAAAGGCAAGATTTTAGGGAGTTATAAACCTACTCTATAACCAAAACAACGAAAAGATTAAGAGTTTGTCAAAAATGAAATACACTTAACAAAAAATAGTAAAATTGGCTCCATGTCTTTGGTCTAAATGACCAATTTAGAGAAAATTGATCAAGTCTTACCATAAGTTATTAGAACTGGATCAAAACGGGAGTCATAAGTTGGAAATCTATATCTATATAAATATAAAATTATGTGGTGAAAGTTTGTACAAAGCCACTTAAAATTCATGAATTTCTCCAATTATGTCATTCATCATTTTGCAATTCCTAATATGTTGACATGTGGCATATAATAATTTTTAATTTTATTTATTTCATATTTTTATGCTATTATTTTCACTTAATTAATGTATTAGATAACATAATTATTTTTGGTGTGCTTATTAAATTATATACTTATTTTATTATTTTTAATACAATTTATGATATATAATTTTAAATTTTTTTACTTGCATTATTAAATTAATTTAATATGCATAATTAATTTATTAAATTTAATGCAATTTATTATGAAATTTGAAAGAGATAATGTTTAAGAATTTGAATGGTTGCATGAAAATCGTTCATTGTATTTATAAAAACAATTGGAAGTATCTATAAATGTTGATTGTATTATTTATGCAAGTCAAGGTTAGTTGCATTTTTATTTATTTTCAGTTGAATCCATTAGTGTTTAGTTGTCAAAATAATTATATTTTATGTAAAATATTATGGTATATATTATACGGAATTAACGAATATTATTTAACATATATCATATAAATGATTATTTATAATATAATTTATCGAACGAGTTTTAGATTAGGGGACTTATATGTACATACACTCAAGCTTTGGATATCTCTCGTTTCCTTCCATTATCCATTTGGGAAGTTAATAAATAAGTTTCCTTATAATTTTTTAAACTCTCTTTGATATTTTTTATTGGGTCAATTCGGTACTAACGTAACTAATCCTAACCTATATTATACTTTGAGGTATAAGATACACCATCAAGTTCAAAATATCAATCCTTTAAGATTTGACATACTAAGAAAATCATGAAGTGGTCTAAAATAGAATGAAAAATAAGATGAATTGACTAAATCCCCTATTTTAGGTATTGGTCAATTTAAAAAGAGTACTAGTGATTTTAAACCCTATAAACATACTTCTCGTTGCAATTAGGATTTTATAAAATGTAAGAAATAAGTTAGTAGAATTCTAAAACTAGGAACCTAAATAAAAAAAAATTGCTCATTTAGATGAGACAGGAGGAATTCCGGGTAACTTCGTGATAATTTTTTTTAGTCCCCAACTAATAAAAAAGCTTCTCATCCAAATCCCTAATAATGTCTCTGAATTTCAATTTGTGACAATATGAGAAATCCCTAAATTTCCTGCATTTCTTACTGAAAACTACTACAAGCAAGTTGGATTTCTAAAATTAATTAATTAAGAAGGTACATTTTTCAATTTGATAAGTAGAATATTATTGCTATCAAAATTCCTAGATGCTAATGAGATTTTATAAATTTCTTTTCATTTCCGTATAATATTTTAATTTTTTAGAATTTTTTATTCCATCTCATTAGTCTCATTATTTCGAGAAATCTTGTTTCTAATTAAAAATTTCGAGATGAAATTTGAATCTGAACACCAATCAATCGCTATAACTCATTAAATAATACAATTAATATAAAAAGAATGATTTTTAAAGCAATAAAATTTGTAACTTAAAAATATTTGGAATAAAGTAAAGAGAGTAAAGACCTAAATTTATAAAAATATATATTATTTCGATTAAATCCATATACAGTATATAAATCCATACTTCTAAAGGGGGAATGAGCGGATGCTCCACAAAGCTACTTACTTTATTTTTTACAACAAACATTTATTGACTAATTAATTTACAATCAAACCTAAAAATGTTTCAATCTAATTAATTTAGTTCCTATATTCTTAAACGATTTTCAATCAAATCGCTACATTTATGAAATCTTATATTTTTACTCGTGTTTGTAAATTTGGTCTAATTAAACACTACGTAATTACTCATTATAATAAATTTATTATAAATGATGAATCAAGTTTATTGTACTTCTATTCTAGAATCATAGTTTTTCTATTAATTTAAAATTGAAAAACTAATTATGATTGTTTTGCCTTTTAAATACGTATTTGATTAAATCCAGGTTTCTATGCCACCCTGGTAGATTAAGGGCAAAAGGGTCAACTTGATTTTTTTATGGATCAACCTTAAAACCTTTTCCTTTTAAAAGGGAAAAGATAAGGACCACATAGAAGAATGTCAACAATACAGGGGCTAAGTTAATAAATAGGACAAAATTTAAAAGAGAAAAAGTCCGGTCCGGTCCGGTCCACTAAACAGTAAAAAGCCGAAACATGATGGGTCATTCATTCTCATTCAATTTCAGTGAGAAGCAACCGGGCCCAACATGAGTATTTTATTACAAAAAGAATTTTATGAAGAAAAAAAAACGAAAAAAAAAACTAAGTGGCCAAAGTGAGAATGATGAGCTATGACTAGTTTTTTGATTTCAAAATCCAAAAGGTTGTGACTTTCGCACTCTCAATCCGCAGACGTGTTCGCCTTGATGCGCGCTACTCGCTCCTACAACAATCTCTCTCTCTCTCCAATCACTTCGCTTCTTCTTCTCTTTAAGTAGTGCTGTAGTGGTGTTTCGTTGTGTTTGCCTTTTTCTATGAAGTCCATATACCTTCTTTTCTTCACCTGTTCAAGGCATTCAGTGTTGTCGTTTTCTGTTTGTTTGGTCAAAAATCTCAGCACCAACCACTAGCTAGTGCTTTCCGACAATTCACATTTCCTATTTGCCCTTCGCCTTTTTTTCCCACCTGGGTTTCACATTTCAATGGTGGAAGACAAGAGAAGTGGGTTTTCTTCTGGCTTATAGTCGCACCTGCTTAAAAATACCATCTTAATGCTGGTTTGGATACACAGGTTAGTCCCTTTTATTCTCTCATGCAAACCCAATACATTTGAAATTTACCCAGTTAAGGAGCTTCCTTTTCTTAAAGCTTTGCCTGCTGCAACTATTTGGCTTATTCAAGCCACTGTATCAGCATGTATATTTATGGATCTTTTGTTCATTACCTTGAAAGGGCTTGGGCTGAGGGGATTGGGAATTTTCCTGCTATTGCTGTTTTAAGGGATTGGTTGCCACTTACTTTTCTACTTGTTTTCTCATTTTTCTATTGTTTTTTGTATTTAATAATGTTGCACGGTAGAGTATTGGTGAAGACTCAGACAAAAGTGATTTTCTTTTTGTTTACAACAGCTACACTTAGTGAGGGATTTGAGTGTTTAGGATGATTCTATGCTTAGTGTTTCCTTTAATTGGGCAGCAGTGCGGCAATTGGTAATTTGCACTGTCTGGTTCGCAACTTACCTTAAAAGAGTGTCTCTATCTGTCTCTCATTGCTGGTTTTTTTATAGGGCTAACACCTTAAATTACCCAGAGGTTCATCCAAGAATGTCGATTTTGAACTTTAGGAATTGAAAATTTCTGTCTCCCTGATCAGCTCTAGATTGTTTTCATTTCTTACTTATCTGTATTTTTGAGCTTGTTTCCTTGCTTGTCTTGAACTTTTGTTATTTTCATTCTTGCAGGGAGAAAGGATTTCCATAGAAAGTTTTTTCTTCATGGGTACAATGACCGCACCTTCTGTCTCTAGAGAGGCATCGAATTATGATGAGGTTTCGATGCAGCAGAGCTTACTCTTCTCTGATAGCCTTAAGGTATTTCTACTTTGCTTGTCCATAACTAACTAATCCAATACATAACCATTTAGATTTTATATTATCCTTGTGAAGTTTCAGTTTCTCAGTGTTCTTTGTTTTATGATGAAATTCATTGCCTTGAATATATGAGCTTTTTCTATTGACATAAGTTTCCAGTATTCATGGATTATTTATTCCACCCACTATGGTAGAGTCGTTGTTTTAGAGTTTGGACTTATATGCTCAATGAACCATGACTGATGATGCTTCTTTTTTTAGTGGGATTTATTTGATTACTGGCGGCCTCAATTTTGATAGGAGAGTCAAGTTTTGCTTCTTCTTTTTTCTTCCTCTGCGTGATAATGACTACATGTGCATATTTTCAGGATTTGAAGAATCTGAGAACACAGTTATACTCAGCCGCTGATTACTTTGAGCTATCCTATTCAAATGATGACCAAAAACAAATGTGAGCTAATGTTACTCATTATCATGAATGGTGTATCCATCTATGGGGATGACGGGTGATATAACTTCAGTTTTTTCTTTTTTCTTCTTTAAAGTTAGTATATAAACTTTTTCCATTGTTTGCAGGGTGGTAGAAACATTAAAAGATTATGCTATCAAAGCTCTTGTGAATACAGTTGACCATCTTGGCTCTGTAACATACAAGGTTAATGATCTGTTGGATGCGAAAGTTGATGAAGTTTCTGGAACTGAGTTCCGAGTATCATGCATTGAACAGGTGAAGGTCTCGTTCTGACTGAGTTTTTTGTGGGAGAAAAAATCATTCATGCTCTCAGTATTTTCAAAGAACTGATTTAGTGATGGCTGGTAAATTGACCTGTTTTTTAATTGAAATCTTAATTGGATTTCTGATTTATCAAAATGGGAAGTAGGAAGTGCCTTGAATCTTTTACGTTCTTATTATTGTCTTGGTGATGAAACAAAGGAAATCTGGTTGTGGAGGAACATACATTTTGACTATATGCATGCATATCTAGGTCCATAAGAGGGTGCATTGTTCTACTACGTACAGTTTCTGTTGTTCTACATTGGGCATTGAGATGCAATAAAAAACATAATAACTTTGGAACATGTCATCTAGAATGGATGGATAGTTGTCTTCATCATATCATGCCGTCCTGATTCCATTCCAAATATATAGAAACTATTAGCTTAGACAATTCATTGGTGCATGGTTGATTGTACTCTACTAAAACTATAATTTTCCGTAAAGAAGGGCAATAGTTCCAGGATATTGAATATTTAAAAAATTTCTTCCTCATGTGATGTGTTAGAGATTACGGACATGCCAAGAGTATATTGATCATGAAGGCCTTACCCAACAATCTCTGGTGATTAATACACCAAAGTACCATAAGCGATACATCTTGCCAGGCAATATTTCTTTTTCCTTTATCCTTTTCACAATACTTTTGTTCTGTCAATTTCTGTGATTAGTCTGCATTTGTGTATGTTTGGTCATTTACAACCTCCTAATTCATGTTCAGTTGGCGAGACTATGCATGGTGCCAACTGCACTAAATCAAAGCACCAAGGTTGCAACCTTGATGCTGTAGAGGATTGGCAGCAATTTAAGAGTGGTAGGTGCTTTCTTTGGTTTTAAAGCTTGTTTGTTGTGCGAAAATAGATCACTGTTTAACTTGTCTCTCATCTTATCTGTTACTAAAGCTGTTCGAGCTACAATTAAGGAGACTCCGGCTTCGTCATTCAGGTACAAAAAGAGTTTTGAGAGGGTCAAACTGTGGTGTTTGTGAACTTTATGAGCATGACAATTATAAGTTTATGCACATGTAGGAAAGGGCGTTCTCCATCACCATCTCCACAACCTCGACCTCCACAGCGATCTGCAACATTTGCCTTTACATCCACCATGCCAAAGAAAGATTTAGGTTTGTATGCTTATTTGATTAGATGGCAGTTCTCATACCTCTACTGTACTGTACCACATATTCTTCCTATGTAATTAATCATCAAGCTCGACTCGCTTACTGCTAATGTTGAAATGATAATGTCTTTCTGCAAATTAGATAAGCGAACAGTTTCACCGCATCGTTTCCCTCTCATGCGTTCTGGGTCTGTATCAAGTAGACCAACAACTCCAACTGCAAGTAGGCCTACCACTCCGAGTTCTACTGCTGCAAGACGACGGGTGAGCTTGAAGTTCTTATTCAGTTTAGTTTTCGTCAACTAGCATTAACTTGTCAGTTTATTCAGTTTTGATTTGTTTTCTGTGCTTACAGTACCCATCAGAACCCAGGAAATCGGCTTCGATGCGGATCCAACCTGAAAAAGAGAATTCGAAAGACATTGAGCAATACCCGAGCAAAAGCAAACGCCTCCTCAAGTCCTTACTTAGCCGCCGCAAATCAAAGAAAGATGACATGCTGTATACCTATTTGGATGAATATTGATAAACTGAAATCAATAAAAGACAGAGCAATGAGCTAAAGGTCCCTGGGAAACCACATCTGATCTGGGTTCACTGTCTTTTGTTTGATACCTTTTCCCCCCCTTTTTTTTGAGGAAATAGGAAAATTCCAAACAATAGGTAATATATTATCGTGTAAAATAGTTCATTTTTGTACTGCAAAATTACTTTTTCTTTTCTATTCCTTTTTTAAAAGAAGCGTCTTTGCTCTATGTACCATTCCACCTTATCCTACAGTTATGATAATTATAACAAGTAGTACCACATGAACTTAGGTCACTTTTATTATGCTACTTGTCTGAATGTCACATTTTTTTTTTTTATCAAAATCATCCGACATTCAGTCACAATTGGATTGGAGTTTTTAAACCAGGCAGAACCCTGAACAGAACAAGTACTTGTGATTGCGGAAAAATTAGTAAATTTTAGGGAGAAGGTTGTTTTAGATCCTTTGTAAGATAATACTCACTTAAGAACTCATAAAGAAAACCTCAAAATGCATTAAGTATACCGCTCAAGCGTTTATTTTAACATATTTAACCTGAAATTGAAAGGAACTTATTAAAGATGCCGATAAAAGAAAAGTTAAAGAACACAATCGACAGGGAAATTCACTAGCATGTCATTTACTCATCCACACAACATTTGTTTATCTTTAGGCTCAACTTACTAACAATTCATTCTCCACACAGACTGTTGTTCAGTGTTAAAGCTCAACCGATTCCAATGAGTATAACAAAAGCATCACCATATAACAAATCAGCCTAAAACTCGACGAAATCCACTGCAAACGAGAAACTCGGTACAATTTTTTGCAAGACCAATCTTGCATCATAATTTTGTGCCTGTCCCAAACTGTTCAATTGTTTTGGTAGCAAGTGTGAGGTTGTCTACGAAAGAAGAAAAAGAAGCTCTCAGAAATCTCGCCTCAACTGCCTCAAAGTGCCTAACAACACAAGAAAAACGTAGTAAACAGAAAGTGAGGGGCCATCAAATTACAAGCCATTTGTTGTATAGAAATTTGAATCAACAGTTATGCACCAAATATTTGACCTTTGAGAATGAACATTCAAGGGAAAGGAAGAAAAAATAATTGAAAGGTAGGCTAAAGTTAGTCATCCAAACAAAAGATATAACCCAATGGATTCAAATAGCCTCTGGAAATCAAATGGAGAGGTAAACTGAGAATCCTATAATCAAACTCACACTGACAGTTTCTTGCTGGTGACAGACATTATCCTTTTCACTTTATCTGGCTGCAACTGCATTGGCAAAACAAATAAAGCTAAGATTGCAGATCCCCATCAGTCCATAGAAAGAAGGGAAAACAATGCAATGGCCATTACCTCCTTATCAACAGCTAGTGCAGTATGGACGATAGAAGCATTCTCGTCTGACTCAAAATCCACTTCCAAGTCACTGCAAATGAAAATTCATTGAGCCGAACAGACGTGTTCTATTTCTTTAATCGATGCATTACATAAGAAAGATAACCAGCAGTATTCCCTGTGTTTACAGGTATCTAAAAAGAACATAAACATGGAGATTGAAACTATCACCGCCATCTAATCGTCCCGCTACTACATCTCAGTGTCTTTGAGCAGACTTAGCAATTGCTTGAGCAACAATACCTCAGCGAATATCACTAAGAATATATATTATGGAAAAGGCTACACCTTTCTCCCAAAAAACAAAAACAAAACAACAATTTTTTATCTTTTCTTCTAAATTTCTGGTGAGAAAAATAACAGATAATGATAATACTATTTTCCTCTGTTGTGTCGTACCATCAAAACGACCTAAAAGTATCTAAATTGACAGTAATCGTTTTACAAAGAGAGGAAACGAAGTTCAATAAGTTCTGAAGAAAAGCATAGCAATAAATAAACAATTGATTAATTGGGTTGGGAGAGAATTTACCAGCTAAAATCCCGTTGCGGCTCTTCTTCTAACCTGCCCATGCCCTAACATCATATTTTAATGAGAGAATTAGCAGTATAAGAGAGAATGTAGCACGTGGTTGGGTGAGCAAATTCCTTCCACTTACCTCAAACCTCAAACTGTGACCTCTGCTTCAGACACCAAGAACTCGCTCTCCGCCGTCGTCGTCGTCTCCGCCGCCGCCAGCACCACCGAGAATGGTCGTGACTCTTGAGAGAGACTAGAGTGGTTCAAGAGGTTCGGTTAGTTACCAGTTACCAATTCAGTTTAGGGTTTTGAATCTTGATTTTTTCTAGTCTTACACGCTGACTGGATGTTGTTTCCTTTCCTCATTACATATTTTACACTAAAAAATCAACCCTTAATAGATTTTAAAACATTTTACTTAAGACTCACAGTATTTAAATTTTTTAAATTAAACATAATAGTCTTTTTTAAAATTGTAATTTGGATATTTTTTATGGTTAAAAAACTTCTAAAAAATATGATAGAAATTCTCAAAAAATTAAGAAAAATACTAAATAAATATGTAAAAGAAGACGTTGAAGAATAAAAAAAAAAAAAGTTATAGGATTAAAAGATCCCATTCTTCAGACCTACAGGTGTTCATCACTCCTACCGTGATATTTTTAGTTGAAGTTAATCGATATTCGGTATATCAAACTAACAAAATTGATTATCATACCATATTATTAATCAGATGATAAAATTAGTTTATATTAATTTGTATTAACTTACCACTCGTTCTTTAATAAAACAAATGTTTATTTTAATTTGTATTTAGAGTAAATTACATTAAAATTTCAAAAGAGTATAAAAAAATTCTTTAAAATTTATAATGTAAACCTTGTATTTCCTAGAAGATGCAATGTAAATCTTTCTAGTACTTAAAAGATTAAAAAATTAGAACAATTATGGTAGAGTGCACTTCACTATAAAAAAAAATTAAAATTATAAGAAAAATATAAAAATATATTCAAAAGGAAAAATCAAAAACAAATTAAAAATAAGAATTAACTCACTTTTTTTATTATTATGTTAGACCGTACCATATTATTTATTTATTTATAAGACTTGCCTAAATTGACAAGAACATAAGGGTATTGAAAGAGATTTTCTTATTTTTATTCTTGTTTGGGTTTGAATCATAACCCATTAAGCCTCCTCCCTAAGCTCCATTTGCCAGAATTTCAAGACTAATATCAAGTCATTTCTCACTAAGATATAGAGTAAACATTGCAAGTATTTACTCAATAAATATCAATCAATTAACAAAACAGTGAGAGGGCCACCCACCTAACAGATATTCTCTTATTTGAATAAACCACTGATTATAGCACTCGTCTTGTTCAGAAATATTTTATTATACATGGCATGAAAACTGGTCCGATTTTCCCTAAACCAGTCAAAGTGGTATTGTAAAACTCTTCATACATAGCATGAAAATGAGAAGTCTACGTCAAAGTGCCTTTTTCTTCTTTCACCTTTCCTTCTTGTCAGTAATCATTGGTGTTCCAGCAACTTACAGCAACAATTTGCCTAAGGATTCAAACCATTAGGAAAACAACCTTGAGGTCCCGTAGCGGTAGCGATGATCGCACCATAGCTGCTGGTTAGAATTAGTCCTCTTTGCTATGATTAGCCTTGTCCTGATTTTCCCAGAAGCGGCATGTGACTTCATCCCCTTCTAATAGTCTCTCAACAGCATCTGAAGGAAGACCAATCATCTCCAATGTCTAAAATATCCGAATGAGAGATGGGTAGTAGAAACCATATAAATAAAGTTCAATGAATCATGTACTCAGAACTCAAAAATCAAAGCTTAGCACCTTAAAGATGTCTACTATTTTTCTTATTATCAATATTTTAGTCATCACTGTCCTTTATACAACTCCGACCAGCAATTGTCAAGTAGGAACTCTACTAGCCCTCCAATGACCCAAATCTTATTGTTCAAAGAAATTCATGCAAAACTCCGATGCAAACAGAGTTTAAAATACATTGCTTGTGACACTCAATCTCATCCAAGCCCTCAAGGGAAAAATTGATCTGCTGGTAAGTTTTTTTCCTTCCGTCTCATCTCATTTTTAATCCAATATCAATCCTTACATATTATTATATTCTGATTTTTTTACTTATTTGGTTTAATTAGTTAAAACCCATAACGTTGGATATGAACACCTATTGGCCAAATTTGAAACGTCGTGAGACCAATTCTGATTTTTGGAAATATGAGTGGAACACTCGCGCTGCTTCTGGTTCATTTACTAAACTCGACTACTTCTCCAAAACTTTGACTATCGCCAAGCCATTGAACGTGACACAATTCCTGCCAAGCCATTGAACGTGACACAATTCCTGGAAGATGAAGGTATAGATTTGCCACTGGAATTTTCCATATATTAATTTGTTTGCATGTACGTGTACGTACAGGACCAAACGACATCAAACCTGGGAATACGTACCCCTAAGCTTACGTGGCAGCTACAATCTGGCATCCTCAAATCAACACGAAGTTAGGTTTTGCGTGGATGCACAAACTACAAGTATCATCAAGTGCATATACCTTCCTGGCCAAACTACTTTGGCAGGCTGCGGCCCTAGACCCATTGAATTCCCAGCAGCATAGCTTGCTTGCTCTTTGTAATGCATACTGCTGGTAATAAATTAATAAATAATAATAATAATAATAAGTTTGATGATTAATCAAAAGTTCGGTATTACATTTTGTTTTATTTATTATATATTTAAATTTCATGTCAACTCCAAATGTTCAACCAAAATTAACTACTAATGCTAATTGCTAGGTCAAATCAAACAAAATAATATAAATTGGATCAGTCATGGCAAATCATGGCACACTGAAAACAACTTCGATGATGGCTCAGAGGTTGCAGAATAGAGGAAGTAGAATTAGATGACGTGGGATTGTGGAGGTCGAGATGAACATCTTCTCATCTTACTCCTCATCTTACAGTAGGTATAAAGTTGAAAACTTCTTTGGAAAACAAGAGCATGGTGTTTCAGGAAAACAAAGAAACAAGGATAACACAGTAAAAAAACATGTAAAAAAAGAGATAACAACTAGACACTAGAACCGGACTTGTTTACTGTTTCAACTTTCAACTTAAAGGAATTGAATTCTTCCCTTTTGTCCACACCAAACAGCTAGAAATGACAAGGGGTTCATCGATTTGAACCTCTTTAGTTTCTCGTTTTGAAGGATCACTGATAAGGAGTCGACCGTTGCTGTAAGATCGAAGAACCAATTCATTCCTCCAGAATCCCAACGGCATTTCATTTCCATTAATGCTGAATAATTTAGTCAAAGACTGGGTCGCTCCAACTTCAAGCAGCGCCCATATGTTGAATTCTGGAATATCGTCTGTTTTATTATCATCATTCCACGTGATTATAAACATTGACCCTTCCTTCAACTTGCAAATTTTGTCGATGGACCGGTCAGGATTGTACGGAAGGGAGATTGTGTTGAAAACTTCACCAGACATGTCAAAAGATACAATCAGGTCACTTTCAACACCCCAATAGAATGTCCCGTCCCTGTAGCTGCGGCAAGAAGCGCTACAAGGATCTCCGAAATTGGCGCAGGGCACATTTGCTTCGTCTAGTTTTCGCCAGCAATTGTTGCCGCTGCCCAGGCTATACACGTACGCTACAAAATCAGGCAGCAGGTGAATCAGAATCTGGACAAGCTTGTAATCCTTCCTCTTCTCATCAAACCCAAACCCAACCGTGCAGAATGTAGGCATTGGAGACCCATCATCTGAGAATGGAGGTACGATCTTTGTTTCACCGGTTGTAAGGTTCCACACACCAATAACCTCTCCACTCTCGTTATGAAAACAAACCAAATCATCACAAGAGGAAGTCAGAACAGCTCTATGCCATGGATCTGCACTCGGAACTTCTCGGAGCGGGGACACTTGAAGCGGGGTGGCCGCGAGGGTTTCATGAGAAACCACCGAGTAGTACTGCCGTTCCCGGTCAAGCACCAGGAGGAGATCGTGCGCATTCTCCGCATCAAAGAAAGTCAGATTCTTGTAAATGAAATGTGGGTCGGAAAGGGAAGCACACCATGATTTTGAAACGCATCGAAACCGTGCGGTCGATTTGATGGGCAGTCTTAACCAGATATTCAGCATCAACGCTTCTGGGAGGAAGAAGTCAGACATGATGGATCCACCAAATCAATCCCCAAATTGGTTGGAGCTGTTTGTTTCTGCAACAAACATCAGATAGAATAATGAAAAAATATTGTAACTGAAAATCGGTGCTTTTATCATCAATTTCCGCACTGTAACGCTGGTTAAAATTGAAAAGAAAGGAGAACGCAGATAATCTAAATCGGTAACCGGAAACAACGGAGCGAAACCAGTTAGTAACTTTGACGGTGAGGAAGGAGATCCACTTGCGGTCTTGAGATTTACGTAATTTGCGGAGCGAAAAGGCCGGATCAACATTTCATTATACAACTCCCTTATTCTGGAATTTGTTGTAGTTGTGGTGGATAACTGGATATGGATGCTGTTTCTTTTAAGCGAAAATAAAAGAGAATAAATATAGGATGAAAATGGAAAGAACAAACAAAAAGAAAATAAAAATAGAATTTTTTTAACATCCTTAAGGATTAGTAAATTAAACAATTTCATCCCTAACGTTTTTTACTCCCAATTTTAGTCATTTACATTAATGGACTAAAATTGCAACATTAGTTTTATAACAATTCAATAATACAATTCATGATTTATTAGAATTTTAACTGATTTAGAACTAGAGAAAAAAAATGACATGAAGCTTTCATTACCACTAATTGTAGCAAACACCATTCATATTTAATTTTTACAAATTAAGGTTAAAAAGTGATATAGTCCATAAATTATTATTTTTTAAATAAAATAGTAAATAAATACTATGTATATTTCATACACTAAAAATAAAATAATAAAATAATTATTTTAGCATGAATTTATACATTCTTAAGAGTATTTAATTACCACTATAAATAAAAAATGAGAAATGGGAGACACTAAAGTTGGATAAAAAAACTACAGGGACAAAACTGTAGAATTTCCTGAAGGGGAGGACCCTACAAAAATGAAACTACCATGAACGAACCTTTTACCTCTCTCTTCCACCGAAAATATGAAGGAAGTCGAAACACACAACCTCATTTGCTCATTTTCTCCACACTACACATTCCCTTTCTTTTCCTTTCCTACCGACTAAATTCTCCAGTTTTCCTTCCCCCATTTCCCTCTCCCTCTATCTTCCAAGAGAGGAAAACACAAAAGAACCATATGTACCAGCATAAAGCTGGATTGAAAGAGAGAGTCTCAAATCAGCTATCTCGTCTCTTACCTGACTCCCCAACTTCTCCTAAGGTACTTTCTTTCACTCCCTTCTTTTTCTCTCTCTCATCATATTCAGCCTTTTCTTTTCTTGCTGCTTTGGTTTGTTGTGTTTCATGGCTGTTTTTAAGAATGATGGTTGGATCTGGTTTTGTTGATACAATGTAGCTGTTTGATTTAAGTGTATTTGATTGGTTACATGGATATTCATTGATCTCGTGGGTCATAATGTGATTTCCCCCTGCTGAATTACACATTTTGCTCATGTCTAATTCTGTTTCTCTTGAAAGAAAATTGAATCGGAATATAAAGGAATTTAGTTTTGCAATGATTATATATAAGTGTTTTAGAGGCGTTTTTATGCTATGGTTATGTAAAGGAGGAATATATAGAACTCTTGGAGTTTTTATTGCTTGAGATAGGAAAACACATTCCTATATACCAAAGTCTCATAAGCTGAATTTTGCTGTGTTTTGTAGTCCACCTCTTTCCAGGACGAGGGTGACCTCTTTGTTTCTTCTTTCGCATCACTCGTGATTGTTATTGGCATTGTTTTATATGGGAGATTGTAATGTGTAGGCCAGACCATGTCCTAATGGGGGAAATCGAAGTCATCGTATTTTTCTTTCTTACCATCTCCATTCAGATTTTTTGGGTCTAAATCAAACAATCAACAACATGATTTAAGACCTATTCAATCACCTCAAGTTAGATGTTCTAGTAAATAATTTCAAGACCAAGATGAATACACAGTCAGTTACCTTGAATGCAATACACTATGCAAGAATGAAGAATTTTACAAATCTATTGAGGATGATAAGAAATGTACTTTAGCCTATGACAAGAAGCAAACAGTCAAAGTCGTTGATGGTAACAATGATCGTGCTTCTGGTAGCAGCAGCAGTGGCAGCGATACATTTGAAGATGCACCTGACCAGCAGATTCCGCAAAAGCATATATGTGATCTCATGGACGAGTCAGCCTTTGTTTCCTTAGAGTTGTTCGATTTCCAGTCATCCCTCCCTAATATTGTGAAGGGTTGCCAGTGGGTCTTGTTGTATAGGTATGTGCTGCTTGATAATGCCAATAACCTTCAGCAGGAGTTCTGTTCTGCCTTACATATCTTTGATTTTTTTCCCCTTTCCAATGAAGGGCAGTACGATGAAGCATGGGATCTCACTACGTACTCTTATTCGAAACAGTGCTGACCTTCCTGGCCCATGTTTGCTGGTATGTAATTCCTGTATTTCGACAAATTCCATTTACTAGACCCATTGGCATTTCACCGTTGTGCTCTGCAAATTCTGAGATTGCTGGTGACAGACAAGGTGCTGTATTTGGTGGGCTTCTCGAATGTCCATTGCAACCTACACCAAAGAGAAAATATCAGGTAAATTTAACTTTTACGATTAATTGTTTGTTTATCTTTTTCTTTTCCATTCTTCTATTCAATTGGTTTCTTAAAAACCCCAATTCTATTGGTAGGGGACAAGTCAATCATTTGTGTTTACAACCATATATGGCGAACCGAGGCTGTTTAGACCAAGTGGTAAGCAGTTCTAACTCGATAAACACCACTGGCATCACATTTCTGCTTTTATCACATTCATTTTTGTGCAGTGTGTATTTCCAATAAGAGAATTCAAGAAACCCTCTTGCAAAACATTGAGTTCCCAATAATGATCATCGTTTGATACCAGCCTACGATGGAAGATTTTAGATAATCTTGTGGATTTGATTTATGGAAAAGAAAATTCCACAACCCTTTGTGTTTCTACTAAGATGCTTTGGTAATCTGAGGGGTCCCGTGGCACTGAATTAATATCATGCCAGTGTATCTAGTATTTAGTTAGTGTGCGGTCAGCCTGAGGTGTTAATGAGAAGAAGTTTTAGTGCCAGAGTAGAGACTTAATATCTTGTAATCTAACATGACTAAAGTAAAATAAAGATTACAAAACTAAGCAGCACTTTACGGAAAACCAAATAATGATCTGTCCAGTACTTTAGTTACCTATATTTTATTGAAAGTGATATCTGGTAGCTTCTGTCACAGATAAGCTGTCAAACTTCTTTCTCCTCAACATCTTTTCAATCTGATTCCCTGGGTTGTTTGTGTAAAACAGGGGCCAACTGATATTATTACTTGTGTTTAAATGACGTACTAGCTTTTGGTGGTGGTGGCAACTTCGCATTGTACTTAGACGGAGACCTGTAAGTTGCATATTATTTTATCATATTTTGTTTCGAACTTTTCTCAATCACCTGCAAGCAGTTAGGACATGCCACTCCATGTAATCTCTGTTTTTCATTGAAAAAGGTTGAGTGGAACTAGTGGACCTTGCGAAACATTCGGGAACTTATGTCTGGCCCATAGCCAGGATTTTGAGCTAAAAAATGTTGAGGTAATCTGTCTGTTTCCGATGTTGTTCCCTTAAGTTTCATTTTCTGCAAGTATCTGAATGAAGCATGCCATAGTTTTATTTTATGAGTAGAATTTAAAACACAAGCTTCTAGCAGGGCAGATTTTTGAACTACATCCCTATTTGCATTTCTTCATTGCCTCAATAGGCACCTTCTCACTCACCTTGGTAAAAGTCGTTGTTGCATTTTATCGATGCCAGTAGTAAAAGATCAACTGTTCGGAGATCATGACTGATGTAAATTGCGGTTTATGCAGCTTTGGGCGTTAGCGCATTCATCAAGGTACCTGAACTGACAAAACTGTGGCACCTTCTCAGTCCGTCGTTAGTTACTAAGTATATGACATGCTCTTATTTTTTTATTCTTTTAATTGTATAGCAATAGCAATTGCTTTCCTCCTCATCAAACCCAAACCCAAGCGCGTCGAATTCAAACATTGGAGACATTGGAGACCCATTATCTGAGACTGGAGGTACGATCTTTGTTTCACCGGTTGTAAGGTTCCACACCCCAACAAACCAAATCAATACAAGAGGAAGTTAGAACAGCTCTATGCCATGCATCTGCACTCCGAACTTCTCGGAGCGGGGACACATGAGAAACCACCAAGTAGTACTGCCGTTCCCGGTCAAGCACCAGGAGGAGATCGTGCTCATTCTCCGCATCAAAGAAAGTCAGATTCTTGTAAATGAAATGTGGGTCGGAAAGAGAAGCACACCATGATTTTGAAACGCATCGGAATCGTACGGTCGATTTGATGGGCAGTCTTAACCAGATATTCAGCATCAACGCTTCTGGGAGGAAGAAGTCAGACATGATGGATCCACCAAATCAACCCCCAAATTGGTTGGAGCTGTTTGTTTCTGCAACAAACATCAGATAGAATAATGAAAAAATATTGTAACTGAAAATCGGTGCTTTTGGGGTTTCCTTTCTTTATCATCAATTTCCGCACTGTAACGCTGGGTAAAATTGAAAAGAAGGAGAACGCAGATAATCTAAATCGGTAACCGGAAACAACGGATCAAAACCAGTTAGTTGGGCTGTTCATCGGTTTTGCATAACCGAACTTCTGAAAATCCGGTTTCGGAATTTGCTTATTCAGTTTGAGAATTTCGAAATTTAAAATTTCGGTTTCAGAATTAAATTTTATTACGGAACGAAACGAAAGTTGGTATGAAAAGTTCATTTAATCGAAATAACTGAACTTTTCTTACCATTATATAAGGTTTTTTTTTTTACTGACTTAAGGCTCCTCTCTTGCTCTCGTTTTGTCCGACAGTCCGACTTCTCTCGCTCTCGGTTGTTCCTCCACCACCACCCACCGCTTCCTCCACCTGTATTACCACCTCCTCCTCCTTCTCCACCACCCACTGCCTCTTCCGAATCCTAAACTAGTTTGCGCCAAATCCAGACCTTCAAGTTTTTGACAGAAAAGTTGTATCGTTAAGTTTTCTAAACTAATTTGGGTATTTGTATTTTAAATTGGTTCTATTGGGAGGACTTCGTGGGCCTCCACTTTTGGGGTTTTACAGGTTGTTACCGGTTGGATTTATGGTTTGGTGGCCGGAGGTTTTGGCCAGATTTGTAGTTGCTGCCGGGTGAAGGAGATGGTTGGTTTGATTTTTAGGGTTAGGTGGTTGGGTTGGCTGATGGGTTGCTGGTGGGTTTGTTTGTAATTTGGGCCGATGGGTAGAGAGCCGGCCCATCAGGAAGATGAAGGAGGGGAGCTGGTTTTTTCTTGGCCCAATAGGAGAAAGCTGATGGTAGTATTGGGTTGGTCTGATGGGCTGGAAGTTTTTAATTTTTAATTGATAAGGTTTTGGAAGTTTTTAATTAAAAAAAAAAAGGTTTTGAAAGTTCTTCCAAACTTCCGTTCTATAATAATTTTGATATTTTGGTTTCGGAAGTTCAATTTCTAGAAAACTACGAAACAGATTGGAATGGATTTCAAGAATTTCAGAAAATTGAATTCCAAACTTCGGAATTTCAGAAGTTCGGTGCCCTACCGGTTAGTAACTTTGACGGTGAGGAGATCCATTTGCGGTCTTGGGATTTACTTGATTTGTTTTGTTAAAGCTGCAAACTAAAATGGAAGAACAAAAAATTGCAGAGAACATGTGTGTCCTCATTCTTGTAAATTGTCTTTTGTGCAGCAGCATGTTAGAGCTATGGTTCCTTAAAGTCATATTGCTACATTTGGTTGGCGTAATTACTGATATTGAAGCTATTAAAATGCGAATATATAGAACAAACTTGTACTAAAAATAAAGGAGGCGCATAAATAATTTATCGACAAAAGTCCGTGGGATCCATGACTAAATTAATAGGGGAGAAAAATAGAGGAGATGCGGACAAAGGCATGTGGTGTACATGATTAGATTAATAGCTAGAAAACTCATTTGTGTACATAACCCAAAAATTTGAAAACTACAACGAATTAAATACCAACTTCTGATACCTTATTTGATCTCCTATGTTTATTTTGTGCAAATACTCCAACATGTGTATATCATGCGTTTAGACATATTCGGGTTGGGATGAGTATTCACTCAGATAAGATGAAACTCACTTGTTTCGAATCGATTTAGATCGAATTTTGACCATCACTTGATCTGACCGAATAATCACTAAATCCGACCATCATTTGATTCACATAAGTCAGATTTGGATTAAATATAGATTGGTCGGATATCTAGATTTGAAATCAAATATTCGACTAAATAAGAGGCAAGTGATTTATCGATCCAATTACCAATTCAAATCTGTTTCTACCCGATCGAATGGAAAATTCCAATCAAATATAAATCACATTGGTTATTTTTGCTTACCTTTAATTATTAAATGGTCTTTTTTATCAAACTTAATAACTAATGATATAGCAGAAGAAAATAGAAAAAGAGAGAGAATGGAGTAGTGTTGTAGTCTTTGTAGCTTTGTGCTGTTAAACTCTAGTTGGAGTGTGCAACCAAATACAGTATAAACTAAACATTAGAAAGGAAATAATGTCATCTTTTCAAACCGTAAAAGAGTGATGGTGACACGGAATTGACTTTATGCAGGCCGCACTGCAATATGTTAGAGATATGATTCCTTAAAGTGCTATTGAGATGGGTAGTAGAGACTATAAATAAGGGTCATCAAAGAACTCACCAATTAGAGTTCCCAAGTTAAAAAAAAATGTCTAGTATTTTTCTCATTATTAACATTTTAATCCTCACTATCCTTTATACAGCTCAGACGAGCAACGGGCAAGTAGGACCTCTTCTAGTCCTCTTGTGGCCCACATCTTTTTGTTCGAAAATTATATGCAGAACTCCGATACCAACGGAGTTTACAATACACGGCTTGTGGCGGCTATCCACTCAATCTCCTCCGGTCCCTCCAAAAGTTTTTTATATGTCTCAGGTAATTTGCTTCTCTTTTTTTTTTCTTCCATCTCATTTTATTTTTAATCCAATATCAATCCTAGCATATTATTATATTCTGATTTTTTTACGTATTTGGTTTAATTAGTTGACACCCATAATGTCGGATATGATCACCTATTGGCCAAATTTGAAACGTAGTTGGACTAATTATTATTTCTGGAAACATGAGTGGGACACTCACGCTGCCTCTGGTCCATTTACTCAACTTGACTACTTCTCCAAGACTTTGGCTCTCGCCAAGCCATTAAACGTGACAAAATTCCTGGAAGATGAAGGTATAAATTTGCCATTGGAATTATTTATTAACTGAAAATTTTCATATATTAATTTGTTTGTATGTACGTGTACATACAGGACCAAACGGCATCAAACCTGGGAATACATACCGCTCAGCTTACGTGGCAGCTTATGTGGCAGCTACAGCCTGGCATCCTCAAATCAAGTGCAACAATGGCTTGCTCCACGAAGTTAGGTTTTGCGTGAATGCACAAGCTACAAGGATCATCAGGTGCAGATACCTTCCTGGGCAAACTGCTTTGGCAGGCTGCGGCCGTGGACGCATTACATTCCCAGCAGCATAGCTTGCTTGCTATTTTGTAATGCATACTGCTTTTAATAAATCAATAATAATAATAATAATAATAATAATAATAATAATAATAATAATAATAAGTTTGATGATTAATAAAGGGTTCGGTATTACATTTTATTTATTATATATTTAAATTTCATCTCAACTTCAAATGTTTAACCAAAATTTAGCTGCTAACTGCTAGGTCAATTCAAACAAAATAATATGAATTGGATTAGTCATGGCAGACCATGGCATGCCAGAAACAGCTTCGATGATGGCTCAGAGGTTGCAGAATAGAGGAAGTAGAATTAGATGACGTGGGATTGTGGAGGTCGAGATGAACATCTTCTCATCTTACTCCTCATCTTACAGTAGGTATAAAGTTGAAAACTTCTTGGGAAATCAAGAGCATGGTGTTTCAGGAAAACAAAGAAACAAGGATAACACAGTACTCTGAGAAACAAACTTTGCATGTACAGTAAATTTTTTTCTATTATTATTAGATGTTTTTACTTCAAATACAATAGAAAAAAAATACTTCAAGAAGTACCACCGTCAAGTAAGAAATAGTTAGGTTTAAGTAACATTTTTAAAACCACTGTCAAGTAAAAATTTACTTTAAGAGAAGTACCACCGTCCTCAGTGACATGGTGGGAGAGTTATTGGACTTCTTTCAATTGAACTTCTTTTTTATTTCCTTCTTCAAATTGGATAATTATACAAATCCAGATATTCGTATTGGTGATCTTCCACAACTGAGGTAAAGAAAGAAGCTTTATTATATACTCCTCTTGCTCTGCTTACGCCTGTTTGAGACCACCCCCACTTTCTTTAAGCTTTTAGAGATGGTTGTCTGCGATTACAAAACTTTGAAAAAGTGAGCCAGAACTGTCCATCGAGTTTCCAATCCAACTAAAGAGAAATAATGCATGCATATTTAATTTAATTAATTAGATGGGAATTAAATTAATAAAAAAATTACCCAGAAACGAAGAGGTAGTAGTGTTGTTGGGGGAGAGAGACAAGAAACTGGATGATGATGATGATCTCCTGCACCTCATCCTCATCAGATGATCATGATCATCTTTAGTAGTAGTAATATTATAATTGCCCGACGTCCTCCTCAAGCTCAAGCTGCCCCACCACCTACTACTGGATGTCAAACTCAGACTCGAGGAGGAGCTTCTGCGAAACGACGACGACGACGTTCGATTCGCAAACGACAGCGACGCTGAGCGAGAGGCAACATCATCATCAATATCATCATCATTGTCTTGATAATTATGATCATGATCATTGTTAGGTCCATGAAGCACAGTTGTGGGAGAATTCGAATATGGGATGCTCCTCCGGTCACGTGACTTAATTACCCTGCAGGGAGGCAATTGTAATTGTAAAGGCTCATCATCACGTGGGCTGGAGGAGGAGGAGGAGAAGTCGAGTGCTGCTACTGATCTGGGCTTGGGCTTGGAATTGGGCCTTGGCCTTCCTGGAACTTCCTCCCACAGGAATGAACTGAGGCAGCTAAGCTATGAACCGGTGGTGTTGCCGCCGCGGTTAATCCATTGTCATCTCTGTCTGTTGTCTTTTTGGTGGTGGTACTACCGTAATTATTACGAATACTTGGAAGAGGGAAGTGCAGGGAGAGCAGCTTTGGTGATCGGCAAGTCGCCGGAGGAGTAGTACTGCTGCTACTTGCTTCATCAATAATATAATATATCCCCATCGAGAAAAGTTATAATGGCTTTTGTTTTTGTATTTTGTATGTATATATAAGCGGCGTTAGTAACAGAGATTTGAATGAGAATGTGAGAATGGTAAGGGTCGTGTACGCTCCTAGTCCTGCCTGCGTGTTTCTACTTCACGAGATACTCTCCATCCCATGCCATACTGGTGCTTGTCTTAATTAATAAAGAGGGAAAGTGATAATCCAAAGAAGGATATGAGGGTTTTTCCGTCAAATGGCATCTTGGAGTGAGGTGGTCGGAATTCCTTGAACGTCATGAGCAACCTGCACAGCGCCGGAGGTGGACTCCGGCGTAGAAACTCCGATGCCAAAGTCAGTGTTTGGTCTTATTTTGAGGATGTTCTACGTATGTGTGTGTGTAAGAGTGAATGAATGAAAATCCCTCTTCGTGTATGTGGGTCTCATGAGGCTTAAGATCCAGCCCCTCCCTAACGTTCACCTCTCTTGCCTTTTATGTGGCTTGAGTGGGAACTTTTAGGCTTGTCCCCCACTTTATTGTTAGTGGAGGCATAAAGTATAGTAAATAATACGTAAAGGTGGGTTAATGCCCTTGGGAGAATAAATATTCTCCTTGTCTAATGGCTTTATAGAGACTGAGTGAGGACTGAAGATGCTGTCTCCCACGCCAGCTTTGACCATAGACATTATAGAATATAATGCACGATGTACCTTTGTTGAGAGCTTATGCCGTTATGGCAAATCGGCAAGGAGCCGTTGTGTTTGATCGGCGTGGTGCTGTTATGTCCAAATCGGTCTAGTGCCGTTTTGGAGGCAGTTGACTGGGTCAACTTAGGATGTGATGCCGATCCGTTGCCTCTGCCTTTGTTGATGGATCGGCTCTGTGCCGTTTTGATGATAACGGGCTGGACTTGTCCTTTAATCACTTATTCCCGTTACTTGGTCAATCGGTCACGATGCCGTTTCATATGTTTGACTCAGTCAAACCGGTCATGTGCCGTTTTGACTGGTCAACGGTACTTTGTGAAGGTACAATGTCCGTTGTGCCCTTGTGATATACTTTTGTATTATCAGAGGCCCAACAACAAACGAGCCCGAGTGTTTACCAAGGGCTTGCCATTTCTGGCTTGGTGCTTGATAATCGGCATGCTGCCGTTTCACGCGTGATGCTTGTCAATCGGCATGCTGCCGTTTTGTTCTTTAGCTTGATGCAGTTATTGAGTTTTTTCTCTCAATCCTGCAAATAAATAATAAATAGCAATAAAGGGATTAATGCATTTAAATGCATACCTGCTGACGTTGCAGAATCGGCTGCTTGCCGTTCTGTGTGGCCGTTTGAGGTTTGTAACCGTTTTGATGCGGCCACTTTGATTATTCGGCACTTGGCTGTTTTGGAGATATTGCCGTTTGGAGACGGACTTTGGAGAATTTTGCCGTCTGAAACGGACTTTATAGCTTTGCCGTCTGGAAACGGACTTTGGACAATTTTGCCGTTTGGAGACGGACTTTGGAGAATTTTGCCGTCTGAAACGGACTTTATAACTTTGCCGTCTGGAAACGGACTTTGGAGAATTTTGCCGTTTGGAGACGGACTTTGGATGATATGTCGTTTTGATACCACAGAAACGGACTTTAGATGATTGCCGTTCTGATACCACAGAAACGGACTTTAGATGATTGCCGTTCTGACACCACAGAAACGGACTTTAGATGATTGCCATTCTGATACCACAGAAACGGACTTTAGATGATTGCCGTTCTGATACCACAGAAACGGACTTTAGATGATATGCCGTTTTGATACCACAGAAATGGACTTTAGATGATTGCCGTTCTGATACCACAGAAACGGACTTTAGATGATTGCCGTTCTGACACCACAGAAACGGACTTTAGATGATTGCCGTTCTGATGCCACAGAAACGGACTTTATATTGAGCTGCTCTGTATAACCAACCTATCAGATCTTGCTGATCAGGCCGATTTGAAAAATGTTGCAGCTGTATCTTTCGCTATCTGGCTTGACAAGACCGAGATAGGTTTGAATCTTTTTCTTTAGCATTCCACCGTCTGATCAGCAGGACCGGAATGGGCTTAAGAAAAGGTGATAACGATATATGCCTTGGTGACAATATATGTATCGTGGTAGCGATTTGAACCAATCGGGCTGGAGCCGATTTGGTTGTCGGCATCCCCAGGCAGCGCCTTAGGTAGCCCTGGTAGCGATTTGAACCAATCGAGCTGGAGCCGATTTGGTTGTCGGCATCCCCAGGCAGCGCCTTAGGTAGCCCTGGTAGCGATTTGAACCAATCGGGCTGGATCCGATTTGGTTGTCGGCATCCCCAGGCAGCGCCTTAGGTAGCCCTAGCAGAAATGATATCGGCAGTTCTTGGATTTTGGTAACGTGGTTCGGATTAACCTACATCCACGACTGGATTTTGATAACGCGGTTCGGATTAACCTACATCCACGGCTGGATTTTGATAACGCGGTTCGGCTTAGCCTACATCCACGGCTGGATTTTGATAACGCGGTTCAGATTAACCTACATCCACGGCTGGATTTTGATAACGCGGTTCGGCTTAACCTACATCCACGGCTGGATTTTGATAACGCGGTTCGGCTTAACCTACATCCACGGCTGGATTTTGATAACGCGGTTCGACTTAACCTACATCCACGGCTGAATTTTGATAACGCGGTTCGGCTTAACCTACATCCACGGCTGGATTTTGATAACGCGGTTCGGCTTAACCTACATCCACGGCTGGATTTTGATAACGCGGTTCGGCTTAACCTACATCCACGGCTGGATTTTGATAACGCGGTTCGGGTTAACCTACATCCACGGCTGGATTTTGATAACGCGGTTCGGATTAACCTACATCCACGGCTGGATTTGTTTTTGTTTTCTCGAGATCTGCAATCGTATGAGAAACAATACTGGCAAATATATATTTTTCATTGCTTGGAAATATTTGATAATTCATGTTATACATAATATTCCAAAAAATTTAACAAAGATAAAACAGATCGGACTTATCTCCGTTTTGACGGTTTGGCCAGATGCCGTTTTGAACATTTTGCCGTTTCGCCCTCTGATCTGGACAACGGCATTAAAGAGAAATTGGCTGACCGATCTGCCTATCGGCTTCATGCCGTTTGCTTCTTTTCTTCACTCTGGAGATCGGGTTCCTCCCGGTTCCTCCTTCGGTAGTCTGCTTCTTCCATATTGTCCATATATTCCTCCCTTCCGGGTAGATCTTCATTTTGACGTCCTGGTCGAAGTCCATTCAAAGGATCTTCCCTCATAGCTTGCTGGCTAGCAAGCTGGTGAGCAGATCTGACTGGTCGGACAGCCAGCGACTGAGGCATTAGAGGTGGTGACACCGCCGGTCGGTTCTGAATCTGCTGAGGAACACGCGGCCTTGCGGCAGGCATTAGAGGCATTAGCAGTTTGCGGAGTGCTAGGAAAGAACACTTCTGGAATTTCTGGAAAGTTAAGCCGGCGAGCAGCGGCGTTCATCTCCACGCGAGGAGGTGAAGCTTGAGGAGGTGTAGTTTCAGGTTGACCAGTAGGTTGAGGTGATTGAAAATGCTGGTTGGATGCCATTTTTGGAAGTGAAAACCCCAAATTATTGAGAAGGAAGAGCTTTGAATCTCAAGGTTTGCTCACTTGAAACTTCAAAAGCTCTCAATGAAAGCACCATTTGATAATCCAAAGAAGGATATGAGGGTTTTTCCGTCAAATGGCATCTTGGAGTGAGGTGGTCGGAATTCCTTGAACGCCATGAGCAACCTGCACAGCGCCGGAGGTGGACTCCGGCGTAGAAACTCCGATGCCAAAGTCAGTGTTTGGTCTTATTTTGAGGATGTTCTACGTATGTGTGTGTGTAAGAGTGAATGAATGAAAATCCCTCTTCGTGTATGTGGGTCTCATGAGGCTTAAGATCCAGCCCCTCCCTAACGTTCACCTCTCTTGCCTTTTATGTGGCTTGAGTGGGAACTTTTAGGCTTGTCCCCCACTTTATTGTTAGTGGAGGCATAAAGTATAGTAAATAATACGTAAAGGTGGGTTAATGCCCTTGGGAGAATAAATATTCTCCTTGTCTAATGGCTTTATAGAGACTGAGTGAGGACTGAAGATGCTGTCTCCCACGCCAGCTTTGACCATAGACATTATAGAATATAATGCACGATGTACCTTTGTTGAGAGCTTATGCCGTTATGGCAAATCGGCAAGGAGCCGTTGTGTTTGATCGGCGTGGTGCTGTTATGTCCAAATCGGTCTAGTGCCGTTTTGGAGGCAGTTGACTGGGTCAACTTAGGATGTGATGCCGATCCGTTGCCTCTGCCTTTGTTGATGGATCGGCTCTGTGCCGTTTTGATGATAACGGGCTGGACTTGTCCTTTAATCACTTATTCCTGTTGACTTGGTCAATCGGTCACGATGCCGTTTCATATGTTTGACTCAGTCAAACCGGTCATGTGCCGTTTTGACTGGTCAACGGTATTTTGTGAAGGTACAATGTCCGTTGTGCCCTTGTGATATACTTTTGTATTATCAGAAAGTGTATAGGAAAATTAATTATACAGTGCAGGAATGTTCCAACTCGTGTTTTATCCCGTGCCGTGTTTGTAAATTTAGTTCAACTAAACCTTACATATATATATATATAATAATCACTCTTTCTTTCTATTTTTTGCTTAATGATCAATTTAGGTTGTGGGTTTGTAAAAAATCTCTAATTAAATATTTCCATGAAATGGTTTGAACTTTTTAATTTGTTCATTGAATTTATACTGCCTTGAAGGATCGACAAATCATCAACAACCTCATATTGTTCTATATAAGCTGAAAAAATAAGTCTAAAATTTCATCCAGATAAATCTTTATTAAAAATAGAATTGGAGATAAACTCTCTCACTTAGTGACATACTAGAAAATTATTAGGTAAAGAGAAAATAAAACAATGAGAGAAATCTCTTTTTCTCAATTTTAGTTTTCTGGTTTGTCACTAACGTGAGTGGAGCTTATTAGCCACATTCAAAGTTCAAACAACTATACATTCCAAATACGTCACCGTCTATATATCTCACCAATCAAGGTTGGAGAAATTGCAGTCTCCCACCAAAAATGATACTTCTCCAAATGCTGGCAATTGGCAAAATGAGAATGAATTGTTCTCTCGGGAATAATGACGTTCACCACGAACACAAAGTTAGTACAAATTTCATAAACTTAATTAAATTTAATTATAAACTCGAATTTATATTCGAATATCACATTCGTTTATTGAATGAATTTTTTTTTAGATCTTCTAAATCACAAACTTACAAACCTATCCTCTCAACCGATAGTAGTACTATAGGAGTGTTAGTTAATTACTTACCACTCGTTCTTTAATAAAACAAATGTTTATTTTAATTTATATTTAGAGTAAACTACATTAAAATTTCAAAAGAGTATAAAAAAATTCTTTAAAATTTATAATGTAAACCTTGTATTTCCTAGAAGATGCAATGTAAATCTTTCTAGTACTTAAAAGATTAAAAAATTAGAACAATTATGGTAGAGTGCACTTCACTATAAAAAAAAATTAAAATTATAAGAAAAATATAAAAATATATTCAAAAGGAAAAATCAAAAACAAATTAAAAATAAGAATTAACTCACTTTTTTTATTATTATGTTAGACCGTACCATATTATTTATTTATTTATAAGACTTGCCTAAATTGACAAGAACATAAGGGTATTGAAAGAGATTTTCTTATTTTTATTCTTGTTTGGGTTTGAATCATAACCCATTAAGCCTCCTCCTTAAGCTCCATTTGCCAGAATTTCAAGACTAATCATATTGGATCAAGTCATTTCTCACTAAGATATAGAGTAAACATTGCAAGTATTTACTCAATAAATATCAATCAATTAACTAAACAGTGAGAGGGACACCCACCTAACAGATATTCTCTTATCTGAATAAACCACTGATTATATTATAGCACTAGTCTTGTTCAGAAATATTTTATCATACATGGCATGAAAACTGGTCCGATTTTCCCTAAACCAGTCAAAGTGGTATTGTAAAAGTCTTCATACATAGCATGAAAATGAGAAGTGTACGTCAAAGTGCCTTTTTCTTGTTTCACCTTTCCTTCTTGTCAGTAATCATTGGTGTTCCAGCAACTTACAGCAACAATTTGCCTAAGGATTCAAACCATTAGGAAAACAACCTTGAGGTCCCGTAGCGGTAGCGATGATCGCACCATAGCTGCTGGTTAGAATTAGTCCTCTTTGCTATGGTTAGCCTTGTCCTGATTTTCCCAGAAGCGGCATGTGACTTCATCCCCTTCCAATAGTCTCTCAACAGCATCTGAAGGACGACCAATCATCTCCAATGTCTAAAGTATCCGATGGGTAGTAGAAACCCTATAAATAAAGTTCATGAATCATGTACTTAAAAATGTCTCCTATTTTTCTTATTATTAATATTTTAGTCCTCACTGTCATTTATATAACTCCGACCAGCAATTGTCAAGTAGGAATTATACTAGCCGTTCAGTGGCCCAAATCTTATTGTTCAAAGAAACTCATACAAAACTCCGATGCAAACAGAGTTTAAAATACACGGCTTGTGACTGTTCACTCAATCTCATCCAGGCCCTCTAAGTTTTTTTCCTACCGTCTCATCTCATTTTTAATCTAATATCAATCCTTACATATTATTATATTCTGGTTTTTTTACTTATTTGGTTTAATTAGTTAAAACCCATAATGTTGGATATGAACACCTATTGGCCAAATTTGAAACGTCGTGGGACCAATTCTTATTTTTGGAAATATGAGTGGAACACTCACGCTGCTTTTGGTTCATTTACTGAACTCGACTACTTCTCCAAGACTTTGGCTCTCGCCAAGCCATTGAACGTGACGCAATTCCTGGAAGATGAAGGTATAGATTTGCCACTGGAATTTTCCATATATTAATTTGTTTGCATGTACGTGTACGTACAGGGCCAAACGACATCAAACCTAAGAATACGTACCCCTAAGCTTACGTGGCAGCTACAATCTGGCATCCTCAAATCAAGTGCACCAGAGGCTTGCTCCACGAAGTTAGGTTTTGCGTGGATGCACAAGCTACGAGTACTCCTTCTGGGGTAAAATAAATGACTTCCTCGCATTCCAATATTCAGTAGGGAACGCATATCAAGGAGGCCGGATAACTCACTATTTAACCCCAAAAAAATTCGAACTTTTTTTCGAACGTACGTTAATCCTTAACGTACTTCCGAGAAAAAATTAGGAGCAAAATTGTCTCAAATAGTGACTGTTACGGCCACTTTAAGATACGTGCCGGAAAAGTAAAAATAAATCCTAAAACGATTATTGTTTTGTCCCGGAGGGAGTATCATCAAGTGCATATACCTTCCTTAGCTCTTTGTAATGCATACTGTTGGTAATAAATCAATAAATAATAATAATAATAATAATAAGTTTGATGATTAATCAAAGGTTCGGTATTACATTTTGTTTTATTTATTATATATTTAAATTTCATGTCAACTCCAAATGTTCAACCAAAATTAACTACTAATGCTAATTGCTAGGTCAAATCAAACAAAATAATATAAATTGGATCTGTCATGGCAAATCATGGCACACCGAAAACAACTTCGATGATGGCTCAGAGGTTGCAGAATAGAGGAAGTAGAATTAGATGAACGTGGGACTGTGGAGGTCTAGATGAACATCTTCTCATCTTACTCCTCATCTTACAGCAGGTATAAAGTTGAAAACTTCTTGGGAAAACAAGAGCATGGTGTTTCAGGAAAACAAAGAAACAAGGATAACACAGTAACAAAACATGTAAAAAAAGATATAACAACTAGACACTAGAACCGGACTTGTTTACCGTTTCAACTTTCAACTTAAAGGAATTGAATTCTTCCCTTTTGTCCACACCAAACAGCTCGAAATGATAAGGGGTTCATCGATTTGAACCTCTTTAGTTTCTCGTTTTGAAGGATCACTGATAAGGAGTCGACCGTTGCTGTAAGATCGAAGAACCAATTCATTCCTCCAGAATCCCAACGGCTTTTCATTTCCACTAATGCTGAATAATTTAGTCAAAGACTGGGTCCCTCCAACTTCAAGCAGCGCCCATATGTTGAATTCTGGAATACAGTCTATTTTATTATCATCATTCCACGTGATTATAAACATTGACCCTTCCTTCAACTTGCAAATTTTGTCCATGGACCGGTCAGGATTGTACGGAAGGGAGATTGTGTTGAAAACTTCACCAGACATGTCAAAAGATACAATCAGGTCACTTGAAACACCCCAATAGAATGTCCCGTCCCTGTAGCTGCGGCAAGAAGCGAGACAAGGATCTCCGAAATTGGCGCAGGGCACATTTGATTCGTCTAGTTTTCGCCAGCAATTGTTGCCGCTGCCCAGGCTATACACGTACGCTACAAAATCAGGCAGCAGGTGAATCCGAATCTGGACAAGCTTGTAATCCTTCCTCTTCTCATCAAACCCAAACCCAACCGTGCAGAATGTAGACCCATCATCTGAGAATGGAGGTACGATCTTTGTTTCACCGGTTGTAAGGTTCCACACGCCAATAACCTCTCCACTCTCGTTATGAAAACAAACCAAATCATCACAAGAGGAAGTCAGAACAGCTCTGTGCCATGGATCTGCACTCGGAACTTCTCGGAGCGGGGACACTTGAAGCGGGGTGGCCGCGAGGGTTTCATGAGAAACCACCGAGTAGTACTGCCGTTCCCGGTCAAGCACCAGGAGGAGATCGTGCTCATTCTCCGCATCAAAGAAAGTCAGATTCTTGTAAATGAAATGTGGGTCGGAAAGGGAATCACACCATGATTTTGAAACGCATCGAAACCGTGCGGTCGATTTGATGGGCAGTCTTAACCAGATATTCAGCATCAACGCTTCTGGGAGGAAGAAGTCAGACATGATGGATCCACCAAATCAATCCCCAAATTGGTTGGAGCTGTTTGTTTCTGCAACAAACATCAGATAGAATAATGAAAAAATATTGTAACTGAAAATCGGTGCTTTTATCATCAATTTCCGCACTGTAACGCTGGGTAAAATTGAAAAGAAAGGAGAACGCAGATAATCTAAATCGGTAACCGGAAACAACGGAGCGAAACCAGTTAGTAACTTTGACGGTGAGGAAGGAGATCCACTTGCGGTCTTGAGATTTACGTAATTTGCGGAGCGAAAAGGCCGGATCCACATTTCATTATACAACTCCCTTATTCTGGAATTTGTTGTAGTTGTGGTGGATAATTGGATATGGATGCTGTTTCTTTTAAGCGAAAATAAAAGAGAATAAATATATGATGAAAATGGAAAGAACAAACAAAAAGAAAATAAAAATAGAATTTTTTTAACATCCTTAAGGATTAGTAAATTAAACAATTTCATCCCTAACGTTTTTTACTCCCAATTTTAGTCATTTACATTAATGGACTAAAATTGCAACATTAGTTTTATAACAATTCAATAATACAATTCATGATTTATTAGAATTTTAACTGATTTAGAACTAGAGAAAAAAAATGACATGAAGCTTTCATTACCACTAATTGTAGCAAACACCATTCATATTTAATTTTTACAAATTAAGGTTAAAAAGTGATATAGTCCATAAATTATTATTTTTTAAATAAAATAGTAAATAAATACTATGTATATTTCATACACTAAAAATAAAATAATAAAATAATTATTTTAGCATGAATTTATACATTCTTAAGAGTATTTAATTACCACTATAAATAAAAAATGAGAAATGGGAGACACTAAAGTTGGATAAAAAAACTACAGGGACAAAACTGTAGAATTTCCTGAAGGGGAGGACCCTACAAAAATGAAACTACCATGAACGAACCTTTTACCTCTCTCTTCCACCGAAAATATGAAGGAAGTCGAAACACACAACCTCATTTGCTCATTTTCTCCACACTACACATTCCCTTTCTTTTCCTTTCCTACCGACTAAATTCTCCAGTTTTCCTTCCCCCATTTCCCTCTCCCTCTATCTTCCAAGAGAGGAAAACACAAAAGAACCATATGTACCAGCATAAAGCTCGAACCTTTTTCGATACCCAAAACTCTAAGATCAAATATTCCAACAATTAAAGCATGCATGGATTGAAAGAGAGAGTCTCAAATCAGCTATCTCGTCTCTTACCTGACTCCCCAACTTCTCCTAAGGTACTTTCTTCCACTCCCTTCTTTTTCTCTCTCTCATCATATTCAGCCTTTTCTTTTCTTGCTGCTTTGGTTTGTTGTGTTTCATGGCTGTTTTTAAGAATGATGGTTGGATCTGGTTTTGTTGATACAATGTAGCTGTTTGATTTAAGTGTATTTGATTGGTTACATGGATATTCATTGATCTCGTGGGTCATAATGTGATTTCCCCATGCTGAATTACACATTTTGCTCATGTCTAATTCTGTTTCTCTTGAAAGAAAATTGAATCGGAATATAAAGGAATTTAGTTTTGCAATGATTACATATAAGTGTTTAGAGGCGTTTTTATGCTATGGTTATGTAAAGGAGGAATATATAGAACTCTTGGAGTTTTTATTGCTTGAGATAGGAAAACACATTCCTATATACCAAAGTCTCATAAGCTGAATTTTGCTGTGTTTTGTAGTCCACCACTTTCCAGGACGAGGGTGACCTCTTTGTTTCTTCTTTCGCATCACTCGTGATTGTTACTGGCATTGTTTTATATGGGAGATTGTAATGTGTAGGCCAGACCATGTCCTAATGGGGCGAAATCGAAGTCATCGTATTTTTCTTTCTTACCATCTCCATTCAGCTTTTTTGGGTCTAAATCAAACAATCAACAACATGATTTAAGACCTATTCAATCACCTCAAGTTAGATGTTCTAGTAAATAATTTCAAGACCAAGATGAATACACAGTCAGTTACCTTGAATGCAATACACTATGCAAGAATGAATAGATTTTACAAATCTATTGAGGATGATAAGAAATGTAGTTTAGCCTATGACAAGAAGCAAACAGTTAAAGTCGTTGATGGTAACAATGATCGTGCTTCTGGTAGCAGCACCAGTGGCAGCGATACATTTGAAGATGCACCTGACCAGCAGATTCCGCAAAAGCATATATGTGATCTCATGGACGAGTCAGCCTTTGTTTCCTTAGAGTTGTTCGATTTCCAGTCATCCCTCCCTAATATTGTGAAGGGTTGCCAGTGGGTCTTGTTGTATAGGTATGTGCTGCTTGATAATGCCAATAACCTTCAGCAGGAGTTCTGTTCTGCCTTACATATCTTTGATTTTTTTCCCCTTTCCAATGAAGGGCAGTACGATGAAGCATGGGATCTCACTACGCACTCTTATTCGAAACAGTGCTGACCTTCCTGGCCCATGTTTGCTGGTATGTAATTCCTGTATTTCGACAAATTCCATTTACTAGACCCATTGGCATTTCACCGTTGTGCTCTGCAAATTCTGAGATTGCTGGTGACAGACAAGGTGCTGTATTTGGTGGGCTTCTCGAATGTCCATTGCAACCTACACCAAAGCGAAAATATCAGGTAAATTTAACTTTTACGATTAATTGTTTGTTTATCTTTTTCTTTTCCATTCTTCTATTCAAACGGTTTCTTAAAAACCCCAATTCTATTGGTAGGGGACAAGTCAATCATTTGTGTTTACAACCATATATGGCGAACCGAGGCTGTTTAGACCAACTGGTAAGCAGTTCTAACTCGATAAACACCACTGGCATCACATTTCTGCTTTTATCACATTCATTTTTGTGCAGTGTGTATTTCCAATAAGAGAATTCAAGAAACCCTCTTGCAAAACATTGAGTTCCCAATAATGATCATCGTTTGATACCAGCCTACAATGGAAGATTTTAGATAATCTTGTGGATTTGATTTATGGAAAAGAAAATTCCACAACCCTTTGTGTTTCTACTATGATGCTTTGGTAATCTGAGGGGTCCCTTGGCACTGAATTAATATCATGCTAGTGTATCTAGTATTTAGTTAGTGTGCGGTCAGCCTGAGGTGTTAATGAGAAGAAGTTTTAGTGCCAGAGTAGAGACTTAATATCTTGTAATCTAACATGACTAAAGTAAAATAAAGATTACAAAACTAAGCAGCACTTTACGGAAAACCAAATAATGATCTGTCCAGTACTTTAGTTACCTATATTTTATTGAAAGTGATATCTGGTAGCTTCTGTCACAGATAAGCTGTCAAACTTCTTTCTCCTCAACATCTTTTCAATCTGATTCCCTGGGTTGTTTGTGTAAAACAGGAGCCAACTGATATTATTACTTGTGTTTAAATGACATACTAGCTTTTGGTGGTGGTGGCAACTTCGCATTGTACTTAGACGGAGACCTGTAAGTTGCATATTATTTTATCATATTTTGTTTCGAACTTTTCTCAATCACCTGCAAGCAGTTAGGACATGCCACTCCATGTAATCTCTGTTTTTCATTGAAAAAGGTTGAGTGGAACTAGTGGACCTTGCGAAACATTCGGGAACTTATGTCTGGCCCATAGCCAGGATTTTGAGCTAAAAAATGTTGAGGTAATCTGTCTGTTTCCGATGTTGTTCCCTTAAGTTTCATTTTCTGCAAGTATCTAAATGAAGCATGCCATAGTTTTATTTTATGAGTAGAATTTAAAACACAAGCTTCTAGCAGGGCAGATTTTTGAACTACATCCCTATTTGCATTTCTTCATTGCCTCAATAGGCACCTTCTCACTCACCTTGGTAAAAGTCGTGGTTGCATTTTATCGATGCCAGTAGTAAAAGATCAACTGTTCGAAGATCATGACTGATGTAAATTGCGGTTTATGCAGCTTTGGGCGTTTGCGCATTCATCAAGGTACCTGAACTGACAAAACTGTGGCACCTTCTCAGTCCGTCGTTAGTTACTAAGTATATGACATGCTCTTATTTTTTTATTCTTTTAATTGTATAGCAATAGCAATTGCTTTCCTCCTCATCAAACCCAAACCCAAGCGTGTCGAATTCAAACATTGGAGACATTGGAGACCCATTATCTGAGACTGGAGGTACGATCTTTGTTTCACCGGTTGTAAGGTTCCACACCCCAACAAACCAAATCATTACAAGAGGAAGTTAGAACAGCTCTATGCCATGCATCTGCACTCCGAACTTCTCGGAGCGGGGACACATGAGAAACCACCAAGTAGTACTGCCGTTCCCGGTCAAGCACCAGGAGGAGATCGTGCTCATTCTCCGCATCAAAGAAAGTCAGATTCTTGTAAATGAAATGTGGGTCGGAAAGAGAAGCACACCATGATTTTGAAACGCATCGGAATCGTACGGTCGATTTGATGGGCAGTCTTAACCAGATATTCAGCATCAACGCTTCTGGGAGGAAGAAGTCAGACATGATGGATCCACCAAATCAACCCCCAAATTGGTTGGAGCTGTTTGTTTCTGCAACAAACATAAGATAGAATAATGAAAAAATATTGTAACTAAAAATCGGTGCTTTTGGGGTTTCCTTTCTTTATCATCAATTTCCGCACTGTAACGCTGGGTAAAATTGAAAAGAAGGAGAACGCAGATAATCTAAATCGGTAACCGGAAACAACGGATCGAAACCAGTTAGTTGGGCTGTTCATCGGTTTTGCATAACCGAACTTCTGAAAATTCGGTTTCGGAATTTGCTTATTCAGTTTGAGAATTTCGAAATTTAAAATTTCGGTTTCAGAATTAAATTTTATTACGGAACGAAACGAAAGTTGGTATGAAAAGTTCATTTAATCGAAATAACTGAACTTTTCTTACCATTATATAAGGCTTTTTTTTTTACTGACCTAAGGCTCCTCTCTTGCTCTCGTTTTGTCCGACAATCTGACTTCTCTCGCTCTCGGCTGTTCCTCCACCACCACCCACCGCTTCCTCCACCTGTATTACCACCTCCTCCTCCTTCTCCACCACCCACTGCCTCTTCCGAATCCTAAACTAGTTTGCGCCAAATCCAGACCTTCAAGTTTGTGACAGAAAAGTTGTATCGTTAAGTTTTCTAAACTAATTTGGGTATTTGTATTTTAAATTGGTTCTATTGGGAGGACTTCGTGGGCCTCCACTTTTGGGGTTTTACAGGTTGTTACCGGTCGGATTTATGGTTTGGTGGCCGGAGGTTGTGGCCAGATTTGTAGTTGCTGCCGGGTGAAGGAGATGGTTGGTTTGATTTTTAGGGTTAGGTGGTTGGGTTGGCTGATGGGTTGTTGGTGGGTTTGTTTGTAATTTGGGCCGATGGGTAGAGAGCCGGCCCATCAGGAAGAAGAAGGAGGGGAGCTGGTTTTTTCTTGGCCCAATAGGAGAAAGCTGATGGTAGTATTGGGTTGGTCTGATGGGCTGGAAGTTTTTAATTTTTAATTGATAAGGTTTTGGAAGTTTTTAATTAAAAAAAAAAGGTTTTGAAAGTTCTTCCAAACTTCCGTTCTATAATAATTTTGATATTTTGGTTTCTGAAGTTCAATTTTTAGAAAACTACGAAAGAGATCGGAATGGATTTCAAGAATTTCAGAAAATTGAATTCCAAACTTCGGAATTTCAGAAGTTTGGTGCCCTACCCGTAAGTAACTTTTACGGTGAGGAAGGAGATCCATTTGCGGTCTGCAAACTAAAATGGAAGAACAAAAAATTGCAGAGAACATGCGTGTCCTCATTCTTGTAAATTGACTTTTGTGCAGCAGCATGTTAGAGCTATGGTTCCTTAAAGTCATATTGCTACATTTGGTTGGCGTAATTACTGATATTGAAGCTATTAAAATGCGAATATATGGAACAAATTTGTACTAAAAATAAAGGAGGCGCATAAATAATTTATCGACAAAAGTCCGTGGGATCCATGACTAAATTAATAGGGGAGAAAAATAGAGGAGATGCGGACAAAGGCATGTGGTGTACATGATTAGATTAATCGCTAGAAAACTCATTTGTGTACATAACCCAAAAATTTGAAAACTACAACGAATTAAATACCAACTTCTGATACCTTATTTGATCTCCTATGTTTATTTTGTGCAAATACTCCAACATGTGTATATCATGTGTATTCACTCAGATAAGATGAAACTCACTCGTTTCGAATCGATTCAGATCGAATTTTGACCATCACTTGATCTGACCGAATAATCACTAAATCCAACCATCATTTGATTCACATAAGTCAGATTTGGATTAAATATGGATCGGTCGGATATCTAGATTTGAAATCAAATATTCGACTAAATAAGAGGCAAGTGATTTATCGATCCAATTGCCAATTCAAATCTGTTTCTACCCGATCGAATGGAAAATGCCAATCAAATATAAATCATATTGGTTATTTTTGCTTACCTTTAATTATTAAATGGTCTTTTTTATCAAACTTAATAACTAATGATATAGCAGAAGAAAATAGAAAAAAAGAGAGAATGGAGTAGTGTTGTATCTTTGTAGCTTTGTGCTGTTAAACTCTAGTTGGAGTGTGCAACCAAATACAGTATAAACTAAAGATTAGAAAAGAAATAATGTCATCTTTTCAAACCGTAAAAGAGTGATGGTGACACGGAATTGACTTTATGCAGGCCGCACTGCAATATGTTAGAGATATGATTCCTTAAAGTGCTATTGAGATGGGTAGTAGAGGCTATAAATAAGGGTTATCAAAGAACTCACCAATTAGAGTTCACAAGTTAAAAAAAATGTCTAGTATTTTTCTCATTATCGACATTTTAATCCTCACTATCCTTTATACAGCTCAGACGAGCAATGGTCAAGTAGGACCTCTTCTAGTCCTCACGTGGCCCACATCTTTTTGTTCGAAAATAATATGCAGAACTCCGATACCAATGGAGTTTACAATACACGGTTTGTGGCATCTATCCACTCAATCTCCTCCGGTCCCTCCAAAAGTTTTTGATGGGTATCAGGTAATTTGCTTCTCTCTTTTTTTTTCCATCTCATTTTATTTTTAATCCAATATCAATCTTCGCATATTATTATATTCTGACTTTTTTACGTATTTGGTTTAATTAGTTGACACCCATAATGTCAGATCTGAACACCTATTGGCCAAATTTGAAACGTAGTTCGACCAATTATAATTTCTGGAACTATGAGTGGGACACTCACGCTGCTTCTGGTCCATTTACTGAACTTGACTACTTCTCCAAGACTTTGGCTCTCGCCAAGCCATTGAACGTGACAAAATTCCTGGAAGATGAAGGTATAGATTTGCCATTGGAATTATTTATTAACTGAAAATTTTCATATATTAATTTGTTTGTATGTACGTGTACGTACAGGACCAAACGGCATCAAACCTGGGAATACGTACCGCTCAGCTTACGTGGCAGCTTATGTGGCAGCTACAGCCTGGCATCCTCAAATCAAGTGCACCAATGGCTTGCTCCACGAAGTTAGGTTTTGCGTGAATGCACAAGCTACAAGGATCATCAGGTGCAGATACCTTCCTGGGCAAACTGCTTTGGCAGGCTGCGGCCGTGGACGCCGTGGACGCATTACATTCCCAGCTGCATAGCTTGCTTGCTCTTTTGTAATGCATACTGTTTTTAATAAATCAATAATAATAATAATAATAATAATAATAATAATAATAATAATAATAATAAGTTTGATGATTAATAAAGGGTTCGGTATTACATTTTATTTATTATATATTTAAATTTCATCTCAACTCCAAATGTTTAACCAAAATTTAGCTGCTAACTGCTAGGTCAATTCAAACAAAATAATATGAATTGGATTAGTCATGGCAGACCATGGCATGCCAGAAACAGCTTCGATGATGGCTCAGAGGTTGCAGAATAGAGGAAGTAGAATTAGATGACGTGGGATTGTGGAGGTCGAGATGAACATCTTCTCATCTTACTCCTCATCTTACAGTAGGTATAAAGTTGAAAACTTCTTGGGAAATCAAGAGCATGGTGTTTCAGGAAAACAAAGAAACAAGGATAACACAGTACTCTGAGAAACAAACTTTGCATGTACAGTAAATTTTTTTCTATTATTATTAGATGTTTTTACTTCAAATACAATAGAAAAAAAATACTTCAAGAAGTACCACCGTCAAGTAAGAAATAGTTAGGTTTAAGTAACATTTTTAAAACCACTGTCAAGTAAAAATTTACTTTAAGGGAAGTACCACCGTCCTCAGTGACATGGTCATGGTGAGAGAGTTATTGGACTTCTTTAAATTGAACTTCTTTTTTATTTCCTTCTGCAAATTGGATAATTATACAAATCCAGATATTCGTATTGGTGATCTTCCACAACTGAGGTAAAGAAAGAAGCTTTATTATACACTCCTCTTGCTCTGCTTACGCCTGTTTGAGACCACCCCCACTTTCTTTAAGCTTTTAGAGATGGTTGTCTGCGCTTACAAAACTTTGAAAAAGTGAGCCAGAACTGTCCATCGAGTTTCCAATCCAACTAAAGAGAAATAATGCATGCATATTTAATTTAATTAATTAGATGGGAATTAATAAAAAAAATACCCAGAAATGAAGAGGTAGTAGTGTTGTTGGGGGAGAGAGAGACAAGAAACTGGATGATGATGATGATCTCCTGCACCTCATCCTCATCATATGATCATGATCATCTTTAGTTGTAGTAATATTATAATTGCCCGACGTCCTCCTCAAGCTCAAGCTGCCCCACCACCTACTACTGGATGTCAAACTCAGACTCGAGGAGGAGCTTCTGCGAAACGACGACAGCGACGTTCGATTCGCGAACGACAGCGACGCTGAGCGAGAGGCAACATCATCATCAATATCATCATCATCGTCTTGATAATTATGATCATGATCATTGTTAGGTCCATGAAGCACAGTTGTGGGAGAATTCGAATATGGGATGTTCCTCCGGTCACGTGACTTAATTACCCTGCAGGGAGGCAATTGTAATTGTAAAGGCTCATCATCACGTGGGCTGGAGGGGGAGGAGGAGGAGAAGTCGAGTGCTGCTACTGATCTGGGCTTGGGCTTGGAATTGGGCCTGGGCCTTCCTGGAACTTCCTCCCACAGGAATGGAACTGAGGCAGCTAAGCTATGAACCGGTGGTGTTGCCGCCGCGGTTAATCCATTGTCATCTCTGTCTGTTGTCTTTTTGGTGGTGGTACTACCGTAATTATTACGAATACTTGGAAGAGGGAAGTGCAGGGAGAGCAGCTTTGGTGATCGGCAAGTCGCCGGAGGAGTAGTACTGCTGCTACTTGCTTCATCAATAATATAATATATCCCCATAGGGAAAAGTTATAATGGCTTTTGTTTTTGTATTTTGTATGTATATATAAGCGGCGTTAGTAACAGAGATTTGAATGAGAATGTGAGAATGGTAAGGGTCGTGTACGCTCCTAGTCCTGCCTGCGTGTTTCTACTTCACGAGATACTCTCCATCCCATGCCATACTGGTGCTTGTCTTAATTAATAAAGAGGGAAAGTATATAGGAAAATTAATTATACAGTGCAGGAGTGTTCCAACTCGTGTTTTATCCCGTGCCGTGTTTGTAAATTTAGTTCAACTAAACCCTACATATATATATATAATAATCACTCTTTCTTTCTATTTTTTGCTTAATGATCAATTTAGGTTGTGGGTTCGTAAAAAATCTCTAATTAAATATTTCCATGAAATGGTTTGAACTTTTTAATTTGTTCATTGAATTTATACTGCCTTGAAGGATCGACAACTCATCAACAACCTCATATTGTTCTATATAAGCTGAAAAAATAAGTCTAAAATTTCATCCAGACAGATCTCTATTAAAAATAGAATTGGAGATAAACTCTCTCACTTAGTGACATACTAGAAAATTATTAGGTAAAGAGAAAATAAAACAATGAGAAATCTCTTTTTCTCAATTTTAGTTTTCTGGTTTGTCACTAACGTGAGTGGAGCTTATTAGCCACATTCAAAGTTCAAACAACTATACATTCCAAATACGTCACCGTCTAGAGTATCACCGTCTATATATCTCACCAATCAAGGTTGGAGAAATTGCAGTCTCCCACCAAAAATGATACTTCTCCAAATGCTGGCAATTGGCAAAATGAGAATGAATTGTTCTCTCGGGAATAATGACGTTCACCACGAACACAAAGTTAGTACAAATTTCATAAACTTAATTAAATTTAATTATAGACTCGAATTCATATTCGAATATCACATTCGTTTATTGAAAGAAAGAAAAAAATAGATCTTGTAAGTCACAAACTTACAAGCCTATCCTCTCAACCGATAGTAGTACTATAGGAGTGTTAGTTAATTACTAAGTTTTATATAATTGACAGACCACATTCTTCCCCCCTAGCTATTTTTAAGATGTAGCTGCAATTTTAGATTAAAGGTGTTTGATAGCGATTGCTTTGAATATAATCATCACCACCTAGTAACAACCAGGAAGTACATATTTCAAGGGCAGATATACAATGCAAGTTCAAATTTCAAGGACAGGTGAGCAGATCACATAGTTGGAATATAGAAGTAGTTGTTGTGTTTGCCGATGAGTTTGTATTTTCATACTTTTTAATCGTAAAATAAAGACCGATTCAAAATTTACGTTATTTAAAAACAGTAATTAAAGTTTTATCTATCGAAGCACTTCAATTATTTTTTATTAAATCCGCCAGGTAAAAGATGAAAATATTTAATCATGAATTGATCTAGACTCATAGATAGATACTAATAGTTTAGAAATTACAGACCGAAATGAATTAACAGTAACACACCCCAAAAGTATAACAAAGTTAGAAGTTAGGACCTCATGACAATATTAAAATTACAATGAAATGGATTTTGTATAGTCTTTCTTGAACAAGTGCATGCTTTACAGGTCTCTCAACCAGCAAAGGAAGCAAAAGCTAATTGAGAAGAGGCCAACCCAACCCCTTTGGAGCCCTTTGGCTTTGGACCACCGAGACTTGGTCCCCTTGGTCCTTGGCCGGCTACAACATCATGAGACTATACATATCATGTTTTCTTTTTTCTTCCTCATGCCTGTAATCCTTCTAGTTTTACAAAAAAAAGTATTCCTAAATTATAAATTCAATTCGCAACAGCTATAGTTCTTTCTAAACTATATACTCAATTTGATGCATAAGTGCTCATTGATTGCTTTTATGATTTTGTACATTGTCCTGATAACGTGAACAAGTTCAATTTTTTTTTATGGGTTCTAATGATTATTTTTTAATAGATGGAGTGAAATTCGAACGTAGTTATACAATAGATTTTCTTTTTCTTTTTCCCCCTCAATAGCCCCCCCTGGCCCTGGCTTTAATTTTGGATCAAGTTTTTGGGATGCTCAACGAGTCCATATGCTATGTTTTTTTTACCTTTTAATCCGAAAAAGAAAACATTCTAATATTTTCTCCTTTTTTCTTAACTGGTCCATGCGGCCGGCTGCTGAGCTAATGTAATTATGTATGTGGTACATACCATGGCATGCAATCTATATTTTTATATTTTTATCAGTATAAAATATAAAATTAATGTTAATTAAAATTTATATTTAAAAATTATTATTAAAAAAATACTGATAATTAGAAGTTTTTCTATCTCCAATAATTAATTTGATTCTATTACATTTAATAGTGATTGGTGCGAGGAAAAATAAACTTACACTTAGTATGGCAACCGATTTAAATAGAGAAAAGGAAAAAAAAACAAATTTTAAAGGTGAGAAAATGAGAGGAAAATGACAAGTAAAATTACTTTTAATAGTTAGTTTTCTAATGAGTTTATAGTTGAATGTCAATTCATACGAAATAGATAAGCTTAAATCTCTAGTTTCAATCCTCTAATTTACATTTTTTTTCAATAAAAATAAGAAAACTAACAAGCATTTCATATAATTTACATTTTCATGCTCTCGATTTGATACATAGTGATTTAGGTATTTTATCTAGATACGTTTAAGTGGATTGGCTATTTTTTCAGATAGTAGAAATATTAGTATTAAATTATATCGCAATGGGCCAATGGGCCAAGGGCTGTGTGATGTGGATATGTTTCTTTTCTTTATTCCTTGCTGTGCATTTGGACCTTGATATAGAGTAATAGAAACAAACCAGCAGGAATCTAGTGTCCTTTGTTCCCAATAATAAAAGTCCCATGTGGAAATTTATGGTGAGGATTTAGGGATTGGAAAAGTAGTGGGAATTTCACAGAAAACCAGGGAATTCACTTCCTCTTTTCTTCTTTAATCATTGTTTTCTTTTCCATTCTGCTTCTCTCAGTAACTGATTTGGCAAATCTTTATGCAAGTTAGTGTAAAGGGTACTCAAGTTTCCACTTCCACACATGGTTTTGGCTTTCTTTGGCCGTTTTTTTATGAACCGTTTCTTCCGCCATTAAAGACTGCAAATGTCTGCACCAGTTCACTCCTTTTTCTGCAGTTGGGCTGTCTTTAATTAACCTGCATTTTCATTCCCATTTCACAAAGTTGAAGAAGATTTCAATTCCATTCTTCCCTTTTGCTTCCCTAAAAGGTAAGTTTTTTATTATGAGTACAAGGTTCCTGAAATTATTGTGATTTTAATGATTTTGGGTTCAGTTGATTGTGAAATTTAGATGTATAGTGTTTGCTTGAGGATGTTTTGGTATAAAGTTTGATGCTTTATGAACAGGGAGTGAGTTTTCAAGCAAAATGCCTGGATTACATGCAAATTGAGGCCTGAATTTGATGAATTGAGTTTTCCCTCTTTACAATTTCTAAAGGGGAAGAAGGAGGTTTTGGGTTATCTTTAGAAATGGTTGAAAAGGAGATGGTTCATGGTTCATCTTATGCATCTAGGGTTGTATCAGAAGAGAGGAGTGAAAGCTTCTACTCAATGTATTTTGGTGTTTCTTGTGCCTTCTTTGCTCTTAGAGTTTGTTCAAGAACTGATAAAAAAGATGAGAAATGGTTTGAATTATGTGACAGAATGCTCCAAGGAAGTGCCCATCTCTTGGGATTGCTGGTCTGGAGAATCCAGAGAGGGGAAGTTGAGCTTCTCCATAAGCTGGAGGCCTCTGAGAAAGAGATCAGAGAGCTGAAGAGGATACGACGAGAGGATGCGAAAGCTAATGAGAAAGTTGTTGGCATTTTTGCATCACAGGAGCAGAGCTGGTTGACCGAAAAGAGGAAGCTCCGACAGCACATTGGAGTTCTTTTGAATGAATTGAGGGCCCTCGAGAGGAATAAGAACGAAGAAGTTGTTTCAGAAAGCAATGATAGATTGATGGAGATAGAGCTTCTGTTGAAGTCTAAGGTGAGGGAATTAGAGGAAGAACAAGTCAAGAGGAAGGAGGTCGAAGAGAAGTTAGCAAAGGCTGAAAAGTTTGCAGAAGAGTTGAGAGAAACAGCGAAGCGCGAAGCACAAGAGCATTCCATCGATCTTTGGAAGCATAAAACTGCCTTCCTGGAGTTGGTGTCAAACCAAAGGCATCTGGAAGCTGAAATGGCCAGAGCTTATAGACAACTTGAAGCTAAAAGGCAAGAGCTTGATACGGTGTTGGAGCAAAAGGAGGAGTCAATGCTGTTGGCACAAAAGCTATCCATGGAAGTCATGAAGATGCGCAAGGATTTGGAGCAAAAGGAAAAGATCTTATCAGCCATGCTGAGGAAATCAAAGCTGGATACTACTGAGAAGCAGATGTTGTTGAAGGAGGTTAAATCATCAAAGGCTAAAAGAAAACAAGCTGAGCTAGAAACAGAAGGGTGGAGAGTGGTGACCGAGTCTAGACACGAGAGACATTCATTGCGAAGTATGTTTTCTAGATCAGATGATCCTTCGGTTGCAAGAAGCGGTTCACAGATTGGAAAGGGCAGATCACAACTGGCTGATTATGTTCTTGAGTATGATAGTCCTGAGTTTAGAAAGGAATCACAAGTTTTTACGCCTTTCTCTGATCGCTACTCACCGGAAGAAAATAACGAACCAGGTGAGAAAAGGAAAAATTGATTTCTAGTTGTAGTGCCAAGGGTCTTAGGGGCTCTTTTTATGTTCTTTCACTTTCTTGACTTAATTTTTATTCATATGTTATTTATTTCTGTTTTTCTTTTCTTTTTTTTCTTTTTCTTTTCACTTGAAGGAATTACAGCTGATTTCAAGCAGTTAGAAGGGTGGGTTCGGTCGGAAGCAGAAAAGTATGCAACTGCAATTGAGAAGAGGCATCATTTAGAAATCGACGCCTTTGCGGAACAGATGAGAATGAAGGATGAGAAGTTAGAAGCATTTCGTTGGAAAATGTTGAGCATGGAAATCGAATCAAAGCGGCTGCAGTCTCATATAGAAGGAATCAACCGTGATGTTTTGCAGCTGAGGCATGAGAATATGAAGTTAGAGGCCTTGTTATTGGAGAGGCAAGAAGAAGTTAATGCATTGAAACAACAGTTGAGTGCAAGAATTAGTCCTCAAATTTGCCATAGGACCAACTTAAATTCATCTCTGCAAGATGTAGCACTAGTGAATGACAGCATTTGGTCTAAAGTAGAGATCGTAAAGAGAAAATCAACAGAGAAGGATCCAGAAGGAAGAGAAGCTTTCATGGAAACAACCCAAGAGAAGGATACTGAGAAAGAAAAGGAGGCTGCGGACCAAGAATCGAAAAGTGTTGCGCTTGTCCAATCTCCTGAAAGAGAGTTCGAGGAGGATGTTAAGGAGGAAAGTCTTGGACAAATGGAGATGGACATTGTAGAAAGCTTGCCAATGGCGTCACCAAGTGAGACATTGATTAAGGCAAATAATTCAACATGGAAGATGGATCTTCATGCTCTCGGCGTTTCCTACAAGATAAAGAGGCTAAAGCAGCAACTCATAACACTGGACAGAATAAGTGGAAAGAAAGAAAATGGGGATGATGAAGAAAATGGTGGAAATGAACCAAACAGGACAAATGACATCACTTTGCTGATCTCTTTGCTTAATAAGCAAGTCAGCAGATACCAGTCTCTCCAAGGGAAGACTGATGAACTTTGCAAGAGAATGGTAAGCTATATGTTCTAATTTTTCATTTGTTATTGGTTATTTATTGCTTTATGGGTCGAACTTGAGATTTATGTGTTGATATGGATTGATTTGCAGCAAGACAGTGATGTATACACGAACACGACAAGAAGCGCGAATTCCAGCATTGCAAGAAGCAAGGGAGAAACGAAACCGTTAGAGCAGTTCCTTCAGGAAACATTTCAGCTTCAAAGATACATAGTCTCAACGGGACAAAAATTGATGGAAGTTCAGTCCAAGATTGGGTCTGGACTTGTTATGGAGGTCCCGCAAGAGCTCGACACGTTCGGTACCTTTGACATGAAGCAATTTGCTGACAACATGAGAGTTCTCTTCCGGGAAATTCAAAGAGGTCTCGAAGTTCGGATAGCTAGAATCATTGGTGACCTTGAGGGAACCCTGGCCTGCGAGGGTATGATACGTATGAGGAGGTAATAATAGCACAAGGCCTTTCTGTTCTGTTGATATCTATAGATATGAACCTCATTTGTATAGCAAACTTACACATTTACTTTCTTAGAATATTTTGCTGCAAGTCTCTTGCTTTTTAATTGTTGCAAGCAAATTTTGATACTGAAAAATCCACAATCTGATTCACAGTTCACACACACAACACACAACAATCAGTGACAAACCAGGATTTTTGTCCAGGATTAACGAGTTCGAGTGACCCATTGAGATTGACTTTATCGTCTTTTTAGTGGGGTCAATTATATCTTAAAACTGTACTAGATGTTTAATACTTAACTTATGAAGAATATATATGCATAGACTTTTAAAATTTCAGTAGCGTCAGCTGACCGCACTGAACTATACATCGGCCGTCCATGACAGCAATGTGAAAGACAAACACAGTAGGTCTTGAAAAGGATGCGAGCTTGAACATTACACTGTAATGTGTAATGTCCTGTTTGGTTCGCATTGCACATTTTGCAACTATCCTTGCTTGTCTATTTCTATCCTTTTAATTAACTGGGGCCAGGGCCACCACTATCAAACATCAAGCTCTGGTGTGATGTTCGTCATCTTGTAGGATGAACCTCTGTCGTGGATTCCTTGTAGCCTCTGCCTCTACATATATTAAGCAGATTTTTTTTTTTGTTTTTGTGTTTTTAAATTGTCCATATATGATCTTGAGTTTGACACAGTGTTGTATTGGTATCGGAAATGAGTCTGACGGGAGACACGGCAATTAAAAAAAAAGTTTGTTTTATACTACTCCCTCCGGTCACAAATAATTGTCGCTTTGATTTTGGGCACGCATATTAAGGAGGCCGGATGACTCACTATTTGAGATAATTTTGCCCCTAATTTTTTCTCGAAACGTATGTTCGAAAAAAAGATCAAATAGTGAATCATCCGGTTTTATTAATATGCGTGCGCAAAGTCAAAACGACAGTTATTTATGATCGGAGGGAGTAGTTGACTTTCTTTATCTAACGGTTTTAGCACAAAGGATTAAGAAAGTTAATTATTTCATTAACAGTGCATCCCACCACTCACGTGAGTGACATTTCAGAAGCAGTAGTGATATACAAAACTGAATTTTATTAAGTTAATTGTTTGATTAATAATATATGTATTGAGTTATATTATGTGTATATACTATATATAGACACACATGTGTAGGGTTTGAATAGCTGTTATACTCGTGCTACTTCTAATAGGATTTCTAATTTTTAAAACTATTGTGATTAAATAAATTTAAAACTCTAGAACAATCGAATTATTTAATCACACCCGAATTAAAAACTTTATTGATGTTAATGTCAAATGGCAACAGTCAAATTAATTGACCCATAATTTTTCAACTTAATTACTTCTTCTCTGTAGTTTGATGAGAGGGTGTCACTGATGTCACCCACCTCTCTGTAGTTTGATGAGAGGGTGTCACTGATGTTACCCACCTCTCAATTTCAAGAGTCAGATAAATAACTGATTTTTCTTGCTCAATAAATAATTTTTTTATGAAAAATAATTTTTATTTTGTGTATTACTTAAAGCTATATATATTTTTTTAAAGTAATTGTGGTTATAACTACTCATAACAATTTCTAAATTTTAAAAAAATCCTATTTTTTCTATCTTTTTCTATTTTCGAGGTTGTGAAAAAGGTTCTATTTTAAATATTTTTATAATTAACTTCTATTATTATTATTTTAAAATTATCATTATTTAAGATTTATTTATCTTCTCAATTGTTGTCGGGTAAGGAATACGAATTTTAATATGGTTTTAGCTTCTTTTTACTATGGGTTTAAACACATGCACATGGATTGAATTAAATAAATAAACATGTATATACGGATCGAACTAATTAAATATATAATTTGTATAATAAATATATAATTAAAACCTAGAAGTTTTTTAGAGAAAAAATGAGGTAGGTTAAATGTGTGATTCAAGACAAACCATAAGATTAGAGACCAAATTTATTATCGAATAAATAAAATCCTAAATATATTGTCTTTTCTAATATTTATACTTGCTCAAAGAATTAAATTTAGGAGAATTAAAAACATTAATCAAAAGGATAAATAGACAGGAAGTTTAATTATTAGAAAAGAGTGGAAACAACTTTAGAAACAACGTAGCTTGTTAGTACTTCTTTATACACCACATTTTTAACATAAAGTCGTCTTTTTTTTAAGGTCGTTTGTCTTGATAGCGCCACATATAACTTTCCATGCGAGAAGACATCTTCAGGCAAGTAAAGTCCCACATTTGGTATTGTCTGCTCTTGAGTTTTATTTATCGTCATGGAGAAACAAAGATGCACTGGAAATTGCTTTCGAACAAATTTAAATGGATATATTTCAGCTTCTGCCGGTGACAAAAGTATTCTTGGCAAAAAAATACATTTACCTGCATGTTGGCCAACTGTTATTTCTGCATGTATGACATTGCGTTCAAATCCTCGACAAACCATTCTAGTCCCGTTGCATAATCCATTTGGTGGATCTAAATTCCGCAGCAACATTATGGGACAATTCTTCTTGAGTTCTAGTATATGTGGTGGCAATCCATTTGGCATCAATGTATTTAAGAATTCTTCTTAGTAACAATTATTTTCATCATCAGATGTGATATCAAAGCTCTTAAATATTGTGTCATTTCCGGGGAACAATGATATCATTCTACTATTCAACTCATCAACATATTCATTCTTGGTAGCAATTATGGCACGGTCCGTTATGTACTCAGTTAATGTTGCATTTTCTTGAAGTGAGGGGTAGACATTGTCAATCAAATGGTTAATGGAGAATTCACAGTTGTCATACTTAATTATCATCTCTTCTGGTAAAGACATCATGTCATCATCTATTGTTGATTTTTCTGCATTCCTTATTCTGAGTAAAAGTTTGTTGAATTCTAAATCTGAGTTCGCCTTTATACTTAATGTTGCATTTCGAGTAAAGTCTTCTCGTGTGGCGTCATAAGTATGACCTTACCAGACTTGCTCTCACAGTTTCTGCACTTGTCCCTCCCGGTACTACAGGTAGTACTTGCCTGAAATCACCTTAAAAAACTACAACTTTACCACCAAATAGTTCATTGTTGTTCATTATATATGTTGCTACCCGAATTTTGATTTTTCGTCACAACCTTTTCATATTTTAGCATTTATCGCATTAGTAGCTCGTCTGCATCAAATTTCTATCGATTTTTTTATCTTAGGCTATTTGTTTTAATATTCCGTGTCATTTCTTGTCTTTTTAGTTTTTCGTATTTTTGACTATCTTTTTCGCTCGAACTTCTATCTGTCCCGAGTAAGTTTCCTCAGACCATAGATCGAACGCGTTATTTCTTTAATTGACAATTATCTACTTTTTTTCTCTCTCGCGTCATCTCGTTTTGTTTCGTTCAATTTTCGTCGCTAATGTATTTATTTTGCGTTCGAACTTTTAACAAATTCAAACGAGAAAATCCAGTTCAACCGAACTTTTTTGTTATTTCTTGTCTACTATTTGGTTTGTCTCTTTTTTTCTACATCTTTTGGTCCTTTCGGTTCGGGTTTCTTTGCATTTCAAGCGTACCTTAGCTCGAACCGAAAATATCTCGTTCGTGCCACAATTAATATGCATTAATGCATAATTGCAGCCTTCATCACCAGCCGATCAAGCACTTGACCCTTTTTTTTAAACAAGATCAACGATCCCTCCTTTTTTTAACCCTTACCATCACCAATTAAATCCATTTAATTTCTTCATCATCACCCTCCAGCGAACCGACCTTGCTCCTTCACCCTCAGCCAAGTACTCTCTGCATCCTCATCATCACGAACATCCCATCGTCGGATTGTTCATCCCCACTCTCGCCTTGGCCTCCAAGTCCACTCGCTGCTGCCTCGCCTATAAATACCCCTCTCTTCAACCTTTAAAAGAGACGGGTTGACGCACTCATTCCCTCCTTTCAAAGCAGAGTAAGCGAGGCTCAATTTATTTGCTTTGATTTAATTGTTTTTGTTGTCGTTTCACTACATCATTTTTCCTTGATTTTCCTTGCTTTTGCTAATCGATTAATCGCTTGTTTTAATTCCATAAATTGCTGCTCAGTCTCTAGTTAAATCGTATGCTTCCGATTTTATCATTTGTTTGCTGTTTCGTTTGAATTTAATTGCTTGCTTCACGTGAAAAACGCATGCTTTTGGTTCATTGATTTGCTTGGTATTTGCCTACTGTTTTTACTGGGTTTAATTGCTGCTGGGGTGGGGGAAATTTTCGGCTGCTTTTGGGTTTGAATCCGGCTGTTTTGGCCGGTTTGGACCTTCCTTGGTCACCGGCCATGGCTCCGGCGACGCAAGGAAGAAGAAGAAGAAAGAAGAAGAAAGGTTAAGCGGGAAAAATGATGCCCATTTGTTTTAAATGAATTTGCTAGGCTTGATTTCATCCCAAGCCCAGCTGCTGTTTTAATCAAATGCATAGGCCCGACTTATTAATTTTTCATAACTTTCGTGTTTAATAATCGTAAAATTATTCGTATAATTCTCGCATGCGTATAATTTGTTTTTTTTATTCGTATAATTCTCGTATGCGTATAAATTTGTTTACTTTTATTTCGCGTATTAATCTTCGTATGATGATTTGTTTATTTTATGTCATGTTTAATTCTCGTAAAATATTTGCATGTTTCGTATGACGATTCGTTTATTTTACGCGTATGACGATTTGTTTATTTTATGTCATGTTTAATTCTCGTAAATGCTCACATGATCGTATGCAATAAATTGCTTTATGCCATGTTTAATTATCGTGAAGTTTCTCGTATGCTCGTAAATAATTTACTTGCCTGTTTGCCATGTTTATTAATTAATTGCTTGCTTGTTAAAAATTAGATAAATGTTTGTATGCGCTTTTGTTATTTATTATTTTTCGAACAATCACTAATATTTTTATTTTGTAAGTTAAAATTTAAGTCTTCGCTGGCAAGTACGATTTCTTACCCCTCTTTTATTTATTTAATGCTTTCCACACATGCATACCTAGAAAGCCCTTAGCCAATCCGTTTGAAATCAAAAAACCAGAAAATGGGGCCTGGCCTGACCCATTAAAATTATTCGTATGATCAAACCACCGTATTATTTTCGTGCATTACTTTCATGCATTATTTAATTATTCGTATGCAATGTTTAATTCAAATGTTTATTTTTTTATTATTGCGTGTTTGTGATAATATTTTATTAGATAGCATGGAAAATCTATGACATAGCCAACTTGCTCCAGGATCTTTTGGTGAATTGAGAAAATTGGAAATTTATTCATGTGAGAAGCTACCAAAAGTTTTCCCATCAGTTCTGCTAGGGAGATTCCAGAAATTGGAGAAGTTGTTAGTATATAATTCTAGCTTGGTAGAGGAAATATTTGATGTTGAAGGGTCAAATAATCATGTGATCTCCTTTCAATTGAGGGAGTTGGATCTATATAAGTTGCCCAAATTGAAGAATGTATTTCCGTACTCCATAGCTACTCCATCATCCCCTTTTGCTCCACCAAATCTCTTTTTCTTCTGAAAAAAAAATAAACACTATTTTTCCTCAATGCCTTCTCTTTTTTTTTTTGTACCACCGGCTCCTCCTCCATTTGAAAAACAAATCTGTACCGGATTTGTACCATGTTTATTTTTTTATTATTGCGCGTTTGTGATAATACTCCCTCCGATGCTTATTAAACGTCGTTTTAGCTCCTTGCACGTGGCTTAAGAAAATGATTGGTGGGGAGAAAACGAGGCATTTTTTGACCATACTACCCCCATCCTCCCTAGCTATTTACCACTGATGGTTAGCTCAATTCTGAGAGTTGTTGGCTTGAAACCGGATGGGTTGATGCATGTGGATGGCTTATCAAGTTGGGAATTTATTGGCTTGGGGAGATGGAAGACGGAGACTCAGTTTGGCTAGGTCACGGGTTTGGCGTAGCAGACTTGAGCATCAATGCAATTCCATATATAGTTACTTCTACTTTTACATTTCCAAATGAGTTTTTATTTGATAAATAATCAATACGGGTGAATAATTATAATATGCCATTAAGTATAGATTATGCAGTTGATGGTTTAAAATTTTACTTTCTATATTTATAAAAAATAATTAATAAAAAATCAGTTCAAACCCGAAATAATTAATTTATTTCTCATGTTCTTTTTAAGTTTTTATTTATTCATAATATAGTATTTTTTATATTTTTATTTCGTATCATTTCTTTTATTCTGCTCCCTCTGTTTACTATTAACTGTCACTTTCCTACGGATTCTTACTGTTCATAATACTTATCATTTTATCTTTTCTGAAGCATATATTTTGTGCAAATGACAATTTTTTTTATGCATCAACCCAATTTGATGATGGTGTGATAATTTGAGTGGAAATTAGGAGTAAAAATGAAACAATGTGGAATAAAATAAGATCAAAGATCATTTGTCTTACGGATTTTTACTATTTCAAAACGTCGTTTAATAGTACACGGAGGGAGTATTTTATTTCATATTTTGGTATTTTCTGTTCGAGTTTTTATCAGTTTTGAGCAAGATTTCTCGTCCCAATTAGCTCGAACCGAATAAATAAATAGAAAACTCTAATTTACCATTGCGCCATTATAATTAATTTGGTACAATTTTACTATTCACCTTCTTCCTCCTCTCTGCCTCTCCTCCCACAAACCCAACCAAATCAGCCCTGCAATAAATTAAACTCATCCAAACCTAAATTAATTCCAATTCCAATTCCAATCAATTCCAAACCTCTCTGCCTCTCCTCCACACAAACCCAACCAAATCAGCTCTGTAATCAATTAAACTCATCCAAACCTAAATTAATTCCAATTCCAATTCCAATCAATTCCAAACCTCTCTGCCTCTCCTCCGCACCGATCCAGAAATTAAAAGTACAGATTTGCAATGAAATTAAAAGTACAATTCCTTATTTTTTATGAAATAAAGAGTAATTATTATATACATATTATAATTTACAATTTTAAAGTTCGAGTCAGGTGAAATTGTACGTTATGTATATTGTACAATGGAGGTCACTATACCTCATTCGTCTAAACTATAACATAGAATTCACTCCTCTAGAATTATGAATTAATTAATAAATGAAATGCATATGAATATATAGTAAATGTTAGAATTATTGACAGAAAAAGAAGAGTGAATTTAGTAATGTTAGGTAGCAATCTGTTGACGCTGCAAGATTTGGCACCACAAACGGCAATAATTAATAATTAAGTTATGGTAGGTGGGTTACCGGTAATACATCGAGATCACTATTTACAATTTTTAACTTTTTATTAGATGGGTTTATGTTTACCCAAAAATTGAGCAAAAAAGATCAGTAAATTAGAATGGGAAAATGTAAAATTTGGCACCTGTATTTTGGGGTTACATTTGATTTGACACATCTACCTTATTTCGTCTTTAAATGGTACTCGTACTGAAATATTTGATCACATTTGGTACCTGCGGCCGTTTCCATCGCCACTTTACCGTTATGTTGCCTACGTGGCATGACACGTCATCAATACAATGACATGGCATGCCACGTCAACATTAGTTTAATATTATTTTTTTTCCTTTTTCTTTTCTTCTTTCTTTCTTTCCTTTCATTTCTTTTTTCTCTTTTCTTTCTTAAAAATGTCACAATCAATTCTCAATCCCTCACCTTCCTCAAACTTCAATTCGCCACTAAACCAAACCAACAAAAAACTCAAAATCGACCTAACTTCCATTACAAAATAAATACCCGAACCACATCATCCGAAATCCAACCCGATCCATATCACCATCATCACCACTACTGCCGGTCACCAACCTCCCCTCACTCCGGCCAAATCCAATTAAATCCAACCCGATCCATATCACCATCTCATCACCACCATCGCTGCCATCACCACAACCACACCCAATTTGAATTAATCCTTAATCCTAATTAATCCCCTACGAAAAAACCAAAATCAAATCACCACTGTTGGCGTCCGCAACCACCCATCGCCGCCGCAGCTGCCACCGCCACTGCCTCACGCCATAGTCACTGCCAACCCAACAAACCACCACCAGCCACCGCAACTAACCTCGCTACAGCAATCGCCTCAGCCAAATTGACGCACCCATCAAGCCACCTCGCCAGCACCACCAAAATTACCAAATCCCGACTACCCGACCGTTCCATCACCAAATCCGACGAACCCCAAACCCAAACCCAACCTCGCTCAACCACTGCCACAACCCCGACCCAACCTGCCTCCGCCACATCTCCAACATTTGTTATATACTCTCTCCAATCAATACTCCCCACATCAAACCCAAATCGCCTCTTCTCTCATTTTCTGACATGATCTCCATCAATCTTTCAGTGTTACTGTTATCAAACCTGAAACCAATTTGTTAAAATAAAAAATGGAGATTAATCAAATTGTTTTATGGATTAGTGAAGATTAAATTGTTTTATCAATTCTTCTTTAGCAGTGGATGGTTTTAAAATTGCAAGGGATTTGAAATTAATTGATTTTGTAGAGAGGAATTGATTTTTGGCAGTGGTGGTGTTGGTGTTAGCAGGCAAGGGGTCGGGGAAGAAGAAGAGAGAAAGAAAGAAAAGAAAAGAAAAGAAAAAGAAAAAGAAAAGGAGGAAGAAAGAGAAGAAAGAAAAAGAAAAAGAAAAAAAAAGAAAAGGAAAGAAAAAAATATTAAATTAATGTTGACGTGGCATGTCATGTCATCATATTGATGACGTGTCATGCCACGTAGACAACATAACGGTAAAGTGGCGACGAAAATGGGCGCAGGTACCAAATGTGATCAAACATTTTAGTACGAGTACCATTTAAAGACGAAATAAGGTAGAGATGCCAAATCAAATGTAACCCCAAGGTACAGATGCCAAATTTTACATTTTCCCGATTAGAATTATTAAAAATTAAGCGTGTAATAGACTTTTGAAAAAAAAATTAAGGGTATAATAGATTTTAAAAAAATAAACCCTTCATATTTTTTATATAGTAATAATAATAATAATATAATATATAGATGTGTAATTGGATAAGTATTGATTTCTTCTCTAGAAAAACATTGAGTTGGCGCCGGAACACTGGAACATATCCTCCTTTACTAACAAAGACCATGTGGTGTAACGTATTATTCCAAAATGCCTGCATTAAAAAAAAGACTTACCACATTTGAAATCTTCATACCATTTCATAATCCCAGCTTGAATACTCTTACTTAGTAAACGTCACACAGGCAGCCCATGTGTATATATAAAACTGTATGAATGGTGCAAAAATCCCAAACTCAAAATCCATCATCCATCCCAAACTCAGGAATTAACCTAAAACCAAAATGTCTGCATCTTTCAATCTCCTAATTACCTTCACTACCCTCATCCTCCTCCAAACAGTTGCAGGACTTGTCCCTCTCTTCCATATCTGTTCAGACTCCGGTCAAAACTTTACTGCCAGCTCTATCTATGAAGAAAACCTGGACGCGGTCCTGGGATCCCTCAACGTATCAGTTCCACGCACAGGGTTTGGTCTTGCCTCAAGCGGTCAGAGCCCGAATCAAATCCGTGGATTAGGTCTATGCAGAGGTGACATCTCAACCACACTCTGCCATTCCTGTGTTGTTGAAGCCAGCACTGAGATTCGCAAATCCTGCCCATTCTCCAAAACCGCCATCATTTGGTATGATCACTGCTTTCTAAAGTACACTAATGAACAATTCTTCAGCCGAATCGACAACAAGAACAAGTTCGCTCTGTTGAACACGCAAATCGTGAGTGATCCACCCACATTTAACCAGAAAACAAACATATTGCTCGGCAAGTTAGCTAATGAAACAATTCAGACCAGCGATTATTATGCGGCCGGAGAGATGAAGCTATCAGATGAAGATCAATCCAAGAAACTATATGGCATGGCTCAATGCACTAGGGATCTTCCAAAGAGTAATTGCAAAAAGTGTCTGGATGGCATCATTGGTGAACTTCCAAGCTGCTGTGATGGTAGAGAAGGAGGCAGAGTTGTTACTGGAAGTTGTAGCATAAGATACGAAATTTACCCTTTTCTTAACGCTTAATGTTTGGAATTTGCAAGTGTAGCTAACAGAAATGCTTCACACCATCATAACACCATTGTTTTTAATGATTCTTTTCTTGCTAATAAAAATTATTTATTTGCTTACAAATCATTGTCCTTACTTTGTGCTCTACTTTATCGCCTAAAAGGCCAGCGAATATGGATTCTATGAATCCAACTAGTATAAGGATTCTACAAATCCAACTAGTGTATGGATTTTAATTGAAACAGAAAATTCAGCTCCTGCATAAGAATGTTATGCAGTGCACCACTGTCATGATTCTAAGCATCAAGGCAACTTCTGCAATACGAAACACCAACTAGATGCAACTGATCAACTACTTATGATGGGATACATCACTTTCCAACACCAATTTTCAAGTTCTTCGATAATTTTGACACAGGATAAGACGCAACTGAAGCTCAAAGCAAGCTCCCCTAGCCTGAGGAATAAAAGTTTCACATTTCAAGTATCTGGTAACCTCAGACCACTTCTTTCAACTAATCAACAGCATTGCACATGTTATGAATTCCACAAAACTACAAATATCTATGATGCAATCCATTAAAAAAATATCCAACTTTATTCAGGTCCACTGAGCATAGACCAACATACCATTTTCCTTCCTAATCCTTGTTCACTTCAATTACAGAATATCAAAAGAGACGCTCAAAAAAGTGTTAATATAGCGAAACGACAAAGTTGCCACACGTTTAGGGAGCAAAACGAGCAAAATCTGGAAAACATGGTAACAAGATTACATGCACTTTGGCCTTTGCACAGAAAATAGGGGAACAAACAACCAAAGTAATGAGACATTATTGACGAATGCTCATAAAATATTGTTCTACATTTTACAAAACTCAATGATAATGGTACTTACGCCAAAACAAATAAATAAGATAAGCTTTGCAGATCCTCACAGTAACAAAGACAATGCCTAAAAGTACACATGGATAAAACTCAACGAAAGCAAGAGAAAAGGTTCAAACCTCCATTTATAAGCAACTAGCAGCAGCACTGCAGGTGTTAATACCATCTTTGCAATCATTAGTGAGGTCATTGAAAGTCTCAATCTGCTTTTTCCCTCTCAAGAAGACTTCTGTGTCAACAGACACCCTCATATAACCATCAAATTCAACCGGCACCCCTTTATTGAGTTTTGTAGTCTCCGAGTACCATTCACTGTTCTTGTCCCAAAGATCTTTGTACTCGTCAAGAAAATGCGTGGTATACTTGTCCTTCAAAGGGTCAAAGAAGGAGATGTCAGGCTCATTTGTCGCTATATAAACATTCCTCCCATCTTCAATCTTGTTGGCTAATGTGGTGAGAAGTGTATCAGGTGAGGTGTCTACTGCAAGGTTAGGCCAGAGCTCCTTGTTACTTGCTTTATCCCCTCTCTCTATATGAACTGCATCATAATCCCAATTTAATCTTGAAGTAATAGTTGAAACAACATCCATCAACCTCCGCGATTTCCATATCAGGTGCCATGGCCGCTGAACAACAGATTCCATCTCTCCTTCACACACTCTGTACCAGTAATTATCTGGTTCGACAGATCCAAACTTTCTCATAATCAATGTATCTTTTACCTCTTGCAGCTTCATGGGTGTGACCCTGATATCTTCCACAAGATGCACACTCAACCCATCTTTTTTCTGCCATTTACCCCAATCCTCCCAAAACTGAGCTTGGTCCAACACAGATGCCGCCTCATTCAAATGCTCGAAATCGAAATAAAACCTGAAATCCTTTCCTTCCTCATCTTGATTAATAGAAGTATACATTGAGTTTAAACAGATGGTCATATCCATAACCAAAGTTCGATTCAGATACTGTGCTTCCCCCAGTGCACATAAGAAACTCCACAGGAAATGGTTCATGTTTTTGCATCTATCACCACCACCGTTATAAAGCAAATACTTCCCACGCCTGAACGATTTCTCCGATTCAACGACAGGAAGTGCATCATTCACAGTTTCCCCAACCACAGGCAATAACAACCCTGCCTCACCTGACTTGGCAGGTGTCTTTTCAAATCCAGGTTTCTGATTCTTCTTCCTCTTCCTTGCATTGACACCAGAATGGTAGTCTCCAATCCCCGCAATACTGAGTGTACAATTCTCTGATCTAGCTATCAAAAACCGTCTATAATCCTTATAGAAGGCAGCAGCCTTCCCATCCTTAGGCCTAAACCGCCAAGCAATATCACAAGTACTTTCATTACCCCCAAAAGCTGGTTTCCCAAACCGGTAAAAATGTATATCCTTAAACTGCTCTATTGCCTTCCTCATCATCAAATTAAATAAATCTCGGTCCTTACAATTTATAGGACCCTCGCAATCTTCAGGCCTTGATTCAGCAGCAGTATTTGATGATTCTACATCAGTAGCGTTGATAAAATTGTAAAAGACATTCTGAGTGGAGTTCATGAAATCCTCTCCAGTTTTGACCACAGTGTTATCGGATTTAAAGGTAGCATTAGAGGTTGAGGTAAGGAATTTGGTAATTTTGGTCGATGGGTGGAAAAGAGGGTCTTCAGGCTCATAAGTAACAGCAATTATGGTGAAAATAAGGACTCCTAACACAAACAAGGAGAAGCACAGATTCCCTATCATGGCTAATGCATTCTGCCCTAAATTTCCAGGCCTGAAAGTAAAACCCCCAGTTCGAGAAAACGTTGATCGACCCAACATTTTTTTTAAAACAGCAAGCTCAAAACTTGAAATTAGAGCAATCAAGAACAAGCAACGAAAAAGAGGCAGACGACTGTGAGTGCAAAAACTAGCAGAGAGACACCAGAAAGAAAAGCTTACAATCAATGAATGAACCCATCAATGAAAACGAGAATGGGAAGCAGAGAAAAGATCAACTAACAATGTGGCGTCGTCGGCGCCGGAGAAGGGGTGTTCGACTTCCAGCTGTGTGGTGGATGATGATTATGGCCTTAACTTTTAGAGATGAAGAAGATCGAGTAAAGGGAGGCGAATATTGCGAAGCTTTCAGTGTACTGCTGGTGCGCTAGATAAGCTAAATCAGGAGTTGTGAAGGAGATCAGAGGAGATGAGTTGACTGAAGGACAGCATTGTGGGAATAATATTTGATTTCGGCAATTTTTTTCTTTCTTTTTATTGAAATCTTCATAATTTGAATTTATATTTATATTTATATTTATATTATAGCTTTTTAATATGACGATATACTAAATTGACATGTTTTATTTATATTAGATTTCTTTTTTATTTTCGTAAATGGATGGTAAATCCATTCGTGCCGCGTGTATGGGTGCTGCGGAATCTAAGGATGTCAAACTCGAGTGTCTAACTCGATACAAAAAGGCGAATCGTAAGAGTTTATAAATTATAATATTTTTATTAATTATAGTATTTTTTATCTTCTTACATTTTTTTATTAATTATAAATTTCATAAAAAAATTAATTGTTTTTTAGATAAAATAAAAATTAATGACAACACATATAAATTTTTTTTCTATTGTGAGAAACGAAATCTTTGAATGAACGAAACAAATACGAGTAAAAATTAAGAATGAAATTTACCTAAAATTAAAAGACAAGGAGACAAACTGAGGATTAAGGAAGAAGTGGTGAGGTTGTAGCTGTCTTTGGCATGCATGCGCAACAACAATAAAGACAAAAAAAGATTTGAATCTCACTTTGATGTAAAAATTAAAATCAAAAAAATGTAAAAGTGTAGAATTTTAATATTGGGTAAAATCAGTTAACACGTAAGATTATAAAAGTAATATATGATTATAAACTCGTAAAATTATAAGAGTTGGATTTTGAGTCGGTCTGAGTTTGATAAAAAAAAAAAAAATTTAAATCAAACTAATTTTGGCAAGACATAATCGTAAACTCGTAAAATCATAAAAGTTTGATTGAGAGTTTGACAACCTTAGCTGTATCAATGATAACCACAAATGTTGCAATTTAAAAATAAAAACAATATACCAACAGAGTCGCTTATTGTTTCTTGGCGATAGATATTGTGCAGTACAATTTCGTATCAAACCAATTGTGTTTAATTGAGTTTGTGGTTACTTGTAAGAAATTTACATAACTTTTTATCTCATAAATTACAAGAATTTTTTTTACTGCATTCAAACATGATTATTTTCCCACTACATTCAAACAGGAGAAAATGTTTATCAATCGAACAACCAAACAACAGAAAATTATTCATTTTTTAAGAAACAGATTCCACGAAAAATATTTTTCCCAGACAAGTTATTTCCCAAAACAAACGTAGCATAAATGAATCATTATTTTACAAAATCTTTCATTTTAGTCCCAATAATTTTAAAACTTAAAATATATACTTTATAATTTTCTAAAAGTTACAGAGTTGAAAATTTAAAAAAAAAAATACAATGTAACATGATAGGTGCTATGAAAATGAAAAAGTTCGTTTAATTTTTTTTAATAAACTATTTTTTGTTTCTTCTCAATAATTTTATAAAATTTTCAGTGATTTAAATATCATATTTGTTATATTTTTCCTCCACTTTTTAATTTTTTCTGTACTATTTCTTAAAAATATTTTTACCCAAAGGTGAAAATTATATGTTTTAAAAAAAGTATAACGATTACTCCCTCCGGTTCCAATTAAACGTCGTTTACTATTTGCGCACGCATTTTGAGGAGGCCGGATGACTCACTATTTGACCCCGAAAAAATCCTTACTTTTTTTCGAAAGTATGTTAAGTATGCACGTACGTTCGGAAAAAAGTTCGGAATTTTTTGGGATCAAATAGTGAGTCATCCGACTTCCTCAAAATACGTGCACAAATAGTAAAAGACATTTAATCGGAACCAGAGGGAGTATATTGTAAATATTTTGAAAACTCTTAAGATTTCTTACGTTGCTTTTTCTTTTCCTTTTCTTTCCACCCTCACATTAGGAAAACTGTTTTAAGCTAGAAGAGAAACTAACTATATATTTTTGGGCAAAATAAGTTTTGATACCAACTTTTAGGAGTAAGAAAATTTTGACACCTAACATTAACCTTTCGAAAATTAAAAACCCAATTTTAAGCCGTTAGACACTTTGGCATTCAAATTATTCGGGTCTTTTTATTCTCCTCTTGCAAATCACTTCCTTTGAATTCCCGCTCTCGCTTTACCATCGATCGATCGATCAATCAATCAAATGACGTAGGGTGGGTCGATGGATGCCCACTCGAAAACCTGCTCGTATTGAATAGCGGCCTTCTCCCATGTATAGTCTTTCTCCATACCTCTCTTCATTAACCCTTCCCAAGATGATTTGTGATCTCTGTACGTCTTGATAGCAACTCTTAATGCCTGCCGACAAGATTCATATACCTTAGAACAAGTTGTGCACATTGAAATTGAAATTTGACCTACAAAATCTCAGATTTTAGGAGAATGTATTCCAAATCTTCAGCTATAACCTCAAATTTAATCGGAGACGAGGTTAAGGCGAATAAAAACATGTTTTCATTTAGAAAATCAAAATAATAATCAGACAGTTGAGCACTGCATTGGTTTTTACATGTTTGGCTACAACAGAGGGCTATTATAATCTAGAACTAAAAAAGAACAAAAAGGGGTCAAGCATGGATAACATGAGTAACTTACCGACAACATATTTTCCTTCGCTAGTGGAGAAAAAATCCACCTGCAAGCATTTCACGTGAGGGGAAGATTATCGAGGGAAAACAGGAATTAATGTGAACAAGAAGAGTGAAATCTAACCACGCATAAGTGCATAGGCTGAAAACTACACTAGCTAAGCAAGGATGTAAAGTAGTAGTGGAAAATCAAATCATTGTATGTGCTAATCATGTGCATTATTAATATGTTTTTCGAACGTATATTCATAACAACAAATAACTAGAAATGAGTTTTCAAGGGTGTAAGGGAAACACATACCCTGTGCCTTCACCGGTACCACCATTAGCATACGGATTGAAAGTTTGTACAGTGTCCTGATAAAAAATCAAGAATTGTTTGTTTCATTAGCCACATAAAAAGAAGAAAAACCTTTGTTCTGTTAAAAATATTTACTCACTCTAAGCCCTCCAGTGCCGTGAACTACTGGGACAGTTCCGTATCTCATTGCGTACAACTGATTTAGCCCACAGGGCTCAAATCTTGAGGGCATCAGCAGTATGTCTGCACTGTTTACTCCAGAAGTGTCAGTGTCATTGATATTTCTAGAAATTGAAGTATAGGAATGGAACTTTGTATTACCCTGCAGTTATCCTATGAGAAATTGGAACGTTGAATCCAACCCAACCTCGAAACTTGTCCTTGAAAGTTAACTCGGTTGCTTTCATCCAACTTTCATATAACGGGTCCCCAGACCCAAGCATAACCTGAAAAATGCAGCACTATCTTCAATTTTTTCCCCAAGACCGCATCAAATCTAAGCCTTCAACTAAAAATCACTAGTAAACACTGACAGATCACATACAGTAGATTTTCCGCATTCGAACTTATTCTAATGGAGAGTAAAGATCATTCTAGAGGCATACTCCCTCCGTCCTCAAAATCTTGTCTTTCTCGCATCCCAATATTCAGTAGGGAACGCATATCGAGGAGGCCGGATGAGGCACTATTTGACCCCAAAAAAATCCGAAACTTTTTGTGAACATACGTTAATCCTTAACGTACTTCCCAGAAAAAATTTAGGGCAAAATTGTCTCAAATAATGCGTCTGCCGGCCGTTTTAAGCTACGTGCCGAAACAGTAAAAGCAAAAGCTAAAACGACCTCATTTTGAGGACGGAGGGAGTACATTATATTATCCACTTTGAGGTAAAGCTTCAGCAAGTACATAGTTTCCCCTTTAATAGAGAACAAATAAATGAACTTTTGGAACCTAAAAAGACAGTTCAGCGGCAGCCCGAAATTATCTTAATAACAGTGTCTAGATCCATTTACCTTTGAAATTCATGTAAGTGAGGAATGAGAGCTACCAGACTAATGACTAATGAAGCACTATTTGAAATGCAGAATACAGGGATGTAAGTTGTTATATATGTAGGATAAACCAAATAAGAAAAATAACTTACAAATTGGACATCATCTTCCAAAAGTTCTGGAATTGCCCAACGAATCAGATCGATGCCTTTTTGGTAATCCAATCTCCCAATGAATCCAACCTACAAAATTAAACTGAAGTCAATAACACAAAAGAAGCTTCAATGTCTTATACAAGATGCTAATGTATATATCATACCAGTGGACAGTCGGGCTTAATTGGGAGACCTAACTCTTTCTGCAGAGCAATCTTACATTCAGCCTGCAATTTTGAAATGAGACGGGGTAAGGGAACATTCTTAGCAGCATCCGGTAGTAAAGGAGCCAGAATAAACTACCTTTCCAGAGAGATCATCAGCAGAGTAATGGGAAGGAATGTGCTTATCTGATGATGGGTCCCATTCAGAAACATCAATGCCGTTTGTAATCCCTAATTAAACAAATATCTGCTATTAAACTCAAACCAACAAGATGCATGATATCAAGTACAACACTAATTATGACTCAGTTCAGCACTTATGCAAAGTTTACTTCTAGAGCCAATATTCAAATACCATTCAAAACACTTCTTCGGCTGCTTAACAGCTCATTCAGGCCATATCCACCTTCAACAGTGGTTATTTCCCACGAATAGCCCTGCACTTAAAGAAAATACCATCTTAATCAAGACATCATGATAAAATATAGAAAACCTTTCTAAAGAAAACAATAACAAATGAAGGTACCATACTATTCTCTTATTTCTTTAACAAATAGAAAACTTGAAAGATTAAAAAACTATCAAAAAGAGGACTCTAAAACAAGAACGATTTCAAGTCTAGAGGATCCAATACTCTTCATAGCGAAACACAAAATGCCACACTTCATCAAAATAAACGCCTGAATGCAAACACATGTTATATAATGTAAGTGACCTGGCTAACTGTGAGTATCCGGTCAGCTGTCACAATTGCACCCTTTAGCACATTCACAGCTTCCCCTGTGTCTAGGGCGTGAGTCCTTGCCCATGTGGGGAATACCCATTCTAGAGCACCATACCATTCTGTTGGCAATCCGAAATTTTTATATGTCGCTGCAGGTTCCACTCCCTAACATATGCAGGAGAACGGTGGTATCAGTATAGAAAATTCATTTACAATTCGCTTTGCAGATTTTCTGATTTCTAAGAGCCTCCTAGGCAGAATCACGGAGTCTCTGATGTAAAAGTTCTAAACATTTAAGAATATACCTGATGTGCAAGGTTATGTATGACAAGAATACTTCTTGCATCTTTATAAACTCCATATGGACGATATTTTGCTGCCAAGAGACTGAAGGCAAGGCGTACGAAGATCAAAATTAAACAAGATTTTTTTTACTTTACCAAAAGAGTACTTAAAAAATGTATGCGAAACAAAAATCCGACAGTAAAAGGAAACAGCATAACACGATCAAAAACAATACAAGGAACATATGAGAATTTTTTGAAAACGCCCACATGCGATGAAGGGAAAAAACCACAATAGAACATATTTTGCAATAAAAGGAGGGGAATAGGATAGCACTGGGCTCAAACACAGTGATTAATGGCAGACCACTTACACTGGCACCAAGCTAGCATGCCAGTCATTAGCAAGAAAAAGGCATTTCTCCCCATAGGTATACCCTCCAAGTGGAAGCACCAATGGAGCTTCACATGCTGCATAGCAAAGTAAAGTGAAGCGAAACTGTAAAACCAAATGAGAGAAAATCTTGTCATTGCATGTCAATCCAAGCCTACTACATAAATATGCATCAGTCTTTTAACTAACACCATCAAGCTACCTGATTATCTCCAAAAGCACCATGGATATCACCATATGGGTTTCCAGGTCTATGATATGAGGGGTGATCCACAAACACCTAAAATCAAGACATGCACAGCTCACCATTATTACAAAGATTCATCTGTTAAGACAATGTTACAACAAAATGCAAAGAAGTTGAACAAGCTTTCACCACTGGTTTTACAATTCCCAGAGAAAGCTTCTTCCACAAGTTTATTAAAGAGAAGGCAAGAAATTCTCACCCAATCAACACCTTCCCTATACTCATGGTAGAAAGCAACTTCCTGTTCCCCTTCAAAGCAATATACCTTGATTCGAGTATCCAAGTCTAAAGCAGCAGAAAATTTCTCATCCTTACTACTACCATGCAGATATCTTGGAGTGACAACCATAACACGATGCCCGCGGGCAGCAAGTGCGACTGGCAAAGAACCACAGACATCTCCTAATCCACCAGTCTTTGAATATGGTTCTGCTTCAGCAGTAACAAAAACAATGTTGTGTGCTACTTTGATGTGGGATTCCTCTGTTCCTTCAGTGTCCCCAACTACTTCCCCTCCATCAGGACCAACATCTTCATGAGACTCAACAGCACTGCTGTCACCTACGTGTCAAGTTTACAGTTTGGCAATTAGCTCTCGAGCCGATACCCAATATCAATATAGTCCAAAGCACAAGGATAAAATGTTGAAACAATATGAAGAATGATTTTGAAATAGAACATGCAGCTCACTGTAAAAAACAAATGAATTAAAATAATAGAAACAAAAGAGCTATATTCTTAGTTTTTTCCCCCTCTTCGGAGAGCCAGAGAACCTGCATTGTTGGGGAAAAGTAAGGAAAGCTATTACAACAAAATTTGGAAAAAGGAACAATCCCTATCAAAAGGGCAACAAAGTTTATTTCTCGGAATTTCCAATAACTGGTTGTCTTCGCATCAGTATCCAATTTTCTTAAATGTATTACCAGGCCAAGGAATTGACAGGAAGAATGTATTACCAATTCTAATCCATCACTTCCCAGTTAAATCTCTACATTGTAGCCATTTATATTTGACAAAAAAAAGTACAGAGTGAACAGAGAAGAGCAGTGATCACAGTACAAGCCAGCCATTAATGGAAAGAAAAGAACGGAAGAATGGAAACATACCAGTGAGGTTGAACCCAATAACAGAACCAGAAGCATCCTTCTCTGCGCCCAAGAAGAGCGGTTTCTCTTGATCAGCGTCTGAAACAGCGGAGGAGGAGGAGGAGCCATCTTTAGTAGACCTGACAAAAAGGAAACCTCGACTTCGAGAGCTCCATTTGGAGGAAAGAGGGAAACCCAGTTGGGAAATGGGATGGGTAATACTATTATTATTGTCTAGTCTCAGGATTGAAGGAGGAGAGAACAGAGCATTTCCATGGGCGAGGCAAGCAGAAGCCATGACCATGAGAGAAAAAAGAGAGAACAGGAAATCAAAGAAGAGGAAGAGAGCTGTTAATGGTGTTGTGATTATATTATTATTAGTAGTAGATATGGTGAGATTCAGAACCAGAGGTGGTTGAAGCAGCAAGCAAAGGAAGGTCTGATAAAGTGTGGAGCTCGTAAAAGCAAACTCACTCCTCTGTCCTCTCTTCCTCTTCAAAAAAAGATGGAAAGGAAAGAGACTAGAGAGGACCAAAATGATACTTGCGCTACAGTTTTGTTCCTATGCCAAGTGAGGAAAGAGAGACTTTGCTCTTGCTACGGAAACATATGTGAGAGATATCATTAGTGTATTATTGTGCCGACGTGGTGTAGTTAAACTAATTGTACTTTTTTATAATATATATGATTAGTAAAAATATAATAAGAACCTTGCGCTTGTAACTTTGTACCCAATGTTCAAATCATACCAGTATGTTTACCAATTTTCACATATGCCCATAATTTTATTCATGTTATTTTCGGCTGGGTATAATTTTATTCGCGCACTGTTAGGTTTCTAAAGAAGAACGACTCTTTCGATATAATTTTTTGACTTTTTTCTATTCTCAATACTCGAATTTAAAACTTTGATTAAGTTCTTCATATTTTTGGTTCGGTTTACTGTTTATTAAAAACTGAATTAATATTTTTGGTTCGGTTTTTATCCAACGACAAACCTACTAATTAGAAAGAAAGAAAAATGAAGATTTTATTTCATTCATTTATTAAACATCTTAATTATTTTTCATCGTTTTGCCTTTGCGTACTAGTTTCCTTTTAAGAAATGTGTTTCATTTTAAGGAATTAATTTATCAATTCTTTTGTTTGAATTTAATGGATAAGAAAGAACATACTAGTAATCCATTTTTTTTAGGTACGTGATAATATTTGAATGAAAATAATCTTTTGTTTATAAAATTAAAGAGAATAATCGTAGATATCGGGAAAAAAAAATTTGTATTCATTGAAATATATTTATCTTGTACATATTTATTTACATTTTCCGATTAGAAAAGCACCAATGTTTAAAAAATCACTTTACTACAATGAAATTACACCGATCACTTTTTCAGATTGTTACTATTTTTTTCATTAAGCTAAAAGTCAATCTCAATCTCAGAAACACCTATACAACGTTCAAATTACACCAATCAAGTTTATAAAATCAAATGGGCCGAAGCCTAACCCAGGAAATAAATTTACATGAGTAAAGCCCATGGACTAGAACAAACCCAAAGAAGTCCGTCCCAATAAAAGCCCAAATTCAACAATAGAAGAAAGGGAAAAAACAGATTTTTTTTTTTAAATAGACGGAAGATATATTAATATTAATATACTGTCATGAAGCTCATGACAGCAAAGAAGGGCAGCTAAAAACTGCCTAAGAAGAAAGAATACAGAGGAAAAATGAACACCAACCTATAAACAGAAACAACTCACACCCCAGGTAAAGCACGGAGAGTAAAACATCCTGAAAAACATCATGAATTAATCTAACAATGATCTGTTCCACGGAGAACAACCCCAAACTTGCAGCCAAGTGGAGGAAAGGATCATCTGGGAGGTAGAGTATGGGAAACTCCGATCTCTATTACGAATCCAGTAATACCAAGTGATAAAAATGTCTCGAAATAAAAGGTGTGGTTTGATCAACGTCTGACGAAACACTGTGGAGTTTCGGTTTTTCCAAACTGTCCAAACTATAGCGCTTAAAAGCATCATCCACAAGTCTTTCGTGTCTTGGTGAGAGGTTGGAAAAATGGCAGTCCAGCTGCGCCATAACTCGTCAACACGTTGAGGTCTGGTCCACAATATTCCTGCCCATTTAAAAATAACTCCCCACATCTCGTCTAGCCGATTACAGTGTAGAAAAAGATGATGAACAGTCTCAACCTGGTTAGCACATAAGGGGCATATGTTGTTGTTTGAGGTCATTATATGGCGTTGATGTAAGAATGCCCGAGTAGCTATCCGATCCTGCAAACCAACAAAGTAAAAAGGATTTTATGGCACCCAAGTGACCTCGCCAACAACTTTTTTATATTTTTTCCAGATTGACACCCAGGTTTTACTAGAAAAGACAGATTGGTACCAAACTTTTCTAATTGACCAATTTGGCACCCAAGCTTTCTCCGTTAGACAATTTCGCACCCAACGTTTCCTCCGTTAAACAATTAAGCCACCGTGCAACTCAATTTTGACTAACGGTGTTAAATAAATGACACGTGACCGTTATTTGCTGATGTGACATGCCAAATCAGCATTTAAAAAAATATAAAATTGTAAAAATAGGGAGAAAATCTTAAAAATTAAAAAACATTCCATAAAATATAAAAAAGTTCAGAAAAATATAAAAAATACAGAAAATATGGAAAAAATATATGTTTTTTAAAAATTATAAATAAAAAATAGGAAATACAAACCAATAGATTTTAAAAAAAAAAATTAGACACTCCGTAGAGTGTAAAAATAAATTATTTTCAAATATTTTATTATAATTTCAAATTGTCTAATGATGTGACATGCCACGTCAGCATTTTAAAAAATATAAAAATTGTAAAAATGGGGAGAAAATCTTAAAAACTTTTAAAATAATCCAGAAAAATATAAAAAAAATTCACAAAAAATATAAAAAATCCAGAAAATATAAAAAAGTTCAAAAAATATATAAAAGTTCAAAAAATATAAAAAAATCCAGAAAAAAATATAATGTAAACAAATATATCTTTTTTTAAAATTATAAATAAAAAATAGGAAATACAAACCAATAGATTTTTAAAAAAAAAATTAGACACTCCGTAGTGTAAAAATAAATTATTTTCAAATATTTTATTATAATTTTAAATTGTCTAATTAGACACTCCGTTTTTTTCTTTTTTCTTTCTTTTTTCTTATATTTTTCTATTTTTAAAGTATTTTATTTTAAAATAAAAATTATAATAAAATATTTGAAAATAATTTATTTTTACACTCTACGGAGTGTCCAATTTCTTTTAAAAAAAATTCTATTGGTTTGTATTTCCTATTTTTTATTTATAATTTAAAAAAAACATATTTTTTTACATTATAATTTTTCCTCTTTTTATTTTTTCCATATTTTTCTGGATTTTTTATATTTTCTGAATGTTTTTTATATTTTCTGATTTTTGTTTTATTTTCTGGATTTTTTTATATTCTCTGAATTTTTTTAAAATTTTATATTTTTTCTGATTTTTTTTATATTTTTCTTGATTTTTTATAATTTTTTTAAAATTTTCTCCCTATTTTTACAATTTTATATTTTTTAAAATGGTCACGTGTCATTTATTTAACACCGTTTTTCAAAATTGAGTTGTACGGTGGCTTAATTGTCTATCGGAGGAAACGTTGGGTGCTAAATTGTCTAACGGAGAAAGCTTGAGTGCCAAATTGGTCAATTGCAAAAGTTAGGTGTCAATCTATCTTTTCTAGTAAAACCTAAGTGTCAATCTGTCTTTTTCCCTAAAAGAAAATTAACATTGATCCTAAAGTCTCCAACATTAAGAAAACGGTCCGTTCAAAAAAAAACTAATGAATATATCTACCAATGATTGTATAAAAAATCAAAAGTAGTGTATAATTTTTTGCCAAATAAAATCTCCAATATTAAAAAAAAATATTATTTCATATAACAACCCACTCAATTTGTATTACTTAATTTATATGGTTTAACCCAAAAAAAAAAAAAAAGAATTGTGCAAAACAAATAGTATATATATTTATTACACAAATTAACAACCATGATGGAGGCTTATATACACTGCAAACACCACACATGAATACGTGAAAACAAACAAATTAAGCATTGATACAAAAAAAAAACACACAAACTAACAAATCTTACAAATTTTTCATACTAATTGATGCGTCAAAATCTGAATTGTATACTTTAAATGATAGGACCCCTCAAATGAAATAATGTATATCACTCATATTTGACCGCATCAGTTAGTATAATTTTTTTTATAAAATTTGTTAGTATGGATACCACTATTCGACTAGACTATATATAATGAAATTGAAATCCATGATATCATTACTTATATTCTCCCAACCAATATGCATGAGCATCATCATCAAGACAAGGTGGGTACCTCCTATCATGGCGAGATTTGGAATCCGGTGGCGGAGAAGGGGAAGCAATTAGACGTCTAGAATGCAGACGCATATTATTTCCGATCAAGTTGTTGTTATTGTTGGGACTTGGGCTCCTTGGTGGTGGTGGTTGCTGCAAGTAACTTGTCGTCCCTCCGCCCGAGCTGGAGGAATCGTAACATCCTGACCCTGACCCGGCTGATCCAGACCTGCCTATAACATTACTTGACCCTTTTCTAGTGGACGGGTTCCATTGAGGGGTGGATGGGCTGCGCTGTTTAACCGAGCCGGTCGGACCAGTATTACGCACCTTAGCCTTGGCGGACTTGGTAGGGGCCATGTAGCTAGGGAGTGGGGTCGTGGTGGTGGTCTGAGCTGTGGTGTTGATAATGTCCATCTCCACCGTCTTCTCCGACATGTCATCGTGATCGTCAGCTGGAGGAGTACTAGCGGCGAAATTAGCATAGGGTTGCGATGAGTGGGGTGACATCCATCTCTCTAGCCAATTCCAACCCCATTCATCAATTATTTCTTTATTATTATTATTTGGGCTACTGCCAATTTGTCGCCCTTTCCCTTGCCCTAGCATTATTTCCTGCTGCAATTTCAAATTAAACTCTGCGATGAGGAGCATATTCTTCTAGCTAGTAAAATAATTATCATAAGAAAATGTGTTTCTAGCATGACGTAACAACTTTAAGTCAAATGTAGATCATTAATTAGCTACTAAATGTTTTTTTTTAATAGGCAGAAAATTTTATTAAAGAAAAAGCCACGAAGAACATGACCCAGACCTTACAAACGCTGCTGCAGAACAGCAACACAAACACACGAACAACCAGCCAACGTTAAAACAAAAGAAAACTAGAAAACAACGTCATTTTCAAGATTCACTCATGTATATATAAAATAGTGAGTGACTATAAAATAAATAAATAAATGAATGTAACTAGTGAGTGGCAAACCTGGTTTTGGTGCTGGTAGGCATAAGCATAGGCCAAGGCCCTCTCCCTCTTGGTAACGGCACTACTCTCATGGATATTATTGATATTCTTTTTTTCCTTCTCCTTAATTTCTTGATCCTTTGGAGTAATAATTTGATGGTAATTTGCATAATTATAATAATAGTTATTAATATTATTATTATTAACTTGTAGTAATTGCTCCTCCTCTTCTTGAAGCAAGTGCAACTTATTGTGAATCTTTTCTCGGGCCAATTGGAGCCGACGGGCTCTAACTCTGGCCTGCACTCGCACCAGCGCTTGCATGCACCGCATAGTCATCTGTGCTTGCTTCCTCACATTATGCCCTCTCACTAGTGCTTGAAGCCTTACTAGCCCTTTAAGTGCCTTCAACGCACGCCGAGCCTGCAATCAACACTTAGGTTAGGATCGTTCGTTTTATATAATATAACATATTTCGAACTTACCGTCACCAATAAAAATTATTTTAATTAGATTCTGGAAAAAGAAAAAAGAAGACAAGTTGTTGCATGTAAATACGGCACGGCAAATCCGCATTAAAGGAACGCAGCGACAAGAAAAAGAAGAGTTCAAGACGAGATAGATCTAGAAAGTGGACGACGACCAAAGTTAATGTGCACACATGACAAGTAACATACACACCAACTTGCATATACTACAACACCAATATATTAATTCATTGTTATCCAGGGGCGGATCCAGCCCAGGGCCAGGGTAGGCTGGCGCCTACCCTGGCCCAATCCAAAAAAAAAATTTACCTTTAATTTAAGGTTTAATTACAACTTCATCTATTTATCATCAAATATCATCCTTGGCACAATGGTAGGAAGTTTGACTTAAGATCAAGAGGTTCCGTGTTCGATTCACGGAACTCCCCTCTTTTTAGCAAATTTTTTGAGCCCAAATCCGTTCAGCCCAGCTCTCCAAAACCTGATGTAAAGGAATGCGTGGAGGGGGATTCGAACCCCCTCCCTTTAGCTTAGAAACAAAGTTTTATACCACTGAAGCAAAGGAAACTTTTGATAAGTATTGTATATATATGTATATACATATATATTTCGAATATGAGTCATGAATTTATAAATAAAACTCTTATAATATATTTTTTTCTATCGACAAGGTTTGAATTTGAACCATATTTAATTTATTAAAAAATATAATAAATTAATATTTTAAAAAATCACGCTACATATCATTAATTGTCATTAAATATTATAAGAATATAAGTTACATTTCTCGATTTATTCATAACGTTATTTATCAAGAATAAATAACTTGTGCAAGCTAAAGTTAGTTTTTAATTTTTTGTACGATGTGTCAAAATTAATATCATCTTTCAATTAACTATTTTTAGTCTAATATATAAAACGACGACTCCTTGAGAGTTTTTTATTTATCTTCTTGTTAAGTTTATTTGAATATTTGTTATTTAGTGACGGATACAAATATTTGTTATTTCGTTCAGCTCGTTTACTTTCCTTTTAAAATACTCAAAAAAAAAAAAATCGGGGGCGCTGCCCCCGAACCCCCGAACCTCAGCCCACCCTGACAAATATTTCTGGATCCGCCACTGTTGTTATCTCCGTTCTTATTTACTTTTTTAGATTCTATTTTATAAACGATTATTTTTTTTAAAAAAATAGCAAACTCATTTTTTCAATATTAGTTATAAAAATAATATTAAAGGATAAATTAGTAAAATTATACCCGAATTTATCTAGCAAATATAAAAATGAACAGTAATTTAATTTAATTTTTTTCTAATTAAACAAACACTAAATGGGAACGGAGAGAATGTATTAATCAATCAATTAATTAATTACTAGTGATTGGATGAAAATTGGACAAAACTAAATTAGAGGAATTGATTAATTTAAAATTGATCTTACAAGGTAGCCTCTGTAGTATGATTGTATAAGTGTAGCGGCTGTTTCCGCCTCAGAATAGTGGCGCCGCCGGTACCCAGCCAACCGAACAACTTTAGCCGCCGCCACGGCGGCTTCCGCTGCCGCAGCGGTTGCCACCGCCACGGCGATGGCATGATCGTGGTTCCTGTGATCATCATGATCAGCTGCTGGAGAAGAGGTGACATCTGGATCAGAGCTAATACTGTTCTCTGCCGGGAAATGTTCAAACGACACAACCTCAGGCGCCTCGTGCTCTCGCTCCCATCTTAGCTTCTCTCCAATACTAACTTTTTCTTTCTGAAAAAATATTAATTAATTAATTTCATTAATCACCACCACATCTTGAAAATAAAAGTTAAGACAAAAAATACAAAAATGTAATTGGATTGCTGTCCGTTCTTACATCTCAATCGATTGGGATGTAAGAACGCAGTGAACATGCTGATAATAATATGTCAAGAGGGGAGCTGAGAATGACACGGGACCATATACATGTGTATACCATATAATATAATATTATTTTATGAAATAATATAAATATAATAATACATATAGTGATCATTGTTTTTCTTACAAGTTTTTTTTTGTGTGTGGTCCAAATTAAATAAATAGAAAAAAAAGGAGGGTATGTTGTCACTTTTAATGTTGCGCAGAACACATGATCACTTCTATAGTCCCCGGGCCAGCTTTCATTTTCACTTCAACCAAACCAAACTAATTACTTTAACATTTCCTAACTTATAATTAGAACCAACGTGTTTAGTTTATTTTGTATTTTACTTAATAAGGGGGTTTGTTTCGAGTCGGGTGCAAAATCGCATCCAACCCACTACAAATATGTTAGTTGTAACGGTTAATTTTTCTAATGAAAACAGTACGGATTGAATCAAGTGTAGCTAGAATCAGATGAATTTGGGTGAGTTAGCATAAAAGTTTTGAGGAAATGAGTGTTGAAAAAAAAGTTGGATAATACAGGTAAAGATTAAGATAGAGTATTAAGTTTTATAGGTTGGAGGGGCGGGTAAAGTTACTCGATTTTAAAAAGTTATAACAATAATCGACTCAGACCCACTTACATTGATCAAACGGATTGAATGTTTGACGGGTTCAACAGGTCGAGTAGGCGGGTTAATTAATTGCAATAAGTTAGTTTGGCGAGTTCAATGTAACTATATTAATGTTTAAAAATATCAAAATTAATAAAGAGTGTATAATTTGTAGACGCACAAACATTACTCCATATGAGTGTTATGCAAGACTATATGGTAATGTACAAATTAAGTTATACAATAAAATTATTACATTATTTAGCAAATCCCACCAGCAGCTTGGTACCTTACAAGCGTTAATGTTATTAATACATATTGATAAGGTTTAGATTTATAAGAAAAAATACTATATGATATAAAAAAGATTAGAAGTCACATCAACTAACTAAATACTAATTTCCAATAAGTACATAGTAAATGTCGACCTCTAATGCTTATGACTGAAGCAATACTCAAATATCACAATTTGTTAAGGAATTACAAGAACATAAAAATAAACTTTTTTATTTATTTTTTTGAAAAAAACACAAAAATGAAATGAAAGAAAGTAGTAGCTAGCTATACCTTTTTGTAGGGTAATTCCTTGGGTGAATTAACCTTGAACACTTTCTTCACCGAGGTGAGCCAACCGGTCCCTTTCTTCCCCATCTCCGGCGATCGGAGCTAAGACGATATATAGTCGAGAATGGTTACTTATGGTCGGGTTTGGTTTGGAATTTGGATGGTGAAGGTGAAGCAGGAGCTCTGCTTAGTGGGGTTGAAAGGAGAGAGTTGAAGAGAGTGAAAGAAAGTAGAAGAAGATGAGAAATAACATGGTTTTATGGTTTGGTTGAATAGTATTAATATCTCTCCTCACTCATTGCCCACTATTCCACTTCCTCACCGTTTCCATTTAATTTACTCAAATATCAGTATTCACGGGTACTTCCCTTTTGTCACGGACCAGGAGTTAATTTAATCATTTATACATTTTATTTTTGTTGGAGAATCATTTCAATTGAGACTAATTTTTTCCGAATATTATTGGGTCTATAAAAGGGCATGATTCTCGTAGTATAATTTTGCTTTATTCTTAAGAGTCGAGATCTTAATTTAGGGTAGAAAAGTTCTTTACTTTGGTAATTATTATTATGGGCGGTCATATTTTCATATCCTAAATTAGGAAATTACTACATTTTTTTTTGTTATATTATTAATTATTATTATATTATTATGGATCGAACTCATGACTTACGTGTTGAAAATTAGTACATTAATCATTCTTATATTCTTTTACCGCGTTACGGGTTTGAGTTTTATTGAATTTTTTTACAGATTAAATGAATTATTAAATTCATTGTAAAGATGGGGAGTAAATTAATTATTTATAGATTCAATTGAAAATTTGATCATAAAGATTAAATTAATCATTAAGGACCTTAATTGTAATTTTTTAAAATAATACAGAGATTAAATTAACAATTATAATTTTTTTAGGACTAAATTAATAAAAAAAAATAAGAATGTTGTCTTTTACCCAAAAGGCACTGTTTCTCCGAGGCTTTTGCTTTATATATACTTTATAAGAAAAAATTTAACAATCAAGTAGAGCTAACGTGGTAATTCATACGTGTACTGTTAAGGGTATAAAAATAACAATTTGGACAGTTTTTTAATAGTTATTTATAGAATTTTGGGCTGGATTCAAACTTTTTTATTTTGCAGAGAAAAAAAAAGAACTCGATTACAATTAGACCACATCATGGGCCGGGCTCGGGCTTTTACTTCAGGCTTGGGCCCTAGGCCCGCGGGCTGGCTATTGAATACTCTAAGACGATGGTTCAACTCTTCATGTTTCGAAGTGGGACCCATCAAAAGCCATTTTTTACTATTTCATGTGAATTAAAAATTTGTGAGGGCAAACATGAAGAGTTAATGGAAAAATAATAGAACTTTAATGACCTTTAGGGGAGAATGAAAAATTTAAATGTGAAAATATAAAGGATTAATACTTTTAAAAACTATTACAAGAGAAACAAAAGTTTTGAGAGAGATTTATAAAGGATTAATAGTTTTTTAAATATAATTTATATTTTTTATATATATTATTGTCCTGAAGTGTCGTGGAAATATTCACTTATATTTATAAAGTGTTCCCAAGTATTTAAAAAAAGTTTTTGAAAAATCACTTTATTTATTTATTTATATATGAGTTGATTGCCCGTGTGAACATGATTTATTATTGCCAATGTGTTTAGGAATTTGTGTGATTCAAACTTGTTAAAAAAAAATTTATCTATATATATAATCCAAAATTCCTAAATTTAGGATGAAAATCACTATTGGCTTGTTTTTCTTCATTCTCCTTTTTTGAATTTTATTTATTTATTTAGTTCTCGTATTCATAAAAAAAATCAAGCCCCTAAATAATTAATTTAGTTCTCGTATTTGTAAAATATTTTTAATCAAATCTCTGAATTTATGGAATCTCATTTTTTCATGTGTTTGTAAATTTGATCTAATTAAATTGTTTATAGTTCGAATCTCACCTCTGTCCATAAAAAAACATAAAACTTATATAATTACACGTTCTAATGGTTTTTATATAATTGACTATTAATGATTAATCAAAAATTTGCCTAATTGATCTTGCCTCTATTATGTAATGATTAATTTAATCTCTATATTTGAAAAAAATAATTTATTTTTAGAGAAAATATCAGAAATCTTCACTTTTACATTTATAATATTTGTTCATAAAATTGGTTCAACTAAAACCTCCCTAGTAAATTTTTCTAATATTTTTTGTACAATCGATTGTGAATGATTAATCAAATTCTGTGTTTAAAATTACCTAATTGAACTTACCTATATTTTTTTTAGATTAACTTTCTTTTGATCTTTAAGATAATTATTTAATGATTAATTTCAATTATCAACTCAGATCTGAAACACGAGATCCAATTCTCTAGTATATAGTATAAGTTGTATTACTATTTTTCCAATTATTTATTAGTGTTATCTTAAAAAAGAGGTAAATGTTGAAATTTTACCTTACACTTGATTTATTTTTTAATTTATCACCATAAATTTATTGTATGTTTAATCACCTTTTATATTTATTTTTATTTTTTTGTTTAATAAGTATGATATCACTCAATTTTACATAAAAAAAATTGCATAAACATTAAATATCGCTTAGTCAACTTTTCATCAAAAAAAATCATATAAGCATTAGATGTCATTTAATAACTATCACATCGCCACATACATAAGACGCGTGTGGTGCAATAACACAATATGTCCACATCATCTTTTGAAGTTTACATAATGATACGACGTAGGGTAATTAAACAAAATAGTATAAATACAGGGTGACTAGTTATATAGTTGCAACATGTGATGGTATTGTTTTGTAAAAAATAATTTTTTTTATAAAAAAAAGAGAAAACTTGGAGGGGTTATTTTTTTTTTTTTTTGTCAGTGACCTTGCCCTCCCTATATGATAAAAAGTGTCACTAAATTACAAGCTCATCGATAAACTTGGAGGAGTTAAGTAGAGCATTACTTGCATTAAAAGGAGAGGAGTCTCGGTTATTAGTCAAATTGATTTTACTACACTCGCTAAGTTGTTGAGTTAATTAAAAATTATTATGTTGGTATGTGTTTTGCATTGTTTAAAATAATAAATTTGTTAGAATTTTTTGTTAATCCAACGTATGTATATAAATTACTATTTATTTATAATAGAATAAATCATAAATAAATATAATTTTTTTTTAAAAAAAGAGAGGTTATTACAAAATAAATTCTAACATTATTCAAGAAGCATGAATAATAAAATCTATTTAAAACTAAATTGTGTTATTATTTAAAAAATAATTTATAAATAAAGATTTATCTATTTATATACTTATTATAATAAATTTTGGAGAAAGTGTGAAAATAATAATTTAGGGTGTGATTATTTATAACATTTACACCGTAGAATTAGGTTTGGGATAGTTTTCTGTTGCTGGGCTTATCATTTTGTACCACAACTTGGGCCCGGTTTATTTCATGCGATGAACGGATTGTTATTGGCTTGTACTTGGCCTAATTTATCATTGAGTCTGTACTATCTTATGATCCCTAATGATTGACCTTTCCTCTCTCTCTTTTTTTCATCTATTATGAAATTTAGCACTTATGAATTATGATTGAGTTTGTACTAGTTTATGATTGATCATGTAGCTCAATGGTCTTTATTTAAAACTATGCACCAAACTACTGTACTATAATTATCGAAATATCGAACCGAGTTTTTCTCAATTTAGTTGGTGATTTTTTTCAATTGTTTTTAGTATGATATTTCTGAACACTTGATACGATAAATGATTTTTGTTGTCCAGTATTAACGTAATGTTGTTTTATCTTTCATATATTTATACTTTTAATATATTTATTATGTAAATTAAAAAATAAAGACAGACGTCCACACATACATATCACACCACAACCTCATTTCCTTACCCAATATAATTATCTAATTCTAACACTTTCTATTTTTTCTCCTTCTCACCTCAAAACCCTTTTTCTTTTTCCACAAAATCACTTATAGTTTGATTCGGTATTACTAAATATCATACCAAAATTATTTCGGAGGTTTGACAAAGATACCAAACAATACATAATATAATATGCTATCTATTATTTCTAATAGGATATACCGAATACTGAATTTTGAATTTTTATTACCAAAATATTTTGATATCGAACGATAAAATACCTCTAATTTTATTATAGATAAAGATACTAATAGGATTTCGGTTTGAAATCTCACGTATGTTTACAAATAAAAATAAAATTTAGACAGATCCGATTAGTGAAATGAATTAATTAATGATGATATGGATCCCAAGTGGACCGCAAGGGGGAAAACTTGGGTATATATATGTTGTACCTAAGACTCAGTACCGCTTTCATTTAAAATATGACACCTACCCTAAATAGTGCTAGAATACCATTACTCTTGACACTTTTGAGGTATGACATGTATCACTTATACATATGTCATATTTTAAATGGAAGTGATACTGAATCTTGGGTACAACATATGTACTCAAGTTTTACTCGACCGCAAGTGACTCGGAAACAAACCGGCGGAACTGAACATAGGACAGGAAATCAGAAGTCTCTTGGGATCATTTAATAATGGAAAATGCTAATAAGGTTGAAATGTATGCCTGAACTCTATGCCTGAATGACGTGGCAAGTCATTTTCTTTAAAATTACAAAATTGCCATTGTTTTGAAATTTAGGGTTGAAACCTTGTCTTCAGCCCTCGTCCTCCTCCATCCTTGCCTCCGCCTCCAAACTCTCCCTCCTTCACACTGCCCTAGCCAGATCCACCGATCCACCGCCCGCGACACCGCAAACACTAGCCACCGCAAGCCCTAGCCACCGCTCGGCACCTCCTTGACTGCAAACAGCTTCTTCTCCTCCTCCCTCCTCGGCACCTCCGTCTCAGGTTTCTCCTCCTCCCTCCTCGGCAGCCATCGCAAACGATCCCTCCGCCAGATCCACCGCCACCGCTAGATCCACCGCAAGCCCTACCCACCGCCACCGCTAGATCCACCGCAAGCCCTAGCCACCGCGTCTCAGGTTTCTCCTCCTCCCTCGTTGTGTTTTCGAATTTATGATGTTGGTTTTTATCTCTTTGATAGTTAACGGAAATATATCGTGACTGTTCCATTGTTACCTGGCTTTATCTTGCGTTTAGATGAAATTGGATAAACTCTTTTAGCATGTGATGTATTTCCTGTTAGTTTATCCCATTCATCTTTGCTCATTTTGTTATTAGGCTTTTGTATATTGGATTCAGCTTGTATATTTCATGAGTAGCCGTTTGGAACTTGGAAAAAAAGAAGGGTGATGAAACTGATTTAGTGTAAAACAGTGTATTATGTCTAGGGCTGTAGATTAAGGCATTATGGACTCGTATTAGTTTCTTCTCAGAACTCTGCATGTAATAATTATATAATTTTTCTTTCATTTATTGCATGAAATTAGGAAAAAATCCTAGGCTCTCCTGTCAAGTATAGGCTCACCCGCAGGCTCCATTGACAGAGGAATTGGTTTTTAGAGCATGCATGATACCTATGCTTCTATGTGGAGGATTCAAGATCTACACTGTCACTAAATGGATTTATGTGTTTGTTAGGTCTCCAGCTCGGCTACACAGTAATCTTTGGCTCGTACGCATCTTTTCTCTTCATTCGAACAGGTAAGCGATCTTTGCTAGTACTTATTAGATTGATCCATTTCACTCTCTGTGTTTACTATTGGCTTGTCAGTGCCTTCTAAAGGAAGGCATAGTAATTCTATATTTAGATATGGAATGCCCACAATTCTGATCACTGGAATGATATACACTATACTTGTACGAGTCAACTTGTATTTATTAAAGTAAGTAGAAATGGTAGCCAGCAAGAGGTTCTATGATGTCGCTTCCTACTGACCCCTAGTTGTTGGACTTGCCTGATTTTTATCCCATTCATCTTTGCTCATTTTGTTATTAGGCTTTTGTAGATTGTAAATTGTTTATGTTGAGAATTATTGTCTTCCTAAAGAGATGTGAATGATAGACGTAGATTGTAAATTGTTTATGTCGAGAATTATTGTCTTCCTAAAGAGATGTGAATGATAGACCTGATCCGTTTGTCGAGTTCGTTGATAAATTTATTTATTTAAGATCTTGGTTGTTCTCATGATGTCCAGTCTTGGTTCTCAGCTTCTGTTTCTATACTTTTGTTTTATAGGTGGAGAGTATGAATGGTTTGGTCACTGAGCTTGCTGTATTAGCAGCAAAAGAAAGAGCCATGCTTGGTCATTGTGAAGCTTTTTTGGCCTCAACAGCAGCTATGCAGGTGAGATCAGATTTCAGTGTTTGGAGAACTTAAAATGATCTCATATTGGCAGTAAATAAATGTGTATACAGTATATATGACTGCTTGAATGGTTCTATTGGGGGTGAGGGGATGAGATGTTATGATAATTAAACTTAGGAATTACATTGGAATGTGTAGGACACTGAGGAAATGATTAATCTGGATTTCTCTAGTTAAAAGGTCATCATGAATAATAAGATTGCTAGTAGGCGCTTGCTTGCTGCTCTTGTCGTTGGTTGGCTTTGATTCTTTTGGTTTGGGCTAGATTTTAGGCTACTCCCATTTACCGGTCCTGCGATAATGCTAGTATATTCTGTTTCCTTTTTCAGAATGAAATTTATGTTTGATGAAATTTATGTATTTGCCGTTAATTCAGACAGTACTCATTATATTTTCTAAGGAATGGGCCGGGAAGTGTATGTGATGATGGGAGTAGATCAGGGTCTGTTAGGTGTATGGCTGTGGTTGAAATATTTTTCATGTCATTTATACGACAAGGAGTGGGAACGATGATGTGGTCGGATAGTTAAATTGCCGGTATAAACGAGGAAATGTTTTTCAACTTGTTTCATTCTCAGAGTCATGTGACCCATAAAGGTCTATCATGTGGTTGCTCAAGTTGGACATGTGGGGAATCTTGTATGTCCCCTTTCAGATTGGTTGTCCCGTATTCATCATTGGTTACAGGTTACAATGCATGCATCTAAGGAGATGAGATTCATCGTCCTCTAAAATGTTTTGTTTCTTTCTTTTTCGCTGGTGGGTCTGTGATGTGAACTTGCCTGTCCGTAGCAGAAATTGGTCCCGACTCTTGAAACTTTAGTTGGTTGGCATTAGTGGTATGTCCGAACTGGAGTTTTGTTTCGTGATGAGTAAGTATCTTGGGTTGTTTTATCTGATGATCTCTTAATGCAGGTAGAAGAGTACAGTATTAGGACTCATCTGATACAGATGGAACAAGCTGTGGAGAAGCAACACATCTCAGCAGCGAAAACGCGTCTAATGCCTTGATGATCAAACTGCTAACTTTCCACTTCAACAAAAGATGAAGCATATATCAATAGTCTTCTTTTCTTTGTCTAAGAAAATGTAAATCATCTCTTTTTGTACTCTTCTTTTCTTTTCTTTTCTTTTTTACGCAAGAAAGAGCCAGTTGGCTTCCTCCCTTTCTACTTGTAATGTTTTTTGTATTGCCAATGAAAGGAAAAATGAGAAGAAAAAGATTGAATTTCACGCAAAGGAAAAAGAAAAAAAAATAGGAGTTCAGAAAATTGTATGTAAAATAGGGAGTGTGGAGATATTAATAATAAAATATTAAAATATGAATACTATATAATTAAAATATATTATTAGTATAATGTATTGAATAATTTAAATATTCATTTCTCCTACTTTTTTTTCAATTTGCATAAAACGGCGTTATCATGAAATTTTATAAACTTATAAATAATAAATAGTTAAAAAAACATGAGTAATTAAACAACAACAAAATTAATAAAAATAATAGACATTATTCATGCAAAAAAGTATATACGATCTATTTTTTTCATAATTTGGAATTAAAAAAATATATTTTATTTTTATATTACATATTTTATATTGAAACAAATAAAATCTAAAAATTGAATAAATAATAGATAAAAGAGAAAAAAATTGAGAAAAAATCACTATCAAATAATTAGTTTTACCTAATTATAAAAAATAAAAAATTCAATTAATAAAAAATTTGTTAACTCATTTAACCTAAATCGAAGTATAATAAAATGATAAATAAAAATCGTGATTATGCGCGTTTGCGTCAAATGACAAAGCAAAGCGTAAAACAGCATGTCGTGAGCCCGATTCAAAGAAGGCACTGAAACAGAAAACAATGGTTTGGCTGATTTTGTAAACAATGGCAATTTTGTAATTTTAAAGAAAATGACTTGCCACGTGTTTCAGGCATACATTTCAACCCCATTAGCAGCTCCCTTTAATAATTAAAACTACTACTTCGTCCTGAAGGAAAAAACAGTTTTATTTGGCCAGGTGTGAAGCTGTCATTCCATCTGCACGCCATACGCACCCGGCGCAGTTTAGCAGTTTCATTGCGCACCACTCTGACACTGCAGAACAGCTGAAGCAGTCCCTCCCCCTTCTCCATCTCCCCCACTCTTAAAACTGACACAACTGGGAAAGTTCTTTGCTTTTTTCACTCTCCCTTGTTTCTGTTGAGAAGGAAAGACCAAAACAAAAAGCGCAGAGCTTTGCCTTTCGCATTGCAGATGTACGTATTTTGCTTATAATGACGTATAAATGGATGAAGTAATAATGCATTTTTGAAACCAGAGCTGAGCTTAGATAGTTTCCTTTCAGTGGAAGTTTTCTTGGACTTTTCGGGTTTTTGATTCTTTTGGTTCTTTTTTGGTTTCAGATATGGATCGGAAACGGAAAATGTTGGTGTACAATGTTGATGATGATGACGGTGATGTGGAGAAAACTTATAGGTTTAACATTCTGTTGCCGAATGGGGTTAGTGTCGGGCTAAGGCTCTCAAACCCTAAGAACGACATTCCCTTGCAACAATTTATGACGTTGGTGAAAGAAGAGTATTACTCTGTGACGAGGAAGAGCTCTCCAATTGTGGGGAAAGAGATGAGGGAGATAAATTGGCATGATCCTGTACTTCTCAGTTTCAAGGATGCTAATGACAACGTCATCAAGCATAGATTTAACTTTGCTAATTTTAAGCCTAACAAGTGTCACTTCTTACTGCTTGATGTGAGTCTTAGCTTCAATTTCTTGTTTGGGTTATTGGGTATATGATTGCGCATTGTGCTTATTCTTGCTTCTTTTTTTGCTTCTTTTCTCTTTTTTGATTCGATTAGGATGGGAAACCTTCGACTGCGGATAGTTATGAGGTTAGTAGTCTATACTATGGTTGCTAATGCTTGTTCTGTAATGTGTTATATTAGAGTTCGGTGCTCAATTCCTTGGTTGTTTGTAGAATATGTGGGATTTGACGCCAGACACTGAATTATTGAGGGAGCTACCTGAGGAGTATACATTTGAAACTGCTCTTGCGGATTTGATTGTAAGTTCTTTGTACACTTCTGAACATGGATTTTATCTGGCTATGTACTTAAGTTATTGTTCACTTTGCATTTACACTATGCCACTCATTTTACCAGGATAATTCCCTGCAAGCAGTATGGTTTAATGCTAACACCAATAGGAAACTGATTAGGTACGATATTTAATTATTAATCCAGTTTATATATGTTGTTCATTGGATATTGAGCAAAGAGTTGAATGGCTCATTGTCAAAGGTTTCTTATTTTTCCTCCAAATTGTAAATTGCTTGTGTTTATAGCAAGGATTTCAACTTGTAGGTAGCAGAATAGCCATTGTTTTGTCAATTGGCTCGTTTTTCTGCTTATTATTACTCTCATAAAAAAACATCCCTGGCCTGATCCAGTGAACCACTTATGTTCAGGCTAGGAACCTTAGGTGTAAATAGCTGCCTTATTCCTTATTTAGTAGTACTAGGCAATTAGTAGTCAACCTATTTGCCAACCTCGTTGTTATTTTAGATAGTATTTGTTTGACTAGTCCCAAGCGGATTGACAGATTTTATTGTTTCCTCTGGATATACTTTACACCAATTTGTGCCTTAACTGCTATTTCTACTAACTGTGTTTAACTGCAGCATTGACATCATGAAGGATAGGATTTCAATTTTCGACTCTGGTCCTGGAATGGATGACAGTGATGAAAATTCTATAGTGAAGTGGTATAATATTGCAATTTCTGCTTGACTTCCCTCACATTTTAAAGTTGTTAAATAACTTTCTTTATTGTGACTGTCATCTTAAAGAATTTTTGGTATACTTAGAGGGATGCATGGGTAGTGGAAGCTAGAATTTTGAAGTGGTACCAATGCTGCACTCTTGTATTGTAATTAGCCAGAGATGAAGAAAGGAAATGGATAGAGAGCTTTGACATGAATGATAATAAGAAAACAAAAGTGTTTTTTTTCAAGAACATTAGAATTGAACTCATGTAAAGCCAGAATCTCCTTCATGTTGGTAATGAATGGCAAAAAAAATAAATCTTGCCACTGAAAATCTTGGATATCATCTTGAAAGCACCATGGGTTCTTTATATGTATTTTCATAGATATAAATATAAATAAATTACTTTGTATCTTGTTGGTCATTTTCCTTTTTGTTGCTTTTGTCATGGTCTCATAGATTTTTGTTACTAAAACTATGAAGGGGAAGGATAGGTGCCTCACTTAATAGATCATTCAAGGCACAGGGGATAGGCGGCAAACCTCCATACTTGATGGTACAGTTTAGTTCATCTCTTCTTACTATCGCCGTCTGTAGAAATCTACCTTGCCAATTATTCAATTTGAATTTATGTTTTCAGATTTGGTGCTTTTCTATGTAAATGTTGATCTGTCATAGAATTTGTTCTGTTCATGTATAACAAACATCTTTTTTTCTTTTCCTTTTTGTGTGTGTACCTGTGTTGGATGTCCCTGAACAGACATAAAAGGATTTCTTTGTGAGTTTGGCTTTACTTTTATCAAATTTATTTATTTGCTATATATATATAATCTCTATCTTTGATGGTGCAGCCTTCATTTGGTATGTTTGGATATGGAGGAGCTATAGCATCTATGTATTTAGGGAGGTATTCTCTTCCATCCCCACTCTCTATATGTGCAATGCATGCTTATTATTATCAAAACCAAAATTGGTTGACATTCATACATTTCACTGCACTACACTAGGTGTGCTGTAGTGTCTTCCAAAAGAAAAGAATCCAGGAAAGTTTATACTTTACATCTTGAGAGAGAGGTGTTGCTCAACAGTTCTTGCACCGAACCAAATTGGAAGGTAATTTAACTTTCCGAGAGCTATTGATTTTCATTTTCTAAAAATCTTATTTTCTTGCTCTCTCTCCTTTGAACTGTTTATGCTCATCTATTTGTGACGCAGCATTATTTGAAAACAGTTTTTAGATAATTGCACTTTATGTTTTTTCCCTAAAGTGTCTTAGTGCATTATTTTAGACAAAAGGAGGCATGAGAGATCCCTTTGAAGATGAAGTCAGAAAAGCACCTTGTGGAAGCTTCACAAAGGTAAGCGCTGCTCTGCATAACTTTCTTCTCTCTCTTTCCTTGTCCAGGTATTGCATGAATATCTTCAACATAGGCTGCAGTCAAAGAACTTTATTTGCATTTTTATATCTTGTTTCTGTCACTGGGACTCACCAGGCCGTTAATGATATTTTATGAGAATGACTTCATGTTTTTATGTAAAAAGATTATACTCACATTACGGAATAAATTATGAAAGCCAGTGCTAGGCTAAAATTTCATTTGTCCTTATCTATGATGCAGCATTAGCTTTTGAAGTTTTTGCTTGGAGAATCTAAGTTAAGATCTTTGCACTTGTGTCAGTACCTCTTGAGTTTTATTGTTGGACTATTGCTTTATAATTACCACTGGAATAGTAACTTGTTAGATGTTTCGACTTACTCCAGAGTTTGCCATTTGTCATCGTGAAACCCATCTCTGTAGCCTTGTGGTAAAGCTAACCCTTTAAGGCACACATTGGTGCCCTACTCCTAAAAACTTCGATTCCTTAACAGTTGAAATCATTATCTAAACATTTATAGCTGGAGATTTATCTAATATTGAGATTAAGCAGTAATGCGCATGACTGTAGGAAGTTGGGTATGTTTTTGTGTGAGTTGCATATATTTTAGACGTGTTTGTTCAGGCCTCACTATTATGCGAGTCCTCTCAAATTTCTTATAACTCTTCTCCAATAAGTTTCTGGGCCAAGAGTGGTCGGGTGAAGAATTTGCACTTGTGAGGTTTCAATGTTGGTATCATGACAATCTCATTAAACTACAGTATATGCTGGCCAGGTTGACATTTTGGAGCCTAAAGTGAAAAACTTTAACATATTTCAAGTCCAATGCAAGCTGAAGGATATTTACTTTCCTTATATTCAGGTGCAGTAACAAATTTCTGAAGTTACTAAATATTTGATTTTCTTATTTTCCTCTTTTGATGTCTGTTTATTTTTCCATTTGGCATTGTTATCTCTTTAACTTTTTACTAACACACATTTAAGACATCGTAAAATAGTTTTGCTGGCAAGATGCAAGGAATGGGTTAGTGCATGTTAAGATTTTGCTTTGATTGGTTTATGTTTATCGATGTTGGACAATCAGATTACTTTTGGTTTATTCTTTTGGGATATTCAATTCTTGTAGAATATCTTTGCACTCCTTCCATCTTGGTCATAGGTTAATCTGATGGTTTGATTGAGTTGGTTTCCAGGAAAGGGGGAAAACTGTCTAAAAGAATAGTAAATTTAATATCTGTAACTTTGATAAGAAAGATGGGACTATTCATTGTGGCATAGGGTTTCTTCCTTGTTCTTCTAGATGTTGTCAATGTAAATTTTAGGAATTCATTTTTTTTCATCTTCTCTAATCCTCTTTTTTCACTCATTCACAAAACCGTGACATTTTCTCTTGAATTGTTATCTTTCGACAGTGTGATGACATGTCAAATCAAGGGAAAACCAGTACTCCAATTGAATTTCAGGTTTGTATCCAGATCACTTTAGATCTCTGAGTTCTAAAATCTAAATGCTTTTATTTACATATGCGTGTTTAGGTCACCTGGCTGAGGCATCCAAGAAAGTTATCTAGTGAGGTCCCATTTTGATGGAGTTTCGTGCTGTTTAGGTTAATGATGTTGATTTAGCTGAGATTGAAGGTGGAGAGGTTTCGATTACAAATTTGCACTCTTGCAATGGTCCTGATTTTGGTTTTCAGCTTCGGTTTTCCATTGCACAAGATAACGCTGCAATCAGAAATCCAGGCAATAACAATATCTTAAATTTTCTGCTGATGATTCCCTTTGTCCATATTTTAAGATTTTATAAATTTATATACTCATTTAACCTGCTGTCTGACTTCTTTGTTTCTAGCGACTAGAAATAATGGTTTATTTAAGAATATCAAGGCATAAGTTTCTGAGTCTGGAAATATTTCAGGATTAAAAGTATTGCAAGAAGCTAATGCACGCATCAAGTTTGCTTACTTTCCATTTACCGAGGTATGAAAGTATTTAATAAAAATCCAGAGGATATATTTTCTTAGATGTCTTAATTTTTTTTCTTATTGGTTACAGGGTAAGGAAAACATTGAAAGAATCTTGACTAAGCTTGAAACTGAAAGAGGTTATGTTTTAGAAAACTATAGAACCTTCAGCCGTGTCTCTATCCGGCGGCTGGGTCGTCTACTTCCAGATGCCCGCTGGGTTAGTTAGCCAATTTTTCTGCTATATTTGCTGATGAATTTTATAACTCCATGTGCCTAAGTCTAGCAGCAATGTAACAGTGTTTAGTTCTTCAGGTATAGTTATTAGGGATTTAATTTTAGTTCTTTAAGAAGTCCATTGTTATCTTCTGGGGGCATGGGACACTAAAACATGAATTATTTCTTCCGCCTTAACTCTCTGGCCTGTTGTGCTTCCTAAATTGTCGCATGAACTTGACCTCTGAAAACATCAGGACTTAAATTTGAATTGATGCTAACTACTGACTATTTTATCTTCCACATCTGCATGTGGTCTGGTTAGAATGTGATGGTTGTCATGCCTGTGTGACCTTGCCTGAGCTCCTCCGTCTGAATTTTATGAGCATTTTGTATGAGAAATTACCTTAACAAAAAGTATTGCCTTCTCTCTGAGATGATTTGGTTTTACTTTGTAAACGGATTAAGAAAAGTGTATTAGGAAAAAAAATCAACTCTTTACCATTCTGGGACAAACTAAAATATAAACCAGATAATCACTATGGAATAATGGGTGTGAAGTTTAAACTGTCAGCATTTACTACTAATTGTTTTATTTATGTCTCCAACGAGACATTATCCAAAGTATTATATTTTTCTTATGTTTTCTATTTTCTATCAATACTTTTGGACCTGTGGATCTTTGGGGTTCACGGTTTGTGCTTCAATACAGGCATGCCTTCCTTTCATGGAATTCACTCAATTCAGGCAGAAGAAGGCTGACTTATTGAAGAGATGTTGCTTAAGAGTTAAATGCTTCATCGGTAGGTTCTTTGCTTTTATGATTGGTTAGTATCTGATGCGTTTGACTTTCTGCAATTTAGTGATAATATTTTGTTGAAACTTGTAAATCACATCCTGTTGCTGACAAACATAAAATTTGTCGTCTTTGCTTTCAGGTCATCAGTTTTCTTAGAAACAATGAATATGATTATATTTAAATCTTGTACACAACTTAATCAGATTCTTGATACTTATTAATATGTTAATTTAAGTCGTACAGCCTTACTGAAAGTGTCGATTTAGATGACAATACGGCATTGATGTTGGAAAATAAACTTATAATTCAATTTTGATAATACAATTATTTACGTATCTAAATTTTTCCATGTGCAAAATTGCCCTCAATTGTAACCTGTTCTAAGCTACGATGATAGTGTGTCTATGTTGTCAACTAATTTCTCATTTCAGCACGTCTGATCTATTAGGCCACTGCCTCCTGATTGCTAATGCTTCTATTATTGATGTTGTAGCAGAAACTGATGCTGGTTTTAATCCAACACCTTCAAAGGTAAGGATTTTAATAATCTTTGACTTGGATGGGTATATGAGCATGCAGGCTCTTCCAAGGTAAGGAATTTGTTGATTAAGGCAAAGAAGTTTCGGTGTTGATATTAGTAAGTTACTTTGCAGACTGATCTAGCCCACTGCAATCCTTTTACCATTGCTTTGAAGGGCTTTGGGAATAAGAGGATTGAAAAAGAACAAGGTTTTTGTTTTTTTCTTCTCTTCTTTGGCATCGTAGATGAGAGACTATTTCCAGTTTGCTTATTTTATGTATCAGATGTCCTAAGGAATTAATTTCGTTTATGTAGGAGTCAGTATTGAAATTTCTAGGGGTGGCAAACAAACAACTCTTTTGCAACTGGGAAAGGATTATCAAGATTGGATTCTTAGTATGCATGACCATTTTGATGAAGAGTTTGAATGTGGACAAGACGATCCTGTTCTTGTTATTGGCCCCGAAAACAAGGAGGCACTCGGCATTACATCTGATGGTAGGCTATTACTGTTTAAGATCTTACCCAATAGAACTCTCACCCCTTAAGCAAGCTGTTGCTGGTTTGATCCTTTTGAATGAAGAAATTACCTGGTAGGAACACTTTATCCTTTAGTGGGCTGACCTGGTGCAACCAAGATTAGTCCAACCAATGAGCCTAGGGGTACTTGTGGTTCAGACCTAAATGAAAAGCATTTTGATTTATCTCATATTTGATGTTTAGATGGGATACCTAAGTTTTTTGGGTCCTAGATCTTTTGCATGAATATAAACATCTAGTTTATTCAGTCTTTAAGCTACAATTATACTTTGTTAAGAAAAAGGGAAGCGGGAAAAAAAATCAGAGTGTATCCAGTCTTAAAATGTGCAATTATACTTCATTAAGGGAGCGGAAAAAGAAAAAAAATCTGCTATTATACCCTCGTGTACCTCAAAACTGAAGGTTGATTTTCATCTCCTTGCTACTACTCTGTTACTTTTTTCCTGTAAAGTCTAAACTTCTCTACTTTATTTTGTTTAATTTGCTCAGTTTCAGTCTTCATTTAGGTTTTGTATGTGGCTCTTTTCTTGTAAAGCATATAACTGTCTTGTTCAAACTTAGTGGTGAGGGCGCATAAGATTTTAAAGAGGAGAGGCGCAACCTGGAAACGTGGTCAGAAGATAAAAATTGCACGGGGAGCATGTGCTGGGTGCCATAAGAACAGTGTTTATGCAACCATAGAGTACTTTCTGATCGAAGGATTTCCAGGGGATACTGGTGGTAAGTGGCATCTTTAAAACATAATATCATTCTTCTTATGAGGCTTCCTGTTTGTAACATTCATAGTTTGGACTCATGATTTAACCCTGAGGTTAGAGGTGGAAAGAAATTCCTTGCTATTTGTTGTTCTTCATTTGTTGTGTGAACAACAATGACTACTAATTATATGAAAAATGAGATAATTTTACTTGAAAACTCAACTACAAGAATTATGTTTATAGATCATTGAGAAAACCTTTCCGAACTAGGGTAGATTCCTATGCCCATGCCATAATCCCTAAGCCAGCCAACATGGCTCTAAGCAGTTTTGGAGCTCTGACTGGAAACTGGTAGAGTTTGTGCAATATTATAGTCAATACAAACCTGATGTTTTCTTATTTACTTCCATGTGACAGGGGAAGCTCGGATTTTATGCAGGTATACTTTCTAGTTCATTATTTATCATGTGACAGTCAGAATTATTTATCAAGGTTGGATATCTGATTTTCTGATCTCTCTAATGTGCCGTGTTTACACACCTTTTGAAGACAACTGGGCCTCTCAAATGAGAACGGTTGTTTGCTTGCATTTGATAAGGGGAATGCAAGTTTGGATATTCGCAACTCTTTCTCCATACCTATCAGCGTTATTGATTCTGGAAAGGTTTGTGGGTTTTATTCTTCTGCTCTGTTTTTCTCTCAGTGTAGTCCCCATGCAAAAATTCTACATACTTTATTCAAGCCTTTTTGAATTTTTTTTTATGGAAATGAGCTATATGTTGAAATTCAAGTTGTTGACATAGTGCCAAACTCTTGGAAATGATGAGTGGGATAGACAACTTGAGAAGCACCGCCAGAAAGCTCCTTCTACAATTGACTTACTGTCTGCAGAACATTGTGCAGAGTTGGACATTGATGGGGTCAGTATACATCATTTCACTTGATTATTTGAAGCAAATTAGCATTTTCTTCCTCCTTTTTGTTTGGCAGGAAGAGTGCATTGAATAGATGTCCTTAGGCATACTATTATGGAGTATGAAATGTTGAGTTTCATGCTCCTACATTATCATAGCATTAAACATTTCCCCAACAGTTCCATCAGTTGCTATCCTCTTTTACATTTTCAACTGTTGGTTCTATTCCAGGCATTACCAGTTGACGAAACAGTTCATGCCGGCCAAGTTCCTCCTAGGGATATTGTGGCAATTGTTCGCCCAGGAAGTTATGTTCCCTCTAGTATTTCAAAGAGTCTGGACCAAAAGTGTATCGTCAAAACGGATTCACAAATGTCGATGGGAGTTAGCTTCAGAAGACAAGTTGAGGGTTCTCAAAGTGAATTTATTTATTCAACAAGAGTACATGCTTCATGTGTTAAGGGAATAGGTGGTACATATATTTTTCCACTTGGTAGGAAGCTTCCCGACTTGTTTCAGCGTGCTGGTGTTTATACTTTCTCATTCTCCCTTGTAAGCAATACACCAAGACTATTCGTTATCCTTTAGACTTTTTTTGCACGTTGTAATTTACACGTCTGCATTTATATAACACTATGCAGCAATTTTTTGTTGCTAGGTTGATTCGAGTGATAAGAAATGCGAGAGACAAGTGGCATTTGAAGTGTGTGCATCTTCCGAGATTGGGAAGTGGAAATTTCTAAGTGAAGATCAGAGTCAAAAGTGGAACGTGAGGTAAGGCCTCTTTCAAATGCATATTCACAAATTTGCTTTGCATAGAGAGTCAGGGATTTATCTCTAAGCCATGTAAGTCTTGCAATGTATTATTATGATTATCGCAAGCTATTTGAGTGAATGGAAACTCTTGGTTTTTGAAATTTGTTATTGATTTGAAGAATTCTCCAAGCAATCTAAATGTGGCCAAGCCAAGTGTTACCTCAATTTTGTATAGATTAACTAGCAGCAATATTCATAGTATGGAACCTTTTAATTGCGTTGATATAACTCTCTTTAAGTAGTTCTCGCTTTCAGCCATGACTATAGTGTTACATCACTCTTCAATTTCAACTTTTCTTGCATGCTTTCTTTTCTTCAGTTTCTCATCTATTAATCATATTTCAGGGTTGGTTCTTCGTTCCCGACAGTTTGTATTGCATGTTTGGATGTCTATGACAACCGTATTCCATTTGCATGTATTCCAAAACTAGTGGTGACACTAAATAAGCAAAGTGGTGTTCTTGCCCAAATGAAGAATGTGACAGCATGCCTTTCATCTGATAAATTGACTCTTGAAGTTAAGGTATGGTTCACACTCGGAATTCTTTAACTCTAGTCTATTTGTATGCTTCCACCATTACAATTATGGAATTACAAAATACAAAAACTTAATCTCGTGTTTGTTTCCCGAAGAAACTTCTCTAATTAGTACAACAAAGTTTCTATCAATAAAACCTAAAATACCCAAAAATTAATCCCATTTTCATCCCCAGACTAGTTTCTCCAATTAACATGACAATGCTCCATAACTTACTAACATAAACTCTTACTGAAAATAATGCATGTCCTCTGAAAGTAAGTTTAATTTTACTGTCAACAATACGCACATTTTACATGACCAGTGAAGGTATTATATGAGTTTCTTCAAACCTGGGCATGCTTTGAACGTAATTGGGTGCCTTAAAAAGTTTTCTAACCTCGCAGGACATTTTGATTGAAAACAATGCATTGGATGCAATGAGGCCAAATTATGAGGCCACTCTGGTGATATGCCCGGAAGATAACTCCATTTCAGTTTCTATTCCATGTAAAGGTATTCTTGTTCTTATTACAATTCTGTGTGGGCGGCAGAGAGACTTCATATCCCCTCCCTCCTTTATTCACCCTGTTTTGTTTTTCTTGTATCAGTAACTCCTGGACCTTTACATCATGTGAAAGTCCTATCAGCAATGCTAGAGGAACACTTCCTTCCAGGTTCTGTGGTTAAAGAGTTTATATTAGAGGTAAATGTGGAATTTATTGTTTTCATGGCCAACCTGACAGTTCATATACAATCTACCTCTTATAGTATGATGACAGAATTGCTTCATATCTTCATTTGACAAAATTTGAAGACAAACTGACACATCACCTTTACCGTCTGTCTTGTTTTACAAGTCCTAGTATTAGTTGGATTTAGAACTTACAGAATTCCAGTCAATTTAGGAATATTAGCATTATTTGTCCTACAGAATAAGAGTTAGGATTAGAATTAGAATTAGTGTATTTTTGGAGATACCCAACTCTCTAGAATATTCAGAACCTCTGTCCAGAATCCAGACGTATGCAAATAGGCTGAAGGTCAGTGTTCCCATTATTTTTGTGTATCTTCAACAGTTTTTGGTTGTTTTAACAACTTATTATGAAATTTAGAAGTTTAAACTGACCCTAAAACTATTTTTTCCTGTTCCAACTTTAATCCATGTTACATTAGTCTGCTTTCTACTGCAACTCTGATTTTCTCCCTACTTTTACCATGTCATAAATTGCTTCAAATCTGTATGATTGTGGAATAATAGTTTATAATGTAAAAGAAATGCAACATTTCAGCATGTTTTAAGATCAAATCTACATGTTCTCTTTGAGGAGTTTCTGGCTGAACCATATGCATGTTTCTAAATTGTTTATCTTGTGTTCTCTAAAGTAATCAGTGTAGCTGAATTACGTTTGGCGCAACTAGGATTACACTCTACAAGTAATTAGTGTATCTTAGAGTTTAACAGAAAATTCAGATCAGTAGGCACTTCCATGTGATCTCTTTTATTTAAGGTGCTAAGACATCTTTGGGAAATAAGCAATTCTGGTTATACACTCATTTCTTAGCTCAGGTAGCTTAAAGTGAAGAAGACCATGAGTTTCATTTATTTGTTTGTTTATTTTCTGATGCTGGGGTGGTTAGAAGTTAACATGTTACTGTTGTCGTTTATTAGGACTGGTTAAATTCAAGTCTCTTTTTATCTTCAGTGCTAAATATTTGTCAGTTACATGCAATGGAATCTTTAGTTTGTTGAAGTATGGTACTTTCTTTTTACTCATATTCTTAACTCTTTGATACTTGTTTTATTATCAAACTTTACCACAAAAGGAAAAGGTTCTTGGTAACAAATCTAGTACATAGTTTGTCCAAAAGAGATTTACAACTTAAAAACAAATAAATTGAAGTGATGCAGCATGAGCTGTTCACTATTTGCTGCCGTAGGATGTCTTGCTAACATATTCGCTTATGTGCTTCTGCCAGATATTTGATGCTTTCGGTAATCATGTAATGGAAGGGTCAGAAGTACAACTAAAGGTGGATGGATTTCATATTCGTGATCGAAAAGGGTCTGAGCTTAAGGTCAGGTTCTATTCTGCTGATTGGACATGATTATGCTTTATTGTCTTTTCATGGGTGGTTATGAGCTATTTCGTAACTTAACTGAGAATAGAATTAACTTGAGTGAAAAATAAATTCTATGGAAAGTGGATGACCTGCCATTTCTTGTAAAGCTGGGTTTACACGTTCTGTTGTTGGATTGTAAGTTTAGATGAGCTAGTGAGATGTGAGAACAGTAGTAGTAATCTTGGCGCTGATGTGTTTTTATATTAGAAGAGGAAAAAAAGAAAAGAAAATGGAATTGGCTACTTTCTGTCACAGACATGAACATTACTAATATTTGGAGCTCATCAGGTTGCTCACTCTGCTTTTCTCCTGCAAGCATAATAACAATGGTATGAGAAAAAATTAAAATGAGGTCACGCGGTAGATTTTCTGAGTTGTACTCAGTTCTGTGCAAAATACCAACATGCATCACTTTATTGCAATTTTTTTCTTGAAATAACTAGTTACTAGGGCCAGTATGGCTAATACAAGTCATTATGATGGTTCTGGATACTGAATGATTGTTTCATCTAGTACTAGGTTATAGTGTAATCTTCAAAATGGTGCAAGTCAAAGGTGAGGAACGTTTTCTTGCTTGTGTCTACGGCCAAATTAAAAATTTATTTGTAATTTGAGATTTGAACCGATAATAAATAATAGTAGTTGGAATAATGCCTATGTTAGTTTGCTGAGAATTAAGTATGGTGCATGGCACTATGCATTTCTTGACTTCTAATTTTTTTGATCCAGGTGGATGATAATGGATGCATTGACCTCAGTTATCTCTTGGAAGTAACAGCTGGTTTTGGAGAAACTGGTACACCATTTATCTAGCATTTACTGTCCCTATCCCCTCAATGGGTGCACTGCCTTTTCTTTTCTCACTTTTCGCAAATAACTATAAAGCTCAAAGACTCTTAGAAAATTAGGTCAAAGAACTAAGTAGAAAAATACGATGCTGCATAGAATTTTGTGGCAATAATATTTTATTTTTTTTGCCTTTGGCCTGTGGCATATGGTATTATTATTCATGGGTTTATACCATATTAGCATGGGAATCTTGTGTTATTCATTTGAAGAATGCAACAGTTGTTTCAGTTTGATTTGGCCGGTTCACTCTACGTATAATACTTCCACAGGAACAGGTAGTTTTGTGAAGTAGAAATATCAGATTGATGCTTCTGCAGTTAGCATTTGTAGCTGCAATTAGCAATTGAAGTTTGTAATATAAATATTCATGTTGTCTAATATTTTTTGCGTGATTCTCCCCTCTTGACTTGTTTTCGTAAACACTTGACAGTTTTTAACCATAGGAATCTGGATGTTGTAATGTAATTCATGTATTAAGCCTTGTTATTTACAAATGGAAAAACATGTATTTATTTCACGCTATCTGCCCTGCAGTGTCAGTTTCAGTTTCATCTCATGATAAACTAGTTTTCAGTCAAGAGTTTCAAACTGGCTGGAGGGAGCTAAAATTTTCATCAATGGTTGGCCATAGTTTGCTTCTACCTTCTTTTCCACTGTAGTTATCTGTACCCTGACTGTAATTCTACATCTCTGTTTCAGCTGCCAGCATTATGTACTGCCGGCTCTCAACTGGAAAATATAGTTTTTAAGGTGGTCGATCCTGAGGGTGTAGTTGATGTGGCTTTTCATGACGAAAAAGGTGGCCAGTCTCATATGCTTACAATAAAATCGGATTTTCTTAATTCAGACAATTCTATTCGATATGCATTCAGGCATGGGTGCTGCACTGTTCCCTCAATCCCCATGCCTCCAACTGAAGGGGGATTTTGCTTTATAGCTAGCCATTCTCGTTACCACAAACTACAGATGAGCATTGAGATTTCTGTCACAAGGGCTACAAAAGGAGTCTATGATGATGAGATCCGGTCTCCTTGTTCAGACGGAAAGGTTTTACTGCTTGACAACTCATCACCGCATAAGAATGTGGGAAACCTAATGCTGTCCATTGTGGGGAATGACAAGGTAGTGCAACCATTTAAATGTTGTTTTCTTTTATTTTGCACACACTTGCATTAGGATGATTTGACAATAACCATATTTCCATTCCCTTAAAAGAGTTTGAGTTCTTTCTCTTGAACTATTCCCTACAGGGATTTGAGGACCAACTTACAGGATATGGTACGAAAATTAGAGATTTGGAAGGAGTACTACAACACTTTAACGATCAGAAGGGTAAAATTGAGCAAGATCTGTCAATGCTGCAAGGTTGTCAATTATCTTAGATATCCACTCTCTAGCTGGTGTGTCTTTTCCATTGATTACTTATATTACGGACTTAGATATCATCATTGCTGATTTCCCAGTTTCCATTGGACCGACCTTGTTAAATGAGCTGAACTGTCTACCCACCAAGGAGGAAGTGAAAGAACTGATTGAAAGCAGGACCCACGCAGCAGCTGCTATTTTCTGCAATTTTTTTCGAGATCTTTCATCCCAAGAACCATGGAAGCCTTTCAGGGAAGATGTAGTTGGCCCCGTTGCACTCCTTGGAGCAGTTCGCACCAATAAGTTAAGCAGGTCTGATTTTATGCATTTTTCTTTCTTGAGCTGAAACATTTTTGGTGAGTTGGTTCTACTTCTGAGGCTTTTATTATTCTTCAACATTTGTAGGATGTTGGCCGAGTACTTGGGTGAAGATCAAGTGCTTGCTGTGGTGTGTAAATCCTATGAAACTGCATGTGCTCTTGAGGAGTATGAAGAAAATGGAGACATTGATGGTGCGGTAGCTCTACATGCAGAAGCAGTTGCTCTTGGCAAAAGTAAACTTGGAAGGTTCCTTGTTATATGCCTGGAGGATATACGGTACATATTTAATTTTCTGGTTTCAGCTTCCAAATATTCCATGCGAGTTTCTCTGCTCTTATATCAGGACTGTTATACTAGCTCTGGACTCGAATTCTGTTTTTTTTTAACCTAGATGGGTTGTGGTAAAGCATCTTGGTATTAAAAATTGTTGTCCAGCAAGTTCTTACAAAGCAAATGCTGCAGTATTTGCATAAAACAGATGTTGATTTTTGTTTTGGTTTCACTTCTTTTCTTTTCCCTTTATGATATTTGGATGATTTTGGCTACTCTTAGATTCCAAAGCTAGTTGTTGTCTATTCTCTCATCATCCTTTGGTCTTTATTAAGCACACTTGTGGATATTGGTCTATGTTACTGAAAGAAAAAGGAACAAAAGAAGATGATACAATATCCTTGTTGTTGGGCAGCCCATACACAGGGAAGGTTGAAGATTCTGACCCGCAAAGGAAGCTATTGTTACCTGATCCTAACACACCAGGGGGGGTTCCATCAGGTTTTCTGGGCTATGCTGTTAATATGATTGATATAGATGCCCCTTATTCAAGCGTGAGGACATCAAAAGGCCATGGCCTCCGCGAGACGTTATTTTATCGCCTTCTTGGTGAGCTACAGGTTTATGATACCAAGAGAAATATGAAGGAGGCTCGTGCTTATATCAGGCACGGTGCCATCTCCCTTGATGGTGGGATTTTGAGAGAGAATGGAATCATATCTCTTGGATACGGGTATGCATTTTTCTCTCTTCCTACTGCACTTGAATTTTTATGGAATCTTCAATTCCTCGGGAGAATTGTAGCTATAATAATGTTTTGTAGAGGAATGAGGAATCAATTAGCCAGTTCCATTTTATTTTATTCTAAAGTTTCGTTAGCAAAGTTATAATGTGACATTTTAGAGGTCTGTTGTGAGGTCAACGACGCGTGCCTAGAAATTGCCTGTTAACCTTTCATGTTTCCGCTAGTTTGTATCTGTATCGACAAAATTGTATGTGATGCACATTAGCAGATGAAATCTTGCCATGTTAAGACAGGATGGAGCTGGTGCATGCAGAGGCTTGTGTTGAGAAAGTGTTACATTACAGACACAGGGCCTAATAATGAATGTCATTGGTTTTCTGTTCAGGAACCCGGAGATTTGCTTTCCAGTTGAAGTAATGGATGGGAATCATATTTCTCCAGAAATTAGTGAAATGAGAAGGCAACTGGAAGTGAGAAAGACAGAGTTACAAGACGTGATGAATGATATACAGAAAGCGACTACATTGCATGAGAAAACGATGAAGAAGTTTAGGAAGACGCAGAGGAGGCATGACGAGTTCCTTAACAGAATGGAGTCCATGGTCAATGGCTTATCTCAGTCTGGCATCAACGGGTTGGAGATCGTTCCTCGGTAATTCCATTCTAGAGAGGGCAAGACATTTCTCTATTTCTGTAAATAATTTGTGCAGTGCAGGCGTTCGTAGTCGTAACATTTATAGATTTAAAGTCATAGTTTAGTGGTGAGAACAGGCTATTTGGGTTATAGACTCTAATCTATTGTGTTGTGCTTTATGTATAGACACAATTAGTTTAGCAAAGGTTTAAAATTTCAAATGCTTAATTGCTGCTTATACTGACTGCAATCTTTGCTGGATAGCCTGTTTTTTTACCTGTTAATTAAATTACTATTTCAAGAAATTCCTACTTTCACTTCTAAGTTCTACTTCCTTGTAATTTTACTGTTTAATCTTTTTTCTCAGCCAGCATTCTAAAGTGTTTGAACCATGATAATCTTCTCTAATTGATCTTCTAAGAATAAAGTGGCACACAGCACACTAGTTTTATGAGACAAAACTCATTTGACTGGAAGTTTGGAATGCAAGCATTCATTTGTTTTGGGGTAATTAGCTTCATAGGGTGAGACACGGCAGTATCCTTATTATTATTCATTTCTTTTCAAGAATATTTTATTCTGCATTTTTTTTTTTTGAATTTTCTTGCCCTAAAAAATATCAAAATTGCAACTTTAAAAAAATGATATTATAAGTTTTAAATAAATAATTTTAGAATAGTTTTTTTTCATATATCTTTCGAAAAAAATTAATTCCCTTTATTACGACTCATTTTCATTCGTTATTTTTCATCCTACTAAAAATAGACGATGAAACAGGTAGCTTAAATTTAAATACCAAATTGAAACATAGAATTGTACGAGGATTCAATTGCAAAGCTAACAATACGTGTCGGACCAAGAAGATAATTAGAAAAAAATGAAAATCTCAAACTGAACACTCTCCTCTTCGTTGGTAACAACTGCATAAGACACTAATCTTCACCCACAGCCGCCTTCGTCTCTCCCTCCACGCCGCTCCGCTCTCTGTTTATTCTTCCGCCTCTCCTCTCCTCCCCTCCGTCGCCGTCATATGTTTTAGGTAAGAAAAATTGACTTATGCCTTTCCAGTACTAACCTTCTTCTTGATCTTTGAATTGTGAAATTAATGGCAAACGTTTGACTCCAGGTCCAGCTGCGTGTGTCACTGCTTTCAACAAGGCTGGAACTTTTTTCTTCTTTGCTACGGTCAGTTCCTTTTTATCGTTTCCTTTTCTCTGCTTTTGTGCGGCTATTGTTCTTGTATGCCATGGAATATTGAGATTAATTTACATGTATACCAAGCACCTAAAAAAAGATTACATCTTGTTACGAATCCATAACTTGTTTTCTTTTTTGTTTGGCTTGTGCAAAAACCTAGGGTTTAACCTTTGAATGCCCTTAAAATAACCGAATCCCTCTTTTTGTTTGTAACGTTATTCCTTTGTTCTGGTCATTTTTGCATTAGTTTTCAAGTGGGTCAACATCCTCCAACTATCGTTTTGGAAGCTGGTCACTTTAGAGCACCACATTCACTTGCCGTGGGCATTGTAAGTAGATATTTTGCCAAGCCATACAGATGGCAGGTAAAGCTGTAAAAGAAGTGGTGAAAACAGTTGCGCAGTACCAATACCCATGGAAGGAGAAGTTGGCAAAGCACAAAGATGAGCTATCCAAGGGGGTCTGGGGTTATTGGCATCTAGGGGCATGGACACCACTCCACATTAGTGGTCGTAACCGGGCTAGGCTTCGCAAGGAAGTTCTCATGGCAGGCCAAGATTGGCCATACGATCCAGAGAGGAAAGCAATGAGAACCAAGATGAAAGGACACAAGTGTGATCGGATATCTGCCGAGAAACGAGAAAAAACTGCCAAGCTGATGTTGAAAATGCCAGACATGTTGCAAGAATACAAGAAGCGGCGATGGGAGAAGAAAATGAAGGAAGAAGACAAGAATAAATGAGCTGGTACTTAGTTTATGCACTTTATGTTATTGAGTTGCTTTGGACCTGAGCTTCCTTGTCACTGGATGAATTGTGTTCTGTTTACATGCATTCCAAGTTATTTGTGTACTTGTAGTAGAGTGCTTTCACCCTGGAAATTTTGGCATGAATTTGTTGTTTCTCTTCTAGCGAACGCATTTGGAACTCTAGCTGAAAGTGGCATTTTATTCTGTCTTTTCGATGCCAAAATCTCAATAAAAGGATAGCCTAGTGCATTACTTGTTTTGAAATTTGATCTTGCATGATATTTGAATTTCTTTTAGTCTACTCTTTAGCTACGAGGGTGTGGATTCACTGGAGTCACAGGGTACTGTCTTCCTCAATAATGTGCAAGGTCAAACGATATCATATGATTCCTTGGAGAAAGGTTGCAAATGTGAATTGTGATTGATGTAGGTAGAATGCCAAGTTGATGAGGTGCTGCATGTTGTTTAGCTAGGATTTGAGTCCCAACCTTGTGTTTGCAAATTGCTGTAAGGCATAAAATTACAGCTGTGGGATTAGCCAAGCAGGCTGTTACTTTATGGTCAGAATGAATTCTGGGTTGGGTTGCTAGGCACTGCCATTATCGCACACTGCCTCAGTTTTTGAATTTATTCTATTTAGTTACTGGAAATTATGTTGCTTCTGAAGTTTCTTGAGTTCCTTGTGGGAGAATGATGTGCACAAAAACAAACAGTATGTATGTTCATTACTTCATGTCAAGGTGATTTCAGTTTTCATAACAGAGATTCTGAATTCAACACAATGTGATTACTTGAACTTTTATTGCTTATGTATCAACAAGATGTACTTTGTTGATTGGTCGTCGATTAACCGGCTGGATCACTTACAACCATTTCTGTACTGTTGTTGCCTGGATCTTTCATAGAGCTTGATGTGAGTAACCATGGATGTTCTACCTGCACTAATGTGCTGAGAAAGTCAATACATTATATTACAACAATGGTTTGTTTTTTACTCGTTCTAAGATTTCTTATATATATGTTAAACTTATTTTGATGGCAATATTAAATTTAAATTTATTAAATTATATCGTTTCTACGCGAATATCAGCACTAAATCAATTTTGTGATGCACAATAATTAAAATATTTTAATAGTTTTTTTTATTAATTTTTGTGTGTTGTATTTATAAGTTTAATGTAGGTGTAATAGTAATAAAATTAGTCATTAACGCTATTAAAAATAGAAAAAGATTGCAACAATGAATTCAGTTTATGGTTACAAAAGTAATTTTGACTTGGATTATCAGTCACTAACCAAAGGATGCATGGTAAAAAGGCCAACCAGTTTTGAACAAAAAAAGCTTCCCAAAATAAAGCTATGCTGTCGATTTATTAAAAAAAATCTCTTATCAATCATATAGAAAAAATATAAAGTTATATTATCGATTTATTAAAAAATTCTCTATCAACCGTCTCAAACTCAAAGATCTCAAATACACTTGGTTGAAACTTAGCTCTTACTCTCACAAGTCGCAAAGTGGCGTTTAACTCTCACTCAACCTTGGCCTTTTCACTTTCTTACTAATACAAAGTAAGAGTGTGTGTCCTCACTCAATCTTAGTTCTCACATCTCTACCATTCCCCTACAGTGTTAGCAATTATACCTATCATTTTGGGTACTCGCTCAAACTCGCAAAATATGGTTGAGATTTGAGAATACCTGTACAATGTAGGTATTTGCGGGTGTGGAGGCGGGAATGGAAGGGCTTCACCCGCCCTGCAATCCGCAATTATGTTAGCAGGCGAGTACTCATAATTCGCATCCATATTCGTTCAAGTCTAGGAAATGCCTAAACTCGCTAACTGAGATTATTTTTATCAACGATCAATTTCACTAGAATTCATTGATTTGTCTAATCTTGTGAAACTTAATAACAATATATTTTTTTCTTGCATGATAAACTCTCAAACATTTTTTTTTACAACCATATGCTTTGCTTCTGTAATAGACAAAGCCACCAATTACTATAGTATGAACTAGCTTCATACCTGCATCGCGCGAGTATATTATTATTTTTACTCAATACTTATTTTATTTATTTTTATATTTATAATCTTAAACTCTTTATTTCATTAAAATAAAATATATATTAATAAAAAAATTATTCATTTAATTAATTAACAAATAAAACTAAATAGATGATTGAAATAATATATAATACTGGATATCAATCCAAAGTGTAAATATTAATCAAGTATTCATTTTGCACTTAGATTTTATTAGTCACTTAATCTCATTATTATTGTAATTTATTATTATTTTTACATTAAGATTATATTATATACATATACTAATACACACAATGAGTATTATTTCCTCTTTTTTCTTCTTCCATGTTTCATCTTACATCAAATCAGTTTAAATTATTTTCCCTAGCTAAGCTCAATGCTATTTCTAAATTAAAATATAAATTTGTATAAATCAAGGAATTTAACCCTTTTTATTAGATTTTTTAGTTAATAAATCTATTTAGCGTTTAAATTGAATTAAGTATATAAAATTGTGTAAGTTAAGCGAGGAAATGAAACACTTATGTATATTATATGCGCGCGATATATAAAATTAGTATGCCAACAATGTAAACACATATTTGCTAGTTTATATAAGTAGCGTGATATTAACTACTTGGAGAAAAATAAATTTAATAATATTTAAGTATTTTGCTTTCATTGTATAAATCAATTCATCGATTAAATTAATCTATTAATAATTGATAATTTTTTTTACTCTAGTTATTAATTTCAAATGTCACCTGTCAATTCTATATTAACTTTCAAATCTCAAGTGTCAACATTACATTAGCTTTGTTTTTGCATCAACTAATTTCAAATGTTACGTATCAACTCTATGTTAATTTACAAATGATATTTGTCAAGATTGCATTAACTATATATATATATATATATAGAAAACATAAGTGGTAGATAGTAGATAGCTCCTTCTCATTTAAGTCCTCACCTAATCTGAAATCAAAGAGCTAACGAGAGACATGATTTTTACTGTAATCAAATTGTATAACATAATCAAACGTACTCTCAAGTACCGAAGAACCCACTTGACTATATGTATTTATTTTTGTAGGTTTACTCTATCTAAAAAGTTAACTTTTCAATAAACGAACGAGAGCAGAAGGAGATTACATTTTGGTGATGAAGTAATGAGTTTAATAGATACATTGGTTCGAATAATTGCTCATCATACTGTTAAGATTTTTGATGAGTAGTTCAAAGCTTTCACACCACACCCGGAGAAATCGTCTAACACCGATTTATTACCTATACAAAGGATGGAGAAAGAAAGAGAAATCACAACGGTCATAACTGAATGTGCTCTATATTGTGTTGGCATTCAAGTTGGATAAAATGTCTTACGTATATTATATTATACGTTAGACACCCAACTGCATTAGCATGTTTTCCCCCCAATAAACTAATGTGATTTGATTAAAAAAATAGTTAATCATAAAGACAGGATTAACTAAAAAGTATAATTACGAAACTCCAAAACCATATCAAGACCACTTATGAAGCCAGGTAGAAGACATAATCATTTCGACCAAAATTAGATTATGAACTAAGCGAATAAAAGCTCAGTCCAGCTTAAGAGAAATGAGTAAAGAGGCACCAATGATATTGCTTCATAGACAACTTTAAATGGCGTGTTACAATTTAGAGTTTGATTAATTTTGTTCTTACCAAACCTCTCAAGTACCTTCTCAATATATTTGGCTTGAGATACCCATAATTTTTTATTTCTTCCAATCTTTATAGATTTCTACATAATGAGTTTTGTTGAAGCAATAAGATCCTTCATATATATTACACTCATTACTCAACTTAGTATTTAACTTATTTACATTATCTATACTTTTTTGCAACAGTAAAAAATGTCACCAACATAATGTAATGGATAAACGTAACTATCATTAGCTAACTATAGTAGATACATAAATTATACTCATTTCGCATAAACCCAATGCTAACATGAAAGAATCAAATCTCTTATATACTTATATCATTGTTTCGATGACTGCTTTAATTAATACAATGACTTCTTCAACTTGAAATTTTTTGTACTATAAACTAATTCATGTGAGTTTGTTCCTCCAAATCACCATGAAGAAGACATTCATCTGCTGGAGTAGTCTCACCACACGAGGGAACACTTCATTGTAATCACTCGACTACTCGTTTGGTCACAATCCATGCTTTACATTGCACCTATTTTTTTCAGGCATTCATTCTTCTATCTTATTTACTTGCACTCATTTTCATTTTTTCTGTTATGAAGTTCAACCAACTCCCAAGTGTCATTCTTCCGATCCCTTCAACCATTGTTTTCCTTCATTTTTCCTTTTCGAACCAACAATTGCTTCATTAAAAGAATATGATTTTTCACAACTAAAATCAAGTGTAAAAGAAATCATATCCTCAGAGCTATATATTTTGAGAGGCTCAAATATTGTATTTCGGTTTCCCCGTGAATGAATTATGTTACAACTGTTCCACTTTAGCTAATGGTTATTATTTCTAAATTTTCATCAATGAAAATCTTAGCAAGGTGAAAAGGTTTGTGAGACTACCAATGAACATTGAATAGCCATCAAGGTTGTAAAACTTGAGATTTTACCTTTGCATGAAAAATGAAGGTAAAATTATAACATAAACTCATTTGTATGTATCCTGATTCTTTTACTAATATTGTTTAATTTCACCATTTTGCTACAAACCTCACATGTTAGTAGACAATTACTTCATAAACAAATTCAAATAATGATTTATAGTTCAAACACACAAAAAGAAACAAATGTAGTAAGAAATTAATAAACATTTTATATTCGGATAATGTAATCAAATGAAATATAGAAATGTACGATCTTACTTTTTACATAAAATTAACGGAAGAGAATTATATAACAATATGAAACTCAACACTATATAATTATCATTGTTAATTACCTGTTATTAAGAGATTATGTTGTGATGGTGTGCTTACGGGGTTTTTTGGGTCTTACTTGCTAGGGCAATAGTGAAAAATTGATGATAGTTTTGTTCATTGTAAACTTGTTAACCTGTTTCAAATTTTAAAAAAATATATTTTCATATAAGTCATCAAATTAGGTCCCATAACTTGTTAAAAATGCTTGCACCAACCAAGACTCCAAGTCCCACACAAGAAAAAACCCATTAAATACTACTAACATTTAGTAATTTGGTAAACTGGTAAGAGTAGTTTACAATTTTGCACTAGAGTAAACAGTAGTTTATCGAAAACGTGTCTTTCTATGTTAAGCTCGTTTTAGCAAGCTACAATTAGAAATTCGTAAGAATTTAAAGATTATCTTAACAATCATGATAGCCATAACTCGTGTATCGTTTTCTCCAAGGATAAGAGAGTTTTGCATCAAGTCTAGAGATAGTAGGTGAACTAATATTTCATGACGAAGAGGCTTGTTTGACCATTAATAGAGTTGGCGTTATTTGCTCATGGCAGTGTCTGATAACCACTAGGAAGAGGAATGCGAATGAGAATTGATGGGAATGTGCATAATTTTATTATCTAAAATCTATACGGGAGGGAGGTGCTAAGCTTTTGGATACAATGTGACAACAAGGTGGCGATGGAGATGATCATGAGGAAGTACTCGATATCCGCGGATTCATGGTCGTTGGTTCATAGCATCCGCCACCTGATGGATTCCATAGATTCCTGGAGCATTCTTTTTTGATTCATGTGCACCGAGAAGTTAACTTCGCTGTTGATTTTTTATCCATAACTTGTATTATTTGCTCAAAAATTTCAGTTCTCGATTGTATTCCTAAGAATATGACGTATTATCTCATGGTGTTCTAGTTAATTTCTACTCTAAATAGTGCCTCCGGTTTTTTCGCCCGGCTATCTTAAAGGAAAAAAAAAACTTTTAAAACTAGTAACATTCTTACTGTGGCAAAACTGGTAGGGGCATTTTTGTTAAGCTACTTACAAAATTGGACAGTACCGGTAATTCAGGAAAATCTGAGGGATCTTTGCAAAATTTTCTCTTTAAAAAAATAAAAAAACAGAAGAAATTAATGAGAACGTTATCCTGCCTGCACATTTCTGACTTGGGTTCCTGCTAATGGTGTGCTCTTTCTGATTCTTTAGCACTGAAGTAGCTAGCGGAGAAGTGATGGAGAGATAGACAAGTTCATGCGAAGAAGAATCCATTTCATTTGTTGCATTGCTTGAATTGAAGATCATTGTCATTGTGTATTGAAATTAAACTTGAATGTGGGGCATGCGCTGTACTCCTTGGTTCTGGGTTTCTTCTTGATGAGCACTTCAACAGTGTTATGCCAGACCCTCATCTTTATCGGCCGAGACAATCCGCTGATCAGTACCCGCTCTTCATATCCCAAATTCTCGCTCCATTTCACTCTCGGGAGGCGGAGGAGAGTTTCTGGGTTTGCTTCAAACGCGAAGAAGAAGGGCAAGAAAAGTTCGACGAGGAAGAGGAGTTGGTGGCAGAATTTCTTCTTTGAAGAAGAAGGGAATTGGCTAGGGTTGAAGGATGATGACATGATTGAGGCGGAGGCGGAGGCTGTGGTTGAGGCGGAGTTGTCGGATGCTACCGGGGATGATGAAGGGTTGTCTGAGGGGGAGAAGTTTGAGGCGTGGAAGAGGAGAGCTGAGGCGATTGTGGAGCTGAGGGAAGCGCAGGAAGACATGTTGAATGAGGAGAGTAGAAGGTGGGAAGATTGGATTGTTGATTATGATGGTTCTACTAATGGTTCTTGGTGGAGTCAGGGTTCGGATGGCATTGGCAATGGCAATGGAAATGGGAATGGGAATGGAGTCGCAATTGATGGTGTAAATTCCGATCCTACTGATCTTGTGCCGGAGAAAGGGTTTGTTGAGTCTGTTAGAGATTTAGTTCTTGGTAAGGATGAGGAGGATATGCTCTATGAAGACAGGGTTTTCCAGTATGCTTCTTCAAATTCGGTAATTCTTTTTTCCCTTTCAAAAAATGAAATACTATTCATGTTTATTGAATCTTTGTCATTGATGGGTGATATTGATGTGTTAATATGCCAACATCTCACAAATGTGGTTTGAATTCATGGGTGTCAAACCTCTTTTAAAACAACATTGCTTGTTTCTTACCCGGTGGGGTTCTTCTGCAACTCTACCACCATCGTGGTTTGTTGCATTCGTGCTATAACTATACGCTTTTAGTATTATATTAACCCCACAAACGTTTATTTCACAATTTTGTGATGTCCTTATTCATGTTTGCATGCTGTTATTATGGACTAATTGGCCTTATTCTTTCTTGTTGCAGGCTAAGTTTTTGGCAGTATTGATAATTATACCTTGGGCTCTGGACTTTGCAGTTCATGACTATGTTCTCATGCCATTTTTGGACAGGTAATGGTTAGCACAAAATGGTCTTTGCTATGTGACTTTTTTTTCCATTTTTAGGGGATGCTGCGAATATATTAGATTCCACACCTTTGATCGAGTTGACTATCGTTTCATTCTGAGAATGATCCTTCCCTTATAATTTTTTTTTCAAGATTTTCCTATTGATAAATAGTGAGTTAAACTGGCTAAGGGAGATTGTCTTCCACTTATACTAAATATGACGATTTAGTACTCTGCTTTCAATTTTCAAATTATTTCCGAGTTGCAAAGAAGAAGCCTTACTAAATTCTGATTGTTTTGTTTATTGTGGATTGACTTGCCTCAAAAACATGTCTACTTTTTTTCAACATGCACAATTCAAACATGGGTGCATTTGATCTGAGATTTTGAATGACATCTTTTTTTTGCATTATTGCATATCTGTGCATTGTACATCACGATATTTTTTTCTTTCTCATTCGTCCATAAATGCCATTGGAGCCTCCATTTTTTCTAAGCCAACATTGTCTCTAGTGTTTTCTGCATTGCTTTGGATATCTTCTTTTAGTATTCAAAACAAGCATTTTCCAGATGTTTCTTGTATGTAGCCTATAGGCTTTCTTTTTTTCCCCTTCACCTATCTAGTTGTGTTTAACCTCATTTTTGGGTTCTCACATTAAAATTATTGTATGGTTTATGCCACTTACAGTTCTATTGAACTTTTAGTTGTAAGTGAAATCTAGAGATCATTGTAGTTATAGCTAATAGGTCATTTGGGAAAACCTTTTGAAGGTTAGGAAAACCAGTGACATTGAGACATTTGTTAATGGAATTCCTGTACATCTATACCGCTGCAGCTTGCATTCACCAGTACAGACTAGCCCTAAAGTTGCTCTATTGGGATTTAGCTAACATAGATTTTATTCTTTTGCTATGGCCACCCATCTATTGAAGAGTCCCAATTACCTCTATGACTAGATTCCTAGGTTATAGAGGTGATAATTGATTATAAATCTAGCCCCCTCAAACAATTTGCAATTGCATACTTAGGGGTAACGTAAAACACCTCTATTTTTGGTTGTTATTTACTAGAACATTGATTATGTGCTTTTAGTTTGTTAGTATTTTTAGCAGTTAGTTTTGTTAGTATACTGCAACCCCTATTGTGTCGATAATCATGTATGGAGTTGCCGCATCTTTCAGCCTCATGGACGTTACCTTCAAAACCCTCCATTGTCCCTGCTTAGGCTGGTTGGGAAATGAGTTTAGACGTAATCTTCCATACTACAGTGCTATTACCATCCATGGCTTGACTATTTGAGTTAGGGATTATGTCCTGACTACATTTCCTATTTTAACTAACTTGTCATGTTAATGTTAATGAGTGGCTCCTCCTGATAAGCTCTCATAATCTTTGTTGTTAACAGATATGTGAAGACTGTACCACTTGCAGGACAGATGCTAGATGTCAGAAAAAGTCAAAAGCTTGAAATGGTTAAAGATTTAAAAGTGGAAAGTGCTAGATTGCGATTTGAGATGGAGATCGGTAAATCCCCACCTCTTTCTGATGAGGAGGTCTGGTGGGAGCTGCGACATAAAGCGTAAGAATTAATTGTCATGCTCTTTTGCTAAATAATGCTTACTTTGGTATCTTGTTGCAGCGATACATAAATTGTCTATATTGCAATTGAATGAATTGTTTATTTGGTTATATTGCAATAAAGTATTTTCGTTAGATGATAAGAACTACTCATTCACAGGAAGTAGAAGGTTTCAACCCTTGATCTATCTGTTTGGAATTGTCAAACTTGTCATTTAGGTGGGATCAGTGCCAGTTTGTATTACTATTTTCTTGTTTCTTTTATTTTAGTTGGACTCTTAAAAATCTTGCTAAAAGAGTGAAGAGTAGGTAGGTCTTTGGCTATAAATTTGATAAGATACCGCAAAAAAAAAATCCATTTTAGTTACTGATGCTGAATATTATTATTTTGTTGAATTGGGTTCCAAGGTAATTGATATCTCTGCTGTCTTCTAAGTAGAATAGGCAACTATATCTCTCAAAATTGTTGTGCAATATACCATAGCTGTGGAGCGAATGATGGAAGAAATTCCTTCTCATGAATATGATGCCAAAGAAACCTTGGAGGGATGCTATATAAAGAAAATCTTATTAGTGTTTTCTGTAGTAGGTTTCAGAAAAATCTTCTCAGCATAGTATAACATCCTAGTCTTGCTCACATTTGTAATCTAAACTTAAAATTGTTCCCATTAGTTAGATCTATTAGTATGCGTGCATGCTGAGTAACAACATTCTTTTTCTTGGATGAACGATGAACTCATTTCTTCAGGTGGGGTGTTTGTGGGCCTTAATCACGTAAAAATTTAGTTATAGACTGAGGTTACTGTTGTTGCTTTATTAATAGATTGTTAAATCTATTCGCGAAATGTAGTCGTGACTGGGCTATCCTGCGTTATGGTTACAAGTATGTGGAAGCTCAGTTCCTGCTCATATCAAGTTTGATGCCAATTATTGATTTGCGTTTTCTGGCAATTTAAATAGAGTTGTTTCTCTTTAAGAAGAAAAAAGAGAAACTTATTCATTCATGGACAACTTAGATCTTTTTTCCCAAAAGTGACGGCTCAGACTCCTAAAGAAGAACTCTTAACTTAGTATGGAAAACCTAATCAAAATTAACTCATTTAAGCACAAGTAATTTAAAGCCTAGCAAATTTGGAGAAAATTTGAAAATTACACTTACATCTCTAGCTTTTAATAACAAAGCTGTAAGCCAATTTTAATAAATGCAAGGCTTGTAATCTTTCCAGATGGGGTAGTAATGCACACGTTCATTGTTCTTTTTTTTGTACAGAAAATGCTCATTCTTTTGTTGGCTGCATTACTACCCATCTGGAAAGAGGTGAAAGTAGTGGCTATCAAATGGACTAGTTGATAGTATTTTTCCGAAGATTGCAAGCTAAGTATCTATCAATTTTTAGTTAGGTAGACACAGCAATTGGGTATGCCATGCAGTATTCTTTTTTTGTACTACAATTACGTGCAGGATTGCTTCCTTATGCTGTTCCTTGTCCCCTAAACATCTAGAGTGAACGTGGCTCTGATCAGTGTGTGCTTTGTTGATTCAACAGGTTAGATTTACGGGATGAGTGGAGATTAGAGAACCGTAGAGCATTTGCCAACATATGGTCAGATATGTTGTTTGGGATCTCATTATTCATTCTTTTGTTCTTCAATCAGAGTAAAGTGAGTTACCAACACTCTTTAATGCCTTCATATAGCATGTTTATATAATTATGCATACGTCATGTTGTATCATCCCCTACTTTCTGGAGTGATTTAAAATTTCATTTTTAAACCAAACATAGCAGGAAGGACAATCAAGAGTGAAGAACTTGTCAACAAATTAAAGACAAAGAATATAGTTACAACACAAGCATAGGATTTTTAGTCCCTGTTAAGCTCTCTATTTGTTGGACTAAGAAAGAAAGGAAGAAAAATTATTGGCTGTATAAGCAACTTGACTTCTGTGGTAATGGATATGACCAGACTGGGTTTGTTAGATGCTTTCCTTCTCCACTATAAATAAGACACTGGGCACCAATAAAACCCTGGCAAAAGATCGAGATGTGAAAGGATCTTTTCTATGACCAGTTGTAGTTAGGATATAAGTAAGGTGAACTGTAAGTTACTTTATTAAGGTATGGGAAAAGAGAATCTCTCTTTCCTTAAACCTTGCTGCCAGGAGAGAGGGTTAGTAATTGGTGGATATATTCAAGTGACGAGTTGATAAAAGCTAAAACACTTATCACGTTGACAGATAAGTCTACCTGTTAATTCTCAAAAAGACGTTGTCAAGTCCATCTTCATTATTCGTCTGGATGAGTTCAAACTCTGGTATAATTCTTGATCAGTTTGTGGAGAAGTTATATACTACTCCTGGGCTTTCCATCTCAGCGTGTACACAAAGATCGTCAACCAATGAGATTGTTATATGTAGATAATGGGTGGTTACAAAAGATAAGAATGACAAAATTTGAAATTTGAAAATTCTAAAAACCTAGGTAATGGTAGGTGAACTCTTAGTGGACCCGCTTACATGTAACCACCCACTAATGTCGTGTCATGATATTATTGGTTGGGCGATCCTTGTGTACACGCTGAGATGGAAAGCCGGGAGTAGTGTATAATTTCTCCAGTTTGTGGGCTAGGAGGAAAATTATATGACTTACTTTGCTTGGAGGAGAATGTAGGCATTCTTTGGGCCTATTAGGTAGCTGCTTTTGTGAGAGACATTTATGTACCACAGGGAAGCAACAAATTAACCTGGAATTGGTGAACCTAGATCATAGATGGGAGTAGCATATACCTCCTCCAGGATAAGTCATTAGAAAAGAAGACTACTAATCTATCCTTACCTCAAATCCCAGCGTTTCATGCAGCCTCAAGAATGCCGTAGATCTTTTGACTGTCATTCAGTTGAGGAAAGAGTCAAAAGAGAGAACACAAAGGGAAATTGCTGCCACAAACATTGGAATCAGAGATAGCCATAGGATTTTTATAGAATTGAACAGCTCCTATTAGGTGTCCTTCAACTTACCAAGTTTTTTCAAAGATCTGTCATATGAAACCCTAAATATACTACAGGATTTAGTAGTTCTGGCCACCTGATTAAGGTTTTACCAAACTTTGAAGTTCTGACATCTATGATAAGCTGGTTGTCTCGTGTTGTTCTATATGGAGCTGCTTCAAAATAGGTTTGACTCGCTACATATTTTACTTTCTATCTAAATCTGAGATATGCATGGTTATTGGAAGCATCCTTAACAGCAACTTTTGGTACATTAACTTCAGATTTAGCTTCCATTTTAGCAAGCAGCTACTGTAGAGCAATGGCAATATGATCAGGTCCTCCATCAAGCACGTGGTGTTTGTTTGGTTACTGTTAAGGCAGCAATATGTTTGATCACTATTAGCATGAAGTACCTTTTGGTCACTATTAGCATGGAGTAGTTTTTTGGTTCACATTTTTCTTGGCTTCCAAATCAAATAGGTAGGGAACTTCTGCATCGGCAAGAGATACCATGACTTCCCTTTGATCACCATTTTAACAGAAAAGTTTGATTTTTCAAAGCAGACTAGGCCGTAACCTAAAAATTTACAATAATTACAAGATCATGAACTGATCAAACAAAATACAGTGTGATCATGTAACTGAATGTCTAGTACACAGGTTTGGGGTTGAACAGTAGTTGTGCATGGAATTAACATATTATGCTTGTGGGAAAATGGTCTATGAAGTTAAAGTTCTAGACCATGACCATTACAGAATTGGAAGCCTGTTATAAATTGCATTGTGAACATGCCAGTTACTTTTATTTCAATTACACTACAGTTTTTGACTTTTTTTTTGTCTCCTTTTAACTAACTTATTAAGACCTTGGCACATGGTTGCACTATTCATTGTTATGAGTTTTCTTTACTTATGTTCAGAAGATCACACCATCCTTTAACATTCTCTTTAGGTTCTTCACTAGTCTCAAACTATCATAAGGCACCATGTAGTGAATGCTGATTTGTACTATAGCTGATGAATGCTGTCTAAACAATGCATTACAATATCATGTACTTTCATGAATTTTCATTTTGTTTTCTTTTCTTTTCCTTTGTTGCAGGTAGCTTTGTTGAAATTTACCGGTTACAAGATAGTAAACAATGTTTCAGACACTGGGAAGGCATTTTTGATTATACTGCTCACTGATATTTTTTTGGGGTAATACTTGCTACTCCATACCAAATCATTATAGTTCGTCTGTTCATTCTGCTTGTATGGAAGTTTTCTTTTTCATTTTCGAAAGCTTAGTTCAATGGTAGTTGTTCATACTAATATTTTCCTAAGCTATTTTAAATAGGTTACAACTTGGTCTTAGCCAATATACTGAACGTGCAGTCTGTTGTTTTCTTCTATCTATTGGAGGGTTAATGTTGAATTTCCAATCAAATGAAAAAAAAGTTTTTCCTTTGTGTTACTGTCTCTGGTCACCATGCAATTGTTTGGATTGGTGAAAATCTTATCATTTCGTACATGATTAATAACTTTTCCTGACCTTGTGGTGAAAAAGTTAAAACTAAGGCATGCTTAACTTTTAGTCTCAATATCTGTTACGCCATTCTCACTTGGGTAATAATGTCTTGTAGGATATGTTATTCAAGAGAGTTTATGAGGATTCCTTATTTCTGTTTGTGTGAAAATATTCCCATGTGAAATTGTGTACCTACAGGTATCATTCAGAATCTGGTTGGCAGACATTGTTGGAGGTTATCGTTGAGCATTACGGGCTTCAAGTTGATCAGTCGGCCATCACCATCTTTATCTCTGTGATTCCTGTTGTCATTGATGCATGTGTGAAGCTCTGGGTATGCTCTGAGACTCAGTTACTCAAATTCTTGTTTTCATATGCTTTCACTTAATGATATAGTTGGATGTGGCTATGGAGAAGTAATTGATTTGAAATCTAAACATTACCAAAATGATTTTTCTGTTAAATTCTTTTCCTCTCCACTATCTTTCCATCCTGGAGTTGATGACATACCTAGACCTAAAGAATAGGAAGCATTAGAGGAATTGTGGTTTTTTTTTTTCCTGAAAAATAATCATTTTTTCCCCATGTTTTACAAGAATAATTCCCTTTTCCCTTCTGGCCATTCTTTGTTTGACTGGGTCGCCTGCATTAGCATGAGTGTCTTCGGATAGGACTTTTGGTGTAATGCAATTTCATTTCTGTTCTGGTTACAAGTAGTCATTTATTCATGGTATTTGTTTGTGCTGCAGTTGTTCAAGTTCCTGCCGAGATTGTCTCCAAGGGTGGCAAACCTATTTCAAGAAATGACGAGACATTAGCGAACTATCGTTTTAGGTATTGCTTTTGGATCTTCCCAAGTTTCTTCTTTTCTTCCTTTATAGAGAGGCTTATCTGGTTTTGTGAGAAGACAGATGAACATAAGAGGCTCAAATATCTTCCACTCTTACATGATTCTTTTTGCACTGTCACGGGCCGATCACTCCCACATGCGAATGTGGCGTGTCATCACAGTATAAATGTTACTATACATGGCCTAGATATAGGATGGTTTAAGCAGCAAACTCCATATTTACATGTAAATAACTGTTGCCTACTCTAATCCTTTTTGCTAATCATTTGACCATAAAAAGGTTGGTAGTGTTCTTCTTGTACCCTCCCATATTGTGTTAGTTCAATGGTACCAACATGATTAGTTTTAGTTCTCATTTTTGTTAGTAAGGATGTATACTTTTTTTATGTTATTTATATAAGATACCACTTGATCTCATAGAATGATAGTACTTTTATTACCATAATAATAATAATAATGGTATTTTGGTTTTCTTTTTTAATAATTTCAAAGCATATAATTGTTAATTTTGTGCCCATAAAGTTTGTTGCAGCAGTTGAATTGAGTTTTTTTTTCAATTCTTTTCTTTTCTTTTCTTTCACTAAAAGTATAAATTAATTGTACAAAAAGACTTCTGGATATATATTGCGAATTAAAGCAAAAAATAAAGTTAGAAAAAAATAAAAATAAAAAATAAATTGAAACTTTTTATTGTCTGTTCACGTATAGAACTTTGGTGGGGTCTTCCATGTCGGCACACACTCAGCTAGGGGTGTTCATTTGGATTTCCGAACTTCCGAAATTTCAAAAAATTTGGGTTCGGGTATTTCAAACTATCCTAAACTATTCCCGACCCTGAATTCCAAAACCTCCCTCCCGACCCCGAATTTCCGAACCGAATTTGAAATTTCTGAGGTATTTTTTGGGTTAAGTAACCTTTCGTCCTCTCTTTCCTTGCTTTTGATTTGAATTTTGATTTGTTGATTGCTATGTGTATCTGCTGTGTTGATTGGTTCGGGTTCTGTTTTGGTCGGATTTGGTTTGGTTTCGGATTAGGTGTTGTTTTTGGCTGAAGTTGCAGAGGGGTTGTGGCTGGAGGAAGAAGATGAAGTTTTGGGAGAAGATGGAGTCGGGCTGGTTAGGCCGGTGTTTGGGTTGGCTGGTCATGGGCGAGGACTGTTCCTGGCCCAACTGGAGGGAGAAGGAAGGAGATGTGTTGGTTCTGTCCGGTGTTTGGGTTTGGTGAATCTTGGCCCATCAGGAGGGTTGGCTGAAATTTTGGGAAGTTCGGCTACCCGAACTTACGAATATTGATCCAGTCCTGGCCCGAATTTAGAGTTTGGATATTGACTTCCGATACCCGAAGTTATCCGAAATTGAAAAATTTTTGGGTCGGAAAATTGGAATTTCGAGTATCGGAAACTTTTGCACACCCCCTACTCAGTAGGTGTGATACTGTTATATCCGCATGTTATTTTTAATATATTTTTTTTAGAATAATCATCAAATATCTTCATTAATAAAAAAGGAAGATATAAAAGAATCCTGCACTAGCAGGTCGGTCAAAAAATCAAAAATATCAACTAACCAATCCTGAAGATATTGACTAACCCGAGCAGAATTAGCTAACCAGTCAGCTGGCCTATTTGCATTTCTTCTAACAAAAACAAAAGAAATACAGTCAAAGTCACTACTATTATATTTGATAACATCTATAGAAGCTTGGATTTCCCATGGTATCGGTCGAAGGGGATCATTTAGGCAATCGACAACTACCTTAAAATTTATCTCAACAATACAATTGTTCATCTTCCTAGAAAACGCCAGGTGGACAGCTTTTGAAACGGCCAGAACTTTGGCTTGAAGAGAGGTATCGCAAACCTGTATGGAAAAACAACCATCTACTAACAATCCCAAATGATTCCTACAGACCGCACTAATACCAGATCCGAACTTATGAATATTGATCCCGTCCTGACTCGAACTTAGAGTTCGGATATTAATTTTCAATATTCGAAATTTCTGATCCGAAATTGAAAATTTTTGGGTCGGAAAATCGGAATTTTAGTTTTCATTTATTTTTAAGACATTTTAGTTAAGAAAATATAATATTTTAATGAACTTAAGATTTAAAATTTACGTTTTTATGAAAATTTGTTTTTAAGACTACAACTAATATTCTCTGTGGTTGACAAAAATAAATAAATAAATTTGTGTAGATAAAACTTGATGTCTGCTACCATGACTTTTAGTGGAGGGTGTAGATTCTTTTCTTGTTAGTAGAAAACTACAGTCAGTATATAATAGATTTTCTCGAAAGTTCAAATTTACTACTACTAGACTACTAGTATATGTTTGTGTTTGTGGTGTCTTCTCTTCGTTCGTATTGTTTCTCCTCCATTTTTATTTCAGATACCTCGAAAATTCTCCGCCCACACATGATAACTACAGTATCCAAAATAAACCCACTTCAATTCATCTCCATTCCTGCTAAATCCCTCCATAAATTCCTCGTCTTGTAACCCTTTGATTTCTCCATTCTGTGTCATCCTCGCCTTACCTTCAGCTTCCATGGCTGCCGCAGCAGCAATCAAATGTAAACCTTCCAGAGAAACTGCCTCCGCCGCCATCAGTCAGTTTAGATACATGATGTTCAATTACACTCCTGCTGGTGGAGCTGGTGCTCATTACTCAACGCACCGCACAAGATGGGACCATCATCATCAATACTTTACCACTACTCCTTATCACTTCACTTCTTTCAAACCTGTGTCACTCTGCGGCAATTCCGTCCCAAAGGGTGCTCAAACGATGGATTCAAGCAGTGATTTCGATCAAAATTGGAGGTGGAGGGAGAAAATGAATTGTTCTGGGTCTAGTCGTGGGGACCCACCAGAGGTGTGGCAGCCTCCAGGTGATAGCATTGCGAAAATCCAGGTTAGTGAGACAGAGGTGAATGTTATGCGTGGAGGGGGTAGAGGAGGAGGAGGAAATGGAGCTGGGCCAAATTTAAAGGATGGCTCCTGGGGTGGATCTAATTTGGGGAACAGTTTTCCAACGCCAAAGGAGATTTCTAAGGCGTTGGACAAATTTGTGATTGGACAAGACAGGGCTAAGAAGGTGAGAACTCTGTCCCTTCTTCTTTTTCTTTTTCCTTTTTGAGGGTTTAGTTGGATTAGTGTCGGTCTAGCATTTAAAAGTGATTTTATGTGAGTAGAAGTAAAAATACAATGGAAGTAGTTGATATATTCATGAATGAAATTCGTATTTGGTTGTGTCAGTCTGATCCTTGCTATGGCTGTGGTATTTAATGTTAGAAAGAAGTCAGTGGGTTAGGAGGATGATCCTACAGTAGGTTAACAGTATTACGCCATGTAGTTTAGCTATTTTGATCTTAAGCCTTTGGTTCAGGTGTATTATCGAATGCAATAGTATGAAACATAACCTATTGAAAAAATAAGAACCCGGCATGTATGTGATGTGATGGAAACATATTTCACACCTTTTATGGGGTGATGGTTTTTGTTTTTAATTATTGTATCCTTCTGTATCTCAAAATGGTTACCTATCTAAATTCTGAGCCCTATTTTTTATTTCGTTTGGAAATTATATGGATGTATATGTAGCACAATTCTTCTGTACTTCTCCACTTATATTTCAGATTGTATCAATTCTATTGATTATCTTGCTGTATTGCTACACTCTTCTAATGGTAACATTGATTGCAGGTGCTATCTGTTGCAGTTTACAATCACTATAAGAGAATCTACCTTGAGTCCATTCAAAAGTGGTGAGTTGTATACTTTCAATTTTTAACTGATGTATAATTTGTTAAACCCTGTTCTTCTTTCTTTGGCATCTAATGTTACACAGGGGATGAATCGCACATGTTGATTTCTAATTTCTCAGGAATTCATTGATAGTTACTTTGCCAGGTCATAAATCCAATTTTGATAATCTGCTAAGCATCAAGAGCAATTTAAATATTTCACACCAGAATGACTAATTTGTGGAATTCTTAGTCCAGTTTGTTCTGCTTGACATAACAGTATTTGATCATAGTGTCAATAGTTAATAATGTATCTTTTTATTAAAGATATGCTTATTTATCACGTTTCTATGTATTTGACCACTTTTTAATGAGCTTATTGTAAATTTGGAAGTCAGGTCTACAGGAGATTCTGGTGAAGAAAAAGCAGATGCTGTGGATGATGATGCAGTGGAACTTGAGAAAAGTAACATTCTTGTAATGGGGCCAACGGGCTCAGGTAATGTGTCATTTTTCTATAATGCATCTAGTCAGCTTTGTTTGACTTTTAGTCAGTGCTTAAGAATGTAATACTATGTACTCTTTTGTTTCTGCTCTAACTAATTCATGCCCCCAAGTGAGCTCCCTCTCTGGACATTCTTGCCTTATGAGTTGCTTATTTTCTTACTTGTTAGACAATATATGGAAAGAGAATACCAATATAAGGTTATGAGTTGCTTATTTTGTTACTCAGTGCTGGTCTAATCTAGAACTCTGTGTCAATGATGGTTCATGGATTTTGCTTCTCTTTTCGTGGAATGGTGTTGTAATTTAATCTTAATTTAAAACTCTGGTCTTGTTTCAAGAAGATGAACTTCTCCCTCCCTTAATCTTTTTCTGCTATTCTCTGAGAATACTTAATTTGTTTGTTTCACTCTCTCTCTCTTTCATGGTTTCCTCTCCCTACTAAATATATGCTGAGGTTGAGGGTTTCAGTTTTAATAGATTGCCTTCATCACTGTTGGTTCCTTTTCTCACTTGTTTGCCTGGTTTTTGGTGTCATTTCAAGGACAGGGAAGACATTACTAGCCAAAACCTTAGCACGGTTTGTCAATGTTCCATTTGTTATCACCGATGCAACAACTTTGACCCAGGCAAGTTGGTGATGATAATGCAGCCTTTTAAGGTCTTTGCTTTGTATGATTTTCTCTCATTCAGTTGGACTTCAGTTGATTTGATAATTCATGTAACAAGGAGCTTAAGTTTGCTTTGGTGTAAAGGGTTCTTGTACTGTTTAATTTGTTTACTAAATTTATGTACAGTTCTGTACTACTGTTTTTTACCAAAGTATCCTTTCCCGGTGAATGATGAAGTCCCGCTGAAAATTGCATAAAATGATTACGTTGCTTTTGCTTTGACTAAGTGACAGCCAAGCTTCACTCTTTTGCACAAAGTTTGGTTGCTAATTCATTTACTGAAAATGTTATTGATTATTTGTTTACTTTGATGGTATTTACAGGCGGGATATGTTGGGGAAGATGTGGAGTCCATACTGTACAAGCTACTTACTGTAAGTTTTATTATAACATCTCATATGATAGAAATACGTTGTTCTTTGTTGGGGTTTGTGTGCAGTACCATTTGAACAGTTTTAAATTTTTCCATCTTTATATTGGCTAATCTCTTGAATTTTTTCTGACTGCAAAACATTGATCACTGTTCATTTTATTAGTTCTGTCATTTTACTTCTGGTCCCCTAGAAAACCAGCAAATTCTAATTCTAATTCTAATTCTTGACTTGCATAGGTCATGCTTTTCTGTTTTCTCCTAACATGAACCGGAAGGTCTTATGTAGTATTAATCACAATGCACTTGGCAATATGTGGATACCGTGTCCTTTTTGGTAGTCATGCTAATGAGCTTTCTATTTCTAGTTGTGTCACTTCACCTGTCTTGAGATATTTGGCCTTCATGTCAACTTGTCTTATGAGCTTATCTTTATCAAAGTCTCGTCTCATATTTGGCTAACGCCGTTCATATTCCATATTTAGTCTGCATTTTATTTGGGGTGGTGTTATTCCCACACCCAAAATTGTTATTCCCACACCCTTAGCTTATGATTTTATTATACTACCCATTCTCATCTTTTAACTATTTTTTATAGCTAATATAAATTTTAATACTTAAACTAAAAAGACTATAGTACCCATTAATAAAAAGCTAACATTAGACTTGCTTTTCAAATTTAAAAAAAAAAGTTTTAAAAAATAAAACTCGTCGTCTTCTTCAATTCATACCTTATAATTCGAAGCATTCGAACTCAGATTTATTTTTTTATTTTTTTATCTTGGTAATGCTTAAAAAAATCAATGGACAATATGGTTGCTAAATTCAGCAGAGTTGGAGCTGGTCAATGTGGGGGATTTTGATTTTGTTTTTTTTCCCCTTTCTTTCTAAAAGCAAGTTTAGTGTTAGTTTTTATTAATAGGTGAAATATATTTTTTAGTTTAAGTATTAAAATTTATATTTCCTATAAAAGTAGTTAAAATATGAGAATGGGTAGTATAGTAAAATCCTAAACTAAGGGTGTGAGAGTAACAATTTTGGGCGTGGGAATAACACCACCCTTTATTTGGGCTTTGACAATCTATAGCAAGTTTGTCTCTTCGTTGTGGTTGGTTGTAATAGAATTTGACATGGAAATTATATGATATCAAAGGCCTAGAAGTGTTTTATTTCACTGGTTTAGTTGAGAATGGGGATCTGATATGGATACCACTGGGTTATTTTGGATATTTGTTTTAGATTCTGAAATATATACGAAGTTTACTGGCTGGCCTCAGATTGAGTTTACAGCAGGGATCACAAAGAGGTGTGCTGTGTCCAGATTATATATTATTGACTTGTGAGTTGGACGAATGAGGATTGTTAGTCAGATAATCAATAAGAAGGATTTCCATAATACCAACCTTACGACAGAGTCTTAAATTTCTCAGTAGCAGTCTAGATGAAAAAGATTACTGCCATGTTATAGATTCAAAATCCCACAAAGCATTAAGTTCTTGCCTTAGAAAATAATGGACGAGAACCAGTTGTTTGCAGTCTAATTACAGTTGCCAGATAGATAATATAAACCCAGTTTATCGCATTACATGCTTACTAAAAGAGTTGGTTTATTGACAAAAAAATGTATTTATCACTGTGGACTCTCTTGCCTAGTTTTGGCCATCTTAATAGGTTATTCTTTCTAAAATTGCAACTGCTATTCCATGGGCCAACTGTTCATTAGTAATTCTAACCCATTTTTCTTCTATTTTTACCGCCCCAAGGTTGCTGATTATAATGTGGCTGCTGCCCAGCAAGGCATTATTTACATTGATGAAGTCGACAAGATCACAAAAAAGGTTCTATACAAAATGACCTTAGTTTCCTCCTTTTCTTTAATTGGTTACTTTTGCTTTACATAATTTATACATTCATAATGTTTTAATGTGCAGGCTGAGAGTGTTAACATTAGCAGAGATGTGTCAGGGGAGGGTGTCCAGCAAGCATTATTAAAAATGCTTGAAGGAACAGTAAGTGCTGCTGTTGCATGAATTGTAGGATTTACTTAAACTAGTTCTCTCTTGTAACAAACATTGGCATTTATCATTGGTTAGCTGTAGTGGGACAAGCCATCTTTTTCTAAGATGTTCCGTAAGTATAGAATGCTTGAGTACATTAAAAAGATCAGCTTTTTGAATCATGAACTTCTGTTTGACGTAAACTTTGTGAATCTTGTACTTATAGTTACATTGTCTTGCTTGTTGTAGGTTGTCAATGTTCCAGAAAAGGGAGCTCGAAAGCATCCACGTGGTGACAATATTCAGGTAATAATTGTGTACTTTAGAACAAGTTTTACTGTTTGATGGATTCATACTTATGCATGATTGCTCAAAAGTTTGATTTTGTTATCTCAATTCTTTTCGGCTAAGACTAGGCTATGTAGATGGCTTTAGTTGACTATGGTCAAGTATCCATGATAACTGCATGTCTGGTGGACGTTTAGAATGCTCATGATCAAATTATTTGCTTCTCATAAATATTACCAATGTTTGTTTCATGTGCTATTTTTCTGGTTTTGGTTTTTTTTTCTCTTCCACAGATTGATACAAAGGATATTCTCTTCATATGTGGTGGTGCATTTATTGACTTAGAGAAGACTGTTTCAGAAAGGTTTTATGAGCACATAAATTATGATGCATTTTCCTTTGTGGAAAAATCTATGGTGAAATTTTTTTCTGGAGGAAATAACGGCTAGTACATGCTTGCAGGCGCCAGGATTCATCTATTGGGTTTGGGGCGCCAGTACGTGCAAATTTGAGGGCCAGTGGTGTTACTACTGCTGCTGTGACATCATCTTTATTGGAGACAGTAAGTAAATACAACTGACAAGTAACAGTCTGTAGCTCTTTTTTTGTAAAAAGAAAAGAATAAACTGTTGCTGTTGTCTTTCTTAATGCTTATATAGCCTTTAATTATTTACATGTTAACTGTCATCTTTGTCAGGTTGAAAGTGGTGATCTTGTCTCGTATGGTCTGATACCTGAATTTGTTGGACGATTTCCTATTCTTGTCAGTTTGTCTGCACTTACTGAAAATCAACTTGTCCAGGTAAAATTTATTGCTAAAATAGTTTCCACCAAAAAGTGATCAATATCATTTGTCTTCGATGTTCCTACTCCCTCTGGCACGAATTATATGACTTCCTCGCATCCCAATATTCAGTAGGGAACGCATATCGAGGAGGCCGGATGAGGCACTATTTGACCCCAAAAAATTCCGTACTTTTTTTCGAACGTACCTTAATCCTTAACGTACTTCCGAGAAAAAATTCAGAGCAAAATTGTCTCAAATAGTGACTGTTCCGGCCGTCTTAAGATACGTTCCGGAACAGTAAAAGTAAATACTAAAACGTCATATAAAACGTACCGGAGGGAGTATATCTTAATGGCATACTGTACATCAAATTTTTTTTAAAATTGATAATTGCTAAATAGAGATAATATGGAATAGTAGATAATTGGATGCAATACATTGAAATGGATAGTAAGTTTAGAAGGATACATGAGATGTCTATGATTTTTTTCTGTTCTTCTCATGGAAATTCTTCCTTGTAAATCATTTAATTTATGTACTTTTGTCCACAATCACTCCTGTGTTATTGCCTTTTTCTTACTGTCATGTCTGATGAGACAGTGTTATATAGGTTCTTACAGAGCCTAAAAATGCCCTTGGAAAGCAATACAAGAAAATGTTCCAAATGAATGGTGTAAGTATCTTGATTTCCTCATTATATATATTCTGGAAAGCTCCCTTTTTAGGAATTTATAGCGTGCTTTTGTTCAACTTGCTTGGCCGCAACAGCATAAGTTTTAGAGGTGTCATTTTTTCCTTCATTTTTTCTCAGGTTAAGCTACATTTCACAGAAAATGCTTTGACATTAATTGCAAGAAAGGCAATCACCAAAAACACTGGGGCTCGTGCTTTGAGGTCCATACTAGAGAATATCTTAATGGAGTCCATGTATGAGGTATACCATTTCTTAGTTTATTTAATTGCTAATTACTATTGTAAGCCCATGTGGTGTAGGCAACATTGACTACAGCAACAATTGGGTGAGAATCTGAGCAGCTTATGTAAATATCCACACAGTTGAAAGTATGCTTCTTGATAAGAGTTTTTGTTTCCTCCTAATCACACGTTGTATGCTTGTGCTTGTCATTGCGTGCTCTACATACTGGGAAGGTTTAGAGGGTTAGTTTGGCCTGAATATCACAAGAATATCCGTAGCATCTCCTAGTGACCACCAAAGAAGAAACTTAATAAAGTCTCTTCAAGATTGTAACTTCTTATTTTGGTAAATGCCCCCCATCCCATCTAATGGGGTTCAAGCTTTTCATTTGTCTGGAAAGGAGTTTTTTGTTTTTCGGAAAGTCTGGGAAGTAGTTCATCCACATGCCAAGTGTAACTGGCCTCGTTGTGCTCATCATTTTTGTTTGATTTCATGCAACACCTTGGTTTGTGTTTTCATATCATGATTCTGAACTAGGACCTATGTGCTTTTGTTTTTTCTTTAATTTGTTGTATTTCAAGCTTGATCATCCCCGTCCCCATTATGTGGCAAACTGAGGGTGGTTTCCTTTAATGGACTTTTCTTCACCTTGATGATTTTCATGAAGTAGATGCTTGTTTTCTCTACTAGTTTCTCTTTTTACTGTTCCTTTCAGTTAGTTCCTAAAACAGAACCTAAGGTCAACTTCAGTTGATGTAACTTTTCTTTCTTAAATCTTTCAGATTCCTGATGTTAGGACCGACGACGATATCATAGATGCTGTTGTAGTCGATGAAGAGGCTGTTGGGTCTGATGGAAGCGGTATTGGCGCCAAAATTCTGCATGGCAAGGGCGCATTTGATCGCTATCTCTCCGAGAATAAAGTACGGTCATCAGAGGTGCGCCTTGGTTGTTGGATTAATCACAGAGATTTGTACATACATTAATTTATTCTGAAAGGAATAAGATTTGGTTCTAACATGTCAGTTTCTTGTGTTTGTAGACAACTGCGGAGGGATCTGATGTGGTGGAACCTGAGGTGGAGGCGGAGATTCCTTCTATAGTTGCCAGCATGTAATTTTATTGTACTGTTTCTTTTGCACATATCCAGTCTCGTCAAAATGTACATAATTTACATTAAATTCCAATAAAGTAAAAGATAAAATTACAATACAATTTAGTGATATGATTGGGCAAAGCCGCTCCATTCTGCATCAGCTGAAGAGATGCGTGCGCTGTTGATGCGCATTTGGATTTAGGTTAAAAGTTGGAGATTTAAGTATTAAAGGGTGAAGTGTTAAGAATGCTTTTATAGTTTGTTTGTAACCTCATATTTGTCGGAAAAGGAAAATGAAATGATTTGATTCCAAATTCATTGCTCGGGTAGATATAAATAGATTAAGATTGTGATAAACTACTCAAGTGTGGCACCAGATTCAGGTTAGAATGAAATGAATTTGATTCTAAATTCATTGCTCTCTGAACAGATTCTCTCTCTCTCTCTCTTCAAATGAACTTCCTTGCCTGGCTCAGACTCTCCTCCTCCTCCGCTAGGCTCGTTGTTTCCTCGTTTGTGAAACATAGACACTTTATTTTTTACGTCGTGTCAGTGCCGGATTTGTTTCCAATATCGACACTCGATGGAGATCCACACTTGACATATTTCCGACTCACCACCTCTCGTGTCCTACTATTTTGGTCATATTCTAAGCAATTATTGGTTTCAAATAGACGTTTAGCGTAAATTATAGTTATTGGTGTTGTGAATGATATTTTCATATAACTTATACTAATATACATACATATGTATACTATGTCGGTGTTTTATAATTTTCTTGTATAGAAATATCGATATTCGTATCGTGTCTGGTGTCTATATCAGTGTCCATGCTTCATAACTCCTCCTACTCTTCCTCCATAAGGCTCGCTCACTGCTCCTCATCTCTTCTAGCTCACTATTTCATCTCCGAACTGCTCTCGATCCCCCCACATCATCCTCAACCACATGCGTTCCTCCTTCCTCTCTTCCCGCTCACTAGATATCTTTTCCCGCTCTTTTTCTATTTAGTACTCCCTCCGTCTTTTTTTAATTGACGCTTTGATTTTGGGCACGCATATTAAGGAGACCGAATGATTCACTATTTGAGACAATTTTGCTTCTTATTTTTTTTCGAACATACGAGCATTCTTAACGTTTTTAGGCCGAAGGACTTTGCTCATAGATTGAATTCAGATTGGCCAGAGAGGATAGAGGAAATACTGTCTTTGGGCCAAGAAAGAAGGAAAGAATGATAGGCTGTTATTTTATTTTTTTTTGTTGATTTTGAGATGACAAGTTATGGTTCTGAGCTTCTGGCCCATTATTTTGGGCATAGTTTTAAAAACCGACCTGGAGTGACCCGTTGAATCGGTTTAAACCGGGTTCAATCGGGGTTTGATCGGGTTCGACCGGATTGACCGTTGGATAGTTCCGGGTCATTCACACATCGAACCGTTCAATCTTAGATAATCGAACCAGATTGAACCGGCTGGTTTTCTGTCTAATGGATGTAGCATTTTATAATACTGTAATACATCAAAATAAAATATCAAGTAGATCAAAAATTAAAAATAAAGAAACAATCCAACATTCAAATGAAATGATATTAAAAGTTCAAACACACTTAAATATCCAAATTACAAAATAAAAGAAACAATCCAACATTAAAATAAAATGATATTCAAAGTTAAAACACTTAAATATCCAAATTATAAAAATGTTAATTCCATGGATTGACAACAAGTTGAGAGGTTGAGTGGTGGGTGTCGAATCCAATCAAAAATAAATTACAACTTATCACTAAGCAACAAAAAGGATTGTGCATAGCGGCAAGAGGTTCGATCCTCAGAGACAAGCTGGCCTGATCTTTGTTTCTCCTGAAAATGACAAAGTAAAATGCAAAGGGGGTGAGATGATTCTATAAACTAGAAATAAAACAGTACAAGAAAGTGATTGAGTGAGCTAATTGCAGCAAGAACAGAACGCAAATGAAGAGAGAAAATCAGTAGCAAAACAATCCTTAGTAGGGATATCCTTGAGGTGACTATCCTATGCAATTGATCATTGATAAATGTATTTTCCGGATGAATTTATAGAGATGTTAAAGGAATTAGAGACCCTCTATATTCCCAAGTTTCCCCCTATACAAGCCAATTAAAGAGACCCTCTATTAATGGCCCTAACCTTCCTAACAATTTGTCAAGTTGCTGGAAAATTGTAACCACACGGGAAACCCATTCCTAGGCCTAGGGATGGCATTACTCAGCCCTGAACCCATTCTTTCCTTTCTCCTAGATCCTAAAGACAAGTCTTATGTCAAATAGTTACTAGTTGTCTACTTAATCTTCATAAATGCAGGAATCACGCTGACATAAATGAAACCGACATTACCCATTCAAATAAAATCATAGGTTAGCTAGGCCTAGATCAAACAAGAATGAATTTAGCATTTAAATGAGAAGGAAAGAAATACAAAAACATTCATATTAAGTTCAACGAAATCTCACAATAACATGCATAGTCAACCTCTCAATCTCTACCAAGAATCAGAGGATTTAGTTACAATACATAATGAAAACAGCAAACAAGAAATAAAATCCTAATGAAGAACGAAAATACAAGAAAATAGAAAATGATAATGGTAATGGGAGAGTTCTCTTCACTCCCTCTCCCAATTCCGAATCTCCCCCTTTTCCTTTGCTTCGTTGTCTATTAATAGCCATTCTTCTACTCCCCTAACAGACTTCAAAGGTCCAGCCTTTACCATAAATAATTGCAGCACTCACATGTGCTGTCAAACCAGGCTGGAAAATGGCACTTCTTCACTTTTGAAGAGAATATTCTTGAATAATTCAAAGGGAATGTTTTGTCATTCTTCCATTGATGTCCCCTTGGTGTTTCTGCAAGGTGGAAGAAGGAATCCAGGCACTAATACTCGTGCCCATGTCCTCCAGGTTCCAGGCTGTCCGAACCAGCATTCTCAAATAAAATACACAAGTACACTCAGTGCTGTCCAGGCTGGAACTCTGACACGGTCGGACTCATCCCTAGGCCTAGGGATGGGGAGACCAAACTCGGCAGACAGTAGGCTGAAATCAAAACTCCAACACCGATTGATTGTTTCAGCTCTAATCTTCAAGCTTTTTGTTTCTTTTCCACATTTAACGATTATTAAGCCTGAAGAGCAAAATAGGAAGGAAACAAGCTCAAAGTAGCATAATTATTATCTCGATTAATAATAAAAGAGGCAATAAAACAAGGTAAATAAACAATCAATCATTGAGTCACTAGCATTTTTGAAAATGTCTCATAACGACGCCCACTTTCAATTCCTTCATCTTCATCATTCTCATCATCAAGCTCATTTTGAAAGTTCAACTCTAGTATTATCAAATAAAATATAAAAATAAAAAATCAATAAATATAATTACATATTTTGATAATTTAATGATTATTATATATAATTAATTTTCTAAAAATCAATCATCATTTTCCTTGGATTTTTTATAATTTAATCATCTAAATTTGTTCCATAGGATAATTCGGTTCGAATACTTTCTCGTTATTAAAGTACTTTTTTTTCTTTTGAAAATTTAAGCACAAAAATTGTTGATATTTTTATTCATATTATAATTTAAATGATTGATTTCATTCTCTATTTGAAAGAAGAATATAAATTATACAGAAAATTGATGTTTAAATACATTTTTTTATCATTTTAGAATATATTTCATCTAATATTATTTGTATGACTATTTTTGAACTCTAAACTCGTGGCCTGTAACCTATTTCTTTTTTTTTTAGTAAATCTCTAGCCCACTTCAATTATTTAATTATTGATCAAACACATCCTATGCGCCCTACAATTCTAGCCATCCATTTCTAAAGTCTGAATAAATCCTGACCTTTCATTTAAAGAAACCTACCCACTCCTTTGTTCTCTCCAAGCCGCTCAAACATACTACCCACTGCACACCATCTTCACTTAATCTCAGTTAATTCAAGATCCAAAACTTCTCCCCTCCCGCGGCCGTCTTTATTTGTTTCAATTTTGGTTCATGATTCTTTCCTTCCCAACTTCTCATCTCTCTTCCATAATGGTTTTCCCTTTTTCCTTAAATCTAGAAAACAAAGGTCTTTTGTGCTGATTTGGGTTACTCCATCCCGATCTATCATCATCTTCTTTTCCATTTAAATGAAACCTACATTGTTTTGCTCCTTTCCTTTTTCCAATTAGCATTTCTCTCGTTTGACTCGGTGAGACGACGTCGCTGCCATCGAAGCGTCGCTGGAGTTGAAACAAAACGACGTCGTATCGTCGCTGCTATTGAACCAGCCGGTTTGACAGCGGGTCGGTCGGGTCACTGGTTTTGTAAAAATCGGCCGGGTTGGTCGGTTTTTTCCGGTCAGATAGCTGAACCGAACTGAAATTCTCCTTGGGTCACTGGTTTATCGGTCCGACCGTCGGATCGGTCCGGTTTTTAAAACACTGATTTTGGGTCCTGAAATTGACCCGCTTAACCCGCCAACCCATTTATAACCGACTCGATCCGCTTAATTACTGGCGGGTCGGTGGCGGTTTTGGGCGACCCGACCTTGTACCCCTCTAGAACTTAAAATCCCCTTCCCTCATTTCCCTCGCTTCACAGTTCGCTCCTCCTTCTTTCAGCTTCTTCTAGCATGCTTCTCCAGCTCAACTCCCAACTGACCCGCCGTCGTTCCGATGAGAGCTCGTTACCGTCCAAGTTGGATCCTTCGCGAACTTCGTCGGTTCTCATTTCTGGAACTTCCAGGTAGTCCAAACCATACAATCGCTTCAATATTTCTCATTCACATTTCAAGAGAAAATAAATAAACTCAGTAGTTTTTCCTTTTTCTTTGTTTTGAAGGATGAGTTGCTCGGCTTGGCCGCGGATCCTGATGCTGATCCCATCTTCAAGAATCAACAGAACTACCTCAATATGGACACGCTGTACCGCACCGGCGAGACGCAGCAGGTAGGTCCTCCTGGTGCTATTTTATATCAATCCGGACTTGGTTGAAGACTTCTGATTCTCTTATTTGTTTGTTTGCAGGGTGTGCTTACTTATACACCGCGTGTAGTTACCATTGGCTCTCAAGGTAAGCCATTTTGTGGAATTTATGAGTGAAAGATGAATTAGGGTTTTTGCATGTTTGGTTGTGATCGAGTTCTTTTGAATGACTGACAGGTTCTCTTGGATGTATGAGCTCACGTGGTTCGTTGTATAATGAGCAACCATCAGCTTCGTCAAATGATGCCAATTGGTGAGGATTGTGCTTATTATTTTGGTTGTGTGAATGTGTTCTTTTGTTATGTTTGTTGTGGTGAGTTACTGTAACTGAGTAAACGGGTTAGGGATAATGTGCAGGATGGGGAATGTGTCTACAGCTGCATCAGAGCCTAGGAGGAGGAATTTGTTCCTTCAAAGTTTGTATGCAGAAGAGGAAAATTTTACACTTGGAAGTGGTGTAAGCAACGGGCGAGGGGATATTCATAAGGGAATACAGGATGAGGATATAGTTGAGTCTTTGGAAAATGAGGTTCAGTATTGGACAAATTTCTCTAAAGTTCATTACCATCCCCAAAGTGTCTATGAAGTGAGTGGATTGTGGGGTGATGAGGAATTGGATAGTCATGGAAATGGAAGGGATATGTTTTCTGGTGGTTTAAGAGGGGAAGAAATAAGTGAGAGGCTTCATTTTTTTATGGAAGAGTGTGACCACGTTCAGGTATCTTGACATTTAGTAAATCTATTTGGTCCTCGTTTCATTGATAGACTTTGTTATGTCTCTCTTGGAGTTTTGAAATGGTTGACAATATTTGCATTTTACTGTTGTAGTCAGATGATGATTACACTTATTCAAGCATGCAGTTATAGGAAACAAATCGTTACTATGAGAATTCTGTGAAAGAAAGTATATGTCACTTTTCCTACGATACTGATGTATTGTTATTGTGACAGGGTTTCCAATTCATTGTTGATGACTCAGGAGGCTTTTCTGCTCTAGCTGCAGATTTCTTGGAGAATGTTGCTGATGAGTATACGAGTACACCAGTTTTGCTCTATTCTGTGAGGGGCTCTGGTTTTCACATGAATGCAAGAAGCAAGAAGCAAACTGTTTCCTGGGGTATTCATGACGCGGTTTCTTTTTCAAGATTATCTTCCTTCTGTAAATTGATAGTGCCAGTTGGTCTACCCTTCTTGAGTACAAGTAAGCAGAGTTCTGTTCAAATTATCTCTAGAATTCCTGTTTCTCAAGGACAGTTTGCATCTTGAAATTTATTAGCTTTGCCATTTTGCATGTCTTTCACATACTTTTGTTCTCCTGTATGCATGATTAATAAGTAATTGCATCACTTTCCACAATCTCTTGCCATTATTTTAATACTTTCATTTCCCCCATATTCAAGGTAAAGCTGCCTCATTCCTTAGCATTGAAGATCAGAAGGCTTACCACTGCAGCGCCGTTTATGCTGCTGCTCTACACTCTATTAGTCTTCCTTTCAGAATGGAATCTTTGGGACCAACTGCAGATTCATATTATGCCTCTGGTGCTGTTGATGTTCATGGAGTTATACACATGTTAGCAGGGCAAGGTAGATCTAATATGGTGGCCACTCTAGATGTTGCAATGCCAGCACCCTCTATATTTGGTATTTGACAGATTGTCTTTTACTTTTTTCCCCCATCTCAAGCCCTTTTGTTGTCATTGCATGCTGCTAATTGCTCAGGATTGTAAATTCAGGGGAACAGTTTGAGCAATCTCTTGTGAGGAAATTGCAACCGTTGACACCAAAGGTAGCAGAAGATGTAGAAGATTTGCAGGCAACAGAATCCATGACTGTTCATGGAACCCTTGCATCAGGTACTCATTTTTATTTGTGATATATTGGAGTAGATGTTTTTAACTTCTTGTTTCCTAAGCCTGTGTTGCCTTTGCTTTCTAATACAATACCTTTTTACTGTCTTCAACACAACATTAGATGATTTATTTTTTTGGTTGATACAATATTAAATGATGATACGTGTAATATCCTACTTAAGTTATGTTTTATATACAACTATGGTATTTCATATCACAGAATGGCTTCTAGTTGTCAAAGAACTTGATATATATGCACAAGTTTCCTGAACCTATATTGGGTTAAGATTCCAGCGCCGAGAATAATTAAGAAAGTTTGGAAATGATCGTTAGCTTTCCTGTGCTTGTTATTTAATAAGCTCTCAGAAAGTAATGTATGGACTTCCTGTGACTTATAGTGGTGGTCGTACGCATGCATATTATGCTCCTAAAAGCTAATCCTCTGTATCCTTACTGTAGGAGGCCATAATGCTTCAATTTCAGAAGTGAAGGATAGTATTAATGCTACTTATGCGCATACTGTCATGAAACCTAAGTTTTGCCATCTGTCAGTGTCTCTCTGCCCTCTGCCAATACCGTTACCATATCCTAAAATCTTCGGGAACTTAGTTGGCCAACATGGTGAGCTCTTGAGCAGCCCAATTCCCGGTCTGTCATCAAGGGGATCACTTGACATTCATTCTATTCCGATGACAGCTAGACTGCGTTCCAGCAGTGCTATCTTGCCATTCTTAGAAACCAGACTGGGAAATCTCCATAGCTTTGCAATTCAAAGAGGAGCATCGGGGACTGAATTAGTTAAAAGCTGGGGTTTTGGGAAGGAGGAACTGGAGGACAAGGACGAATCCCTATCAAAAATGGTTAGTGCAGTTGACGACCGTGCCCAACTTTCCTTCGACTCCGATTAAGTTTCAGAGAGTATAAAAATCGTTTTGTTTCACCGCTCTTTCCTTTTTACTTAATCCCTGTAAAGTGGTTAGTGGGTTGTATTTATGAAATTTTATACATCACCAACTGGTAACATTTTTTTTGAAGTTGAGTTGGTAAGGTCACACTATTATTACGTTCTCTCATGTTGGATTGGAATCAAACTCGATTATGTTGAAATACGAACAACATATCTTTATAAACAGTTGACAACTAGGTTTCGAAACAATAATGGGATGCCTAGTCTCGTACCTCTGAGCCCTTATTGATTGTGAACTCCCTTGGTCCCTTCCTGGCTACGATGATATAGTTTATAGCCACTAGGTTATGTATGAGTTACTCCAGTTGTTTTATGTTTAATTTGTGTAGCGTTCAAGGAAGTAACCAAATATTTGGAGCGTTACTTTCTAATTACGGTCGAGCCAAAAAAAATTTTAGATAGATGAGACTCAAACTAGACATGATAATTAGGCGGGTATGTGTATATTAAAACGGGTATGGGTAAATACCCAACTCATACCCGCAACTAAATATCCATTATTACTCATACTTAATATGCCCAATACCCAATTGGGTATGTAATGAATATCCAATTACACTTACTTATTTATTATTTCACTTAATTCTTTTTTTATGATTTTACAATTGGCTCATTTTTTACCTTTTTTGCCTCGTTTTTCACTATTTTCTCATTTTTTACCGTTTTTGCTCATTTTTACCGGTTTTGTTCATTTTTTACCGTTTTGGTTCGTTTTTCATCATTTTGTCTCGTTTCTTACAATTTTTACCATTTTTACCGTTTCTTAACTTTAACTGAATATTCTTCCCCGTAGATCTTAAAAAAAGAAAAATTCAAGCAATTTAAGCTTGTATCTAGGGTCTAAAATAGTAGTTATCCCCATCAGCTTATAAATCTCATTCCAGTATTAATATTTTATTTTGGGTAATTTACGAGATAAAATAGTAACAAATAGTAAAAAATTAGTATAAAATTTGATAAAAATATTTGTAACAAATATAGTAGAATCTAAAGCAACGAAAAAGAAAATTTAAATAATTTTGAATGGTTAAGGATACATACACATGTTTCATGCCTTGAAAAAGAAAATAATTTATGAATAATATAAAATTCATTTATAAAAGATTAAGAAAGATATGAAAAGTGGATATGTAATTACTTATCTTGAGGTGAAGATTATGTTTTTGTAATTTTTAATTTATTTTGTTCAAAGTATTAAGGAAGAAGATTGAGTTTTTATTATGAAAAAAAATTAAAAAAGAGGAGAGACAAAAGAAAAAAAAAATTAAAACTTTCTAAATGATCAAAAATTATATATATACTTTTATTTATATATATCTTAACGGCATAATTTAACCATCTATTTAATTACAGAACTTCTAACTCTTTTGATCATGCTCTAAATTAAGGCTCATAACCAATTAGGATCCAATTAATTTATTTTCGATCCCACAATTTCATACCTCATCTCTCTTGTTTCTGTAGTTGTTAAAGTTTCTGAAACACCAAAATGCCTATGTTAATATCTTATTGCTCATCCAGAGCTCACGTGAATCTGGTAGATTGTACTCCCTCAGGTCCAAAATGTATGATGTTTTAGCATTTACTTTTACTGTTCCGGAACGTATCTTAAGACGGTCAGAACAATCACTATTTGAGGCAATTTTACCCCGAATTTTTTCTCGGAAGTACGTTAAGGATTAACGTACGTTCGAAAAAAAGTACAAAATTTTTTGGGGTCAAATAGTGCCTCATCCGGCCTCTTCGATATGCGTTCCCTACTGAATATTGGGATGCGAGGAAATTATACATTTCGGACTAGAGGGAGTAGTTTGTTATCATTTTTTATGGATACATATTTATTTTGCTTTTATAATTGTTTGTGTTTCATAGCAATAGGGTATGTATTAATCGTAATAGTTTTGTCGTTTGTGGCTATTTAATGAAATTTGTCTTTTTTATAGGAATTTTATCCTAGTCTCGTCTCTTAGAGTTACCCTCAATCGGGTTTTGATAAGCTTAATTTTGACATTTCTATTAGCGGTATTTATTAGGGCACTTTTGAGTGGTCTCATGCAAGATAGCATTGGGGTGTGGTTAAAGAAACTCATGGCTTATATTGATATATGTTTTATTATGCGTGCAGAGATTTGAGTGGTTTTGCATGAAATTTAGCTAAAGTTTTATTTTAATTATACGCATTTATAGTAAAATGTGTTAATTAGATAGTAGTTGTAAATAAGGGTATTTATGAACGTGATTATGCGGTCTTTATTAATCAAAATGATGCGAGAACTAGAGACGTGTATTTAAAATATGGTTTGCTATATGGACAGAGATGAATTTTACAGCGAATTTCTTGTCTCCCCATACTTATTCATTTGATATTGATATTCATTCCATCTGAGTTTAAATAGTAATACTGATTTTTTCATGATGTACTGAGAGTTAGCTACAAGTTAAAGTTTGTTTGATTGGATTTTACTTTCATTTTTTTTACCCCAAAAATAATGAAATTTGTCTTTCACATAAAAAAAGGAAAAAAATAAAGTGCAAGTTCAAATAAGTCCTACGGCAAGCAACTATGCTTCTGTTGAACTAAACACACGGATTAAGGATTAAATGATTTGCTATTAATTAATTAATTTAGCGGTGAAAGTCCAATTAATGATTGACTAATAGGAGCTTTGCCGTACCCAACAGCAACAACCACCAAACAACATCTAATTTCCAGTTTATACTTTTGCTTGCGATTTCAATTTCAACGGATTCAGCTTCTAATCCAAGTCCAGAGTCCAAAAACACCTCAGGACAGTACAAAAACAACCGATATCTTATTTACTTTTACTCTCCATTCCCTCCCTCAGTAGATAGATCTCTACCTATCGCTTCTTTTTCTCTTCGCTTATTCTCAGAATCCGATTCCCTCTTGGATTTTCAGATTCTTGATTCTCAATCCGCCAATTCCCTTTTGTCCTGGAATCCACAAACTGTCTCTCTTTTCATGGCTCATCAAATCATTCAACTTTTGAGGTATTGATATCTCTCAATCCGTTTTCTTTTCCCCTTTTTCTACAAGGGAAGTAGAAAAACTCTTACTTCAAACTATGTTTTAGTAGTGTGTGACCGGATTCAGTGGATTGTTGCTTTGCAGGTAATTGGGTCCTCTTATAATGGATGCAATCTAATTATTTTTCATTTTGGTCTTTTATTTGCTTTTTTGTTTCTAATTTCCTTTACTAGTTACTCTCATCAAATTATAACAACATTTTATGGTATGCAGCTATCGTTGTGTCTTACTTTCCATTTGTTTCCTGGGAAAATGTAGGGAGAGGATTGAAAGTTTGTTTTTTCTCCTCTTTTTTGGATTGGTGACACTTTTTATGTGATCATCAACTAGGCTAACTAGCTTGGAATTGAGTGTTAGTTAAAAGTCTGCATCTTTATAGTTAGTGGTATCTCAACTCAATTAAAGCTTTAATTTTGTGCAAGTAGATTCATTCTAGTAACTTTTATGTAGAGAGCATAACATTCTTCTTTTTTCTTTTTATGGGTTAGGGTCGTATTCTCTTGCGATTTGATTGAGGACTGTTAATTCATCTCTAATGCAATCTGTTGATGAGAACAAGAGCAAGAAATTCAAGCGTTCAAGGCCATCCAGTAATAACAATATGCCTGTGACTGACACCAATACCACCACCCCACAAAATCTTGATGACTGTATTTTCTTCCCTGTTGAAGAGATTGTGCAGTCCCCATTGCCTGGATATTTCGCACCCAGTTCAATCAGTTTCAGTCCTGATGACTGTTTGATAACTTACTTGTTTAGTACTGATCACAGTTTGAGCCGGAAGGTCTTTTCTTTTGATATCAAGACTGGCAGGCAAGAATTGATTTTTAGTCCCCCAGATGGTGGACTTGATGAAAGCAATATCTCACCAGAGGAGAAATTAAGGAGGGAGAGGTCAAGGGAGCGTGGGTTAGGAGTGACACGGTATGAATGGGTGAAGACAATCTCAAAGAAGAAAACAATTATGGTTCCGTTACCTGCAGGGGTATGTTCACTAGTCACTTGTGTATTATTGTTACTGTACTACTTTCTTATCCTTTCTTTGTTATCTTGAGGCACTCTTTCTGATGTTTTATGTTACATATGGAATTTACAACTCATTATTTGTGCTAGTTTGAGGAAAGGAGTTAAAACCTTTTTAATGTTGGTTGAACTGTATTTGATGAGGATAGTGATCAACTGATCATATAAAAAAGTGTTCCGGTTTGAAATCTTGGGGATATAATTGTTTACTTATTCTGGAAGCATTTGTGTATTTTTCATAGCTTTAGAGTCTTTGCTACCACAATTTTCTAAGAGTCCGTTTGGTACTGTGGCCATTAGAAGAATGATTTGTTCCTTTAATTTCAGGTGGTTCAAACGTTCCACCTATATTTACATTGTATCCAATCTAGGTAATTGATATTTACACAAACAGCCCACTACAACAAACGACTTCCATCTTGAGTTGTGTGCAATTTGTTGACTAATTATAGTCTCTTGGTTCTTGATTCTGCAAATTGAAGTCTCTCAATGTTGATGCTGTTATCTGTGCTTTGTTCCAGATTTATTTCAAGGAACTTGATTCTTCAAAACCAGAGCTCAAGCTTTCTAGCTCATCATGTGCACCAATTATTGATCCACATCTCTCCCCTGATGGTACCATGCTTGCTTATGTCAGGGATTACGAGCTACATGTTCTAAATGTCTTGTTCAGTGAATCAAAACAATTAACATACGGTGCCCAGGGAAGTACAGTGGTAAGTTTTGTTTGCTAGCCTCTCTTCAATCTTGGAACTTTATGATTTTATCGATATGGGTTTTTTTGTGTGCTTTTGTTGGAAGGATAGGTCATCCTTGTAAAACATTATTTGATGTTGTGACTGATTTTTGTACCTATATTTTTGTCTTCATACACAACATATTTGGCCTATTTGTCTATCAATACTAATACTTTAGACTCTTTTCTTCATACTTTACCTCTTTAAGATGAATATGATTGGGTTGTATAGTTAACCGAAATGGGTTGCCTTAACCAAGTGTATATACAGGGAAGCCTGAAGGCTGTTCCTATCTCTCTCAACGGAGATGGTCTTCTGTCTCGTCTAGGAGAACTCCAGTTTTAAATTTTTTAAAATAGCAATTGCATAATCTTTTATCAATAAAATTTAAGCCATGACTAAAGTAGAAGTAATATTCTGAGATCTTAGCTAGACAAACCAGGCCCTATGGTAGTGTTAGTTGTTGAGGAGCAGCATGCCCATAGGAATGAAGGATAAATGTAGCTGCGATGAGGATGCTTGAGTGACTTATGGTTAAGGATGTGAGTGTTTGGACCATATCCACCAGAGACCCTTAGCAGTCCCTATTAGAAGCGATGACCAAATTGTGGTTATGGTCTTTTAGGGGAAAGACAGGGAGTCATAGACCTAGGATTTGTTTTATGGAAGTTGTAAATGTAGATTTAAAGACAACTCTTTGGAGTTGGATGCTTTAGTCCATGATTGAGCTGAACGGAGGAGGTGGATCATGTGGGTGACCACTAAGTAAGTGGGCTAAAAGGCTTAGTTGGCATCGTCGGTTTTAGTCCCAACTGAAGGGATCTGATGAGTCATCCTTACTCCACAGCTTTATCTAGGGGTTATGCAGCCATGCCTTCATTAGATCACAGCTATTAAGTGTTCTTTTTCCAGCACGACCTTTAGATTTTAAGATGTAACAGTAACAGGTTGTTACTTTTGTTGGTGTTGGTTCTCTCTGCATCCACTATATATTGCAGAACAGAAACGGCTAAACGGCTAGGTGGCTGTTCCTTGTTTAGGTCTGGAAGTCTATGCCAAGTCAAGCACTTGAAATCAAATAAGGCATTCATAATTTGCTGGAAATATGAAATGCCAACTTATAAAAAATAGGAAATTGCCATTTCATCTTAGCACTTAAACTTTTTATTGTTATTTTGCATAATTATTCTATAGGTGTTGTCTTTCTTTAGAAATTCTTCAGTAATGTTTCTTGGTCATGCTTAAAATTTATAGGATGGAACTAGATGGAATTTAAAACCAAGGCCTGCATGTTATTGAGTCTCTGAAACGACACTAGGTTGCTAGTTAAGATTTTGTCCTGTCATGTGATTTTATCAATAAGTTGTGAACTACTGTTACTTTTGGATTAGGTTTTGGCATTCTATTAATATTATTTTATTCAACTAGATCATTTTCCTGATATCTGTTTTTTCTTTTCTTCTTATCCAGACTCATGGCCTTGCTGAATATATAGCTCAGGTAAAAACTTTATCCAAGATCCTTGCTGCTTTTTATCTCCATGCATATAGTTTTTGATTGAAAATGGTTTTGCCTTCAATAAGTGCTGAAGAAATTATTTCCCTTTTCTGTTGAGAAATTGTTTCCATGAGACTACCAGATCATGTGGTTTTTGTATTGAATCAAGCTTTTCCTCAAGGCTTTAACTTTGGTTATTGCAGGAGGAAATGGATCGGAAAAATGGGTTCTGGTGGTCACTAGATAGTAAATTTATTGCTTTCACAGAAGTTGATTCAACTGGTATACCTCTTTTTCGAATTATGCACCAAGGTAAAAGCTCTGTTGGCTCCGAGGCACAGGAAGACCATGCATATCCTTTTGCAGGAGCTTCAAACGTTCAAGTTCGCCTTGGGGTAGTTTCTGCTGGTGGTGGTCCAATCAATTGGTTGGATCTTCAATGTGGAGGAACAAAAGAACAGGACAATGAGGATGAGTATTTGGCCAGAGTCAACTGGATGCATGGAAATATTGTTGTTGCTCAGGTTTTAAACCGGTCTCACTCCAGATTAAAGGTTCTTAAGTTTGACATCAAGACAGGGAAAAGAAAAGTTATTCTGGTGGAGGAACAAGACACATGGGTTAATTTAGATGATTGCTTCACTCCTCTGGACAAAGGTGTTGATAAATTCTCTGGAGGATTTATTTGGGCAAGTGAAAAAACAGGATTCAGGCATTTGTATCTGCATGATGCAAATGGAACTTGTTTGGGACCCATCACAGAAGGTGATTGGATGGTTGAGCAGATTGCTGGTGTAAATGAGGCCTCGGGTGTAGTTTATTTCACTGCAACACTAGATGGACCTTTGGAGTCAAATCTATACAGTGCTCAACTATACCCCAATGGTAACCAAACCTTGCAGCAGCCTCTGCAATTAACACACGGCAAAGGGAAGCACATCGTTGTACTTGATCACCACATGCAGAACTTTGTTGATATTCACGATTCCCTTGATTCTCCGCCTAGTATACTGTTGTGCTCTTTGCGTGATGGAAGAGTAATTATGCCTATTTATGAGCAGCCAATCACCATTCCTCGATTTAAAAAGCTCGAACTTAAACCCCCAGAGATGGTTAGTTTACTGGCAGATGACGGGACCACATTATATGGGGCTTTATATAAACCTGACCCAACAAAATTTGGACCACCGCCTTATAAAACCATGATCAGTGTGTATGGTGGCCCCAGTGTACAGTATGTCTGTGATTCTTGGCTAATGACAGTTGACATGAGAGCACAATATCTACGGAGCAAAGGCATCTTGGTATGGAAGGTCGGTATCTTATTTCTAAACATCCTTTACTTGTCTGCGTTCTGTTGGTTTAAATTCCTCAATCCTCATCTATCATAATGATTAGTAATCTAAAATGTATTAATTGCTTTCTCATCCCAAACCACACAGATTGTCACGGTTGCCTTTGTAGCTATGTTACCATTGTGTTGCTCGTAGCTCATTACTTTACATGGGTCAATCAATACCTAAAGCTATGGTTATTCCTGAGTAAAGATCTTTACACTTGAGCTTCTAAAAGACTTGGCAATGTGATTTAATCGTACAAACTCATATAGCTATCATGCTATATAATTAACTAGCTTAGCTGATGAATTGTTATAATAGCTTCAGTTCCTGATTACTCCACTCGTTGCAGATGGATAACAGAGGAACTGCTCGTCGTGGGCTAAAATTCGAAGGTTGTCTCAAACACAATGCTGGCCGCATTGACGCTGAGGATCAGCTAACTGGGGCTGAATGGCTCATCAAACAAGGGCTAGCAAAGAGTGGTCACATTGGGTTGTATGGATGGAGCTATGGTGGCTATATGTCAGCTATGACCTTGGCTAGGTTTCCTGGTGTCTTTCAATGTGCTGTAGCGGGTGCACCAGTGACGTCATGGGATGGATATGACACTTTTTATACGGAAAAGTACATGGGATTGCCTTCTCAGAATCCCACAGCTTATGAGTATGGCTCGGTGATGCATCACGTGCCGAAGTTAAAAGGGAAGCTGTTGCTGGTTCATGGCATGATTGATGAGAATGTTCATTTCAGACACACTGCAAGGCTCGTTAATGCACTTGTTGCAGCCAGAAAGCCGTACGAGCTCCTGATTTTCCCTGATGAACGCCACATGCCGCGCAGGCACAAGGACCGGGTTTACATGGAGGAGAGGATCTGGGAGTTCATTGACAGGTGTTTGTGAAATTATTCATTTGCTTATATTCATTGGAGGGGAACTTCTTCAGAGATTCCTAGGCGTCATAAAAAACCTGCCTTTCTGCGGGGACGGACTACCCAAAAGATGCCCCCATGTACTACTATGGTGGATTCTGTCTATCTGCTGATTGTTGCGACAAACCAGCGGAGCTCGACATGCCAGAACAGATGCTTTTCAAGTGCACTAACTACAGTGGCATGAATAACGACATGAAACCGGTTTATAGAGATGCATAATGTTCTTGTTCTTGTTTCATTGCATTGTTTTTCCCCTTTTCTGAAGAACTACAATAGCTATTTGATAATAAGTTCAATGAGATGATCCTATAAGAATGACCATGCAAAATTGTTCTTTGCAAAAGAGTCTCGGCATGATGCATCGCCATGGTAAGCGAAATAGATTCCGCATTGATCGAATTTATGACCTTATTTTACAAAAAAATAGGGCATGCACAGAAATTTTGTTATTATTATTATTATTATTATTATTATTAAGAGTTGTGTACTATAACTTTATATAAAATTAGAAATTATTACATGTTCTCACAATATCTAAGTAATGTCGCATAAATTACTCAAGTGACTTCCACTTAAATCACCATTAAAATTTTGTGAAATTTGTTATTCATTTATATAATTACTTGTTTGCAATGGTCACAAATAATGGAGTTTCACATAATTTAATGCCGGATAAATTAATTATTTTATGTTGAACACAAAGTTACATTAATCTATATTTATTCATCTATCTATTATATATGTAAAGTTGATGAAAAATATTAGTTTAAAGAGTTTTGATGATGTTAAGTCAGTTCTATCGAGAGTTTTCTAAAAATGACACACGACCTCCTTTATTTTAAATATCATTTTCTTTTTATTTATTTATTTTTTATTTAGTTGTCTAGGATTTTTTTTATGTTAGATAACGGATATATGTCTTGATTAAATGCATTCAATTCTTTTAAGAATTAAATCTAATTGACCACCAATAATTATTCGAAACGTTACTAATTAAAACCATTTGTTTTCCTTTCCTAAATGCTAGGATCTTATATATAGAGAGAGAGAGAGAGTTGGTTGCTCTGCCTTATATCCTTGGTTAGTTAAAAGTCTGCATCGTTATAGTTAGTGGTATCTCAACTCAATTAAAGCTTTAATTTTGTGCAAGTAGATTCATTCTAGTAACTTTTATGTAGAGAGCATAGCATTCTTCTTCTTTTTTCTTTTTATGGGTTAGGTTCGTATTCTCTTGCGATTTGATTGAGGACTGTTAATTCATCTCTAATGCAATCAGTTGATGAGAACGAGAGCAAGAAATTCAAGCGTTCAAGGTCATCCAGTAATAACAATATGCCTGTGACTGACACCAATACCACCACCCCACAAAATCTTGATGACTGTATTTTCTTCCCTGTTGAAGAGATTGTGCAGTCCCCATTGCCTGGATATTTCGCACCCAGTTCAATCAGTTTCAGTCCTGATGACTCTTTGATAACTTACTTGTTTAGTACCGATCACAGTTTGAGCCGGAAGGTCTTTTCTTTTGATACCAAGACTGGCAGGCAAGAATTGATTTTTAGTCCCCCAGATGGTGGACTTGATGAAAGCAATATCTCACCAGAATTGAAATTAAAGAGGGAGAGGTCAAGGGAGCGTGGGTTAAGAGTGACACGGTATGAATGGGTGAAGACAATCTCAAAGAGAAAATAATTATGGTTCCTTTAATTATTGTAACAGTAACAGGTTGTTACTTTTGTTGGAGTTGGTTCTCTCTGCATCCACTATATATTGCAGAACAGAGACGGCTAAACGGCTAGGTGGCTGTTCCTTGTTTAGGTCTGGAAGTCTATGCCAAGTCAAGCACTTGAAATCAAATAAGACATTCATAATTTGCTGGAAATATGAAATGCCAACTTATAAAAAATAGGAAATTGCCATTTCATCTTAGCACTTAAACTTTTTATTGTTATTTTGCATAATTATTCTATAGGTGATGTCTTTCTTTAGAAATTCTTCAGTAATGTTTCTTGGTCATGCTTAAAATTTATAGGATAGAATTAGATGGAATTTAAAACCAAGGCCTGCATGTTATTGAGTCTCTGAAACGACACTAGGTTGCTAGTTAAGATTTTGTCCTGTCATGTGATTTTATCAATAAGTTGTGAACTCCTGTTACTTTTGGATTAGGTTTTGGCATTCTATTAATATTCTTTTATTCAACTAGATCATTTTCCTAATATCTGTTTTTTCTTTTCTTCTTATCCATACTCATGGCCTTGCTGAATATATAGCTCAGGTAAAAACCTGCTTTTTATCTCCATGCATATAGTTTTTATTGAAAATGGTTTTGCCTTCAATGAGTGCTGAAGAAATTATTTCCCTTTTATGTTGAGAAATTGTTTCCATGAGACTACCAGATCATGTGGTTTTTGTATTGAATCAAGCTTTTCCTCAAGGCTTTAACTTTGGTTATTGCAGGAAGAAATGAATCGGGAAAATGGATTCTGGTGGTCTCTAGATAGTAAATTTATTGCTTTCACAGAAGTTGATTTAACTGGTATACCTCTTTTTCGAATTATGCACCAAGGTAAAAGCTCTGTTGGCTCCGAGGCACAGGAAGACCACGCATATCCTTTTGCAGGAGCTTCAAACGTTCAAGTTCGCCTTGGGGTAGTTTCTGCTGGTGGTGGTCCAATCAATTGGTTGGATCTTCAATGTGAAGGAACAAAAGAACAGGACAATGAGGATGAGTATTTGGCCAGAGTCAACTGGATGCATGGAAATATTGTTGTTGCTCAGGTTTTAAACCGGTCTCACTCCAGATTAAAGGTTCTTAAGTTTGACATCAAGACAGGGAAAAGAAAAGTTATTCTGGTGGAGGAACAAGACACATGGGTTAATTTAGATGATTGCTTCACTCCTCTGGACAAAGGTGTTGATAAATTCTCTGGAGGATTTATTTGGGCAAGTGAAAAAACAGGATTCAGGCATTTGTATCTGCATGATGCAAATGGAACTTGTTTGGGACCCATCACCGAAGGTGATTGGATGGTTGAGCAGATTGCTGGTGTAAATGATGCCTCGGGTGTAGTTTATTTCACTGCAACACTAGATGGACCTTTGGAGTCAAATCTCTACAGTGCTCAACTATACCCAAATGGTAACCAAACCTTGCAGCAGCCTTTGCAATTAACACACGGCAAAGGGACGCACATCGTTGTACTTGATCACCACATGCAGAACTTTGTTGATATTCACGATTCCCTTGATTCTCCGCCTAGTATACTGTTGTGTTCTTTGCGTGATGGAAGAGTAATTATGCCTATTTATGAGCAGCCAATCACCATTCCTCGATTTAAAAAGCTCGAACTTAAACCCCCAGAGATGGTTAGTTTACTGGCAGATGACGGGACCACATTATATGGGGCTTTATATAAACCTGACCCAACAAAATTTGGACCACCGCCTTATAAAACCATGATCAGTGTGTATGGTGGCCCCAGTGTACAGTATGTCTGTGACTCTTGGCTAATGACAGTTGACATGAGAGCACAATATCTACGGAGCAAAGGCATCTTGGTATGGAAGGTCGGTATCTTTGTTCTAAACATCCTTTACTTGTCTGCGTTCTGCTGGTTTAAATTCCTCAATCCTCATCTATCATAATGATTAGTAATCTAAAATGTATTAATTGCTTTCTCATCCCAAACCACACAGATTGTCACGGTTGCCTTTGTAGCTATGTTACCATTGTGTTGCTCGTAGCTCATTACTTTACATGGGTCAATCAATACCTAAAGCTATGGTTATTCCTGAGTAAAGATCTTTACACTTGAGCTTCTAAAAGACTTGGCAATTTGATTTAATCGTACAAATTCATATTTGTAGTCGTATAGCTATCATGCTATATAATTAACTAGCTTAGCTGATGAATTGTTATAATAGCTTCAGTTCCTGATTACTCCACTCGTTGCAGATGGATAACAGAGGAACTGCTCGTCACTGGCTAAAATTCGAAGGTTGTCTCAAACACAATGCTGGCCGCATTGACGCTGAGGATCAGCTAATTGGGGCTGAATGGCTCATCAAACAAGGGCTAGCAAAGAGTGGTCATATTGGGTTGTATGGATGGAGCTATGGTGGCTATATGTCATCTATGACCTGGCTAGGTTTCCTGATGTCTTTCAATGTGCTGTAGCGGGTGCACCAGTGACGTCATGGGATGGATATGACACTTTTTATACGGAAAAGTACATGGGATTGCCTTCTCAGAATCCCACAGCTTATGAGTATGGCTCGGTGATGCATCACGTGCCGAAGTTAAAAGGGAAGCTGTTGCTGGTTCATGGCATGATTGATGAGAATGTTCATTTCAGACACACTGCAAGGCTCGTTAATGCACTTGTTGCAGCCAGAAAGCCGTACGAGCTCCTGATTTTCCCTGATGAACGCCACATGCCGCGCAGGCACAAGGACCGGGTTTACATGGAGGAGAGGATCTGGGAGTTCATTGACAGGTGTTTGTGAAATTATTCATTTGCTTATATTCATTGGAGGGGAACTTCTTCAGAGATTCCTAGGCGTCATAAAAAACCTGCCTTTCTGCGGGGACGGACTACCCAAAAGATGCCCCCATGTACTACTATGGTGGATTCTGTCTATCTGCTGATTGTTGCGACAAACCAGCGGAGCTCGACATGCCAGAACAGATGCTTTTCAAGTGCACTAACTACAGTGGCATGAATAACGACATGAAACCGGTTTATAGAGATGCATAATGTTCTTGTTCTTGTTTCATTGCATTGTTTTTCCCCTTTTCTGAAGAACTACAATAGCTATTTGATTTTGTTATTATTATTATTATTAAGAGTTGTGTGCTATAACTTTATAGTATAAAATTAGAAATTATTACACGTTTTCACGATATCTAAGGAATGTCGCATAAATTACTCAAGTGACTTCCACTTAAATCACCATTAAAATTTCGTGACATTTTGTATTCATTTATATAATTACTTATCCGCGATGGTCATAAATAATGGAGTTTCACATAATTTAATGCATGACAAATTAATTATTTTATATTGAACACACAATTACATTAATCTATATTTATTCATCCATCTATTATATATGTAAAATTGATGAAGAAATTATTTTAGAAAGTTTTGATGATGTCAAGTCAGTTCTATCGGGAGCTTCTTCCGCTAGTTTAGCATTGCTCTATAAATTATTAAGATTTATTTATTTATTTTTAGAAAAAAGAAAAGTATATGTATTGTTATTTTTTTAAAATCATTGTTCTTTCATTATTCAACCAAATGAATAATAAGATACACTAAAAAACTAAATTTGATTAGTATTGAAATTAATTTATAAATTCGTATTTTATTCATTTATTATAATAGATTTTAGAGGTGAAAATAATATATGTTAATATTTTTTACTAAAAGAAATTCATATTTAAAATAAATTTATTTTTCTCTTTTTAATATAAATAAATAACCTTTCTTCTCTTAAAAGTACGTCTCTCTTGATTTTCAAATGAAATGAGTTTATGATTGAAAATAGGCACCCTATTTAGAAAAAAATTACACTCTAATCAAATATTTTAATGTTTTTTTATTTCTATCCGCGTAAACCCATTTTGCCCAAATTACCCTTGAACCTAACTACCACAGTAAATGCTGTTGTGGATTCTGGATATTGAGTTAATGAGTATAGACAATGATTATGTTTGTCTTATTTTCCAGCGAGTTAGTGGACTTTCTATACTTTTGCTTCGTTAGGTGGTTTGTTGGGGTCATTTCTAATGAAAATTTTGAATTTGAGTTTTGTAAACGGAGAAAATCATGCTCGGAGAGTTATCGGAAAGTTACCGGAGAGTTACCATTTTTTAGAAATTTTATACAATTATAATAAGACTAGTCTCAGTTTAGAGAACAACCGGGAAGAAAAATGAGTGAGAAAAAAGACGAGAAACAAAGAACATGCAATCCATCTGGAGTAAGGAGACATGGTTCAACAGTGGGCCCTGACATGTGGGTTGGGCCTAAATCCCTATCAATGCTTCATGGAGTTGGACACCACCACGACTTGGAGTAGGTGTTACAGCATTGATGTGGACTAATCCCACCGACACAAAATGGATATATTTTATTTTTTAAGGAATTGAAATTGAATACCTTTTTTTTATCAAAAAAACTATATATATATATATATATATATATATATATATATATATATATATATATATATATATATATATATTCATGCCACCCAATCAGTCTCACATCCTTTCAATTGTTTTTCTTTTTTTGTACAATTCTTTTTTAAACAGAAAAAAAAACTTTTTAAAGTTCTTTTTAACTTTTTCCCTTTCTTGTTTTTCCCTCTTTTTTCCTCAAATGGGGACCGCCCACGTACATCAACTCACTTTTGTTAGGTATCGACCACCTATATTTATTAGTCATAATTAATTATTGTTTACTATTTAAGTATGTATATTAAAAAAAACTGAATGATTCACTATTTGACTCCAAAAAAAATCGTACTTTTTTTCGGACATACGTTAAAGATAATTGAGGACAAAATTGTCTAAAATAATGAGTCATCTGACTTCTTTAATATGCGTGCCCAAATAGTAAAAAACTAAGAGAGTAGAAATTAATAATTTTGTTCGTATTAAATTAACTTTTATAAGAATGTCATCTAACAATATTTTATTCATGAGTCTCATTAGTCTGTTGCTAAAATTAGTTAAATTTATCATATATGATAGCACGGAGGATGTTAAGTATAGTGAATTTGAGTGATGTAGTTTGTGTGTCAGCGCATGATAGCAAATGTTGTTTTCGTTGCGCTAAATTAAACGATTTTGAAACCTAAAGTGTTGATATTGTCTAATAGAGAAAAAAAATGAGTGACTACATTGAAAAAGTTAAAACTTTAGTGGTACCACTAAGGCACTAAGGAATTGGGTAAACTTTGATCCATGTCTTTTTTCATTGTTGTCTAGCTCGTCTTGAGCCCGATTGGATTAGTACCCTATATAAAAATGAGATGAAAAATTAAGTTGTTTCATCTCAATTTTCATCTCGCCTTATTACCCAGTTTAGTAAATCTTGGTGCAATGTTACTTTGTTTCTATTAAAAAAGTTATATATTAATTGATGAATAATGCTAAAATTACTAATATTTTTACTAATTAATATGGCATATGATCAAGGTTGTCTTTTCCTTATCTAGTTATATTTTATTTTCTTTCAAATAAATAACTATCAAATGTACGTTTAGTAAAAAATTAATAATAATATTAGTCCCTCTAGCACTTTAGTTAGTTAATTTTGGTTTGTAATGAAAAATGAAATTTAAGTTATAACTAAGAGAATTTGAGGTTTAATTAAATAGGTGTAAAGTAAAATTCACCACAAAGAACAAGTAAAAAAAAATTATTTTACCTTATAGTTGAGCTAAATAAGTCATTACATTTATTCACTTTCGTGAATATTCAACACTATTACCTAAAAGTATAAATGTCTTGTTTGGTACTTTGTAAAAAGAGAGTGATACTCGATTTTTTTTTACTAGGCAAAAAAAGAATTACTAATTTTTTTCAGCTTAATTTTTGTATAGTGGGAGAAATAGCAGTGATAATTTTTATTTTAAATGTATAATAACGTCTTACTGTAGATAAATTTAGAAGTTATCAAATAAAGTATTACTACTTTTGGTAATAATGGTCTATGCTGACCGAGTAGACAAATGCAACGACTTATTTGACTCAATTACAAATGTCATGATTTATTTTAATTTGTGGTACAAATGTGAGGGTAGATTTTATCATTTTTCTTTAAATGTCTTGAATGTTTATAAATTTATATATAATACATGAAAAAAATATACCGATATGTTAATTAAAACTCATATTTTATTTGATACAATATATATTGTCCTAATAGCAAAACCAAGATGCATAATAACGACATTGATCTTTTTTCCCTTCTCTTTTTTAAAGTTCTTCAACCTCTTCTCATTACTCAAAAGTTGCATACAAAAATAGCATATGAAAATACATGTCAATGGAGAAAAATCCAACAAATGCTTGTCCACATAATATTGACTTCGGTTCGGTCCAACCATGAATGTTACTCCCTTCAGTTTTTTTTAACTATCGTTTTGACTTTGAACACGCATATTAAGAAGACCAGATGACTCACTTTTTGACTAAAAAAATTCCGTATTTTTTTCCGAATGTACGTCCGATAAGAAGTAAGGGGCAAAATTATCTCAAATAGTAAGTTATCTGACATCTTTAATATGCGTGTGCAAAGTCAAAGCGTCAGTTAAAAAAAAACTGGAGGGAGTACAATACAATAATACAATGATAGTACTTTTATTAGGTACAATAAAAAGAAAAGGATTGGAAAAAGAAATAGTTATACTTTGCATAAAACACAATAATTACAATTACAATTACAGCTAAATCAAATAGAAATAGAACCCTTAATCTAAATGAGGTGTATAAAACCGTGATGAGTGTAGGTGTGATAGTATTATATTATTATCAATAATTAGTATATAATCAAATTGATTAATTAAGATAATTAAACAGAAAGGCCGGCCAAAAACGCCACCCCAGTAGAAGGCAACCAAGACGACCCAAAAATAAATTGCGCCACCGTAAACTTACTCGCTTCCACACTGGATGTGATGACCCGATACCCTGGCCATCTCACCCGTTGCCCCACTGCCCCGCCCGGCCCGTAATTCATATACTCTCCATAGTACAGTGTGTCGAGCGCGAAAGTCGCGTTCCACTCCAACCACCCTTGCGGGTGGATGTGGTCCCCCATATAAGACAGCATGAACACCACGCGCGAGTACAGCTTCCACGGCCGCCCTAGGTAGGTCGGGTAGCTGCCCTTCACGGGTTGGAGATCCCACGCCGCCACGATCCGGCAAGCGTGGATCGACATTCCGGTGTTCTGGTTCGGATCCTTCCGGTTCTGGGCGGTGATTGTGTTCTTCTGCTGCGGGAGTGGCTTGCGAGCGTTGATGGTGCAGTTTTGGAAAACAACGGCAGCGTTTCCGAAGATGAAGTCGACCGTGCCGTAGATGTCGCACTCGCGGAAGAATTGACGGTTGGAGTGGACGTAGAGCGTGTCCTGGTATCCGATTACGTTGCATCGGTACACCACCGCGTGGTCGGCGCCGACTCGGAGAGCCACCGCTTGATGCTTCGATGGACCCGCCCAGTTCTCGAATGTCATGTCACGCGCGATGAATCCAGCTCCAGTTGCCGCTGCATTAATTGCATGAACACCGCACATTCATTCAATTCATTATTTCATTTGTTTTTTTTATACGCAATTTCATAATCAATCGACAGAGACGTAGACATGTACTACACATTAAAAAATAGTATATTAAAACATTGACATTTAAATTTTGTAAATCAAGATTCAAGAACAACGTCAACGTATCGGACGAATGTTATTTTTTTTTTAATCTTTTACCCTAAAACTAAAGTTATCAATTAAGTGATTTAATGTAAGAGAATTCTAAACTACCCTGTTATTCTTTTCTATAGTGACATGAAAGAAAAACAAGGCGATCAATGGCACGGGTAAAAACAACACTCGAATTGTCTCCTAAATTATCGTGATCCGTGAGCCACAGAAAAAGTATAATGTGTTAGTTTTGGGGAAATCAGGTGCAGGTTTTAAATTCAATGTGTACGTATAACGTAGCCAACAGCGCAGCTAACAGTCATGTGAGGAACATGACCCACCGTCAATAATGTGATGCCTCTCTCTTCTTTATTCGGTGACATGATGCTCTGCTTTCTCTTCATATTTCACAATCATAAATATTATTATTTTATTCGTTTCCTAACAAATGAATCTGCTCCACATGAAAAAGAGAGAGGAATATGAACCACCAAAAACAGCTTTGGCAAAGTCAGAGATCAAAGGATGACTTATTTTTTAACCGCATAAAATTAGAAGTAAAATAAAACGGACAACATTAGTTATAATCGAGTATTAAAAAAACACGACTATTAAAATTAAAATAATCTAATATTATAATAATAATAAAAAATACTCGAAAAGATCAAAAAAAATAAAATAACGAATATCTAATTTGAGAAAAAGAAAACATCAATGAATGTCTATAAAAGGCCGGCCACGTGCAACTTGGACAAGATGATAAGGGCCCAACAACTTTATAGATCCTTTTCAGTTTTTACTCCAAGGGAAAAGAAAAAGAGCATAAATTATGGAGAAAGATTTTACCCAAAAAGATAAAAGAAGAAGAAGAGAATTTACCGAAAGAGGCAGTGTGGAATGTGGTGACGTTGTCAAAAATACTCTTCCCTCCGGAAATGATAGTTTTACCCTTCCCATCCCCGATCAACATCACATTCTGCTTCTTCCTCCCAATCTTCAAGTTGTCCTCTTCGTATCTGAAAAATTAACAAACACCCAAAATATAATTTTTCATCACTTGTTAAAGCTAGACAAGCAAGAGGAAGTTTCCTTGAACGGCAAAAGATAGCCCATTGCCAAAAGTTTCATCATTAATCATATGATATTACTAATACTTCTACCAAGTCAATCTAGCAATCAGTTCCCTCACTCCCTCATGTGACAAAAGAGCCCAAAAAAAAGTAGTAACTTATAATTAAAGAAAGTAGCGTTAGTCGCATTTATGTTATTTTCGAAGAAGAAGAAAAAGTGTTGGAAAAGTTCGTATTAATAATCAAAACAAAACAGCATGATGTTGTTTTTATAACGTAGGTTATAAATTTAATCTTTAGTATTATAATAATAATTAATAATATAAGTAATTTATTTAAGAAAAAAAACAAAAAATGCCAAAACGAGTCTTAAAATTTATGTACTAAAACAATTGAATATTTTTACGTGATAACTATATTTAACGATATTAATTCATAAAACAATTGAGATAATTTAAATAAAAATTAGATTATTTATTTGAGTGAGGTATAAATTATTGACATTATAAAAAAAAAGGAAGAAAATAAAATTAATGTCCAAAATTCTTATAATTTAGTGATTTTTTTAAAAAAAACTACTCTAATTTGAGTCTTCTTATTTAAAGCAAAAGAAAGGTGAAGTTGGGTAGCATTATTCTAGTAAATGGTAATTAGAGAGTTGAATTTTACCTTCCTGCCATCACGTAAATAATGGTTCGCTTCGGGTTGTAATCCGTCACTTTCTTGATCGCCTCCGCTATCGTTTTGTACGTACCGTTCCCGTCTTTCGACACAACCATATTGGCCTGTATCGCCGGCACCGGCATATCCAACAATTTCTTCTCTCTCCCCCGCAACCACCTCGGAAACCCATCAGCACCACCCGAATTCGAAATCTCGGTATCCATCAGCCTCCTTCTCCTGTTCTGTATCGGCACTCCTGAGAAATCGTCGCTGTCGGTGGCCGAAAAAATTGCCAAGCAGTTGCTCACCAGCTCCGACAAGTCCTTCAGCTTCCCCGACATCTGCTCCTTCACCTGCCCGCTCACGTCCTCAAACCCCTCCCCGCACGTGTCCTGATTCGTTAGCGCCGTGCTCAGCCACGTCAGGACGTCCTGCTTGGACCCGCCCTTGGTGGTGCTGCTCCCGTCCTGCGGGGGCGCCACGGTGGAGAGCGCACGTGAGAGCGCGTACACTGAGTCGTCGAGGAGCTCGAGGCAGTCGTCGAATGCGGATCGGACACGTGGATCCATCTGGAGGTAGGAAATGGTGGAGGAGACGTAGAGAGCTTTGCTAATGTGCTGGAGCGTCATGTTGAATGAGATGTGGACCAAATCCTGCTCCGTGGCGGTCAATGACCCGGGAAAGTCCAGTAACGAATTGACGCATAAATTCGGATATCGGGTCTTGCTGCAAGCTTTAGAGATGGCTTGGGTGGGTTTACGTTTCGGGTCAGGTTGACCCGAGAATGCCTTGTTTGGGAGGCCGATGAGGAGCGCGGCAGTGACGGCGGAGGCAATGATTAAGGCCAAGGAGAGGAGGGAGAGGAGGATGAGCTTGTTTTTTCTGGTGGAGGGTGGTGACGTGGCGCATTGTGGTTGGTCGTCGTGGAGGATGGAGTTGGAGCTGGAGACTCCCGGGTCGGATGGAGCGGGTCCAAGCTTACCATAGCTCATATTTTGTTTAGTGTTGGTGTCTGTTAGTTTGGTTTTTGTTTGTGAAATGGGACGGCACTATAGTATAGGCTTAGAAAGTTTCCTTTTCCTTTTTTCTTTTTCTTTATCTTTATCTTTTTGGAAGAACTAAAGAAATTGAAAAGGAGGATTGGAAAAGTTATGAGTTTATTTCTGGAGATGGAGCGGAAATGAATGGGATTGGATGTAAATATGGAGGTGGGAGATGTGAGATGGCCTTAGAAGTGGAGAGGAGAGGAATAGTAGAGGTTGGTGTGAGGTCTATGTCCAATTGTTCAAAGGCATGAGCTGTCTTCTACTTTTATTACAGACCACATGCAATCCATCTGGAGTAAGGAGACATGGTTCAACAGTGGGCCCTGATATGTGTGGGTTGGGCCTGAATCCCTATCATTGCTTCATGGAGTTGGACAGCACCACGACTTGGAGCAGGTGTTACAGCATTGATGTGGACTAATCCCACCGACACAAAATGGATAGAATTGCTTTTGTTTATTTTATTTTTTAAGGAATTGAAATTGAATACTTCCTCTATTCCAAATTATTTGTCACCAATTTTTTGAGCACGTATTTTAAGAAAAATTGATGATTCACTATTTGATCCTAAAAAATTCCTGTCGGAACAGTAAACGTCAGTTAAATTGGAACAGAGAGAATACCTTTTTTTTATAAAAAAATAATAATATATTCATGCCACCCAATCAGTCTCACATCCTTTCAATTGTTTTTTCTTTTTTTGTACTTCTTTTTTAAACAGTATAGAAAAAAACCTTTTTAGTTTTTTTTAACTTTTTCCCTTTGCATTCTTCCTTTTCTCTCTTTTCTTTTCTTTTTTCCTCAAATGGACCGTCCACATACATCAACTCACTTTTGTTAGGTATCAACAACTTATATTTTCACTAATTGTTCATTTCAGTACACAAAACGGACTATGAATATTCTAACTCATGAGTTAAAACAATTTGTTTTAATTTTCGGTTTAGTAAATACTCCCTCTGGCACGAATTAAATGACTTCCTCGCATCCCAATATTCAGTAGGGAACGCATATTGAGGAGGCCGGATGACTCACTATTTGACCTCAAAAAAATTCGTACTTTTTTTCTAACGTACGTTAATCCTTAACGTACTTTCGAGAAAAAATTAGGAGCAAAACTATTTCAAATAGTGAGTCTGCCGGCCGTTTTAAGATACGTGCCAAAACAGTAAAAGCAAATGCTAAAACGACGTTTAATTCGTACCGGAGGGAGTATTTAGGTAGGGAAATGCCCCGAGGCGATCACGTCTTTTATACTTACTGATATTCATTAAACTATTTCCACTTTTAAAAAACAAAAAAAAAACCTATATTTATTTTTCTCCACATAAGAGAAATTAATAATTTTATTCGTACTAAATTAATTTTTATAAAAATGTCATTTAACCATATTTTATTCATGAGTCTCACTAGTCAATTGCTACTGAGGATGTTAAGTATAGTGAATTTGGGTGATATAGTTTGTGTGTCAGCGCATGATAGCAAATGTTGTTTTCGTTGCGCTAAATTTATCGATATTGAAGCCTAAAGTGTTGATATTGTCTAATAGAGAAAAGTTGAATGACTACATTGAAAAAGTTAAAACTTTAGTGGTACCACTAAGGCACTAAGAAATTGGGTAAACTTTGATCCATGTCTTTTTTCATTATTGTCTAGCTCGTCTTGAGCTTGATTGGATTAGCACCCTGTATAAAAATGAGATGAGAAATTAAGTTGTTTCATCCCAATTTTCATCTCGCCTTATTACCCGGTTTAGTAAATCTTGGTGCAATGTTACTTTGTTTCTATTAAAAAAGTTATATAGCAAAGGTAAAAAAAAAAAACTATATTTATAGTTGAACTAAATAAGTCATTACTTTTATTCACTTGGTCAATATTCACTAATCTATACTATATAAAAAGCATGAAGGGGTTTATTCCTTTAAATTACTATTATATCCTTAATTCATTAAAAAACTTAAGGGTGTTATAGGCTTTTAATTTTTAAAATTACCTACCTATTAAAATTGAATAAATCTATTATTCAACCACCTATTTAATTAATTAACTTACCTATTAAAATTGAATAAATCTATTACTCAATCACTTATTTAATTAATTAATCTACTTAATAAATCCATTAGTTATTTAATTAATTAACTTACCTATTAAAACCTAAACTACAAAGCATCTATTTAGGGATTCCCCTGCATTCAACGACCACAACTTCAACTGAAATCCAACGACTTTACACTAAAAATATCAGGTATTTTCAATTTCACTACATTAATTATCGGTTTAATTAAAAAAATTGTCAATTATTGTGGATGCAATTACGGGCATGCTTTGTATGAGATATTTAATTTGAATGACGTTCGTTGTTGCATTATTAAGCGGTCATAATTAGTGTAGTGGATTGCATCTAATGGGTACGCAAAAGCAGACCGATTAACTAAGAAATCAGAAATACGAATAAGGGAACTAGCTTGAACTGATCATTATTAAGTTTGGGAGACACCCTTTTAACAACAGACCGATTAACCAAGAAATCGAAAAAACGAAGGGAACTTGCTCGAACAAGAAATCGGAAAAATGAAGAAGGGAACTATTGTCTTTAATTTTTCTGGTATCGCCCCTAGCCTTCGATTTTGTATATTTATATTTAACTCCGATGTATTGATTGTGGTATGAATTATATATTTATTATATGAATCTTATATTTAATTAATTTGAGTCCTATATATATGTGTATTTATTTAGTTCGATCCATATGTGTATGTATTTTAAGGTTTTTCCCCTATTCAAAACATATGCAATTTTCTAGAAAAATTGATTTATATGATACTCAATTGAGTTAAAATTGGGAATATAAACTTAACAATAATGTTTCAATGGTATGTTAGTTATTTTAAAAATATAGGCAGTAATAAATCTCATAAACATAAATAAAAATTAAATAGCAATTTAAGTAAGCTAATTAGAAAAGAAAACTTTGAGTTATTTCGTTACTTACAACTCTGAATGTTCAACAAGGATATCCAATAAGTTACAAATATCGAAAATAATTTGAAATTCATTTGCATGTTTATAATGTGGTTTAATTTATTTTAACATGTATTTATTTTTCTTTAAAATAAGAGGATAATACATAATCAATAATGTAATTTATTAAAAAATCTATTAATTAAAATAAATTCATTTTGCAATAATTTAAGCTCATGTTATTGACAACAAAGAAAACTTTAGTTTATTTGATGACATGAATGACTTTGTTAGAATATGATCATATTTATGTGAAAAATTGGAGGAAGAATAGAGAGTAATTAATCTAATTTGTAATTAAATGTTCTGAATTTGTATCATAAATGTCATAGTAAATTCCCTATGTTTTTAATTGGTTAGAATCATCATCACCCTTAACAATTAATCAATATATTTTAACAAATTAAAATAATTAGTGATTGATAAAATAATTAAATAACTTAATAATATTTTTTACCATCTTTTAATTTTCTAACTATTAGAAAGACAAAAATTGTAACTTTATTGCAGGCTTATATTACAAAATTGAGGCTTATATTGCAAATTTTAAAACTATTGGGTTCAAAGTGGGAGATTTTGTAAATTTTAGGGTTTCTTTATATAGTTAACCTAAAAATATATTTATTTTTTTAATCAATAAAGTTAATAATTTTTTTAGTATACAATAAATAAATAAAAGGTTACAAAATAAATATTTTGAGTATATTTTTAATGATTACGTAAATGTATTTTCTTGAGATTTTAATATTTTTTTAGATAAAAACTAGATGATGTTTTGAATTTCAAGCTAAACAACAACAACAACACAAACTTTAAAATAAATAAAAATTATATCTTTCCTATATGGCAAAGTGGAAAGAAAATCGGGTCTGCTATATTCGTTAGTCTCTTAGAGAATCACATGAGAGTAGCTTATAATAATATTACATAACACTAATAATAGTAAATTAGAAAGTGAACAAACTTATAAATTAATTTTACAATTAAGTAATACACTTTTATTTCTGTTATTAAATGAACATTTATTTAATTAATAAAGAATATTATATACGTAAATTTTAGTAAGAATTTGAAATTAGTAAATAATTTCTCATAGAAAAATATACTTTGTATTGTGAGTTAAGAAAGTTAGTAAAAATAAATTATATTTGTGTAAACTATATATATATATATATTTTAAATAACTTAATATTAAAGTTATGAATAATTAGTGTATATTAAATTAACTTTTTAGAATTTAAATTTATATAAAATATTTTTTTCATAGTATGAAAAATTAAAGAAGGTGATTTTATATTATGAAATATTCACATCACAATATTAAATTATAATTAAAAAAACATTATTAAATAATTTAATAATTAAAATTCTAAATTACAAAAGAGAAAGATAATTTACTTAAGAACTAAAATATGTTAAATACTGAAACTATCTTCCTATTATCATCTTAATCTAATAAAAATATTTTCAAATTGGAATAGTTTATTTATTTATAATAGTAATAATAGTTTCATGACTAATAACTATTAATACTATTATTATTTTAATCCAAAAGATTAAGAAAGCATATTTTTTTCTTTCAGAAGATAACAAAATATGATATTATTACGAAAAGAAGAAAAAATAAAAGACAAATACAGTAACAAAATTCTCCCTTTTATTAAATTATAATCATAATTATTTTTAGACTTTTTTTTAATTATTATTATTATTAGTGTTTTTTAATTATTATAGAAATTTTCCAAAATAAAAAATCTATAAAAAAATATGTAAAATAACAAGAAATTATCTTGCCTCAATAAACTATTTTTCAATAAAAAAATAAAAAAACTATGAAAATCATTTTATAACGTATTATTCTTAAAACTATATATATACACAAATATTAAATTACTTAAGTTTGATTCTGTAAAATTTCTAATGATAAGAAATTATTTTTCCTTAGCTAATTATGTCATTTTGTTCATACATAAACATGAAAAAAAATAGTTTGTACATTTACTTAAATCATAATTTTTAATTAAATATTAAACTTAATTTTTTATTGAGTTTGAATCTTTAAAGAAAAATTTATTAGTGGTTGTTTTTAAATAATTATATAATTATTTACATTATTTGGAGAACTGAAATAAAAATAATATGAAACATCATTTTACACATTTAAATTTTAATTTATAAAAGTAATTTACTTAATTGACTTAATTTTTTTTTAATTCTAAGAACTTAAAATTAATTATTTTAGAATTAATATACGAGTTTTTGGTCAACACCTATACTTGAACATCAATAACAATACTAATATACTGCCTACAATATAATTTAAGATCCATAGTAAAAAATTATCTTAATTCTATTTTTGGAGACATTATTAAAATTTTTATATTATACCCAAAATGTATTTGTGTGAAATATTTTTTTTGCACATAAATATTATATTTTAATATTTTTAAATAAATTTTGCACGTGCAACGCCACGTGCCAAAATAACCTAATACTACCTAAAAATATAAATGTCTTATTTGACACTTTATAAAAGGAAGAAGATGCTCGATTTTTTTCTACTAGGAAAAAAAATTACTAATTTTTTTCAGCTTAATTTTTGTACAGTGGAAGAATTAGCCGTGATAATTTTTATTTTAAATGTATAATGACATTCGACTGTAGATAAATTCATAAGTTGCCAAATAAAATATTACTATTTTTGGTAAGAGTGTTCTATGTTGACCGAATAGACCAATGTAACAATTTATTTGACTTAATTACAAAAGTTATGACTTATTTTAACTTGTGGTACAAATTGGAGGGTAGATTTTATCATTTTTCTTTAAATGCCTTGAATGCACACAAATTTATATATAATACATGAAAAAATATATATCGATACGTCAATTAAAACTGATATTTTATTTGATATAAATATATATTGTACTAATACCAAAACCAAGATGCATAATAACGACATTGATCTTTTTTCCCTTTTGTTTTTTAAAGTTCTTCAACCTCTTCTCATTACTCAAAAGTTGCATACAAAAATAGCATATCAAGATACATCTCAATGAAGAAAAGTCCAACAAATGCTTGTCCACACAGTATTGACATCGGTTCGGTCCAACCATGAATGTTACAGTACAATGGTAGTACTTTTATTAGGTACAATAAAAAGAAAAGGATTGGAAAAAGAAATAGTTATTCTTTGCATAAAACACAATAATTACAATTACAATTACAGCTAAATCAAATAGAAATAGAACCCTTAATCTAAATGAGGAGTATAAACCGTGATGAGTGTAGGTGTGATAGTATTATATAATTATCAATAATTAGTATATAATTAAATTGATTAATTAAGATAATTAAACAGCAAGGCCGGCCAAAAACGCCACCCCAGTAGAAGGCAACCAAGACGACCCGAAAATAAATTGCGCCACCGTAAACTTACTCGCTTCCACACTGGATGTGATGACCCGATACCCTGGCCATCTCACCCGCTGCCCCACTGCCCCGCCCGGCCCGTAATTCATATACTCTCCATAGTACAGAGTGTCGAGGGCGAAAGTGGCATTCCACTCCAACCACCCTTGCGGGTGAATGTGGTCCCCCATATAACACAGCATGAACACCACGCGCGAGTACAGCTTCCACGGCCGCCCTAGGTAGGTCGGGTAGCTGCCCTTCACGGGTTGGAGATCCCCCGCCGCCACGATCCGGCAAGCGTGGATCGACATTCCGGTGTTCTGGTTCGGATCCTTCCGGTTCTGGGCGGTGATTGTGTTCTTCTGCTGCGGGAGTGGCTTGCGAGCGTTGATGGTGCAGTTTTGGAAAACAACGGCAGCGTTTCCGAAGATGAAGCCGACCGTGCCGTAGATGTCGCACTCGCGGAAGAATTGACGGTTGGAGTGGACGTAGAGCGTGTCCTGGTATCCGATTACGTTGCATCGGTACACCACCGCGTGGTCGGCGCCGACTCGGAGCGCCACCGCTTGATGCTTCGATGGACCCGCCCAGTTCTCGAATGTCACATCACGCGCGATGAATCCAGCTCCAGTTGCCGCTGCATTAATTGCATGAACACCGCACATTCATTCAATTCATTATTTCATTTGTTTTTTTTATACACAATTCAAAAACTTCCAAAAAATTATACACAATTTCAAAATCAATCGACAGAGACGTAGTAGACATGTACTGCATATTAAAAAATAGTATATTAAAACATTGACATTTAAATTTTGTAAATCAAGATTCAAGAACAACGTCAACGTATCGGACGAATGTTTTTTCTTTTTTATTCTTTTACCCTAAAACATACTCCCTAAATTATCGTGATCCGTTAGCCACAGAAAAAGTATAATTTGTTAGTTTTGGGGAAATCAGGTGCAAGTTTTAAATTCAATGTGTACGTATAACGTAGCCAACAGCGCAGCTAACAGTCATGTGATGTGAGGAACATGACCCACCGTCAATAATGTGATGCTCTCTCTTCTTTTATTCGGTGACAGATGCTCTTCTTTCTCTTCATATTTCACAATCATAAATATAATATTTTATTCGTTTCCTAACAAATGAATCTGCTCCACATAAAAAAGAGTGGAATATAAACCACCAAAAACAGCTTTGACAAAGTTACTATGCATGACGTAATAAAGATCAAAGGATGACGTATTTCTTAGTAAAATAAAACAGACAACATTAGTTATAATCGAATATTAAAAAAACACGACTATATTAAAATTAAAATAATTTAATATTATAATAATAATAAAAAACATTCGAGAAGACTGAAAAAAGTACTCCCTCCGGTTCGAAACAAACGTCGTTTTAGCATTTGTTTTTACTGTTTCGGCACGTATGGTAAAACGGCCGGTAGACTCACTATTTGAGACAATTTTGCCCCAAATTTTTTCTGGGAAGTACGTTAAGGATTAACGTACGTTCACAAAAAATTTCGGATTTTTTTGGGATCAAATAGTACCTCATCCGGCCTCCTCGATATGCATTACCTACTGAATATTGGGATGCGAGGAAGTCATTTATTAGGAACCAGAGGGAGTATAATATACGAATATCTAATTTGAGAGAAAGAAAACATCAATGCATGTCTGGCCACGTGCAACTTGGACAACATGATAAGAAAAGAAAAAGAGCATATTTTTTAGTAAAAGAAATGAAATATATTTTAAAAACAATGTCATTAAATTATGGAGAAAGATTTTACCCAAAAAGATAAAAAGAAAAGAAGGGAATTTACCGAAAGAGGCAGTGTGGAATATGGTGACGTTGTCAAAAATACTCTTCCCTCCGGAAATGACAGTTTTACCCTTCCCATCCCCAATCAGCATCACATTCTGCTTCTTCCTCCCAATCTTCAAGTTGTCCTCTTCGTATCTGAAAAATTAACAAACACCCAAAATATAATTTTTCATCACCTCTAGAGAAGCAAGAGGAAGTTTCCTTGAACAGCAAAAGATAGCATGCTTTATTAGCCCATTGCCAAAAGTTTCATCATTAATCATATGATATTACTAATAGTTCGACCAAGTCAATCTAGCAATCAGTTCCCCCACTCCCATCATGAGACAAAAGACCCCCCAAAAAAAAGTAGTAACTTATAATTAAAGAAAGTAGTGTTTACCATAATTTTTTTTTACAAGAATTAATAATAAAAGAAAGTAGTACTAGTAGCATTTATGTTATTTTCCAAGAAAAAAATACATTAATGTTACGATTCATCTCATTAATGCAACGTAGGTTATAAATTTAATCTTTAATATTGTAATAATAATTAATAATATAAGTAATTTATTTATTAAAAAAAACAAAAAATGCAAAAACGAGTCTTAAAAAAACTACTCTAATTTGAGTCTTAAGTGTAGAAATAAATAATAATAAGCAAAAGAAAGGTGGAGTTGGCTAGCATTATTCTAGTACATGGTAATTAGAGAAGTTGAATTTTACCTTCCTGCCATCACGTAAATAATGGTTCGCTTCGGGTTGTAATCCGTCACTTTCTTGATTGCCTCCGCTATCGTTTTGTACGTACCGTTCCCGTCTTTCGACACAACCATATCAGCTCGTATCGCCGACATCGGCATACCCAACAATTTCTTCTCTCTCCCCTGCAACCACCTTGGAAACCCATCAGCACCACCCGAATTCGAAATATCGGTCTCCATCAGCCTCCTCCTCCTGTTCTGTATCGCCACTCCTGAAAAATCGTCACTGTCGGTGGCCAAAAAAATTGCCAGGCAGTTGCTCACCATCTCTGACAAGTCCTTCAACTTCTCCGACATCTGCGCCTTCACCGGCCCGCTCACGTCCTCAAACCCCTCCCCACACGTGTCCTGATTCGTCAACGCCGTGCTCAGCCACGTCAGCACGTCCTGCGTGGACCTTCCCTTGATGGTGCTGCTCCCGTCCTACGGGGGCACCACGGTGGAGAGCGCACGTGAGAGCGCGTACACTGAGTCGTCCAGGAGCTCGAGGCAGTCGTCGAATGCGCATCGGACACGTGGAGAGCTTTGCTAATGTGCTGGAGCGTCATGTTGAATGAGATGTGGACCAAATCCTACTCCGGGGCGGCCAATGTCCCGGGAAAGTCCAGTAACGAATTGACGCATAAATTCGGGTATCGGGTCTTGTTGCAAGCTTTAGAGATGGCTTGGGTGGGTTTACATTTCGAGTCAGGTTGACCCGAGAATGCCTTGTTTGGGAGGCTGATGAGGAGCGCGACAGTGACGGCGGAGGCAATGATTAAGGCCAAGGAGAGGAGGGAGAGGAGGATGAGCTTGTTTTTTTCTGGTGGAGTGTGGTGACGTGGCGCATTATGGTTGGTCGTCGTGGAGGATGGAGTTGGAGCTGGAGACTCCCGAGTCGGATGGAGCGGGTCCAAACCCACCATAGCCCATATTTTGTTTAGTGTTGGTGTCTGTTGGTTTGATTTTTGTTTGTCAAATGGGACAACACCATAGTTTTATAATCCGTCACTTTCTTGATTGCCTCCCCTATCGTTTTGTACGTACCGTTCCCGTCTTTCGACAAAACCATATCGGCCTGTATCGCCGGCACTGGCATATCCAACAATTTCTTCTCTCTCCCCCGCAACCACCTCGGAAACCCAACAGCACCACCCGAATTTGAAATATCGGTCTCCATCAGCCTCCTCCACCTGTTCTGTATCGGCACTCCTAAAAAATCGTCGCTGTCGGATGCCGAAAAAATCGCCAGGAAGTTGCTCACCATCTCCGATAAGTCCTTCAGCTTCTCCGACATCTGCGCCTTCACCGGCCGGCTCACGTCCTCAAACCCCTCCCCGCACGTGTTCTGATTCGTCAGTGCCGTGCTCAGCCACGTCAGCACATCCTGCGTGGACCCTCCCTTTATGGTGCTGCTCCCGTCTTGCGGGGGCGCCATGGGGGAGAGCGCGCGCGAGAGTGCGTACACTGAGTCGTCGAGGAGCTCGAGGCAGTCGTCGAATGCGCATCGGACACGTGGATCCATCTGGAGGTAGGAGATGGTGGAGGAGACGTAGAGCGCTTTGCTAATGTGCTGGAGCGTCATGTTGAATGAGATATGGACCTGGTCCTGCTCCGTCGCGGTCAGTGACCCGGGAAAGTCCAGTAACGAATTGACGCATAAATTCAGGTACCGGGTCTTGCCGCAAGCTTTAGAGATGGCTTGGGTAGGTTTACGTTTCGGGTCAGGTTAACCCGAGAATGCCTTGTTTGGGAGGCTGACGAGGAGCGCGGCGGTGACGGCGGAGGCAATGATTAACGCCAGGGAGAGGAGGATGAGCTTGTTTTTTTCTGGTGGATGGTGGTGACGTGGCGCATTGTGGTTGGTCGTCGTGGAGGATGGAGTTGGAGCTGGAGACTCCCGAGTCGGATGGAGCGGATCCAAGCCCACCATAGCCCATATTTTGTTTAGTGTTGGTGTCTGTTGGTTTGGTTTTTGTTTGTCAAATGGGACAACACTATAGTTTTGTAATCCGTCACTTTCTTGCTTGCCTCCGCTATCGTTTTGTACGTACCGTTCCCGTCTTTCGACACAACCATATCGGCCTGTATCGCCGGCACCGGAATACCCAACAGGTTCTTCTCTCTCCCCCGCAACCACCTCGGAAACCCATCAGCACCACCCGAATTCGAAATATCGGTCTCCATCTACCTCCTCCACCTGTTCTGTATCGGCACTCCTAAAAAATCGTCGCTGTCGGATGCCGAAAAAATCGCCAGACAGTTGCTCACCATCTCCGATAAGTCCTTCAGCTTCTCCGACATCTGCGCCTTCACCGGCCCGTTCACGTCCCCAAACCCCTCCCCGCACGTGTCCTGATTGATCAGCGCCATGCTCAGCCACGTCAGCATGTCCTGCGTGGACCCTCCCTTGATGGTGCTGCTCCCGTCCTGCGGGGGCGCTGAGGTGGACAACGCGTACACTGAGTCGTCGAGGAGCTCGAGGCAGTCGTCGAATGCGGATCACACACGTGGATCCATCTAGAGGTGGGAGAGGGTGGAGGAGATGTAGAGCGCTTTGCTAATGTGCTGGAGCGTCATGTTGAATGAGATGTGGACCAGGTCCTGCTCCGTCACGGTCAGTGACCCGGGAAATTCCAGTAATGAATTGACGCATAAATTCGGGTACCGGGTCTTGCCGCAAGCTTTAGGGATGGCTTGGGTGGGTTTACGTTTTGGGTCAGATTGACCTGAGAATGCCTTTTTTGGGAGGCCGACGAGGAGCGCGGCGGTGACGGCGGAGGCAATGATTAAGGCCAGGGAGAGGAGGATGAGCTTGTTTTTTTCTGGTGGAGGGTGGTGACGTGGCGCATTGTGGTTGGTCGTCGTGGAGGATGGAGTTGGAACTGGAGACTCCCGGGTCGGATGGAGCGGGTCCAAGCCCACCATAGCCCATATTTTGTTTAGTGTTGGTGTCTGTTGGTTTGGTTTTTGTTTTTCAAATGGGACAACACTATAGTTTTGTAATCCGTCACTTTCTCGATTGCCTCCGCTATCGTTTTGTACGTACCGTTCCCGTCTTTCGACACAACCATATCGCCCTGTATCGCCGACACCGGCATACCCAACAATTTCTTCTCTCTCCCACGCAACCACCTTGGAAACCCATCAGCACCACCCGAATTCGAGATATCGGCCTCCATCAGCCTTCATCAGCCTCCTCCTCCTGTTCTGTATCGGCACTCCGGAAAAATCGTCGTTGTCGGATGCCGAAAAAATCGCCAGGTAGTTGCTCACCATCTCCGATAAGTCCTTCAGCTTCTCCGACATCTGCGCCTTCACCGGCCCGCTCATGTCCTCAAACCCCTCTTCGCACGTGTCCTGATTCGTCAGCGCCGTGCTCAGCCACGTCAACACGTCCTGCGTGGACCCTCCCTTGATGGTGCTGCTCCCGTCCTGCGGGGGCACCGCGGTGAAGAGCGCGTACACTGAGTCGTCAAGGAGCTCGAGGCAGTCGTCGAATGCGGATCGGACGCGTGGATCCATCTAGAGGTAGGAGATGGTGGAGGAGACGTAGAGCGCTTTGCTAATGTGCTGGAGCGTCATGTTGAATGAGATGTGGACTAGGTCCTGCTCCGTCGCGGTCAGTGACCCGGGAAAGTCCAGTAACGAATTGTCGCATAAATTTGCGTACCGGGTCTTGCCGCAAGCTTTAGAGATGGCTTGGGTGGGTTTACGTTTCCGGTCAGGTTAACCCGAGAATGCCTTGTTTGGGAGGCCGACGAGGAGCGCGGCGGTGACGGCGGAGGCAACTATTAAGGCCAGAGAGAGGAGCATGAGCTTGTTTTTTTCTGGTGGATGGTGGTGACGTGGCGCATTGTGGTTGGTCGTCGTGGAGGATGGAGTTGGAGCTGGAGACTCCCGGGTCGGATGGAGCGGGTCCAAGCCCACCATAGCCCATATTTTCTTTAGTGTTGGTGTCTGTTGGTTTGGTTTTTGTTTGTCAAATGAGACAACACTATAGTTTTGTAATCCGTCACTTTCTTGATTGCCTCCGCTATCGTTTTATAATTACCGTTCCCGTCTTTCGACACAACCATATCGGCCTGTATCGCCGGCACTGACATACCCACTAATTTCTTCTCTCTCCCCCGCAACCACCTTGGAAACCCATCAGCACCACCCGAATTCGAAATATCGGCCTCCATCAGCCTCCTCCTCCTGTTTCGTATCGGCACTCCTGAAAAATCGTCGCTGTCGGATGCCGAAAAAATCGCCAGGCAGTTGCTCACCATCTCCGATAAGTCCTTCAGCTTCTCCGACATCTGTGCCTTCACCGGCCCGCTCACGTGCTCAAACCCCTCCCCGCACGTGTCCTGATTCGTCAGCGCCATGCTCAGCCACGTCAGCACGTCCTGCGTGGACCCTCCCAAGATGGTGTGGCTCCCGTCCTGCGGGGGCTCCACGGTGGAGAGCGCGCGTGAGAGCACGTGCACTGAGTGGTCGAGGAGCTCGAGGCAGTCGTCGAATGCGGATCCGACACGTGGGTCCATCTGGAGGTAGGAGATGGTGGAGGAGACGTAGAGCGCTTTGCTAATGTGCTGGAGCGTCATGTTGAAGAAGATATGGACCAGGTCCTGCTCCGTCGCGGTCAGTGTCCCGGGAAAGTCCAGTAACGAATTGACTCATAAATTCGGGTACCGGATCTTGCCGCAAGCTTTAGAGATGGCTTGGGTGGGTTTACGTTTCGGGTCAGGTTGACCCGAGAATGCCTTGTTTGGGAGGCCGACGAGGAGCGCAGAGGTGATGGCGGAGGCAATTATTAAGGTCATGGAGAGGAGGATGAGCTTGTTTTTTGCTGGTGGAGGGTAGTGACGTGGCGCATGGTGGTTGGTCGTCGTGGAGGATGAAGTTGGAGCTGGAGACTCCCGGGTCGGATGGAGCGGGTCCAAGCCCACCATAGCCAATATTTTGTTTAGTGTTGGTGTCTGTTGGTTTGGTTTTTGTTTGTCAAATGAGACAACACTATAGTTTTGTAATCCGTCACTTTCTTGATTGCCTCCGCTATCATTTTGTACGTACCGTTCCCGTCTTTCAACACAACCATATCGGCCTGTATCGCCGGTACCGGCATACCCAATAATTTCTTCTCTCTCCCCCGCAACCACCTCGGAAACCCATCAGCACCACCCGAATTCGAAATATCAGCCTCCATCAGCCTCCTCCTCCTGTTCTGTATCGGCACTCCGGAAAAATCGTCGCTGTCGGATGCCAAAAAAATCACCACGCAGTTGCTCACCATCTCCGATAAGTCCTTCAGCTTCTCTGACATCTGCGCCTTCACCGGCCCGCTCATGTCCTCAAACCCCTCCCCGCACGTGTCCTGATTTGTCAACCTCGTGCTCAACCACGTCAGCACGTCCTGTGTGGACCCTCCCTTGATGGTGCTGCTCCCGTCCTGCGGGGGCGCCACGGTGGAGAGCGTGCGTGAGAGCGCGTACACTGAGTCGTCGAGGAGCTCGAGGCAGTCGTCGAATGCGGATCGGACACGTGGATCCATCTAGAGGTAGGAGATGGTGAAGGAGACGTAGAGCGCTTTGCTAATGTGCTGGAGCGTCATGTTGAATGAGATGTGTACCAGGTCCTGCTCCGTCGCGGTCAGTGACCCGGGAAACTCCAGTAACGAATTGACGCATAAATTCGGGTACCTGGTCGTGCCGCAAGCCTTAGAGATGACTTGGGTGGGGTTACGTTTCGGGTCAGGTTGACCCGAGAATGCCTTATTTGGAAGGCCGACGAGGAGCGCGGCGGTGATGGCGGAGGCAATGATTAAGGCCAGGAAGAGGAGGATGAGCTTGTTTTTTTTCTGGTGGATAGTGGTGACGTGGCGCATTGTGGTTGGTCGTCGTGGAGGATGGAGTTGGAGCTGGAGACTCCCGGGTCGGATGGAGCGGGTCCAAGCCCACCATAGCCCATATTTTGTTTAGTGTTGGTGTCTCTTGGTTTGGCTTTTGTTTGTCAAATGAGACAACACTATAGTTTTGTAATCCGTCACTTTCTTGATTGCCTCCGCTATCGTTTTGTACGTACCGTTCCCGTCTTTCGACACAACCATATCAGTCTGTATCGTCGGCACCGGCATACCCAACAATTTCTTTTCTCTCCCCCGCAACCACCTCGGAAACCCATCAGCACCACTCAAATTCAAAATATCGGCCTCCATCAGCCTCCTCCTCCTGTTCTATATCGGCACTCCTGAAAAATCGTCGCTGTCGGATGCCGAAAAAATCGCCAGGCAGTTCCTCACCATCTCCGATAAATCCTTCAGCTTCTCCGACATCCGCGCCTTCACCGGCCCGCTCACTTCCTCAAACCCCTCCCCGCACGTGTCCTGATTTGTCAGCGTCGTGCTCAGCCACGTCAGCACGTCCTGCGTGGACCCTCCCTTGATGGTGCTGCTCCCGTCCTGCGGGGGCGCCACGGTGGAGAGCGTGCGTGAAAGCGCGTACACTGAGTCGTTGAAGAGCTCGAGGCAGTCGTCGAATGCGGATCGGACACATGGATCCATCTAGAGGTAGGAGATGGTGAAGGAGACGTAGAGCGCTTTGCTAATGTGCTGGAGCGTCATGTTGAATGAAATGTGGACCAGGTCCTGCTCCGTCACGGTCAGTGACCCAGGAAAGTCCAGTAACGAATTGACGCATAAATTCGAGTACCGGGTCTTGCCGCAAGCCTTAGAGATGGCTTGGATGGGTTTACGTTTTGGGTCAGGTTGACCCGAGAATGCCTTGTTTGGAGGCCGACGAGGAGTGCGGCGGTGACGGCGGAAGCAATGATTAAGGCCAGGAAGAGGAGGATGAGCTTGTTTTTTTTCTGGTGGAGGGTGGTGACGTGGCGCATTGTGGTTGGTCGTCGTGGAGGATGGAGTTGGAGCTGGAGACTCCCGGGTCGGATGGAGCGGGTCCAAGCCCACCATAGCCCATATTTTGTTTAGTGTTGGTGTCTGTTGGTTTGGTTTTTGTTTGTCAAATGAGACAACACTATAGTTTTGTAATCCGTCACTTTCTTGATTGCCTCCGCTATCGTTTTATAATTACCGTTCCCGTCTTTCGACACAACCATATCGGCCTGTATCGCCGGCACCGGCATACCCACTAATTTCTTCTCTCTCCCCCGCAACCACCTTGGAAACCCATCAGCACCACCCGAATTCGAAATATCGGCCTCCATCAGCCTCCTCCTCCTGTTCTGTATCGGCACTCCTGAAAAATCGTCGCTGTCGGATGCCGAAAAAATTGCCAGGCAGTTGCTCACCATCTCCGATAAGTCCTTCAGCTTCTCCGACATCTGTGCCTTCACCGGCCCGCTCACGTGCTCAAACCCCTCCCCGCACGTGTCCTGATTTGTCAGCGTCGTGCTCAGCCACGTCAGCACGTCCTGCGTGGACCCTCCCAAGATGGTGTTGCTCCCGTCCTGCGGGGGCGCCACGGTGGAGAGCGCGCGTGAGAGCGCGTACACTGAGTCGTCGAAGAGCTCGAGGCAGCCGTCGAATGCGGATCAGACACGTGGATCCATCTGGAGGTAGGAGATGGTGGAGGAGACGTAGAGCGATTTGCTAATGTGCTGGAGTGTAATGTTGAATGAGATGTGGACCAGGTCCTGCTCCGTCGTGGTCAGTGACCCGGGAAAGTCCTGTAACGAATTGACGCATAAATTTGGGTACCGGGTCTTGCCGCAAGCTTTAGAGATGGCTTGGGTGGGTTTACGTTTCGGGTCAGGTTGACCCGAGAATGCTTTGTTTGGTAGGCGGATGAGGAGCGCGGCGGTGACGGCGGAGGCAATGATTAAAGCCAGGGAGAGGAGGATGAGCTTGTTTTTTTCTGGTGTAGGGTGGTGACGAGGCGGATTGTGGTTGGTCGTCGTGGAGGATGGAGTTGGAGCTAGAGACTCCCGGGTCGGATGGAGCAGGTCCAAGCCCACCATAGCCCATATTTTGTTTAGTGTTGGTGTCTGTTGGTTTGGTTTTTGTTTGTGAAATGGGACAATACTATAGTATAGGCTTAGAAAGTTTCCTTTTCCTTTTTTCTTTTTCTTTATCTTTTTCTTTTTGGAAGAACTAAAGAAATTGAAAAGGAGGATTGGAAAAGTTATGAGTTTATTTTTGGAGATGGAGCGCAAATGAATGGGATTGGATATAAATATGGAGGTGGGAGATGTGAGATGGCTTTAGAAGTGGAGAGGAGAGGAGTAGTAGAGGTTTGTGTGAGGTCTATGTCCAATTGTTCAAAGGCATGAGTTGTCTTCTACTTCTATTACAGCCCACTCTGTTACTGAGCTGAGGGTGTAAAAAAGGAGTGATATGGATGTCTCACTGGATTCTTTTGCTAGCCGCCCGATATTAAAATTAGACCGGACTAATAGATTCGATCAGAAAAAAATAATAATTCATAACTTACATTGATTTGGTCTAGTATTTTGATCCGTTGTTGAATTATATCAAGTTTTGTTCTGAGACCGGATTTGTCTATTCAATCAAATTTTATTCGAGTTAATTTTTTTGCTAACTTAAAATGTATTAAAGCAGTAACACTAGATGTGTATTGAAAAGATCTATCTCCCATCTAAAAATGACAAAATATATGGGGAGTACAATTACTAAATCCAACATTGAAAGTCAAAATTTAGGGAGCGGGAGCTCACCCCACTCAAGGGAATGCAAATCAATGTTATCAATCTCTACCATACCGGCCAGTATAGCTGGTATGTCACATCCCAATAGAAAAAACGAGATAGAAATTATGTTGTACCATTTCAATTTCTATCTCGGTCCATGCAAGTCATACCGGTCAAATATCAATCGGTATGAACGATACGTCTCATCCCAATACTAAAAAATATATCGTAAGTATATTAAATGTTTATAAATTTATATGTAATTGTATATATAAATATAAAAAGTAGAATTCCAAATTATCAACCAAGATCGATATTTTGACTGGGACTAGTGCATCCCATACCAATTGTAAAACTAAAATGTTTATTGGTATGAGATTGACAATCTTGATACAAATGACAATTGCTAGCCGGTATCCAAAATGGCACCACAGTGCCATGCTCGAGTTATTAATTTTTATCATTGTTTATTATTTTTTAATTTTTAAGTTATATATCTATCTTTTTATATTGGAAACAGATAAAAACCAATTCTGTCGTGTAGTCAATATTCGGATCACATTTTCAATTTAAAAAAAATAATATTAGGGATATTGACTATCTTACTAACAAAGTTGTATTTGTCAATATATAATTGAGGTTTATCCCTTGTTAATTAAATTAAATTATTATTTTTATTTAAATAAATAAATATAAAATAAATCTGAAGATGATATATGTATTTTTAGTATAAAATTAATAAAAATGTTAGTATCTCTAATACTATTCATTTTAAAATGATCATAAAATCCGTTTGGCTCCTTCATAAGACATCTAATTAAATTTCGCTAACTTGTAAATTTAAAAAAATTTAAAAAATAACATGGAGAATATCTTTTAATTAATACAATGACATGAATTTTTTTCCTTCCATATCATTTTTTGATTTATTTATTTTTGACTTGAGTAAAAGTAGAAGAGTAAAATAAAATTGACAAAGTGATATTTAAATTGAGGGTGTGACCTGGGATTGATTTTGTAGCTTTTTCTTTTTATATTGTACTAGTATGAAACTAGCAACAAAGTTCGGTTGGACCCGTGAAATCAGTAATCTATTGGCCCAAAAGCTGAAATTATTTTCTTCTTTCTCTCATTGTCCACTCCTACTTTCTATTTCAACTTGTTCTTTTAGTTCTTACAAGAAAATAATTATCATTAATATATACTACCATGCAGACGATCTTAAGTCAATTAATTAGAATGTATTATATTATTCTTAATTAATAAAGTTTGTTTGTACTAAAATATAAGCTACTGTTATAAATGAAGAATTAATCATAACTTACATTAGCACATCAATCTTTCTGCGTTAAAAATTAGAATTAATTTCGTTCGTGCTAAATTGACTATTAAAATAAAAAAAATAAGTGGGAATAATTTTGTTCGTAGTCAATAAATCAAATAAGGTAAGAAAATTGGTCGGTCTCGACTCTCGACTGTAGCAAGAGGTGGGTGGATCATGGATATGGAGATCTGGATCTGATAATATCAGTCACTGTTTTCACTCCTTTTCTTACATTACGTTGTTATGAATGCCATAACGCGTAAATATAATTGATACAAGGAAGCACAGCATTCTCACATGTTATGATCCATATAAAACCAAACATTAATAATGTGCACAAAATATATTCCTTTCTAATGTGTCAATGATTGATTAATACTCTCTTCTAATTTTATTAACTGTCATTTTGATTTTGGGCACGCATATTAAAAAAACCGAATGATTCACTATTTGAAACAATTTTACTCCTTATTTTTTCTCGAACGTACATTAAGGGGTAAAATTTTAGAATGTATGATCATTCTAGAATGTACGATCACTAACATCAGCATTTTTAGATTTTAATGCTTAATTTTATTTTGTCGAGTATCTTTTTTGTCTTTCTGATAAAAGAGATTAACTTAGTTTGAATATGTTCTGATCTAAAAATCGTGTTGTTTTACATTCTTCGGACGAATGGGAAAAAAGTAAAATTTTAAAAATTATTATGAGAAAATTTAAAATTTAGAAGGCCACCCTTTAAAAGCTCTGCCCTACCTAGACTTAAATAAAAATAAATAAAGTCTTTTATACACCACCATAATTGACGGGTGATCCTAGTGTGGTTTGAAAGCTCCAAATAAAAAGGATAATTGCCATTAGTAAGTCTCTGTTTTTGTAAATATATCACAAGGAATCACATAAAATATATATATATATTATCCATCTTTTCTTGGTGGAGTTAATGTGCTAATAATGCATTTTGAAACTTTAAAGTCTAAACAACCGACATGGGACAAGACAACTCACTAGCTATACGTCGTGTTTATTATATAAATTATTTGCTTAACATGCACTCAATACATGTAATTGATGTAATCTAACTCGACTGCGTAGTCTTACATCCATCAAAAAAAAAAAAATACGAGCCTTGGGTATATAAATATATGTATGATAAAATGCGGGTGAATTTTGGAGTCAACTGATTTTATAGTGCGTATTTTATAAGTCTAGTTTAATTTTTAAAAAATTATACTAAATAATATAAAAGATCTATATTTATGTAAAAGAAAAAATTTAGCATGTTGCAATTAAATATATTTGATGTTTTATTTTTTTAACATAATAATTGTACTCATTTTATATTAGTGTTCAATAGAAAAACTTAAAACTTACCAAAAACTTACAACTTATACAAATATAACTCTTTTATATTATTTAGTGTAATTTTGAAAAAAATAAGTTACACAAACCTATAAATATATACAATTGTGTTAAAATTAACGAGAAAGTTTTTTGTTGCTTTTCAGAGTCATAGTTAGAATAGTCTGATCGAAAATTAAATGATATATATATATATATAAATTTATCGGGAGAAAATAAAATATAATTTTTATCTCTCCACTTTATTTGATCCACCAGATATCCTCTTTATTGAGATTAATCTCGTTCGAGCATTATCAGGCCCATAAAAATAACTCTCCCAATATAATTTTTTACACTTTCAAAATTCTAACTCAAAATTTTGTGATTATCATGAATAACGATGCCATTGCAATATTTTATGGTTAATTAGTTTTTCATGTTCGTTACTTTTTAATAATATTTCTTCAAATATTTAAATTAGATTTTATATCATTGCCATAAGAAAAACGTATGGGTGCTCATATTCACACTTCCCAAAAGAAGTAAACATTATCCTTATAATTATCAGGTATTAATATTATGTATATCATGTGACAACTATAGTGTATAAAGGCAGTATATAGGCTGTACTTAATTCAATTTAACACTCAATTTTCCACAAAGAAGAAGAAAGAATATAGTGAGCACAGATTATAGTTTATTAGTTTATGTTTTTTTTTAATATAAGGTTATAGATTTGATGTCTGATATTGTAATGAATTAATAATATAACTATTTTTTAAAAACAAATCAGTGAAAAAGACTCAAATCAGTTTTACTTTGAGATTTGAATAAAACTTATATTAATATTAATAATTATTATTATAACAATTGTTATTATAATTATAATTATTTTGGTCGAATATCATATAGATAAAAAAATACTCATCCTTCCCATTCGACTACGACACTCTAAAAGGTTGTAGGTGCGATCTGAGGCAGAATACTAAACTAGTATTACTAAAGTGAAAATGAAATTGAAATTTGAATGAATTGAATTGGGCATTCATTTTACTTTAAGCTTCAACAAAGAGTTTTGAAAAGATTTTGGTTTTGGAGGCTAAAACTAAGAAGGAAAAACCAATTGGATCGCCGAATTTTCTTTTAAAAAATTGGACCGGCCCAAAATAGCTCCTGATTTAGATTTCATCGGGCCCAGGTTTCACAACATAGAAGGAATACTGTAGCATCGCTGGTAAATGTATATATACCCTTTTAGAAGTTCGCTCTATAATTGGGCGTCGCATTCGTTGATCACATGATTCAAATCCAAACAATTATTTTATCAATACGTCCGGACCCATTAAACAAGAGTGACAAAACTTTAAGAAAACAAAACAAAATACCAAAGTACAAAAGCGCACAGCCAAAGCCAATGTTTTCTTTTCTAATTTAAAAAAGAACCAACATTTCTCAAAACTTGTAAATGGAAAGTGAAAGCCAAGTGAGAGGAGACAAATCATGGCTGGAATGCAACTGGATCCTCTCCTCTCCTCTCCTCTCTTTCAAGAAGAAGAGGCCAAATTGCTCATTACATCAAGAAAACTAACTTGTAGCGGCATGACTTTGCACATTTCTAGCCAAAACAGAAAATGTGCACAGACACCATCCATCATTACTACGGTTGGTGAGACTTGACAATCAATAGCAAACAAGATCATAACTCTGCTAGCGCAGCAAATGTATACCATGTTCCTATCATAATATCCAAAACCAAAACAAAATCTACTACTACTATTAGTATATACAATCAAAAAAGAGCAATGTACTAGACTCCAATTGTATATTGGAGATATATATATATATATATATATATATATATATATATAGTAGCTTTTAGGTTTGGTCATTATTGTTTCTACTACCTAAGTAGCAACATTAACCTAAAAGCTTTCCTAACGGTAATATACCCAATCATATAGTGATCAAAAGAACCAAACCTAATAACGTGATCACTCAGGATCTTGTTCTACAACCATCTCATGTCCTCCATCGACCGGAACTAAGCTTTCCACGTAACTGAAAACATCACAAGTATAGTCAGCATCATATAAATGCAGCTTAGTGACATACTGCATACCAGGATCGAACAGCAACAGCGTCGCGTAATTCCCATCCACTCGCTTCACTACCATTCCAGTCTCATCCAGCGCTCCCACGGGGCATCCTACAAAAACAGAACCCGCGTGAACGAAAGACAGCCCGTCACCACCGCAATCATCCAATCCCCACAGCTCCATTCTATCCACTTGCCTCCCCGATCCAGGATAAGCAGCGTAAAGTTTTGTGGACTTGAATTTATGGACTAAATAAATTTGTAGATCAATTTTTATTAGTTAACTTATGAGACCCACCTGTGATCCTAATTTAGATAATTTTATGGTTTAAAACGTTATTCGCTTTTTAAAATTTGTCTTTTAAGTCGGTTTCAGTTTAATCTTTTCCCGTCCAATGCATGCCTTGTGTAGGTGGTTTAATATATTTTCAGCTTATTATATTTTTTTTGAATTGACTTCTACATGTGACTGAAAATTTTAAGCCAATTCAAAATGTTAAATTAGATACAACAAACACATCATCATGCAAAGTTTTTCTAACGATACGATAGGCTACCCAATTATTAGAACGGTTCACAAAAAGAAAAGAGCATTGCTGAAAGTTCAACGTCAAGGGGCTCGGATGTTGAGGAGGCAGCTGCGTTTATGTAATCGATAACTCCTTTTGCATCACTTTCAACCATGATGAATGACCAAGGGAGGTTCTTTGCCCAAAGGAGAGCATCACGTATTGCTAAAACTCAATCTCAAAGGTACTCTTGTTTCCTTGGTATCGTTTGGCGAGAGCATGAATGAAGATTCCATTGGTGTCTCTAGCAACAACACCAATTGAACCTCGATGTTCTTTTGTATCTAGAGCTCCATCAGCGTTAATTTTGAGGGAGTTTGCTGGTGGTGGGTCCAGGTTGTTGAGGGCGGTGTCGCTGCTGCAGTAGCCTATGGGTGCAGTGCCATGCTAAGTTGGGGAGTAGCTGTGGTCTGAGAGCGACTTCATATTCTTCTTGTTGCACGACGTTTATCTACGTAGGTGTCCATTTTCTTTCATTAAAGGATAGGTCGTTACGCACTTTCCATATACGCCAGCAAATGAAGGCTACTATTGTAAGGAAATTGGGAGGAGAGCTTTGAGCTTTGCTTACGTTATGCATAGCCTTCCACCATTCTTGGATGCTTTCAACCTGCAGAATATTACTCCATTTGTCCTTTAATAACTGAAGTTTTAACGTTGGGCACGTATATTAAGGAAGTCGGATGACTCACTATTTTAGACAATTTTGCCCTGAACTTTTTCTCGAATTACATGAATGGTACGCTCTAAGTTTGAGAAAAAATTCAAGATAAAATTGTTTCAAATAGTGAGTCATCCGATTTTTTTAATATACGTACCCAAAATCAAAACGTCAGTTATTAAAGGACGGAGAGAGTAGTATTTAGATGCAAAGAGCTAGAAATCCATACTTGACTGCATATCTCCCATTATTTGCGGGGTGCCAATAGAATTTATTTTGCGCTCCAGTAAAACTCAAAGGGATGGAAAAGATTTGTTGTGCAATCGTGGCTTTGACAAGTTCTTCCACCAATTGTTTATTCCATTTGTGTAGAGCATGATCGATCAATTGGTGAACCCAATGGACTTGAGTGTGGTTCTGGTTAATACGGGAGGCGTGGAATGATGCTTCATTTGGGATCCACGGGTCTTCAAAGCATTTGATTCTAGTGTCTGTTCCAATTAATCCAATGGATTTTTCGTTCCTGGTTTGTTTGTCCCCATCAAAATCTTGCTATCGTTTTGCTCAAGTCCTTGGAGAGACTACGAGGTAATCGAAAACAAGACATGGAGTATGAGGGGACCGCTGTAGCTACTGCCTTAATTAGGATTTCCTTTCCCCCATGGTGAAAGGATTTTGCCTTTCCAACCTTTTTCCTTGATCATATTGAAGGTGTCTGATTTGGATTTGTTTATCAGCGATGGGAGTTTGTTTATCTCGAAAAATCTTGGGTTCCCACGTTACTGATTCCCAGTAGAGAAGTGATTCTATTTCGCGTTCCTTGTGGTGTGTTCTTGCCGAAAAAGATGGCAGATTTTTCGAGATTAACTTGTTGCCTGCTTGCCATCTCATAGACCCTTAGAATGTCCATAATTTTCCTGCATTCTTGTTCGGAAGCTTGGCAAAACAAAATGGAGTCATCAGTGAAAAATAAATGAGAAATTGTGGGGCAGGAACGTGTTACCTAGATGCCATGTATTTCTTTCTTTTGGGCAGCTTGTGTTGGTAGGTTCGAGAGGCCTTCCGCACAAAGAACAAAGAGTGATGGTGACAGAGGATCGCCTTGACGAATACCTCTTGAAGGTTTAAAGTACCCTTGTTTATCTCCATTGATGACTATAGAATAGGATACGGTGGAAATGCATTCTAGGATCTAATTGATCCATTGTCGGTGGAAACCCATTTCGATCATGATAGCTTCAATATATTTCCATTCCACTCCATCAAAAACTTTTGTCATATCAAGTTTTATTGCCATCTCGCGCTTCTTCTGGGTTTTTCTGGTTTTTAGATAGTGGGTGATTTCGTGCGCTACCAAGATACTATCCGAGATGAGTCGGCCTTCGACAAACGCTGATTGTGTTTCGGAGATCAGCTTCGACATAATTTTCTTGAGGTGGTTGGCAAGGATTTTTGATATCACCTTGCAGAAAGTAGAGCATAAGCTGATTGGTCTGAGTTGCTTCATGTTCTCCACTGTTTTAACTTTTGGAATGAGGGAAAGCAAGGTGTGATTGAAACTTTTGAGCATTCGGCCTCCTGTAAAGAAGCTTGTTATGGCTGTGCAGAAATCTTTCTTGATAGTTTCCCAGTAGTGCTGAAATTTTTTGGCAGTAAGGCCATCATCTCCTGGTGCTTTACTGTGATGTATGAAAAAAACTGCTGTTTTGATCTCGTGGTACGTGACTTGTGCGCAGAGCATGTTGTTGTCCCTATTTGAGACTCTCGTCTCAAGGCCTTCGAGGGTGTCCAGCCAGAATTGGGGTTGCCCGGTTGTAAAGAGCCGAGTGTAGTAATAATCTATCGCAGTACGAGCTATATTTGCGTTGCCAGATTGGACTTGGTCATGAGCATCTCTGATTTGGTAGATTCGGTTTTGTTGTTTGCGTTGCTTTGTCTTTGCGTGAAAATAGTTCGTGTTTCTATCCCCGAGTTGTAGCCAGGTCACCCTTGATTTCTGTTTCCAGTAAGCTTCTTCTTCTTGCTAGGCAATAGCAATTTCTTTTTCAAGTTCTTTAATTTTGTGGCCATCCCAGGTGATGGTGTTGGACTTTATGTTGTGCAGTTCTGTCTTGAGATCTTGAATGCGTTTTTTTTGGCATTGGAAGAAGTGGCTTTAGACCGGTGCAGGAGTTGGTGGCGACATGATTTGAGCTTCTCATGAGCTTGGAACATAGGTGAGCCACTATGATCATTATTCCATGCCCTTTGCATAATTGCAGTCGATTTTTTGTTTCCATGAGGAAAACAATGTTCGGGGAATGAGTCTCGGGCAACTCTTTAAAATGATTTTTTGTCAGAGAGTTCCCCACGCCCTGGCAGTTTCAGCTGATTAGCTTCATTGGATAGATTGGGGCCGTTTGTGGCAGGCTTCCATCACCAAATTGAAAATGTGGTTAATCAACGGTCTTGTCGCTAAAGTTATTAAATTTGTGACTCTATTATCATTTTCACCGTCACAATAATTTTCTCAATGCGTTACACAAAGGTCATGAGTAAGGATAAAGTTAGAAATAATTATTTGCAGGGGAGTCGAAGCCAAGGTTAGACTAATTTTTTTAGACCACACAGTAATGTATAAGAAAAAAAATGACATTTGTAGGCTATTTAAAAATCATCTTAGAAAATTATAAAAATTAATAAAATATGTTTAAGAAGTTTTGATTTATTTTTGGATATATATATATTTTGTCCAACATATCATTCATAAAGTCCAACTAAATTTAAGCGGTAAAATATATATATTTTGGATAAATAAAAATTGGATTAATGAAATTTAAGGACTATATAAGAAACTTCAAATAAATTTTAGGGTGAGAAAATATAGATTTTTTAGTAAGAATTTTAAAAAAATAAAACTTTAGCGACCATATTTGAAGTTTTAAAAATTTAGGGGACCGTCCCTCTACCTCTAATTTTAAGGGAAATAAAAAAAATTAATTTATAAATTCGACAAGATAATATATGAAAAAAATATGTGAAATTAAAATAAAAACGGGACTTACCTAAGGAGAACAAAAAAATCGAGACTAGTTTTTTCCAACCTTCTTTTGGTGCCTAAGGTTTGAGTTTCAACAATCTCTCATCAAATTATTCTAGTTGACTATGCATATTAAAAATTCTTTCATTAAAAAATGACACAATTTACAAATCAAGGGGAGTATGTTTAAAATATAATTTAACCGTTAGTGCATTGCCATTTTTATAAGATAATTCATAAGTTGAATATTTGATGTTGGAATGATAATTAATAATAGGAACTGCTTAAAAATCCTACTAAAATCTTGCAACATAAACCCCATACTTCTAAACAAGTTTCAATTTTAACTTACAAAAAATCAAAAATAAATAGTAAAATAATTCAAAAAATTATGCAAATTTGAGAAAAAATGTAACAAGTATGGAAGAGTTCACTCCATTAAAACAATGAAAAAACAATGAGAAATTATTTAAAAATGAATAAATTAAAAGGCAAGTTGTAAATAATTTTTTTCATTGTATTCACTTCTAACATATGAATTACATTTTTTTATCCAAATTTCATAATTTTTTTGTATTTTTTTACTATTTATTTTGAATATTTAAAATGTTAAAATTGTAATTTTCAAGAAACTATAAGGTTTATATTGAATGATTTTAGACTATAGATGATAAGTGGAACATTTTGTAAACTATAAAGATTTTAATATAGTTTACCCTTAATAATATAACCAATTAAAAAAAGTATTTATTTACTAAATACTACTCCCTCCATCTCAAATTAAATGACGTTCACTACTTTTTAAATGACTTTTTTGTCTAACTTTACTAACTTACCCCTTATTATTAAGGAGAGATGAATAGTGAGAGTAATAAATTAAGTAAATTAGAATAAAACAAAAGAATATTATTGTCAAATACTCCCTTTGTTTCTGAATAATTGACACTTTACTATTCCAGCACGTATTTCAAGGCGATTGGAATAGTAACTATATGATCTCGAAAAAATCTGAATTTTTTTTTAACGTACGTGAAGGATTAATATACGTTGTGTAAAAATTTCGGACTTTTTCGAGATCATATAGTTACTATTCCGCCCCGTTTTATAAAGCGACATGAATAGTAACCAGCGACAATTATTCGAAAACGGAGGGAGTATAAAGGTATAATTTTTTTCCCTTCCTTGGTATTCCATCAAAGAAGTCATTTAAAAATCCGAAATTATTTCAAATTAAATGATGTGTTGGGGTTTTGCTTGTCTCAAATTAAATAATGTTTTATTACGTTTTAAGTGACTATTTATCTAACCTTATTAACCTACCTCTTATTTTATAGGAGAGATCGATTAATGAGAGTAATAAGGTCGATAATTTAAAAATAAAATAAGAGAGTACTAGTGTCAAATATAAACTTAAAAAATATAAAAAATAATTTCATTAATATATATAAAATACCAAATCAGACGTATAATTTGAGACGGATAGAGTAATATAACATCATTTATCAAATTAAAAAGATTGACGTGGAGACAAAATCAATTACCGTTAATCATAAAAAAAGGTTGCCGTAAAGCAGTCATGCATGCTTTGGTCGTTTGAGTACAAACCAGCTGGCACCACCTGGCTCTGTTCATGGTGAAAAGTAGGCAATAGTAACCTTCGTTTTCCTTGTTATGAAGAGTTTTGCCTGCTTTATTTAAATTTTGTTCCCTTTGAATTTAAGGAGCATCTAGTATGATAATTGATTAATTTTGATTTTTTGTCCTGTTATATAAAAAATAATGTTTTAGGGAGAATTAGATGTTTCAAATTGAATATTGTTTAATGGTAATTTAGACAATTTTTTTATTAAATTTACTACTCCCTCTAGTCTCCAATAAATGTCTTCCTCACATCCCAATATTCAGTAGGGAACGCATATCGAGGAGGCCGGATGAGGTACTATTTGACCCCAAAAAATTCCGTACTTTTTTTCGAACGTACGTTAACGTACTTCCGAGAAAAAATTCGGGGCAAAATTGTCTCAAATAGTGACTGTTCCGGCCGTCTTAAGATACGTTCCGAAACAGTAAAAGCAAATGCTAAAACGCCATATTTTGGAAACCGGAGGGAGTAGTAGTAAGTTAAAAATAAAATTTTTATTTTATTTTAGAGTGTAATTTTTTTGGGATTAAAATAATAAAAAAACAGTGAAAGTAAACAGGTTGTTTTGGATGGAAAAACTAAGAAAACAGTCTTTTTACAACGAAAAAAATAGTTATGAGAACTGAATCCAATAAAAAATTATTGAATGGTCTATTTATCAAACAATAATAGTTCAGAAGTGATGATGCTAATAATTTTAAAATAAATAATAATTTTCCACGTGGCATGCAGGATGGATAAACGTAGATAGTCACTTGTCGCCACATGAGCGAAGATGTATGTCATTATCAAAATCAAACAAGAAAGAAAGTCTTGGCTCACTAAAATCTTTCTTTTTTCCAGCATTTAAATCTTCTGCTGCCTGCCTTGTTTCCCCCTTTTCTTCCATATTTAATATATATATATTTATTTACGGAATTGCCATTCTCTAAATCTTATCCACAATTTAGTAGTAGCAGGTTCTTTTCAACATTGGAATTATTATCATTGTTACTAGTACAAAAGGCACTAACATAATAATTGTACAAGTTATTATAAAACAAAAGGTCGAAAAGATTTCAAGAAAAGACTCGATCGAGAAGGAGAAGGGAATATAAAACTTTTTCGAATGCATGCAATGCAACTAATAATACAATACAACTTTCATGTTGTTTTCCTTTCGTTTCATTTCATTTCAAATTCGGGTGAAATAGTATCCAATAATTGATTGATTTGTTGATCTTTGAAAATTAGGTTGGGAGCTATTTTTTCTCTTATCAATAATATGATGTGATTGGTTGGACAAAATAAAATGGACATATAATAGGTATTTACTCTTTAATATTCGAGATAGAATCAAAATTCTCACAAAGTAATACTCCCTCTGTCTTTTAATAATTGATATTTTTTTACGTTTTTCTATTATTTGAAGTACTTGTCATTTTATCTTTTTCGAAACATATATTTTGTGCAAATGATAATTATTTTTTTGAATCAACCCAATTTGATGATAGTGTGGTAATTTGAGTGAAAATTAGAGGTAAAAATGAAATAATGTGAAATAAAATAAGATCAAAGATCATTGTTTTACGTTTTTCTACTATCCTAAAACATATGTTATTAAAAGACGGAGGGGGTACTAATAAGTGATACCATCTCCAGAAATGCATGCCCTTCCATACTTTTTTGTGCTCAACTCACACTATGACACTCAACTCCGCTTAGTAAAATAGAGTCGGTTGTTCTAGTCTTGGTAATCTTTAGTCCGTTTAGAATAAAATTATCACTATATTTTTAATTAACTATTGGAATATTAGTATATAATTTTTAAAATTTCGATTAAATCCCAAATCAGCATTGTTTTGTTTAAACCTAGAATCCTAAACTTTTTTCCTTAAGTGAGTCAACGTGGAGTCCAAATTTTAGAATCTTAAATTGATATTCTCAACTTTTAAATCAATAATCATATATTTTATTACTTTCGTTAATTATCTCTCCTAAATAATTTAATAAATAAAAATGATCTAAAGACTAATAAAATAAGTAATAAAACGTGATTTAATTTAAATATAAAGTATTATTTTGAAAGGCTTTGATGTTTAAAAGGCCACGAACATAAAACATATACACGTGAGTACGTGACCATTCATTGAGAAAAAGAAGAAGAAAGTGACAATAGCATGGAATGGACAAAAAATGGTGGCAGGCCATCAATAGATATGGAAAGATTAGTAGTAGTAGACAGTAGACAGTAGACAGTAGAGAGTAGTTACAAGACAATTTGTGAAGATCATTTGTCCAGATCTGCTGCTTCGTACCCTAAATAAAGCCCTAAGCCAGCCTAGAATCTCTCTATTTCTGACCAAGTTATGTCATGGTTAAAGCTTCAAGGCAGCAAAGCAGGCTATACAGCTGCCTGCATGTGCCGCTGTAGCGAGGCTTCGGGAGCCATCAGTTTTTTGCATCTTTTTTCTTCTGCTGCCATTTTTTATTTTGTCCTTATCGATGGTTTGTTTTGTAGCCCAAGTTAGAAACCTCTTACTCCCTCCGTGTTCTATTACTTGTCACTGATTACTATTCATGCATGCGTTTTGAGGAGGCCGAATGACTCACTATTTGACTCAAAAAGTTCCGTACTTTTTCTCGAACGTACGTTGATGATTAGTGTACGTTTAAAAAAAAACACGAATTTTTTTGGAGTCAAATAGTGAGCCATTCGACTTCTTCGAAACGCGTGCATAAATAGTAAAATGACAAGTAATAGGAAACGGAAGGAGTATTACGAAGCAAAGCAAACACTAATACGAACATGAATACTGCAATACAGAAAAATTAAAAATTATATAATAGTGATATGGTATATAGATATATATTATATACTCCCTCTGTCATTCTCGATACTTTGAGGATAATACAATTAAAAAAATACATTATTTTTTATTTAAATAAGATAAAAATGATAAATATTTTATAAGAAAAAAATTAAATTTAAACGAAACGACATTTTTTTGGGAACGATAAAAGCATCCTAAAGTGTATAAGAAGTATGTTATACAGTGTATACACCTCAGGAGGCTCAGGGCAAGATGGCAAGCACAAAAGCTAGCAGGTGTGTATTTTATTGGATAATCTGACTCATACCCACCTCCTAACTTCACTAGTTTATGTCATCCTTTACATAATTATCTTTTCTTTTCATATCTAACTAATGTCAATTTGGACTATCTAAATAAAATACCGCAAGAAATGAACCAACCAAACCAATCCACCTATTTGACTAATTTATAATCATAATTTTACCACTGCCAGGTATCAATTCAAGGCAGCATAAAGGTTCTATATATTAATAATAGAAGAATAGTCATTTTTTATAATTATTTACATCTTAAATATTTATTTATTGATAAAAAATAATAATTGTTGGTCACGTGTATTAAAATAATAAAAACTTGCCTATGCTCTTAGTGTTGAAAGTATTAATAGGAACTCGAACCAGCTTCGAATCTCACGCTCGTTTATCTCAAAATTAACAAAAATAAGAAAATCCCACAATCCACGTGGCCAACAGCAACACATGCAAATAGTGCTTAAAAATAAACTTATCCGCCGTTAATTATTAAAATTAGAGATGAGATTAGACCATATTTAATTTAATCATTTCAGAGGGAAAATTGTAGAACTAACTAACAATATCCCCTCGCCGATATTCACCACCACCACCGGCCGCCGCCACCACAAAAAAATTCTATATTTTTATATCATATTATATATTTTTTCTATTTTTCCGGCCGATCAAACTCCCTTCCTCCATCCCAAAACAAAATTGGGAAAATAAAAAAAGAGACGAAAATCTTCTAATCAATCTTTGATCTTTTCCTCATCTTCCTCTTCACCTTTCTTGCAATTCTCATCAAAACCACAACCTTCCTCTTCTTTAGGATTATTATTACTCTCCACCAGAGCTCTCTTCTCTTGCTCTTCTTCTTCAACAACAACAATATGTCCTAAATTACTACTCAAATTCTTCTTATCCCGACCAGAAACAACAGCAGCACCACCACCACTCCTCAATTTCTTCAATTTCAATGCCTCCACCAATTCCAGCACCGCCGTCTCCTTATTCCTCCTGTTCTTGATCAGCACCTCACTTATATCCGCCGGTGTCATCTCTGCCTCCTCAACTAAAACTTCCAATTGCTTCAAAACCCTTCCATCCAAATCCTCCTCCCCCAATCCCAGATAATTCTGCAGCAAGATCTTCAATGCAGGATATGAACAGTAGCTCATGAAGATGTGCATATCCATCCTCCCACTTCGCAGCAATGCAGGATCAAGCTTGTCAATGTGGTTAGTAGTGAACACAAAAATCCTCTCACTACCACAACAAGACCACAACCCATCAGTAAAATTCAACAACCCAGATAATGTAATCGAATTCCCACCTTCCTCCGAAGACCCAGATTTCATTTCCGGGTCAGGGTAACCCCGCCCAACAGACCCATTATTACTACTCACATTGTTACCAGAATTCCTCTTCCTGTTGCTCAAATTAACAGAACAATCAATGTCCTCAATCACTATAATGGATTTGGAGCTGGTTTTCATCAGCAACTTCCTCAGCTCGGAATTCGTATGGACCTCAGTCAATTCAAGATCATAGATGTCATAACCAAGAAAATTCGCCATTGCAGCAATCATGGAAGATTTACCAGTACCAGGAGGGCCATATAGCAGATACCCTCTCTTCCATGCCCTCCCTGTCCTCTGATAGAAGTACTGTCCACTTGCGAAATCTTTCAAATCCTGCATAATCCGGGATTTCAGAGCAGGGTCCATGGCCAGAGTGTCGAAAGTGGAAGGATGCTTGAATGGGACAGATTCCCATGGATGTCCTCTGGCATCCAGAGACCCACCTCTGGAATTCGTGTAGAGGAGCCGCTCTTGATTCCGGCGGCGGATTTCATTTGCAGTGTCGACGATGTGGTCCAAGTACGAATCCAGTATCAAGTTCTTGTCTTTCTTCCGGATCCGGAGGGTGAACCCTCTCTTCTCCTCCGGCAAGGGGCGCCAGGAGAATGTCTGGGCCTGGCGCTGGGTGACGATGTGTTCCCACACGACGGTGACGCCGCGGAAGGTGTCCGGGATGGAGTCGTTGTTGGTGAGGCCGAAGGTGATTGCGGTGGAGTTGAGTGGGCGGGTGAGGCTGAGACGGCTGCCGGCGATGGAGATGAGGGAGGAGCTGAGGTAGAGCTGGACGGCGTTGTAGAGCTCGTTGGTGTTGACGCCGTCGATTTCAGTGATGTCGAAGTAGCAGTAGGAGGTGAAGAGGTTGAAGATCCGGTGGAAGAGACGGAGGAATGCGAAGCGGAGCTCCGGTGGGAACAGAACGTGGAGAAGGCTCTGGCAGAAAGCCAAAACCCCAAGAATGGAAGCTAGAGATGCCCAGTATTCTTTCATCCTTACTTTTTTTCTCAGTTTTGTCCAAAACCCAATTCTGTTTTTCCTATCAAAATCAAAACCCAAAACCCAAAACCCAAAACCAAAAAACCAAGTAGAGAGCAGGAGGAGGAGGAGGAGGGTCAAATATAATTTTGGAATGAAAAGATTTTGTGTAATATTTATAATAAATGAGAGGATTTGGGGAGGGAGAGGGGGCAAGGGGAAAGAAGAAAGCACAAAAAAGGGGGTGTGAAGAATGGTAATGAGGGAAGAGAGAGAGAGACATGATATATATAGGCTATAGGTGGAGAAGAACAGCAATGGAAAGAGAGATCAGAATATTTCTTTTGGGAAAGAAAACTAAAAGGGTTTTTGGAGTTTTGGGTTGGAGAAGATCAGAGGTGGGTCCCGTCCCATCCCATCCTGCTGGGGTTTTTGAAATGAGAAAAAAAAAAATAGAAATGTGGCAATTTATTTTTCTATTTTTTAGCTAGAGACAAGTTGGATTACATTATTATTATTTTTTTTTTTATAAAGAGGGAGGCTAAACGCCTAAAGAACACACTCAGGATAAGCACCTTCTATCACCATCGTAAATGGCGGTTAAACTAATAGGAACAGCATCAAACCACTGGAACTCAGGTCCCTGCGTAAAAGCTAAATTGGCAAGGCCATCCGCTAAACCATTCGCTTCGCGGTATACATGGATTACACGATAAACACATCCAGAGGAACGCAGAAAACCCTTAATGCGATGCACCAAGTCCATGTTTGCCACCGGTGAAGAGCGGTCCCTGTTAATAGCATGCACTACACTAGCATTGTCGCATTGAATTTCCAAGTCGTACCATCCACGCTCAAGGGCGTTCTGAACTCCATAGAGCATGGCCAGCAATTCCGCACGATACGCCGAACACTGCCCGAGGTCAACCGCGAAGCCACCAAGCCACAACCCATCTCTATCCCTAAGACATCCTCCACCCGCAGCTCTTCGCGAGATCTGACGACAAGCACCATCCGTATTGATGGTAATCTTACCATCATGGGCCGCTATCCAACCGACCGACACGGGCCTGGTAGAACCTCCACCTCCAACACCCAAAAGGACGGTTGAAGCATTCATTGCAGAAGAATACGCAGCTTTAACAATAGAAATTCTAGTAGCAACCGACACATGATTGTTTTTGAAGACAATCTCGTTGCGCCACTTCCACAACCACCAGCAGGAAAGACCAAAGGTGAGACTCCAACTCGTGCCTATACCACGCATCCCACCCCCTCTCAGATTAGCCTCCATCCAATCACGAAAAGACTCCTGACGAGCCATGTTCCACACCGTAGTGGGAGCCAACTGATGCCAAAAGGACTTGGAGACGGGGCAATCGCGAAGGATATGTTCTACAGACTCTTCCTGAACCCCGCAGCAAGGGCACAAAGCATGATCACTCATGTGACGCCGAAATCGCTCTTGATTAGTCAGCAATCGTTGATGGCACACCAGCCATAAAAACAAACGCACCCTTTGGGGCCCATCCCACTTCCAAGGCAAGCTCCATATTCGATCAACAGGACCATCCTTGAACCCGGCTACCAGGGCATACGCGGACTTTAATGTGAAATCTCCACTAGAAGACCAACGCCAATAGCGTTGGTCCTTCCCTAGAGAATTGGCAGGAGGGCAACAACTAGTGACGCAGGAAAAAAGATCATCATCCAAGTAGCATGTCAACAAGGAGGTATTCCACCTACCATCAGGAAGGACCACTGTAGACAAACGCCAATCTCTGATGTTCAAGGGGATTTCCTCGCGCATCAGGTCGCATAAAGGGGTGTCGCCCGCCCAATTATCATACCAAAAAAGAATGTTCTGTCCATCCCCAATGGACCAAAACGAGTTAGACCGAACCAAACCCCACATGTGACATATCTCGCGCCAGAGGGCAGTACCATTTTGAGCCCTAAGCTGAATCGGCATCTCCTCCAATTTGACACTATACTTACCACCCAACACTCGAGCCCAAAGACTGTGTTTTTCGGTAATAAATCGCCATGCAAGCTTTGCCATAAAAGCCCTGTTAAAAGTTTTAAGGCGTTTAATACCAAGCCCCCCATCCTCTTTCGATTTGCAAGCAGTCTCCCAATCAATGAGGTGGACCTTTCTCTCCCCGTTACCATCCCCCCAAATGAAGTCCCTACTAAGACGCTCAATCTTCTCACAGATGCTAACCGGAACTGCACACGCCTGGAGAGCATAAGTCGGGATAGACATCACAGTAGAGTTAACCAAAGTAATTCTCCCCGCAAGGGAAAGAGTTTTAGCTTTCCATCCACTCAGCCGTTTACGAACCTTGTCCACTAAATAATCATAATACTTGCTCTCAGATCTACCATGCAGAAGCGGGACACCCAAATAATGGCCTAAGTCCTTTCTATGACTGAACCCAGAAAGATTCTCAATGTCAGAAATCACTTGAGTAGCGACGTTGCTCGAAGCTGTGAAGGAAGTTTTCTGAACATTGATTTTTTCCCCAGAACAAGCACAAAATTCAGTGAGTACATTAAGGACGATTTGAACTTGGTCAACTGATGCCTCACAGAAAAGCACCAGATCGTCAGCGAAAAAAAGGTGGGAGATAGGGGTGCCTTGCCTGCCCATACGAATAGGCCTCCAATCCCCATCTGAAACCGTCTTCTGAATACCATGAGCAAGTCTTTCCATACACAACACGAAAAGGTACGGGGACATGGGATCACCCTTGCGAACCCCTCTCGTAGGGTGGAAGCTCTCCGATACCTGCCCATTCCACAGAACCTTCGACGTACTAGCTTGCCAGGAATGAACCAACATCTGGATAAACGCAACGGGAAAACCCGCATCCTCAAGCGTATCTTGGATGAATTCCCATCTAAGACGATCATAAGCTTTCTCGAGATCCACCTTGATCATGATCCATCCACTGTTCCCTTTTTTACGCCTCATAGAATGAAGAACCTCTTGCACAATGACAATATTATCAATAATCTGTCTACCGGGGACAAAGCTCACTTGATGACCCCCAATCAATCCAGGCATCCACTCTTTCAGTCTATTAACACAGACCTTCATCAAGATTTTAAACACCACAGGGAGTAAGCTGATGGGTCGAAAATTAGCCATACAAGTGGGATTATCTTTCTTAGGGATCAGCGTAATCAGAGCCGCACAAACGGAGGGATCAAACTCCTTACCAGCAAGCGATTCGTTGACGAAGGAACAGAGAGACTGTTTTACCATAGCCCAATTTTGCTGGAAGAAAGCGGCATTGAAACCATCCTCCCCAGGGGCCTTAAAAGGCTTCATATCAAACACGGCCGCCCTGACCTCCTCCTCCGTAGAAGGCCTAGGAAGATCCTCAACACCAGTCTGAGGTAAACAATCAAAATAGCCTCGAACAGAGTATGGAGGAAGACTAGCTGTATCGGCAGAAAATAAGCTCAGGTAGAACTGTCTAGCATTATTCCGAAGAGTAGTACCATCAGTGCACCAAGACCCATCCTCAAGCTGAAGAGTAGAGATGAAATTCTTCTTACGCCGCACCATAACTTTAGCATGAAAGAAAGAGGTGTTGCGATCCCCATGTTGCATCCAATCCACATTCGATTTTTGTTTCCAGAACAGCTCCTCCTGATTCAGGATCTCCTCATATTCCGTCCTCAGATTAATCTCAAGATTGGTTAGGAAAGGCGTGCGGAAACAATCCAATTTCCTTTCCACCCCTGCAAGCCGAGCTAAGATGTGACGCTTGTGTTGGAACAAATTACCAAACACTTCCTTGTTCCAAACCTTGGCCTTAGCAGTGAACTCCTTCATAGCAACTGTCACGAATAAAACTATTAAATGATCGAATTTAAATCTGAAAGTTTTAAAAAATTGAGATTATAATATAGTGCATTTTTAATTTTATATAACGTAATATACATTTAAATAATTCATGCAAATACTTCTACTAAAAAAAATAAAAAGTATCAAAATACTCATTATAAAAAATTATATATCAAATAACAATTTAGATATTATTATTAAAAAATTTATATTTTAATAAATGTAACCTTGTGGTAAAAGTAGATAAAAAAAGAATTTTATTCAATTTATTAATTTTTAGATTATAAAAATTAATAATTAAATATGAATGATAATACTAAGATATGTTTTTAAATTAATTTCACGATTTTAAATTAAATATATATTAAAGTTTAATATTGATAAGATATATTAAATATGTAGGAAAATCCGGATTATATCCTTAAATAAATATTAATTTATTAATTGTCTAAAGTTAAATACTAATAGATATTAATTGTAAATTAATTAACTTAATACATATTTGCAAGTTTTGAGATTTTGAATGTTTACTGTGAATTAATTTTATGAAAAGTTTGAAATTTATTTCCTTTATATTTATTAATTGAATTAAAAGTTGACATATAATTGTTACTTTATATGAGAAAAAAAAATGAGTATCTAACTTTTAATTGGTAATATTCTATCTACCCTAACTCTTTTTTTCTCGGGAAAAAAAAAACACAACTTTCCTTCCAATAAAATAGTAAAATTAAAACTGTAAATTCTAATAATAAAAGTATAAAACTACCCGGTGTAGTTAAAGTTAACACCTACGATATCTTGAAGAAGCAAGAATGAGAGCCTATGAGAATAGCCTCTGGAGCATAAATATACCCAAACGAAAAACATAAGCATGATGTAACCAGAAATCAGCCGCAGAGTTTCGCGCCTAATGCACATGAGAAATCAAATTCCTTCTTAATCCGATCACATCAACAACAGTCTATAACCATGCTTACATTTTTTGTAATAACACATGAAATCGTGTATGTCAGAGAGTTTCTAGCAACATTAGCAATGTCTTTATCAAAAAACTAGGGCATGTGGAAGGTTACACGTCTAAATCTTCTTTTTCTTTTAAGATTTCTTGCATATAGTTATAGTCACATCTAACAATTCCTATATACAAGTTTCCCAAACACTGCTGAATAAAACGTTGATATGGAAAGTCGGGAGTAACGAATAATTTCACCAATAATCGACTCTAAAGAGTTCTTCACTCCCTAATTTTGCAGAGAACACCAAACAAAAAGGCACACTTTCTTTTATTGAAAAATAAAAATAAATAACGAGTGAACTAGTTTTTACACTCTGCTGTACACACTTTGCATCCTCCGTTGTACAATACAATAACCTAAGACTCGTCGGCGTTCAAATACCCGACTCGCTACTGGAAAATCAAAATTTCTTTTGTTGAAGACTGAAAACAAAAATGCAAGCTCACACACCAAAAACCTGAGACCATAAATAATACCAAACTAACTCAGCCAAACCAAAAAAGAAGGCTAAAAAAAAATCATGAAACTAAACATTTCAAGCCACCAAAAAAATAAGTTAGAAAGAAAACAAAAGAAAAACTGATTCTGTTCAATCAAGAAAACAAGCTTCCTGGGACCAGAAGCAGCTAAAAAAATGCACTGATACTGTCCCGCTCACTTCTGAGAAACCTGGTTTCCCCACTGCAAGATCAAAGAAAAATTGACCATTTTAGAACTCCGGTGTAGTATTTAAAGCTGCCAAAAGTACTATAATTGACAAGGAAAGAACTAAGTACAGATTCAAAGCCAGTCCTCTTCCACATGCAATCCTCAAATGCAGGGAGATGAAGTAAAAAGTAGAAGTATATGGGGCACTCAGAACAAATTAAGGGCCATTTTAAGCTTGTTTTGCTTCCATTTCGGCAACTTATAGAAGGCACCCTTTGCCATCCCAAATTTGTCCCTAAACTCTGCTGCTGATAGATATGTCTGCATCCATTGAAATAAATATGAGACTGTCAAAAGTTAAAAAAGCATATGCCAAAAGTAACATGTTGCAAATTGTTTACAACTTACCTCTCGCTTGGTGACATCTATCTCGGTGACAGGATCTGTGGCATTAGTTGTGAGGCGCTCATATGGATATAGTGGGAGACCTTCTTCATCTTCAGTTTCACCCTCTTTGACATCTTCCTGTATGGTGAGGGATCCTAATCGGCTGCTCATAGAATTCTCTTTTGAGTTTGAATTTGAGTTTGGCGTCGATTTTGGTGCGTCAGGGCTCGCTTAACACAGAACAAGCACTTTTTAACATTTAGGCACTTGGGAAAAAATGGCCATTCAATTTAATCCAAGTTACCTTCCAAAAAACTCTCAAAATATTTACCTTTGACAGACCGGGGCATAATGAACTGTCGTGCTGGTGGTGGCTGTTCAAAACTTGCAGTTATAGCTGCTATAGCTGTAGCTTTAGAAGCTACTTTCACTGAATCTGGGCTCGCAGATTTTGGATACAGCTTTCTAACAACTGGTGGTGGAGTTGAAAGGTTCCTTGCATTGGCATTTTCAAAAGTAGCAGCCAGTGCATTGAAAGCAGGAGACCTGCCCCTCACACGAACTCTGTCTGGGCTAAAAGACATACTTCTGGAACGCTGTGATTTATCAGGCGCACTACTAGACCTGCCTCCATGTAGTACAGGAGTTCTCCGTTTGGGTTTCTAACATGCACCATACAAGAAAATTAGAACCGAATGCAAACAAAATACCACTAAGCCACTATGTGATTGTCAACAAACATGCCCATTGATAGCTGTATTCAATTAGATTATTTAAGAAAGCGTCTGCTTGATAGCTGGCCAAAAGTAGATGCATCTAAACATTTAACAGCAACACAGGGTAGTGTTTGGTAGTGAACTTTGCATTATTACCATGTTCTCTACAAATATTTAAAATTATTTTCATTCAATATCAAGCATACATCTATTGTGGATTGAAAAACTATGGATCATACCTATCTTTCCAACTTCTAAGATTCGAAACCATCTCTTTGTGATAAATTAAATGAATTTATCTTCACTCAACCATGAAGTGTGATTGAAATTGAATGACGAAATGCTCTTGCAAAACTAAGAACATACAAAGCGAAAATAGAAACTACAATCAAGGCGTAAATTGCAGAGACATGAATGTACAACTTGGAAGCTGTATGCTCTATCTCAACTTTTATGCAGTAGACCAGAACTGAAGTATGACTTACATCTAGAATTGGAGTTCCCCCATTTTTCACAATTGACAGTTTCCTTTGGAATGAGTTCCCATGCATCTGCATCCAGTGAAGATGTTAAGGTATCTGACGGAAATGTAAAATACAAAAATAAAAAAAATTAGACCCAACAAATTTCACTTACTATAGATTTTGTGGAGTCCCATGCAAAGAAACGTGTAAAGAAAGGTGGTTCACTCCCTTCCATAACAATATATACTGGAGATTCACGAGACAACTTTTCTAACAGAAAATCATGCTCAAGGAATTTCTGTTCAGAGTTTCAAGAAGTCAAATATGAGGAACCTCATCATCAGCAATTTAACTGTAATAACATCTAAAAAAGAAGCAAAGAATCATTTCATGAAAATTTCATCACTTGAAGGATAACTTGTCAAAAGGTACATCTTGTTGCATGAGGCGAAAAGCTTAACATTATGTAGTATTTGAAGGCAAGGTTACACCTTCAAAACCACAGAAATTTTGCTGCAATCAGCTAGAGCATAATCTTACCTCTCCAATGGTTAAAGCATGGAGTTTGGTCTTGGAGTCAACTTGTTGCCCCACCCAGACATAGATATCAGAGTGACAATCCAGAATGAATATATCCTCTGTCATCAGATCATCCTGGGTAAAGTTGTAGATCTCACTCACCTACAATATTAAGTTTAACTATTCAATTTGTAGCCATAATGCAGAGCAAAGAAAAACATTGCACATTTCACCTGGTTGAAGCAGAACAAAATTTAATTAACATAGACCAAAGAGTAAATTAGTGGTGATTTGTTGAAAACTATGATACATTGGGACGAGCAAAAAGTAGACTGAAGGTCACAATAGTACATGCTAATAAATAATAGACATGATAGTATGCAAACCTTTAAGTTTCCTGCAGATCGGTATGCATCATCGCAGCAATTAAAATCATGCAAAAAAGAAGGAACATAATCAGATTTTCTAAAACTACACAACAAAGAACAGAAATGGAAGATCATGGAACAGGATGATTTTCCCCACCCTTTGAGTATGTGCAAGAGAACAGGTGAGGATCACTTTCAGCATCCCTTCCAATTTTTTGGCTGGGGTATTCGGATTTCCCTCCTAACAAATCCCAAAACTGCTCAGACTCTGAACCTTCCTTTTGTAGCTTGGACTGCGCATTTGGCTGCAGAAATTTTGGAAGCATAAGAAATTACTTAGTATCATATTATTGGTGCTCAACAAGGAGTAAGCAATAAAGCTTGATCAAATCATACCACGGCATGATGACCAAAAAACAAAAAGCGCATTGGTAAACATGCAATTCAATAGTCTAATCTTTGTTAAAAATATATATACAATTCAAAAACATTGTGTTTAGGTATTCAAGCTGATACAAAAGAGAAAATGTGCAGATGCATTTATAACTATATTTAATCCTAGATTGATTTAATAAGCAGTTGTATTGTCATCGTAATGACAGTCTGCACATAACAACCATTTTCCTAAATAAATAGCCAAGCAAAAATATGTACATCAATGAACCAAATTACTCATAACCAAACCTTAATCATATCCAGCTGCCGTTCAACAAGTTCCTGGTCCTCTATGTTTGTAAGATTTCCAGCCCATGTGAATACAGTAGAATCATTGTGTAATATGTAACAGTTGGAAGAATTCAAAGACGACGCAACCTGAGACAGAGTTAACAGGAAAGAAATAGAAAAGTGAATCATTTAATAAACAGAACAGTAGTAATGAAGAGTATGGCAAACAGTAGAAAGATCCATACTCGATGCACACAGAGTGAAACTCCAAACTAAAAGAGCTACTAGAAAATGATAAGTAATAACGAAATAAGGTAAAAAATCATACCATAAGAACATGCCTACAAATAAATATGACACGGTGTCAATTTAAAATCAACAGTGATTGGTTGAATACATTCTTGATAATGAGGACCAATTAGTTAAACATGGTTATCTCATACCTAGATTTCTTGCAAAATATGTATATAAAGGTGATATCACAACTCAGGGAACTATTAGAGACCTAGAAAAGAAAGCAAGCCACCTACAGCAAAAGGGTATGGAAAGAAACAGGCTTTTGCTTTGAGTCTAGGATAAGAAGAGCTATGCTTGAAAGTTGTCATGGAAAGAATCTAATGTGAAAATTGATTTCTCAGCCTATTTGAAATGTTATTTTTGGCTAAAAAGTAAGGCATCAAAAGCACCTATCATTTGATGGATTGGAGGAGTCGGAAAGAGGAATGATGCTGCACTGACAAGCACTTGGGAGCTTCCACAGACTTACACATGACATGACAGACAATTTTTGGAGCATCAGCTTATGTATCCCAGAGTTCTATTTTAAGGTTTTATATATCATCTCAATTTTATTTATTATCTTAAGAAGAGAACTAGGTCATGTTTACAAGTCAGAGTTCTTAGTATACAGTAGACGTACATTGTTACCAAACAACTTGCCAACTGTTTAAATACAAATTTCAAAGCTTGATGAATGGATTATCTTCATAGCAATTAGTAAGGTAAGGCTATCAATTTCACACAAAATTGGTCAGGAAGCTACCAGCTTAGGTAACATTTGAGTTCTATACTTGTTTTGTTTTCTTAATGACACATGTTTATGATAGCATGTTATTAACTAAGTACTTAAAAAGATACTCCTCCTGTATTTCAATAATGGACATCCTAGGCTTTTTGGCTAGTATTCTAAAAACTGACGTTAATCATATTTCCAATGCATACCACTAACTATGGCCTAATCCTCTCATTGATACAGCAACTGTAATTGGTTCTGAAGAGTTAATTGAGAAATTGGAATTAATTTCATTGGCCATATTAATATGCAATTAAGGGGTGTGTGCTGGCTGTACAATCTAATTAGGGCTAAAAGTGACTCCCAATCATTTCCTTAATTCCTGTGCATAAGGGTTGGGAGCCATTTTTTTAAAATACAGAGGGAGTACTATATTCCACCTGTGCAAGAAAAATCTCTAAATATTTACTCTAATCTGGTTAAATTCATTTAACAGAAATGAACTTCAGAAAACTAAAAGGCGTGCTTTACTTCAAGAACCAGGTCCACTAATTTGTGTCTGTATTTTCTTGTATTTTCTTTAGGATGGGTGCACTTAAAATTAAGGAGTTCTCAATCAAAGAAAAAGGGGTATTTTAAGTCAATTCAACATTCCTTATTTCAACTGACTTCTATCTCCTTTCCCTTCTTCCCATGTGATAACAGTGCAAGCTATGTCAGGCAGGCGATTCATTTTATGTAACAATGAATTGACAGTCAAGAGACTTCCACCATAATACAAACAATAAGGAAGAAACTGCATGTATCTTACACGTAATCCAGCATAACAGCAAGCAAACAAATCACGATCATATTATAAGAAGTTCTTATAATAAGTTATTGCAATAATAAGAACAAATACATGACTTACAGGTTCTACTTGTATTGCTTGCATATTATCAGGTCCAGTACCCTGGATGCGGAATAGTGCAACATCATCTTCTTTATACGTATCATCCTGGAGTTCATTCTCTTCAACATATTTCTTGTACCCAGAGCTAAGACCACCCTGTTAGGTTATTAGTTGGTTTAATAGCGAGAAAATAACCAAAGTCTAACATGTAATCAAAGTGTAAATAATTGACACAAGTTCTTCCATTGTAGCCGGGAATCTGACGGACCTTAAAGACAATGAAGCTCTGGAAGATCGAAAAGAGCTGAATGGGTTCACTTCCTTCATAGAAGCGAGCCTAAGAAATAGAGACAAAACAGAGACAGGAATTGGTCACGAGAGTACAAAATAATCTCATCTTCACAGCAAAAGAATCACTGCAAGAGAAATCACCTGGGCAGGAAGAAACTTTAATGACTCAATCATCTTCTTTGCTAGTGTTGTTGCAGAAGCCCTTTCCTCCTTTATATAAATGAGAAGTGCATCATGAGTAAAACAAGGTAAGAGTCAATACCAGTAGTAAAATAGGAAACATTTCAACTTATGCAAAGGGCATACAGAACAAGATAGGGACTACACATATTTCAATGTGCAATAGTGCACATGTTTTGTTGCATAGAGAAAAGAGTATAGGCTGAACAAACAAAGTGCTGCTACTTTCAACAGAACAGATAAATGCATTGCGAGAAATGAAAACATTCCCCCTGTTGTGGTCCTATTTGATCTGAGTTGTTACTTTTGTTATATGACAATTAGAATAAACCCAGATCTAATATTATAGAGACAGGTAAACAGAACAGCAATTTGTCTGAGCCAACACTTATAATACAACCACTGAAAGCCAGCAAATAAGCACCTGTATCAAATTTGTTAATCTTCATAATCCGAGAAAGAGAAAAAAATGCATTTACCATTTGAAAGAATCAAATGTAAGTCTTAAACATGTGCATACAATAGTTGCCTGATGACAATAATGGTGACAGTGGTGCCAAAAAGTTTTTGATACAACACTTGAGCAATTACATAAAGCAATCCGATGAACATTAAAACTTCAACACTCTGCCAACTACTTCATCATAGAAACAGAACCAGAAGAACAGAACTAACAAGCACACTTGCAGGAGTCCATAAAGGGGAAAAAACAAACCTTAAACAACTCCAAAATTTTGAATGTATTAACCTAGATTAAATGTGTACTAATAAAAGCATGAAGGTGCACTGTTTCAGTTCCATCGTATGATTTGTGCGTTCAAAGTTGATGGATGGGGAAGGATAATAAAGTCAGCACAAAATGCTTGAAATTTACCTCAACACTCTTCTTCCCAAACCACGTGCCTACAAGGTATTCCTCCTTGTCTTCTCCAGGATACGTATACTGAAAAATATAGCAATCTCCACTGTAAAATTTTGACTGGTCCGAAACTGGAAGCAGAACCTTTTCCTGTCCATTCACACGCCAAACCTATGCAAACAGTGAATAGCTGTAGTTAGCAACCTGATGAGATAGTATTATCTAGAGATATAAGTTATGGATTCGAAGTATGCCTACACTATTTCACAAAGAGAAACACATAACAAGAGGCATGCAAATTCGATTGAAGAAAAACCAAAAAAAAAATCTCTTATAAATTTAGCTATTAGCTGCCTTTATGATCTATATAAAAAAATCATGGGTTCACAGCAGGAGCATTTTTGGAAATCTTAGTTGCCATTCAGTGACCCAAAAACTACAATGTGATGACACAACTATAATGTCTTGTCGTTGTGCTACTTCTCACTGCTCTGATAGTAGAGATACAGGCTTTATAGATTCAGGGTAAGCATGATGTGTTGCAAAGCTCTTCCTTTCAAATAAAAATGAGAAAAAGGTTCATTACATATTTAAATTTTCCACCTGTAATTTTTTTAGTTAAAAGGGATACCTTAAATCAAAATGGAAAACTCTAGAACCAGCAATTCGTAAAACCTAAATTTGAAGTTGAACAAATTGATAAAACTATGAATTGTAAGGCACCTGCAGATTTCCTGTGACATCAATGTATGGTTGAGGTTCTTCTTTCACAGGAGCAGTTTTCATTAGACCCTTGACATTAACCCCTTGGCGTTTTAGAAGTGCTGTAAACAACCCACCAATGACAGCAGCAGCAGCAGTAGTTAGTAATGATGATAATGATGGCAAGCCTAAGATATGAAACCAGCATGGAGGGAAAACAAAAACTAAGAAACTTTACTTCTTACCTGCGACTTTTCCCCTTCCATCCTCAGACACAGCTACATCTGCCACTTGGGGCCATGAGTCAAACTTTGACCGGAACATCACAGTCTCAAATCCCTCAATTATTCGAATCATATGGGATTTAGAACGATTTGCACTACGGACCAGTTCCTGATTGGTTGAAAACAACAAGAAAAGAATATTGATAACTTCAACAATTCAAGCATTTCCACATTGAATAAAAAGGGTTTGGGCATTACATCTGCAGCACCACTTGCACTCTTTCTTTCATCAAGAGAGGAATTTCTGCCCATCCATACAAACACTTCCATTCCACAATCTAGAATATAACAACTATTTGTATCTAGTAACTCCCTTTTCAGAGAATCTTCCTCAACAGGTTTTGGCTGTCCCTTCTCAACACTGGAAAGGAGAGCATATAAATGTCAGAATTGTGTTAATCATCCATCATAGGCTCATCATTCCAATATCCTAAGAAACATATACACCAATCCCCCAAACGGTCCTGTTGTTATATGTGCTAGTTGATAAATCTAAAGTGCACATGAAATCGAAAAGGAAAAAAGAAAAATCAAGGAAATGATGAAGATGCATGTTTATATTGCATGCTCCAGTTTATCCCATAGTTCTAAATGGCATTCGGGCATGTCACGGGTAATGGGTGCCGCTACTAAGTTATACAATTGGTAACTCTTTATAGCTGTGCAGGACCATGCTATATAATAGAACCAAGATTTATCCAACACAGGAAATGGTCTATACTGGAGAGGAGAAATGAAAATATAGAAAAATTACCAAAAAAGCTTAGTTGAAACAGAATCATCAGTCTTATCCTCATCACTGGCTGTTTTCCTTGGAAGCGGGGCAAAACCACCAAATAAAGCCCAGAACTCTCCAGCTTCAGCATCAGCCATCAATTTTCCATCCTCTATGTGAATTAACAGATTAGAATAAAGAAAAACAAAACCAATTCAATCACTCTATAACAATTTCCATATTTAACCCACTTACCAACAGCAGCTATCTCACATTTTCCATCATGGTAAGTATCCTTAATGTACTGAACCACTTCTAAAGCCTTAGCTCTTTCTTGGATGGATGAGTTAGAGCCATTGAATTGAAAAATTTTCGATTTGGTATCAAGAATGAAAATATCATCATGATTGAGCGAAGATCGGACAAAGGGTACCTGTCACCATCATAAAATATAAAAAATAAATTACAGATAAATAAATAATAGTAGAAAAAACAGCTTCATGGTCCAGCACTTGCCTCTTTTACATGGACAACATGTTTTCCCTTGCAAACAAACAAGCGAGTCTGGTGTTCATCAGCCTCGGCATGCTTAAACCCAGATGCAACTCCGCCTTGTTGAGGTATGATACATGGTTTAAAGTAAGAAAGAAACTTCTCAGTTTCATGGCCCTGTACTTCACGGTACTGCACAGCACGACCTCCGAGAGCTGCATCGAGTTCAACTGTTTTGATGGCAGCAGTACCTGCTTCATCCTATTTTAAAAGAGCTGTGACCATAAGACCAAAAGCTAGATGCAGGGTACCAATGTTAACATGTGTCAAATTGTCAAATGGAAATTCACCTGTGAGGTGTCTTTACCAAGCCAATAATGAATGTCATGGCGCAACGCCCCATTTTTCAATGCAGTTGTCTGCAGATAGAAAGCTAAAATTAAATCATAGTAAAATATAGTAACGAAAAGGTTTACTTCTATACACCACTGTAAGTTAGAGAATTAAATGGGATATTTGTGCATAGTTCGATTTTGACCACAATGTGAATTTTATGATCAAGCAATGATTTACCCAATTGTTCAAAACAACACATGCCTACACCAATATATAGGCTTAAACACAGCCAAAAGTAGAAGGACATTGTCATTGAATTTTGAAAATTATCTGATACTAGAAAAATGCTGTTCACTAGCTACGACGAGCCTTCTTCCCAAGAATAGACAATATAGTTAATTCTCAAATGCATGTATAAACCCGTTTTTTGGTTTTATGCATTTCTGTCAGCCAGGGGAATATACTCAATCAGGTTCACACGATTTATAGCTATGTTGTTTCACTGGCTTAGCCAAATCCTACAGGGTAACAAATGGAGCAGGTGGTGGGAGACTGGGATTAATCAATTTTGAAAAGAGAAATGCAAAAACCTCTCCAAAGACAACACTAAGTCTAATTCGTGATGCCGAAAGAATTTTCAATCAGTTGAGAGAGCTTCCCAAGACACTGGTAAGTTTTCAACTTCTAAATACTATAGTGGTTAGTCAAGATACATCAAAAACTGAAGAATAGGAAGGAAAACACAAGACTGACCTTCAAAATAACATAGGAGTCCCCTGTGAAAAATTTCCCATGGGAGGACTTGGGGACAAGAACCGGACGAAAATTCTCAATCCGCCATATTTCAAGTCCACTAGATGTAGTCAAGGATATTCGTATTGAAGCGGATCAAGTTAGAAGCGTATGTATGTAAGCATAACTGATTGAAAAGTTGAAAAACCTCCCATCACTACAGTATTCTACAAACAATTATATTACATTCATTTAGCAAGAAAATCAGACTGTAATTCAACAGTGAATGTAATGAGTAAATATGCAACATATTTCATCATAAAAAGGATACGCCTTCTGTCCAGCGCCCTGAAAAGCTGAATCTAAGTCTTTCATGGAAACAGCCATGTTGCTTCTTAAGTTCAATTATTTCAATTGGTAGAACTTCGGCCAGAGTATAGGAAAAAAAAACCTGAAATGAAATTTGCACCATCAAATCAGAGAAGGCGTTTTATAGCAGAGTTACTATAGAAATATGCATGACCAAATATTTCTTGCAAAGGCGCTGTATAGCAAATATTTGACAAAGCCCCAGATCTCATTAAGAAGCAAATACCTTATTAAAATAACAGAAGTATAATGGATTAAAATCACACATGGATGACACCTCATGCCCATACTTTACTCTCCATTAAGTAAAACTGGAAGCAACTTCATCATAAATCTATAATGGTCAAGCGGTTAGCTTTTGGAGATCCAATGATAGCTCCATGTATGATCCCAGTTAGAGAACTGTTCAAATATGAACGAATCACCAATAACATCTTGCCCAAGACACAGCGGCTACAGAACTCTTCACTAGAAAGGAAAGCATCAAAAGAGCTTCTAGAGAAACCTTTTAAACTACTGAAATGTCAGGACCTCCTACATCTTGATGTATCTTTCCTTTCCTTTCCTTATATAAATATCCTCATCTAGCATAAGTTGATGCTCAGTCGCTAATTTCATATAGTTTACCATCAGATATTCCTATAAAGTGTCCAAAACTTGTTTACAGGTCCATTTTCCCAAAAATTAACTGGAGTAATGTAACAATTTGCAGATGCGTCCCCCTTGTATCCCAAGCATGCATCCCAGAATGAGAATTATGGTATCCATAAACCATTCATCTATCATGAAATAGCCAATAAATAATTGTCCTCCTGTACTCCTCTATCCACAAAAGGCAGAATCAAGGAATCAACCTGATCCATGGGGCGATAAGCAACTGAGCACAGACATTCAGGCTTATAATCCAGCACCATTCTTAGCACCATATAAAGTTTTCATTTTCAGTCAAAACTAGTTTTCCAGCTACAGAGTACTAGAGAATGTCGTTATCATGCAGATATTCCAACTATCCAAAATCCTTGAACAGATGAAGCACATGGAATTCAATCACAACTTGGCGAAAGAGATAGAGGAGAAGCAATAAAAAGATATATTGAGGTCCACAGTGCACAACTGGCTGTGAATAAGTTTTTGGATACCAACTAAGAAAGCTAAGGCTTTGAATTGTAGAAAGATGACGCTTTTTTTTTTGTAATGCCAAATGCAGCAAGTAGGAGTACACATCCCAAGATGAGCCTCAAACAAAACACCATTTTTCTCTATTCCCACCAGTTCCTTTTAAAGTGTAACTACTTTTTTTGGCCAATCAAGGAAGGACAACGCGCAATGCTTACACAAACTCACATGGGTGAAGCAAATGACACAACAGACATTAAAACCGAGACAAAGATGGTGAAACCCATACGGGATTTTCATTGAATAGGAGAAAGTGCACGGCGTCTCGACCAGAAAGCACCTAAGCACGGTAACCAAAAACCCGACCACGACTAGGAGAGAGAATACGTCGTCGTTTAATTATTACTAATAGAAACAAACAAGACAATCAAATTGGAAAATAATTACAGAAATTGGATACGATACGACCATGTACCTCAAAAAAGGAGAAATTCCAATTAACTAGAACAGACAAAAAAGGACAAATTATGAGCTGGATCGCGAAACGACGGAGGAAACCAAATCAAGCAAGCAACAAGAAGTGAAAACCAAACCAAGGTTCGCTAGTTCTAAATTGGCACAGTCCATATAAACAGGAAAACAAGAGAGTATCTGGTTTTGCTGATTGCGCCAAAAAGAAAGAACGCTAAAGTGAAAGAAAAGAAGAAGGGAATCGAATAATTTGAAATGGGAATACCTGGTGGTGGTGGGGGCAAGACGATCCGAGGAAGAAGCTTAGCAAACCGAGCCCAGATCCAATCCAAACCAAACGAATTCAATGAATCCGGATGAATAATTTGGTTGTTGATGGGGAAGCGCAGACGGAAGAGGAAAAAGGTGACAGCGAGGAAGAAGAGGAAAAGAAGGGAAGGAAATGGAAAAAAGAATGAGATGAAATGAAGGGTAGGGAGAGAAAAGCTAGAGAGAGAGAATAGGAGGGAATGATGAGTGCCAGACTGCCAGGCGTGCTCATCACTAACGGCAACCAAAAAAACCATACCAGACCCCACACTCCTCTAACGCTAACAAATTACAATTTGACCACCACCAACACACAACAGAATATTCTTCATCTTTCTGTAAAACAATTTGACCAATATTTTTTATTAAGAAAATTGACCAATACTCTATTATAGAGGCATCAAATCAAAGCTAAATTATTGGTATTATGATTAATATTGCATCATCATGCTTTTGCTGGATTGAACTCCTCTAATTTTCTCTTGTCATGTTAGAGAAATTTGAACCGTTCAATAAAATTGGACGGATGAGATTAAAAATTCAAATAATTAATGAGTTGACCACTTGTTGAATTTTATTGACTGGTCAACTCATTAATGACTTAAATTTTTAATCTCATCCGTCCAATTTTATTGAACGGTTCAGATTACTCTAACATGACTGGTCATGTTCAAGGAAAAATTAGAGGAGCCGGATCCGCTTTTGCTATACTTAAATGTATTTATTCGCTCTTAATTTAGTTTTCTTTATTTTAATAGTATAATTAAAATATTGTATATAATTTTATTTTTGGAGAAAAGCATCCTCAGACAATAATAAGGGTTTTCTTTTAAACAATTTGATCACTTATTGCTTTTGAAACTACCAAGATTTATTATTCATTCATTAAATGTATGAGATACATTAGTATGTAAAGAGTTAGAACTTAATTAGAGCGGATTAAGCAGATATGCGATGGAGGTATCAAATGATACATTTTATAAAAAAAAAAATCTAGTTTCGTTGTCTCGCAAATAATACAAAGTTTACAAAACATTTCTTATTTATGTATAAGATCCTCTATTAGTAGATTTTTTCTACAAAAAAAATCATTAATTTTAGTGTGAATGGAAAATAAGCCTATATTTTTTGTTTGTCTCAATAGGACTCTTTATGAACATTCTAGTTACTATTAACTAAAAATAATCAAATTATTAATGATTGGACGAAATTAAAAAATAACTCCTCAAGTGCGAAATTAATAGGGTTGGTAAAATGAGACTATGGGTTGGGTCTCGATAATAAATGAGTCTCAGTCTTGACTCGTTAAGTTATATGGGTTCAGAACTAAATCCGGCTAAATTGGACCCGACTTTAATTTTTTTTTTTTTTTACAAATAAAATGTAAGGTTCACAGGAATTGTTATGACCATGAACCTAACTATTAACTATGACAGGTAATAATTTGAGGTAAATGAAGGATTTAGAGGGGATCATGACCATGAAAATAATAAACTTTAATCATATTTTAACACATTAGTTAGTAAATTTTTTAATATTTTAAGCATTATTTATAAAAAAAGGGTCAATAGTGTTTTGACCCCCTGAACTATCGCGAAAAATAAGACACCTCCCTGGACTAAAAAAATTCAAAAGGAGGTCCCTGAACTAAAGGTCAATGGCATGCAGGCCCCTACCGTCAGTCAAACTAACTTTCCGTTAGTTTCTACTTATGGTTGCCGGTTTGCATTTATTTACGATAATACCATTATGTATTAAATAATATAATTAATTTAAAAAATTCAAAAAAAAAAATATAATTAATTTAAAAAAATCAGAAAAATAATATATTAATTTAAAAAATCCAAAAAAATACTGTAATTAATTTAAAAAATACAGAAAATTCATATAATTCATATAAAAAATTCAAAAAAATACTATAATTAATTTAAAAATATATAAAAACAATATAATTTCTTCCTTTTTTTTTTCTTTTTAAATCTAAAAATTTCCCAACATCTTTAAATTTTAATATTATCAATCAACACCTCAACTATTTTATTATTTATTTATTAAAATAAATTACATCCTTTTTAATTCTTTTTTTTAAATCTAAATGTTTGGCAATTTGTTTGTAGCATTTTTAACCTTTAATATTATTGCCCAACTCTTTTATAATTTATTTATTAAAATAGATCTTTCGTTTAATTATTTTTTATCCAGCTTCCTTTCTTCATCTGCATTTTCTTTCTTCTGCATTTGCATCTCCATCTGTATAGACTTCCATTCCCATTTAATCAAGACAATTAAAGTCAACAAGAGAAGAAAATATTTCTTCTGAAAGGAAAAGGAAAGAAAAAATTAAACGAACTCTTCCCATTTATTCACTTTCATCTCTTTCAATTCAATTTCCACCCGAAGTCAAGAAGAAAGAATCTTTTCAAGCATACATGAGTTATTAAGGAATGAGACAATGTTTTTTTTATCAAACGGAAAATAGCCATGATAGCTGCTGCTTCTTCCATGAGCGAGCGCAATAGCCATGATAGCTGCTGCTTCCATGACCCATGAGAGAGGGTTCCACATAAACCCCAAGAACTTCAAAACCTTACTCTCCTGAAATACACACAATCAACCCAAAAATAAATCATCTTTGAACTACTTGGCTCTTCAAAATTTCCATTGATCATTCAATTAGGCTAACAAATTCAACCCATTAATAAATAAGAGACTAAAATTCCACTTACAATTTTATTTTTTTTCCATAAAAATAATTCTCTGCAGAAAATTTACACTTAAAAAACCAGACAACAGCAAAGTTCCACCCACCTGTTTTTCTTCAAGCTTGTTATATCCAAAAATGGTAAGCCTTTGCTTAGCAGCTTCTATTGTGAGACCATTTGAATTACACCTCAGAGTTTGAAAAACCTCTTCAATTGGCACATTCTCCTGCAACCATTTCAGAAATCCAAAAAAACCATCAAAAACCCAGAAAGCCAAAGGAACAATTTTTCTAAGAAAAAGATCAAAAGATGGAAACTTTATGATCAAATTAGTAAAAACAGAGAAAAGGATATTGGTTGCTCTGAGATAAACTATCCTATTCATCAACAAATAAGAATAAAATTCCAGAGAATATAACAATAAAAAAAGAGCATAATATTAAACTAAATACAGCACGCGAACCTTGAGCAAAGCTGTAAGAACAACACTATCTTCAAGCAATATTTGCGGAGCTGCCGAGGATCTAACCACTAAATTTCTTACTTTTCTATAATACTGTGATACTCGACTACTAGTAGGATCCACAAAATCCGCATTTAGCAAAATATCACCTTCACTATACATTAAAGACTGACAAAAATCAAAAATTAAAAACATAAAATAAGATGATGAAAAAATTATTAAATCAGCTCATATACAGTTTAATAAACAAGTATATACATTGAGATTGCAGAGAAGCAACTCACCAGCACATCGTCAAGGCATAAAGGGGTTAAACCGCCTCGATTGAACCACTCATTTCTTACCTTCGCAGTCAGAAGATGATGTTGGAAGAGAGAAAATCATCACTAATTTAGAAAGAAAAAAAAACAGGAAATGGAAGTGATTGTTACCTGAGAAGGTTTGATAATGAAGAGGCCGAGATGTCGGGCGGTTTTGAGGATCAAGTCTTTCCAGAAAAGGAATCTGGGTTCCCAATCGGATCTTTGCCCGCTAAATGCTTTGAATCGGGCTGTGGAGATAACGTCATCGTCCCAGTCGGGGATTCCTTCGCCACAGCATCCAAAGTTTCAGTCTTTGCGTCCATCTCCATCTCAATCAACTTAGTTCTAACAATCCCTCTATACAAAAACCATGTATTGCACACATCACTTCCCTCCACCGCATCATAATTATCAGATCCGACAACAACTTCACAGCAACTAGATCTGAATCTCAGATCTGATATCAGATCTGAAATGGAAAGGGTTGCGTCACAAACGAAATGGAAACGGAGTTGGAGAGGAGGTAGAGGAGAGGGTAGATAAAGGTGGAGGTCGTGGCAGTGGGTGAAAAATGAGAAAGGTGGAGGTGGAGGTCGTGGCGGCGACTGGTGGTGGTGGGTGCTTATTAGCAGGTGGCGGCGACTAGTGGAGGTCGTGGCGGCGACTGCTGGTGGTGGGTGCTTGTTAGCATGTGGCAGTGAGTGACAAAGAAAAAGATGGAATTATGAAGTTAAAGAAAAAGATGAACAACGTGAGGTGAGATGAGGTGGATTCTTCATCTTCCAGAATTATTAATTACATTATTAATTATGAAGTTTTTTTTCAGAATTATTAATTATATTAATTTTTTTGAATTTTTCTTTAACTTATAAGAAAATAAGAAATGGGAAAAAAAATTGAAACTGGAACAACCGGTTTTTTTTTTCTTTTCAACTGGCTGTCAAAGGTCACTTTTGACAATCTGTTAGTTTGACTGACGGTAGGGGCCTGCATGCCATTGACCTTTAGTTCAGAGACCTCCTTTTGAATTTTTTTAGTTCAGGGAGGTGTTTTGTTTTTCGCGATAGTTCAGGGGGTCAAAACACTATTAACCCTAAAAAAAACCCAAATCTCTTAATACCCTTTATGAAACACCCACATCCTTTAATACATGTAATACCCATAAGAAAGCCCATTATTCTTTTTGAACAGTAAAGCCCAATAATTAGAAATAAGAATCAGCCCAATGTTAGAAAGAGGTAAAGGCCCTTTCGGCTTTCGCTTCCAAGTCCAAATAATTTTCCCCGGCATTGCCGACCATTGTACTTTTTTCTTTCTTTCAACTGTTTTTATTTTTATATTGTTTATATTATTAATTATTACAATACCAGTAATAAAATTCATAACCTACGTCATAAAAACGACATACAACAATTAGTTAAATTATAATCTTTTATGACGAGAAACTTAGTTATATTAGTGGCTTACATGACTGATTAAACATAGCTAACTAATTTTCACCAAACTTTAAGAACAAAAATGGCACCATGAACATTTGTTACCCGATAGAACAAAAATGGCACCATGAACATTTGTTACCCGATAGAACAAAAATGGCACCATCATAGGATCTATCTGGTTTGGATGGATGAGATTAAGTCATTTTAATCCAAATGTGAAAAGGACAATGAATGACTTAATCTCCATTACTTTGAATGAAAGCAATCGACAATAAAATACAAACATTGACATGGATTTCGAACACAACACTAGTATTGATTGAGCCTAAATTATAGTAGTTTTACCACTTATTTTCATGCATTTTTGGATGATAATTCTATTGATTTCAGTATGAATTTCATGACTATTACAGAAAACATATTAGAAAGACATGAAAAAAAAGGAAGCAAAATCAAGTCAATTCTGGATAATATGAGGACAAACACCTTTCTTGGCTGGTCTCTTGGTCAAGACAAGTCACGTGACTGATATAATCCTATCACATGGGGCAGACATCCCTCTTGGTCATCTTCTTGGCCATCCTTTCAACCAAGAGGAATCATCCAGGCAGATAGAAGAATTCAACCTTGCAGAGCGATGCTCGCAGAAAAGTCCTACAACAATGGCGATTGTTGGTTTTATCCATAGAAACGTTGGAGCTGCGTCCAAACTTCCTTATTTCTAAATTTAAAACTTTTATTTTGAGAGAATGTGTGATTTAGATACAATTAGAGTTTTAATAGGATTTAATTCTTTTCTTTTCTTTTTAGAGATATTATGGAAGGAGGAAACTATATATACTCCTCCTAAGTTATTTGAGAATACCCTATAATCGTACCTGAGGTGGTTTTGATACAGGAGGAAAGCAGAAGTCATAAGCGTACCTTGACTCTATAACAACTCTGTAGATTGAAGATAAATACCCCTGCGTCAATGATTGCTGCTCATATCTCATAATTATACTTGCTATTTATAATTAAACTTGTTCTTAGTAGTGAGTTATATCTTATAATTATTTTTGACGGTTTGACACCCATCAAATATCGACATGGGAAAATTTAAAATCATAGGACATAAACATAATATATATATAAAGTATAAGAACTACTAAGAGAAATTAGTAAATTTTTATTAATATCATACACATTAATATTTATTTGTATTTTAGACTAAATATTTATTTGATATTATTAATTGTTGAAAATTACGAGTAGATAGAGTTTAGGACCACTAGTAATGACTTATGATCACTAGTATTATAGTACTCCCACGTAAATAAATAAATTAAAAAGAAATTGCCCTATTTACGGAACGGACAAGAACGTGCATGAAAATTAGAATCTCTTTGCAAGTGAAGTGGCCCCATGAAAATTATTAGTGGGAAAAAAACATTACGTGCATGGGACGCCCAACCCTTATCCTTCATTATCATCTGGACTTCAATTTTTTTGTTTTATGTTTTTTTTGCTTGTTTACGACTCGACCATGACACATTTTAATTACTGAGGCACATTCATTTTATTAATTATTTTACTGGCAATAAATATATTATTAGAAATTCGGTTTTAGGATCAAATTTTATCTTCATCAATAAAAAAATTAATATTTCAATTCATAATATCTTAAAATTTTAAAAAATCTCTGTTAGAAATTCTGTTAGTTTGATTATGACTAATTTCGTTTGTATTGAATTTATCTATTACAGAGTAAAATGCTCCAACCATATAATTTTCTCATACATAATGATCGAATTTGCGATCTATTAGTTAAGAAATGAAAAGGTCAAATCCTTGCAAAAAAATAAATAAAAAATACCTTGGTAGTATTTCGTTTGCTATATACTCCCTCCTATTTTTATTAACTGTCGTTTTAACTTTGGGCACGTATATTAAGGAGGCCGGATGACTCACTGTTTGAGACAATTTTGCCCCTTATTTTTTCTCGAACATATGAAAAAATAAGTGTACGTTCGAGAAAAAATAAGGGGCAAAATTGTCTCAAATAGTGAGTCATGCGGCCTCCTTAATATGCGTGCCTAAAATCAAAACGACGTTTAATTAAATTAGGAGGGAGTATAAATTAAACTGCACATATGCTATTTTTGGTCCATCTATTTTAATATCCTTTTAAATATTCCTGACCCAATTAAGTTCATACACAAATGGTAAAAAGAAAGATAGTTTTGCCATTTTTTTATATTCCGTAATTTTTAACTTGTATACACAATCTTTATGTTATTATCTAACTTCGTGTTACTTTTAACAATTCAAAATTGATCTTTTTATAAACCATAATCATTATGATAAGAAATTATTTATGTAAAAAATATTCATGTTGTTAAAAAATGATAGCATTTCAATTTGTAAATATAATTACTTATTTAAAAGTGAAACTTAGTTTTTTTAAGCTCATTAAAATTAATTGTGATATTATTAAACATCAAATATATATAACAGGTTTTTAAGACCTTTTTTATTGTTGATAAAAAGATTAGAAAAAAATAAAAAATAATTATTATGAGAATCTAGGCAATTCTTATCTTTTCACAATATTTTTTGATAATAAAATCAATATGTATGAAAAGGAAGTATATATATATACACACAATAGCCAAGCATGGTTTATATATTTTTGCTATGAAAATGGCTACGCAAGAGAATAAGGAGAGGAAGGAAGAGGACAGAGAAATATGAACTGCAGTCCTCTTAGTCGTCACGTAGCAAGGAAACGAACAAATAACCAAAGCAGAGAGGAGATAGCAGCAGCAGAGATGGCGTTTTTTCCCATTGCCATTGGGCCATGGAGATTTCCTGGTCAATTTCTTTTTCCTTGTCCTCTCTTTTTCTTTGTCCAGTCTCTCTCTCGCTCTCTTTCATAGTAATTTACCGGATCAACAACATACATAAAAGAAAGACTGACTTTTCAAAGTCTTTCACACACTCTCTCTTCGCTTCTTATATTCCACCACCTTTCCTTCTGTCTGTGCTCTACTCCTTCAGCTCCTACTCCATCAGGTATGCCTTTCTTTCTCTTTTCTCTTCTTCTGTTTTTTTCCACTGATTTTTCTTGTTCCTTAGGATTTGTATATATTAATGGTTGCTGGTCTAGATTGGGCATGCCCATGCTTTGTGATTTTGTATTGTTCCTGGTCTAGAATTGACATACACATGCTTATATCTTGTTATTTATATGGGATTTCTACTTACATTGGAGCTTTTGATGTTTCTCTTTCTTTATTTTGTTCTTCCTCTTTTAGGTTTGTATTCTTGTTAAAATCAACTAATACATTTGATACCATTCTCTTCCTTTACTTTCTTCTTTCGTTGAACTGTTCTGTTATTTTCTCAAAATAGCTATTTTCAATTTCATAAGAATTCATATATACTAAACTTATTTGTAAACCTTTTGTAGGTCTTTTTGAAAACAAATGGCTGATGAAGCCCCAATGTTGTCATCTCAATCTCAATCTCAGGCTATTCCTAGTATGTCGATTACGATGGAGTCACATGAAACAGGAAACAACTGTGTAGGTTCTAGTGGTCCTTTGCGTAGTCCAAGAAGACCTCCATCAGTTCAAGGAGATACGAATCTTTATGACAAAATTGTTCTCATATGTTGTTTGGTGGCAATTTTCTTAGATCCGCTGTTTTTCTTCTTGATCTCCGTACACCAGGTATGATTAAGTGTTTTTAATGCACAAGTTGGTCAATTAGTCTAATTACCATTGGAAGAAATATGTAATTTTCTGGATTTTTCTTCTCTTATAACGTAGTGCATTCTATTACAGGATAATAAGTGCTTAATCATTAACTGGCCCATGACTGATATATTTGTGGTTTTCCGGAGCCTCACTGATTTCGTGTACCTACTGAACATACTTCTTAAGGTACTCTCTTTCAGATGCCACTATTTACTTTTTCTTCCTCCAAGTTTTTCCACTTATGTGCATGTGTTTTTACCACTAGGCCACAAAGTCATGTGCAGCACCGTTTCAACTTATTGTCAAAAGTGTCTTGTTATCTTAAAGTACCATAGACCTTGAATTCTCTGGTTGTGTTGACTTCATCATTTTACTCAATCTAGTAGGACACTGTCCTTCTCTTCTGCCATGATATCACAGGGGAGTGGCAGTTGTAGGCTTATGCGCACAAGTTGCAGCTTTCTTAACTATCACAATCGTTGAGACTTGAGAACCTTCGTTAATCCTCTCATGAAAGGCAAAGTCTGCAAGATCAACTCTCGGCTAGTTTAGGAATAGTTGGTATAAAGAATTTGTTGCGACGAAAGTAGCCGGACAGACAAACTGTTACACCGTTTCATTTTCACCATTAATATATGTTTATTTATTGTGAACAGTTTTGGCATATGAAATCTAGAGCTGACCACCCGACAAGAACTGCTCGATACAACCTCAATGATTTCGTTGACTTATCTCTTGTGTTACCGCTTCCTCAGGTATGTTTATTTCAAGTGTGATTTTGCATAATAACTTTTGAGCTCAAGATGTGGATCATCAAATAAATAGATAAATGTAATTAAGTTTGCAATAACTAGAACCTCTGAAGCATTTTAGGTAGCTTTAGATCAGTCCTTCTTAGCGTGCTTTGCCTGGGTTGTGAGTAGTTTTTGTCTCTAGGATGTTGTTCTTTTTTCCAGCGTGTGCTTGCTTTGTTGGCAGTTCATAGCTGCCCTTCAGGTCTGTCATGAGCTTCATGACAGCATAATAATAAAATTTCAGCTTATTTTTTATAAAAAAAAATAACTAGAATCCTGGAACATTTATTGATTAATTAAAAAATGTTGGCATGTGGGTTTGACAATCTACTTCAAATTTCAAGTGTCCCATAAGTTCCATAAAGTTAACGGATTCCATGGCAGCAGGGACATGATAGAATTTGGGATCAAATTTGTTGGACATACTCAAACAACTTTAGAAAGTCAAGAGACATATAATATCACTAACCCAATTTTAATTTAATGCAAAATCCTGTTTATTTAAAATTATCACTTCTTATGGAGTACAAGTATACATTTTATATTACTTTGTTTATTTAACTATTCAATACAATTGTATATGCTTGGAATCATATGCAGATCATGATATTATGCGTTCTATCCAAGTCTTTGGGATCATCTGGAGCAAACTATGCAAAGAATCTTATACTATTGGCAGTTCTTATTCAATACATCCCCCGATTGTTTAGGTTTCTACCTCTTCTTGTTGGACAATCTCCAAATGGAATCATATTTGAGACAGCGTGGGCTAATTTTTTTATAAATCTCTTCACCTTTATGTTGTCTGGCCATGTCATTGGATCATGGTGGTACCTCCTTGGGTTACAGGTAGGCAAAAGTAATGGCTAGATACGCTTTTGGATTTCTCTCTTCAACTGAACAGTTTTCAACACAAAAAGTACTCTATAGAATTTGTAGACTAACCAGACAATTCCATCATTATTCTTAGCATTTAATTTTAGTGTGCGAAATTTGCAGAATTGTATATAAGAAATGGTAAATAATGAGCTTATTAAAAAAAAAGGTAAATAATGAGCATATAAGTTTGCTAATTTTCACTAGAGTGCCCATTGTCAAAATCAAAGGCACCATCCTTCCATATGCTTATATTGTTTTAAGATGCTACACTCTTGTCTATTCCAACAGAATTACGTGTTAAACAAAATTCCCATGTAAAGACTATCTCTTGAATACATTTGATAAATTTCTAAATTTAATTTCTCTTACTAGTTATCTGTGATTGGGATAATCTCTGTCTTTGTATTTTGCTTGGTTTTCATTATTAATGAATGTAAAAGGTAAATCTGTTTCTGCATTAGCACATGATGACATGCTACTGATTTCACTCCTCGTCCTATGTTGTAGAGGGTTGAACGATGTCTTCATGAGGCTTGCGATAATTCTGGTTTTGAACACACCAAGTGTCTGCGATTTATAGACTGTGGAAAAGGGAATCCCGGTAATGGGTTTGATCTAAATTGGACAAAGAACGAGAATGCTTCTGCTTGTTTTTCTGGGGATAGTTTTGAATATGGAATCTATAAACAAGCTGTAAACCTCACCTCCCAAGATATCACCAAAAGATATGTATACTCTTTATTTTGGGGATTTCAGGTAATTACTAATACCTACTGCTTGGTACCTTTTAGCGTGTATAGTACTACATTTTCCAAATGTATTTGTAATTGTTATTTTTCAAATAAAGCTGATGTATTTTTTTTTGGAATAGATTAATTCATGCCAAATCAATAAGCAAACTTCTTTCTTATTGACATTATGCATTTAAATTTTTGAAGCAAATCAGCACTCTTGCGGGAAACCAGCAACCAAGTTATTTTGTTTGGGAAGTCCTATTTACTATGCTCATCATAGGACTTGGTCTATTGCTTTTCGCTTTTCTCATAGGAAATATGCAGAATTTTCTCCAGGCTCTTGGTCAGAGGTATAACATTTTATTTACATAATTTTTCTCTTAATGTTGTTCAATTGCCAGTTTGCCTCCACCTAGTCGGCCATTCTTTTCTTCATTGCATTTTTCCCCTTCCAGGAGGCTAGAATTCTCACTAAGACAACGTGATATTGAACATTGGATGAGGCATCGAAGCTTGCCACAAAAACTTCAATGGTACACCGCTCTCTCTCTCTATATCCCCCTTCCATTTGAGGCACCCACGCAAGAAGTAAATCAGGCATGTAGTTTTGATGGGAGATGATGATCCTTAGGATAATGAATTTTCCAAGGAAACAATGAGTTCAGTTAGTGATTAAAACTTTGTTATAATAGTCTAATTACAAGTTTTGACAGCACTTTGTTCAAGAAGAGAACAAAGGCCACCGTCGGTATAGACAACAAAACAAACCATGTCATTGATAATTAAATCACTGTAATAGCGCTTTACTTCTATTTTCTTTATTTGCAATCTATTACTGCCTAGATCTAGTGAGATACTGTTATTATCCTAATGTGCATCGTAACATAGACCCTAGATAATCTTTCAGTGTGTAATTTGTTTCATACTCAACCCCTCTAGTTAATGAATGTAGGAGAGTGTTAGAGGCTGAAAGGTATACTTGGGATGTCACCAGAGGAGTAAATGAAGGAATGTTAATTGAGAATTTGCCGGAAGATATCCAGAAAGACATAAGAAGCCATCTGTTCGAGTTTTTAATAAAAGTAAGATGCTAAATTTAATAGTTTTAGAGGAAAATTATTTTTCCATGCCTATTGCTTGGATGACTATAGTTTTTCTTTTATATTTTATTTTGAGAAATGATGGTTAATACCAAGTTAAAAGCTTTCTTTTCATATAGCACATCCTCAATAAGCATATGTAGCATAGTTTACAAAATTTATATTAATTATTTTGACGCATCACCCAAATTGTTGGGCTACCAATGAAGTTGTATTTCACATTTCAAAGTAGGAAGTAACTTGCTTTAAAATTATTGATGACCAACTTATGGATTTTTCTGGATTATATTTGATAGTTGTTGCATTCGTATTCTATTGTTTGCCAAAAAAAAACTCACCATTACGATTGTCTTTGTATAGGTTGCCATCTATTTTTCAAATTAAAATTGTGTTCTTTGCAGGTTCCATCCTTTGCCTCAATGGATCAACATATACAGGATGCCATTTGTGGGAAACTAAAACAAACAATATATATCAAAGATACTAAAATTTTATCTTCTCCTGGTGTGGTTGACAAAATGGTTTTTATTATGGATGGAGAACTAGAAAGTATTGGAGATGATGGAACCGTAACCCTCTTACGCAAGGGGAGCAGTTGTGGCGAGGAGCTTCTTACTTGGTTTCATGCACACGCTTCAGTAAGCAAAGGTATAGTGAATTATTCTCAAAGATTATTTTCTTTTCTCGTTATTGATAAGTTAGCTCTCGTAGGAAATGAGACAAATATTTTGATATTGCTGTAGATGGGAAGAAAATGAAGGTGACTGGAAAACGATTGCCTAGCAATAGAACAGTGACATGCACATCAAATGTAGAAGCTTTTTCACTCCGAGAAGGAGACCTTGAAGAACTCACTTATCTTTTTGGAAACACATAAAGAAGCCCACCACAAGGCCCAAAATAAAAACATACAAGAGAGTAAGGTCAATCTAATTTTAAGTCTAAGAATAAATTCTAGCCGTAGCTGGCGCTAGAGGTGGTGATGAGAGAGGAGGATGCACTCGGAGGCCCTGACGACAAAGAAGACTGAGTACAAAACCCAAAGAAAAGTCCATCTCTAGAAAACTATGAACTTTTGAATATGATGATTGGAACTTGGTTTAATGATTATTTGGAACTTAATAGTGTGCTCAGATATATTTTTAGGAATTAGGTATTGGTTGTTCATTTTTGTTTGTTATGTGTTATAAAGCACAAATACTGACACTAAATACGACACAAATACTAATATAACGATGCAAAAAATAAAAAATTATAGAACGCGAACACGACATATATACATATATATATAAATATAAAATATGTTATATAAAAAAATTCTAAATTATATGTATAAATGTAAAATCATTAGAATTGTGGAAGAAAATAATCAATTTATTATTAATATAATTCGCAACAATTAAAAATGTTAGTTTCAATTGTATTGGTGAACACGAATGCAATTGAAATGTTAATTTTAAATTAAGTCTAGTTTTATAAATTCTTCTAACTAATAAAATTTATGATAAACATTATTTAAATTCATAAATTACTGAGAATTAGGACTAAATATATTGGACATAAGAGATGACGAGTTTGACACATACCGTGTGACGGTGTGAATGTTGGCCGTGTATGAATGTCAGAAAGGAGTCTGTCGTGACACGACATCAAAATGGGCTGCCGAAGCCAAAGTTACACAAACCTAATAAAACGCTGCCGGATAACAACAACCCAGTTAGAGAATAAAACCTCTGTGAAAAAACTCAGAGCACTCTCAAAAATGTCTACCCAATGAGCGAGTCTTAAACCCTTGTTAGATAGCAAGTCAGCCGTGGACAACATGTGTCCTTGCTTTATAAGTTGTGATTGTATTTTTATTTAATTTAATTTAAATTTTTTACGAAAAAAAAACTCATCAGAACTATAAAAAAAGTAGTGCCCGACATATAACATTTTTATTAACTTTGATACTAAAACTACACGTATCATCTTCACATTCATTTGATAATTATTTATTTAAATAAAATAATAATATAATTTAATTAGTAAAGGATAAACTTCAATTATATTTTAACAAATTAATTAGTATAATTTTATTAGTAAAATATTTAGTATTTTAAATATTATTTTATAAAAAAAAATACCCTTTATGAAACACCCACATCCTTTAATACATGTAATACCCATAAGAAAGCCCATTATTCCTTTTGAACAGTAAAGCCCAATAATTAGAAATAAGAATCAGCCCAATTTTAGAAAGAGGTAAAGGCCCTTTCGGCTTTCGCTTCCAAGTCCAAATAATTTTCCCCAGCATTGCCGACCATTGTACTTTTTTTTCTTTCAACTGTTTTTATTTTTATATTGTTTATATTATTAATTATTACAATACCAATAATGAAATTCATAACCTTGATCATAAAAATGATATATAATAATTAGTTGAATTATAATCTCAAGTGATGAAAAACTTAACTATATTATAGGCTTACATGACTGATTAAACATAACTAACTAATTTTCACCAAACTTTAAGAACAAAAATGGCACCATGAACTTTTGTTACTCTATATAACATATTGAGAAAAATACTACGATCATTTTTTAAAAATAATTAATTAATTAATGAACTTGTATAATTTAGTAGTATATATAATTAGTCGAGTCACATATAATTCATATTTATAAGAAAAAAAGATTCTTTTGAAATGATATATGCTTTTTTTAAAGAATATAAATGATATATGATTGATTGATATAATAAAATCTTTGATAAACTTACTCACGATAGTTTGCTTGCTTATTATATTATGAAAAATGTAAAACTTATATCTAAAATGCTACCTACATAACAATTAAAAGTTATTAAAATAAGCACAATAAATTATAATTCGACTGGTTAGTACATATCATTTTTATAATATTAATCACGAGCCAATTCATAGTACTATAATGATAATTAATAATATAATCATTTTAAAAAAATTATTAAAATATTTTTTAAAATGTAATTTTACTTTTTAAACAAGTAAGCGTTTTTAAATATAAATCAATTAACGAAGCAAGGAAACTGGGTTGACAAAAGATTCAGATCCAAATAGACATTGGGGTTGTGGTTCAAGCCTCAGCTCAAAGAGGTCCTTCCCTTCTACTTCCTCAAATAATAGACAAATTTAAAATAGTAATTTTTGAACTACTTTTTGTTAAGTGTAGTTTTTAATTTGACTATTTTTTATAGTATAATTACAATAATACTATTGTACCAAATTAATTGGTTAGGCTAAAAAACCAAAACAAAAAATAAGAGTCGTAATTATGACTCATAACGATAGTTAATTTAGATTACGTTTTCAATAAAAAAATGACGATTATTTGAAAACGGAAGGAGTATATGTTAATACTTAATATCAATATCATACGATAGTTTCAAGCTTCTGTTAGGACATGCTTGGTAAGAAAGTGCAGACAAAAAATATCTATCCAGAAGTCAATTTAGTAGAAAATTAGAGTGGCAAATCTCGCTTTTTCGATTCCAACCTCGTTTGGAAGACACTCTTTGGTGCCTCCTCATGTCTTCATGTTGCTATTTGAAGATAGTGTTGATTCTTTTGATCAATTTTGTAATGTAAGGTTTTAAAACTATTCTTCTATATAAAATAAATAAATGTGTAGAGCTTACACCGTAGAGGAAGCTTTATTCTTTTTTTTTTGAGGAAGCTTTATATAATGAAATGAATTAAATATTAATTTATCACAATATTAAGAAGCAAATTTATTATATATAATCTTAAAATTATTAATAATATAGTAATATTTTTGTACTATAATTTCATTGATTAACGACTACTTTTGTCAAGAAAAATAATGTACATAATTTCAAATCTTTTAAAAAATTATCAAGTTTTATAATCAGTGATTGAGTTTGATTATCTAATTTGAATCTTGGTCTTATTGCATGCTAATAATTATTATCTATTGAGGACAGAGTAGTAATTTTTCTTACTTTTTTTTTTATAATTCTTAACTACAAAATAAATACAAAAATATTAAAATTTTAAATATCAACAAAAACGCAAAAAAAATTAACATTTTTCTCAATTATTTTCCCGAAAAAGTAATTATAAATGAGAAAGTAATATTTTTTGAACTAGTGCAAATTCTAAATCCTCGTATCACTATAAAGCATTTTGGAAGGTCAAAGTTTACGGAGGGAGGATGATACAAGGGTGGTGACCGATACGTAAGGGAGGGAGTACCCCATGTGTAATGCCAAAATACCTAAAAAACCAAAAAACCAAAAAATGCGGATATACCTAATTAATAGCACTCACTTAGCTAGAGTTGACCCAATTCCTTTTTGCACTATACAAACGCCAATATTCAGCCCCACTTCAAGGAATAGAAGTAGCCAAAATAATACTACAAAAGGTGTATTCACTGTTTTTCATTTTATTGGATAATTCGGTTTGAATTCTGTCGAGTTTTAAAAAAGAGTTAACTCTTTTAATATGGTTTTTTTTATTCTCAAAACTCGAACTTAAAATTTTAATTAAAGATGAACAATTTTTTTACTATTTAGTATCTAGCGTCTTCTTATAAGTTGAAGATAAATAAGTGGATAGTTTGAGTCATTAAAAAGAATTTACTTTCAATAACACATGGTTAGTTCAATTATTATATATAAAATATTTTTTTATTGGGCTATTAGTTTTCACACAACACCTTATTTCCCATTACTGGGCTAATTTGATATGGAAACATAATCAATTTTGAGCCGTGGACTGATATATATGATTTTCAACCTAAAAAAGGTGTTTTTTAATTGAATCTCTTTCACATACTAAAAGCCGCCCATTAATTTTTTTTCTTTTTAAAAAAATCTGTCCACACTTACCCTTACTTCTAACTTTCCAACTATGCAGTGCTTTCTACTCCACATACTCCTTAGAGGAATGGAAGTCAAGAATGCAGTGTTAATAGGAAGCTACTTGGCAACTTGGAAAAAGTTGCAAAATAATTTTATTAAATGTCACACTTGCTATTTAATCCCTCTCCATATTGCTCTCCAATTAGAAATGAAGCCATCCAAAGGCACTCGATATGGATTCATACTCTCCTCCCTGCTCTTCATCTTTTTCCTCTGTTTCTTAGCTTCCATCAACGAACTTCGACTCGAAAGTTTCATGAAATTCAGAAGATGTGCACTTTCAACAATTCCTGATCCAACCACCAACTCAACATGTACACCCTCCAATCCATCTTCCACCAATCATCTTGTTGTCTCACCCGAAAGCCGCGAAGACAGAGACAAAATACGTGTCCTTTTCGGCATCCTAACACTTCCTGACCAATATCAGCGTCGCCATTTCCTTCGTCTCGTATACGGCACCCAATCCCTCCCCGACGACGTCAAAGTTAATGTCAAGTTTGTCTTCTGCAACCTCACAAAGGAGGATCAAAAAGTTCTTGTCGCGCTAGAGATAATGCGATACGATGACATCATCATACTCAACTGTACGGAGAACATGAATAAGGGTAAAACTTACACATACTTCTCTTCCTTGCCTGAAATTCTGACAGATCCTGAGAAACCCTACCCTCCATACCACTACGTGATGAAAGCAGACGACGACGCTTATTTTCGATTGGAGAATCTCATCCAGTCGTTACGAGAATTGCCGAGGGAAGATTTGTACTATGGGTATGTGATTCCTTGCTCAAGCATGAACCCATTTGTTCATTACATGGCAGGGATGGGATACATGGTTTCTTGGGACATTGTGGAGTGGATTAGAGATTCTGAGATACCAAAGAGGCATTTGGAAGGGCCTGAAGATAAAGTTTTTGGAGATTGGATGAAAGAGGGAGGGCGTGGGAAGAATAGATACAATGCCAAATGGTCCATATACAATTATCCCGAGCCACCAACAAAATGCACGCATGAGCTCTGGCCTAACACCACCGCCGTTCATCTTTTGAAGAAACAAGAAAAGTGGATCAAAACCCTGAAGTATTTCAACGTTACTAGCAATCTTAAACCATCCAAGTTGTACCATATACCTTAGGATTAAAGCATTAATTGGGAGCTGGTCTATTACAAAATCTCCAAGCGTGCATTTTAACCCCTTAGGTAATTTTTTTGACCATATTATACTTTGTTAGTTTTACTTTTTCCTATAAAAAAAATTATTATATATTCTTTCATATTCTTTTTAATTATTTGGGATAAGAGCATGTGTGTGTCTTGCCTAGTGAGATCCCATTTTTTAGTTTTTTTCCCTTTTGAACTATATATTTCAGTATTAATAAAAAGAATAGTCGACATTTATTTAATTAATTCCACCAAGTATGATTCATCACCATATATATATTTACTCTGCTTTCCCCAAGACTAAAGCAGTGTATTAAAAAAAAAACTTTACTTTCTTCGGAATCATCGTGTGGTGTATATATATATATATGAAAGTTGAAACCGAGAGAGTGACTTATTGTGATGATGTCATGTCAGCAAAAGCTATATGACGATGCCACATCAGATGTTACATTGACCAATACGATCATGCCATGTCATTGTCTTACCACATAATTAAGCTCACATATAAATGTCAAACTTAAAAGTTAATATAAATGTGATTATTAAACATAAATGATTAGAATTTAAAGTTTTATAACATTAAAATATGGAATATGAAAGTTAAAATGTAAATAGTCAATTAAAAAAATTTAGAATAAAAAAAAGTAATTAAAAAATAGAAAAAAAGAGAACATATAATAAAATAATAAAAATATGTGGGGAAATATAAATTACTACTAAAGTCATATTACAAAAATAATTTAAATATTTATAACATTAAAATACTATGAAATATGATAAATTAAAATGTAAATAGTCAATTTAAATATATAGGTTGATTAGCCCACTAGAGTAAATTTGGATATATGAACCCACAATTTAATTTTAAGCGCAGGTCTCCTATTTTCTGACTGTACGTGCTCCTGAAATATTTAATAAAACCCCATCTTTTAGCATGCCCGAAATTAACTATGTAGCTCGTTAAATGTATATAAATGTAGGTCCAAAAGAAATAATGTGCGCTTTTGAATACCAAGGCAAGCAAGGAATGAGTTAACAGAATCAAAGGCATTTCTTGCACGGTTACGAAGGATTAAATCTCGAGTTTGAATAAACAAAATAAAATATTAAGGTATGCAGCTTTAATCACTATTATGTTCTTATCCCCCGGTTAATTATTTTTATTTTTATTTTTATTTTTACTAGTTTTATCCACATGTGCGTTGCATGATAATAAAATATTTATATTATGTTATTAATTAAATAAAGTGTATAATTAATTAACTAAAAATATAATTGATAAAAATATTTATACTATCTTAGTAATTAAATAAAGTATATTATTAATTAACTCAAATTATATTTACAATTTATAGTTAGTAGATTGATATGAAAAAGTACATCAATAAAAAATGTAATTAAAGGCCGATAACACTTATTTTAAAGTGCGTTGGTAAATAATGAAATTTTGAGTTTCAAAACGAAAAGAAAAAAATATAAATTTAAATAAATTTCAAAAACCCTCCAAAGGAAGACCAAATAAATCCCAAATTTATATAATAAGCTCGTTTTATAGTTAAAGCTTAATTTGTTTCTCACTTTATATATATAATTCTATTTATGTTTGTAGTAATTATTATTATTATTTATGTTTAATATTTTTTAATAACATGAAGAAATTATTAATTTTATCTTTAAGTTGTCCAACATTAAATCTTATGTTGTGAGTCCAACTTAAAACTTTTTTTAAAAAAAAAGGTAGGAATTCAAGTTAAATTAGAATTTATTGAGTTACAATGAAAATCAAGCGTCAAGAAACCAAAGTGACTAAATTATTTATTAATTCGAGTTAAACATAACACCAGTTCAGTTTAAAGTGTAGATTTAGTTGCTTTTGATATTTTTTTAATAATTTTTTAAAATATGTATTAAATAAATGTTCTTATTATAAATTAACTTTGTTTTCAGTTTAGGCTTAGTATGTATTAATTTAATTCTTTTAAATATTTATTATATTTATTATATACTCCCACACTTTAACCTAAATACATAACATTCATTTTTGTTTGAAAATTCACTTTAATTTTAAAGGAAAGTTAAGTATTTTTATAAAAAGATAACGAGTGTAGATTTTTCTATTAGGAGTAAATTTGAATCTATAATTAACCTCTTAACAGATTCAAAGACCATCATCACTATATATACAAACCTCAAAACCTCAATGCTTTATGAGTCTAAACTTACATAAGCTATTTTTTATTAAATAAGTTCTTGTCTACGATGCATGGTCCTCCTAAAATTGGATGAAGTTTAACTTTACCCCAAATTTAGCAGAATAATTTGAACTTAACTTGAAATATATCTGTTTATTGTAAAAATAAATATAAATAAATATATAAAAATATTTTCGTTATAAAATTTTAAGTAAAACATAAATAACATTTGCATTAAACATATCTAATCTATCAATTTTTTTAGTTAACCAATTAAATAGACTTTTTCACTGTAAAATTTATCAACCAATAGTAAAAATTCATGCTTATAAGAAAAGAGAGTAAAAGTTATGTTGAGAGTGTTCTATAATAATGTAATGACAATTGTTAAGGAAAAAATAAAATATTTCGAATATATAGCCTTCTTCTTTTTTTGAAAAGTGTGATTTAACTCATTTTGTTCAATGCAATTTCAAAATAAAAAAGTTTATTGCGTGTATAATTTTTATTTTTTTTTATTTTTGAAAAGTGTAACTTAACTTATTAGAATCCTTGATTTTACAATCTATAATCTCTTTTTATTTATATAAAATTAATTATTATATAGACTATAATATCATTTTCATTAAAAGTATAATACCCGATTCAAAAGTTTAACAAAAACACATTCACACTTTTATTATAAGATTTTCTTATAAACAAGCTTAATTGCCCTTTATTTAGTAATTTGTGAATATCAAATACATATGACCAAATTTATCTAGGTAGTAGCTACATGCATGATGTCGTCATAAAAGTACTTCTTGAAATCTTCCATATGATCAACTTCCAAATCCATTGCAAGAGTTACGGAAGCATCTCCAGGACTTGGTATGAGCACTGAGTCGTCATCGCAATCATCGTATCCTGGTCCCATAAAGATTTCGTTACCCCAACAAAAATCAAGCCCATGTATTGGCAATGTGAGCCAACTCACCACCCCAAGATTAGGGTTCCCATAGAATGGTGCCCCTTCATGACTATCATCACTACCACCCATTACTTCATAGAGGTCCTGAAATTTAGATAGATCACTCACATTCTTCAAGATAGCATTTTTTGCATACTCGTAGTTCACCATCTCGATCGCTTCCCTTACTTTGCTCGACGCGTACCCTAAAGGCTTTGATATGAGCTCTCCTGAGCAGCTAACCGCAATCACATCGATTATGGCATTCCCAAAGAAGCCATGAGGTAGTGGTGGTTGCATCCTCTTGCGAATATCAACACTCACTCTCACCGCAGTTGGTTGCTCCAGTTGGTGCTTCCGAGCTCTGCAAAGACACCTCCACATGTGCCCCGTTATGGTCTCGTACCTCGTATAACAGCGCTCGTTCGCGTTCCACTCGTTAGCCATGCTCTTTAGCTTCTCAACTTGGGATGCGCTTATCTTCAGTATGACTGGAGCGGTCTTCATTTCCCTTTCTAAGGATGTGTTTGTTTGCCCTAACAACTGTGGTGGTCGATTGAAGCTTGCTTGTGTAGGCTGCGATGGTGGTGTCCTCCTTGGGGGATACCCAGATTGCAAGAACGTTCGGTCGTGAATTGGGATGGTGCATATAGGCTCTCCACGAGAGATCCGAGCCCATTCTGAGAAGAAATGAAGCGCACTCATACCATCAGCAACAACATGAGCCAACGAGAAACAAAGGCAAACTCCACCGCATCGGAACCTAGTGACTTGAACTAACAGTAGTGGTAGTTCATGAAGCGGAGTGGCATTATAGGATACATGAGGGACTAGATCCTTGTGTTCTGAAAGTGAGAAGTCAAAACGGACATGTTGAAGCTCAGATTCCGATTCGGCCTCAACAAGGAGAACCCCCATGGCATTGCACTCCAGCATGAGACGACCGCGGCCTACACTGTGTACTCGTCCAGCAACCGGATAGAATGGCACCAACACCTGACTCAACGAGTCAATTAGAATTTTGACGATGTCATGATCAGTAGGTGGTGGGTCGTAGAAGTAAATTATAGGTACATGAGTTAAGTTTCCAACTTGATCCAATTCTGACAGGAGAAGGCGACCGGTCCAGGTTGGTTCGGCTGGTTTCACTATGCAAGAGCCTTTCTCTATGACCACAATTTTAGAGCTAGTGAGTGGTGATAAAGGAAACGTGGTGCTCATTGTCCACCCTTGAGAGCGATTCCGGACGATCAAAATAACACAATACAATGAAATCGCTACCTTATTTATTTCTAAGGTCTAGGGAAACTTAGAGTCTGAAAATGCAAGAAAATAAAATAAAAACTACTAAGGCACAACAGAATGGGTATAAACCCGAGTACTACGATTCGAGGTCGATTTATGGACTCGGAAAGATGATAGGCACCCGAGTCTCATCCTAAAAAGGTTACCGGTAAAAGAGAGAGTTGTTTAAAAATCATGTTAAAAATAAGTAATTGGGCCCTCAGGGGAATCGCCGCTTAAACCCCACTCCTTATCGAGTTGTAAAAGGAAAATAAACATTTTTAGTCCTTTAAAAAAATAAAAGGGTTGGTTGTATACCTGCTACAGTTAAATTTCGTCGAGTTTAAAATTTGTCTGATTACATGCGAAATTAATTTAGGTGGAATTACTACCCTTTTATCAATTTTTACTAAAGCGGCGACCCTACTGTCATCATCGGGTCATGCCTGATTAATCATATTAACTAAGTGATTCTAATCATGAATAAACTAACAAAGTATCGTTTTAAATGAATGGGGGAAACACGTTGAAAAGAGAAAAATCGGGGAGTGGGGTTTAAGCCGCACACAAAATACATTTGTTCAGATAAGCATAAATTAAAATAAATTCATCCACAACAATTAATTAAAGAGAGTGATTAAAACAAGTTACTTATCATGCAAACAAATTAATTTATATTCTAACGATTCTAAATAATCATGCTTACGATTATATATGGGAAGCTTCGAATAAATAAAAGGGGTAAGAAATATGTACTTGAAGTGGATACCAATTGATTCTAACCTATATAGCCGAGGTTAGTAGCACAAATAATAATAAATAATAAGCAAATAAATAAATAATTAACTAATTATTACAAGCAAACGAACAAAATAATAAACTAAATATTACAAACAGTTTAAACGAGTGTTATCAGAACCGGATTGGACCGTCCGGTTCAACCACGAAATTTTAAGTTTTCTGTTTGATTTAGTTATCTGACCGGATATGCATGCGAACCGAATTCGACCCGGTCGGTTCAACATCTACCCAATTGGTTCAATGCTTTTTTTCCGAAACGGCGTCGTTTTGGTATTTTTATTAATTTCTTTTTTGAAATTTTGATGGTCTAGCCTATCAGAATATGAAAATTTACTAGTTCAATTTGGTTCAATTATTGAACGGTTCGATATGTGAACAGTTAAAAACGATCCGATGGGTCAATCTGGTCGAATCCGATTAAACCCGATCGAACCAGAAAATTTTCATTTTCGATTCGCTGTCCGGCCCGATTCTGATAACTATGGTTTAAACAAATTATTAGCTACCTATTACAAACAAACAAATAATTAATTAGTACAAAAATAATGCTATGGGCCTAGCTAACTAACCCAAACCAAACCCAACTACCCCAAGGTCCCCAACAAGCTACTCCTTACACTCCTCTCTGATGGGCCGAGATTCTTGGCCCATCATCAAGCCTAACCAGTAGCCACTCATTCATTTCTTCTTCCGGATGGGCCGAGATTCTCGATCCATCACCTAAGCCAAACCCATCAGACAAAATACCTCATCTTCAACCTTTGGTCACCGGCGCCACCGCCGGCGCCGGCGACTAGGCCAAGACAGTCATCAAACCGGCCGAAACACAGCCAAAATCCGGCCGAAACAGCCACCAATTTGACAAAAAGTCAGCCACAAAAATCAATTAATTCATCCGCACAAAAATCAGATTTATTCCATACGTAAACAATCAATTAATCCATCCGCAATTATCAATTAATCCATACAAATTAATCCAAACACACACAATCAATTGATGAAGAAATTACCTTGGTGTTTGCTTGAGAAAATCAGGTTGAAGCTCGGCCGTGTTGTCTATTTGTATTTGTTTATGTGTGTGAGTGTGAGCCGAGAGTGAGAATGGGTAAAATGTTTCTGCTGTCTCCCCTTCCTCTAGCTTGGAAAAATTGGAGAGGTATTTATTGAGGTTGAGGAGAGGTTGAGATGGTGTGAAGAAAATGGAGAGGGAGAGGTTGAGATGATTATGGCCATTAATGGCAGTGAAGAGGGAGAGGTTGAGTTGGTTGTGGCCATTAATGGCAGTCTGAAAGAACGACCCCAATTAAATCCAAAATTAATGAGTATCACCTTCCGAAGTTGATAGGGAAGACTAATCGTATCCAGAAATATCAAACATTACAGCTTAAGAAAGATAACGCGGACAGGACGCGCAAATAACCAGTGCTTATACTGTTGTTATAATTTCACGTTTTTACTTTGTTTCCACACTTTACAAAGCACATGCATTTACTGAGCAAATCCATTAACCAACGTTACAGCACCAGCTAACAACCGGAAGCCTTCCTTCCAAATAATGCCCTTTTAATCTGTTGCAAATCTAAACTAACTTCTACAATCACACATTTTCTTTGGGATCTGGAAAAAAAGTTAGAACTACAAACACTAATCTTAAAAGCACACGTACTTACGGACTTTGTACAATGACAACCGTGTTATTTCCTAGGCAGAAGCAATCACGATTTGGACAGAATAATGTCAAACGCTTAGTGTAAGGGGATATATAGTTTTCGTCTCCTCCTGCTGCCTCCCTTCTAATTTTCCAGATGTCCACATATCATGTTTAGCTGCGATGCTTTCAGTAGCCAAAACATCCTTGCGGTATTCACCATCTTTGAATCATGTTTCTGATGTTTCAACATCTGCATAAGGAAGAAAACAAATAAGTGACAGATTTCCTTGCAACACAAAGGACAATTGTCTAATTCACACGAGGCAGCATCATTTCTTGGCCACATGCATAGCAAATACAGGAAAGTATTGAAGGGAACTTGTGCGAAAAGCTAGAGCCAAAAAAATTGAAATTTACACCTCTAGTGGATGTCATGGCAAGATATCTCTAAGGCATAGAAACCAAACCTCCTATGCGAACATGTACAAAATGAACGACACCCACCAACACTTCTAACCAACTAGAACCTCTCAATTTTGTTACACAGCGTAGCACGATTCAAAGTACACGTCAGCAAAACATATATATATATATTAAAGTGCAAACCTTCTCCAAATTGTTGTTCAAATCGAGCAACTATATGCTTCCCGTAAGTATATTTCTTCAACGCGTGTGCATTGGCTCTGATGCGATTAAGTAACATAGCTCCTTGACTATCTGTACACATGTCAAGAATCTTCTGGACCACATAATTCGCAAACTGGTCCTTCATCATTACCTAGCACAAAATAGCAAAATGATATAATTGAGCATCCCATGCACATGCCGACATGCCTCATAAATGACACGTTATATAGAAGCAAATCCATCCCCTTTCACTGAAGTCCAGAGCTATATATAGACTCTTTCAATCACTATATGGTCTTAGTAAAAGTAGTGTTTAAGTTTCAAAAGGAAATCAGATATCAGAATTGCATGTGTGTCTTGCCTAGTGAGATCCCATTTTGTAGTTTTTTTCCCTTTTGAACTATATATTTCAGTATTAATAAAAGAATAATCGACATTTATTTAATTAATTCCACCAAGTATGATTCATCACTATATATATTTACTCTGCTTTCCCCAAGACTAAAGCAGTGTATTAAAAAAAGAAATTCCTTTACTTTCTATCTATATATCTATATCTTTATATATGAAAGCTGAAATTAAGAGATTGCCTCATTGTGGTGATGTCATATCAGCAAACGAAGCTATATGACGATGTCACATTAGCTGTCATATTGGCCAATACGATCATGTCATGTCATTGATTTTTATTTATTTTGCCACATAATTAACCTCACATTTTTTTTCCAATAAGTTGAAGAACTTTATTGGCAACCATTAGAAAAATGGATGCAAGAATGGAGATGAAAGAATGAACAAGTGTGGCACTCCCTCATCAGAGGAAGCGTCTGAAAAAAAACAAAGAGAAACAGCAAACCCACCCTACTGACACGCAGCAGACTTGGACTATCGCCCTACACTACCCCAAGACAAAAGCCAAGTAGAAGACAGCAGCATCGTTCCCAAGCTGTAAGGAAACGTGGAATCCTTACTCCTCAGCCACCTAAACCATAGCGAGAAGGAGAAATTGACAGTGCGTCTCGTACAATGAGTTGCGTTTTGAAAAACCACCTTGTTTCGCCGCAGCTAGAGACTCCACACCACTGCATAAAATAGAGCCCACCACATCCCTCTCACATGCTCACCCCCACTCGGCACAAGATTTTCCCACATGCCCCACAAATCCCCAACTGTCTGAGGACAACACCAAGCCGTGCCCAGCCATTGTATCACTGAATCCCAACACCCTGTAGCCATACTGCAATGCAGCAAAATATGATGGACTGTTTCTCCATACCCGTCACACATAGGACATATCTTGTCCTCATCCGCTAACATGCTGCGCTGCCATAGGAAATCCCTGGTCACAAGGCGCTCGCGCAATGCCAACCAGAGGAAGAACTCGATTCTATATGGTACTAGGTTGGACCAGCACGACTTCAGCGCAGGCATGGACTGGAATCACAGCTTGTCAAAACCCCTACACCATGAACCAACCGTGAAGTCCCTTGAAGAACTCAACTGCCACTCACACTGTCAACACGTTGTTGTGTGGCTAACTCAGGAAGTTGCGTTGTCAAGTAAGCCCACTCATCACCTTCCCACTCGAAGAGCTCACGACGCCACTGATTATACCAGTGCCACAGACCCTCATGCTAACTGTCATGGTCTGCGATACTCCCCTATTTATTACCCGAAATATTACCAAAGCCAATGATGCCCTATTATACTAAGGATCCAACCAGAAGGAATGTTTCTGCCCATCACCAATGACAATCTCCATATGCCTAGCCCAAAAATCAAACCAGTCCCCTCCCCTTGCAAAGTGGCGAACTATATCTTGCCACACCTAGGAATAATTATTCCCTTTTGTACTCCACAGGTCCCCAACGCCATTGATGTTGTATTGCCTCCTTACTCTGTCAGCCCATAATCCCACACGCACTTAAATAAATAAGTCGCATTTCGAATCTCTAGATCACCAATCCCCAAACCTCCAAGCTTCGTCGATCGAGTAATATCTTCCCATTTTACCTTGGCCAAACTACGCTTAGTTTCGTCACCACTCCACATGAACCGCCGCATAATCCCTTCACATTGGAGACGAACACACTTAGGCATGCAATATATCGACATATTGTATATGGGAAGGCTCGAAATCGCTCCCTTTATCAACGTCACCCTACCTCCCACAGACAAGAGATGACCTTTCCACGTGGCGAGCTTTCCCCTCATCTTTTGGATGAGAAATTGCCAGCTTGATTTTCTCCTTGGATTGAGCCCCACATAGGATCCCAGATACTTAAAAGGAAGTTCCTCGTACTTACAACCTGCCCTTCTAGCTAAGAAACCCCCAATATGATCACAGAGATTAATACTAACAAGCGAACTCTTATGAAAGTTAACTCGGAGCCCTAAAAAAACCTCGAACCAACGAAGTGTCCCTTTCACACCTTGTATCTCGCGCTCATCATTATTAATGAAAATAAGGGTGTCATCCGCAAACTGTAAATGCGTAAGCCGCCACCCTGCATAGTCGTTCCCCACTCCACGTAACAAACCCACATTTTCGACTTTGACCAGGAGACAATGCAACCCTTCCGCTGCAATATTGAAGAGGAAAGGGGACATCGAACATCCCTGTCGAAGACCACGTCCTACCTCAAACTGACCTGAGGGCGAGTCATTTATCAAAACTGAGACTCTGGTCGTGCTAAGGCATTGCATTATCCACCCCCTCCACCGTTCCCTAAAACCCATAAGACGCATTACATCATCCAAATATCCCCATTCCATAGAGTCATACGACTTTGTCAAAGTCTAATTTAAACAGCAAACCCTATTGCTTCGTCGTCCTCAAATGATGCACTACCTCATTAGCTGCCATCACACAATCCAATATCTGTTTACCTATTATGAAATCGTGTTGCTCCTCACTTATCACCTTCCCAATCACGCCACCTAGCCTTCGTGCTAGGATTTTCGGTATTATCTTATAAAAACTGCTTACTAAGCTGGTAGGACGGAATTCACTAAATCTCTTAGCTGTAGTGATCTTAGGCAGTAGCATGATAAACGAAGAGTTGGCGCCCTTAGGAAATACCCCTGTTCTGAAAAAACCCACAATCATCACACAGAAATCAGGGCCAATAATCTCCCACGCGTTCTGGATGAACCGGAGAGAGAAGACATCTGGCTCAGGCGTCTTCTGGCCGTTGCAACTCTTAACAGCATCCCAAATCTCCTCCGTTGTGATATCCCTTTCCAACATGTACGCCTCATCCTCATTCAACCTCTTAAACCCTAACGTATTGATTTTCGGTTGACTAGGATAATTAACCTCACATATAAATGTCAAACTTCAAAACTAATATAAATTTGATTATTAAACATAAATGATTATAATTTAAAGATTTATAACATTAAAATATGGAACATGAAAGTTAAAATGTAAATAGTCAATTCAAAATCTTTAGAACAAAAAAAATTAGTAATTAAAAATAGAAAAAAAGATAAAATAATAAAAATAATATAAAATATGTGGGGAAATATAAATTACTACTAAAGTCATACTACAAAAATAATTTAAAGATTTAATCTAAAAATTCAGAAAATTATTACTCCCTCTGTTTTTGAATAATTGACACTTTACTATTCCAGCACGCATTTCAAAACAGCCGGAATAGTAATTATATGATCTCGAAAAAATCTGAAATTTTTTTTCAACGTACGTGAAGGATTAATATACGTTGTAAAAATATTTCGGACTTTTTCGAGGTCATATAGTTACTATTCCGGCCGTTTTACAAAGCGACATGAATAGTAGCCAGCGACGATTATTCGAAAATGGAGGGAATACATTTTTATAGAATTATTACATTTTTTTGGAATTATTACATTTTTTAGAGAATTATTACATTTTTTTGGAATTTTTACATTTGTTTTGGTATTTGAACATTTTTTTACACTTTTTACATTTTTTCTGAATTTTTAGATTTATTAATTTTTTTTGGAATTATTACATTTTTATGAATTTTTACATTTTTTCTGAATTTTTACATTTTCTTTGGAATTATTACATTTTTTTTGAATTTTTACATTTTTTTTGAATTATTACATTTTTTTAGAATTATTACATTTTTTTGGAATTTTTACATTTGTTTTGGAATTTGAACATTTTTTACATTTTTTCTGAATTTTTAGATTAATTAATCTTTTTGGAATTATTACATTTTTTATGAATTTTTACATTTTTTACATTTTTTTGGAATTATTAATTTTTTTTTGAATTTTTACATTTTTTTTGGAATTATTACATTTTTTTGGAATTTTTTCATTTTTTTGGAATTATTACATTTTTTTGGAATTTTTACATTTGTTTTGGAATTTGAACATTTTTTACATTTTTTCTGAATTTTTTGATTAATTAATTTTTTTGGAATTATTACATTTTTTTGGGAATTATTTTTTTTCAATTTTTACATTTTTTTGGAATTATTACTTTTTTTACATTTTTACATTTTTTCTGAATTTTTATATTAATTAATTTTTTTATGGAATTTTTACTATTTTTTAAGACATTTTACAATTTGTTTTTGAATTTTTTAGATTTTTTTGGAATTTTTACATTTGTTTTGGAATTTTTACATTTTTTCTGGAATTATTACATTTTTTTCAATTATTACATTTTTCTGAATTTTTAGATTTTTTACATTTTTTCTGAATTTTTAGATTTTTACATTTTTTCTGAATTTTTATATTAATTAATTTTTTTATGGAATTTTTACAATTTTTTAAGACATTTTACAATTTGTTTTTGAATTTTTTACATTTTTTTGGAATTTTTACATTTTTTTTGGAATTATTACATTTTTTTGGAATTATTACATTTTTTTAAATTTTTTCATTTTTTCTGAATTTTTTTTGGAATTTTTACATTTTTTTAAAATTTTTAGATTTATTTATTTTTTTGAATTTTTTAAAATTAATTATATTATTTAAAATATAATTACCTGCTGTAACAGGTTAAAAAAAAAAAACCTGCTATAGCAGGTAACATGTTAGACTTAACAGAAAAAGTTAACGGAGGGGGTCATTTTGCTCGAAAATAATAGTTCAGGGGAGGCGTACTTTAAAAAATGAAGTTCAGGGGAAGTTTGTGATTTTCGCCGATAGTTCAGGGGTGGTAAAAACTATTTCCCCTTAAAATAAAGCAGCCTACAGTAACCCCAAGCCGGACCATGAAGCCGCATATGACTTTCAGGGATAGAAGGCTCATACCCAGAAGGAAAGGTAATACCGTGTTCCTCCAGTTCGGCCTTTAGAACCACATCGCATGTAAAAGTACTAGGCGATTGTGCGACCTCTGGATCCATGGGTTTCCAGGTAACTTGGCGAGGTCTATTCCTAGCCATAATAAACCAGCCAATAGGAAATTTGAGAAAGATTGAAGTGGTACCTTAGAAGGGAAGAATTACAGAAGAATCGGCGAACGACGGCAGGTGGCCGGAAAGATATTCGGGGAAGAAGACGAAGGAAGACGAAAAGAAAAATTCGAAGCAAGGGCAAAAGTTTCGAAGAAAGAAAATGGTCTTTCTTAACCTTAAAGGATTAAAATGCCACCGCATTAATTGAGCCACCAATTGTGCGGAGACGCGTGTAAGAAGAAGTTGGCCACGTGGAAGTGCATTAAAGAAATTCGAAAAGAGAAGTTATTTGTCGTGATTACCCAAAAAGGGTGACAAAGTTGACTCAGTCAGAATAACGGTGAAACGGTTGCCTTGGCGAGGCTAACCGCTCGCGTCAGCTATCAACAAGACTAGCACGCTATCGGTAAAATAACGGTAAAGAAAAAGACAGAAACTATTATTTTATTCATAAAATACCAAAAGGCATTCACAATATGCCTAACATAAATGCGTCAATCCTCATCAGCTCAGTCCAGGTCATAGTAGTAATCATAGTCCTCCGGGGACGATGGTAGTCCACTGTTGTAGGAAAAGGAATACTCGGCAGGTTTGGGCACAAGTTTTGTCGCAAGAGCTACCCTCTCTTCATAGCGGGCACGGGAACTCTCCCCGATGGTAGAAGCTGCTGGCCTCAAATCTGTGCTCTGAGTAAAAACCCCTCTCTCGAAAGAAGGAGGTGGGGAGGACGGTGACGTTTCAGCACCTTTCGGCAGTGTCAGGTTAGCGAGGCACAAAACTGGCAAAGAAGGATTCAAAGGTCTGCTTCTTTGTGTTCACTGGCTCCCTGCGACCCTGGCGTTTGGTAGGCCTCCACGGTGGTGTCGGAGGAGGATTATCCGAATCCGGCGAAGTCGGAGGGGTTGGCAAGGAGTCGCGATCAGCGGAACCCAAAAAGTAAGAACCTGCCATTTGACCTGCAAAAGAGCAGAGAAAAGGAAAAGGATGAAAATGAACAGAAAAAGGGGAGAGCAATTCCTTTAAATAGCCGAGGAAGCGCTCCGATCCTCGCGCAGATCCCTGACAATCAATTTAGGCGCCTGGGGAAAAGTAACCGTAATTGCAGAATCCGATCCGGCACAGGCATATCTGCTCGTTAAATGCGCCAATCAAAAGGCACCGAATAACCGCCCAACCATCTTACCCCTAGGAGAACGGCCCTGAAAACAGTTGAGGTAGAACATTCATTGCTAATCCCTGGAATGCAACCACTGCAATGTTATGTCCCAAGGAGGACCCATTTTCAGTTGGGCTTGCAGCGAATATCTCCAACCAGTGCACCAAAAAGTTAAGCAAGAGAAAAGAGGACTCGAAAAAAGCTAAAAGCAACCATTTATTTATGGCCTGAGCGGCCTTAGCATCTAGATATGTACATGAAAGCATAAGAGAAAGCAACACGAGGAAGCAAAGACAGCGGTCAGGCATTAGACCCAGAATCATCTTCCCCTGGCACGACGGGAATCTCCCTTAGAGCGTCAGCAACGGAGGTCAGTTCAGCAGAACAGGCCCTCATGCCCTTCAAGCAGCAGGCCAGTAAGTCCTTCCTCTGCTGCAGCATCGAAGCAACCACATCGAGGTGAGCGGTGGTGGTGGCCAGCTTCGCCAAACTCTCCAGAGGACTAAAATCCTCCAGAGATATCCCCAGTTGTCTGGACAGAATAGGGGTCAGTACCCCCTGCAGTTCCAGGACATCCTTTGAGGTCTTGATGATCATCCTCTCCAGGAAGCCGATGTCACCTTCAGTAAGGTTTTTCAGGGTCAAAGTTTTGGAGATCAGGAAATTTCGGGTCAGCTCATCCATGGTGAAATATGAAAAGAGAGGACGGAAAATGCGAAGAAACTTACGCAGAAGAGAACTTCAATTTATAGATTCTGACAATTACCGTCAGGCCCACCTTCTGGCAAAAAACCGCTCCGGTATGGAAGAATAAGCACGTTGGGGAAAGGGCGTTAGCCCTTGGTAAACACTCGGGCTCATTTTCAGTTGGGCTTATGATAACAATCCACCTAAAGACAAGGGTAACTTCGTCTCTTATCCAGTCCGGAAAGAAAAGATTACTGTTCCTGCCGCCACGGTAGGGAGGGGGCAACCGTCTCTCCTCGAGACCAATGACGTAAGGGCTGACGTCACCTCGGAGGTCCCCCTAACGGAACTTCTAGATGACCCAAGACGCTATCCCATCCCAGGGAAAACCACGCGTAAGGAGGAACACACTAGCTGTTACTCCGCCTGGGTAGCAGCTACCCGCACACCTACCGCCATGGTAGCATATCATAACGGGGGTGAACCGTGATCCCTAACGTAGCGATAGCCTCCTTACTGATTTCTACCCTCGGAAATGCTTTATTCTTCTATAAATACCTCCCCCTCAAAGGAGGCAGGTAAGCGGATTTTACTGGCCCAAGTTCTGCCAATTTCGCTACACATACTAACTTAAGCATCGGAGTGTTTCTGCCGGAGAACACCTCCGGCGTCTTGCAGGTACATCGGACCACCGCGAACTCTGAGCTAGAGGAGCCTTTTCCCTTTCTACCCTTCGGCCGAAGACAAATTCTTATCAATCTCTAACCTTTATTCTGTTGATATGGATACTAGAGAGGCAGAATCATTCCAAGCAGGCAGAGGAGTAGTGGGTGGTCACTTGGAGGTAGAGATCCACTGCAATATTATCGTGGTAGACCAAACAAATCGTGACATCAGGAGGCTTGAGCAGCAAGCTGTAAGGTTGAGGGACATGAAGGCCCAGGCAATAGAACGATTGCATGCAAATGATGGTATTGTCATTGTGGACACTGTGAGCGAATGCCTTATCCAGCTTGAAAGTGTTATTCAACTCTTAGAAGCAAAGAATGAAAGCTTGGAGGGTACCATCTATATTGCAAGGCTTGCTCAAGGGAAACTTCACAAGTATGGAAGCAAGATCCCAGCCATTCCAAAAAATGAATAAGTTGTTGTGTTGTGTTTGCACTCAAGTCATGTTCTCCTTAGTAATATTTTGTTAACTTTATAGTAGACCTTTCAAATTTGTAATAACATTAGACTTATGCTGGATGGTTTTGAAATGTGAATGGTGTGTTGCTTTATTGTGGAGTTGTGTGCATTATGCTTTTATACAGGTGATGCAATAACTAGTTTGGAGAAATAGGAATTGTGCATGTTGTGTTCTTGATAATAGGTGATGTCCACATTGTGTACAAACAAAACAGGGGATGTGCATATTGTGTTTATGGAAATAGGGGATGTCCACATTGTGTACAAGTTTGTGAAGAGTGTGCAAGGTTTTAATACACCAGGTTGCAGTTGAAGAATGTACAACTGAAGTCTTCATGTGATGTGTAACATCTGGATGAACTATTTTGATGTATTCCCATAATGTATCAATTCAGACCTCTGTAATTGAGATTGTTGTTGATATTAAAAAAAAAAATAGTTGTGTTTAATTCATACTATTATTCAATCATTCAACTTGAAATGAGGCCATGGATTAAACTGCCAAATTGATTCATTACTTATAAATGCAATATATAGAGTATTATGGTTTGCAAAATATACAAGTCTTTACAATGCACTTCCTCGGATCATTTACATGTTCAGCTGCCATTCTAAAAGATATCTACATTCATTGTCATCCTACCCAAAAAAACATAGTAAGTCTGCATTGTCATCAAATCCGAGGAAATATACAGATTGCATTGTGAGGCCATCCCCACCCAAAAAATACTACATTGTCATGGATTCCACAAGCACTTCAGACTGCATTGTCATACCACACCCAAAAAATGAAAGACTGCATTGTCATGTCATCAATCCCATCTAATATATACTACCATTCACAAGCTGAGGCACCTACATATAGTCCTGTAAACATATAAACCTTCAAACCAACTCAATCATTATATGCCAAAGTATATGTAACCAGAACAAAGTAAGAACATTCACCTCAAATTACCTATGGAGATAGTAGGCCTACTGCATTGGCAAACACATCTGGAGGGCACTGGATTGTTGATGGTACTTCCCCTAATCTTGCAAGTGCTCTTTTTTTAATGTGAGGGATCTTGTATGTGTTACTCCCATCACATTTCATCACTTCGATCATGTACGTCTGCAATGTAAAGAAGATGTAGTTGCTCTTCTTCACTGCAAAATTATGGTATGCGGCTTCCACAACAGCAATTAATTCAGTAATGGACTTAGCACACTTTTTGCTTTGGAGTAACTGAATTGCTCTAAAAAATTCTAAGTCTAATACATTCAAGTCTGGAGAATTAGGAGGCTGATTAACAATAGACAAATTCAATCCACTAGCCTCTACTGCACACAAAAAATTAACATCATCAGCATGAACATGGGTCTTCGCACTGTCTTGTTGAATTAAAATCCTTTCAAAAATGCTATCCCTAGGCCATTTACTTGCAATCGCTGGTAATACTTTCGAAATCATAAACTCCCTAATAACATTTCTGGTAATGTTAGAAATTGGTTTGATCTCTAAAGTTCCACACGGTCTATTTTGGCTTGATCTAACAGCAACCACAATTTCTACTAAGGGAAACACCTCAATATTACCATCAAATGTACAATTGTCACTGGAGTCATATCTAGGTCTTGCAACAGCAACTAAGAACATAACTTTAGGGATAAAATTAGAGTTTTTAATGGTTCTTACTGGATCATTCTCGTCGCGGAGAAGATAATATCTTTGCGACCTCTTGCTCAAGTAGAACCACTTCTCATCAATATGAATTATGTTATGCATGTGGTTGAAGTAAGGTTGATATGGTAATGAGGATGTGTCGATACTTGACAGGCAATGTTGCATTCTAGTAATCATATTGTCTTCAATCAGTGAGGGCTTGATTGCATTAGTATGACGCCTGATTGCTCCCTCCTTTAACTTCTTAATCAGAAAATGCTTGGACACCTTTAGGGTAGAAGCAAGGGTTCGAAGGGTAGTCCTCTGCCTCAAGGGAATATCTTTAATCCTTTCCAAATTAAATTCGATCATTTTCCTACCACAATTTCTGACTCTATGGCTGTGGTGATCATGGATTCCTAATTCTCTTGCACATTTCCAAAGCCTCTGAATTGATCTAATCCCTACTCCAAACATACCAGCCACCACTCTGGTTAATCCTTGCTTCAAAACACCATCTTCCATTCTTTCTAGGAGGTAATAATATGCAGCCTGCCTTTCTGCACTCGTCAATTCCTTTCTGTGAACTGACAAGTGGAATCGTTAGCAATGGCAGAGATTAGAAAAACCAGTATTGGAAACCAGAAATTAAGAAATCCATTTGGAAATAATAACCTTAAGTTATTAATGGAAATCTTCCTCCTTCTTCATTCAATTCTTGATTGTTGGTAGCTTGATCGACCTCATTATCCGCATTGGTATTGATAGTGTTTGATCCAAAAAATGCAGCGCCGTTAGAATCCAAATCTTCAAGCCCAGGCGAACTGATTGCGGGGGATTGTGGAGACACTGGCAACTCATTAAGATCAAACCATGGAAATTCCATTTAAGATGATCTGATTTTGGTTCGAACAAAAAAATGGGGAATGAATGATGATGAGCAGAGCAATGAGGTGATTTAAATTTCAAACCCATTTTGGAATTCAAACGGAAATGTACTGATGCGGATGGAGAGAAACCCATTCAATTGGAATTTGGCATCAATTTTGGGTGAAAATTTTGGCGGTCTAGGGTTTGAATCGAATTTTATTTTGGGGAACGAAGGTTGATAGCATTGTTCGTTTTCTCACAATGGAGCCCTATACGGGCTAGACCAGAAGAGTGTTGGAGAAGTTGAATACTGCGCAAGATTTTGGGCCGAACACGAAACGGTGCCGTTGGAGCAGCTCAAACCCACGCTTTGCATCGACAACGTCGCGACAAAAACTGCCACGCACAGTGCCAAGCCCAGTCGCCTTAATCCGTGTGAAATGTGGGGCCGCGTCAATTAAATGATTCCGGAGGGATTAGCAAGTAAGTCTTGTGTGTATTATTACTGTTTTGTTTCGGCCTTACAAAAATATATATATCTTTGAGAGTATTACGTATTTTTTTCTTTGTCACCTCACCCTATTCTTTTAATTTGTGTTAAGTACCTAAATTTTATGTTAATACCCAAATAAGGATAAATTATATAAAAAAATTTATAGTTTACAAAATGTTCCATTTAACTCTAATAATTTAAAAGCTTGCAATGTTGATCCTATAGCTTTTTAAAAGTTGCAATTTTAACCTTTCTCGTAATTAAAAAATCTAAATAAAATGGTAAAAGAATTAAGAAAAATATGCAAAATTTGAGGAAAAATTGAAATATATGAGAGTGTCTACTCAATAAAAAATAAATGAGAAATATTTTTAGATAAACTTAAAAATAAATTGTAAATAAAATTTAAATTACTCAACTATAATCTCTTTGCGGTAACATCAACTCTATTTTCAGTTTGTTGGCCATCTCTTAGTTCTTTTTGTACTTCTTTCCACTGAGAATTACTTGTCATGGTGATAAAAAAAAAAGGTTTACCATAACGTTGAACCAATGCCATTGCATCTAAGTAGCGTCGACGCATATCTCTAGGGCCACCAATAAAGGAAGCTCTCTTGTTTCGCCTTCGGTAACACTATCAACAGAGGCATAGTATAAATCTTATAAATTACTCACCTGAACGATCATCTCTTAACATCTCTTCAATTGATGTAATTCCTCCGGAACGAAGAAGACAAACCATCCCATTATTTGTCCATGCATTAATTTGAGGATTAATAAAATTGTTTAACAAATAGCAAAAGAAGTTTCTTTTAGAGAAAAAATAAAATATTTATTTTTACCATATTTCTTATGGTTTCTACCATCAATATATTGTACTCCCTCTGTTTACTAGTAACTGTCATTTTCCTACGGATTCTTACTGTTCATAGTACTTGTCATTTTATCTTTTCCGAAGCATATATTTTGTGCAAATGACAATTTTTTTTTATGCATCAACCCAATTTGATGATGGTGTGATAATTTGAGTGGAAATTAGGAGTAAAAATGAAACAATGTGGAATAAAATAAGATCAAAATTATTGTTCTACGAATTTTTATTATTTCAAAACGTCGTTTAATGATATGATGCCTTTTTATGCATATTTTTCCCTCTCTTTTAGGTCTAATTTCACACTTGATACTACTAATTTGGCTTGTTTTCCAACCACTTTGTAGATTTGGACTAAAGGGAGAAACTTGCTGAAAAGCGCGCCATTTGGATGCATTTTTGCTGATCTTTCATCGTCGAGCCCTAGATGCGTTTTGTCGCCGAGACCTACCGTCGAGACCTAGACGAGATCTTATGTCTAGGCCTAGATGAAGCACGTGGATGTTTCTTTTCGGATGACGCTTGGCCGAAGATGCTAAAAAGATTCTAGCGGGATTCCATGTGCAAATCATCCAGCTCATCAGAGAATATTCCTCTATACCATTTTGTCCCCTAGTGGGGTTGTTAGGCTATATATAGAACCTTAACTTTAGGTTAAAAAGAGGGGCTACTCTTTAGTATATTTTTCATCTTTTTCATCTTTTTAGGGTTTTCAATCATTGTAGCCACCTCTCTAACATTGGGATTTGTTCTTCCCTTATTTTTCCAGAAATTGGAGCCCCAAGCTCCAATTAGTTTTTAATCCAGATTTTCATTTTCATCTGCACCTCTTCTCTGTTTATGTTGCTTTCTCCATCTATCTTGTGCATGATTTCCAGCATGAGTGGCTAAATCTCTTAGTCTTGGCAGGGGTGTTTTAAGGATTGCAAGAGGATAGTTGGGAGGTCAAAGTGTTCTTAAAACGTGTTCATTGTTGTATCCACTTTCTTGCCATTTTATTGTCATTTCGTGTGAGATTTGTTGGTAGTTTGATCACCTATTTGCATGTTTCTTATGAATATTGTCATTTCCATGGTAATAACTAACGTGAGGCCATGGAATAGAGTAGGCACCTGGTCCAGAGTCACCATGTCGTTTGGTCCAATCTGGCTAGGGCAAGAAACCGGTTAGGGCAGACTTCTCAGTGTCTAGCCCTAGACGTGTCTTCTCTCCACTTTACGGGCCTGTGTGTATGACCCATAAGCGTACCTTGGGCACAGTGTCACGGCCACTCCCATAAGCGTACCTTGGGAGTGACTTCTCTTAAGAAGAGAAGTAGGGAATCCACGTGAAAACAGGATTCCTATAGCACGTCTATGGCATGAACGCAGTCTATCCTTGCACCGATGACCGACTAGACCTCGACGCAATCCGCCGTCTACCCCTGCTAAGATTTCTCCTCTTATCTGATCTATTATCTTTACTTACTTTGTTATTGTCCTTATTACACTTGTTAGTTTTTACCATTTTTATTGATATTATCTTGCTTTATTTTCGTTCCCTTTTTATTCAATTATTTCGTTTGTCTATTATTACTTGTTATTTGCATTTTTATTCTGTCTCAACATCAACTGCCATCGTTGGTTAGATTCGTCTACACCAACCAAAACCCCCCTGTGTTACTCTTATGTCTAGTGCATTTTCATCCTCATCATACATCTAGGGTAAGATATATCTAGTCCTTCATTTTCCCTGTGGTTCGACCCTGACTTGCCGCTATTTACCTTAATTTGTGCATCTAGCCCATCAGGATTATAAATATTACTTTTGACGCGCGTTTCGACGGCGCGTCATTTAATAGTACATGGAGGGAGTAATAGAGAAGTGGCAAAAAGAGGAACAAATATTATATGTAATATTATATTTCAATTGCTGAATATAGCCCCTTTTTTTTTTTTTTGAAAAGTGTGATTTAACTCATTAATTAGAATCCTTGTTGAATGCAATTTAAAAATGAATAAAAAACTGCCTTGCTTTTACAATCTATAATCCCTTTTTATTTATATAAAATTAATTATTGTATAGACTATAATATCCTTTTCATTAAAGGTATAATAACGGATTAAAAAATTTAACAAAACACATTCACACTTCTATTATAAAATTTCCTTATAAACAAGCTTAATTACCCTTTATTTAGTAATTTGTGAATATCAAATACATATGACCAAATTTATCTAGGTAGTAGCTACATGCATGATGTCTTCATAAAAGTACTTCTTGAAATCTTCCATATGATCAACTTGCAAACACATTGCAAGAGTTAAGGAAGCATCTCCAGGACTTGGTATGAGCAATGAGTCTCCATCGCAATCATGGTATCCTGGTCCCATAGAGATTTCGTTACCCCAACCAAAATCAATCCCATGTAATGGCAATGTGAGCCAACTCACCACCCTAAGATTAGGGTTCCCATAGGATGGTGCCCCTTCATGACTATCATCACTACCACCCATTACTTCATAGAGGTCCTGAAATTTAGACAGGTCACTCACATTCTTCAAAACCTCGATAGCATTTCTTGCATACTCGTCGTTCACCATCTCGATCGCTTCCCTTACTTTGCTCGACGCGTACCCTAAAGGCTTTGATATGAGCTCTCCTGAGCAGCTAACCGCAAGCACATCGATTATGGTATTCCCAAAGAAGCCATGAGGTAGTGGTGGTTGCATCCTCTTGCGAATATCAACACTCACTACCAGCGCAGTTGGTTGCTCCGGTTGGTGCTTCCGAGCTCTGCAAAGACACCTCCACATGTGCCCCGTTATGGTCTCGTACCTCGTATAACCGCGCTCGTTCGCGTTCCACTCGTTAGCCATGCTCTTTAGCTTCTCAACTTGGGATGCGCTTATCTTCAGAATGACTGGAGCGGTCTTCATTTCCCTTTCTAAGGATGTGTTTGTTTGCCCTAACAACTGTGGTGGTCGATTGAAGCTTGCTTGTGTAGGCTGCGATGGTGGTGTCCTCCTTGGGGGATACCCAGATTGCAAGAACGTTCGGTCGTGAATTGGGATGGTGCATATACGCTCTCCACGAGAGATTCGAGCCCATTCTGAGAAGAAATGAAGAGCACTCGTACCATCAGCAACAACATGAGCCAACGAGAAACCAAGGCAAACTCCACCGCATCGAAACCTAGTGACTTGAACTAACAGTAGTGGTAGTTCATGAAGCGGAGTGGCATTATAGGATACATGAGGGACTAGATCCTTGTGTTCTGAAAGTGAGAAGTCAAAACGGACATGTTGAAGCTCAGATTCCGATTCGGCCTCAACAAGGAGAACCCCCATGGCATTGCACTCCAGCTTGAGACGACCGCGGCCTACACTGTGTAATCGTCCAGCAACCGGATAGAATGGCACCAACACCTGACTCAACGAGTCAATTAGAATTTTGACGATGTCATGATCAGTAGGTGGTGGGTCGTAGAAGTAAATCATAGGTACATGATATAAGTTTCCAAATTGATCCAATTCTGACAGGAGAAGGCGACCGGTCCAGGTTGGCTCGGCTGGTTTCACTATGCAAGAGCCTTTCTCTATGACCACAATTTTAGAGCTAGTGAGTGGTGATAAAGGAAACGTGGTGCTCATTGTCCACCTTGCAAGCGATTCTGGATGATCAAAATAACACAATACAATAAAATCGCTACCTTATTTATTTCTAAGGTCTAGTGAAACCTAAAGTTCGAAAAGGGAACAAAATAAAATAAAAACTACTAAGGCATAATAGAACGGGTCTAAATCCGAGTACTACGATTCAACATCAACCCGATTGGTTCAATGCTTCTTCTCTGAAACGGCGTCGTTTTGGTATTTTTATTAATTTTTTTTTTGAAATTTTGGTGGGCTGGCCCATCAGAATATGAAAATTTACTGGTTCAATTATTGAACGGTTTGATATATGAACAGTTCAAAACGATCCGATGGGTCAATCTGGTCGAATCTAATTAAACCCGATCAAACTAGAAAATTTTCATTTTCGATTCGCTGTCCAACCCGATTTTAATAACTATGATTTAAACAAATTATTAGCTACCTATTACAAACAAACAAATAATTAATTAGTACAAAAATAATGCCATGGGCCTAGCTAACTAACCCAAACCAAACCCAACTACCCCAACAAGCTACTCCTTACTCTCCTCTCTGATGGGCCGAGATTCTTGGCCCATCATCAAGCCTAACCAGTAGCCACTCATTCATTTCTTCTTCCGGATGGGCCGAGATTCTCGATCCATCACCTAAGCCAAACCCATCAGACAAAATACCTCATCTTCAACCTTTGGTCACCGGCGCCACCGCCGGTGCCGGCGACTAGGCCAAGACAGTCATCAAACCGGCCGAAACACAGCCAAAATCCGGCCGAAACAGCCACCAATTTGACAAAAAGTCAGCCACAAAAATCAATTAATTCATCCGCACAAAAATCAGATTTATTCCATACGTAAACAATCAATTAATCCATCCGCAATTATCAATTAATCCATACAAATTAATCCAAACACACACAATCAATTGATGAAGAAATTACCTTGGTGTTTGCTTGAGAAAATCAGGTTGAAGCTCGGCCGTGTTGTCTATTTGTATTTGTTTATGTGTGTGAGTGTGAGCCGAGAGTGAGAATGGGTAAAATGTTTCTGCTGTCTCCCCTTCCTCTAGCTTGGAAAAATTGGAGAGGTATTTATTGAGGTTGAGGAGAGGTTGAGATGGTGTGAAGAAAATGGAGAGGGAGAGGTTGAGATGATTATGGCCATTAATGGCAGTGAAGAGGGAGAGGTTGAGTTGGTTGTGGCCATTAATGGCAGTCTGAAAGAACGACCCCAATTAAATCCAAAATTAATGAGTATCACCTTCCGAAGTTGATAGGGAAGACTAATCGTATCCAGAAATATCAAACATTACAGCTTAAGAAAGATAACGCGGACAGGACGCGCAAATAACCAGTGCTTATACTGTTGTTATAATTTCACGTTTTTACTTTGTTTCCACACTTTACAAAGCACATGCATTTACTGAGCAAATCCATTAACCAACGTTACAGCACCAGCTAACAACCGGAAGCCTTCCTTCCAAATAATGCCCTTTTAATCTGTTGCAAATCTAAACTAACTTCTACAATCACACATTTTCTTTGGGATCTGGAAAAAAAGTTAGAACTACAAACACTAATCTTAAAAGCACACGTACTTACGGACTTTGTACAATGACAACCGTGTTATTTCCTAGGCAGAAGCAATCACGATTTGGACAGAATAATGTCAAACGCTTAGTGTAAGGGGATATATAGTTTTCGTCTCCTCCTGCTGCCTCCCTTCTAATTTTCCAGATGTCCACATATCATGTTTAGCTGCGATGCTTTCAGTAGCCAAAACATCCTTGCGGTATTCACCATCTTTGAATCATGTTTCTGATGTTTCAACATCTGCATAAGGAAGAAAACAAATAAGTGACAGATTTCCTTGCAACACAAAGGACAATTGTCTAATTCACACGAGGCAGCATCATTTCTTGGCCACATGCATAGCAAATACAGGAAAGTATTGAAGGGAACTTGTGCGAAAAGCTAGAGCCAAAAAAATTGAAATTTACACCTCTAGTGGATGTCATGGCAAGATATCTCTAAGGCATAGAAACCAAACCTCCTATGCGAACATGTACAAAATGAACGACACCCACCAACACTTCTAACCAACTAGAACCTCTCAATTTTGTTACACAGCGTAGCACGATTCAAAGTACACGTCAGCAAAACATATATATATATATTAAAGTGCAAACCTTCTCCAAATTGTTGTTCAAATCGAGCAACTATATGCTTCCCGTAAGTATATTTCTTCAACGCGTGTGCATTGGCTCTGATGCGATTAAGTAACATAGCTCCTTGACTATCTGTACACATGTCAAGAATCTTCTGGACCACATAATTCGCAAACTGGTCCTTCATCATTACCTAGCACAAAATAGCAAAATGATATAATTGAGCATCCCATGCACATGCCGACATGCCTCATAAATGACACGTTATATAGAAGCAAATCCATCCCCTTTCACTGAAGTCCAGAGCTATATATAGACTCTTTCAATCACTATATGGTCTTAGTAAAAGTAGTGTTTAAGTTTCAAAAGGAAATCAGATATCAGAATTGCATGTGTGTCTTGCCTAGTGAGATCCCATTTTGTAGTTTTTTTCCCTTTTGAACTATATATTTCAGGGATTTAGCTCCTCTAATGTTTTCTCTAACATGATCAATCATGTTGGAAGAATCTGAGTCGTCCAATAAAATTGGATGAGATTAAAGATTCAACTCATTAATGAGTTGACCACTTGTTGAATTTTATTGACTGGTCAACTCATTAATGAGTTAAATTTTTAATCTCAACTGTCCAATTTTATTGGATGGTTCAGATTCCTCCAACATGACCAGTCATGTTATAGGAAACATTAGAGGAGTCGGATCCATATTTCAGTATTAATAAAAGAATAATCAACATTTATTTAATTAATTCCACCAAGTATGATTCATCACTATATATATTTACTCTGCTTTCCCCAAGACTAAAGCATTGTATTAAAAAAAGAAATTCCTTTACTTTCTATCTATATATCTATATAAAAGCTGAAATTAATAGATTGCCTCATTGTGGTGATGTCATGTCAGCAAATAAAGTTATATGACGATGTCACATTAGCTGTCACATTGGCCGATCATGTCATGTCATTGATTTTTATTTGTTTTGCCACATAATTAACTTCACGTATAAATGTCAAACTTCAAAACTAATATAAATGTGATTATTAAACATAAATGATTAGAATTTAAAGATTTATAACATTAAAATATGGAACATGAAAGTTAAAATGTAAATAGTCAATTAAAAATCTTTAGAACAAAAAAAATTAGTAATTAAAAAATAATGTGGGGAAATATAAATTACTACTAAAGTCATACTATAAAAATAATTTAAAGATTTGTAACATTAAAATATTAAATATTAAATATGTAAGTTAAAAAATCTTTGAGTTGCACTATTAAATTAAATTAATTTAAAAATAATTTATTTATTTAATTATAATTATGATAAAGAATATAAAAAGTCGCATAATTTTATATACAAGTGTTCACAAATCTCTCATTTTGTTTACAAATGATTATTGGATATGGTGTCCATACAAGTTAAGGTTAGTTTCAGCTTCAATTTGGTAAATTTTTTGTTTGTTTATTTTATGGATATTTATTTTATTTCTCCCCGGCATAACTTTTTGGACTCATCAGATGCTAATGAAATTATTTCCCGAAGCAAATTATTTCTAATTTAAAGGTAAAAGTTTTATTAATCTTTGGGTTAATTTGATGAAGGGATATTTGATCATCACTTGTATACATCTCAAATACAATTACTTAAACTTTTTAATATTAAATTTTTCTAACGTATTCTTTTTTTAGCAAAATAATCAATTTTTTCACTTGCGGGTTATGAGATCGATATTGCAACATTTGCATCCCTACCAAAACTCCTCATGTACGTATTTTATTTATTTTTTTACATAACAGGTTTCAACTTTTCGATACTTTTTATATCTTTGCTCATATGATAATTAAATCCACTATATATATTAGTGTTTTGTTTGGAGAAGTGGTTCTTCAAACCATATGAAACCCCAAATTGATGCAAATTTTGTATTACACCATTTCATATAAATTGGTATTTTGGCATTAGAAGAATTATTTTTATGTGGTTGTGATAAATTTTTAATTCTTCTAATGTTATTAAGAACATAATGCGCAAAGCTTGATTTTCTAAAATTATAAGATTGATTTTATGACAAAAAAAATTATTCTTCTAATGCTTCGAACTTTTTATGAATAAAAGCATATTTATATAGAGAATGTAAACACTTTAAATTCCAAAATAAGAGAAACTATTTCGGATTTTTAAAAAAACTCTTGAAAAAAGTTAAAAATAAATGTTAGCTCAATTTTATCTTTTGAAAGAATAAAATTATTTTAAAACAAACCTCATAAAACACCGAAGATATGACACATTTGACACTCGGCATTGATGTCGTCCATTCTCCACCGTTAAATGTTGACGTGTCATGCCACGCCACGTGGCATGACACGTCATCAACATGATAATGTGTCATGACACATCATCATTAGTTTAATATTTTTTTCTTTTTCTTTTTTTCTCTCTTTCTTTCTTGTTAATTAATTAGAGTTTTCTTTTCTTTTCAGTTTCAATTTCAATTATAATTAATTAGGGTTTTCAATCACACCATTCTGAGTTGCATTTGACTGACAATCACAAGAATCACCACATACTTGATTGAACAGATTTACCCCCTCCTTCTTTGATAATAGAAATATCCAGAAAAGCACATGAGCATAGAAATATCCAGAAAACAAAGAACCCAATGTATGTCTTATTTTCCATCACATTCTAAGATAAATAACTCCTAATTGTCAACATGAACTAAAATTGCGAGGCACCACCAATTTTATTCACATCCAAACCCTAATCCCAAATTAAAATTATCATAAAAATTTCTCTACTCCTTGAAATGGATCTTTCTGGGGATGAAACTGAATCCTCCCTCCTCTTCCTCCCTACCACCACGAATCCATCCTCTAAAATCCCCAAAGAAAATTCCACTTAGCCTACATCATCTATTTCACTTTAGGCTAACTGGTGTGGTGGCTTCGGTAGACGTTTGGCGAGGAAGTTGTTGATTGCGGTGCGGATCTCAGAGATGTCGTAGATGTGAGGGTTCTGGGAGAGGGATCGAAGGAGGCTGGAGAGGGTGGAGGAGGAGGTTGTGGTGAAGAAAGGGTTAGGTCTGCTGGAGGTTTAGGGGACTGAGATTGAAGAAAGGAAGGGATGGTTTTAATTTTTGGGTTTCTTTATTTGGTTGCAATCCTATAGATCTGGGGTTTGGCTTTGATATTGGTTTGGGTTTTGGCCGGAGGAGGTCGGGGATTGGTTGGTGGCGGATCGGCGAGGAGATGGGTTTGGGTGGTTGGCCGGAGGAGGTCGGGACGGGTTGGTGGTTGGCCGGAGGAGGTCGGGACGGGTTGGTGGTTGGCGGAGGAGAGGAAGGTGGAGCACGCTGTGCAGAGGAAGAAGAAAGAAGAAAAGAAAAAGGAAGAAAAAGAAAAAAGATATATTAAACTAATGTTGATGTGGCATGACACGTTATCAACATGCTGACGTGTCATGCCACGTGGCATGACACGTCAGCATTTAACGGTGGAGAACGAACGGCGTCAATGACGAGTGTCAAATGTGTCATATCTTTCAAGTGGAGGTGCCTTTTAAACCGTTTGACCGAAAGAAGTGCCAAATGAGTCAGTCAAATAATGTACAGGTGCCAAAAAATGACTTATCCCTACTTTTTTTATTACATAAAAGACAGGCATTTATATGCGTATGTTGTTCGCGGCCACCTTCCGCATAGATACAACTTCCCTTCATGTTTTAGCTATAACTAGGGGTGTACACAAGTCGGGTCGGATCGGTTATAGATCCAACCCGCCACCGACCCGCCCAAAATTTAGCGGGTCAGTTCGGGTCGGTTATAGACACATATAATCGCGGGTTGGCGGGTGTAGCGGGTCGGATTGGTTATTCGCGGGTTGACGGGTTGGCGGTTATATTTCTGGGTCTAAAATAATGGGCCGAATTTTTTAAAAAAAACTCAACTTTACTTTTTTCCTCCAACTGGGCTGAGCCCATCAACCAAGCTTAACAACCCTAAAACAAATCTCATCTTCTTCTTCCTCCAACAAACCCTAAATCCTAAAATAGAAATAAAAATATCTTTTCTATAGCTAGCCGTCAATGCCGTCGGCCACCCAAATTAAAATCAAAACCAAATACAACCCGTATAAAAAAAACAATTATCTTTTTATCAGATCTATAAACCTCCACCATGATTAACTTTTCTTAAATCTAGATCTAACTTTTATAAGAAAAAAAAAACAAATCAAATCAATAACAGATCCAGGCCGTAGGGGGAGTACACGTGGAAGCCATCGGGGGAGTCGATGTCGTCGTTTGAGGAAGGGAGGTAACGGTGGAGGTAGCGGGAGATGAGGCGCGAGTAGGTGATGACTAGGAGTTTGACTGAGAGGAGGAGGATGAGGAAGAAGATGATTGATTATTGGATGAGGTCATTGTAGATATGGAGATTGTGGGAGCGGAGGGAACGTGGTGGTGGTGATTGAGATTTAGGGAGAGATGGGTTTGTGATTGTCAATTTGTTTGTTTGGAGAGGGAGAACGAGGAAGAAGAAAGAAGGAACAAAAGAAAAGAAAAAGAGAGCGGCTGAAAGAAAGAAGAAAGAGATGTTTATATACTTAGGGTTAGGGTTAGGGTCGGGTCGGGTCGGGTAAGTTATTTTGCAATTTATGCAAAGTTGACCCGCGAACCGACCCGTCACTAAATTGGCGGGTCGGTTATATATCTGTATATGGGCGGTTATGTAGTTTTTTTAGTTTTTGGCGGGTCGGGTCGGTTCGAGTTGGGCGGGTCAAATGTTCACCCCTAGCTATAACATGATAGGTAGGGGTGTCAAAACGGGACCAGATCCGCAGACCGGTCCCGAACCTGAGGTTTCGAGCCGAGTCTGGGACCAAATTTTGGTTCCATTTTGGGTCGAGACCGGGTCTGGCCGGGTCGGACCCGACGGGTCTCTGATCTGACCCGGCAAAATTATAAAAAAAAAACTAACAACACGTAATACCTAATTACCCATTCAATTTCATTTCCACTCTCATCAGTTCCCTTCCACCACGCCGCACCCCTCACTCTCATCGTCGCACGCCGACCATATCTACCTCTTTTCAGGCATAACAGTACATCTGCCACATCTGTTCTTAATCTTCCATCTCCCTTCCGGTTCCAACGTTGGAGTCCCATAAATTCTATAAATTCTAGTAAGTTCTTCTACAATACTGGTAACTTATTGTAACTTCAAGTGTAGAATAGCACTACTGGACATTTGCCTAATTGTTACTTTCTTTATGAGAGCAATTTGTATTTTCTTTTATGACATGTTTAAAATGTATTTTTGTACCCTTTCTGCTCCTTTATTTTATCTTCCTTTTGAGCTTGGAAATGGGTTTGCCTCAGATGGGTCCTTGGGTTGGCAGGAGCCGAAATTGGAGCCGTGTGCTGCTGCGAAAGAGAAAGGAAGAGGAGAACGGTATGTAAACTTCACTCCTAGTGAATTTCATGGGTTTTTACCAGAGAGGCAATTGTTGTGGAAGGATGGGAAGAAGCATCATGTGTTTTTTAGTAGTTTTGGTGTGATGGCAAGGACAGTGTTGCCATTGACAAAAGGTTTGGTGATGAATTTGAGGTGGGGTGCAAATTTTCCTGGTGGTATGGAGACCAGGATGTCGTATCTGACTTTGAATAAGATTGGGATAGAGAGGATCACTAGGGAGGTGAAAGAAGTGAAGGAGAGCAAGAAAGAAAGTAATGTAGGTGATGTGGAGTTGTTGAAGGGAATGTGTTTTTGGATGAGAAGGGATTTGGAGGTGTTGGAAAAGGAAGGGTTAAGTCATTTTTTAGCACCTGCACTTGATTTGACTAACTCATTTGGCACTTCCTTTGGTCAAACAGTTTAAAAGGCACCTCCACTTGAAAGAAATGACTCATTTGGCACCTGCCATTGATGTCGCCCGTCCTCCACCGTTAAATGTTGACGTAGTACGCCACATGGCATGACATGTCATCATGGATATGATGTGGCATGCCACATCTGAAAAATAATATAAATAGTTTTAAAAATTCAAAAAAATAATATAATTAATTTTAAAAATTCAAAAAAATAATGTAATTAATTTTAAAAATTCAGAAAAATAATTTAATTAATTTTAAAAATAATTAATTAAAATTTTTTAAAAAATAATTTAATTAATTTTAAAAATACAGAAAAATAATTTAATTAATTTTAAAAATCTATAAAAATACTGTAATTAATTTTAAAAATTAAGAAAATTAATTAAATTAATTTTAAAAATTCAAAAAAATATTGTAATTAATTTTTAATTTCCTGGATAGATCTTCATATTTAGTTTATGCTTGGGTTTGCCGAATCAGCAGTGGGGGATGGTGTTCCCACTCCAATTTTGGCGCCAGATCTGTTGTGGCGGTGGTGATCTGCTGAGGAGCATGTGGTGTGGTGGTGGTGCGCTAGATCTGTTGCAACGGTAGAGACTATTGTGGTTGTCGGTTATGGTAGGAGCACCAGCGGGCTTGGGTTTCCAGCCGTTGGTCGTGAAAATTATTAATTTCGTGGGTAGATCTTCATATTTAGTTTATGCTTGGGTTTGCCGAATGGGCAGTGAGGGATGGTGTTCCCACTCCAATTCCGGCGTTTCCAGCCACTGGTTTTTTCTTAATTTTTAAAATTAATTAAAGTATTTTTACAATTTATTAATTTTTAAAATTAATTACATTATTTTTCTGAATTTTTATAATTAATTATATTATTTTTTCTGAATTTTTAAAATTATTTTTATTATTTTTATGATTAAAATTAATTATATTATTTTTCAGATGTGGCATGCCACGTCATCATGTTGATGACATGTCATGCTACGTCAGCATTTAACGGTGTAGGACAGACGGCGTCAATGGCAGGTGCCAAATGAGTCATTTCGTTCAAGTAGAGGTGCCTTTTAAACTGTTTGACCAAAGGAGGTGCCAAATGAGTCAGTCAAATCAAGTGCAGGTGCCAAAAAATGACTTAACCCGAAAAGGAAAATAGAGGCATTAAGCAAAGTTTAGAGGATATGATGAGGTATGGAGTTTCGGCAAGGAATTCACATGGAGGGACTGATGGCATTTGTAAGAATACGATGCCAGCTCCAAGTTATAGTGGTAGAGAATTGAGCAGCGAAGGAGCAAGAAAAATGCAGAGCGAAATCCACAAAGAGAGTTGAAGAAGCCTGTGAATGAGTGACCTGAAGGTTGCATTTTTGTTGAAAAGACTTGATATGCTGCATCTTTACTTTTCCATTACTTCCTTTCAAAAAAAGGAAATTTTTTCTCGGGTCTATTTTTCCTGGGTTCAGGGATCCGGATTCTTATATGGGCCGGGACCGGGATCAGAAATTAGTCCCGTTTTTAGTCGGGACCGAATCTGGTCCCGATCCGAAAATCTTGGGCCGGGTCCGGCCCGCAGATTCGTTTTGACACCCCTAATGATAGGTCATGCGAGTAAAATCTCAATCATTAATCCTAAATGAATAATTGGGGTTTATTAAAGTTTTATAATTTAATAAAGACTAAATTAAATTACTACTCTCATTTTATCCACACACAAAAAATAAGTCGGATAAAAAAATTATTTCAAAGCATCGTAATAAGAAGATCAATTCGTTAGTATATATTAATGGTTTGAATGAATGATAAAACGAGGGAAAGAAAGAAGAGAATTGATAGAGGGAATGACGTGTCAATGGATCCTCATGGCATTTTTACAAAATTGCCCTTCCTCATTTCCAAACCCCGCACGTTGTCTCGTTACGATTTTCTTCATTTTCACATTTGTCATACATCTTAGGTTAGATTTCAGTTCTTTCAATCTCTGTGATTCGACCCTGTTACCGTTTAAAATAAAATAATTTGTAGATCTAGGCATTAAAATTTATATCATTTTTGACATATTTCGACGACGAGTCAGCTTCACAACAATCTCATAAAGAATCGGATTTTTTTCCTTATCGGGGATTTCAGCTTTCACAAATTTATCAATATCTTTTGCATTATCGATCTTGTATGCAGATTCTAGTATTATGAGCATATGAACATGGGGTAATCCTCTTTTTTGGATTTATTATTTGCTTCAACAAATTGGACTAAATATATATTGAAGCTAATATAATAATGTATTTGCATAATAACGTACTATTAAAAGATTTTTTGTTGGGTTTTTTATACTTTTGAAACTTGTACACAAATGATTCAATTAATTTATATCATGTATTTATTTTTGTCTTCATCGAAACCCTATTTATACGAAATCGTAACAATTTAAACTTTGTATAGGAACCAAATTAGTCGCCCGATAATTAACATAACACGTCAAATTTTGATAATATGACCTTATTATTTGTGATCTTAATAATTCAAATAGTGTAGTGATTGCTTTTTATCATTAAAATTATTTATTTGAATAATTAGTATATATTATTGCTCGAATGAGATTACCTTCCCACGTGGAAGGTAGAGAAGATACCCGTAAAGATTAATGTAAATTTATTTATTTTAAAACACTTTTAATTTAACAGTAATTAATCATACTTTTTAATTGGAGTAGTTGATTATTTAATTAAGACTAGCTTTTTCGGTGGTTGGTGAGATGTTATTTTATCCATTAATGTAGTTGTTTAATTCCTCTTTCAATTTTAGAATGTCAATCATAAATTTCCGGGACCGACATTTTTCGCCAGATTACTAAACTGTGATCACAAATCGACCATACAAAAATCTAAAAATAATGCAAAAACTATATATATATATTCGGGATTAAATGGACGCAGAAGATGATGTTTTGATGGATAAGCTTAGGAGGATAAAGTGGTCCAAGGTAGATAGCAAGCCATTGTACATGCGGTAGGAGTAGTTAGTTAGTTCAACTAAAGTTCTCAATCTCATCCACACCGGTTTAGTTTAACTTATCCCAATATAAAAAGTAAGGTAAAAAATATTTGTATTCTATCTTATTTTATATTCTATTAGTCTATTTCAATTATATCAGTAAAATACTAGCAAGTAAGTCTTGTGTGTATTATTATTGTTTTATTTCAACCTTATAAATTTAAAAATATATATATATCTTTGAGAGTATTATGTATTCTTTTCTTTGTCACCTTACCCTATTCTTTTAATTGGTGTTAAGTACCTAAATTTTATGATAATACCCAAATAAGGATAAATTATATAAAAAATTCTATAGTTTACAAAATGTTCCATTTAACTCTAATAATTTAAAAGCTTGCAATGTTGATCCTATAATTTTTTTAAAGTTACAATTTTAACTTTTCTCGTAATTAAAAAATCTAAATAGCAAAAGAAATTTCTTTTAGAGAAAAAATAAAATATTTATTTTTACCATATTTCTTCTGGTTTCTACCATCAATATTTTGTAATAGAGAAGTGGCAAAAAGAGGAACAAATATTATATGTAATATTATATTTCAATTGTTGAATATAGCCCTTTTTTTATAAAAAAAATGTGATTTAACTCATTAATTAGAATCCTTGTTGAATGCAATTTAAAAATAAATAAAAAACTGCCTTGCTTTTACAATCTATAATCCCTTTTTATTTATATAAAATTAATTATTGTATAGACTATAATATCCTTTTCATTAAAGGTATAATAGTCGATTCAAAAGTTTAACAAAATTATAAGATTTTCTTATAAACAAGCTTAATTACCCTTTATTTAGTAATTTGTGATTATCAAATACATATGACCAAATTTATTAGGTAGTAGCTACATGCATGATGTCTTCATAAAAGTACTTCTTGAAATCTTCCATATGATCAACTTGCAAACACATTGCAAGAGTTAAGGAAGCATCTCCGGAACTTGGTATGAGCAATGAGTCTCCATCGCAATCATGGTATCCTGGTCCCATAGAGATTTCGTTACCCCAACCAAAATCAAGCCCATGTAATGGCAATGTGAGCCAACTCACCACCCCAAGATTAGGGTTCCCATAGAATGGTGCTCCTTCATGACTATCATCACTACCACCCATTACTTCATAGAGGTCCTGAAATTTAGACAGGTCACTCACATTCTTCAAGAACTCGATTGCATTTCTTGCATACTCGTCGTTCACCATCTCGATCGCTTCCCTTACTTTGCTCGACGCGTACCCTAAAGGCTTTGATATGAGCTCTCCCGAGCAGCTAACCGCAAGCACATCGATTATGGCATTCCCAAAGAAGCCATGAGGTAGTGGTGGTTGCATCCTCTTGCGAATATCAACACTCACTCCCAGCGCAGTTGGTTGCTCCGCTTGGTGCTTCCGAGCTCTGCAAAGACACCTCCACATGTGCCCCGTTATGGTCTCGTACCTCGTATAACCGCGCTCGTTCGCGTTCCACTCGTTAGCCATGCTCTTTAGCTTCTCAACTTGGGATGCGCTTATCTTCAGAATGACTGGAGCGGTCTTCATTTCCCTTTCTAAGGATGTGTTTGTTTGCCCTAACAACTGTGGTGGTCGATTGAAGCTTGCTTGTGTAGGCTGCGATGGTGGTGTCCTCCTTGGGGGATACCCAGATTGCAAGAACGTTCGGTCGTGAATTGGGATGGTGCATATACGCTCTCCACGAGAGATTCGAGCCCATTCTGAGAAGAAATGAAGAGCACTCGTACCATCAGCAACAACATGAGCCAACGAGAAACCAAGGCAAACTCCACCGCATCGAAACCTAGTGACTTGAACTAACAGTAGTGGTAGTTCATGAAGCGGAGTGGCATTATAGGATACATGAGGGACTAGATCCTTGTGTTCTGAAAGTGAGAAGTCAAAACGGACATGTTGAAGCTCAGATTCCGATTCGGCCTCAACAAGGAGAACCCCCATGGCATTGCACTCCAGCTTGAGACGACCGCGGCCTACACTGTGTAATCGACCAGCAACCGGATAGAATGGCACCAACACCTGACTCAACGAGTCTTTTAGAGTTTTGACCATGTCATGATCAGTAGGTGGTGGGTCGTAGAAGTAAATTGTAGGTACATGAGTTAAGATTCCAACTTGATCCAATTCTGAGAGGAGAAGGCGACCGGTCCAGGTTGGTTCGGCTGGTTTCACTATGCAAGAGCCTTTCTTTATGACCACCATTTTAGAGCTAGTGAGTAGTGATAAAGGAAACGTGGTGCTCATGCTAGCAAGATAGCACTTCTATACCAGCTATTTAAAGCCAGGAATAGGATTCAGTTGAATTGCAGCAGAACTTGGGCATACAAGAAATGCATGTGCATAAAACGTGCAAGAAATGCATCTTTCATTGTTAGGTCAGTTCCTCTAAAACGGCGGATATCAAGGAGAGTCCAAAAGAATGACACCAATTAAATCCAAAATTAAAGAGTATCACCATCCGAGATTGGTTGCCCTTCCGAGAGAAGACTAATCGCATCCAAACATATCAAACATTACAGCTTAAGAAAGATAACGCGCAAATAACCAGTGCTTATACTGTTGTTATAATTTCACCTTTTTACTTTGTTTCCACACTTTACAAAGCACATGCATTTACTGAGCAAATCCATTAACCAACGTTACAGCACCAGCTAACAACCGGAAGCCTTCCTTCCAAATAATTCCCTTTTAATCTGTTGCAAATCTAAACTAACTTCTACAATCACACATTTTCTTTGGGATCTGGAAAAAAGTTAGAACTACAAACACTAATCTTAGAAGCACACATATTTACGGACTTTATACAATGACAACCGTGTTATTTCCTATGCAGAAGCAATCACGATTTGGACAGAATAATGTCAAACGCTTAGTGTATGGGGATATATAGTTTTCGTCTCCTCCTGCTGCCTCCCTTCTAATTTTCCAGATGTCCACATATCATGTTTAGCTGCGATGTTTTCAGTAGCCAAAACATCCTTGCGATATTCACCATCTTTGAATCATGTTTCTTATGTTTCATCATCTGCATAAGGAAGAAAACAAATAAGTGACGGATTTCCTTGCAACACAAAGGACAATTCTCTAATTCACACGAGGCAGCATCATCTCTTGGCCACATGCATAGCAGATACAGGAAAGTATTGAAGGGAACTTGTGTGAAAAGCTACAGCCAAAAAAATTGAAATTTACAGCTCTAGTGCATGTCATCACAAGATATCTCTAAGGCATAGAAACCAAATCTCCTATGCGAACATGGACAAAGTGAACGACACCCACCAACACTTCTAACCAACTAGAACCTCTCTCAATTTTGTTACACAGAGTAGCATGATTCAAAGTACACGTCAACAAAACATATATATATATATATATATATATATATATATATATATATGTATATTAAAGTGCAAACCTTCTCCAAATTGTTGTTCAAATCGAGCAACTATATGCTTCCCATAAGTATATTTCTTCAACGCATGTGCATTGGCTCTGATGCGATTAAGTAACATAGCTCGTTGACTATCTGTACACTTGTCAAGAATCTTCTGGACCACATAATTCGCAAACTGGTCCTTCATCATTACCTAGCACAAAATAGCAAAATGATATAATTGAGCATCCCATGCACATGCCGACATGCCTCATAAATGACACGTTATATAGAAGCAAATCCATCCCCTTCACTAAAGTCCAGAGCTATATATAGACTCTTTCAATCACTATATGGTCTTAGTAAAAGTAGTCTTAAGTTTCAAAAGGAAATCAGATATCAGAACAAATGGAAACTCTAAGCAAAGATGATGGCAGGCAAGGCAAGGCAAGGCAGCAGCAAAGAAAAAACACTTCAGTTTGCCAGAAAACCAATGGAAGCTCTTCGAGAGCCACTGCAACACAAAAGTACAACTGGAAAAATTCTAGATAATGCGAGCATAACCCTCAACAAATTTAAGCAAATATTCAATGCCAACCTCGAAATATTAACACAATATGTATTCTATTGATTAACAATACTCGTTTTACGATTAACGAAAAGGAAAAAAGAAAATATATTCTTATCACACCAACAAAATAAACATCATTGCAATTATTTCTTCTGAAAAGGGTAAAAGAAACAGGACAACTAGAATGCTTTTGGCAAGCATCAACAATGATCAGATAAAAAAAATATTGAATAATACAGGATTCTGCATACCATCATCCTCATTGGAAACCTAGAATACCAAGAATGTGAGATGCAAAAACAATGCTAGTGTAGCTAGTATTCAATTCAATATCGCAATTATTGCACATTCAGTTAGGAGGGCAGCGAAAACTCTGATGACACATGAACTAAAGCTTGAGGTAGCCACTGAGCCATTCTGATGGTACACAAGAAGTCTGTCCAGTATTTTAATTGTAGGATTTGTCTGAAGTGTTGTAATACATATTGGTGGAAAGGGAAATTCAGATTGTGAAGGACACTGGAAGTGAAATATGAATGGAGTAAACTGACAGGCAAAAAGTGATGGATAAAATGGCCTGAAGGAGGACAGATACAACACCAAGGTAATGGACTGGTTGAACGTGAATTCTGCCTCTCAGAATCTCAATTCCACAAAATTAGGGGCAGAAGCTCAGTTATTATGTGTTTAAATTCTTTCGACTCTTGACACTTGACTAGACATGATAGGCCTACTAATGCAGTTACGTAACAGGATCTGCTTTTGTTTGTGATGCATGCGTGATGAGACAGACAGGTATTGGGTGGCTCTAAATATTAAATACCTAAGTTGGGACTAGCATTTCACATATGACTGTTAAATGTGACTACAAAATATTTTTAACACATCACCAACCTAGTTGGCGTATGACAATCCCATTATGTTGTGTGGACTGACTTCTCAAAAAACTCAAAAGACTACACAATATGGATTATAACCAAATTAAAAGTACCGGGTTCAAATCAATCAGATGTTGAAAGGTCTAGAGAAATTTATATAATTAAACCTGTTATGTATTCAAATTTATATAATTAAAAGTACCTAGAAAGAAGTGTGATTTTCCATTGAGGGGAAAATAAATCAAATTGTGAATTCACAGTTACCAGTCTAAAGAAAGGTACAGATGCCCTTCTCCACCAAGTTAAGCCGGGAATTAACTTCTACTTGTTTATAGAAGAGCCATGAACTTTAGTATTTTCTAATTAAGTGCTTACAGTTTTATTTGTTTTCTTTTTTCCTGTTTTAATATATAGATCATTCAAAAAAAACATTAAAGTAAATTTTAGCATAAAAACAGTTAACGTATCATCATTGATATACCTGTATACAACTGACTGAGATTTTTGGCCCCCAAGTCTGTTAGTTTAGTTGATAGCCCCAAGCTACTCTTTGGTCAGACTGCCAACTTTTAGGAAAATATGGTCAATTTGGCTGTTTGAAATTTGAACAACCAGAAGCACCAATGTATCGTTTATTAATGACTTTTTGAAAAAATTAAAACTTTTTTCTAAAAAATTGTATCATTATAATGAGAACTCATTTTCTTTATGGAAAGGGAAAGTAAACAATATTGCTTGAATGCTATATCTGATTCCTAAGTATACAAAGGAGGTGCTGAAAATAGTTCAAAATTAATTAAAAACTGATTTTTTTCAAAGAAAGTACTTGAAAAGTTAATTAGTTTATCAAGAGATTTTTATCCTAATTTCTCAAATTAATTTTCCCAATTAAGAAATTCCATTATTTTAATTTTTTTAACATTAAATCTTTTAGTTACTATTTTTCAACAACATAAAGAAGAGATGTTTAGTTGATGGACGATAATCTTTCCTGTTGTTGTGGAAAATAATTATTTTAATTTAACCTTTTGAATTAAATATTTCTTTTTTAAAATGAAAATATATAACAACACACACAATTTGACTAAAACCAGAACAAGGGCTAAATCCACTAAGTTAGAAGAGTTAATTAATTTGGGAGATTGTTATGTGGTGCTGTTTCCCAATCCCCAAAAAACCTGCATTTTATTCATAAAACTTGTATCTTTTCTTCATATACTTTTCTGTTTTTTCATACACTCAATATTTTCACTTCTAAAATTGTCACCAACTGATATTATCATAGTCAATGGGCATTTAGCCAATAAACCAAAAATTAAAAAATCTCATGAGCACTGAGACAATTTACTTTGATTAAAATATCTCTCTCTAATTTCATGTGCTTGAATAGAAGAGCAAAGCTAGAGGATTCAAATAGAGATTGAAGTGTAACACTAAATTTGGACAACGTGAGACATGCATTTACTCACAGCAATCTCATTCCAGAAAATCCTAATGGCATTTGTTAATAAGTAAAAAAAGTGAATTGTAAAGTTGCCCATAAGTTGAAATGAAAATGTTAAGATCAAATTAAAAAGGCTAGAATTCACTGGACTCACCAATAAATTGTCGTTCCCCTCATTCTGTCCAAGAATCTCCTCAATTATCAGTTCCCTTTCAGCATTGCCACCATATTCCAAACATTTCTCAATTACATTAGACGCGAATTTATGCTGGCTCAGCTGCACAATGTGCCCTGACAACTTGCTGATAATTTGGCACCTTTCAAGAGATCTCCCCCTCTGCAATACATGCTGCTCAAAGTACATTGCATCAATATCCAACGCTAAAACACCAATAACACAGATAAAAATGGTACAATCAGAAAAGCAAAATAGAACCTTGAAGAATCAACTATCCAAGACCTAGGTTGTCACATCTGACCCAAAGAACAAGGATACAGATATACCTAAACTAGACTAAAACCAAGACTCATAAAAGTGAGAAAATATGGAAAACAAAAATCTCATATAAATGACATGGAATGAGGGGTGTCATCATACAATTGTCAGATTGTGGATGAAGCGCTCACAATAGAGTATTCAACAACTAAAACACAGTATTCCCATAACTTCGGAATATTGTAAGCACAAATAAGATTTTTTGGAAGCATTGCATTAGCTACTGAAACTTTTCAGGTAACACAGTGCAACAGAAACACCAACCTGAGTCACATAATTGCCATACTGGTCCTGAGCAAGAACACGAACAGAATCCAATATCTCATCCACTATAAACTGACACTGAATCTCATCAGTGCAATGCTCCAGAACTCTCTACAATAAACCAGAACCACCACAAGAGTTGATGGTCATTTAACAGAACAATGAAGGAGGAGAGTGAAAGGTTATAGGAAGAGAGATAAACACACAGCTAAGCCTGTAGTTTACCTGTACAACTCGACAACCATACGGATGCATGGAAAGTGTTGCAACTTCACCACGAAAAGAAGAGATTATGAACCCAATTTTTTCAGTTGGGAGACTCTCGATACACTTTTGTATGACATGATTGCCATTTTGGTCTCGTACACACCTCATAACATGCCCATCCAGCTCACGAACAAGCTGTGCTTTCTGGTCAAGCTCAATCGCATCAAGTGCCTAATCCCATAAAAAAGAATAATAAATAAAAATGTTTCTTAATAGCAGAGGAGCATTATACCTTCAGATCAGGAAAAGGTTGGTCACAAGCCCAAAATGCAATTTCACCAACAGATTTATAAGAAACCAAAGCCGAAGACTGCATCATGTTTGAGCAGGTTTCCACAATCTTTACCAGAAGTTATGATATTGATCTCTTGGATTAATGTTATAGATCAAAGTTTCCACAATCTTTATATATATATATATATCTGTGTGTGGCGTTTCCTAGCCTACCCATTTCATTAGCAGGTTAGCATCATGCCACATTTTCTGGACCACAAGTATACCTACTTTCGTACAGTTTAAAGGACAAAAAAACAAAGATGGATAATTTCTCTCCTTCATGGCTATACACCTACTTCACACTCTTACATCAATGTTGATTACTTAGAATTAGTTTAAAATACATTTTTTTATTCAGGCTTATTACTTTATAAATCTCGTTCCAACGCAATCAACAAAACTCCTTAGTTAGTGTGATCTTGATGCGGAAATAGGAAAAAAAAAAAGAGAAAAAAAAGTGACAATGCAGGAAGAAAACAGACTACATAGTGTTCCTAAACAAGTTTGTTAACTTTCTTAGTGCATAGTTTCATCTATGCTCTTCTTGATCTGGATATAGTCATTATATTGGGAAACGGGAATGAATCTTGGACAAGGCAAATTGATGAATATTGGAAAACAAGTTGAGATGAGAAATGGACGGAACATTAAGGTCGCTTAAACTAAAGTCACAGGACAAAAAAATTAAGCATATAAACTAATAAAGCCACACAAAAGAAAACATGAACAGATGTCTGTACAGTTCAGCTCTTGTTTTATACCAAACATGTGGTTCCCTCTGATTTTTACTCTCTCCAATGTAATACGCTAATTAACTAAAATGGACGTGACATTGAAAACAGCCATCAAAAGTTAGAAGTAGACTAGAAATCTGAAAAATTGTTAGTAAGATGTTGAGAAGAGATCTGGTGGATATATATAACTTCTGTGACCTTATATTCATGAAATAAATAATAGAGAACATTTGGCTGTTGCGGAACTCTAACAGCACTTAGTTGTTATACATGCTTGTAAACAGAGACTTATTGCAAGGGATATCCATGTAGCGATTTGTCTTTCTCGTTTTCTTTTTATCTTTTTAAAAATATAATTAAAAGAGAGAATAAAGACAAGGTATGTAAATGATTATGCAGGGATATGTAATAACTTAGATGTACAACAGAATCACACACCTTCTGGATAACACGGCAGCCATACATCTGCAAACTTAGAGGCAAAATTTGACCAGTAAGCTGACCAGCAAGTTCCTTTCTCTGCTCAGGGCTTCCATACTCGAAAAACTGCAATAAAAAAAGAAGATATAGCACAATTACCGTAACTAGCAAATCAGGATGACCATAAAAATGTTTTATCCAAACACACCTTCTGAATCACATAATTGCCAAAAACATCAGTCATTAATTTAGAAGCGCATGGCAGGACTTCTTTAAATACAGATGCCTTGTCCTCAGCACTACAATTCTCCAATTTCTGTTGAATAAATCGGCTCCCATGCTGATCAGCACTGAAGTTTAGAAGCTTCTAGTCATTAAATTTTCCAAGGCAAAGACATGCAAAGAAAGAATCAAACACATGCACTTACCTAAATTCAACAATATGACCAGTTATATCAGAAAGTTCAAATTTGCGGCCCTTGCCAGACTTCAACTCCTCAAGAAAATTATATATTGCAGGATCATTGGAAGTCTCTAAGCCTCTTTGACCTTGCCATCCAGAATATGCAGCTGCATATCTATTTGTACCTGCCGGGAATCTGATTTCATTTCTCCCCCCAGTAGTACCAGTCCTAGCCATAGGAGATTCTGGCAAAACTGGGCTAGAAAGTGGTGATGAAGGGTACTGCATCAATATACCCATGTTTTGTTGGCTTCCATAATAATGATGATTTATTACCCCACCTCCACCTTGGTTAAGATTGTTCATTCCACTTCTCTGATGGAGCATTTTTTGGTTCTCCAAGGCAGAAGGAACCTCAGATCCTCTTTTCAAGTCAGGAGCATTATTTTGATTACCAGTAAGAGCAGTTCCAGACATTGGATTAAATTGACCAGAAATACCATATGACGGACCGTAAAGTTGTTGATAGTACTGCACATACACGGGATCTGAGAGTGACTGTTGCATCGCATATTCAAGGTGTCCATAAGACCTATTAAAATGTTGCATATGTTGCATATCAACTCCCTGTGCCATTGTCCCACCACTGGAAGCCCCAGACATGCGCGCATTGAAGCTTGGACCAATGGACCCATCAAAAACCATCGGAAGTGTACCATGAGGAGGGTATACAGAAACAAAAGGGGGAACAACGGCTGAATTTAAAGCATAGCCTCCGACGCCATATTGTGGGGAATATAATCCTGGAGCTTGTACACTTGGGTAATGCGGATTTGGCGAAGCAATGTACCCCGTTGCATTTGCATAAAGAGGAGATGACTGTAATACTTGCTGGGCCTCTGCTGCCAATTTTAATGGAGCCTGGAGAAATTGATCAATGCCAATGTAGGAATTCACCCCTTGCAAACCCATTGGAGACTTGGCAGCTTGAATGTGGAATGCATTGCTCTGATGTTGGTGTAGTTGGTGTTGTGCCATGTTACTCTGATGGCTGTTTTTCCACTGTTCTTGATTTTTTGACTCTTTGGAATTTGGAAGACTCAAAATATTAAGATCCTTCATTTGAGATTCAAGAACACTTTCACTATTTAAATTAAGACTATGTGGTGTAAGTTGTGCAGTTCCTGTAACAGATGATGGGCTTGAATGAGTAGAGGGATCAGCATTCAATGACAACCCCATTATATTTGTATCTGGACTTGATGCAGCATTTGATGTATCATGATCAGCCACATCATCTGTTCCAGAACTTAAGGATTGAGACTGATTATATACAGGTGACGGAGTGCGGGGAAAGTCTTCCTGGAAATAGGAAGAAATGGATTGGTATTTGTAGAAATGACACTGAAAGGAACAAAGAATGAATGCAGCTAGCTACAATTTTCATGAGATGAAATGAAAACAAACAAACAGATAAAATGACAATAATACCTCCAAAATTGCACTCAAGTATATGTTATTATTAATTACTAAGAAAAGATGAAATCTCGATAAGAATTTTTTGAAGTTAATAATATACCCAGGAATGGTGATGCATAGTATAAGATGTGCGCATAATACTCCAAATTTATAGATGCACTAAAACACAACTAATTTCTTAAGGAACAGAAGTAGAACTGATTGATGGCATGCTCTAGTATTTCTTTGCACTTACCCAGCAAAACTATTAGCAGGATCATAGTGTCATCATAAAGAATACATGTTGATGGCAAAATGGTTCAATCAAACATTCAACACAAAAGTGAAAACGATATACATAAACCCCACACAGTAACTCATTGTTACTGCAATCAACATGTTTCAACGAATGGCATGACTAAAAACCTCTACCTGTATTAAGGCAACCAAGCTTTTCGATTGGCCCACAAATGAATCTGCATCTTCTGCAGACCAAAATCTGTTTGTCCCTTCAACAAGATCAGCAGAGAGCTGCTCCAGCGAGCGACCATCCTCTGTCTCTTCCTTGTGTGTGGAAAGGGTTACTTGTGCCAAGTGCAAGCAACTACTACTTCTGTCCCGATTACTGCCACCTCTACCAGTATGATGCCCCATGTGTCGGCTTTCCCTGGGGATGGGTGGTGTAGAAAGTCTGAGGTTTGGATTGACCTTGGAATAACTCCCTATGTTCAGATTGGAATTTTGCTGGGACATGAGATTGTTTATTGCTAAAAATGAACCTTCCATGCTTGGAGGTGCACTTCCACTCCGATGAGGGGCCATGTCTCTGCCACTGCCACGCAGCCTTTGCCCCTTCCTAAGCAATACCAAATCCTCCACTGCCATACTAGGAGTTGATGGTGCAAAAGTTGCAGCCTCCTTACGAGAGGGCATTCTAAGGGGACTCTTGGTCGCCATATTAGACTAATATCGGTGTGCCCCTCCTCACAAAGTATTAGTAAGAAGGTATTTTACATAAACCCCTGAAAGTGATAAATATGCTTGAAGTTACCAAAACACAAACAAGCTACCAAACAGGGAAAAAAGTAAATGATAGTACCCCAGCACTGAAAACATATTACATGAATATATAAATAATGAGAAAGGAATGCACAACATATCTCACATAATCAGAACATGTACTATCCGGGGGGGGGGGGGGGGGACTAAAATGAAGCAGATGAAATCACATGTCGCAAACCAAAACGTACAATTATAAACATCAAATAAGTGAAAATTGAAAGCACTAAGCTCATTAGGCTATGGAATAAAGAACTTTGACAGCTCATGAATTGCAAGAAAATAACATGCTATTCTGGTCTCAATGAGGTAGGAGAGCAAATGAAGCTCAACTGAGTAGAGTCTGGTTCCAAGCTAGAAATGGACATTTCTCACACAAGCCAACCTACAGGAGTTCCTTAGTTATTGAAAATCATACAAAAGTTCCAGACTTGTGTACTATCAGCTGCTCTAACCCCAGAAAACAAAACAGAAAACGACACTAAGACAGTACCTAACAAACAAGCGCTAAAAGCATAAAGCAACAGTAAGCTCAAGTGGAGTAGCCTATAATTGACACATTCAAACCAACAACACAAGCAAAACCCTTGAAGAAGAAAGAAAAATGATAATCAAACCAAGGGAAAATAGAAATGGAAGCTAGCAAGTGATGAAATAAGAAAGTCAACAAGCGCGACAGCCATGCTAAAATACGGATAGTAACACAAAGTAAGGAAATTGAGCTCAGAAACCCTAAAGGAAGACACTTACCCTGTAATTGATGAAGGAAAAGAGTCACTGCTGAAAACCCTAGATTCTTTGTTTGCTGAGAAGAGGAAGAAGAAGAGGAACAGAGAAAAGAGAGGAAACGAAAGGAAGAGTCTTGGGGTTTAGTAAGAAGAGAAGAAAGTTTGTATACAACAGAAGTTGGTTTTTGAGAATATAATAAAAAAGCGCAAAAGTAGTAACGCTCTACTCAGCTCAGCTCTTTGGCTTTTTGGCTTTGCTTTTGTTTTAGGAACTCACACAAAAGACAAACCAAGAAGTGGAAAACACGGATGCGATGCCTCCAATTTTAGTATTGACGTGTGACACGTGGGATCCTTCTAATCATATCATTAAAAACAGAATCCAATTAGTCCAAAAATTATACCTCAATTAGTGAAAAGACCCTTCTAGTTTAGGAAAAACTTAGAACTTTTGCCCGCCGGATTGAGGTAAAAAAATGAAGTTAAATTTTAAAGGGTTAATTTTGTAATGGTGTAGAAAAGATATAATTACGAGGATTTTACTCCCTTCCTTTACACAACTAAATTCAATTACATGAAAATTTAAATTCAAAGGGAATTAATCAAATTTATTTATTTATTTTAGCTTTTCTAATAGTTAAGAAAAATAATAAAAATTATAACAACTAAAGGAAAAATATATAAACAATATGGTATGGTATGACCCATATCTGTTAATATAACCTTTTTATTTTGTTTAAACCACGAGAAATATAAAAGTTGGAAATTTTAGGAGACTATATGGCTTAAAATTCATGTTTTAAAATTATAGAACTTTTTTATGTAATTTACCCAAAATTATATTATAAATAATGATCACTCTTGTACTCATGAATAATGTTCATTTTTATCCTTTCCCTTACGTATTAATAATGTTGTTTAAAACACTATGTTGTCTTTTTTCTTACTTAAAGTAACAATTCCATCTCTATATTGTTCCAATTTTTTTATATAGGTTCCGACCGCAGGATATAGCCCTGGTAATCCAGAATGAAAATGGAAAATGGAAAATGGGCGTAATGAGTTGAAAGGAATGTCAAAGTTACACAAAAACGGAGTCCCCAGTATCAAATATTGAAGCTATGCCAGTTTAGAGGGTAGACAGAGATGACTGTTTTCCGACTGTGGTAATCCAGTTCTCCCCAAATATCTAAAAAAAAATATTATTTCAATTGTGTGTATCACTCCTCATCAGTTCCTGAACCTTCTGAGTTTGAGCCTCTTTTATTAGCACTGCCATTGGCAGTAGAGCCTTTCTTTGCATCCTTCGAATCCAACTCATCTTCACTATACTCACTCTCATAATCATCATCATATTCCTCGTCTTCATTCTCCTCCTCCTCTTCAATTCCGTCCTCTGCAACAGGTCCCTCTTCAGAGATGGATCCACCCCGAGTCCCAGCTCGTGTTCGTTTCAGAATTTTAACCTTCAAGTTTGTCTTCTTATCACAGCCTATCCAAGAGTCACACAAGCAGTAGCAAGTCAAATTGTAGTTCCCCTCTGCTGTTGCAGGGAACTTGCCCATCACTAGCCTAGAACCACCCCGCACCTTCTCAACCGCTTCTCTGACTGCCATGCTCGTTTCCCTAACACTTGCTCCTGAACCCTCCATCGTTTCCTCAATCGCCTTAGAAGCAGCAGTTATAGCTCCAGCTTCATCCATGAAATTCACCTTTTGGGAAAACCAAACATTATTTGAAACAGGATCCGCAAGCAGAAACCAGAAACTTTCTTCCTTGTGAAATGGGAAATAAGGGGCATGAGGAAGTGCACCAATTAGGCCATTAGCACGTTTCAACGTAACCCAAGCTTGAACGGTGACAATGTCACCCTCTTGTATACCTTCTTCCCCTTCAGTCTCACATCTAACTTCCACCGTTATAGATGGCATCATTTCTAGTACTGTCTCAACATCCTGTGATTCGGCAGGAGAGAATCCAGCTACCTGCTCCAGCAGTCCAGCACGTTCTTGCAGACTCATATCAACAAAATCCTGAAATGTTCTGACCTTCTGCAATCAGGCAACAAAGCTCTCATCAGCACAATTGAAGGATTAGACCCAAATAGATAAAATGCCAAATAAAATACTGTTTTTATATTTGTCAAATCACATGCTTCATTAGTTACAAAAGGAAGGAGCTACAAATTCAAAAGAACATAGGAAAAGCAGAAGTCATGCTCAGAAGTCATGCTCAGCAATGCATTCAGCGCCACATAATCCTTTAAACTAAATGAATTTTTATATCTATGTCAGTAATAGGTCATAACAAGGATTTTTTTATCGTTTGCCTGATACTCTCATAGTCAACTTTGCTATTATATATCAAACTGGATAAAATTTTCGGTACCATCTCATTGGATTTGTTTTTTACAAAGTATGTTTTTTTTATTTTTTACAAAACAATTCCTATAGCTGTATCAGTCGTAGGTCATACCAAGGAATTTTGGATAAAAAGTATGGATCCTTTGCTTAATACTTTCTTAGTCAGCTATTGCTTCAAACTGGATGAAATTATCATTGCTCGTAGCAATAATTAAACTAGAAGCTGGAGGTACTTTGCATGATAATCCAATTAATTACTTGTATTAGGAATATTTAGTACTGAGTGTGAGCCTGGTTATGTGTTGAACTTTAAGTTAGTTTGGACTTGTAAGTTAAGTTTATGTTTGAACTTTGTCATTGAAGTATGTTTATTGTGTGCTTGATTCAGGGATAATTGACTAGCGTTAATTATGTATTTAATCAATGTCTATTTAGGAAAGGCAGAACAAGGAAAAATCTTCTAAGCCAACACTAAACCCTCAGAAGAAAGATTCTCCATTATTGGTTCACTTATCTTTACCTCCCATTTTTCTCACGTCAGACAGCAACATGGTGTCCAGTGTTGCTATGCAAGATTGGCTCATTTCATGCAATTACTGTTTGAATAACCAAGCAGTTAAATTGCGAGTATGACTGAGCATTAAATTATTTGTTATTGGATAACAGTGAATAAACAAAAGTAATTGTGTGGGGAAAAGGAGCAGGAAAGTCAAGTGTACTTTCAGAGAAAATTAGACTTTTCCAAACCAAAACACAAATACGACATGCTTAAATTTCTTTCTGGTTTTGATTTTATCAGATCAACAATAATTTTGAAAGTCTAAGAGAGATTGTGTTTGCTGACAAAAGTGGCTGAATCAGTATCATAACTGTTATCTTTGCTTTCTTTATCCAGTGACATGCCAATTGTTTGTGAATAGATTGAAGTGAGTAAAGGACCCTTCCAAATTTATTTGTTGATTAAGATGTTAAATTTTAAGCTATTGGGGAAAATAAGAAATAGGAGATGCATAAATGAAAATACAGACATGATGGTTTCTCCTTGCCTACCATGAAGGGAGGTTTAGCTTCGATTTTGTCTCTTTTTTTCCTTCTTAAAAAAAATCCCACCCAGACAAGGACTTAACAAGGTTTAAGTTATTCTTAAAAAAGAAGAAATTGGATTCCTTAACCTTTAAATCAGAAATAAGTGAAGAACCCATGTGAGGCTTTTATCAACGTACCTAAGCATGCTATCAAGTATTCAGGAAGGAAAAGTAAAAAGGCAACATGAGATTTGGTCAACCTACCTTGCGTGCTATCTTCTTGTAAACAGACTCGCTGAAATGAGGCAGCTGAAGAAAGGGAGCAATCCCTTCTGTGGATCCCCCTGTTGCCTTCCTTGCACTGAGAGGAACGGCCTGAATCACAGTACATCAGCACAAACGTGAGTAGAATTCACAGTGATAATCAATAACAAAGGCAAATAATCAAAACAACAGACTAGCACCACATTGACAATTAACACAACTCATGGCAAGCCCATGTCAGCATCATATAGTACTAGTTAGATAAGTTGAGCACACAAAATAAACAACAAAATCTTCACCAATGGTGTACAATCCTGATTGACAATGAAATAGAAAAATGCAGGCAGCAATTCGCATTTCGCACAAAAAGAAAAGAAATGAAGATGTGGGTATTGAATAAGATGCATTACAAATCATCCAACATCTAGGTAGCCTCTAGTAAATTGTTATTGTTGTAGTTGTATACAACTTTTCTAAACTTATTTAAGCTCTTCATAAGCAATATACACTCTTATTCACTATACTTGCACCCTTCACTAATAACCCACATGATCATAAAAATAGAAATAACATTGTTGAGGCCATATCTTGCACAACACATGGTGATTCAACAACACTCACTACAGGAGAATAGAAATCCATTTAATCTCAAAAATCATCAAATTCATTCAAAGTGTAAAGATCAAAGCGTTGGGATGGGTAATCATTTTCTGATGAATTATTTATTGGGTGTTTCTTTTCTATAGTTGTAGAGATCCCAATTAATAACTGCTGAAATAGTGTGATCTTAGAAATAGATAATTGCAATACTAGTTTCAGAGAATAAATGACTTGCACAAGGATTTATGTTGTGTCTCACAATTTGCACGACAGCTTTAAGATTTACAAATGATTTACCAGTGATGGGTACTCAAAAGGTGCTTATGCACCCGTGTCAGTCAGTATGTCAGGTCAACTTAATAAAAAAATCCTCCATTCTATATTTGGTGTCAAATGTGCTTTGATTTCACACAACTTAAGAATTACAATAATCGCACTGGCAACTTGTACTTTGATTTCTGCTTTTCCATCAATACTATCTGATGTTCATATATAAGCAACTAATGGCAGCAGGGGCAGTAATGGCATAGCCACCAACACCAATCAAGTAATTTGAAGCTGAAAATGTTCTTCCCAATTATTCAGGTGGTATGAATGGGAGTTTATAGAAAAATAAGTTGAATATTTGACTAGATCTTATTTTGGGACAGACCAAAGAAAAAAAAAAACTTAAGTGGAATGCAAGGAGTATTAAGGTAGTTGATTTTTTTTCCCATTCTGTGAATGCAGATTATAAATCATCCATGCTTAATAAAACAACCTGTCCTCATCTTCAATCCAAAATCTTAGAAATGCAAGCATGAGAATATCTATAATATAATGTCTCTAGGCTGGCACCTGAATAATACTTTGTGAGAGCTCAACAACCCCAATTGCAGGCCTCAACCATCCATGCCCCTGAGCAGTACGTGGTATGAGAGCCATCTGTATAAAGAAATAAAGAGTTAATACTAGTAATAAGCAGCTTAATGAATAAGGGGATATAGTTGTCACAAAAAGAGTATATAATGTGAAAAACCATTAATATTCTAAGGGGGGCAAAACAGCATGGGATAGGAATAGCTCTTCAAACGTGCTTTTCTCATGCATCTCCCCGAAGAATCTATATCTAATTTAGTAGCCTGATCCTTAATTTGACAGTCATGATAGGAATGATTTCCTTTTGGCATACCACAACCTATATTCTCAAACATAACTCACTCTAAAAAAAAATCCATATTATTAACCAAATTGAATCCCAAAGTATCTAATTCTTTAACGTGAAAAATCCATTAAATTAAATTAAAGGAAAAACCCATCTATTGACTCTTGTGTTTGTCTCAAATCTGCACTTTGCACCTTGTGTTTGTCCAATCACAGCAATTAATCCAGATTGAATAACTTTATTGGAATCAGGAAATTAAATTTCTGAAAATAATTTCATTACGCACATGGCATAAGAAATTGTGACCTGGACATTTTTCCTAGTCAGCGTGTGCGCCCCAAAAAAAACATGGGCCCTGCAAAAAAAGTATTAAAAGTTTCCCTAGTTTGGGTTTATGTACCCTAGGTCATATTGAAATGTTTCATGTGGGCAATTAAAATATTTTCATCAATTAAAACAAATAATCCAATTGCCTTTAATTGCAGCAATCAGAGAAAGACTGGGTGACAGGTATAATTTTTACATAGGACTAAGTTGAAAATTTGGAACAAATATAGGGGCCAATATAGTTGTTCCTTCTAATCTAAACTAAACTAATAACAATTAAATCCCTTGGAAAAGCGCAACAGTTCCACAAGAATTAGCCACTATACCATACACATTGCATGAAAGTACCATTTAACCAGCGGGAAGTTACAGAAGAAATAATTTTCAAAATGCAAAATGTTTCAGCAAGGACATCATGAATATTTAGCAGAGCTTAAAAGATTTTAGTAAATCTCCCACGTGCGAGGAGGCTCTTAAATAAAAAAAATCTCACTTCACACAAAGGGGATGTCATGAGCACATAGATTTTAGGACAGTGGTACTGGATAGTTTAACAAGGCTGACAAAGTGATTATTCTACCATATGAATCCAAGAAGGCTACTGTAAGAGTAGAAAATAGGTACCTTCATCAGTTCTTCGAGGAGGCGAGGTGCAAGTTCTAGTACACGTCTAAAGTCCCCTAACAAAGCTGGTGATAGTACTGCTGATTCACGAGTGAACTGTGCCTGAATCAACAGCTCTGTCTGAACAGAAATAGCAGAGTGAATAAACTTTACTAAAACTCAAAACAAGATATTTATTGCTACTCAATCTGGACAAACTTTTGTAACAAATATACCTTTACTAGTGCTGGATGCTGCTTCCAAAACTTAGCCTGCTCTTGCTTAATGTTCTTGAGGTCAAAATTCAGTTCACTGCGAACAGACATAAAAAGTTTCTGAAGAGGTTCATCATCGGTCCTACGAACTGGAATTTCCATGTATTCAGCAGCCTTAGTGAAGACTTCCATAACTTTGCTGCAACATCAAGTTATTGAGCCAAAAAGCCATATTATCATGTTGAAATCAAGAAATAAAGTGTTATACACAAAAAAAGTACATATAAGAATTATGTTTATCCTTTATAGATCGACATCACTAACACTTCTTAAGTCCAAACCAAAACATGGTATCTCACAATGTGGTTTAAGGAAGAAAACAAAGAAAAAAGCTAGAGTATGTACTCTGAGTTAATGCCATAGTGTAGAAAGTGCAATGACTTCAAGACAATGGACAATCTAAACTAGGGAAAAGGGGTCAGGACACTTCAACATTGAAGAAGCTTTAGAAAATGAATACAAAAAGGGCCACATCACAAGGATTTATGATTAAGAAACCTCAATGTTGACAAAATATCCTGAAGCTCTTGCCAAAGAGACTAAACAAATCTAGTTATACAAGGATCTGAATGATCCATGAAGGGGGGAAAAAGCCAAGGCATACATTTCCTTAAACTACTGCAGCAGCTCAACAATGTTATACAGCAGTCATATTTTTTCTCTTTAAAACTTGAACCTATATCAATGCTCTCATACCAAGCAATAAACTTGTACACATTTTAAAACTAACTGAACCCCAATCACATTCATATCCAATCTAGATACCAACCTCTTTTCCATTGTAAAAGCATCAGTTTTAAATGTCTATAGACAGCAATCTGAACAAATAATATAACAAGATATGCCTCTCTTTTTCACATCAATACAATTGAACATTCCACCAATGCTTATGCATCAATTAGACCACGGCTTAGTACTATTGAGTACCACGACCTCCTTCAACCTCTTCTTTAAATGCATTTCACATTCTGAGTAAAACACATCCACATAGGACTAGGAGCACCATCACCAATCTCCTTTAATTTCATATTTTGAGCCTACTAAAGCTCCAAATTCCTTTTCACTCAACCCTATTCAAATCAAAGCCATTACAACTGCTGAAATAATACCCCTTGAACGCAAAATTTGAAACTCAATTGTCATGAAAGGAGTTTCCTCTTCTCCATCCAAAAATCAAGTTCAACCTGAAGAATACCAATTTTTGGCATGTCTAAGGAATCAATACTACATTCTGAAATCTCCTTTGGTGCATCCCTCAGTCCTGATTGCTAACTTAGAGTACCACCAAAAACTCTTCAGTCATACAATATGTATCAGCCAAATTCTCTTCATGGTCAACTTACTATACCACATTTCATAACAGGAACGAAACCCCTAAAATAATCGAAGGTTTGTTGGCTATTGCATTAGATTACAAGACAGCTATGAGAAGATTGAGAAGTAACAAAACAATGCATCAAACGATCACACAAATCTACCTCATAGTGAAATGATCTACATAGGTGGACTATTCACCTGGAAGTATGAATTTGACTGGGTAAGAGCATTGAAGCTAGACATCCAAGAAAAGGCAAACAGCAAAGATGGAGGGAAATACGGGATCCTAGCATAGTTATCATTGAAGTAAGTATTCAAGCATGAAGACACTGACATACAACATTTCACACAGACATGGATGAAAGTTACATATAAAATATGCTGCTAATTATTAAATTATTTACTGCATACAAAATGAGAATGAATAAAAGGTAGCAGATATCCCGAACGAAATATATACCTTGGAGCTAAAGAAGGTTTCATGAAGTAATAGTAAGCAGACAGTGTTTGGTGCATAACGTAATTTCCAGTATATTTTGATGACCTTGAAAGATATATCACAGCAATGACCAGTGGCAGTAGAATACAAACACCAACAATCCAAAGCAGCAGTATTCCACCAGATGCCCCATCAAAATCAAGTAGAAATTGAGGAAGAGCTATGCCCATTTGAAATCCCTGCAAGAATACAACAGAGAAACATGTGGGGAAAAGCAACATTAGACCAATAAATGAAGGTGCAGGCAAGGGTGCATCACCTGTCGACCATCAGGATGGCCATATTTTTCATAATTCTCACGGGATATTGGATCGGTAAGCGCCTGGTAAGCTTTTGTTATGGACTCAATAAAGTATTTGTGGGCCTCTGAAACAAATAACATATTAGTTGGAACAAAAAGAAGGAAAGTTTTTTTGGCAGTCAAATGAAACTGCAAACATGTAAACAACCTGGATCTGGATTTTTATCCGGATGGTATTGGATGGAAAGTCTGCGATAACTCTTTTTGATTTCAGACTCAGACGCTCCGGTGTCCAATCCAAGGATGGCATGTGGGTCAAACACTTGAATCTGCAGGCACAGGGAATGAGTTTCAACAAGAGATTATGGCACATTCTCTATGCAAAATGAATCAACTATGTGACATTTCACCTCGCCGCTCATATTCTTGATGTAATAAACAAGGAAAATCAAGACGACCCAAAGCAGTATCAATGTCAAGTTGCTCCATGTCGAGAAGTTTGAAACCTGCGCAGCAATCAATCCAATTGTATTGTAGGAATTACTTAAGACAAGAAACCACAAAAATATAACAGGAAAAGAACAAGTAGTCGACAGAGACACTGACCTTCTTAAAAATTGATTTCCGATACTTGCCGGAACGGTTGCAGTCGGTGCAGCGGCAGTGGATGGTTCTAGTTTTGGTGGAGGCGGCACGGCATAGCTTAATGATTGTGTAAGGCAGCAGAGGCAGTGCCATTATTGTCAGAATAAAAATTGGGAACAAGGCGCTGGTCTCTTCTTTGGCACCCATTTCTCTCTTATCTCTTTCTCAGTGTCTACAACTCCTTCTACCCTTATTATTCCTTACTTGCGATTGCGATTGCGATTCAGAGTCTATAAAGGAGTGAAGACAAATCAAATCTGCGCTCTACGACTGCAACTCCGCCGCAAGCATTGAGTCAGTGCCTTGCTCAGCTGCAATTAAAGGAAACGCAAAAACGCGAAGCTAGGCTAGGGTTGAATCTCAGGCTCTGAAATTAATCAATCGAATCAATAAATAGTGTAAAACCCGTCTTTAAGCTGAATCGCCTTCTGCTCTTACCAAAAGGAGTAACGACGCTGACGCAGTGACAAATTTGTCCATCCTCTTCCTACCTAATCACATTTCTACTCCTTCCCAAACTAGTCAATCTTTCTTTTTTTTAATATATATAAAAATACGAAATAAAAATACGAAGGCCGGATAATGAAAGCTGGTGTTGAAGATATACAGTACCAACAGTCACCGGTTTGACTCTTTTTTTTTTTTTTTTTTTTTTTTTTTTTTTTAATATATGGGCTACTGTTTAGTGCTTGGGAACTAAGGGGCTGTTTAGGCTAAAAACTAGAGAGAGAAATTAGTGAGACATAGAGTTTGAAGGAAAATGCTCTCGTTGTATTGATTTTTCGTGTTTTACAACTGAAGGAGAAGTCTCCTTATATAGAAAAACTATCAACAAAGGCCAAGACAGGTGGCCATTAAAGAAAGGCTTATCTAAAAGGAATCTTATCTTTTTACAAAAGTTGGTCGGCCAAAGGTAAGTGGTCGACAAAGATAAAGTTAAAGAAATAAAAGAAACGGTCCTAATTTAAAGTAGCAAAAGCAAAGAGATAAAGTTAGGAGGCTAATGGATAGCTGTCTTCTGTGTTCGTCATGGCTTACGTCTGTTTGTTGTAGACGTCATTGCTTGCGTCATTTCTTTCGTCTGTCTGAGTGTCTTCTAGAGGTCTCTGTGTGTATCTGGAATAGTGACTTCGTCATCGTCGGCCTCTGTCATTTCTTTATCCTGCAGGTCTTCTATGAGGTTGATGATGTTTTCTTCTTCTACAAGGCGTCCATCTCCAGAGTGTGGAAGAAACATTTTCCATTCCCTGGTGCTATAGATCTGAATAAAGTATCCTTCTCCTAAGAGATGGTAACTTATCCAGTTCTCTGGCGTGTATAGGGCTCTAGGGCTCTGCGCTGCTTTGTAGATTTCTTCATTGTCTAATTCTGAAAAATCATATGGTTGCAGAGTAATCATTTTAATGTCTTCGATGCTATCTCTGTCTCTGTCTGCTGAGAAGACAAATATCCTCTTCTTGGCAGGGATGATCTCGAATCCTGATGCTGCTGGTAGAGTGGAATCTATAATACATATAAGTTTTTTTCTTACTGCCATATTTCCTACAATCAGGAAGAATTTCTCACCAAATTCTTCTAAGTATTTTTCAACTCTTCCTTCTTCTTCTAACTTGAAGGTGATCTGTTCTATCATTCCCATATGAAAGAATGATAGTATTTTCTGAAAAGGCATGTCTGTAATATTTAAATCCACCTGTAATTTAAATAATCCTGATGTTCCTGTTTCTTTCATATGTCTGGAAAATGGTCCTCTGTTTAAGGAGAAAGGTTTTTGTATAACTTTTACTCCTTTAAATTTCCAGTCTGTTTCTTCAAAATGGATTCGCACTAACTCTTTTTGTACATTGATTAATCCTTCTAAGTGTCTGCTTTCTGTTTTCTTTTTTATTATTTCTTCTCCTTCTGGCCATTGGTCGAATAATGGCTGGAGGGTGAAGAGGGCAGGCATATCTAGTAATCTAGCTCTGAGCTGAATAGAGCTTCTGTTTTTGGGTGTTTTGTTCTGTTTAATGAATTGATCTAGTTGTTGTAACTTAATATTTAATCTACTCATTGTAGCATCTTTCTGTGAAACCTGTTTTTCTACTGCTTTAGACTGCCTTTCGGCTTCTTCTCTCCTTTGTTCAAGGAAAGCAATCTGTGTAGCTGTTTGTTGTTGTATTTGTGCCAGTTGTTCTTCTAATTTTCTGTTTTTATCTTCTAACCTTGCTATAAGCTGGCTAGTGTCTTCTCGGGCTACTTCTGCATAAGGCCTAACAACTTCAGGCTCTATGTAGAAGTTTGGGCCTAACTGTGCCCTTGCCTCTTCTAGGGCTTCGGCAAAACTGTGATATCCCACATAAATGGGATTTTGACACATGATAAAGTTTTTGACTGTATTGAAACTATTGAACACTCCTGTTTTTAGTCCTCTGTATATGACATAGTGTGAAAAGGACTTTCTTTGTATCTTGGGGTTTTTCTCTGAAAAATACATGCTTAAAGCATTTAAGCATTGTACTTTAAATTGTGTTGCTGTGGGAAGGGTCTGTATGTGCCAGATATTATCTAGCAGGCATTGCTGTTCTCTGTCTATATTTAAACCTTCAAAAGGTTTAAACTTCTTGTTCCCTCCATCAGGAAATTCTGTGAGGTACATTGTACCAAATCTAATTTCATTCTGTGCTTTTCTTGTTGGAAAGCTTCTGTTTACCTGGGTAAATGGAGTCTGTATGTTTGAGGATGAAGATCCTTTTTCTGTTGTTGTGACTGGCATTGCCAGATTGTTTCTGTACATGATGGTTCCTTCTGATACGGATTCTTGAGATTCCATCTTCTGTTGATTATTTATCTGTTCTTTGGGTTTCAACACCCTTTTCTTCATTTCTGCCTGTATCATTTAAAGAATTTTTCAATATTTCTAGATAATAAATCTGCTAAACTGTTATTTTTTCCTTTAATATGTTCGAAACATATTTTGTATCCATTTCCCTGTATTAAATTTTGTAGATTAACCCATCGGGTTCTATTTATTTTCTTGCTGTTTTCGTTTTTAAGAAATTTAACTATGGCTTCACAATCTGTTCTAACTGTGAATTCATTCTGCAGATATATTTTAAATTTGTCTAAAGCATTTATTAATGCTTGAATTTCATAGTCTAAACTCGTCCAATTTTGTCCTGTTTTAAAATTACCACTTGTGTATGCAGCAATTTTTTCTGTTTCTTTATCTGAGTACTTACTGGGTTTGCAAAGCATTACTGCTCCCCAGCCTTCTTTACTACCATCACATTCTATAATGATATAATCTGTTATTAAGGGTAATTCTAAAGGTTTTATTTTCTTAACCTGTCCTTTAATTCTTTTAACTAGTTCTATGTCTTCTTTGTTGAAATTCCTCTGACCATTTTTTGTTGTTTTACTGTATAAAGGTCCTACTAATTTACTTAAATTAGGAATAAACTTTCTAGCGTAATTTAATATTCCTAAAAAGGCTTGTATCTGTTTTAACCCTTCTAATTTGTCTGGAAAATTTAATATTTTTTCTGCTATATGCGGTTGTAATTCAATTTTTCCGTCTCCTATTTCTAATCCTAGAAATGATATTTTTCTTTTATATAATTCCATCTTTCTTTTACTTATTATTATACCTTGTTTTTCTATTTCTTGGAACACTTGTCTTAAATGTTCTTCATGTTCCTTAATAGAATTACTGGCTACTAGGATATCATCTATGTAAACTAAACAGAACTCGTATTTCAAGAATATCGAGTCCATATATCTCTGAAAAACTGCTGGCGCATTTTTAAGGCCAAAGGAAAGAACATTCCACTCGAAATGTCCTTCTGAGCATGTAAATGCAGTCCATTGTTTAAACCATTCTTCTAATTTTAACTGATTGTAACCTGATTTTAAATCAAATTTACTAAAGATCTTTTTCTCTTGGATTAATCCTATTAGACTATCTTTGTTTGGGATATTATAAGCATCATCTATTGTATTATCATTTAGTCTCTTGTAATTATAGACTATTCTAGCTTTTCCTCTTTTTATTTCACTATGATTTCTTACTATAAATGCTGCTGATCTGTGTGGGCTAACTGATCTTTTTATTAATCCTTGTTTTAACATTTCAGGAATCTGTTTTCTAAATTCTTCTTTATCCAAAGGGCTGTAATCTATATTTGCTGTTACTATCCTTATATCAGGATTTTTAATTTGCATTTTTACTTCATAATTTACTTTTCTTTTAGTAATATCTTCTCCTATTAATCCTATCTTTTCTAATCTCTGTATTATAGGATAATTTTTACTAGTCTTAATGTCTGGTCATTTTTCTAATTCTAAGGCCAATTCTTTTCCTAGCATAGTATATGTTTCGTTTTCTATATGCTCCGTTCTCTTATTTTCTGGTTTTAAAAATTCTAAGGTGGGTTGTCCACCACGCTTTCGTGCTAACTCTGCTGTTTGTATATATTTATTAGTTGGAAAAGTATATACATTTTTACTAATTGTTATACTGTTTCTAGCTATAGTAATGCTACCATTTAAACTACATATAAAATTTAGTCCTAATAAAAAATCATTACTCTTTGTTTATATATATATATATATATATATTACCAAAAAAATTTAATTTAGTTTCTACTTTTTATGAGTGTGGACAAACCAATGAATAAACCAAATTATTTGAGTTATCAAACTAATTTTTTAGTGCTTGGATAATCATCCTAATTGAATTTTTGAGTGAAAAAAGTTAGATATCCAAATTGAATTATTCGAAAGGTTATTTAGTTTAATTTGTATAATTTTTTAAAAATATTTAGTATCCGACCATCTAAATTGTCCATACAATTTTTTAATTATTTTAGAATTTCAAATTAATAGGCTAAAACTCATTAAAATAAATTTCAACTCAATCATATTTAAAAAAATAAACAAAATTCTGGCAACTTATTTTATGTTATAGTAAACTATAAATTATTTCCCTAGAATCATCTTTGTTTTCCCTTATAGCTTCAACTAAATAAGATTATTAATATTTACTACCTTAAAAATATTTTTTTTTAAAAAAGGTGCAATGTTAATAGTCTAATATTATTATCAAATCACAATCATACGACAATTTCTTCTTACGAATAGAAAAAAGTTTCAATGAAATTCGGATAATTTAAATACATGAAAACTGAACTGAAATTAATTTGAATTATAAACACCAAAATAATTTGGATTAGTTTGAATAAGAAATTTTTCTTTGGACAATTCGAAAACCAAATTAAATATATCTAAATTGAATCGGCCAAACTGACATTCATCCCTAGTAGTTTCAATGAATCAATACAATTTGCTCCCTAATTCTTTTTAAAGTGTCCAATCAAATCCCTAATGTATGGTTTTCATAACTTTTTTGTTTTAGTTTAGTTAGTTCAATATAATTGTGATAATTTATTTATTTTCTTATCTTAACAAATTTCATAATTATTTCAAGGATTTATACATCAACTTTTATCTTTTACACAAGATAACTAAATTGGTGGATGATATATGAGTGTTGTTACTCTCATTATATGTGAGTTATAAAAAAAAATCTACTTCTTTTAATTCTAAAGTTTCCAATAAATTAATTTTTTTAATAAAAAATTGATGAATTATAGTAAAACTTTTAGTAATGATTTATTTATTGATTTTGAATAAAATGTATTGACAATCTAGATAAGATTGTTGAGTCTTATATTTACCGACTAACAATACCTATAAAAATATATAAAAATATGTTTAATATAAAATTAAAATAATACATGAAATTAAATTATGTGTAATGTAGGTTGAAATGTCTATAATATATAGAGAAAATGACAGGCAGGCCCCAGGGTTTTAAATATTGGACAAATCGGCCGCTAGATTTGACTAATCCAAAAAAAAATCCTAATGTTTACATTTGTTACCCATAAAAAAATGATACATTAGCACATAACTGCCAGTCGTTAGTATTTTAACAGCGTTAGTGGGGATCAATTGAAAAGTGGGCCTAGGGCTTTTATGGGTAACAGATGTAAACATTGGAGGCTTTTTTGAGATTAGTCAAATCTGGGGGCTGATTAATTCAATGTTTGAAACTCTAGGGACCTGCTTGTCGTTTTCCCTAATATATATGAAAGCGGAAGGAGAAAGAGAATGGTGATGTCATGTCAACAACTTAAGTTATATGGTGGATGATAATTTAATGTTAAAATTGAGGGTACAGATGTAACCAAAAACCTTAAAAGAATCAAACCAATTATTTCCTAAACTCTTGTGACTCCTTCCCAAACATCATATATTAGAAATCGGAGGGAGTACCATGGAAGCTCATATGTATATGTGATTGTCAAACCCAAGGTTTTTAGAACTGGACTAAGAGATCGGACTAGAAAGGCAAAAGATTCAAGGGTTAAAAGTTTAATCGGGATTGAACCGAGTTCATCCTAATTAACGATATATAAAAAATTTATTTAATTTAGTGAGAAATTATTAATTTTCAAGTTGATTGCAAAAATGTAAAAACCAATTTGGCATTTTACAAACACAGGGACATGATCTATAATCTCAAAAATAAGAGAAAATTAGAAATAAATAGTCTTTAGTTCCAAATAAACAACAAAACATGAAGAAAAAAGTATATAAAACTTTATTCCCAACTTTTTAAGGTCATTTAGAGATGATTTTTCCAATCCAAACGTAATTGAGCTTAATTTGTGTTAGTTTTACCATCTGTTTTCATGCATCTTGAATGGTGATTCTGCTGAATTTAGTATGATTTCCATGTTTTTTTTTGTAGAAAGCAGTCATGAAAGGCAAAGAGAAAAAAATGGGCAGAAAAGAGTTATTTCTAGACAAAATGGAACAAACACCTTTCTTAACCACTCTCTTGGATAAGAGGAGTCGTCTAGGCTGGCAGAAGATTTCGTCTTTCCGAGCAATACTTGCAGAAAATGTCTAATGCGATTACGATTGGTGGTCTTATCCGCAGAAGAGTTGGAGTGGCATCCTTCCTTTTTTATCTCAGCTTTGTAGATTTCTAATCGGAGAGGAAGCGCGATTAAATACAATTAGAGTTTAATTATGATTTCTTTCTTTCTTTCTTTTTAAAGATATTATTGAGGGAGGAAACTATATATACTCCCTAGGGTTTTAGAGGAAGACGACCAGTGACGTCCAGCAGTCTCTCTTCTTTCTTTTCTCTGGTTTTAAACTCGTTTCTCCTGTCGTCTTCAACCTTGAAGACGCAGGAATTTTATATTTAAACAGTTTTATTGTTTTCTTTATTTTTCTTGTCTTTTTCTAGCTAGCCTTTCTTATTCCTAGTAAAGGCAATTAAAGTTATGATTCTGAGTATTTGTGAGATCTAAATTGCTCTTCTTAATTTTTATGTTTGCACACTTTTTATATTAGGTTTATGTCTGATCAACTTAGATTTTAATATGAAACCGTCATTCCTCTTGGTTACGACAATCCGTCTTGGGTCATTAACGGACCAAGAGGATCGAAGTAGACAAACTAGTGATGATGGATCTACTGCAAACCAGCCCTGAGTAAGCTAGTAGAGAATAGTATTTAGGTTGAAGCCACGATTGACAACCAAGGTGTCAAGGTTTAGAATTGTCTTCCCCTATTCAACAATCAATCAATTTTAGTAAATCATTTAACCAGTAAGGTGCTAGTTGATTAGGAATCATTTCTAAGCGTACCTGAGATGGTTTTGATACAGGAGGGAAGTAGGAGGCATAAGCGTACCTTGATTCTATAGCAATTTTGTAGACTAGAAAAAGAATATTTGCGCGACAATTAATTAATAATTTTTTTTCTAAGATACGACATCTAAATGAAAATGGAGGGAATAGAAAAAAAAATACAAGAGATGAAAAAAAATGGGTTAATAACACATTTCGTCCCTTTACTTCTTAAAATTATTTAATGCCATCCCTCTACTAATAAATGTACATATTTGGTCCCCTTACTTTTTGTAATGCGTTGCTTTTTGTCCCTCCTCCGTTAAGCACGCACATGTGGATAAAATGACGTTACGAGGTTAAGGGCTTGTTTGGCGTTCCGGTTCTGGTCTGAAACGTGCTGTGGGAAAAGCACTTTTGCGCAAAGCAGTGTGCTGTTTGGTAAACATTTCTTAAAAGTGTTGTGGGAAACGAGAAGTTATTTTTGGTGTTTGGTAAAACTATAAAAATGAAAAAATTGGAGTATAAAACTCATTTTTAAAAAATTAATAAAAATAGGAAAAGTGGATCTAGAATTACTTATTTTGAGATGAAGATTTTATTGTGTTAGTTTTTAATTTATTTTGTTCATTATATAAAGTAAAAAAATGAAATTAAAATGAAAAAAAAAAAAAAAAAGAAAGAGAGAGTGCCAAACGCACGCTGCGTTGGGTTGCTGGAGCAAAATGCTCCAGTGGCTTTCCCTTGATTTTTCAAGGGATTAAGGTGGTGTTTGGGGTTGGGAGTTGGGTACCCAACCCAACTTTTCCCAACCCAGGTGTTTGGCTATCACCTAAGGAACACAGCTTTCCAAAAAGCTGGCTTCCTAATTCCTTGAACAAATCAAGCTATGAGCCACTGCTCCATTTTGCTCCAGCAGCCAACCTTTGCTGCGTTTGGCACCCTCTCTCTCTCTTATTTTTTTTTTTTCATTTTAATTTCATTTTTTTACTTTATATAATGAACAAAATAAATTAAAAACTACCACAATAAAATCTCCATCTCAAGATAAGTAATTTTAGATCCACTTTTCCTATTTTTATTAATTTTTTAAAAATGGGTTTTATACTCCAACTCTTTTCCCACAGCACTTTTAAAAAATATTTACCAAACAGCACACTGTTTTGCGCAAAAAAAAAAATTTCACAACACTTTTACCCACAGTACTCTTCGGACCAGAACCGGAACGCCAAACAGAGCCTAAGAAGCCAGCTTTTGGGAAAGTCGGGTTGAGAAAGTGATTGTGATACGATCCTAGCCACAAGGCTAACCCTAGCGCGCACCCAACGCGCACACGCCTTGCGACCAAGGCCAATCAACCCAAAGCGTCGAGCACAAGACATTCCAAAGCTTAAAGAGAGGTTACAACAACCTCTAGACATGGAAACTAGGCAAGGATCATTGCTGGATCAAGTCCTTAGACAAAGGATGACATGGAAGGTGGCTTGGAGGCTCTTAGGGCAAGACTTTGCATCCGACCAAGCCATGACATGGAAGTGAGGCTTCAATCAAAGATCCAACACATATAAAAGACCTATTGGGATATTAGGAAGGCTGTGTCCAAGTTTCAGAGCATTTGGACGAGTATATCTCAAGAAGGTTCGAGATGACAATCAAGCATGCAAGTGTCCTAAGCGCAAACGTGACGGACAACTTCGTCGAACCATATCTCGATCATCAGAAGTCAGAATCGTGCGATCTATATCAATTATGAAACCTCAGGATGTTTTATTCATTGTGTCAAAATTTCAGGTCAAACTGACAAGCGGTTTGTTTGTTATCGGTCGAGACATTTTCGCTGACAGTAATCGTACGCGAATGAGGACTTCAAAACGCGTCCGTCAACGCCAACGACCATTCTTCGGACCAGTCAGGCCCAGACCAGAAAGAGGAGCACCCTCCTACTATTTTTGGGTCTTAGCTATCAAATGGGACAAGTTTCAGCCCGTTTGGACTAGCCGTTTGAAAGATAGACCTATGAGACATTTTGGCGCGCAGTGTGAACGCGAGCAGCCCGCGACTTGGAGAATTCGGCCCAAACCTTGGCCTGATGATGCGAATGCTTCTAGGAAGTTCTAGAAGGATTTATTTGTATTTATTAATTAGTTTTTACAGTTATTAGACTAGTAGAAGTTCTATTTCGAAGTTACTTAGGAGTTCTAGTTAAAATAGGTTTTCTAGTCTTAGTTAAACTTGTATTGTTTATGCCTATTTAAAGGCAGCCGCTTGGCTTAATAAAAAAAGATCTTTTCATCCAAACACTTGTGTTAATTGATCTCACTAAGAACCTTGAATCCTTTGAGTCCGAACACTCGAAGAACAACTCAAGTAAATCAAAAGTTCATTCTATTGTTCGCCTATCTAGGTTGCTAACCTCACCAAGGGTTAGAGGGTTAGAAGTTCGAGCAAGATCCTTGATTGCGTAGCTGGGTTGGTTGGATAATCACGTCCAACAGGGTCAGCGCAAGGTTGAGTTATTATTCCGCACGAAATCCACACTTGAACAACGATCGCATAAGGAGAAACGATTCAAGCCTAGCGAGGATCGTATCAGATTGCCAAACACTTTCAAAGGCTTTTGGGTTGGGAAAGGTTGGGAAAAGTTGGGTTGGGTACCCAACTCCCAACCCCAAACACACACTAAGAAAACAACATTAACCACAACAAATGTTTGGCCACGTCAGGTGCGTGTATATACGCGTTGTTCACATGGTATGGCGCGCCTGCCAGTTATGGGCCCCGCTATCTGGACACTTTGACCCACCAACAGTACAAATTAAAAATAAATAAAAAAATTGAATCGAACAAATTAAATAAATAATATCAAACTTTAATATTAATTTGAAAACCAAAAAAACTCATACCTCTTTCCTCTGTCACCTTCTTCTTCACCAAAAAAAAAAAAACCTCTCCTTCTTTTTCATAATCCCCAAGCGTGAGCTCATCTTCATCCAACCTTCCAGTCCATGTGAGGTCGACGGATTTATTATCGAGTATCTCACAGATGTCATTTCACAATTTTCAAGGACCGATTTTGTATTGTCGTTGTGGAGCAAAGGCTTCTGTGTGGTATTCATGGAGTGAAGTCAACCCGGGAAGGAGATATTATAGATGCGGTTTCTTAGACAGGTGCAAGTATCTTGTTTGGATTGATGATGAGTTTGAGGATAAAGCTAAATGTGTTATCTTGAATTTGCGGAACAGTGAGATGAGTTTGTCGAGGGAAAACAAAAAATTGAAGGATGAAAACAAGAGTGTCGATGACAAGCTGAATGAGTGAGGTGCGTCGAACAATCGTGGGCCATATACATGACATGTTTCTTTTCCTAAGAGACAACGTTTTGGCCACGTCAAATTTCAAAACGACAACGTTTTGTCCACATGTGCATGCTTAACGGAGGAGGGACAAAAAACAGCGTATTACAAAAGTAAGGGGACTAAATATGTACATTTATTAGTAGAGGGTCAATCAAATTACGAGATGCTTCACGAAGTGCTTCTTTGGGAGTTAAACTTCCGTTTGTCCAGATTTCGAGAAAAAATATTTCTTGCTTTTCATTTCCATTTCCATAAGAATGAACACTATGATTCACATTTTGAACCAGTATGAATACAACATCTATGGGATAACTTTCGTCCAGAAGTTCGTGCATGTCGTCTTTATAACGTAAGGTTATGGGTTCGATTCTTGGTATTGTAATTTTTTTAGTTGGTTATATTATTGTAAGGTCATTACAATTCTAGGAATCGAACTCATAACCTATGGTATAAAGTCGGCATGCACTAACCAATTGAACTATAACTTCATTTTTCATTGATTGATTCCACTGATTTAGAAAAAAATTGTGTAAAAAAAGAACAAAAAAATCTACCATCCATTGTTAAAATGTAAATCTCTAAGTTTCGCAAACGCGCGTGTTTGACATTAGTCCTTTGCTTGGCGAATGCGCAGTCATGGTTTAACCTTGCTTGAAATAGATTACTTTCGAATGCTTCCATGTATTGTATTGCTCTTGGTCATCAAATCCAACAGAAGCTTCAAAACTTCATCTATGTTGCTAAATGGAGGAGTTATATGTTAGTAAAGATGCAATAGCTCTGTCATTTCAAGTCATGTTATGCTAAATACATTGGCACCTGTTAACAAAAACTACCTTCAATAAACTCTAACTATGTTCCAATCCTACCAGAATCATCATCTGCCCTCTTAGGATTAATCTCCCGATGCTTCACAAGTTCTGCGAATCCTTCCGCCGAACCAACTGCAAATTCAGTCAACGAACTGATCGCAACTGACATTCCCGCACAGAGTACTCGTATGGCAAGGTCAGCCATTTTCTCAGTAGTCATTACCTCTTCCACTTGACCAAACTCCACCATTTCCAGGTTTCTTCCAGAAGATTCATTCGATACACCAGCTCTGAATCTCTTCGACCCTCCTGGTATCCTATGGTGATCATCTTTTAGCTGCTGTGAGTAAAGAGATCCCATCCCAGCAGCAAGAAAATCTAATCCGTCAAAAACTGGCTTCTCCTGTACGCTATCTAGAAACCTTGACCACTGAATAGAAAGTCCAAATATGGGAAACGTTCCGCTGGACCTGCGAGGGGATAGCGGGAATTTGGATGCATCCTGAGTGGACCTGACGCATCTGAGAAGCCAGCCGGTTAGAGCGTGCATGTAGGATCGCTGGGAAGTGATCCATGACTCGAAGCAAGATCGCCAGTTCCTGACCTCAGTCTCAAGATTGGCAGCTGCTCTGGCTAGGCGTTGCGGGTCAGCACCTGACATGGAGGACTGTCTCCTTGCTTCTAGTTTGGAAGGTGTTCCTGCCAACAAGAGCTTTGCCTCATCTAACGTTCGCTTCTGCGATTGATGGCATTCTGCCATCACTTTCCACATTCTTGCTAACCTGTGGATACAATTGGGAAGAATCAATTTGAAGCCAGGGAAGGCTTTATTACAGTAAAATTTATAAGTTAAAATGTAAGAAACATACCCTTGCACTAATTCCATAAGCTGAGGCTGCAATTCTTCATCCCTTAGAGTTTCTATTCTCTTCGAAACCGCTTCAACTGAGTGTATTGAAACCTTTATCTGAGTATGGAGATCTCTAATGGCAGCCCTAGTTTTATCCAAGACAGTGGAATCCTCACCTTTCACATCTTGGTTCCTGAGTTGCTTACATTTCTTCTCGTATGCAAATCGGATCTTTTCTCCAGACTGTTTAAGAAGCAAGAAAGAAAACACATATAAATACATTAAGAGGAAGAAAAAAGTCCTACTATAACTAATCTTTCCTATTTCATTAAAAGGTTGTTGGCGAAAAGGATGTAAGGTTTAGGTAGTCTTGGTCATTTCGTAATACCCTGGAGATTTAGAGATGAACACTAATATGGTAATTCGAAGCAATGGGAAAAAGTTATAGGAAGTTGAAAAATCGGCGAGTTGTCAAAGGTTCTTTGGAGAGTCTAAGGACCAATGTCTGTAATGGGATTGCCACGGCAATGAAGTTCACATTGGCATGATTCCTAGCTGATGCCCATGATGGTGCGACAAATGATAGATCCAGATCTGAAGGTCAATGACAGGCCAGCTAGGTTTTGAGCCATAATTTTGGCAGAAATAGACATGGAAGAAACACTACTTATTCACACAACCTCAGCTGTTACTTTCCTTTCAAGGGTAGTGGCAAACTTCAAGAGGGAGAGAGCTGAGCAGCTGCTCTGAATGACCAGAGAGGAACTATTGATCAAGAAGCAGCTAAGGTCATGTGGAACCTTCGCAAGAAACTATGTAACAACAGAATGATGCTTGAGAACCTCGAAGGAGGGAAATGATGCAGCGATGGAGTAGTATTCTTGTAGCTTCTAGCATTCCATTTTGTAGTGTCATTTGGAGCCCTACTGCTATTTTTTTCTCCGTGAACTAAGATTTTCAGTTGTTGAGCTTACAAATTTCTAATGCGACCTTGTATATGGATTTTAGCCAATTGTCCTTTGTGCTTTGCGGTTTCGAGAGGGTAGACTTTGGAGGCAGTGGTTTGTTTAGATATATCAAGTTGTCAAAGTCTGTTTGTACCGAGGAATAATTTCTCTGATTCAATAAAGTAGGAAGGATTAGAAGTATACCTTGACTTCCTCGTAGAGTTTCTTCTCCCAGGCATATAATCTGTCTAATGTTGATTGATGACTTCCTGAGAACATGCAGGATTCCTCCGAGAAGTCACTACTGCTCTCGTCACCTTCATCTTTAGAATTTGAAGAACTGACAAAAAATCTTGACGAGGATGAACGAGATGAGGCTGAGCGGATAAGAGCCACTGGATTCAGCATTTTCATGGCTGCAGGCAGCACAAAAGAACTTAAATTGGTAACTAGAAGCCTTCATATCGGACCGACAGGTACTAAGCAGAAATTAGTTCTAATGAAGATATTCGGCCTTTCCAGCATGTAACTTTGCACGTAAAACTGGCAATAAAACTTCATGGAAAAAGAGTTCATATGGTTCACCTACATTTTAATTAGGGTGAATACAGAAAAAAATAGTGTTTTAAAAGATCACCAACCTGTGAGTTCATTTGACATTGATGAGTACTGAGCTCTGCTAGACTCTAACAATGTCGAAACTTCCTTGGCTGAATCACAGACAATTGAGAATTGGTCATCAAGATCCTTAACAACTTCTGCCATGCTCGTTGGCCTTCGGTTTACATAAGCTGTAAAACCTGGAGTTTCAACCTTAGCTTCTCTTGAACTAACTTCCATTTCTCGTTTCTGAAGTTGAACTTGTCCTGAATTTTGAGCTCGCAATAATTCTGTCACAGTGTCACCTTGTGATGATGCTTCTGGCTGTTTATTTTCACAATCACATTCGCACTCAGTTCCACAACTGGTCTCATCATCATCATCATCATCATCCTCGTCCTCATCAACGTCTTCCACCAGTACTTCTTCTCTGCCATAACCGGAGTCTACTTTAGGTTGATTCCCTCTTTCAACTACCTTGCTCTCCACTACTTCTTCATATTCAGTTTCGTCTTCCAGGTCAGGTATCCCTTCCTCTTCCCGAACCTGTCTTAGTCCTCGAGCATCATCATCCATAACCATCTGATCAAGACTACTACGCGTAGGATAACCATAATAGTCTAATGAAGAGAAGGGGTTCCAAAAGCCATCCCATTGTGAAGTTTGAGGTGAGGGGGGAGGAATAAAGGGCCTGTTGTTGGGGGAATATGGGAAGAAGGACGAATTCGACGGTGGTGATTGCATCGCAAAGAATCCATCAAACCCAAAATGTTGCATCTGAGGATAGGTTTCGACTCGAAATGTTTCTGGTGATTGGGGCCTCTCCTCAACTGACACAGCTTGGTTACCCCCTGACCTAAGGTAATGCACTTTTATAGTAGAACTAGATAGAGACTGGATTGGCACGGGCGAGAATGATTTTGGTGAAATTGAGATGAAAGCTGGGCTAGTCTTCTTGACAGGAGTGAAAGGTGGGGTTATAAATGAATCTAACAAGAACTCTCGAGGCTCGTCGCCTTCAATATAATCACGAAGAGCTGCAGAAACCCTTTTCAAGGACTGGATATAAGCTAAGTGTCCCGATGCAAACCGAGTTCTTTGTTCAACAGCCTGTTTAATGAAACCTTTTCGATCCTTGCAAAGCTGAACTGCTTCTTCATCATCCAGTTTGGATGTTGAACATCCCATTTCCTTTCTTCTTCTTTTTCAAAGTCTATCAAAACCAAAATCCAAATGGTATCCTTTCTTGTACTTCACCAAATTCATAAGTGGAGTTCTTTCTTTCTTACTTACTTACAGCTGTTCAAAAGAAAAGAAATGATTTCCTTTCACAATCGATCCATAAGTGAAGAATGGCAAACAAAGGAATGGGAAAAGGGTTTCCTGAGAATGCAGAGAATGCAGAACAGACAGACAGGAATTTCATATTATTTTCCTATTCTTCCTTTCTTGTTCCAGAATAAACAAATGTAAAAGTAGATTGGTGCTTTCCTTTATTTTCAAGAAACACTATTCCTATAAACTCTGTTCAATTCAATGGTCACCAATTCCACAAAAGAAGATAAATAAAAGAAAAAGAAAGCTGAGGAATAAATAAAGACTTCTACTTTGGCCACTCAATTATTTTCACACCAATAACCCCACAGAAGCAAATACTACAATCATGTTCCTATAATTTCAAACTTGACAGAAAAAAGAAAGAAAACATTACAGCAAAACAAAGAAAGTAGTCGGGGTCATTTGGACATATAACACAATGGTTGTAAGCTGGCGACAAAATACTAGATGGGATTCGAATCCTCGTGGTCGAGTCCCACCACAGCCCCAAAAAGGAAAGGAAAGTAAAAGAGAAAAAAGCATCCCAACCACTCACCAGTAACAACACAAAAGGAATCCTTGAGAAAGCTTTGATCTGTAAAATGATCAAACGAGAGAGAATTACAAATTGATGATTTTGAGTTACAAAGCAGTGAGTGAGCAAGTAAGACAAGGTCACCAGCTAAAAGTGTTGAAAGACAAGACCAATTTCAACAAAATCATTTCCTATGGTGAGATAATTCAATATTGTGTCAAAAACAGAAAAATCATATCCATAATCTGATCTCACGCAGAAGAATTTAGAAAATTTGACAGTCAAGAATTTGAAAATTTGGGAGAAGAAATAATTAATAAATATAGATGAAAGGAAGCTATAATTTAATAGATGGAGCAAAAAAAGGAAATTAAGAAACAACGGAGGAATTAAAGAAACATACCTGGAATTAGAAAAATAATGCTGGCAGGAATTGAATTGAATTGGGAGGAGAAAGAAAGGAATGAAATGAGTGAGGAAAGGGAAATGCAGGAGAGGTTTTGGAAGGCAACGGTCAAAATCTCAAAAACCAAAAAAAGAAAAAGAAAGAGCATTTAAAAACTCTAACAAACTTTTTGAAAAAAAAAGAAAAGAAAATGAACAAGAATAGAAAAGAAAAAGCACTCAGAATATCATCTTCTGTCAATGCCCTTAACGTTGGGCAAGTATTTCATAAATGCCCTTCAACTCTTTTTTCCACTTTACTTTTATTATGCTACGTGATTGACCAACCAGGCCTAAGCCCAAAACATTTGATCTACTATAGGCCTGAAAATGGGCCCAAATAAGCATGAATAGTATATTTTAATCATAGTGTTAAAACTTTTCGGTGAAAGCTTTACTGTCCTTCAGGATCTTATACTTAACACTTATAAGTTGTTTGCTTAAAAATTAATGTGTTGTGCTGTAAATTATTTTAATTAAAATGAAATGATTTCTAAAAGTCATTAGTTTGTTAAATTTTTTAATCCAAATGTTGTTATATACTAATTTATAACATTAAAATCGTAAATACATAATTTTTCTCTATTTAAAAAATAAGTATAATGTACTAATATATTTTTAAAGTAAGTTACTACATCTTATGTTAATATTTTAAATATTTTTAAAAAATTGTATTTAAAATAAATATATATTTTTTTAATACAAATAAGCAGTTTTTCATTTTCAAAAGTATGTCTTCCCATGTTTTTAAAGTGAGGTTAAATTATAATTAAGGGCGTGTTTGGTTCCCGCTTTTAGCTATTTTGTTTAAAATTAAGTAGGTAAAAGCAACACTATGGTGTTTGATTGATATGCTTGCTTTTAGCTGCCTAACTTTAAAAAAAAAACAGGCTGCTTTTATTTAGTTATAATTTAACCTCACTTTAAAAGTATGGAAAGACATGCTTTTGAAAACGGAAGATTGTTTATTTATATTAAAATATAAAAATATATTTATTTAAAATATTAACATAAGATGTAGTAACTGCCGAACTCATCAAAATTAAATAAGAAAATCAACTCTACACGATTCACAAAAGAACTATAAATAGTGGAAAGAGGTTCGTCCTCAGAAAAAATGGTGTAACTTTGTAAATCTTTGTTTACCAAATTTTACACTTAGGTGAAAATCGGGGTTTTATTTTGAAAATTAAAGACAACAAAAATAAGAACACAAAAATGAAATTGAGTTTTTAACAATGATAAAAGAGACTTCCAGTAAAGATTTTAACTAGGCAACATGATTTACACATTCGATCTTTGATACAAAGATATTAATTCTCAAATTACAAAATTACTATAGATTCCAAGTCCTTTAGGTCTCATACTTCCCTCCTATTTTAAACTAATTAAAAGAGGCACTCGATTAATTAATCCTAATCAATTAGCACCTTGCCGGTTAAAAGGTTTACTACATTGATTGATCTTGACTAAGGGAAGACAATTCTTAACTAAAATACCTCGTTTGTCAGGTGGAGTTTAATTAAATCATTTACTATCTCTAGTCTCACTGAGTTAATTATAAACTGAGATCGTACTAGATGTCCACTGTATCTTTTTAGTGATAACTACTAAATTTTTAAAGAATGACAATGATTAATCAAATCTAAATCTAAATCTAAATTCACCAAATTTAAACTAGACATGAACAATGCTGACAAGTAATTAGATAGATTATGAATGCAATTTGAAAAGTATGGAGATCAATTACACATCTCACGAATGCAGCAAACCATATTCCTATGATCTTTACTAGGAATCAATAATTAATTTAGTTAGACATAATTATATGAAAATAAAATACTGGAAAATTTGCATAAAAGAATTCCTTGAAGACAAGGAAGAAGATGAAGTTCAGAGCGTGAAAAATAAAGACAAAAGCTAAATAATTCGAAAAGAAGAAGAGATCCCCGTTGTCGATAATTCAAGTTAAAGTTAAGTAATTTTCCTCTCCTTGATTATCTCCAACCAATTATTTTTAATTCTAAATTTAAAAATTAAATTAAATGTATCATATCCAAAAGAGATTACAAAAGGAGTAGGACTCCTTCTTGAAGTTGTCTTCGTTCAAAATTAGAAACTCGTGCCAGCACGGCTGCTCCCTTCTCATTATGGGCTTCATAAGTCGGGCCCATTCAAAGCACATGGGTTTAAATAGCAATTAACAACCAAATATGTACCAAATCAGTAACTTAAGTTAAAAATATATTAGTACATAATACTTATTTTTTAAAATAGATAAATCTTACATATTTATAATTTTAATGTTATAAATTAGTATATAACAACATTTGAATTAAAAAATTTAATGAACTAATGACTTTTAAAGATCATTTCATTTTAATTAAAACAATTCACAGCACAATACAGTAGTTTCTATCCAAACAACTTACTTATTTCATTTTAAAGCACAACATCACACCACACAGTGTAGCACAACACTCACAGCATAGCGCAGTACAACACAGAGGGGGGCAAACACGTCCTAAATAAAATACTAGTTTCAGTTATCATTTCGATATCCTACTGTATTTTTTAAACATATACATACATATAATTACATACAAATTTACAAGTATTCAATAAATTTATGATTTATTTTTTAGTACTAGGATGAGATGCGCCATTTATTTCAGTCATACATGTCAAATACTTGTCGGGATTAACGAAATAGAAACCGAAATGGTACAAACAAATTTTCTATCTCATTTTTTGTATTGGGATGAGATATATCGGTCATACTAGCCGGTGCGATTGATAACATTGCTTTAAAGACATTAGTCGGGCATAAAAGAAAAAGGAAGGAAAAAGAAGGAAAAAGAAGGAAAATAATGAAAAATAATTGTCATGTAGGGAAATATAATAATTTTAGAAAAATAAAATATTTTTTATAATTCTAAAATTCTTTAATTGTGGGAAAAGTAGAAGAAAAGTGCATTGTGACCTATTGAAAAAGTTTAGGGTAATGTTTGAGATATTTTGAGACAAAAAGTGTATATATATATATATATTATTTAAAAGTAAAAACATGACTACAACTTTATCAGCTTATTGTGGGCCTGTGACAAGACTGAAGATGAGGTGGGCTGCAGGCTTTGTTTTTGTTGGCCGAGAGACATTTTTGGTCCAATACTAGCCATCATTAAAAAGAAACATGACCCTTCCCGTATCGTTTTAGCAAAAAAAATGCCAGTATCAGCGCAAACCGGCCGGTACGGTACGGTATTAACAACTTTGACGAAGAGAATGATTTTACAATGATTAATAAGTAACCTATTATTGTCAAAAAAATACTATACAATTTATTTAGAGAGACAAAAAAGATATTGTTCGTGACTCAAATGATTTCACCGAAGAATTCCACAGGAATTTGTATTGTCGTGGACAAAAATAGAAGTGGTAATTAAAAAATTGAATGAGAAACAAAGTTCGTATTGCGCTAACCTTCTAGGGTGCACAGAATTTTTCGTTCAACCCTTGTGAAACACGCAGTTATTTACCTGAGATATCAATTAGACCCAATACCTATAAAAATGCTAACACGGTATGAGTTTAGACTAGTTGGTTTAGTGGGCTGGATACCGAGTGAAAAAGGGGAAAAAATTTGAATGAGAAAGCATAATCCGCATCTTGGAATATGGGAGAGGAGAGCATGACTTCATTTTTTGAGATGGGCATTAAATCCATATTCACTCAAGATTTTTTATTTTATTTTTATATATATAGCTTAGTTGTTTTCCAACTTGGCAAAAAAAATAAAATCATATGCTTTATTAATTATTGTTCTAAAATATTAGCATATGGATCATACGGGGGAAAATGGAAAAGAAGTGGAATTTAAGGAGGAGGAGGTAGATATATAATATTAATTGTGATAAGATGATGATTCTTTTTTAGCATTGGGCCGGCTTATGGTTCTTAGTTTGGCAGTTTTTATTTTTTGTGCTGTCCTTTTTGTCCCTACTTCTATTAGTAAATTAAAAAAAATATACTTATAAAATACAAATAATGATACGAACACCGAACATAATACATACACTAACATTATGATATAGAAAAAAATACGAACATATATGTGTATATATTTTATAAAAATAATTTCTAAATTATATGTATATAAATATAAGATTACTAGAATTGTGGTAGAAAATTAACAATTTATTATTAACATCATTTACACCAATATAAAAAAGTGAATTTTACTTCTTTTTTACACTATATATATATATATATATATATATATATATATATATATATATATATATATATATATATATATATATTTGATATCATTAATTATTGATAATTATAACCAAACAAACTAGAAATTAAAAGTGATAAGTCCAACAAGTATATGACAATATCTGTCGACCACGCTATATATCGGTATCTAAAATAAGTCCGACATAAACATGACAAAAAAAAAGAAGAAGTGCCTAGCTTTATAGATTACATTCATCAGCATATATTAAGGGAATAAAAAGGGGGAAAAAAGAAGAAGACTGTACAAATTTGGATACACATGTGGATTCCAATTCCAATTCTGCGCTTATCTGATTCTCCACTATATTCGTCTCGTGTCTCATTCACGGAATTTCTTTGGCTCAACGCCATTTGTTCTGCCCATGTAATTAATTGTCCAAAATGCCAAGTAGCACTCTAATAAATTGATAATGATAACAAACCAATAGTGCTCCTTCACTTTCTGCATTCGATTTAAATACCTCAATCAATTTGAATCTTGTTATTAATGGAAGGATAATTTTTTAAATTCATTTTGTCTCAAATTAAATGATTTTTTTAAAGTTTCATACACTCCGTATAAATCACTTCTCACACATTTTAAGTTTACATTTATCATTAGTAGGCCTTCTTGTTTAATTCTAACTTATCATACTTTGTTACTTACATTAATTATCTCTCCTCAATAATTAGGAGTAAATTAATAAAGTTAAATAAAATGTTACATAAAAATTATAATAAAACGTCAATTAATTTGAGACAAATAAAAAATCTAAAAATGTCATTTAATTTAAAAGGTAGGGAACACTTTGCCTTAATTAAATTTGAAATTTGAAGTTGCTTGAATCTATGTACAAATTTGAGAGGGAACTTGGATTTTATAAAATACAAGGAGTTGGATACAATTACGTGTTGGGAATATTTTTATTTAAAACGGACCAATTTGGTGTGAACAAGGTTAATTTTAAATTATGACCCAATAAACTTAAGGATAGTTAGTTATATATAGTTCAAACCTAAAGATTTTATTATTCAAGTGCAAGAAAATATGAAATATTCTAGAAAAATCGTGAGTATTTGGTCTCAAATTAAACAACTCAGCTTTTTACCTCTTACGCTCGAATTTAATCAAACTAAAATTTTTCATTAGGCAACGGAATCCATAACCTAATTCTAACCCAAAATTAATTCTATCATTCTACTAATAGAGAACCCGATAGCATTACATATTTGTGTGAATTATTACTATCCATGGATTGGCAAGGAGAAATTTAGAAACGTTCACGAATACATTCCTCTCTAAATTCGTTGGAATGATCTTCGTATATTAGTTTTATAGTATTCGTTTTTTTGGTACATGTCATTCCACCACATGATTGGTGACTCTACTCTAAAAAGCTTGCCCACCTGCCCCAACTTTGTTTTTTTTTGTGCTACCTCTCCATCCAAAAGACCAAAAGAACCCCAAAATAAGTGCATACCAAACAGTAGATATTCAAAAGGGTTCTTTCCTTTCGCTTTCCTTTCCTTTCCTTGGCTTATAAATTTCTAAGAACTTTCAGGGTAAGTGCCTACCTTGGTTTCTCTGCTCTAAGCCCACACCAGAACACACAAGTATGGCGGCCGGCGGGGAGTCTGCTGCAAAAAAGCTGCAGAAGAGCTACTTTGACGTACTTGGTCTCTGTTGCTCATCTGAGGTTCCGCTCGTTGAAAATATCCTCAAATCTCTTGACGGCGTGAAGGAGTTTCATGTCATTGTTCCGACCAAAACAGTGGTTGTAATCCATGACACTCTCCTCATCTCTCCCCTTCAAATTGGTAATCCTATATCCAACAACTCTTTTAATTTTATTTATTACTATTTCTTCTTGAATCAATTGCTTTTCTGGGTTGTTTTTAGCTAGAATTGAGATGATGAATTTTGGTTTTTATATAAAATTTTGTTTTGAACAAATGATGGCAACACTTACAAGAGCAATAAATGCATCTGTATCCATCTGCCCATCCTCTTGCATTTCATTAAAGCAGTTGGTTTGTGCTGTGAAAAATGATTTGACAATTTCTTAAACATGTATTATCATAATCATATACTTTGGGTTTAATTAATTTCCTCTCTTTTCCAAAAAAGGAAGAATCTTTAATGATTAATTGCGTGTAAAGTAAAGTGTAACTGTAAAACGTTATGAACTGTGAACTCTTTTTTCATGTGATAGAAACACCAGAATGGCGTGGTGTCTGTTGAGAGAATTTCTAAATTGGTCTCTACTTTGCTTCTACGTATCTTGCATCTCATTTTTTATATATTAAAACTTGAAAGTTTTACTCTTTTTTTCCTCTTTGAGGTCGGAGAAAAGTATTTTTCGCTCACTTCTTTTTCTCTTTTATATATTAAAAAAAATTAGTTGGGCCCAATTGGGCCCAATGTGAGAGTGATATGATGATGGATGATGATGCATTGCATGCAGTTAAAGCATTGAATCAAGGAAGGTTAGAAGCAAATGTGAGAGTGAATGGAGAGGGAAAACAGCAAAGGAAATTGCCAAGCCCTTATGCGATGGCGAGCGGGTTCCTACTTTTGGTGTCCCTTTTCAAGTTTGTGTACCCGCCGCTCCAATGGGTGGCTTTAGGTGCCGTCGCCGTTGGCATCCTTCCCATCTTCTTAAAAGCCCTCGCTTCCTTGAGAAACTACAGCTTTGACACTAACCTCCTCATGCTCATTGCAGGTTAGTACCGTCTTCTTACACTTTCCGCTCTGCTCGTTCGTCGTGTATTTTATTTATTTATTTATTATTATTATTAATTAAGTTATCAATTAGCTTTCAATTCTCGTAGTCAAAATATACAAATAACTCTAACTTAAGTTAGACACAAGTATAAAAAAAAAGTTATCTTTAATTAGTTAACGAACTACTTAAGCACAACAAATGTAGACTAGTAGTCACATTTTGATCGTTAATTTAAAAATAATAATTCTAATTTTAGATAACTTAAATATTAATCTTTAACTCCAATATAGATTTTAATTTGCATTAGGTAAGTTTAGTAAAATTATACTAATATATAATTAATAAAAGTACAAATGATTGTGGTATATCCCATTGTTCTAATTTGAAATTTTATATCTAATAAACTTGTTTTTTTAATTAGTATTAACAAACAAAATTATAACTGTATACTCACAAGCATGTAGATCAACGAGTAGAGAGTTGTTTTAGATTAACAAGAGGTCTTAAGTTCTAATCTTAGAATATGAAGTTACGTTAAAACTTAAGAGTAAGAGTTTTACCGCCCTTTAAGGTCCTGCCCCGCTCGAATCCAAAATTAGAATTAAAATTCCAAGTACAAGCACTAGTGCTTCTTTCTTTTTGGTAGATATGCATCGGATTCTTGTCGAATTCGAATCCTTTGTTATATAGTATTCATTTCGCACGAGGATGATGACACTATAAGATAACAAGTGGTCACACATACGTCTATGTTTTTTTTTGTCACAATTTTTTATTATTAAAACCCCGAATGATAGAACATGTACAATTGCATAAATATACATAGTTAGTAAGTAACACGAGAGCAATTACATAAATAACTTCCTTAAAAAAATCTGTGTAGTAACTAGGAAGATGTGCTTATGCCCTACAAAAGCAAAAGCGAAAGCTGCCTTGATGTGTGCTAGTGCTAACTTTTAACTCCCACAATAACCAAAAAAATAATAATAATTAAAAGTGGAGTAAATGGTTTCATTTCATGTACGTAAAGTTATGATCTAAATCATCAGACAAAACCCTTAATAAATTAGTGTCTAAAGTATAAAAATAAATATAGTGGGATAAAAAAATCGTCATAAAATTAGTCTCACGGTGAACATATAAGAAAATCTCACCTCATTGAATAGTAAAAAAATGAAAACACTGATTGAATAAGCCGAATCAAGCTAGTAAACAAAGAAGACACCAATAATTCCCAAAATCATAGTTATAATTTATAAAGTCTTAGTTTTAGAAGAGAAAAAAAGGTTGAAAATGCCAATTGCAGCTCTCAACATCACGAATTGGTATTTCTGTCACTTGCGCGAGCAAACAAACAAGTAAACATGGTCGTGCTTCCACAACCTTAACTTTTTCTTTCATTAAAGTTAGTTGATAAATATTTCTTGAAAAGTCTAAATGTTGAAACTGATTAGTCGAAGTTGGTTGGCTCTCGTTGCTTTCCAAGCAATTTGATTTTCTGTTCAGTTTTAATAATTATTTTCTCATATTTTTAAATGAAAATTTTAAGTATTAATTCTTTTTTTCTCCGGTTAAAACGAACCTTAAGAAACCAAGAACGCTTCAAATATCCTTAATAAGGCCACGGGCCGACCCTATAGCCAAATAATGTTACAACATAAGAGTTCAAGCTCATAAGTTCTTGTATAGAGTATATAAAATTTGGTTTCCAAGCCTTAATCCAAATTCATAGTCGAGCAAAAATTAGATAATAAACCTTGTTCAAATCACACCCGTATGGTTAAAGACTAATCGGTTCTCAAATTTAATTACGACTAATTCAAAGAACATCAAAACGAAAGAGCTATAGAGCATCTTCTTTTTTATAACATGAAAGAAGTTTTATTTGATTTGATAACCTATACCATTTTTTTTGTAGAATTTTATATGAGTGCATATTAATTTTTATTATTAATGTTAATTAATAAAAGGAGTACAGTGAACTTACACATCATGAATAATTTATGTAATGACTATGACCTTTGACAGTGGTAGGAACCATCGCCCTTGAAGATTACATCGAAGCTGGAGCCATTGTCTTTCTGTTCACCATTGCTGAATGGCTTGAGTCAAGGGCAGGCCACAAGGTATTTAAGAAACGCACTTAATTTCCAATTCAAACAATTTTTTTTATAAAAAAAATTAGTCAATTTGGAATTGAGTGAATAATAATAGTAATTATTTAAATGCAAAATTAAACTATAAGGCCCAAGTAAATTATGTTGGGATGGTCTCAGGCCCAAGCAGAGATGTCATCATTGATGAGCAGAACTCCACAGAAAGCAGTGGTAGCAGAAACTGGGGAAGAAGTGGATGTTGATGAGGTGAAGCTAAGCACAGTTCTTGCTGTTAGGGGTGGTGAGGTCATTCCCATTGATGGCATTGTTGTAGATGGCAACTGCGAAGTGGATGAGAAAACTCTAACCGGAGAATCCTTTCCTGTTTCCAAGCAAATTGATTCCACAGTCTGGGCTGGCACTATCAACATTAACGGTAAAGCGACTACGAGACTCGAATTCCAGAACTAGTCCTACCTGCTTTGCATTATTTGTTAGACGAACCACTAAACTACGAGATGGTTGGTTCGTTTCAGGTTATATCAGTGTCAAAACCACCGCTCTAGCTGAAGATTGTGTGGTAGCTAAAATGGCACAGCTTGTGGAAGATGCACAGAACAGCAAAACTAAAACTCAAAGGTTTATAGACAAATGTGCTCAGTACTACACTCCAGGTTGGCTCCATTTTCTGCTAAATGTAATATATATCACAGGAACTGCATTCTGTTTAAGTATTGTTGATAGAAAATGTTGTTTTTTGCAGCGGTCATACTCATATCGGCTACGATTGCATTGGTTCCACTTGTCGTAAAAGTTCACAACCGCAATCAATGGTTTCATCTGGCACTAGTTGTTTTGGTAAGTGCCTGCCCTTGTGCCCTTATCCTCTCTACACCAGTTGCAACTTTCTGTGCTCTTACCAAGGCCGCGAAAGCTGGTCTGCTCATCAAAGGAGGAGAGTATCTTGAAACACTTGCTAAGATTAAGGCCATGGCTTTTGACAAAACTGGGACCATTACAAGAGGCGAATTTGTTGTCACACATTTCCAATCTCTTTCTCATTGTATCAACTTGGAGGAGCTGCTTTCCTGGTAAGGACCCTAGCTCTTTGCCTTTTGTAGGGTATCCAGCAATTGAAATTCTATTCCATCTTAATATCTTGTCAAAACGTTTTGTAGGGTGGCCAGCATTGAGAGCAAGTCCAGTCATCCGATGGCAGCCGCGCTCATTGATTATGCAAGTACATTCTCAATACAGCCCAAGCCAGAAAATGTAGTGGAGTTCAGGAATTTTCCTGGAGAAGGAATTCATGGAAAAATTGATGGGAGAGATGTTTATATCGGAAACAGGAAGATCTCCCTCAGAGCTGGTTCTTCAACAGGTAATTTAGATTGTATAAACTTTAGGCCTAATTGTGGTTGTTTCAAGGTTTATGACTATGAAATCTCTTCTATTCTGTATCTATAGTTCCAACGTTAGAACCCGAAATAAGTAGAGGAAAGACCGTCGGATACATATACTGTGGAGCAAGTCCTGCAGGAATTTTCACTCTCTCTGATGTCTGCCGAACTGGGGTTTCAGAAGCTATACGGGACCTGAAACTGCTGGGCATTAAAACTGCTATGCTTACTGGAGACAGCGAAGCAGCAGCCTTGCATGTGCAGGGCCAGGTATACTCTCATCCCTAACCGTTTCGATCTTTCTGCAAACTTCATTGCAGTCCGCAAAAACAACAATTAGATTGCTCATTTAAAAATGGCCTGCCCCTTAACTTTAATTGATCATGCCTACTGATTAACTACATTCAGACAGGAACTTCGAAAATTCGAATACTTGTTTTGAATCAATGTGATGTGTAAATAAATTATTGTTTTTGCAGCTAGAGCATGGGGTTGAGGTAGTCCATGCCGAACTTCTACCAGAAGACAAGGCGAGGATTATTCAGGAGCTGAAGAAGGAAGGGCCAACAGCAATGATCGGAGATGGTGTGAATGATGCCCCTGCGTTAGCTACAGCTGACATTGGCATTTCGATGGGAATTTCGGGTTCAGCTCTGGCAACAGAGACAGGACACGTGATTCTTATGTCTAATGACATTAGAAAAGTACCTAAAGCTATCACACTGGCACGAAAGGCTCATAGGAAAGTTGTTGAGAATGTGGTTCTGTCCATCTCCACAAAGGCTGCTATCCTTGCCTTGGCGATTGCAGGCCACCCGCTCGTTTGGGCAGCAGTACTTGCAGATGTCGGGACATGCGTGCTAGTCATCCTTAACAGCATGCTGCTTTTACGACACCGATCAAGCCATGATGGTTGCAAGAAGTCAGCTGCACAGCATAACCATAAACATGGTCATAACAATTTGCCTCACAGTCAGAACAAAGGATGTTGTAGTAAAAATGTTGGAAATACCTGTAAGGCTGAAACGACAAGTTGTGCCTCTAGGAGTCAGTCTAGCCATCTCAGCTTGAACGCATGTTCGGATAACAAGTGCGCGGACACTGCTGCAAGGCAGCATCAGAACTGCACAGGTGCTGGTGAAGTTCTTGAAGAAAAAAAGCCTTGTTGTCAAAGCCGGGGGTGTTCCTCAGCTAACCGCAAAACAGAATTGCCCAAGTCATACAAGCAACGGTGTCCGAATAACAAGCGCAAGGACACGACTGAAAGGCAGCATCAGAACTGCACGGGTGCTGATAAAGTTGTTGAAGAAAAAAAGCCTTGTTGTCAAGGCCAGGGGTGTTCCTCAGCTAGTCGCAAAACAGAATCGCCCAAGTCACACAAGCAACAGTGTTCAAGCACGAGCATCTCGGGCTCATGCACCAAGCGTGATGAGTGCGGAAATGTAGAAGAAAAGGTAGATACCATTACAGGACAAAATGACCTTGATGGGGTAAAAGTAAAACGGAGCCAACATTCACATTGCGAGAAGGCTAGCGAGTGTTGCAGCAAATCTGTAGGAGAAATTGCTGGGGTTAAACTCCATGGCGAACATGTCGATAAGTGCTGTAAAGAGAACAGGAATGAGAGCCACGTCGCGATTGATATTTCGGAGGATGATCATGAACACCATGTGGAGACGAGGAGTAGTAGACATGGTTGCAAGAGCTTGGAGAATAGAGAAATGGGTGGTTGTTGCAAGAGCTACATGAAGGAATGCTGTGGTAGTAAGCATGGACAATTTGCGACTGGGTTCGCTGGAACTTGTCATGAAATCACCATCAAAGAAGCCTAGCTAACACCATTGAGTAATTGGATTTTCAACATAGAGATTTATGAAAATTTTAGGGGAGGCAGGTTGAACAATAAATGAAGGAATGGATGAAAATGTATATGTATACTTGCAACCATATACACAACTAGCAAATGTAAGTTGTAGCTTGCTCAATGATCATCATTCTTATCTCAAACACAAAATGACACAAAAGAGAGAAAGAAGAAAGGCATAATGAGATAATGATTCGTGGACTTGTATGTGGGCAAAAACACATAAACTTATGACTAATAAGGTGGTGTTTGGGGTTAAGGTTCAGTGGTCAATAGGTCATTCCCCAACCCAAAACCAGCGAAAACCAACGAGTAGGTGTTTGGTAACACCTACTCAAACTGGGCTTCTTGGGAAGCCCTGTTTCAGTTCCAAAGAAAACCCAACTTTTGACGCTAGAGCAAAATGCTCCAGTAACAAACCAAGCTTCGGTTTGCACTCTCTCTCATCTTTTTTTTTTCTTCTTAATTTAATTTTCTTACTGTATATAATGAACAAAATAAATTAAAAACTATCACAATATAATCTCTATCTGAAGATAAGTAATTATAAATCCATTTTTTCTATTTTTATTAATTTTTTAAAAATGGGTTTTATATTTCAACGTTTTCATTTCAACTGTTTTACCAAACACCTCAGCTATCTCACAACACTTTTAAATTTTTTTACTAAACAGCATACTTCGTTTCCAAAAGTCGTTTTTTTACAGAATTTTTTCCCACACACCAAACAGACCCTAAATAACTCGAGGATCATTTCCTTTTAATATTTAAAAAATGAGGATTAATTACGTTGGAACCTCTATTGTCCATTGTCCTCGTGTTATCTACTTATTTCTTTTAAGAAATTACATATAAAAAAGTATTTGGTCTTAAATATAAAAATTAATTTCTCAATGAAAAGTAACATAAGTAAAAGTTACACCATGTATACTTTACTTTTTAATCAATTATTTAATGATATTTTTTGAGGTGTGCGAATCAAAAATGCCACATCGTAAAAACTTTCTAGGTAGGGCTCTGTGGTACATAGTTATAGGGAAAGATTATTGGGTCCTAGTGGTAGGTTTAGTGGTACTTCATTCAAGCGGAGATTGGTGAGCCTACGTTATGGGCTCTGTGGTACTTAATTCAAGAGAGATTATTGAAGTGTGCGAACAAAAAATTACACATCATAAATATAGGAGAAATAAAAAGTAAATATAAGAGGAGTTAATCTTCTAATGAAATGAATTTTTTTGTGAAAATCGTGCGGGTTCATACTTAAAACGGATAGTATCATTCCATTAAAAGATACTAGTAGAACTTTTATTTCTCCAACAATACTAAATTATTCAGTAGAGTTACTGAAATGAAAATCATCTCAATACAAATTAAATTAATTATGATCCAGAACCTTTTATCGTATGGTGTGGTATTAAAGATTGCATTACAGATATATACTTGTGTCGTATAGAAAATAGATGGTTTATTTTTTGTACTTCTTTACGCACATAATTTTTATTGAAAGAACACAAGTGTACAAGTGATGCAAAAAGAATTTAAGGCAGACCAAAATATGCAAACGTTAGGAGTTTTTTAATCTTTTTAATAGTTTTATAATAATTCTTAAAGTTTTAATATTTTTTTATCTTTTTCAAAAAAAAAAGTACTCCATTTAATTTAAAATATAGTTTTTTTTACCAGTAATTTTTGTTTGTAAAATATAAGTTGATTAGAGAATTTTAATGAGTCATTAAGATTTCCCTAGAAATTAACACTTTTAATTATCTATTCAATTTTCTAAAACAATTCTTAGTGAGAAAAAAAGTATTTTTAAAAGAAGAATCAACAATTAATTAATTAATCAGATTTAATTTAATTATTGGTTTGTATGTTACGACTTCAAACGAACTATATATATTTCAAAGTAGATAAAGTATTTTATTCGGCCCTTCATCTAGTTTCCATCATTGATTCGGACCTATGGCACAAACCAAAACAATATATGAAACGCAAAATGCCACACAAAAACCCAATCGATGCCAATTATAGGACAACTACCACAAAATACATTCCATTTTTTCTTTGGAACGATTCACAAAATGCATTCCATGATATAGATTAAATCATCCATATGTAAAAGAAAATATTAGAATCGATGCCTTGGACCACACTAGACCTGACCAAAGGGTTGCTTGACTCGATGACCTACCAAACTCAACCTGATATGAGCATGATAAAAGCTCGAGTTTGACTAAGTTTGATGCAAGTTGGATGAGTAATTCTCATTTGAACATTGAATCAAAGTCTAACACAATATGGTGACCCAATTTCTATACATTTAAAAAGAATAAAACTCATAGCTCGGCTCACGATTACGAATAAACTCTATGTTGGGGTGTGCGAACTAAAGTTCCACATCGGAAAAAAAAAGGAAGAGAAAGACTAAATATAAGAGGAGTTGATCCTCTTAATGGAATGAGGCTTTTTGTGAAAACCGTGCGGGATCAGGCCCAAAGCGAACAGTATCATTCTATTAAGAGAGACTCAGTTGGTCTTTATTTCTCCAACACTCTAAACCGCACCAACAATCTCACATAAAGCGATCTTAATCAACATCAAACTTCAAAATATTGGTCAAACTCCACTGTATTGCACTCAAGCCCGATCAATTGACCAAACAACCGATCGAGTAAAGCAAAAAGTAGCTTAGCTTTGTAATCTATACCCGGAAAATTGGCAGCCATACAAGAATTTGCAGGAACTGATCTCACTGGCCATGCAGATGCCTTGAATATATTTAGACAAAGCCTTATCCCATCCGGAAGACTCATTTAAAAGAATAAATTCCAGTTGACATACACGTTTTATCATCTCATAAAATTCATATCACGTCACTCTCTGTGATGTGCCTAAACTTCCACTTGGATAACAAGATCGATCAAGATCGAATGTGGAAGCAAGCAACCAGCATTTACCAAAACCTAGTTGCACGGATACTTTATTAGTGGACCGATTATCTGCGAACGTAATTAATCCTAAACCAGTAAATTTAAGAATATACCTATGGTTGACACCCTAAAAAAAAGTATTTATTTTATATATTTAGCTTCTTTTTTTGTGGGTATAAATATGGAAAGAAAGGGGGGGTTTTGCAACTAATTAAACGAAGCTTTGGATTAGAAAGTTGGTCGTGGAGGTGACTTGCATGAAGAGATGAAGAGTGAAGATAGAGCCAAGAATGACTTGCCGATCGATCCTAAGGTGTGGCCTTAATTCTCGACAGGTTGTTCTTCGCTCTACTCTGCTCTTTCTTTACTCATGTGGGTCTCGCCAGCGACACAAAAATCTCTCTTAGATATTTTCTTAATATGTGGGCCGCCCAAAACTTCTCTCATTTCTTGGCCCATGGTTGTTGATTAATGAATCTATGTTTTGTTTGGTGATATAACCAACCAACAATTATTAATTCCATAAATTGAGTCTTAAACTCGTTCCAGTCATCTAGTGAGGATTTGTAAGGGTCATGCAACTTCTAGAATGATTGAACCTCCTCTTTCAAGTTCTACATCTTAAATATTTAAATTAAGGATTAATTAAAGTGTAACCATCAAATAATTCTATTTATGTTTATTTGCATTTAAATTTTATAAAAATTAATTTTACTAATATTATAATTAATTATCTCTAAATTTAGTTTAAATGAAGTTGTGAATGAAAAAAGAGTTGTTAGGAGTGTGAAAGAGGTAGGTTCAATTTCTGTGGGAAAAATTGACTTGCATGCTGAATCTTTGTTAAAAGAATTTTATGAAGAAGAACAAAGATCAGAAAAGAGAGATATATATTTACGTGTCTTGCACATTATAGCATTTTGCCTTTTACTCTATAGTTGATTAAAAATAAATAAAAAAGCTTTGAAGGAAGGATTAAACTAAGTAATATTAACCTAATAGGGTCCTGATTGAGTCCAATCTAATCTATGCGTTCATCTTTTCAGGATTCTAGTTGAAAATAATTGTCCCTTTAAAATGTCGGCCAAAACATACTAAACTTTTGTTTGACATTTTCATCCCACCATCATTTTTCTTTTCCTTTTTTAAATGTCACCCCACCGTCATTTTCTTAAAGGTAATAAATAACTTACACCATCATATATCATTACACAAAATAAGAATAAAATAAAATAGCGTTTTATTATCGTTAATAAATGTTTATATTTAGCCTCCTATTTTTCTTTTAAAATGATGTTTTTCATCCCTCCTTCGTTAGGGTTGCTTATATGACCCAATTTTAATGAAACGACATGGTATTATTGAATTTTTTGGGTCCACCAATCTACTGCTAGGAGATGCTTCAAATAGTGTCACCCCAGCTCGAAGCATGGCTTGACACTTTCTTTAAGCCCAATCTTAAAGACTAAACCCTGTAAAGGTTGAGGAAATAAGTTGCGCCTCAAGCATCATCTTAAGGTTTTAGTTGGAATGATGCGCTAGATCCTAAGAACTCTGCAATTAAGCAAGCTCGTGTGGGAGTGCTGAGAGATGGGTGACCCTCTTAGGAACTTCAACAATTGTTAGCGGCGGCTGGTTCGGGGTACCAAGCGCTACTAGCATAGTTGTTAGGGGTGATTGTTTAACTTATGGGGGTCTAACAATCTACCACTAGGAGATGACTTCAAACTGGGTCCTCGAAGCGTGACTTGACAATCCCAATCTTAAAGACTAGGCTTTGTAAAGGTCGAGGAAATAGAGTTGTGCCTCAACCATCACCTCAAGGTTTTGGTTGGAATGGTTGCGCTTGATCTTAAGAACTTTGTAGTTAAACGTGCTCGTGTGGGAGCGTTGAGGGATGAGTGATGAGTTATTGATAATGTGTTTTTTGAGTTTATGGTAGATTTTTTTTACGATAAGAGTTGTTGGTGGTGTTTGAGATTACAAGACGCTTTTACTGATTATTTTTTTGACGACTTCAAGAAGGTTGCTTTTGTTTGTTTCATCATCGTTACATTATAATGTGGTCTGGGTGGATTGAATTTGAGAACAATGAGCATCAACTAAATCATTGTTTGGACTACCAATTTAGCTCCATTGAGTTAGCAAAATTCTATTTTATTTTAGAGTCGATTTCAGTAAAAAGTGAAGTAATTTAGAGTTGTTTTTATTTTCTGACATTCAATGATCATTTAGGTATTAACGTACAATCTTTATGTTGAAAGAGTTGATTTGTGGAGATTTTGGAAGTATTTTGTTTGGCGGTGATGTTAACGAGCTTGGATTAAAATGACTTTCTTGATTTCTTGATTAAAATGTTGAAGAATTTTACACTTTTATGTTAGTGCAAGGTGAGTTAGGATAACAGAGGCAATAGTTAAGTCCTTCCGGCAATTTAGTGGTGTCCTTTCCTAGTTCTATAGTTTGGTTTAGTTTGTCTCGTAGTCTCTTCACATTTTTATTTTCTAAGTGAGCTAAGTTTTTTTATTTTCAAATAACTTTGATTTTTTGCACATCTTCCCAGTGACATGATGTGCTCACATTTCGCTAGTGACCGATTATGGCAAGTTCATGACATAAGGATTTTTTGGGGTTTTTAATATGTTTATTTGTGAAACAAATTAGAGGGGAAAAGTCTAGGTTTGTCAAGGTGAGTGCCAGATTTAGTCAATTTAACGATTGCAATTTTTTTATCTACGAGTGCGTATCTTCAAGTGATCGGCATGTTAAATACTTCATCTATCTTGTAATATTAGTAGTTTAAGGGTGATGTACACAATCAATAACGCTAATTAATAATTTTAGTTTAAGATAAACTTTCAATAACTTCACAAAAATTCTCCTTTAGGAAATTGAAAAATTAAAAATCTCCTTTAGTATGACTAATAAAATAAGACAAAAAAAAAGTATTACTAAAGTATAATTTTTGTATTTCCTTCGAATGTTGCTATCATCTTTATTTACAATTTAATGTGGTTATTTTTTATTTCTTTCGTAAGCAAAAATAAAAAAAAAAGATAAAAATCTCTCAATTTAATGTGATTAATGTCGATGACCCCACTCCTCTCTTTTCTCATCTATTTCTTTCTCGTCCTTTCATCCCTCTATCTGTTTTTCTTCTTCTATAATCTTTTATCTTCTCTAATTTCAATAATGTAACAAATATGAGAGATTACACTTCACAGAAAAAATTAAAAAAATATTAAAAAAATAGTAAAACTACCACCACGTTTGTATCCAATATCCAAAAAGCACTATACATTTCATTTTTGTTCAATTTGAACCCGTGTTTACTAATTTTGCTAAATCACACCCTAATTTTAAAATTATCTTAAGACTTGTTTGACCACTGCTTAAGAGGGCTTAACAATTGTTGACGTAAAAATAATAAAATATGACATGATTTTTTTTTCTCTCATTACACGTCAGATAATGATGTTGAAATACTAAAAAAAAAAAATCAAACTCATAATTAAAACGATAACTCGCCACTTTAGAAGTAACCAAATAGGTCTTGAGGCAATTTTAAAATTAGGGTGTGGTTTGACAAAATTGACAAACGTGGGGTTTAAATTGAACAAAAATAAAACGTGAGGTGTGATTCAAATATTGAGTATAAATACAGGGTGGTTTTACTACTTTTTCCAAAAAATATATAATGAGAAAAATTGAGAAAAATAATAAGCATGACTATGAAAACAAGAACACCCAACACTTCAATTATTATTAGTAAGTTATGGAGCACAAACAGTGACATTAGGACACAAAAAATAAAAAAAATTACAAGATATAAACACGGTATATATATTATATAAAAATAAATTTTAAGTTAAATGTTTAAACGTAAAATTACTATCATTGTGGGGAATTAACTATTTACTATTAACACCATTTTATAACAGTAAAAATAGTAAGTTTGAACTGTATTTATGAGTATATATTAAATTCTAACATCAATTTCAAATTAAAGTATATTTTTACAATTTTTTTTAACAATACTCCCTCTGTCATTTAATAACTGTCGCTTTGAAACAGTAACAAAAAATAGCTCAAACACTAAAAAGTTAAGTAATGTGTACAATAACAAAAAGTAGCAAAACGTCCATTATTTATGGACGGAGGGAGTAATTTATACTAAATTTTTATTATTATTAGTTACTGAGAATTACAAATAGATTGAATACGGGAAGTGACAAATTTAATACATGTTGTATGAATGTCCGTGTATAAATATTATTTTTCTATTCATATAAGCTAGAAAGATTCTTAGAATGAAAAGTTTTTTTTTTATAAAAAAAGTTAATTATATTATTAATCAACTTTGGAATAGCAGATATTAGAATTAAGAGTTTAGTTGATATCATTATTATTAATAAGTAACATATATAAAAGGCAATCGGCGAAAAATAGGTAAAATTATATTATGATGTTGGGACAAGCTCATGTGTGGATGTGTGGAATACAGGGGTTTGTCCCAATAAAAGATAGAAGTTTGGAGAGAAACATCCTCTCTTGGCTAAAAAACCTCACTCTTCTTCACTACTCAAAAAAACAAAACCATCACTTTCCTCCTTTCCCTTTCGTCCCTCCTCTCCTCCTCTGCTATACACACACAACACAACACAAGCGCCAAATACTCCTTTATCTTTCCTAATTGTTTTCATGTAATAAATACCATAAACTCAATAATTTAATATGACCCAACACCCATTTTCATCATCATCATCATCATCAAATTCTTCTGAACTCTAAAGCTCCATTTTTTTGGGTGTATGTAAGTAAGTTTAAGGCACAACAAAAAGAAATTTTGTATTACTTCTTTAATGTTTTAGTAACTTTTTTAATGTGATCTGGTACACATATATAAAACCCAAAAATGTTATTGGATTCTTTGCTTGCCTCCTTCACACATTTTGCTTTTTTTCTTTTCTTTTCATGGTGTCTTCTTGATTTGTTGTAGATTCAGGTCTTTCCTTTTGTTGGGTGATTAATGTTAGCAACTGGCTACCTCTCTGCCCGCTCATCAGTATCAGATCAGCCTCTGCGCGTTCCCTTTATTTCCCCTGACTTCACCTTTCTAGTATGTACTGCCTACTATACCATTTCTTTTTCTTTCTTTATTTGCTTTGAGTAATCAAGAAACTCATTTTTCTTGCTTATTAAAACAACCCTTTTGCTCATTCTTACTTAAAAATGCTTCTCTTCCCCTAATCTCATCTTTCTTCTTTTCTCAGTGCGGTTAAATGTGCTAGTATATGTATGTTATACTGTTTCTCTTGCATTTTTCCCTCTCCTTATTTTTATCCATCATTGTAGTTTGTTTATATGAGCTTGTAGTTTTTTCGCTGGCGTGGATGTGTGATTTTGACATTTTAGTTTGTTTCTCGTTTATAAATATTAATCTATTATTCCCGTTATGTTTTTTTTTTGGGTAATCACTGTTAGTGTTTTCGGTCTGCTAGCAAGTTTTTGTCCGGAGCAAATAGTGTAAATTCTAACATCAGAACGTCTATTTTTTTCCCATTTGTTGGGAACTACATTAAAAGGAAATTAAACTACACACTCAAGAATGGATTGTGTAATTTTATGATTACTGAGCTGATTAGTGTGATCAATGTAATCATTTCTAATCATAAGATTGGTATTTTGTGGTTCTTGTACATGAATGCTAATGAATTGCTTGTGATTGTGATGAAGCAGCATCTTGTGGGCTATTGATCTGAGGAAAATGAGGGTGGCGGAGTTTTGGCCTGCAGTTCTTGTCTTATTGGCCCTCTTCACTGCTAGTGAAGCTGAGGTTTATATTATTACAATGGAGGGCGAGCCTATCATAAGTTATAAAGGAGGTATCCTTGGTTTTGAAGCTACTGCTGTTGAATCTGATGAAAAGATTGACACCAGCAGGTAACTGTGAGAAGTTTTCCTGTGACTTGATTGTTTCTCATGCATTATCCAAGTATACTGTAATTCAAAAATGCATTTTGGTCTGTATAAATATATATTATTAGAGGTTGACATACCTTGGCCGGGTAGTACAAACTCATTTGTCTCCTTTTTCGTATTCTCTGTGTTTGCCGGTGATGTTCTAATGATTAATACTGACTTGGTCTGCTGCAAATGCTTTGACACTTTAGTTTAAATATTCGTATCCCATCTGAATTGCTGCGGTATTAGCATCAGCGTGCTTTTATGCCAGTTATATATGCTTTGTAGTCCTTGATGTTGTTGAACTTTGTAGTAGCAGCTCTATTTTGCTTATTTGTTTGAAGTATTATTATCACCATTTTCAAGCATCTTTAATTGATACAATAGATGTTCCATGCTTCTTATTTCACAAGACTCAGATGCTTTGGTGTTCTATTTTGCTATCACTATGGCTTCTGCTTGCTCGTGAATGAAAACTTATGGACTGGGAAGAAGTTGAAATGGCCTAGAGGGCTAACATTTCATTCCTTTTTTTTGTTGCCTGTTTCAGTGAATTGGTTTCATCCTATGGCAAGTACCTTGAAGAGAAGCATGATGCACTTCTTGATATGCTATTTGACCGTGGGACATACAAAAAAGTCTACAGCTATCGGCATCTTATAAATGGTTTTGCAGCACATTTATCTCCCGAACAGGTGAAACCATTATTACTCTGTACCTTCTACATCCCTCCCTCTCTCTGTTGTAATCTTCTCTGATGTATATTTAGTTTCCTTTTGTGTTCTTATCCTCTTACATTATCACTATACATTGGTAGGCAGAAATCTTGAGACAAGCCCCTACCGTGAAATCTGTTGTAAGAGATTGGAAGGTGAGAAGACTTACAACACACACACCACAGTTCCTGGGGCTGCCGACGGGAGTTTGGCCAACAGGAGGTGGCTTTGACAGAGCTGGAGAGGACATTGTTATTGGCTTTGTTGATTCAGGAATCTATCCTCATCATCCAAGCTTTGCAACACACAACACCGATCCATATGGACCTCTTCCTAGGTACAGAGGCAAATGTGAAATTGATCCTGATACAAAGAGAAACTTTTGTAACGGAAAGATCATTGGAGCCCAACATTTTGCCAAAGCTGCAATGGCTGCTGGGGCATTCAATCCCTCTATTGATTTTGCTTCTCCCCTGGATGGCGATGGACATGGAAGGTTAGAACCGATTTAGCTTACACTAGCAGTTTAAGTTAATAGGTATAGTACTGAAGCACCTGTTTACATTGGTTAGAAAATCTGGAATCACTTCAAGGAAAACACACACAGGAGTTGGGCCAGTTGGCTTACAGTAAAATAGACCTTGATATTTTCATTTTGACCAAAAGGAAATGAAAAGATAATTGTATAATGAAAGAAAAAGATGGTAAATGCATGGATTTGCTAGTTGTTTTATGTTTGCACAAACAGAAACAACAAGTCAAAAAGTTATTTTGCTGCTGAGTTGAAGATAAATGCATTTGTTTTTCTTCCCATCAGATATAGTGTATGCAGCATTGTTCGTGTTGTTTTTATAAATACTATCATGAGCACAGAAAAATTGATTAAGGCACACTACGAGTCATTCTTAAGCCATTCTTCTCAAATTTAATTTAATCTTATGCCATTCTTCTCTTCCTTCTCTATTGTGGTTACCAGTCACACTGCAGCTATTGCAGCAGGGAATAATGGTATCCCCGTGAGAATGCATGGCCATGAATTTGGGAAAGCAAGTGGGATGGCTCCCCGTGCACGGTGAGGATTATAGTTTTTTCTCCATTCATATCCAGTTAAATATTTTAACTTTTCCAATTTTTTTTTGAATAAAATTCAGTTATTATTTATTTGACATTACAATTGAGATTATTACTTTTCAGAATTGCTGTGTACAAGGCACTTTACCGGCTTTTTGGAGGATTTGTTGCGGATGTTGTGGCAGCTATTGACCAGGTGGACTATCATTTCATAATTAACAGCCTTTCTCAAATTGGAGGATTTAGCATTCTTAATGGAGTTATTACAGTCCTTCTTTCCCTAAAAATCTATACAGTAGTAAAAGCCTTAAAATTTCTCAGGATTTTGTGGGTCTCTTGTATGTGCTCTTTATCTTCTTTCATTTCCCTTTGACCATGTGAGCAATAACACGTGGTTTTGATGTCTGCATGTGATCTAAAAGATATTTATGTGTCCAAATTTTTTTTATTTTTTTTATTTGAGTCTATACAGAATTCTTCATTGCTCACATCTCCCTTTGGAAATGAAATTCTTCATTTTGACAATACATGCAAACATGTTTTAAATTCAATAAATTGTTTATGAAGCACTGCATATCTGCAATTAGTCTACCATGATAGCATATCATATTCTTCGCCAATTATCTTTTGGTTGCCAATTGCTTCACAGGATGACTGATTTCAGATTTTTTGAGTAGGCTGTTCATGATGGAGTGGATATACTTAGCCTCTCTGTAGGTCCAAACAGTCCTGCAGCAACTACCAAGACAACATATTTAAACCCCTTTGATGCTACACTTCTTGGAGCTGTCAAAGCAGGTGTATTTGTTGCCCAGGCAGCTGGAAATGGAGGACCTTTCCCAAAAACTTTGGTTTCTTATAGCCCGTGGATAGCAACTGTGGCAGCTGCAATTGATGACCGAAGATATAAAAATCATCTAACTCTTGGAAATGGGAAGATCTTACCCGGAATCGGTTTGTCACGTAAGTATTTGTTTATTCGGCAATCTAATTAGATGGCCTTGGGAAATGGTGCATGATGTACTGGACATTACCAACACGGAAAAAACTTTTAATGAGGAAACTCAATGCAATCACTTTTCTTTTGCATTTTATGACTGATCAAGCTGGCACTTGGTATTTTTTTTTTTTTTTGTTTAAACTGGAAAGAGCATTCTTTCTGAGTTTTTGATTTATGCTTCTTTTTATCTGTGGTTGACCCTTATGTGGTCCCCTGACCCTTCTGCTGTAGAGGGTGAATCACTTCACAGAGTTAATGGAATACTACTTTCACAATGAACCATATGATTACTATTGAACCATTCATTTTAATGGAAAGTGCTGCTTTTCATCAAATGTGATTCTAAACAGAGGCCGTGGTTCTCTTTTACAGCCATCCCTTTGTAAAATTGGAAATCTTTTCAAATTGTTTGAACCTTATTTTTGAAAGTCATTCAAGTGATACTTCTCTCACAAGGAACTTCTCGTATTTGTTGATTATACGCAACTACTGTATCTTTAGTGTTATTATAAAGCTGTGACACTTGACAAAGAGTTCTCATATGTCATAACCTATCATTTTTGGAGTTAGCGATTCACTGACTTAGTGGTCTTTAAAGCTAATGCTGGCCAACATTGGAGAATCAGGTGTAGAATACTGGCATCAATTGATTAGCTTCTTTGTACTACTTATATCAGCCGATTGAGTTAATGTATCCCTCCATGTAGTAAAAACTTTACCACTTTAAAGTGCTTATTTGCTTTAGTTTGTAAAAGTATCATCCTTCATATTGCATTTGCCCTTTTTAATTCATAGTTAATTGTGCTTGATGCATGTGGAAGTTAGTTGTTGCATATACTGGTATCTTGGGTTTCCCAGGCTTTCCAAATCTGACACAGGTCCAATGGATTGTTGCAGCCTCTACTCATGCCAATCGAACATTTACCTTGGTTGCTGCAAATGATGTGCTACTGGATTCCTCAGTAATGAAGTACAGTCCTTCAGACTGCCAGAGACCAGAAGTGTTGAACAAGAACTTGATTGAAGGGAATGTTCTTCTATGTGGTTATTCATTTAATTTTGTTGTTGGAACTGCATCTATCAAGAAAGTCTCGCAAACAGCCAAGACTCTTGGGGCAGTTGGATTTGTACTTGCTGTGGAAAACATTTCTCCAGGAACTAAGTTTGACCCTGTTGCTGTTGGTATTCCTGGGATTCTCATCACAGATGTCACCAAATCAATGGTAGTCTCTCAACCTTTCCTTTTTATTTTGTTTTTAAGTTTTTACTTTCCCCATCTTGAGTTTGTTCGCCAAATCTTAAACTTGTTCAAAAGGGGAGAGAAAAAATAAGAGACTCTCTCATTATTGGTCAGACCTGGGTTGGGCTTTGATGTAGTGCTGAGGTCATTGTGTTAGTTTTAGGTTTGTCACTGGTTCAATTTGTAAGCCACTCATGTTTGATAACTATCTTTCAATTGCCATGCAATTGGTCAACATGCAAATTTTGGCTTGTCATTTCACTGTTGTGAACTACATCATGGATTCAGGATGATAAATTTTGCAGACTCAAGATAAATAGTAGAAAGCTCTGTTTCATTATTTATCTGACCTTGAAATTCACATTTGTTTTAGGATCTCATAAACTACTACAACATGTCCACCTCAAGAGATTGGACAGGACGGGTGAAGAGCTTTAAAGCTGTAGGAAGCATTGGGGATGGGTTGATGCCTATTCTCCATAAATCAGCACCTCAGGTAGCAATATTCTCTGCTCGAGGGCCCAACATAAAAGATTTCAGCTTCCAAGATGCTGATCTTCTCAAACCAGATATCCTGGCCCCTGGTTCCCTCATTTGGGCTGCTTGGTCTCCTAATGGAACTGATGAGCCGAATTACGTTGGTAAGTAAATTAATAGATCCTGTTCAATCTCATGTATCATAGATGTTATTGTAGTCTTTAATTTGAGAAATGGTCTCGATTATTCTTTATGAAGTCAACCAGTGGAATGATATTCAAACTTCTTAATTTCCCTCTTTAATGGGCTCTGGTCAAAACCAATAATGGAAACTCTTTTACTTTTTCTGCCATTTGGCGTGTAGAGCTCCCTATCTTTTGACTTGAATGCCACAAAATCTTTAACCTCCAAATACCCTCGGAAGAAGGATTATCAACCCTTGTACTTTCACACCACTCTGATGCAATGAAGTTAAAACAGCATATGCAAATTATGCATACCTTTTTAAGTTTTTTGAGACCTATGTTTCTAACACAATTTATACATTGATTCTATTGAGCAGGAGAAGGATTTGCCATGATATCTGGAACTAGCATGGCTGCACCCCATATAGCAGGAATAGCTGCTCTAGTAAAGCAGAAGCACCCTCAGTGGAGTCCTGCTGCAATCAAATCTGCCTTAATGACAACATCAACAACGCTGGATAGAGGAGGGAGACCTCTTATGGCGCAACAGTACTCTGAAACAGAAGCCATGAAGCTGGTCCCAGCTACACCTTTTGACTATGGGAGTGGTCATGTTAACCCCAGGGCTGCTTTGGATCCTGGCCTCATTTTTGATGCAGGTTCATTTGCTTCTCTCACCCCACCCTAGTGTATGTGTGTGTGTTTTTATTATCCTTTAAGCGTAGTTTGGTTGGTGACTGACAAATTAAGCCTCTGTTAGCTCGATGATATTAAGCTATTCAAAGCACAAAAATGAATAAATTTCCCTGAGTTCATACATAATTCATTATTGACCTGGTATATATGATGGTTATTACCAAAACCTCTTAACGATTAGCAATGGCTTAAAGCTCTAACTTGATAGGGCATTTCATCACATAATTCCTGAAAGTTTTGAGTCTGAGAATAATGCTGGGTCTTGGTATGAGAAGCTTAAACTGAAACATGGATGATTGGGCGAGCCTATTTGTACTCTTCCCAACCTATTCGGAGTTCCTAGACCTAGTACAAGTTGACTATACTACCTTTGTTTATGTTATGTTGTCACTGGAGTAAGGGCAGTGCAATCAATTAATGATTTCAAGTCTAAATTGGCTGGGAGGAAGGTATAGCTTCGAATTCGATCAAAGTTCATGGAGAAATGGAAAACATTGTGCAATGAATGTGAGGACCTCAGATGTCGTGCAAAGAAAACTGAATCTATAGATTTTACCCGATTGTTTTAAGGTTTGCAAATACAAGAGTAGGTTTCTGAAAACCTAGCTCCATTGCTAGGTTGATGATGAGTTTCCATTCATAATGTTTCAACTTTTGCACAAAGTTTAGGCAAAATACTATTATGACTTGATTTTATATGTTTTCCCTCTATTTTTTTGTCTTTGAACGAAAATCTCACAAATGTTTTTTTCCCCCTAATCTGCAGGTTATGAAGATTACTTGGGGTTCTTGTGCACAACACCCGGCATCGACGTTCATGAGATAAGGAACTACACGAACTCACCCTGCAACTTCACCATGGGCCACCCTTCCAACCTCAATGTTCCATCAATCACAATCGCTCATCTCGTGAAAACTCAAACAGTTATTCGCACGGTGACAAATGTGGCCAAGGAAGAAACCTACGTGATAACAGCCAGAATGCAACCAGCCGTTGCAATTGAGGCTCACCCTCCAGCCATGACTCTGAAACCTGGTGCTACAAGAAAGTTCAGTGTGAGTCTTACTGTTAGATCAGTGACCGGAACCTACAGTTTCGGAGAGATTCTGATGAAAGGCAGCAGAGGGCACATGGTAAGGATCCCGGTAGTAGCTATGGGATACTGGCGATAGATTCGGTTGGTTGACAATCTAAGTTAAGATGTGTGGTTTTCTTAATATTCTTTGTAACATTTGGTAATAAGATCAGATAAGATATACTCCTATAAGGGAGGGAGGGAGGGAGGTAGGTATATTTGTTTGAAAATATCTATTTGTGGAATTAGCTGTAAAGATAACCAATGTAAGGGGAGACTTGTGGTTTCTTCCGGTTATAAGTTTTGGCAATTTGTTTAGGTGTCTAATAAAAACACTGTTAGCTCTCTATTTATGTTTTGCTTTTGCCCATTTGGCATCTCTTACTACCCATCGTTGTTTCTTTCGGCTCCCACCACACCGTAGAAATAGTTTATGTTTTGTTGTAAGAATAATTTGTAAGAAGATTGTTAAATGAATTCTTAATCATATTTAAAGGATAATTATTTTTTATATATATAATTAAGGTAATTAACTTGGACAATATTTATCTTCGGTCAAGATTTGCCCTCTAATAATTGACCCTGTCCGGTATTTGCTCCGTTATAGAAATTTACCAATTAATTTTTACTCTGTTAGACAATTTCGCCTCCAATTTTTTAACAATTATTTCCATCAACTAAAGAAAGACCCCAAAATGATCATGTGATGTTATGATATTCAGGTTTTATTTTCTTAATGTTAGTTTTTCAACGTAATTACAGAAAATTCTAAAATAATGTAAAATAAAATTAAGAAATTTAAATTTTCGAAAATAATATTTCGGTAATATGAATGATTTAAATTAGGAAAATGGTTACTCGAGGCAGTGTTTTTGGAACCGGACTGGACCGGCCGGTTTGGTCCGGTTCCACCGGATTTTTTAGGTTTTCGGTCTGATTTGGCATATCGGACCGAAATGCATGTGACCTGAGTTAGACTGGCTGAACCAGCCGGTTTTTTGACAACCGGTGAACCGGCCGATTCGATAACAACCCGGCTGGTTCAATGCAAAAAGACGCCGTTTGAACCCAAAATCCAAAACGGCGTCGTTTTGATTTTTTAATTTTTTAATTTTTAAAAATGGAAAAATTTATGTGCCTAACCAAAACGACGCCGTTTTAGTTTTGGTTTTTTTATTTATTTATTTTTTGAAAATTTGATCAGCAGCATGGGTCAGCCCATCAGAATTTAAAAACCATCCGGTTCAATCCGGTTAAATTATCTAAGATTGAACGGTTCGATATGTGTCCGGTTCAAAATGATCTAATGGTTCAATCCTATTTTTTCCGGTTGAACCCGATCGAATCATGAAATTTTTATTTCCTGTTCGCTGTCCGGTCCGGTTCCAAAAACACTGACTCGAGGAAGTCTAATTATTATCATTAATATTATGAAAATGGTTAATGTTCTTTTCCTTTCGTCTTTTTTCTAGTGCTTATCAAAGCGCAGCCGTTTCGTGTTACTCCCGGCCCTAACCCTCTGTCATCATCTTCCTCCCATCAGTTCTTCCAGTTTCCAGTTTCCAGTTCGTCTCTGTAAATTGACGCCCTAAACAACAAAGCTTCCCTCCTCCCTTTCTTTGATGCTCTTCTCGCCCTAAATTTCCCGCCGCCACTGTTTCTGTTAGGCCTTTTTTTGCAGTTTTCTCTTTCGAATTCCATCTCTTACAATGAAGATGTGCGTGCTTTTGATTTCATCTAATTATTTGGGTTTTGTTCTTCTTTACCTTTTTTGGTGTGTAATTAATTATTATTATGTTAAATAATGCGCAGAAAGAACCCTAATGCCGGTGCCCTCACCAATTTTGAAGTCGTCGACTTTCTAAAGTCAAGAGGAGCTTCAAAGGATACCTCACGAGTTCTTGCCCCCATTGCCCCTTCAGAGTACAAGGTTTTATTCTTTTCTTTTTCTTTTTCTTTTGGTTATTTAGTGTATTCTTTTCAGTATTTGGTGTAGGTCTCATTGGTAATTATTTTGTGTTTTAGGTTTATGATTATCTAGTTGCAACACCTGCTTGCAATCAAACAAGAGAGCAAATTAAAGAATTCAAGGAGAAATGCGAGAAATACAACCTTGCAAAAGCTGAGATACTCAACATCATCAATGTCAGGCCTTCTCAATTGGTCGAAATTTACTCGGTAAATCTCTTGCTTTAGCTATCATGTCTTTTATATGTTGTGACATTCTTGTGCTATCTGGATGTATGCGATGGATGGAGTAGTCTTCCTGTGTCTATCTTTTTAAATTAGCTCGAATTCTGATCTTGATTCGTGTTCTAATGAATGGATATGCATTCGAAGTTGGTGATTGAAACGTTAGTTCAAACTTTGAGTAGAGCAAATATTTTAGGTCCTAATAGAGGTCTTGATTCGTTGTTCACTGTGTATTGGCAAACATCAAAATCATGTTTTGGTGCTAAACGTCCTATATTTTTCTTATTGCTTCTCCTCTCTTCTTTCTAGCTAGGAATTGAGTTCCTTTGCTTTTCATAAATAGATGTATGAGTTTGTTTCCTTCCTCTTTGGGTTGACAGCATTTAGAGCAAGCTGAAACGCGTTTTGAGGAATCGCAACAGATGGAAATACTAAAGCTAGTTGATCAGGTGTTGCCACCGCCTCCTGCTAAACCTGAGCCTGAATCAGGAGTTGAGAGCAGTGAGAAGCAGATTGAACGTGATGGTGGTGATGAGAAAAAAGCTTCTTGACATAGGGAGAGACATTTTCATGGGGTGAAGTCGTTTTAGACCCTTTTTCAACGCGTGTAATCTATGTAAATCCCACATTGTATTGATTTACACAATTGAATCAGTCTTCTAATGAAGGAATTCCCCCTTTCTAGATGGTGTATTATTTTTATGCAAGCTCGGATCGAAATTGACTTAGTAAGAACTTGGTTTTTCAATTTGGCTTTTCAAGTATGTGACTGCTCGGTAACCAAACAAGTGAATGCAGCTGACTATAACTCAATCATCAGGTATTCTTCTTGTCTTAAAAACACAAAGTGAATGCAGCTGACTATAACTCAAACAGAGTTTAAACATCACCCAGATTTAACACATTACATTTGTTCAATAACCAAGAGTATACAACTTTCACGAAAAAATCAGAACTTTCACAGTACAGAGTTCAAAAATCACCCAAATTTAACACATTACAATTGTTTAATAACCAAGAGTTTACAACTTTCACAAAAAATCAGAACTTTGAGAAAATAGAGCAATTACCTTGACACTGATCTCAAAGCAATGTATGATTTGGAATGCAATCTTGTATGCTATAATTTGGTCGCTTTGGTCGGAGCGCAATTCGGTAGTTTCGAGCATGAGGTGTTCAATGTGGTTCGTGTTCGTGAAAGTCTTTGATCCCTCCTTTCCATACTCTTCCTTAGATTTAGATCGTGATTTCAATGGGTTTCTATCTTGGAATTTTAAAACTCTGATAGATCCAAGCTAATCTTATAGTCTGAGAGCTTGTTGGAGTTAGTCGGTTTGTCTTTTGTTTCGAGAAATTTAATGTTTATTTCTTTAAATTTTACCTTTTGAGGTTGAGTTTAGTCAACTCCGGTAGTGACTTATGTTTCTTTTTTGTTTTAGATCGAAAGGAAGTGTTTCACTTCTAATGGATTTTTAATACGTTTTGATTTATCGAATAAAAAAAGTCAATTAGTAATGATATTAATGTAAAAATCAATATAAATACTAAATTATTATATAAATTAATTGATAATTAGTTACTTAAAAAAATGAAATCGAACACAAAGATGCGTCTTTTTCAAAGCTCATTTGTTATGTCTGTGTAAATCGAACACAAAGCTACTTGAAAATTTTAATCACCAATACCATTCACCAACCTCCGGCGGCGGCGTCTGGTATACCGTGTCACTGCCTGCCTCGCCGACTCCTTGTCACCTTCGGAGCTCCACCATATTCCCCCTCTTGCGAACTCCACGCCGGAGTACTTTCCCTTCATCCCCGTGCCCAAGGCGTCATCACCTCTGGCCATAACGACGCCGCTTGTAATTTGACTTTGATCATTAAACTAGAGGGCTACATGTAAGTCACCTCTTCCTTCTACTTTCTGTGGTCAATTTCATTCATCACAGCGTTTTGCCAGCATACTGCGCCGTATTGCCACAACGTCAAAGTAGAGGAACAGGGGTTTAGGTTAGGGTTTCCTAATGCATTTGCAAAAGTTTGAACTATTCAAAATAACCATCTTTCTACTTTGCTTTCGAAGAAATTGATATTGCTGTTTCCCCATCTGATCAGTGAAGAAATTGATTTTCTTCATTTGCTCTTTTAAGATGCTCTTCTTCTTCATTTCTCTTGAAATGTTAAAACCCAGAAGCAATACCTGCTTAAAAACAATGCCATGTACTCTACTCCGCTGCCTCACTTTCACAAGACCCATGTCTCAATCCACCTCAATCCCCAAAAAGCAACTGCGCACCCGTGACCATGGATATGACAACTACATGGAAGTCGAGAAAAAGGTGCGCAAAGTGTTAAAGTTCCAATCTTTAATCCTCTCTCAACCCAACCAAACCCTGCCCATTCCTCGTCTCGACACACTCGCTCGTCGGCTTGGCTTCAAGCAATTCGAAGCTGGTGCTTTCCTTCTTAAATTCCCGCATGTCTTCAGTATCTACGAGCACCCAGTTCAGCGCATACTGTATTGTCGTTTGACGCGCAAAGCTATGGCGCAAATGGAGGAAGAAAAGAAAGCTTTGTTGGAACAATTGCCTGAGGCTGTGACCCGGTTGAGGAAGTTGATAATGATGTCAAATACCGGTAGGATCAGATTGGAGCATGTGAGGATTGCCAGGTCAGAGTTTGGTTTGCCTGATGATTTTGAGTATTCTGTTGTTCTTAAAAACCCTCAACTCTTTCGATTAGTCGATGCTAAAGAGACTAGGAATAAGTACATTGAGATTGTTGATAGAGATAAGCAGTTGGCAGTTTGCGCGATAGAGAGAGTTAGGGAGAGAGAGTATAGAGAGAAAGGAATGGATGCTGAGGATGTGAGGTTTTCGTTTATTATCAATTTTCCTCCGGGTTTTAAAATAGGGAAGTATTATAGGATTGCAGTGTGGAAATGGCAGAGGGTCCCGTATTGGTCCCCGTATGAGGATGTTTCAGGGTATGATATGAGGTCTATTGAAGCGCAGAAAAGGATGGAGAAGAGGGCAGTGGCTACAATTCATGAATTGTTGTCATTGACTGTGGAGAGGAAGATTACATTGGAGAGAATAGCGCATTTTAGAATGGCCATGAATTTGCCAAAGAAATTAAAGGAGTTTTTGCTCCAGCATCAAGGGATCTTTTACGTGTCGACGAGAGGGAATTTTGGGAAGCTTCATACAGTGTTTCTTAGGGAGGCATATAGGAAGGGTGAGTTAGTGGAACCAAATAATTTGTATTTGGCAAGGAGGAAGCTCGGAGAGCTGGTTTTGATAAGTCCAAGGAAGGCAATGATGGACAGGGAGTTGGTTAGTGATCGGAGGGATGGAGAAGATAGGATGGGGCGCGTTAGGAGAGACTTTGAGGGTGGCAAGGATGGGGAGGAGGAGGAGGATGGTTTCAACTCACATTTGAGTTGTGGAGACGTCTCTGATTTTACAGATGATGATGTCAATGTGTAAGATTCTCCAGAAGCAGAGTGACACATAAGAGTGGCAGCAGGTTGACACATAAGATTCTCCGCAACTGATTGACACATAAGGTTGACATCAAATGATTGTTTAATCCATCTTAGTTCTTGCCTGTTTGCCTTTTGGAAGCATCAGTAACTCTTCAAAATTAAGAAGGGGAAGAACTATATGATCAGATTGTACTTGATGCATGTCTGGAGACTCGGAATTGAGTTTCTTGAAGATGACATTTCTGGAGATTGCCTGGCTCTTCTATTCAAGATGTTTGGAGTCGGAACGTTCTCCTCTTCTAACTCACAGTTGGAGGATTTGATCTTTAAACAAATTGTAAGTTGTCATAACAGAGTTATCTCTCTTAGGCTTTTGAGACCATAATATATGTCTTAATAGTATATTCATGTCTTTCTAACCTATTGGAGGAAACTAAAATAAGTATACCATAAATATACTTTATTTTTAAGACATGCATAGCAATACGTCATTGAATTTATGGTATCCAAATCTCTTGCTTTAGCTATCATGTCTTTTATATGTGGTGGCATTCTTGTGCTATCTGTATGTATGTGATGGATGGAGTAGTCTTCCTGTGTCTATATCTTTTAAATTAGCTCGAATTCTGATCTTGATTCGTGTTCTAATGAATGGATATGCGTTCGAAGTTGGTGATCGAAACGTTAGTTCAAACTTTGAGTAGAGCAAATATTTTAGGTCATATTACAGATGCTGGTGAGCAAATATTTTAGGTCCTTATAGAGATCTTGATTCGTTGTTCATTGTGTATTGACAAATATCAACATCATGTTTTGGTGCTAAACGTCCTATATTTTTCTTATTGCTTCTCCTCTCTTCTTTTCTAGCTAGGAATTGAGTTTCTTTGCTTTTCATAAATAGATGTGAGTTTGTTTCCTTCCTCTTTGGTTTGACAGCATTTAGAGCAAGCTGAAACGCGATTTGAGGAATTGCAACAGGTGGAAATACTAAAGCTAGTTGATCAGGTGTTGCCACCGCCTCCTGCTAAACCTGAGCCTGAATCAGGAGTTGAGAACAGTGAGAAGCAGATTGAACGTGATGGTGGTGATGAGAAAAAAGCTTCTTGACATAGGGAGAGGCATTTTCATGGGGTGAAGTTTTTGTAGACCCCTTTTCAATGCGTGTAATCTATGTAAATCCCACATTGTATTGATTTACACAATTGAATCAGTCTTCTAATTAAGGAATTCCCCCTTTCTAGATGGTTTACTGTTTTTATGCAAGCTCGGATCGAAATTGACTCAGTAAGAACTTGGTTTTTCTATTTGGCTTTTCAAGTATGTGACTACTCGGTAACCAAACAAGTGAATGCACCTGACTATAACTCAATCAGTTCTACACGAATCCTTCTTGAATGTGATGGGTTTGTTGTTGCTGTGAGAGTCGATAACCAAGGAACAAGAAACAGGTATCTGGTGCCTCGATGTCACCAGTTTCCCAACGACATTCCCTCTTGACCTGACGTCGAAAACTAACCTCACCGGAACCATTCCTGTATCATTTGACATCGCCAAACTTGCCCCTGCACCGTACAGAGGAACCTTCGATCCTATCAGATTCACAGCCAGAAAGTGGTGGCTCCTTCTTCTTTGATAATACTTCAACTACAAAACGCGAAAAACACGAGTTTGAGTTTTTCAACATGGAAAGCAAATGCTGGTGATGATCACAGTTATTAAAACGGCATTATTACCTCACCAGTAGCCACTTCGAGTTTCGAATACATAAGAGTAACAGGCATGGAACTGACATGAATACCGAAAAATGTCGCTGGGTTGTACACATTGATGCTCACTGAACAATTTATAGTGAAAAACGTTGTTGGTACTCCTGTCAAGTCCGTCCCTTGACCAATGTAGAAATTATGCACAACCATACTCTGAAAGAACAACAAGAACAACAAAAAGTTCACAACTTTCACGAAAAGTTCAGAACTTTCACAGCACAGAGTTCAAACATCACCCAAATTTAACACATTACAACTTTCACAAAAAATTCAGAACTTTCACAGTACAGAGTTCAAAAATCACTCAGATTTAACACATTGCAACTGTTCAATAACCAAAAGTTTACAACTTGCACAACAATTCAGAACTTTGAGAAAGCGGAGCAATTACCTTGACACTGATCTCCGGCTTGAAACGCCTGCTAGCACCCCAGATGATGAGACAGAAAACAGAGAAGACCAGAATAGAGGCAGTCACAGCAATCATAATCTGACACCTCCTCGTCTTGTTCCTCTCTTCATAGTAATAAAAATCGTCTTCCTCTTCAATCGCATCAGCCCACCTTTTGTCAGTGCTCTTCCTCTCCGTCCTCCCTTTATGGCCGGAGGCAGAGGATGATCTGTACGTGCCCGAGACGCGGCTGGAGGAGGAAGCCCTGGAATGCCGGGCGTAGGAAGGGTGGGAAGGGGAATCGGTAAGGGTGGGTTGCGCCGTGGAGGACTTGTCGCCGTCGTGAGAGTCACGGGAGGGGCTCTGGACGTAGTAAACGAGGCGTTTTGGAGATCGAGGGGATGATGGGTCCAGGCTTACCATGTCGGATTCTGACTTGGCGTACATCATTTCTTTTGTTTGTTCGAGTGAGGATGATATTGGTTTCGGACAGGGAATGATGTTTGGATATTAAGGTCGGGGTTGGTGATCAGGATTCAGTGTCTTAGTTCTGCCACTAACGAATGTGATGGAAAACTGATAGTGTATAATTTCTGGTGAAATGGAAAGCGGTGGAGGGGATTGGTAGGTTTTGGTGGCAAAGCTGTAATGGAAGTTTTTCTGGGAGTACAGGTGTCTGATTCGCAGGAATGGAAATTTCCGTTAAAGTTTTGCGTCTTTATAAGAATAAAACAATTCTAACGGTTTGACGAGGTAATAGTGGAGTTTTTTTACCTTTTTACCATAATAGAGTGGTTAAGAATATTTTTGTTTGCGGGTACTTTTATACTTATTTAATAAATTAGTATAGTTTGTGACATTTAAGAATAATTATTGTACAAAAAAGAAAAATTAAAAATTATATTGCACCTCTTCCGCGATCATATGGTCACTGAAATTGTAATAAAATAAAGCTCGTATTTTATCTTCATTACCGTTTCTTACTAATGAGAAAAAAAATTAAAAAAAAAGATTTGCTTCTTAAAAAAAAGGACAGGTTTTAGAATCAGAAAAAAAAAACTTGGCTTATGTTTCAGAATATCCCAAAATTTATAATTTTTTATTAAAATATCATTAAAAAATTCATATAAATGGAGATTGATTTTTATTATAATTAAAAATATAATAAAGATAAATAGGAGAAATTAAAAATTACTTACAAAAAATATAAAAAAATGAAATTTTATCAAAAAATCAGAAAACTAGAGATTGATTTTTATGATAATAATTAAATTTTTTTTATCAAAATTCCATTTTTATAAATGAAATTAAAAAATTATAAAAGTTCAAAAAAATTAATAATGTTTTAATTTCTCCATTTTTTCTTAATTTCTTAGTTATGAAAAAAATATTATCCCAAAGGAAAATCTGTCTCCATTTTTCTAATATTTTCATATTTTATCATTTTTTATAATATTTTAATATAAAAAATTATTTTTAATGTACCGCTAGTATTTTGGACAATTTTTTTTACGATAGGAGCTAAACGTTGATGTATTTCGATACTTGAGGGACTAAAGTATGAAAGTGTTTATAACTAAGGATCTAAGAATATTTTTTCCCTTAACAATATTAAAAAACAAATTTGTGTTTTGCTCAAAAGAAAATAGTCCAAAATCCAAATACCCCGAAACCAGGCCTACCCAGTTCATGATTTGATTTGTTTTCGATTAAAAAAAAGTAGTTCTGACCAGCCCTATTCCTTCTCGGCGGGGAAGCATTTAACAACAAGTAATACTCTGTTCTGTCTTCCTTCCATTCCTCCATTACTTCTTTCTTCTTCCATTCTTCATGTAGATTCTAAATTTATAAAACCCACTTCGATTACATACATTATCTTATACTTCTAGTACCCAACTGCTGCTCATTTACCGACTCACACCTGCTTGATAAAATGCTTGAGAAGGAATAGGCTTGCCTTTTGTCTTGTTTCTGGAACATAATTGAAGTCTCTTAGTGTAACAAAAACATACTTGTGAGTAATTGAACGTTAGACTGTGTGGTGTCAATGGAGGAGCATTCATTTCTTAACAAAATGATGGCCCATCTCCGCACTTCCTGCAAGTAAGGATACCCATCTCATTTCATCGGTCTTTTCATTTTTTTCTTACTTTTTACCTCCTGGGTCGTGGTGTTGATGTGGTTTAACATGCAAATGGTGGTGTTTAAGGTACTATACTGGGTACCCCAAAGATTTGGGTCCATCACGGCTTATTCATTTCACATCCGAGCGTGAATTTGTGCAGCTTCTCCACGAAAGGCGCCCTGTTGTTGTTGCCTTTACCATCAGGTTGGTTCTAACTTTGTCTTTTGTTTTGCGCGTCATAAGATTATGGTGGTTCATCTTCATGTTTGTTTATTGGCTTTGGTTTTGGGTAATGCAGAGGTAATTACACAAAGCATCTTGATCGCGTTCTCGAGGAAGCTGCAGCTGAGTTTTATCCGCATGTCAAATTCATGCGCGTAAGTATTTTCTACCTTTTTTTTTTATGTGGCTTTATAATGGTGTAGGATGAAGATTTTAATTCTTAACCAACTATTCGTGATCAAAAGTGTTTTTGAGAAATTTTGAATTGGAGATGATTTTAAAGGTTTTCTTGAGGAGATTTTAGTGACAAAAATCACGGTCAAGTCAAAATCCTTCAGTAAATGAGTAATCTAGAAAGAGAACTGAAATGCAGCATCATATCAACAATAAAAAATGCCAAGGAGAAGCTTCATTCCTGACCTTAATAACTCCAAATCAACATGGCATAGGAAGCATCAAATTTTGTTGGGTGTAAATTTTTAGTAAAACTTTTGAATCTATGGTTTCCAGTGTGTCCATCAATGACTGATTGCAGGGTTCCCATATTTGCTTGATGATCTTGAGATAACATTTATCCCCTTGAACATATGTGCAATTGTGCACATTAATGTAGTGAATGTTGCTCATTTCACTGGCCACTGGTGATTGCCCCTAGAAACACCTTACAAACAGTCAGCTTTTTCATGATTTTGGGGTGTTTTTTTTGCATATATCATTGGTTTGTTCTTGATACCTACTTTTTAACCCAACCACAATGGACAGAATTAAATACGTTAATTATAGATAAAATGGAAAGAATGAAAGATATAGGTGCATCATTATCATTGCATATATTATGTATTGTAATTACTATTCAAATGTGTTTGGATTAATCGTGGATGTTTCTGTGGGTCCATAATTTTTCCTAAATAATTGGGATGGCTGGGGACATTCGGCTTGGTGGATTTGGAATGGGGACTCATCAAAGAGCATGTGCCTCTTAGATCTTTCTTAGTAGGCCCTGATAGACACACGTGTCTTCATGGACATATCCCATTCCTCACCTTATTCGTTCCAAAACATGGCACAATCTTATTTGCTTAGTGGCACTACCTTCTCCCATTGATACCCCATTCCACCTCTCATTTCATGACTTTTCCCATTCGTGAACTTGGGACTTGCACTCTTCCTCTGTAACAAGCAAACCATGTGTAGTGCTAACTAGATTCCCCATCGCTCCTCACATGTCTCTTCCTAGTAGCACATCCCTCTCGATACTCTGACCCTCCAAAATAGGACCATTTCTTGGAGATCAATAGTTCACTTGAGCAATTCACCTGCATGAATTTTGTCTAGTTGCATAAGTATTGCAATATGCAACTCAAAATAAGGCGAAATGTCTTGGAGATCAAATAGTTCACTTGAGCAATTTAATTGTTTCAATTTTAGCTAGTCAGATAATTATTGCAGGCACTTTTATTTGCAACACTACGAATAGCTTTCATGTATTTTGTTCTTTGGTTTTGCACCAACAGTCATTGGTCTTTTCCAGGTTGAATGTCCAAAGTATCCTGGGTTTTGTATATCTCGTCAGAGGAAGGAATACCCATTCATTGAGATATTCCATAGCCCAGAACAGGTAATATGGTCCTTCTTCACTGATTTATGATGCTTTATTCTCAGTGATTGTTTTGAAGCCCCTTTTACTTGATTGTTGTATTGATTATTGTAAACTATTTCTTGCTTTTTTCGCTCTAGTTAAATGAATATGAGCTGCTAATCTAAAAAAAAATGTTACTTTACCATACCCATACTTGCGTTTGCTTGTTGCCCCTCCTCACTTTGCTCTGTTTGGTGGTGGGAAATTTGAGTTAATGGAATGGGAAAAGAAGCTTAATTTGGTTTTTTCCCATGTAAGAGCAAAATGTTTCTCTTTGTAGGCAAGATTTTTTGTAGACTAGTTGAATAACATGTAGACATTACCGGTTAAACTTGTGCATTCCAATAGCAATGGACTTGGTGGCAGTAAGAGCTGCTAGAGCTCGTGGTTCTGTGGGAGTTATGTGGTTGTAGAGATGATACAACAAACAGCTATGGGAATAACAGTGATATTTTCCACAAATAAGGAGATAGAGCAGATACAGAGTTCAAGCAAGAAGATAGCATCCACACGAAAAACAGATGCATATGAACCTAAAAAGGATCCAACTGAGGGGCCTACAGGCTACAGCAACACCAGAAATTTAGTATCCCTTGATATGGCTTGATTTGCAATGGATCAGGAAGAATGGAAAACAAGGGAATATAGTATGGTGGATGCTATCATGAACATCTCAATCCAATGAAAAGAACAACAAAGCTCATGATAGTTGAGGGAATGGAACAGAGAGGCTTACAGCTAGACAAAAAGTTTGTATCCTGAGATAGGGCCAGCTAAGCTAATTAATTAGCAAGGAAACTGGTCTTACTTTGCTTGATATAATACTGGGTAGTGAATCAGAGTAATAGAGAAGATAGTTGGATTGAAATCAGCTTGAAAGCTTCATAGACAATGAGCTTAAAAAGAGATCCAGAATATAGCTTCATTGGAGTGAGTTTCAAGTTTCAAAACCTAAATTTATTCCTCTTGAATTCAATCTAATGGGGTATCTCAAGTCAGTGAATGATGTGCTTCAGTTCATTTCCAACAACTAAAGGTGTTGTTTCTAATGCTCTAGCTTCAGCGTCATTTAATTTTGTGATGGAGGTGCTAAGAGATTGTTCACATTTTGTATTTCATTTATGGTTTATCTTTTAACAAAGTCTTAAAAGGTTATCGCTGCAAATAAAACAAACTGTAGTTTCTTTATCACCATGTTGCTTGCCAAGCTGATTTTGGTTGAACAATGTGTTTATAAATTTTCCCAATTATTCTACATAGGTAATTCATATTTCTATTTGCTTTCAGATCCCTAAGGGTTTTGCTTTGCATTTTGAAATGAGCTTTGTGGTGGCATATATTTTTGTGATAATGCTCCATCTTCATTGTGAATGTCACCTTCAAATTTTTGGTTCATCTGATCCCCATAGATAGCATATGTCGTGAAAGCTTGTTTGCAATGCTATATCATTAGCTTTTAATTTCCTGAGACATGGCTTGATGATTTGTGTTGCAGGCTAATAACCAAGGAAGGGTTGCTGATCCAAATATCACAAAATACTCTGTTAAAGTTCTACCTGTGAGTTCCGGAAATTGTTTAACTTATTACTTCTAAGAGTGTAGGAGGGATTAATAGTTTTCTGTCTATGAAATTTGTAGTTCTGTCCCATTTTGTTTTGCAACACGGAATATGTGTAAACTCATCCCATTTAGTGGGTGAAAGTTATATGCTGTTGATAAATATGGTACTGGAGAAATTCAAAGTTCTGTGTTATTAAATGGAATGTAGCTAGGTTATTTTTTTTCTTCCACTTGTGACAATTCAGTTTTCATAAATAATTGCTGAAATCTTGTTGCTTTTGGTGTGGAGAGCAGCTCAAGCCAATTCACTCACCAAGTTTCTTAAGGGTTTTCCCTTTCTTTCAATTTCTTTTGGTTTAACATTATATTTTCTCCTGATCTGTTTCTTCTGTATAATTTTGCAGTTCCACAATGACCTTAGTGCGTATGGATTTAGAGAGTTTTTCAAGCGCCAGCACATACGAATATCAGATACGCAGTAAAGACTCATGGAGGTACCGTATAAAACATTTGTGTGAGAGCTGTATGCTTGTTTGTCTTGGCTGTGGCAATTTACGAATGAAAACCTGAGACATCTTAAGATGCATAAGCTAGGAGCTTGCAGTATAGCATGCTTCTAATCGATTATACCATTTCACACTCTTTTCGTTGAAGATGTTACGCGAGACAAGCGGGAATTAAATGATAATTTCATATTTTTAATTTGTTTATTTCTGCAAATGTCTTTCTTTCACTATTGTGATGAATTTGGCCATTAAGACATGTTAAGATAAGGCCAACCTCTTCTAGGACATTAATATGGAGTGAGATTTAGAAGTGCAAGCAGTGTTTATGACCCATTTCCATCCAATATTGAGTCGTCTGACCATACCCGGGTTAGTTTTCCAGATCAGACCCGTTGAGTTGGATCAAATCTTATTTGCTTGTTTAAATGCTTACACCAATAGTGACACAAAAATTGTTCTTCTTGAACACTATTTTTGCATGTTAAGTTCATTTTTAAAGCCCATTAATGATGCCAAATTATATTGCAATAGTGCAAAGCCGGTTTGTCGATTTGTTGTTTTTTTTATAAGCCATTGATATTTGCTCAACACTAGCATGAACAATGTGAGCGAATTCCGTTTGATAATTTGTAGACCTTGCTTGCTTGGAAGGACATATAGATTTGGTAGTTTTACCTTTTCTTCTTGTGTTTGTCTTCTTTCTTTTTTTATTTCGACCAAGCCTTGAATTGATTATCTTGCTTAACGTCAAAAAAGAAAAAAAAAGGGGTGCTTTAGTGGTTAAAGAAAGGCGTGGATATGTACTCAAAATAATTACACCTTAAAATACATCAAAATATCCGCCCGGTTAATGAGTGAATAATCCTCCTACTCGATTTAATGTTAAATTAATCAAAAAATTACTTCTTTCGACAAACATTAACTATATTAGAAATATTTCTATTATAATATATTTCTTATTGGTTTGTCCATCCAAAATTTTCGGGCTATGCATATTTTGTGCGCTAAAAGAGTTCAATTTTTATCGGTCAAAAATATATTTCTAGCCTGTCATAAAATCTCATATATTGGTTGGAAAAAATTCAATAGATTCTATAAGATAAAAGCTAAATTTGAACACTTAAAATTTATTAACATTTTTGTGTTTCTTATTATTAATGGTTTTAGGTAAGGAAGTATAGTTTGAAATTATTGTAGGTAACAAAGAGATTGATTAAGGAGTACAATAAGTTGAATTTAAGAAATCATATATATATCATATTTAATTGGGGCGATAAAAGTGTCTTTTAGCCGATAAATTTATGCCCGAATTCCGGCTAATAAAATAAATTTTGACCGCACCTGTGGACAGACAGAGGTATGCATACACATGGAATACATGCTAATGATGCTATCGATAATTTGCTGTGTCTCGAGGTGCGTGACTCCAAAGCCTATAAAAAGAAGCAAAAGGGAACACACAAATTCAAATTCAACAACAGAAAAGCAAAAGACAAAGACAAAGCCAAACGCCAAACGCCAAACGCCATACGCGCAACGCTTGAAAAATTGGAATTCGCATTTTAAAACGCAGACCGCGAGACCGGCCAGAGGCGGAGGCGTTATCTTCCTGTGGTGGCCGGCAGCTCTCTCTCTCTCTCTCTCTATTCATCATCAAACGCCTTTCTCTCTCTCTCTCTCTCTCTTCAAATGGTATGTATGTTCGTACATATTTTTCCAGTAATTAATTACCTTTTTATTCATATTTATTCATAGATTTTCTTAATTAATTAATCTTGTGTTTCTGGAATTATACATTTATTATCACGCCCACTTCTTCTTGACCTTAATTAGTTTCTCAATGGTCATTGATTTGTTCTTAATATAGAACAGTAGTAATTTTTTACCATTTTATAAAGTCAAAATTTTAGTTTTTTTTTTTATATATAGGCGGAGGTTTTAGTTAATTATGATCATTACGGTGTTTAGTTAAGTTTATTAATTAGAATGGTGGGTCTAGCGAGCGATTGATACGAGTAGTTTATTTAATTAATACTTTTATTCTTTAAATAAGTGATTTTTATGTCTGAAAAAATTAATCGAGAATATTTTAGTATTTTTTAATAGTCCAATCCGATGATGATTACAATTACATATCTAAAAATTAGAAATTTAGAATGGTGAGAGTAAAGACATCCAATTCAATAGTTGGACATCAAATTTATGTTAATAGAATTAAAAAAACGCACCATATATTTGACAAATATCATAAAGATAGTCTTTTAAAAATTTAGTCCACAAAATAAGTCAAAACCTATCTAAGTACATAATGGAATTAGTGTAAGACTAAGATTTTTTATTCGAGTATTAAAGTAGCAATTGTTTTAAAATTTATAAAGTATCATATAGATCGACCTTCAAACTCTAATATAATAAAATGTAAATTAGACTAACTGGAAAAAAAATTTAAAATACTATATTATATATATATATATATATATATATATATAAAATCAGTACTAATAATATAAATGAACTAACTTATTTTAATAGGTAAGTTTAAAAGTAGCATATTTTAGGGAAAAAATCAAGTAATGTCCAAATTATAAAATCTTATATTCTTACACAATTATTTATTTAAAGAATCAATATGTAATTTTATGCCCACTGTTTTCTCTTTTGACTGCTAATGCGTCTTTAATTATCGTGTAGCCAAATGCATGTTTAATGTTTTGTCTTGCCCGTTTGATTATACTCCCTCCGTTTGCCATTAAACGACTTTTATTATTTAAGCACGTATATTAAGGAGTCCGGATGACTTACTATTTGAGACAATTTTACCCTGAATTTTTTCGTGGACGTACGTTAAGGATTAATGTACGTTCGAAAAAAATTACGAAATTTTATAGAGTCAAATAGTAAATCATCTAGCTTCCTCGATATGCATACCTAAATAATAAAAATCATTTAAAAAGAACGGAGGGAGTAATTCGTTATTGGACAGTACGCCAGCTGGCTGTACATGGCTGCTTACAAAAAGATACTATACTCCACTAGTAAAATTTAAAGTAAAATTTAAAAATCTTCTTTAAATGACAAATAAATAAATAATTAATATAAATTTTGGATTTGATTCTTAATATTATAATAATAATTAATAGTTTAAATTAATTTTTTTTGAAAATGCAACTATATATAATAAAGTATATAAAAGAAACAAAAACTTTTCCCAATTACACGCACCTAACGCACTAGTGCACCGCAAAATAATGCTTTTGGACGTCATGGATTTTTGGAAAATCCAGCATATTTCATGACGAAAGATTTAAATCCACTATACTTTTTGATTAATTTAAGATGAAATCTTATTACGAGTATAAGATTAATCTTGTTTAAGTATTATCCGGTTGAAACAGAGGGACGGCAAGCAACTGGAGGAGGAGGAGAGGAAGAAAAAGGTGGTGCTTACGAAGCCCTTATCATTGGAATCGAATTCTGGTAATTCTGCCGATTCAGATAATTACAAGTCTCCAAATCTTCTCCAATGCATTCTAAGCCTTTTCAAGAATGTCCGCCCAGGATCCCTTCTCACCAACTTCCAGGTACACTCCACTTCCTTCCCTTTCCTCTCCTCCCACATTTTCAGTAAATTAGTTCCTCAAATATATGTATGTGGTTATACATTTGTGCATCATATCAAGAATACATGTATACATATGAACAGCATAGCAGGTCTTCTTTTTCTTTCTATCATAATGATTACTGTAACAGAACATTTCAACTTAGCCATACTCGTAGTTCAGAACTAAAAAATAAATAAATCATTAACCGTACGATGGTGAGATATTTATAAGTTGCGACATGATTAGTGATGTTTATGAGTTGGGATTTGCAGTTACCACCTCTGTTCAACCTTCCAAAGACGCAGCTGCAGTTGTTTGGCGAATCGGTGTACTGTGTCGGTAAGGACTTGTTGCGCGACTGCAACAATGCGGACACCCCACTGGAGAGATTCGTCTCCGTCGTTGGTTGGAGCATCTCCACCACACGACCTCTCATGTTTGGTCTCGCTCCTTACAATCCTATTCTTGGAGAGACTCATCATGTTTCTAGAGGCACTCTCAATCTTCTTTTAGAGCAGGTTCTTACAACTTATAACTTAAGAAATAGTTGCTTTAATTAGTCTACCAGCTATCATTGTATTTATGCTCTATTCTACAGGTTTCTCATCATCCACCAGTTTCTGCACTTCACGCAACGGACGAGAAGGAAAATATTGAAATGATTTGGTGCCATTGCCCTGTTCCCAGATTCTACGGTTCGTAACTAATACGATCATATTTCTGTATATATCGCCACTGCATTTTCTTTTTGGTAACATTAGGACTTGCCAGTACTAATGACGGGTTAGGGGAACTCTTAAGACGTCAGGAGTTGGAGTCAGCTTATAAGGAAAACTTTAAGGCTTTTATGTACTCCCCGCGATGGATGAGAAGGAAAACATTGAAACTAGATTCTATGGCTCGTAATTTTGTAACTAATATGATCCTGTTGCTATATATCTCCACTGCATTTTCTTTGCGGCAAATTTAGGACTTGAATATCAATCACTAGACTCGGGGGAGTTCGAGTCGGCTTATAAGAAAAACTTTAAGGCTTTTTACTCATCTAATTTCTCAATGTTCAAGTATGTGTGTAGGTTCTAAAGTGGAAGCTGAGGTGGTTGGGAGAAAGCAGATTAAGCTACTGAAGCATGGAGAAACTTATGTGATGAATTCACCATCTCTCTGCATCAAATTCCTTCCTCCTTCGGTTGATTGGGTTGGCAATGTTACCATCAAATGCCAAGAAACTGGCCTTGAAGCCCAATTATCTTACAAGTCAGTTTCTTTCCTCGGACGGATAGGATCCTACCACTCTATCCAAGGAAAAATCTACCAGCCCTCCTCCTCCACCAGCATTTATGATCTCCATGGACATTGGAATAGGTAAATACAGAATGTCGTACATAACTTCATATGCAAATTTGTAATAACTCTCTACGAACTGTTTTGTATCAAACGACAGTACGGTGAAGGTGAAGGATGTCAACAATGGGAAGGAGACGATCATATACGATGCAAGAGAAGTACTTTCAGGCCTAAAAACTCCTATTGTCAAGGATTTAAAGGTATAGCAACCTCTTAATTTCCTCAATGCCTACCGTGCGCGGCGCACACACGCATGCAAACATGCACACGCCCTGATTTCGTGTTTGTTTTTGGTGAATTAGGGCGTTTGGGAGAGTGAATCAGGAAGAGTATGGAGCGATGTGAGTGAAGGTATATTGAGCAAGAAGTGGGAAAAAGCAAGAGAAGCCAAGAAAAGTGTGGAAGAGAATCAAAGGTTGCTTGTCAAAGAGAGGAAGTCAAGAGGTGAAACTTGGATTCCTAAGCACTTTGTTGTTTCTTGTAGCAAGGAAGGAGGTTGGGATTGCTCTCCAATTCAACCTTGGGTTCCACCAGCCCCTGTTGAAGTTCCTCTCTGACATACAATTTATACATGTATGTACATATATATACTAGTATAACTCTCATTTGCCATTTGGGTTGCAGTTGCATGTGAAAACTTAAATTCTTCGGTAAATGATATTTTTAGGTTTGAACTAAATCATGTCTAAGAGGAACTCTACTCGGAGCAGGCATAAATTGATACTATCAAATGATAAAAGCATTGTTAACTACTCCTGTTTTTTATGAAATAGAAGATGTTCATGGAATAAAATTTAAAAAAAAAATAAAATACCGAATTTTCTTAATCATGTTTACATCTTCTTGGGGTGGCAAATAAAAAACAAACTAACCACCAAAGAAAAAATTCTCTCAATTTTTCCTCTCTTTAGGAGCCGTTTTTGGGATTGTAATCGGCGGTGAGCTTCCTTTTTTTTTTTTTTTTTTCTACTCTTTGTTTGTTATGTATTTATTTCGTCGGATCTATAAACTAAAGTTTTTAGATTTCCCTCAAATTTATTACGATTGATTCATCCTCTTTCCTGGGGTTAGAGAAAATGGATGTGATGGTGAAGATGATAATGGAATTACAAATGTGAAAATTTTAGCGGTAAAATCGAAGATAAAACACAATTTTTATAATTTTATTAATCTATAAATAAGTGAGGTGTTATTCTTGCGTAATTCATTTTTGTCTTCGTACGCTCTTGTGACCTTTGTGCTTTATTTGTCGCTTTATACAGATTTATGCGCTTTGTGTGTTGTTTGTGAAATTGTATGGGCAAAATTTATGATTTAATTTCTTATTGTGTAGCCTATTGTATGCTTATCTATTGGAATATATATTGTTCTGTTAAAGTATAAAATTATCATGGTATATATATAGCATCACTGTATATAATAATCAAACCAATAATCAATTATTTAACATCTCAAAATGTGAACCACTGAAGCCAACTGAGAGCCTGTTTGGTTGTGAGATTGTAGCCACTTTAGTGTGCAGCACTAACAGAAAAGGAGACACGATTGGTTAACATTTTTTACCTCTAGGCTCTATCTGTAAAGAGCTTTTAGCTTAAAAATTGAGGTTTTTAAGCTCTAGCTCTTTATAGAGCTTAAAAACCTCCATAGTGATAAAATTCTAATTTGAAGCTTTATCGATATAGAGAAGAGAGAAAAATAAATATATTTTTATTGTTTCATTCAATACCCTCTTTTTTCAGGAAATACACTGGGTTGTTATTATTTTCATTTTAGTTAATTCTTGAATTTTTTTCCTGATAAAGTGGTACACATATGCAGTGTTTTTGGAACCGGACCGGACAGCGAACCGGAAATGAAAATTTCATGGTTCGACCGGGTTCAACCGGAAAAAACCGGATTGAACCATTGGACCGTTTTAAATCGGACGCATATCGAACCGTTCAATCTTAGATAATTTAACCGGATTGAACCGGATTGAACCGGCTGGTTTTTTAGTTCTGATGGGCTGACCCATGCCTGTAATGGGCCGGCCCATCAAATTCTCAAAAAAAAAAAAAAAAAAAAACCAAAACCAAAACGGCGTCGTTTTGGCCAAATAATTTTTTCCATTTTTTTTAAAAAAATAAAAATAAAAATATAAAAAATCAAAACGACGCCGTTTTGGATTTTGGGTTCAAAACGGCGTCGTTTTGCATTGAACCAGTCGGGTTGCTATCGAACCGGCCGGTTCACCGGTTGTCAAAAAACCGGCCGGTTCGTCCGGTCCAACCCGGGTCACGTGCATTTCGGTCCGATAGGTCGAATCAGACCGGAAACCTAAAAAATCCGGTTGAATCGGACCGAACCGGCCGGTCCGGTCCGGTTCCAAAAACACTGCACATATGAGTCTCACCTAAAACCAATCAGCCAACCCACCAGCCTAAACCCTAAGGTAACAAATTCATCTTCTTCAACCTCCAGCCGCTGACTCCAACCACTACTGCAACGACTCCGGCGACCCAATCAGAAACCCAAAACGACCCGAAATCTAGAAAGTTGATTCCAACACTCCCACCCGAACTGACACAACCTACTTATCTACCCAAAAAATCCCGCCAAATACCCAACATCCCAAACTAGTAGCCCGTGACCCAAACTCGACCATTTTACTCCTTTAAACCCGAACCCCCCAAAACCGGTCGGATCAGATCACTCAGAGACCACAGAAACAGACTCAGCCACCTAATCTGAGAGCAAACCAACCCGATATACTCAGATCCACACCTCAACCCTCCGACCTCCACCTCCGATATGAAGCCACCTGCAATAAGGATAAAAAACAGCAACGAAACTACTAAGAAAATAGACAGAAACCTTCTCTACTAAAGTCGTCGACGCGGATCCAATGCGTGACTCGAGAGAGAAGGACAAGGATACGAACTAATCGGGAAAGAAAAAACGAAATGGAGAATTTGATGTCTTAAAAAACAACAAAAAGAAAGGAAAACAGAACCGAGCTTCCCCATCTCTAGGTCATCGGTTTTGGACAACGATTCGCGACTAGAGCCTAGGGAAGCACGGTGACCGGAAGAAAGAAAATAAAAGAAGTGTGAACAATGATGATGAATGCACCGAAAGAAAAAAAGAAATTACTTGGTGCACCGGGTTAGTAAAAACTAATAAAATAATATGATTTAACGGAAGTTTGTCTCCGTTAATTGTTTTTCTGACGGCGAAGATTAATTTGAACTAACTGAAATAACATCTGAGACCAAATTGAACCAATTGGGGATTAACTAAAATAAAAACAATAACTTTAGGACTCTGGGTGCGTTTTCCCTTCTTTTCACTACTCATCTATTTCACCTGCAATTTTTTTCTTTCATATCTGCTCCTTTCTTTCACATCTACTCCTCCTCATCGTAATTACTTGTAATTACTTCTACTCATCTGCTCATTCTCCTTGTAATTATTTCTACTCACCAACTAATTTTGTAATTACTTCTAACCATTTATTTCTCATTGTAATTAATTACTTCTATCCATTCACTTCTTGTAATTAATTCTCTATGGCTTTGTTTCCTCTATATTTACCAAGAAACTCTATATGCTCAGCACCATCAACACTTTGTTTAATCGGGTGAGAAGGAGGAGATCGAGAATTAAGCACCAACACAGCGACTACATGAGGTAAGTTTAATATATGGTTTCCGTCTTTCATTACGATTTCTTTTGACAAACCGAATAGATCATCATCTAAACTCTTTTTTCATGTAATTTTTATTGGAGAAAGCTTAAACTAAATTAGTTCTGGAGAATCATTGTTTGCATTAGTTGGGCATGATCAATTCTGCACTTGAATCGTTTCTTTTCTTTCATATTGAAATAGTGACGTGATTAGTTGTGCACCTGAGTTCTTCATCAAATTCGTTTTTATGTTGTATTTTGTATTCACCAGCTGAAATAGTTGTACTTGATAACCTTATTAAAAGAACCATTCATGTTTGAAGCACCAAATCGTGTGCTTAGGGCATGGTGAAAAGATGCAGGTGGGGTTTAATGAAAAGATGCAGGTGATTGTTGATACTATAAGATAACAAACTAGATAGTTTGAGAGTTCTATTCACTATGGATTCCATACGTTAGCATCCTTCATTCTTAAGAGATATAATGAAATTTAGTGATTAGGTTCATTGCTAACTTATATTCTTTTGTCCTTCATGTAAAATACACTAGTATCATTCTTAAGCCATGGTTGTTTTGCTTAGAGCATGGTTTATTTATTTCCTTTGTATAATATGTGCAGGGCTCGATCATTAATAAGGTTGTGTTGCTTGAGTGAGAGAAGAAATTCTTAACGAAGGTATGTCGACAACTAGACTTTTATGTCTTTCACGTATCATGATACCCCCATGTTATTTTGGGGTCAAATGATGATGGAGACGAGATTCGGTATTTTTGAAAGGCTGACGGGAAAACTCCGATTTTTGGGATTTGGACTGAACGCAGAGAAAGAAAGCATTCGATGCATGCATCATAGACAGTTCGGCTGTCGGAGCCGGATTTCTTATTATTATTATTATTATTTAGATTGTTTCGCTTAAGATGAAGATACTTCTTTTTTTATGATATGCAAAGCAACAAGGCATTGAGTTTGGAATATTTACTATAAATGGGTTGTTGAGGTGTATTGCGTGATTTATTAATACGCTAATTTGTCAAATATTTATGTTTAAATCATAAAAGATAGTAATTGAGAAGAGAGGGCATGCAATGTAAAAATTAATGATATGTTTTAAAATCAAATTTAAGAAAAATGAAAAAAAAATCTAATCAATTATTTTTTACCATCTCTTAGTGATTATTTATCTTTATTAGTCATGTGTTACTTTTTTTTTTTTAAATACGAATAAAAATTCTAAGAAAATTATATTATTAGAATAAAAATTCTAAGAATAAAAAATACAATTAATAGTAACTAATTATAGTAAAATAATAACCGATAAATAGTGGTCAACTATAATGTAATTAATAGTAGAAATATTTTTTAAAAATAAATAAATAAATAAAACAGGGTCATTAGCACCACCATCCTTGAACTATCGTCGTCTGACAAATAGGCCCTTCAATATTTTTTTTTGTTGAATTCAACTTTCCTAACTATTTTTTTGTTGCAAAAAAGCTCTTCTGTTAAGTTTTCCATCTAGAACTTTAATGGACTTACTTTGGCCATATTTTTTTATTCTCTTTTATTTTTTTAAATGAGAACAATTAAAAAAATATTTTTTTAAAATTGAAAAAAATCAGAAAAAAATCAAATATATTTTTTAAAGTGATAAATATTTTTAAAAGTTTAAAAAAATGAAATTAACAGTAACAACTATGCTTTTATTTTTCTATTTTTCCACAAAAGGTGCTACTTTTTATAATTTTAATTCATCTTTTATAGTAATTCTTTAGGAAATTGTATAATTTTTTTATTTTTATGGATTTTTTATCAATTTTTTTTAGAAAATTAATAAATAATTTTTTTTTAGAAAAATAGTTATGTTTTTTGAAAGGAGAAAAATAGTTACCTTGATATGTACTTAACAATTACTAAGTTAAAAATAAATTTTTAATTTTATTTTGGAGTGTAATTTTTTTAGGGATTAAAAAATATATATAGTTAAAGCAAATAAGTTAGGATTTTGGATAGAAAAACTAACAAAGTGATCGTTTTACATCAAAAAATAATTAGGGAGCTAAATTTAACAAAAAAATTTATTGAGGGGCATATTTACCAAACAATGAAAATTCAAAAAATGGTGGTGCTAATGACCCAATAAAATACCCCCTCTGGTTCCAAATAAATGACTTCCTCGCATCCTAATATTCAGTAGATTTAACACTAAAAATACAAGTAAAAGCTACTCCCTCCGTCTCACAAAGGATGACTTCCTCGCATCCCAATATTCAGTAGGGAACGCATATCGAGGAGGCCGGATGAGGTACTATTTGACCCCAAAAAAATCCGATTTTTTTTTAACGTACTTCCCAGAAAAAATTAGGCGCAAAATTGTCTCAAATAGTGAGTCTGCCGGCTGTTTTAAGATACGTGCCGAAACAGTAAAAGCAAAAGCTAAAACGTCATCCTTTATGAGACGGAGGAAGTACAATAAAAGTAAAAGCTAAAAGGACGTTTATTTAGAACCGGAGGGAGTAATTGCTATTGCAGCATATTGAAAAAAACGCGCGTCTTTTTCAAAGCCCATTTGTTATGTCTGTGTAAATCGAACACAAAGCTATTTTAAATTTTTAATCACCATTCACCAACCTCCGGCGGCGCCGTCTGGTTTACCGTCACTGCCTGCCCCGCCGACACCTTGTCACCATCGGAGCTCCACCATATCCCCCCTCTTACGAACTCCACGCCGGAGTACTTTCCCGTCATCGCCGTGCCCAAGGCGTCATCACCTCTGGCCATAACGACGCCGCTTGTAATTTGACTTTGATCATTAAACTAGACGGCTACATGTAAGTCACCTCTTCCTTCTACTTTCTGTTGTTAATTCCATTCATCACAGCGTTTTGCGTGCTAATCTGGGTTTTGCGTGGTATAGTGATTGATGTCTAATTGTTGTTGTTGTTTGATTATTTGCAGTGGAAATGCGAAATGTTTACAAATAATCAGAGGCAAGAAGAGCGGACTGGAAGGTATGGAACCTCGAGGCTTCAGTATCTTCAGGTATACTGTACTTCTTCATTTTGTATTTCTCAAACATTTTTTTATTTTTATTGCCATGAGAATGAGTAAAGGATTACATCAGCTTACTAGTCTGTTGGCATAGTTCATTTAAACACCATTTTTCATTTTCCATTGTAGGAACTCGTGAGCCAGTTTCAGAACGCGACTGAAGAAGGTATTTTATCTATGCTACTCTTGTTTTCTACAGAGTGGTATCTTTTTACTGTGACATCAACTCGCTGCTAATGGATAATATTCACTCGATATAGATAGTTTTGCATGTACATCCTTCACTAAGCTCATAAGCTGTAGTTATTCGTGAAATTTTATAGTTTCCCCCTGTTATCATTGCCTATTCTTTACAACTGGTGTAGGCATTCATGGGATGAAAGAATTGAAAATAACAGTTAAATAGCAAATAAAAGTGTGCTTTACTGTTTCACCTAGGATGTGGTATGTTTTGAATGAAATCGAAAGAATTTGTTAAGTGGAAACATTTCCAGTAGTTTTGAAAATGCCACTTCATCTCTTATCAATACCATATGACCATTTATGAACTGCTGCAGACCTTCAATTCTGGAATTGTCATCATAACCACTCTGTTGTTGTGCCTGCAGAAACGAAAGAGAGAATTGTTGCTAATTTGGCGAACTTTGCTTATGATCCTTATAATTACATATTCTTACGTCAGGTTTGAAGCTTGCCTTTGGTGTCAGAAGTTAGAAATATTTAGTTAATCATCAAATCAGCTGTTTCTGTTTCAACTCTTCTTTTGCATGTGATTTGAAACAGCTCAATGTCTTGGAACTATTCCTAGACTGCATAACAGAGCCAAATGAGAAGCTTGTGGAATTTGGTGTTGGCGGGATATGCAATTCTTGTGTCGGTAAGTACGGTGACAAATATTTTCCTTGACCTGGAAATATTGCGAGTGACACGTGTTTCTTTTGTGTTGTCGCTTCATTTGAAATATGCTTATCTAAGAAGTACTGCCTTTCTCTATATGCAGATCCTGCAAATGCTGCTGTTATCAGTCAGTGTGGTGGTATTCCACTTGTTATCCAGTGTTTATCTAGCCCAGTTACAAACACTGTAAGTATAAAACTTGGGGTTTTACTTCCTTGGCTCGGTTCATGTTGTTGGGGGAAATTGAAGTTTAGGAGAGATTTGATATTTGAATTTTTGAACCATGGTTTAAAGTTAAACACGACCTATAACTCATTTTCTTTCCTCTAGAGATGCTTTAGTGGCTTTATTTTTTCTTCTTAACTCATTCCCTTGTTACATGTAATGTATCTATTGTTTGATCGAATCTCCTCTTGCAAGTTTTCGATTCCATCCGTCTTTCATGTGGGAACATTGTTTTTTCATGTGGGAGAGTGTCAGCTATTGTTTAATTAGTTATTAATATGTGAACAAATAATTCGTTCTTGGCTTGGTATCCGTAGTGATCAAGTCAATTTGTTGTTGTGGCTGCCAGCCAACCTCTTAAACTTAGCTTAACTTTGAATTTCTGTGCTGTTTAATTTACAAATTCACTTATGAAAGTAATGTCCCCACATGCATCATTGACCGTGGAGCTGAACTTTCTTTTTCTAAGTTAGTTAATGGTGCTGTAAGATAGAATGTGTGTCAGGGATTAGTTGTTGAATGTATCTGTATGCATGGAATAATATGAAGATTTTATAACTCAAATGTGCATGTAATACATCAATATTGATTGCAGGTCAATTATGCTCTTGGGGCTCTTTATTATCTATGTAATGCTTCCACCGCAGAAGAGATTCTAAAGCCTGAAGTGATAGATGTTATGGAGAGGTATGCGGCAGCAGAAGCTGCAAGTATCAGGTTCAGTAATTTGGCTAAAGCATTTTTAGATAAGCATGTTAACAAAACCGGGAGAAAGCCTGTTTGACATGCGTAGAATGGCACATTCTTATAATATTATCACTTTCTTGTTTTTTAGCATTCACCCTTTATCCTTATGCTTTTTGAGAAGTTGGAGAAATACCTTTCAAAAGACAACGTAAAAATAAGTGCTTTTTTATTGCAAACAGACAATATAGTATACATCATACAATGGCAAACAAAAACACTAGAAAAAATAAGAACCAACAATGCTCAAATGTGTAACAAAGCAAACTGTGTATGTATGTGTGTACTGTGTATATCTCACAACCCCTAGTCTCCTAGCTACAGAAGATGCACGGACAGACTTGTGGTACATGAACTCCGATATGTATATGGTATTTGATAGTGTATGGTAGTAATAGAGAAAGTGAGCTTTATTGTAATTCTAGTTTCCAGCAGGTGGTGGGGAGAGGAATGGGATGGAGGGGAATGTAGTAGGGATGGTGGGGAATGCAGGCATGCTTGGGAGCGGGGGCAGAGTGCCCTTTGGGAGGGTAGGTAAAGTAGGCAAGTTAGGAAGTGGAGGAAGTGTAGGGTTGGGCAAAGAAGGCTGAGTGGTTGGCAATGTGGGCTGCGGCAGAGTTGGAATAGTAGCCGTGGCCGGGAATGGTGGGAGATTTGGCAAAGTTGGCAGTGGCGGCATTTGCAGAAGATTGCGGGCAGCGAAACTGACATCAATGCTTGAAAGTGCCAGAGCAATGAAGAGAGTTAAGAAAAAGCACTTGAAAGAAGCCATAGCGATTAGATGATATAGGATCTTTAAAATGCAGAAGTGGATATTTAGTGTTGTGGATGAGAAAAATCATCGTATGCTGTTGAGCTTATATATGACATGGATGAGAAAACTGTAGAGCTCTTTTTGATTTTGTTAGCTCACCTTCTTCCATCAGTTTTACTTCCACAAAATGATTTGTTGTTGTTGGTGTTGTTAACCAATGAGTATGTATGGGTGATCTAACACTGACTTCTTGTCAGGAAGGAAGCCACGTCACCACCAAAACAAAGTTATACAGTACCATTTTTTTCCCTTAGAACTTTAGCTTCATCTTTATATTATATTATATTTTATCTAGTATAGTATAGTTTCTGAATAGTTAGTTCCCGATCATGTCATGCTCATGTTACCTCTAATTATCCACTATTAAATTATCAAGCGAGTATTAGAATACCAACTATAAAAGAATGCTTGAAGTTATTTTGGTGATTTCTTGGAATTTAGGAGTTTAAGGATTTGTAAATTATCAAAAATCTAGTATTTTCTAAGCAATTTTAATTTATAGAATTTAATGAATGCTTTAAACATGTTTAAGTATTTAACTACGGTAAACTTAATATTAGCATTGATATTACTATTCTTGTTATTATTATTTGATGAATATTATTTTTCTTAATATAATAGTATGTATGCATATTCCTTAAAAAAGGTAACGGGCATGCGTACTTAGATGAATAGTTATGTACTACAATTTCATTATGTAGATACAATCTACTTGCTCGCATAACATTTCATTATTCATTTTCTATGTTTTTTTTTTAGACCTCCTTTACAATTATACCACAAATTAGAATAAATCACTATATTTATAATTGAGGCAAATAAAGCAATACATTTGTATATTCAATCAATATTGACCACTACTATTTAATAGTACCTTATTTGATACATTTTTTTAAATAAAAAGAGGCTCGATCGTTTTCTGCTGGAAAAAAAAAGAAAAAAGGTATTTTTTTTTAGGAATCAATGTTAATATTGACTAAATCAATAAATGTGATTTTATAATTTTTCCTCTAAGGTGAGATTCAAATGGTTTTTTTTTTTCCTATTAGTAAATATCCAATTTGTGCCTATAAATTAGTGGTGAGGATAGCAATGACCTAATGTAAAATAAATGAATATGAATAGCAGGATTTTAGTACAGTGAAAATTAAATGGGCGGGGGGTTGGACGAAAATTCAGCTAATATACAATTTCACATTACACCAAAAAGTTTGATCTTAAGCTTGGTAAGTTTTAAAACAAGTCTGCTATATTTGCATTGGTAAACTAAGAAAAGAAAATAAAATCCAGCCATTAATAAATCCCCCAAAATTCTCTATACCAAACAAGAACAATGAAGAACAATAATAGGCCAAAATGGAGGGGGGAAATGAACAAACCGCCCACCCCTCTGGAAGCAACACTAATAAACAACTGGTTAGCCTCCATCCCCACTAATAAGTCACATCCTAACTGCTTTTCTTCCTAGCTTCCCTGCACGTAAGAACTGTGCGCGCTACGGAATCGACCATTTCTAGCCTCTGATTGATGATGACACAGCATTTACAGACTTTTTGTATATCTAGAAACCAAGATGGAGTGGGGGAGGTCAAATAGCAACTGCTCATCTGACCAAAGAATTTAGTGTCAAAATTACTCGCTTAAACTGTTGTATAGTTGTTGAAAAGTTGCAGCAAATTATCGATAGCATCTGGGTGAAACTTCCTCGCGAACAAGTAGCATGGCCGTGTGATACCATTCCACAAGCAAGGCTGAATCTGCACCTCTTTCTGCAGGAGAAGTAGTGGGGGGAAGGATTATATATACTCGAGCATACAAGGAATCTTAAATAAGGTATCAACAATATCCCTGCAAAATTATACCTTTTCATCACTTGTCACGTGTATACTCAGATCAATTGACTGCAGACAGAAGCGATATGATGTCATAATCAAGAGCATAGCAACCATGATTCGCTGCACAACACATGCTTCAACAAATTTTACTTATACAAAAGTAAGAACCATACCATGATATTCTTCACAAGTTCATCAGTAACATCCTGCGCTCTGTACAATTTGGGATGCCACTTTCTCTCGGACCAGTCAACATGTGTTACTGACCAGTTTGCAACCCCACCAGGATCAACTATCTGAAATCACATAGAAGATATAACTCGTAAAAGGTCACTGGGGAAGAAAAAGCTTAAAGTTGATAACAGCATACCAAGGCAGATTCTTACATGGAAATATGTTGGCAAATAATGCTCATCCGCTATACAATTTTTCCCTTCCAGACCAGGCTGTAATTATCAATAAGATCTTGTCAATATTGTAGTCTGAGCATTTACAAAATCCTAACCGCATAGACGGTCTTGAAATGAAGTTTGATATGCCACTGTTACTATGCATGCAAACTAATAAAAGTAAGTGGCTTTAAGCTACATCTGAACACTGCCAGCTCAAACATTGTATCTTTAATTTCGATACAAGAAGCAAAAAGTGTTGTGGGACCATAATGATCAGACAGCCATTGTATTCTCAGCAACCTTCCAACTAATTAGAACCTGATTTGGTGACACATGATGCATAATTAAAGCTTACACAAAGATGGAGACCGGTTGCATTGGGCTTTCATAGTAGAGCGTTAATAAAACTGAGCAAGCAAAAGATTTAAATCTAATGGCATGAGAAGAAATAAATTGTAAAGGATGATAACTTAGAAGACTCAGATGGCAAGAACAAAATATCCAAGATAAGTCTTTTAGGAAAATGTTTTTAAGAAAGAAAATGCAAAAGTAAACATGTTAGCAAAGCAGGACTGGTAAATTGTACTTGCAACAAATAGCAAGGAGAACACTGGACATGAATTATTGTGGTTACGTGGCCTCTAGGAAATGCAGTAAAATCTAGAACAAATACCATATCCTTCATGAGAAAAGAAAAAGTATCCACTACCTAATTCATTATTAAGGAACACCTACCTTACAATAATCACGGAATTTTGAGTAGTAAAGATAGTCAGCCATAACTATCACCGCATGCTGCCGCTTCATTGAAAACCACTGCAAAACCCTCAGTCAGTAAGCATAGAAGCAACATTGATTTAAATACTGAACACTAGCCAGACGACATGATTTAGATCAAGTAACCACAATTAAGAATGAAATAGTCAAAAGTAACAAATCACCACCCAAAAATCAATATCCATACTAGAGATGACAGAGTATTCTTCAACTATCACAGCATCTTCGTGTCAATAATGAGATGTTTTTAGATAGAACAAATAATGATAAATTAGACAAGAAGCACTGCAATGCTTTCAGTAATCTTACATATTGAAGAGAAAGGATCATTGATAGTAGTAATAATAAAGTCAAAGCAACCACCAGAGAGATGAGTATATATCACTAAACCATTCACCAATGCCCACATCATTTCAATGAAATATACCTGTGCCCCCTTTCTGAAGTCTTTCTTTTCAATTTCAGGCAACATGTGGTCTGAATACCTGCCATTTCCATGAGGACCTGGATCATAAAAGCTGGAGGACAAAAAGAAAAGATATCATTAGCACGAGAAAAAAAAAAGTTTAATAAATTTGAAACTTAAAACTTTTTAGATATACTCCATCTCTGCTTAGGTAGGCAAAATACACCTCTTTCAGAAGTATAGCAAATAAAATAGAGCTACTAGCATACAGAAGTATATGATGCTACTGCCATAAGAGGAGTGGTACTTACCAATCAACGTAGCTGATATTGGAGTACATCAGATAGTTAAAGACATAGTCAAACTTATACAGTGGTACGCAGCTGCAATATTAAAGAACATATAATCACTACTAATGACAATGAAATCGTATCAAAACAACAAATTTGTTTTAATATATATCAATAGCAATCAAATAACTACAACTTAATTACCTATCAGAAAGCAAAACAAAATGCTGGTTATCAGTATCTCTGATAGCACTTGCAAGAAGTCGTCTCTCTGCATCAACCATTGATATTTTCCCCCATATTACCTGCAACATAAGTAGCAAAAATTTGATAGCTGCTCATTAAATTAGGCCCATTAGCTCATTAAAAATTTAGCAACATCACTCCCCACCCCCACCCTAAAGCAAACACCAGCAAGCTGAGTAGTAATGATATATAAGAAGACATGGTTATTCAAATAAGCATATCCTAGAATCATTGGGTACGACTTATGATAAATGATTATCTAGGTTGAAGTACACATCATACTAGCAACATTAAAGAATCTACTCTTAGTATTCTACTTCCACCCCTATTTTCTAAATACACTAATGTCATTTGACAAGTTATATTATTTGCGCTTCAAGGACTTTATTGTGATTATACACCAAGTGGATATTTGACTGTTCCTACCCCAAGATGTGTACAAACCATTCTTACCTTGATATACTTGATATATTTTCAAAAAAAAAAAAAAACCTTGATATATTTGGTTCAATTCTTGTGTATGTTATTATAGGTTGGAATACCATGAAATTAATTCTATAATAGTAAGATTATGAGCGCAAAAAAAAAAACTAGTATTATGGAAAAGGCTTTAAGTTGCTCTCCCAGTCAGATGATTCTAAGAACTGTTCAATCAGGACTAATAACAATGACACCTTTTGATCCTGCTTAAAATAACAATAATAATAGTAACAGTAATAATTAATAAAAAAGGTGAAAAGGTAAAAAGCATGAATACAGTAAAGAGTAATAAAAAATTCAAGACCTGGTCACTACGTATGTCGCTATTAGCAAAATATCGGCTCGCATGAACTGGCTTTTCCTTCGATGCATGCACATAAACAGAGAATTTACCCTCATGACCCTGCCACCAAAATGAATTAGTTTCAGCTGAAGGCATTAAACGAAACAATCCTGGACAAAAATTGCAGGTTACACAACACCAGGAGCAAAGAATGGACTTGCACAAGGGATAGTATCACTTTCCACAATTGTTCCAACACTTTACACAAGTTTGTCCTCAACAAAATGACAGTGCAGTTAGTGTGAAGATGACCAAACTCTTACTGTTAAGAAGTTCAATTATTTACTACACACCTAACCCACAATTTATAGAGGATCTTTTATATCAGATTGTGTAACCTTTCATGCGAACCCAACTCAACTCCCATAGTAGTAGCATCAGCACCAAAAAGAATCTAGATGGATGAATCACAACTACGAAGACAAAGATTCATCTTTAGTGTTGCTTCTTCCAACAAAGAGAGAAAACAGGAGATAATAGCAGGATTTTGTCACAGTAGAGATCAAAACACATTATTGCAGAAACCCAAAAAACTTGCTCATAACTCCGAGACACAAGCACATGTGAACGGAATGTTCCATTGCAGAAGCCAACCAAAATGACAACTATAAGTGTTTTTTTCCTATCAGATCTATCAGGAAGCACTAGTGAAGAAAAATTAAAACACAACTACGATCTAGTAAAGCTGTTTAGCCAGTAAAAGGAAGAAAGAAAGCTTACATAGAAAAACTTCTCCCACAGCTTCTCAAAAGGTAATGAACCAGGAGTTAAGAACATGAAAGCAATTTTAGCTTTTTTTGTATGAACAAGAGGAGCATTCAGAATTTCCCTAATCACAATACGAGATTCAATCTCATCATCTGTATACTCCCTTGCAGGTGGTGGAAGCCAATCAGTAAGTGCCTTGCAACCTCTAGAAGAAAGCAAGTAACAGGCATGGCTGCTTTGGGGTGGATAGATATAAGCACAAACTAGAAACAAGCTGACCATACAAACTAAGACAATAATCCATGTTGGCCTCTTTAAAGGGGGGCGGTGACGCCCACCCGGCAAAATCTGCTGCATGTCACCCATGCCTAGACGCCACACCTGAGCAGTCTTCATCTAGTACAAGCACATCAGAACTTATTCACAGCCTAATGCATGTCATTCTTCAATCCACATCCACCACCACTCTCTCTCAAACAAGGGACTAGATTTAATAGTAAAGGAGAAATTCTTCCACTAATTACACAGGGAAAATCTGCAATTCAGGAACACAAAAAAGTCTGTCAGAATAATAGACAGGTCTAATACAATCAACCAACTAGCATGCAAAAAACTAATGGAGTAACAAAATCAAATAGACTAGTTGAGGGCATTGCAGAAATTGGTGAAGTGAGGGCGGTGTCGGGAGGGAAAACCATTCACAGTCTACCATATATCTCACATACTTTAAGCCTCAGGAAAACAACTCAATGGAAGATATGAATCTGCTATTAATTTAAACAAAAATATCAAATAAACTATATGGAAACCATAACCAACCACCTGAAATAAAATGACCAGGAGAATGAGGGACAGCTAAAACAGCTGATTGAACCAAGACACAAAATTTCATACAAAATGAAGCTGTGAAATGCTTAACCTGAGGACACCGTGGAGGAAGGATGGTATGCTGAAAGCTGCTCTGTGCTCTATGGTTAACCGGAGCTCAAAATTTGGATATATTCCGACCTCTTCTACGTTTCCTGAATACAGACCTGTCCCTAAGTTATGATAGCAAACGAAGATGAGAACAAATAAAAAAATAAACAGAAAGAACAGATCAAATAAAACAAATCAGCAAATTGTCAAGAAATAAACCAAACAAATCAATTTTCCCAGCTACTAAAACCAAACCAATGTTCTCCACATGGTGCCATTTGCATAACATATACATATAAAAAGAGAACAACAAAACGCCCGACATGAAAAGTCAAATCAGTACAACCAAAGCAAAGACCCATTCAAATCTCAAATCAAGAATGCATTCTCAAGAAACTACCCATTAGTCAAGTTTAGGATTAAAGAATGTCCACACCTTCCCCGTTGGGTCCCCAAGAAAACAAAAAGAAGTCAAGAATACGTTTCAGCCATTCGATGAGCAGGGCCAATATAGAATCGCAAAGATTCTTGATACAAGAAGGCAAGAACCATGAATGATAGAAATGAACACATAGCAGTGAAACACTGAAATTAGAAAAAGAACGAGAAGGAAATACCAGTTGAAGGGATGGATGGATGGATGAGCTGAGGTGGAGAGAACGGATCTCCAACGCTTTCTCTGGATTCAAAGATCTAAACTTTATTAAAAAACCCGAAAGGGAAATGAAAAAAATCAGATAGGAACAAAAGATACAAGAAGAAAGCTCTTTTTTTTAATATAATTTGTGTCCAAGTGGGGGTGTGTTCAAGATCTGAGTGGCACAAAAACAAATAGAGGGAGAAGCACAAAAAAGTCCAATACCCAGAGAAAAAGACAGTGAAGAGATTGATTATTGACGAATTTGACGTTAATTAGCACTCGGTCTAATTTAGTCCCATTAAATCATTTATTACGCGGCTTGGTGGTCTTAAACAAAGAACAGGAACGACGAACGAGTATAATTTGCCAATTGTTCAAAAAAAGAAAACAACGATCCTATATCATTTATACTATTTGCCAAGGAGTATATGAATCTTTTTTATTTCTATTTTTGTGGAACTGATTTTTCCTTTTTTTATGTAAGTTGAAGAATTTAAATTTATTAAAACTCTATATTAATTTTGTGTTTATTTATTTAAATAAATCTCTGCTTGTCGAAAAATGAATAAAAACGAACTCCAAAAATGAATTTTATTAAAATTTGAGAATGGGTTAAATTATTTTACGAGGATTTATTTAAATAGATAAAAAGATAAACTTCAATCAAATGTTGTTACCATTCTTGTCAACAAAAATCATGTAATACTATATGAGCTAGTAAAACTTTTAGTATTGAAAAATTATTATCCCTTTGTTCAAGTTTTGTAATATGAGGAGTAAAAATATCATAGAATAACTATTTTTTTTTAAAATTCAACTATACTCGAATAAAATAAATAAGGAGGACACCAAAAGAAATTGGAAAAAAATAAGTGCTCCTTTGTACCAAAAAGTAATTAGCACCCCACAATTAACAAAATAAATATTTACTTTATATACATTACAAGCATTAATTTAATAAACAAACTCACTTCACTATATTTATTTTGTGTTATTTTTTATCTTTTTTAGTACCTTTCTGCTTCTTTCGGACTTCACACTTAGAAAATAGTAGCTCCCTAATATGATTTTCTCCATTTTTCGTACCCAAATTTATATTTTGTGTTAATAGGTAGGCATGAGTTCATTGTTTATAAGTATGGGAGGAGAAGAGTTCTTAATAAATGATATTATTATTATTATTATTTTGGAAAAAACGATATCACTAAGCCCAGTAAAAACAAAGAAGAGACTGACTCTGCTTTTGCCCATCGACTTGAAGATTGGGACAGCAAAAACCATCAAGTCATCACTTGGATCCGCAATACCTCGATGCCATCCATCCATATTCAATTTGCAGATCTTGATACTGCCAAGGAAATATGGGATTTCTTGGCAAATCGCTATCGTACAACCGGGCTTGCTCACTACTATCAACTATGGACTACTCTTCATTCTCTCAAGCAAGAATCTGGTCAGTCTGTTAATGATTTTCTTGCACAAATTCAGACGATTTGGAATCAATTAGCCCAGACAAAGATTAGTGCAGATCATCTCAAACTCATTTAAGTGCTCTCATGGCTCTTCGTCCTGAATATGAAGTTGTTAGAGCATCCTTGCTACATAGACATCCTCTCCCTACACTTGACAATGCTGTACAATAAATTATCTTTGAAGAAACACGTCTCAACCTTGACAAAACACCTCTCTCTGATGTTGCTTTCGCTACTACCCATGCACGACCTCCATCTCAGAAGAGCGACACTCAATTTTGTAAGCATTGTCGTCAAAATGGCCACTCCTTTGCTACTTGTCCAACTATTGAATGTCGATATTGTCATAGTTTTGGACATATTATCGAGAATTGTACTACTCGAGCTCCACGACCAAAGGTTAATGCCTCCAAACCCAAATCCTTCTCGAAACCTGAATCATTCCCGGTTGTTGCTGCCACTACTGAGGGTTCTTCTGTCATCACGATGAGTGATCTTGAGACTCTTCTCAAACAGGTTATCTCTTCCAATTCCTCCACCTCTTCTGTCATGTCTCTTACCCCAGGTAATCCCCCTTGGCTCTTTGACTCTGCTTGTTGCAACCATATAACTACTGATTCTACACTTTTATCTCATAAAACTCTTGTCACCTCCTTACCACCTATCAATACTACTAATGGTACCACATTGGTCATGCTTCTACTTCATCTCTAAACCTTCCCAAGACTTATTATGTGCCTAATTTGACCCTAAATCTTATATCTGTTGGTCAATTGTGTGAAAATGGCCTCAATGTTTTATTTACCCCTTTTGGTTGTCAGGTACAGGATCCACGAACGGGGCACTCCCTTGGGGAGGGTCGCAGAGTGGGGAGATTATTTGAACTATCGTCTCTCCACATTCCTCAACAGTTTGTGTCTGTTGCAACAGTCACGACATCATCTATCTATCAATGGCATCTTCGTTTGGGTCATGCTTCTTCTAGTTAACTTCAATCTTTAATTTCTCGTGGTTTGTTAGGAAACATCAAATTTGAGTCTTTTCGTTGTTTGTGTTGAATATTGCCTACCACATGGCCTCACTATGGAGTGTTGAATATTGCCTACCACATGGCCTCACTATTGAGTGTACAATTAACAATACCAACTCATGTTGGTCTCCACTTAGTTTCCTGCACATGTTGGCCTCCACTCAGCCAAATGCATGGCTGCCATCCTCCTCCAGCATGGTTGCCCATCCTCCTCCAGCAGTACCCGCTCCTCTCCACTCAAGGGAATAGCATTAATTAATACTAGGACTATTAGTATAAATAGGCATCATCTCCTCTTGTAAATGCAAGCAAATCAATGCAATATCAATTCTCTCCCTCTTTCACTCGTCTCCTCTCTTTTCCTATTCATGCATGAATACTATTCATGCATGTTTACTATCCATTAAATACCATCCTATGTTTTCTATATTTTCTACTTGGTAGCAGAGCCTAGTCACCCAAACATGGGTCGGCCCGAATATTTTCATCCACACCAAAGGAAAATAACGCATGAATATTTTCTATTTTCTACTAGTGTTCTCAAGCATGAATCCTTTCATCTGGTGGGATACCCTGAATGGTGGGATCATAGCCGTGATCCACGAAAGAAGAAGGAAAATCATGCATCCACCACTGCAGCAGTTACAACGAATGATAAAATTGCCTCAGGTGATGCTGCATCCGCACTTGTAACCATGACAGGTAATAGTGGTAATCATGGTAAGACTTTAAATATCCACAACATTGTTTTGAATGATACATGGATAATTGATTCTGGTGCCTCCGATCATATGACCACTGATTCTAGCCATGTTAAATCCATAAAACAGTCCTCACAAAAAACGGTATCTACTGCTGATGGTAACTTAACCCCAGTTGTTGGGGAAGGGTCCATATCTCTTACTAAAACCTTAAATCTAGACTCAGTTCTCGTTGTACCATCCTTAAATTATAATCTCTTATCCGTGTCTCAAATAACTGCTGCTTTACACTGTGTGGTAATTTTTTGGCCTGACTCTTGTGTTTTTAAGGACATCAGAACAAGGCAGACGATTGGTTGTGGTGTTAGGAGAGGGAAGTTGTACTACCTCAACTTGGAGTCACAAAGCTCTGATCAGTTGCGTAAAGCTCTTGCTGTGAATGGTTTGAGCGAAAATAAACTGAAGGATATATGGTTGTGGCATCGGCGTCTTGGGCATACATCCTTTGGGTACTTGAAAAAATTATTTCCTGAATTATTCTCAAATTGTGAAATTTCTAATCTCCGGTGTGATGTTTGTGAACTAGCCAAGAGCCATCGTACGTCATTTCCATCGCATATGAATAAAAGTGCAGTCCCTTTTATGGTTATTCATTCTGATGTTTGGGGACCTTTCAAAATACCCACTTTAGGTGGTGCTCGCTGGTTTGTAAGCTTTATTGATGATTGTACCAGAATGACTTGGATACAATTAATGACTTCTAAAAGTGAGGTTACTAACTTGTTCCAACGTTTCTATAAAATTGTGTGTACTCAGTATAATGCCACAGTGAAGGTCCTTCGTAGTGATAATGGAGGTGAATATTTACACTCTGAGCTCCAACAGTTCCTAACAGCACAAGGAATCATCCATCAAACCACTTGCCCAGATACACCCCAACAAAATGGTGTCGCTGAGAGAAAAAATCGCCATTTGCTGGAGGTTGTCCGTTCCTTGTTAATTGATGCTCACACACCATTGAATTATTGGGGAGAAGCCATTTGTACTGCAGCTCACCTAATCAACAGGGTCCCATCTAGCACCATTGGGTTCAAAACTCCATTTCAGGCCCTATCTGATGCTGTTGTCTCTCCCACTGTAGCAGACTTATCAAAACATGTTTTTGGATGTGTAGTGTTTGTTCACAATCATAAACGTCAACGGAACAAGTTAGAACCTCGAGCATTACGTTGTATCTTCCTCGGATATGCTGCGCATCAGAAAGGATATCGATGTTACCACCCACCAACACAAAGAATGTACGTGTCCTCAGATGTGGTGTTTCGTGAAGAAGAGATGTATTTTCCAGCTGCAGAACTTCAAGGGGAGCAACAACATCAACTGGAAGTTCTGACCTTAAAATATGATGATGAGTGTGATGACACTCATATATTGGTCAGAAACCAAGCTGACGATGGTGGTCATAATGAAATCTCAGAAAGTTATAATGATGAAGAGGGAAGTTACAATGATAGTACTGATCAGATCGTAGATGATGACATTGCTGGTCCATCATCAACTACTGATGCATCTTCTCCTACACCACACCACTCACCTGCTGAAGTTGTCCATGAACACGAGTTACGGCAGTTACCACCACGACACACTAGAGGTATTCCTAAACCCACATATGAACCTGAACTCTCTAGTAAAACTAGATACCCTATGAGTCACTATGTGTCTAACCATCGGTTGTCTGAGGCAAACATATCCTTTGTGAATCAATTATCTTCTATATCTATTCCTAACAGTGTGCAGGAAGCCTTAGGGGATTCGAGATGGAAGGCAGCCATGAATGAGGAAATGAAATCCCTGCAGAAAAATGATACTTGGGATCTTGTCGATTGTCCCCCTGAAAAAATGGCAGTTGGATGTAGATGGGTTTACTCTGTGAAGTACAAAGCTGATGGAACCATCGAACGGTTCAAGGCTAGGTTGGTGGCAAAGGGGTACACTCAAACGTATGGAATTGATTATACCGATACGTTTGCACCAGTAGCAAAGATCAATACTGTCCGAGTTCTTCTAACTCTAGCTGTAAACTAAGAATGGCCCTTGCAACAATTTGATGTGAAGAATGCATTTCTTCATGGTGAACTGACAGAAGAAGTGTATATGGATCTTCCACCAGGCTGTGTGGTATCTGAACATCAACAACAAAAGGTGTGCAGGTTGAAGAAATCATTGTATGGGCTTAAACAGTCCCCAAGAGCTTGGTTTGGAAGATTTACAAAAGCCATGAAGGAATTTGGCTATTATCAAAGCAATGCAGATCACACGTTGTTCCTAAAGAAAAGACAAGACAAGATAACTGCACTCATCGTATACGTTGACGACATGGTGGTGACTGGAAATGATCCTGAAGAAAGAAGAGCATTGCAAAACTACCTGTCTACTGAATTTGAAATGAAAGATCTTGGTCCACTGAAGTACTTCCTTGGAATTGAAGTGTCCAGATCTTCCAAAGGTATATTTCTATCACAACGAAAATATACTTTGGATTTACTACATGAAACTGGTATGTCAGCATGTCAACCAGCGGAAACACCCATGGAAGAAGGCTCGAAGTTGTCAGTTGAATCTGATCAAATCCCTGTAAATAAAGGGCAATACCAGAGACTGGTTGGGAGGTTGATGCACTTGGCATACACTCGACCAGATCTTGCCTATGCATTGAGTATTGTCAGTCAATTCATGCATAATCCTGGAGAACAACACATGAAGGCAGTTATGCGTATTCTAAGGTACCTCAAATCTGCACCAGGAAAAAGGAATTTTGTTCACCAAGAATTCCGATTGTCAGAGTGTGGTTGTGTATACTGATGCAGATTGGGCTGGATCAATTGACGATAGACGATCCACCTCAGGGTACTTTACCTTTATAGGAGGTAACCTCGTGACATGGCGAAGCAAGAAGCAAAACGTGGTTGCCCGATCCAGTGCAGAAGCTGAATACAGAGGCATGGCCCTTGGATTATGTGAAGCATTGTGGCTGAAATTTCTCCTGATAGATCTGGGATTCCCACCTCTAAAATCGATTGAGTTGTATTGTGATAATAAGGCAGCCTGTGACATTGCACACAATCCAGTCCAACATGATCGCACGAAACACGTAGAGGTAGATCGTTTTTTCATCAAAGAGAAGTTGGATGAAAAGACACTTGAACTGCCTAGTATTCGATCAGAAGATCAGTTAGCTGATATCCTTACCAAGGCAGTTTCAAGTCAGGTTTTTTCGAAGACCATTTGCAAGTTGGGCATGTGGGATATCTATGCACCAACTTGAGGGGGAGTGTTGAATATTGCCTACCACATGGCCTCACTATGGAGTGTTGAATATTGCCTACCACATGGCCTCACTATTGAGTGTACAATTAACAATACCAACTCATGTTGGTCTCCACTTAGTTTCCTGCACATGTTGGCCTCCACTCAGCCAAATGCATGGCTGCCCATCCTCCTCCAGCATGGTTGCCCATCCTCCTCCAGCAGTACCCGCTCCTCTCCACTCAAGGGAATAGCATTAATTAATACTAGGACTATTAGTATAAATAGGCATCATCTCCTCTTGTAAATGCAAGCAAATCAATGCAATATCAATTCTCTCCCTCTTTCACTCGTCTCCTCTCTTTTCCTATTCATGCATGAATACTATTCATGCATGTTTACTATCCATTAAATCCCATCCTATGTTTTCTATATTTTCTACTGTTTGCACCGTAAACTTGGAAAACAACCAGCTGTATCTTTTGCTAATAGTGATTCCTTATCAAATATTCCTTTTGGTCTTGTTCATTCTGATATCTGGGGCTCATCACATGTTCCAACTATTAATGGTTATAAATATTTTATTTTATTTCTCCATGATTATTCTCGTTTTACTTTGATCTATTTTTTGAAGAATCAGTCTGAATTGCCTCAAGTTTATATTAAATTTGCTACTATGGTCAAAACTCAGTTTTCCCATGTTATTAAGATTCTTCGGACTGATAATGCAATGGAATATCGTGATTTTTCTTTACTTAAGTTCCTTAGTCAAAAGGGTACTCTCATCCAACGTTCTTGTCCTCACACCTCTCAACAAAATGGACGAGTTGAGCGTAAACATCGTCACATCCTTGATTCAGTTCGTACTCTCCTTCTTTTCGCTCTTATCCTGAATATAAAAATATAAAAATAAAAATAAATATAGAAATTTATAAATATTTGGGTTCAATTGAGTTTTTTAACGAACACGAGACTAAATATATATTCGATTTCTTTTTGTTTGTTTGATCAGTTCATCTGGAACATCTTTTTGATAACATATACTCCCTCTGTTTACTATTAACTGTCACTTTCCTACGGATTCTTACTATTCATAATACTTGTTATTTTATCTTTTCCAAAACATATATTTTGTGCAAATTATATTTTTTTTTTATGCATCAATCCAATTTGATGATGGTATGATAATTTGAGTGGAAATTAGGAGTAAAAATGAAATAATGTGGAATAAAATAAAATCAAAGATCATTGTCCTACGGATTTTTACTATTTCAAAACGTCGTTTAATAGTACACGGAGGGAGTAGTATAAGTTTGTCCTTTGATGAGAAACAAATGATCGGGCACTGATATTGGATCATTTGCTCTCTCTGAAGAACTCGGATGTTTTCACGTGCAACAGCACATGCATGCATGTGCCATCCCTTCCATTTCCTTTTTTTTCTTCTTCTTTTGTTTGTAAAATGTGTGATTTCATTGATAAAATCGTTTATTACAAGATGTTGAAGCTTCTGGGTAGTTTCTATCCTAGCCAGTCTAACAAGCTTTCTAAATAACTATTGTGTAGTTTTTTTTAACTATATATTTAAAAATATATCATAAAATATTGAAGGGTTAGTGTGAATGAAGTACATGATGACTATGGCCTATGGGCCACCAACCAGTGTTTGGGCTGGCTTGGGCCTACTCTTCTTAAATTCCCGGCCAGGCCCATGGATGGACGTGTCTTATTCCCGCCCGAACAACTCGGAGTATTTCCTGGTTAAATGGTAGCACAAGATATTGCATCTTTGCTGCATCACTGCTCCAAAATCAAGGCATTTAGGTATGGTCTCTCCCTCCATGCTTCTGCACTCAAGAATGGCTTGCTCTCTCATGTTTTTGTCTCCAACCATGCCCTCAATATGTACGCTAAGTGTGGTGACATCACCTTTGCTCGCAAACTGTTTGATGAAATGCCTCACCGAAACCTTGTGTCTTGGTCTGCGATTATATCTGGTTATTGTCAGCTTGGGCACCCTTTGTTAGCCCTTCACTTGTTTTCCCAATTGCATCTTGTGCCTAACGAGTTCATCCTCGCCAGTGCTATTACTGCCTGTGCCAGTCTTGCTGCTCTGCCTCAAGGCCAACAACTCCATACCCATTCCTTCAAGTTCGGCTGTGCTTCTATTTCTTTTGTTTCCAATGCTCTCACCTCAATGTACATGAAATGTGGACGTTGCAGTGATGCATTATCGGTACACAACGAGGCATCACTACCGAATCTTGTCTCGTATAATGCCCTCATCTCTGGTTTTCTAGATAACCAACAGATTAAAGAAGGGTTTCAAGTGTTCAGTCGTCTTCAGCAACAAGGCCTTGTGCCAGATAGATTTACTTTGGCCGGTTTATTTGGTGCTTGCATTGATTTGAGGACGGGAGAACAATTCCATGGCCTTGCTATTAAGCTTAACCTTTATTCCTCTGCTTTTATTGGCAATGTTATAATAACAATGTACACAAAGTTGGGTTTGATTGAAGAAGGAGAGAAAGCCTTTAGAGTTACTGATGAGAAAGATCTCATTTCATGGAACACTCTTATAAGTGCATGTTCTCATTACAATGATCACGAAAGGGCTTTGAGAGTTTTCGAGAAGATGTTAAATGACCATAGTGTCATGCCTGATGACTTTACTTTGGCTAGTGTTCTTGCTGCATGTGCCGGGATTGCATCAATACGCAATGGAAAGCAGATTCATGCTCATATAATTAGAACAAGGTCGCATCATGACATTGGAGTTCATAATGCCCTCGTCAACATGTATGCTAAATGTGGTTTCATAGGAAATGCATTCGAAATATTCAGCAAGATGCTTCAGCATAATATTGTCTCGTGGAACACCATGATCGCAGGATTTGCAAATCATGGGCTTGGACAAAGGGCTCTTGAACTTTTAAAGAAGATGATGACAACTGGCATAAAGCCAGACTCTGTTACTTTTGTCGGAATTTTAACAGCTTGTAATCACGCCGGCTTGGTGAACGAGGGCCAAGCTTATTTCAGTTCTATGGAAGAGACTTATGGGATTTCTCCTGAGATAGAACATTTTTCCTGTCTTATTGATTTGTTGGGACGTGCTGGACGATTACACGAGGCAGAAGAGTACATGAAGAGATTTCCTTTTGGGAATGATCCTGTTGTGTTAGGAAGTATGCTTTCAGCATGTCGGTTGGGCGGAAATGTTATAATCGGGGAAAGCTTAGCTAGACAGCTCGTGAAACTTCAGCCTGTAACTACTTCACCATACGTTTTGCTGTCAAACTTGTATGCTTCAGATGATATGTGGGATGGTGTTTCAGAGGCAAGGAAGATGTTGAAGGGTAGCGGACTGAAGAAGGAGCCTGGGTATAGTCTGATTGATGTGAATGGGACATTTGAAAGGTTCAAAATACTAGACTGCTCACATTCGAGAATCGAAGAGATAAAGGACATGCTCAAAATATTAAGTTGGGAAGCAGGTGAGATTTCTCAAAACCATTTAACCAAGTTCTAGGCACAAGGATGGTCTTTCATAGGTGCTAATGTTTTGCAATCGGTTAAGGTAGTAGTAACATGGTAGATTTAACATTTAAGTCACTATACATCATTTTCTGTTATATTTCACGTTAATGTGGTTTTCAATTATTACTAACTGCATGCAGTTCTAATAGAGTACTGAAGCATGCAATTCTTCATATTTCCAGAATTAAGAAGGATTCCTCATCATCTATGGACTTCCAATAATCAATCCGAATAATCGAAACCAACGAAAAATAATTATTTTTTTCTAGAAAATTAGTGAATGAAATAAATTAAAATAATATTGAACCCGTTGCTTATGATCCTTAGGATTCTCTCTTTCCCCATTATTTTTGCTAGTCTTTTTCTCAAATTAAATTTGGTCACAACTCAGTACTATAATAGTAACCAATCACATTCAAATAAAACTTCGCAAAATCAGATATTTTACCCTAATATTCAAAAGTTTTTTATATGACAACACTGAAATTACAATTTAAAATATAAATTATTGGCTATCAAAATAGACCTCTACAATTATCAAATCCGCCGTCAACTTCCGCTGGCAAGCCAATGCTCGAGTCAAGAAAAGGACAGTCTAGCTAAAAGAAAAGGAAGGAGTGTAATTTGACCCCTATATTTTACCTTCCATTTCAATATTGTTGGACCCAGGATCGAATAAAATCAAAATACAAACCGCAAAATACACATTACCGAAAATTTATGTGAAAAATTTCAAATGAGAAAAAATCACGGTATTCCACCTGTCCGTCCACTTTTTCAATTCATTCTTACTTTTCTTGTTTTTCTTTATTTGTTTGTTTTTCTTCTTTTTCTTACAAAACATGTGAAAACCTTTTAAACAAAAAACATGTTTCTTTTCCTTCTTCTTGATGATGAGCTGGACCGACAAATATAACCCTTATCTTTTTATTTTTAATCAAATAAACTCAGATTTATTGTTGTTTTTTTTATCTATTAACCATAGTTATCAGAACCGGACCGGACCGGCCGGTCCGTCCGGTTCAACCGGTATTTTTCAAGTTTTTGGTTCGATTCAGCTATCGGACCGGATAAGTATGTGAACTGGGTTCAACCGGTCAGTCGTTTTGGTTTGTTTTTTTTTTGAAAATTTGATGGGCCGGCCCATTACAGGCATGGGCCAGCCCATCAGAGAGGCAACCAAAACGACGTCGTTTTGGGACTTTTTCAATTTTAATAATATTTTTTGATATATTATAAAATGCTACAGTAAAAACCAGCCGGTTCAATCCGGTTTAATCCGGTTTTATCGTCTAAGATTTACCGGTTTAATGTGTAAACGGTTCCGGACGGACCAGCATCTACAATCTGGTTCAACCCGATCGAACCACCAAATTTTCAAAAACGGTTCGCTGTCCGGTCCGGTTCTGATAACTATGCTATTATTAACCCATTTTTCCAAGATAGATCCAGATCATCATCAACGTGGCACGAATTATATTTTTTATTAAGATATTATTAGAATAAAAAGAATTGGACAAGTATTTACTTTAACAATTATTATTACATATACATAGTAAAAAGTATTATTTACGCCACATCTAAGTCATCCTAACAACAATTACAGGTAAAAATGTCAAAAAAATTATTAATTCATAATAATTTTGTGTTTACCTTTATTTGATACATTAAAAATATAAAATTCATGTTGAAATTGAGGATAAAACATAAAAATAGTTACATCTAATTTTATTTGTTTTATTTTTAAAAAAGAGAATTTAATTTTGTGCTATAAAGTATAGATACAGACACGACACGTTATAATACACCAATATAAAAAAATTTAAAAATTTAAAATACCATACGTTTGAGGATACGCCATTTTTATATATTATTTATTGATTGTAAAATATATAATTACATTTCTCAATCTCAAGATATTGTAATATAAAATATATATGAAAAAATAAATAGTAAAAGTAATGTAAATTTTAAAGTACTAACGTGTTTATGGTTCATATTTTATCAAATATACTCTACTGATAAAAAAACAATTATATTTTCGGCCCAAAAATATCTTGACTTTTTATTTACTATATTGAGTTTTAAAATTATAATTGACACCTCACTTTTAAGGAAATAAATTATACATTTAGTCTAAAATAATCCAAAGAAGGAGCCAAACAGAAGCCGACGCTGACGCGGAGGCGAACGCCAATGGGCTTCCTTCACCTCCACAAACCAAGTAAGAGTGGGCCCAGCAGTCATTTTACATATTTCTGCAACTCCTCTCTTTTGTGCAGATCAGTTCAATTGATTGTTTACAGAAAAATTCATACTCATTCAAACTGTACACGTCAACGGATACCTTTTTCCTATCTAACACTATAACATTTAGATTCTCTTCTCATTTCCCAATCCCTTCGAGTTCAACATCTCCAAATTAAATTTCTCTCCAAACCCATCTTCCATTTTTCACTCCAAAATCCTCTAAGGTTAGTGCATTTCTGCAATGGATTTATATACACATTCCTCTGCATACCTAGATCATTGGATTGTTTCAGTTCCATGCTTCTGTATCAAAAATTCCACACTTGGTGCTAGTGTTTGCGTTTTGCTTTTATTCCTGATCTCTCTGATATCCATATTCTGTCTTGTTAATGAAGGGAAGACTGAGTTGAATTTCTTAAAAATGTTTATCTGAGCTGATTTGCTTAATTTGTTTGCGTTTAATTAGGAAAGATGTCGTCCAGCGAAAAGATCAAGGGTAATGGTTTTCATGAAGGAGATAAGGTGTGTTGCGTTGTGGCATTTTTATTGGTTTGTGGACTTCATGCAATCTGCGGAAATATGTTAGACAATTATAGTCGTTGCTTGTTTCTTACTTTCTATGCTTTGATTTGTCTCGAAAAATAGTGTACCAATATGGGGTTTTTAACACTGATGAATAGAAAGAGAAAGCAATGATCTTTAGGTCCGTCAACTTGATTGAAAGCAATGATCTTTAGGTCCGTCAACTTGATTATGTTGTTTTCTGTTGGATAAATACTGGTTAGATGATTTAAATATTCGCCCAAACTTGTAAGTAATATCATAATCATTTGGCGACTAGCAAAAGTGTGTGCCTTTTCACCTGCAGAACTTGACACTTGGGGATAATTAGAGCTGCCAATCTGTTTATAGGGAGATTAAACTTCGCGTGGTTAGGTTAATAAGACCTAATAATAGAGGGAAGATAGAAAAGATAACAATCTTTTTTTGACAAGTTGGCTTTGTTCCTAGCTTGGAGCTGAAGCAGAACTATCCTTGAGCTGACTGTAATTTCACATTCACTGTTGATTGCTTATGTTACTTTACAACAGAGGTTAAATCTTTCAAAGACGAGCTGCTGGTTTACCTCATCTTACAGTTAACTTTATTTTTCAACATTTAGTACACTTTGTGTCTCTGTGCTCTAGAATGCTGAAGATAAAAACCTGCATCGAGGATGGCCCATACCAATTTATTGTTCTTTTTTCTGGTTAATTTAGTTTCTCTAGGAGACATTTCTCTCTTATCTAATGCTTCCAATGCTCGTCTTATGTCTAATTGTTCTCTCTGCTTGGTCTAGGTTGATCCCGGCAAGCCTGCATCCCTGACCTGGCAGCGGAAACTCAACAGTGTGGGGAATGCCCCAACACAGTTCACTTTAAGTTTGCAAGAGAAAGTATGCATGGTATGTTCCGAAATATGTGCATGTTCTATGCTGCTTAGATTCATTAAGTGTCACCCTTTCTTGCTAGTGGTCCCATTGGTATGAAGCTGTAACCTTAGACAGGATACATATGGCTACCACGAAGATGAACGTAAACATATGAATCCAATGATGACATCACCTTATGTATTTTTGATATATCCATATGCCTCCTTTTGATAGGTTTTACCACCCACTATTATGATTTATAGTTATGACTTTTGAATCATCATGCGTGGATGAAAATACAGTTTCATTATGTGATGATGCACACAGCTCAAACATTTCAAAATAGATGAATAAGGTTGCCAAAGTTGGAGGAACTAAGAACGATAACAGAAAAATGGAAGAGTAAAGATTGTATCTCCATGAAATGGGAACAAAATGCACTAGTCTGCTCATACATGGGCTAGTTAAATTTATTGAGTTAGCTTACTTGGAGAATGCAGCTACATTTTTAAATTTGCAGCATTTTGTGATGAAAAATCTATGTTCATTTTACATAATGAAACTGTGATTCTCTGCTACAAAGCACATACATATTGTACTATGAAACACCGTAATTACCCTTATGACATTTGAGTATTGTACATCAGAACCAGGGCTTAACATATCATCAACTCTATATAGGTGGAATCTTTTTCTTGACAAATAAGTTCACAAGACCTTCTTTAACATAATATTTTTTGTAGGCCCCCATCGGTATCCGGCTATGGCGCTATCTCCGACAAGAAAAGGCCAAAGGAATGGTATTAATTTCTCTCAAATGCATGTAGTACCTTTAATGAGATTGTTGCTGTAAGGAGTCGTGGAGGTCTATCTGATCATCTTCTCTCTGTGCAGGGGAGTGGTATTATCGATCCATTCTCTAAAACCATTGTAACGTCTTGTCATGGCATTCCGCTTGGTGGTATTGGGTTTGTCTTCTTTTTCTCTTTTACAAAATTTTACATTTTGTTTCCCTCTTATCTTTGAAATGTAAAATTGTCAGGTCTACTGTCTTATTCTTCCTTATTGTTTAAACTTCAAGTGCGGTCCAAGCTACTTAGTCTCATTGATGAAACTGCAATTAATATTATTGAGAAATGACTTGCACTCCTTTTTCTTTTGAAGTTTTTTGGGATAGGCATTGTACTATAGCAATTTTTTAACTAAAAAAGTGTGAAGAGCACTCACCTTTTACCTGCCCTTGGTGTTTAAGCTTTCTTAGATGTAGCTGACATCTATCCAGCGTTAGATTTTGTTGCTGTAATATCTCCTCATTGACATTTTAGCGATTGTGGTTTCAAAATTCTCTTTACAGCTCAGGAAGCATTGGGAGGAGTTACAAAGGGGAATTTCAGCGCTTGCAATTATTCCCTTTAACTTGTGAGGAAAAACCTGTCATGGCAAATCAGTTTTCTGTAAGTTTGAAATCTTCCCAGATAAAGAAGAAACATGTGAATGTGTTTGCTTTTCTTCTTTTGTTAGGAAAGTTGTCACTAGGTGTAACAGCACCTAGCAGTTTTTCCAGAAACCTCTTAAGAACATTATGTACATTTTTTGTGAATAAGTGTTCCATTTAGACTATAGTACACTTGTTGACTACTGGTTATTTTCTTCAAGAAATACAACAAGTTGTAGGGTGTGCAATTCTTGTAGGCGTGGATAATGAACTCATGGGTTATCTGCAGATACATTGAGATGAATGAACATTCTGTTCTGTTTGGGGTAGTTCAAGCAATAGATAGCAAACTTAATTGAAGATTGATTAACATAACTTGTCGGTGAAAAATGGTTACAGTATTCATGAGAGAAAGCATATGCAAGCAAATTCATCAATTGTTTGCTTGCACTCAGCCTGCTAATTTGAATTGCCAAAATTGTTTTCAGGTTTTTGTATCACGCTCGAATGGTAAAAAATACTCTACTGTACTATGCCCGAGGGGTCCGGAGGCTTTTGAGTGAGTTATTTACTGTATTATTGCTTATTGAGTTTAACATTTAAATCCAGGTACATACTGGACTAATCCAATGGGAGAATTATTGATGGTTTTGTTTTAATTTGATCGAGAACATAGAAGTCATAAAACAGTTACACTTACTGAATTTCGTCTGCATGCTCAGAGAACCTGCATTTTCAGGGATTGGTTCTTGGGACTGGAATATGAAGGGAGATAAATCTAGTTATCATGCTTTGTATCCCAGGGCTTGGACTGTGTATGATGGTAATCTTCATTAACCAGTGCTGTACATATATATCTCGAAGTTATTATAACCATCAATTAAGAAAAGTTTTTCTTACATGTGGTCGACTACTTCTATCTAAATGCAGGTGAACCTGACCCTGAGCTCAAAATTGTTTGTCGTCAAATTTCACCTGTTATTCCTCACAATTACAAGGAGAGCAGCTTTCCTGTCTCAGTTTTTACTTTCACGGTAAAGTGGAGTTTCTTAGAAGTTTGATTGTTGTATTTAGTAATTCCAATCTTATTGTTCCTAAGCTCCTTTTATTCTCTCCAGCTCTACAACTCTGGGGAGACTGCTGCAGATGTCTCGTTGCTTTTCACATGGGCGGTGAGTAATACATTTTCATGCAAATATATGTAGATAGTTATTTTCCATTTTCACCACTCAAGTAAGTGTTTTTTTCCTATGGTGCGTTTAATTGTTCAATTCGCCCTTACATCAGTCACAAGTGTATATTACATAGTCTATATATATATATAGCATTTCAATACCTTGAAAGCTCATTTTCTCTTTCCTTTATGGCCACTTAGAATTCTGTTGGAGGAGTTTCTGAATTTTCTGGCCAGCACTTCAATTCTACAATTAAGTAAGAAAAGTGTCAAACTACTTGTTGGCATTTGCTACTATGATTTTTAAATTTCATATGCTTAAGCAATGTGTACGCTTGATGCTTGTGATTAATACTAACCACCAAGATGTGATAATCCAGCATGGAAGATGATGTGCATGGTGTACTCTTACATCACAAGTAAGTGCCTTTTCTTGTTCGGAAAAAAATGTGGAACTTGAATTCGGTGGGTATATCAGTTTTTAGTACGTCTTGTGGTCTCACACATGTGAACTCTTTTCTGCATAAACAGGACAGCAAATGGATTGCCCCCAGTGACTTTCGCCGTCACTGCACAGCAGACTGATGATGTTCATGTCTCACAGTGCCCTTGCTTTGTGATATCTGGGAACTCTCAGGGAATAACAGCAAAAGACATGTGGAATGAAATCAAAGAGGTTGGCATTCTTATCCTGATATTCAGTGGAAGTTGTAGGTCTAAGTGCTTTAATTTGCATGTTCTACTTGGTGTTCAATCCTACTTGGTTTTTTCTCACTGCTCAGAGTTCTTAAAGTATTGTGGTTAAATCTCCGAGGACCATGATACATCATCTAAGATAATAAGGATTGAATCATATTTTGTATACAAATAGTCCGGGAATACATAGAATTGTAGATATTTCAGTGTCTCGGACCTTTATAAAATGTTGGTAAGGATTTAAACATAATCTGGCATCTTGAGAATATTTCAAAATTGGGAACCATTCCTTTTTAAAGGTATAAGTTTTGAAAATGTAAAGTTAAACTTCTTAATCGAACTTTAGTTATACAGGTAAAACAATGTTCCCTTGTTTTCATATTTACCAACTGTGCTTATTTGTTTTTCTGTTCTTACTCCATCTTTGTTTTGTCTTCATTTTCCTCAAAACTAATGAGCATGGTTATATCTAATAGCATGGATCTTTTGGCAACGTAAAGTCTGCCGGAACACCAATTCCTTCAGAAGTTGGGTCATCTATTGGAGCAGCCGTTGCAGCCTCTCTCACAGTTCCACCAGGTGCATCACGTGCAGTTTCTTTTTCTTTGGCATGGGACTGTCCTGAAGTAAGCTTTCCGAAGGGAAGGACATATCACAGGTAGGTTGCTGGATCCTTTGCTGAAATTAATTGCACATTAAAAGACATTTACAGGAAAAACTTTCGTTGACAGGCGTTACACAAAATTCTACGGTACAGATGGGGATTCTGCTGCAAATATCGCACGTGATGCTCTTCTTGGTATCTCATCCTTCCTTTCCATGTTGATGTTGTACATGGTTTTGGTGTTGTTTCAAATTGTGAACATGAACCCATATTTTGAAGCCAGACCATGAATAGGAAGTCTAAACATTGATTTTACATTTGGAAAATTCTATTCAGTGCTGAATTGTTTGCATTCCTTATGATATCTCCTTTGTGTGAATGATAGAGCATGGCGATTGGGAGTCCCAGATAGATGCTTGGCAACGACCAATTCTTGAAGACGAAAGGCTTCCTGACTGGTGAGTTTGGACATGAAATTATGTCATGGCATACAAAATCAAATTAAGACATCTGAGGTTCTTTTCAGGTATCCTGTCACACTCTTTAATGAGCTGTATTACCTTAATTCAGGCGGAACAATTTGGACTGGTACGCGTAGCTCAGAAGCTCTTTGCCCTATTCATTTGTAATTTGAACCATTTTTATGAATACCAAGCCATGTTATTTTCTTTGTTAGTTTGTCACTATTTACGATCTTCAGTAATACTGACCGTGTTTGTTTGCTTTTGTAGATGGATCGCCTCCATTGCATAGTTTAGCAAGTATTGGAGAAATGAAGTTTTCCATTGATAGGTCGGGGGCATATTTGAAAAACAATGTCAAGGCAACCCATCAAAATGATACTGCTGTCGATATTCTTGGAAGGATGACTTCCGTACTTGAACAAATCACCTATCCCTTGGTATCCAATTCCGCTGTTGGAACTAACTTACTTCAAGAAGGAGAAGAAAACATTGGTCAATTCCTTTATCTTGAAGGGATTGAGTATCACATGTGGAATACCTATGATGTGCACTTCTATGCATCTTTTGCGCTAATTATGCTTTTTCCGAAGATTCAACTTAGTATTCAAAGGGACTTTGCTGCAGCTGTAATGGCACATGATCCCACACCAATGCAGCTTCTACTAGATGGACAATGGGTCCCCAGAAAGGTTCTTGGAGCTGTTCCTCACGATATCGGAATTAATGACCCGTGGTTTGAAGTAAATGCCTATAATATTCACAACACAGATCGCTGGAAAGACTTGAATCCAAAATTTGTCCTCCAAGCTTACAGAGATGTGGTAGCCACTGGTGATAAGAATTTCGCGAAAGTTGTTTGGCCATCTGTTTTCACTGCAATGGCTTATATGGAACAGTTTGATAAGGATGGTGATGGCATGATTGAGAATGAAGGCTTTCCCGATCAAACGTATGATACCTGGTCTGTGTCTGGTTTAAGCGCATATTGTGGTGGGCTATGGGTGGCAGCTTTGCAGGCTGCATCAGCCCTGGCACGAGAAGTAGGCGACAAAGCCTCTGAAGACTATTTTTGGCTTAAGTTTCAGAAGGCAAAAGCGGTGTATGAGAAATTATGGAATGGTTCATACTTCAATTATGACAACAGCGGTAGCAAGAACCGTTTGTCAATTCAAGCTGATCAATTGGCTGGACAATGGTATGTTCTGATTGATGGAATTTATTTATTTTCATCATTATCATTTGCTTTCCGATAATTTCAGTATCAGTTGTCATTTCCTAAATGCATTGCTTGAGCAGAAGACCACTATAAAAGCTTGTTCCAAAGTTGTACACTACTTTAATTGTTTTTAGCAGAGACATCAGTAACTTTGGGTAGCTCCATATGATTATTATTTGAACATATGTCCATTTCAAACTAGATAGATGCAAACATTACTTCATCCTCGTGCTGTTCTTTACCGTGTGACATGCCAATTTGTTGTTTTTGCGGTCAACTTGTAGTTATGGATTAGAATTTACAGAGTGGGTCAAACTGCAGGTATGCACGAGCATGTGGGCTTGCGCCAATTGTTGATGAAGACAAAGCAAGAAGTGCATTGGAGAAGGTTTATAATTATAATGTCTTAAAGACTCAGGACGGGAAGCGAGGGGCTGTAAACGGGATGTTACCTGACGGAAGGGTTGATATGTCGTCCATGCAGTCAAGAGAAATATGGTCCGGGGTGACATACGCAGTTGCTGCAACGATGATGCAGGAAGATTTGGTCGATATGGCATTTCATACCGCAAGGGGAGTGTATGAGGCTGCATGGTCCGAAACAGGACTCGGGTAAATCATACATTGTCCACTTTTTACTCCATTTTCCCTCTATTCTTTTCTGTATCTATCACACAACAGAAACACAGAAGCGCTCGCGCATGAAGGTAACTAATCGGCAGATGTTTCTTTTTAACAGTTATTCTTTCCAAACACCAGAAGGTTGGAACACCAATGAACAATACAGATCTCTCACCTATATGCGCCCTTTGGCCATTTGGGCGATGCAATGGGCATTAACGAAGCCGGAACTTCATCAGAAAGAAAAGGATTTAGAAGCAAAAGGAGGTAATCTGCCGGCACACCATGCTGGATTCGCAAAAATCGCTCGTTTTCTGAAATTGCCAGCAGAGGGATCATCAAAAAGCTATGCCCAGTCCTTGTTTGAGTATTCTTCCAAGAAGCTTGGATAGAGTTTATGACGTTGAACTCACAAGCTTGGAACTGGATATATTGTTGATTCATGTTTTTAATGTTATTATATTTGTGGGTTTTCTATATAATATTGGGGGCTATACATCATTGGATCATTGTATGAAAACAAAAAGAATTTTTGCTTGTGATTTGAAGCTGTAAATAAGATTGTGATAAATGAAAATTCTAAACTTGTTTTTTGTGGTTGTTGTTGAAAGGATAGTGTTATTATAATTATAATTATATGGCATTTATCGAACAATGCAAGAGATAAGAAGAAGTAGAATCGGAAAAGTCTCAATTTTAATATAAAGAAGACAGTTTTAAGGTAAAAGGACAAGTGAATGATTGTGAATTGTGATGATTGGTTGGGCATATTGTAAAGTTAGGTGACGTGTCAAAGCTTCTTTGTGTGGACTGCGGACTACCATTATTTATTTATTTTTCCTTTCTTTGTGGCACCAAAACTAAAGTGAATGGCACTATTATGGACCACTAGGCACAGATTGGACAAAAAAATACGCACATTGTTTGTATTCATTATATTATTAATTATTATTATAATACTAGAATCAAACTTGTGAGATTTAGAATTTCTTTTTTCATGCTATATCTTGGAGTATATGGCTTAAACTCAATTGAGTATTTTTGATGAAGTAGCTTTTGACCTCTTTAATGTTATTCCCATCGGTTCTCTTTAAACGATTTTTACTATTTGAGCACGCATATTAAAAATATCGGATGACTCACTATTTGAGATAATTTTGTCCCGAATTTTTTCTCAGACCTACGTGAATGATTAACGTACGTTCGAAAAAAAGTACGGATTTTTTTGGGGTCAAATAGTTAGTCATCCTGCTTTTTCGATATGCGTGCTCAAATAGTAAGAGTCGTTTAAAGAAACCAGAGGGAGTATTAATTTGGTTAGTACCATGAATATTAACTATGCATCCTCGCTTCCCTTATTTGATACTCCCTCCGGCCCGAAATAGATGTCGCCCGTACTGTAGATACGCATATCGAGGAGGCCGGAAGACGCACTATTTGACCCCAAAAAATTCCGATTTTTTTCGTGGACGTACATTAATCCTTAACGTGCGTTCACAAAAAAATACGGAATTTTTTGGGGTCAAATAGTGCGTCATCCGGCCTCCTCGATATGCGTATGAACAGTAACGGCGACAAATATTTCGGGCCGGAGGGAGTAGTTATTATTGTTGCTTCTTCGGATTGTACTCGTTATTGGACGAATCATTGATTTAACTAAGAACTAGTAGTTTGTAGCTCCCTAAGAATTACTACATTTTTAAGGTAGTTCTTAGTATTTCTTTCTCAGTGACGTACTCCTTATGTTGTTGCTCTTATAATACTCTCTCAGCTTATAAAAAATAATAGATTCATCTACGGCTTATTAAAAAAAAAGTATACAGCAGTATATGTTTTTTTAGAAGATAAGTTATGAATTTGATTCATAATATCGTGATGAATAAAAATTTTAAATTTTAAACTTTTTGTAAAAAAAAATAGATAGAAAGCACTCAACCTATAGAATTAGATAATTAAAATTGAAAAAGACCTAGAAAAATAAACAATTGACTCATTTACTATACCTTTAATTTAAAACAAACAAAAAAATTATAAGGTGATGTTATTCTCACACTATTTGACCTATGAATTTACTACATTAATTTTACTCAAGTATTAAAAAAATTAATATAGTAAATTTATAGGTTTAAAGGTGTACTCTAACTTCCAATACCAATGAGCTGGTAGCTCAATAATGATTGTTACAAAATGAAAAGGGTAAAATTTCGAGTTCAAATCTTATTGTCAACACATTCCTTTTAAAAAAAAAACCTAGCTTCCACTGCAAACAATCTTAGGTATCTTAGTGGAATAAAAGGTTATTGTAGCAAAATATTTTAGTCACGGTAGCAAAAGAACATGTTATAAAGCTTGACGATTGTTTTGGTTCTCAATCCCCGATAGATGTGCATCTCGCTGAAGACAATCCTAATAGTAATATGGATGAGGATGCGGATCAAGCGTCAAATGCGATGGGAGATGGGAGACATAAGGATTGATGTTACAAACGTTCTAATGACGCTAGCAATCTCCAATCGATTAGAAGGTGGGCTTGCAAAGCCTTGGAAAAATCCATAGTGGTAAGACTCCTTGGACGCAAAATTAACTATTGTGACATCTACTCTAAAATCGATTCTCTATGGAGACCAAAAGTAGGACACAAAGTCGTTGATTTTGACGGTCATTATTTGTTTAGTACACGTTAATTCAGCGGAGGATTACATTAGTGTTCTTGTCGAAAGTTCTTAGTCGGTAATAAGACATTATCTTATAGTTCAACCTTGGCACTCGAATTTTTCGATTAATAATGAGAAAATTATTGTGGTTGTCGCTTGGATTCGCTTCCATGAATACCCCCTCCACCTCTACAACAATATGATTCTCCAACAGATCGACAAAGCTTGGGAAAGCTTGTGAAGGTGGATTATAACACATCCTCTTCATCTCGGGCTCACTTTGCATATCTCACTATTGAGTTTGACTTAAATCAACCTCTAGATTCCAAGCTGAAAATTAAGGATAAGGTTTTCCCTATTGAGTACGAGGATTACACAAAATATATTTCAAATGTGGCAAATACGGGCACACTAGCCTCGAATGCTCCACCCTACTCAGTCGAACAAAGAGCCTGTAAATGCGAACGTTGACTTGGATATGGAAGTGAGCGGAAATCAAAATAATGAGAAAGGAAGCAATAAATAGAAACAGTATGGACCTTGGATGTTGGTTCAAAGAAGAGAAAAACCCACAATCTCTGTGGACCAGAATTACAAGAACAGTTTAGGGACTTAATATAGGCACTAGTGACTCTCGATTCTCAGCCTTCTCTCATGGTAAAGAAGACGCCACTCTAAATTTTATTGTATCTACTAGTAGCATGGGTGACAAGGGTAAGACTATTTATGATCCACCTCAGGTTGAGGTTGCTCTGAAGAAGCTTACAAGTTCCAATGTCGGGAGGTCGAAGAATGACACGAGTGCATAGTCAGCTTCCTCTAATAATCTCCCACCATTAGTTCACACCCCAATCTTTAGAAGGTTTAGTGAAGAAATCCAAAAGATTCATCCATGCTTCCATGTGATTGACAACGTAGTCTCTAATATTCTCAATAAGAACAACCACCAAGAAGTCATCGTGGGCAATCCAAAGAGGTGCACCTTAAAGACAAACCCAAGGGATACCCACTCCTGATAAGAAAAAACAATGTGAAATTGACCCGAGAATCACTTCCGATGAAATTGACTCGAGAATTACCCTAGTTTTGTTTCGGTAACAAGTTTTCTTCACTTTTTTTTTTAAAAAATTTATCCCCTCCGTTTTTTTTAATTGACGTTTTACTACTTTTTATTACTGTACACTTTTTAGTGTTTATTTTACTTTTTATTACTGTTTTAAAGAATCAATAAAATACGACCGACGGAGTATTATCTTAAGGAAATTGTTTTGAGTAAATCTTCAAAAAATAAACAATATGATGATGGATTGTCTTCTTTTAACTGTTTTTACTTTTACTAGGCAACTCCCCTTCCAAATAAAAGGACAGAGAAAGAAAGCGTAGAGAGAGAGAGAGAGTTGGAGCGTGTTTTGTCTGGTCTGCTCTTGTGCTGCCCATTTCCATCTTAATATTCCTGTCAACAACAACAACAACAACCCACCCAGAAACCTCCATTCCATTTCGTTCTCGTCATCATCATATTCTTCCATCTTCCATCTTCCATCATCTATCCTAGTTTTGCAGAATAAGCAAAATCAAATCAGAAAAGTAACAATAACAATAACAATGGTGGAAGAGAATGAGCAGCAGTCTGGGGTCATCATTAGAAATCTAAGAGGGGTGCGATGGCGTATAGATCTGGGGATTTTACCTCATCCTTCCTCCATCGATCAACTACGACGCCTCACCGCCGATTCTCGCCGCAGGTTCATTTTTTCCCTTCCCTCTCTCTAATTTCCATCCCATTTCTCTTGTATTTGTATGCTTATGGATTATCAGTTGCTTCTTCTTGAGCTTCGAATTTATGGGATAAGGGTAAAATTGAGGAAAAACTGATGGATAGAAGAAACGTGTTGGTACTAAACATTGGTTTCTCATTTTTCTTTTTGTGTCATCAGATACGCTGGATTAAGAAGACGCCTCCTTGTTGATCCACATTTCTCCAAGGAATCACCTTCTGCTTCCCCTAATCCTGTCATAGACAATCCACTCTCCCTAAACCCAGGTTACACCATTTTATTACATGCTCAAACTTCTAGTTATCAGTTCCATTTTCCAGGATTTTAATCTGTTCTGTTCTTCCTCGCTTTTCTGTTTTTCTTAACTGGCTTCTCTTAACTATGCACGCAGATAGCACCTGGGGCCGCTTCTTTCGCAACGCAGAACTCGAGAAAACAGTTGACCAGGATTTGTCCCGCTTATATCCTGAACATGGAAGCTATTTCCAGACTGCTGCTTGTCAAGGGATGTTGAGACGAATCTTGCTATTGTGGTGCCTCAGACATCCAGACTGCGGTTACAGACAAGGTAAATTGCACATTCTTGTCAACCAGTCTATTTTGACTTCTTTTAATCTTGTTTGCCTACCGAATTCAGTTCCACCTGTTCTAGCTTAGATACACGTTCTCAATAATCCATGATGTTGTCCCTAACCGGACAGCTCACTATAGTATTCCAAATAACTCAGCACAAGAGCCTTATGAGACAACTTCAGCATTAAGATTGAATGTCAGAGCAATTGCATGATAACAATCACGGAAAGATAAAAGTTTTCAACTATGTTATTTCTGCTCGCAGTGCTACATGCCTGAGACACTGTGGTTCTAAAGCATCTATCTTTGTGTTTGACTAGTCATTTTTTTTCTAGAATTTCCTTTTGGTGAGATGATTATCCTCAAGCATCAATTTTCATTCTCCGCCTGTGCTCTTTTCCAATTAAAACTATTTTGCATAAAAAGAAAAACAAATGATAAATTGAGAAATATGGTATAGTGTATTTATATTTACTTCCTGTTACCAAAAGTAAAACTAGTAGATTTGTTATATGTACTTGTGCAATTATCTCGTATTTCCATATTAGTGAAAGATTCATCTCTTGATCATGTATGCTAATTGTTAGTGTTGCTTTACGGACGATTAAATATGCCTCTTTCTCTTTCTTCATGTTTTTAACAGGAATGCATGAATTGTTGGCTCCTCTATTGTATGTTCTTCATGTTGATGTTGAGCATCTGTCTGAAGTGCGGAAGCACTATGAAGACCATTTCACTGACAAATTTGATGACTTGTCACTTCATGAAAATGATCTTAATTTTGACTTCAAGAAATTTGTTGACTCCATGGAAGACGAGATAGATTCCTATGATAAAGCTATTAAAATTAAGAGCCTTGATGAACTTGATCCTGAGATACACACTATCGTGTTGTTAAGTGATGCTTATGGGGCAGAAGGTGAACTGGGTATTGTCTTGTCTGAGAAATTTATTGAGCATGATGCTTACTGTATGTTTGATGCATTGATGAGTGGGGCTCATGGTTCTGTTGCAATGGCAGATTTTTTCACACCCTCCCCTGCAGGCGTGTCTCATTCCAGTTTACCTCCTGTCATTGAAGCTTCTGTTGCATTATACCATCTGTTGTCTGTTGTTGATTCATCTCTTCACTCGCACCTTGTTGAGATTGGTGTTGAGCCCCAATATTTTGCACTTCGTTGGTTAAGGGTTTTATTTGGACGAGAATTTTCACTTGAGGACCTGTTGTTGGTATGGGATGAAATATTCGCTGCAGATAATAATAAATTAGAAAAATGCCCTGAGGATGATGCAGGCTCTACATTTACCATCTTTTGTTCTCCTCGAGGAGCATTTATTGCAGCTATGGCTGTTTCTATGATACTTTATTTGAGGTCTTCCTTGCTTGCAACTGAGCATGCTACTTCCTGTCTCCAGAGACTGTTAAATTTTCCAGAAAATATAGACCTGCAAAAACTGATTGATAAGGCGAAATCTTTGCAAGCTCTTGCATTAGAGTCTAATTTCTCATTCTCATATCTTTGTGATGATGCTACTCATAACCGAAGTAAACCAACGGTGACAAGAGGTCATGCTCACTCCCTTTCGTCTGATTCCATTTCTCCAAAAACTCCTCTAAATGTGGTGCCTGACAGCTACTGGGAAGAGAAGTGGAGAGTTTTACACAAGGCAGAAGAAGTTAAGGATAACAGTTTAGGGAAGCAAATTCCTTCAGGAAAAAAAAGATGGACTGAGAAACTAAGACTGACCCTGCCTAGAACAGAATCTGATCCATCTCCAGATAAAGTTAGGAGTGGGCAGAGTAAAACATCTGTCAGGCGCAGTTTGCTTGAAGATTTGTCACATTCACTTGGTGGAGATGAAGATATTGATAAAGCAATTTTCCATGAAATATTGGGCCAGAAGGATGATGTTAATGTACAACCTGATGCGGAGAGACGAGAGGATGTGAATAGGGACTCCAGTTGCACAGCTGAGGAGAGATGTCTTGCTGGAAATCCTGGCAGTGAAGAAAACTCATCTGTATTCTCTGACCCATCTAGTTCTCTTAGTGGTGCAAACTACCATGAAAATGACTCTGAGAAAAGTAGTGTTGCCTCAAATTTGTCTGCTGATGATAATGATCATGAGCCTATCCAGGAAGAGTCACCCCTCCCTGTGTCCCATCTCCCTGATGAGGCCCCTCTAAATTCTGGAAGCAACAATGAGCCTATGACAAAGTTATTGACATCTCCAAGGGAGCGGAAGCTTCTTTCTGGAAAACTCCAATGGTTTTGGAAGTTTGGTCGGAATGCTGCTGGTGAGGAGTCATCAGGAAAGGGTACTGATACACTCAAACCTGCAAACCCTGTCAAGGATGGAAATGACCAGAGTGATGCAGTAGGCTCTTCTGCTAATGGATTTTGCAATTCTTATGTTAGTGCAAAAGGGGATTCTGGAGACCAGAATGTCATGGCTACTTTGAAGAATATTGGACAATCTATGCTAGAACATATTCAGGTAAACATATTGATCTTCTTTATTTCCATGGTTGTAGTGTTCTCTGATGTGTTGAGTACAGTGCATTTTGGATTTAAGCGATAAACTTGTTAAGATAGGAAACAGAAGTAGAATTTATGAATGTTGATTTGTATGTTGTGGAGAAATGCAAAGGTGTAGTGTGAGTGCATGATTAAAGTGGCTTTAAAACACGGGAGTTCTCTAGTTTAGTTTAATCTTATCTGCCCTTTATGTTGGATACTGTCAAATACTGATATTGTTCTAGGCATCATAGAGTCAAAGGTTTGTTGCCTGAAAACAGCCAGTAGTTATCGAAGGCTCCATTTCAACTTAAAATTTTCCAAAAGCAAAAGTCTGTCTAGCTTGTCGAAGTTATTCATGTTGTTACACGAATGAAGCATGTAATGTAAATGGTGTCTTGCAGGTGATTGAGTCTGTATTCCAACAGGATAGGGGCCAGGTAGGGTCACTGGATAACTTAACAAAGAATGGCATTGTCGGCAAAGGGCAAGTTACAGCGGTGACAGCTCTCAAGGAGCTACGGAAAATCAGCAACCTTCTTTCTGAGATGTGAGTTGAACTTGAATCTTCACTCTCGCTCTCTCTTATATATATTATGTATACATAATTTACACATATATGCCTCTGTACATACTACATTTTGTAAAATTGTAACTACTATTCTTTTAGTGCAAAATAAAGTGAGTTTCTTCTTCTGGCTTCTCTAAGTAAAAGGTACATTCCTCCTTTAAGAAAAAAAAGGTACTGGGTAAAAAATAGTTGGGGCCGGGCAATAATTGTTGAAGAAGCTGTTATCGTTTGTGGGGCAAACCAGATCAAACATGTGTATCCATTTTTTCCACCGACAAAACCTGGTAACAGTTTCTTATAATTTTACTTGTCGATTTCGTTTTCGGTGAGAATTGGTCATTGATTTCAGTTGAAAAAGGGACACATTTTTGAGGTTGTAGGAGTTTTGCTATGCAAAAAGTTATATACTTGTTCCTCTGCGGCTGCTTAATAGTTTCATTTCGTTGGTGCTAGACTTAGGTTGCATCGTGTAAAATTTAGTGGTCTAGGTTAAATGACATTTTTAGTTGAACCTTATTAAAACGACAAGTACAATAATCAACGTCTGCAATTATTAATATTGTGGTGGTAAGATAAGATGAGATGTGTCTGCTGACAATTCTACTAGTTCTAGATGGGTTGGTTTTTTTGGAAAACAGATGGGTCGGTGTGGAAACATTTGTTTTATTGAATGGTTGTTGCGTTCTTGGCGGTGGTACCAGAGTTACACGAACAACAAGAAGACGGGTGGTTTTTATAACATAAAATCATGAATCGTAATGAAGATTAATAATTTTCTAATGGTGTTAAATGTATCACCATTCAGGGGGGAAAAAACAAGATATACGATGAGATTGGCCGGATATTCTGTGCAGTTTCTAATTGGAAGATCATGACGTAGTTTACCGAACTGATACGTCGTTTGAGCACTGTATTAGACTATTAGTATTAAATTGTCACCGGTCGAAAAGGAAATGATTTCACGCCACTTATCGGCATTACTAGAACCACGTGTGCTAATTAAAAGCAACTACCTCCATTCTGCATAGATTACGAATATACTCCCTCTTGATCCGCACTATTATTTTAGGGAAAAAATATGCGGATTAAAATAATGATTATTATACTTTTTATTAATTTTTTTCTCCTTTTAAGTCGACTAATTCAAGGAGAAAAGGATGGCATGAATTGGATATATTACTTTTATTTTAAAATAAAGCTATATTTTATTAAAAAAATAAAAAATATTTTGTATCATATTTCATCTAGATAATAAAAAATGATAAACATTTCAAAACAAGATTTTAACCTTAAACGACATTCATTGAAAAACAAAAATAGTAATTATTATATTTTTCAAATAAAATTATATTTTATTGAGGAAAAAAATATTACTCATCATTTTAACGTTAAAGTGAAACCCTTTAAGGAACGGATGCATTGGTATGATTGAGTAGAAGTTGTACTGTAGAACAAGATTTTAATAAGTGTGGCTATTGGGGAGAGCACTCAAATTGAAAGTGTTCTACTATGATAAAATTGGTTACAAACTTATACAGAATTTCAATTTTTCCGGGCTTGCTCAACGTCGACCAGGATGCTCTCTACTCAACACAAACATCAGATCCTTGTAATAATTATATTTTTAAGCTAACTCAATAGGGTGGGATGTCAAAAAAATGGCTACGTTGGTAAAGGAACAATGAATTTTCTGACACTGTTTGAGACGTAATAATCTTAATTATATAAATATCACTATTGTAATTAGGTAACATAAAAAACTATATAATAAAAAAGGTTAATCGTGTAATTGGCTCCAAATTCCTAATTATTAATAAAAAACTGTTTCGAAGATTTTATTGTTGTTGAAAAAAGAAGTACACGAAATGAGGTTTGGTTATCAGCACGTTTTTTCTCCCATTCCATCTTTTATATCGCTACTTAGAAGCAACCAAAACCAATCCATGCCTAAACTTCTACTACCAGGTATTATAACAACCCCAAGTACACTGCCTGGGGATACTAATAATCATAATTGTTTTGCTCTGACCAAAAGAACTGGACATGGAACTAATCCGATATGAACTACGGGCTCCAAGTCAAACTACATTAGATAACAAAGCCATTGCACCTCTACATATTCAACAACTTACAGAAAGGAGAGATTCCAGTCAAACTAGTTAGAACTTTTACTTGGCTACATTTAGCCGCATTGAAAACCTCGAGCGACACTAATTCTTATTTTTTATGGGGGGAGAAGGAAAAGATAGTACCAAGTTCCAGCTTCGGGAAAGGTATGGTTGCTGAGTAAAAGTATGATCTAATCCATGTTGTGAAACCCTGGAAGAAGAGATGTGATAAAGCCGAAGACGATCATCTGAATCTCCTTCACAATCCCCCACCAGTGATTAACAGCATTCTCACCACCAGCTTCTGCAACATTCTCACCTGCCAGGTTAGCATCCTCTGCAGGCGGATTCACGTTCTCTGCCCCAACATGGCCCTCTGCCACAAGTTTTCACGGTAACAAAAAACGAAATTAAATCAGCAAGAAATTTATAAACATTTCACTGTGCTCCTCTGCAAATAAGTTAACTTTCTAAGATGAAGGTCAATGGGTCATCGATGGGATCAACAGTTTTTTGACAATGTTTGCCTCTGTACTAACAGATTTTGACACTCTGCAACCTAATTTGTGACGAAATGTACCCTATACTTTCATTTTGACACTTTTGGTCCCTTGCACAGTAAGTAAGCATCGGAGGATGGTGGCTGGAACACGAATAAAATACTATTTTCATGCCACGTCAGCAAATTTACCTTTAACATTTTGGGTGATGTGGCATGCTGATGTGCAACAGAAAATAATAATATCATATTCATGTCATCAGCCACGTCACACTCCCACACTGACTAAACAACCGAGCGGCCAAAAGTGTCAAAAAATTAAAATATAGGGTATAAAATGTAATGTTTCAAAGTACATGGTATCAAGTGTCAAAAACACCATGAAATTAAAGACATAATTTTGCCGAATGCATTCATGGAAAAGGACACCATGGTAGACATGGGATTCGGGATTCCACACCTATACTTATGTGGTCAATATCCCTTACTGACGACATGATGGCTTACAGGTTAACAAAAGGCAAACAACTAACATATGTTAATAGCATCAAATGAGTATTCAACTCTTGAAAACAAGAAACCCTAGGATGAAAGCAGTTTTGCGTCACTAATAGCACAATGACCACGATGGTTAAAAATGTAAAGGCTGCTCAAACAAATCAAACTTGGTTTAACCCTAGGTGACAAATCCAAGATGATCCTCAATGTGTATCAACTCATACAGAAGCTCTCCGCATTAAGGTATCACACAGTCTATCTGTACCCATACGGTAAACAGGCTACTGAAAACAGAAGCAAACCTTGCCTTACATGGATGCAATCAATAGAAAATACCTGCAAAAGCAACATTCTCATTCTGCCTCGCATCACCTCGTGGATTTTCAGCCCTGACAGCTGGCCTCAGTGGATGGGGAGGCGCAGCTGCCCTTTGCATGCTTTGTGAGAGCCATCGTACTAATGGTGCAAGAACTCCAGTTTGATAGCTGCAATACCACCAAAATTTAGAAAGCTGAGCTTCCACAAGTTATCAAGGATGAAAAAGCTACAGACGGAAAATGTACATCAGTTTTGTTTAATGTAGTGTTTTACGTTAAAAGAAAAAGTGTATGAAGACATGGGAAAAAACATGTCCATGTTTTATAACCTTGTTCTCATGGACAATCTAAATGAATTCTCTTTTCATCGGTCCAGAAATACTAACACTGGAGGCCACAGGCTAGAAACTCAAATCTTATCTTAAACTTCAGCAATCTGTACTCCAGCAACCTATACTTTAATTACATCAATTTTTTTTGTCAACTCTTGCACAGTACAAGCTAAAGTGGGTAAAAAAAAAAATGGTGACAATCTCCCTTGCACTACCTCAAATAAAACATTTTCAGATAAGCAGTTAAAATACTTACAAATATACAAGCGAAGCCAGAATCACCAGGAAAATAAGCCTTTGTCTGGATCCTTCTTGGTTGAACAAAAAGATCACTGCTGCCAACTTAAGTATAAGCAACAAATCCAGCTGAAATGCAATTTGAAATCTTCTTACAACAATCTGCCTTTGGGCTGCTGGTTGCTGCTGCTGCTGCTGCTGCTGTTGCTGTGGTTGCTGTACTCCTTGCCCCGGATCACCTGTCACGCCGGCCTCAGTAATTCTTCTACTGTTGAAATGATGGCAAGAGAATTGGCAATCAGATGCATTATTCAGCATTTAATGCAACCCATAGAGGTGCAGATCACAATCTTTCACCACTATCTTACATAAGAGAACCATAGGATTTCACCATCATCAATTATCATTACTATTGTCTGTAGAAAATAAAGGAAGTGCTTCAGTAACTCAACTATCAGTGGGATGAGATTTTGGGCAGGCAAAGTTATGACATTCTGCAGTGGCATCTTTTTTTATTGGAAAAAGTATATTAATCACTAGCCACAAAGGTGAGGACATAAACAACCATAATAAGAAGAAAGAAGTGCATTACAGTAATGGAAACAAAGCTTTCCATGTGTTTCCAAGCCTAACAGAAATCACAACGAAAAGCAGTTGATGGTGTTGAGAATCACAATAACACATTGAACACTAGCAATATATCTGTGGGTTGATAACATCAATTCATCTTCCTATATGTCCATATCAACAATTGAGATGAGCAAAACTATTGATAGAAAATATGATGTCCTAAAACTCTGTATCCTCCGGAGCTTCTGAAGACAAGTGGAGTCACAGAGTAAAGCTAAGATTTTAACTTCTGCAACCTTGTTGACAGCAATTCTGTCTGGTACTTAAGGTAAAATATGGACCTTAAGATCAGATAATCAACTCACAAGAACCACTTCATATTTCATTCCATGAGACCTTGCCCTCCAAAAATCTTGAGCTAGATTTAGCATCATTATCAAAGACAGGATCATATTTAACTAATGAAGGTGCAAACTTGTTCTACATGGAAATAAATAACTGAATCCTTCTTCGTTTCCGAGAACTACACCAGCTCTAAGTCATACCTATATGTTGCATGAGTAGAAATTGCACTCCATAAGAACGTGGAAACCAAAGCCACTTATGATTATCATTGCTCTTAGCATGTGTAACTTCATTAGCACAATAGACAAAACACTTAACAATTTACAGTTTTGATCCATCATTGTGTAACTTGATTAGTACAATAGACAAAAGAGGTAGAGCATAATATCCTTAACAGACACTTGATTCTGAGAACAAACAACGGGTTCCAATAATTAATTTGCACGCGGAGCAGATTTACTTACGTGGGTAGGTTGAAGGTGAGAGGAATAAGGGTGTTTGATGGAAGTCCAGCAATTGGGCCCATAAAGGAAGGGACAGGCACGGCATAAATGCCAGCGCCATTGCCATTATTGCTTTGCTGCTGATTCTGCAACGGGTTGCTGGTAAAAGCAGGAAGCATTGCAGGATACATGATAGGAAACATCTGGAAATCACCACCATTTGGGTATGGTGGAAAGCTTGGAAATCCAGGAGACTGCGATTATTAAAATTGAAAATTTTAACTAAATAAGAAATCATTAACATGTCTACCATCTGATGCGAAGTGTTGACGATTGAGAAACTAACAATTGAAGCAAAAGAAGAGAACAAAAGACAAAATCGCATCAGATAAATACACACTTGTGTATGCATAAATACCTGTGGTTGCTTCAGCTTCTCCTCCTTAGACGAAGACGAAGATGCGCACGAGGTTGACGACGCCGTTTCGCCTCCTTCTGCCATTATTACTCTATTCAGCAGCACTCAAATTTTTCTCTCTAAGCTCTCTAATCTCTCGATCGAGTTATGAAATTCTCCTTTTCATTTGTTTTCTTTTCTTTTTCCGATTCTATTCAAAAGAGCAAAATGATAAATAAATAATTAATAATCAGTAAGTATCAACAGGATGAAAGCGTGAACAAGTTAGCACGTCAAAATTCGTATCTCTGGCCAATAATCGTTTGACACGTCACTTTTATGGTAGGAAATAGTTGTGGAAAATTCTTAAGCAAATATACTAAACTCCAATAGTACATACTCCCTCCGGAATAAATTAAATGACGTTTTGACCCCTGATTAAAAAAAATTATAAAAATTACAAACGCTGAAAATCAATGTGAAAATTTAAATATTTAACTATTATAAAAATACATAAAAAAATAGAAAGTGAACTGGTCTGGTCTTGTATTGCTACATAATTTAGCACATAATTTTTAAAATAAAATTAAGATAGGAATAGATACTAGCATTGTACAGGTCACCCACTAAATTTGCTAAACCCGAATGGACTCATACCGCGAAAAAATAAAAACACCGAACCCGTTTAAACACCAATCCGCCACCGACCCGTTTGTTATTAGACGGGTTGATGTGCTGGTCCACTTGTCAGAAACCCCTAATAACCGACCCGCCTAAGTACCAAAATTTCTGCCAGCTTTTTTTACATCTTTATTATAATTAATTCATTAAATATATACATATTATGTTTATTGTTAGTAAAATTTAGTTAGAACTATTGTGTGCGTGTGTTAGTATAGGCCCGCCCAATTTATACTTGTGACCCAATTATGATTGTTAGTAACTAGGCCCGATTATACCTGTGGTAGTTGTGGCCCCAATTTTGGTTAAAGTCCAACTTTTGTAACTTTTAAAAATATACCCGCTCAACCTGCCAAAACCGACCCGAACCATTCAATATAGAGGAAAAGAAGTGGAATAAAAAGTAAAAGAAATGATTTAAGAAAAAAGAGGAACCCCACGCCGACGTTTTCCAATAAGAAGTGAAGAGAAAGAAGGTAAGAGTATTTATTTAATCAAATACTAGATAAACTCTTTGCTTCCTTACTTTCTTCTTCATCCAGCAATCCGGCAATGGGCACCATTTCAGGCAAAGCACCAATCACCCATGTCATCTTCGACATGGATGGTCTCTTACTCGGTAATCTTATCCCGCTCTGTCACTCTGTCGCTCGCCCTTACCCTTCGCCTGCTTGTGCTGTGTGTGATTTTTTTATTTACTTAGATTCTATTCAATTCTATTGAAGAGAACCTTGGCCTAATTCGTTGGTATTGAATTTTTATGGGCAATGTATTTGCCATTGCTGCTGCTGTCACCGTCAGCAAAACATCTTGTTTGTGCTCAATTTTCATGTTTGTTATTATTCTCTGCAAGGTACTGTCACTTTGACAGCATTTACCTGCTTAAAAAACCATCTGGTTTGGATATCCAACTCACCATTCTCGTTGTGTTGTTTTCAATTAACAGTACTATATATATATTTTTCAAGAACATGAGTTGGGATCCACTGAATATGATGGTTTACTTTAGAGGAAGGCTTGTTTTTTGTTGTTGGAAACTGTTGTTTTGAATGTAAATTAGCTGAAGATCCTCATTCGCAAACGCACGAGAATCATACTTGCGTTGTATATTTGCAGATACAGAGAAGTTCTACTCCGAAGTCCAGGAAATCATACTTGCTAGATTCAACAAAACTTTTGATTGGTCTCTGAAGGCAAAAATGATGGGGAAGAAAGCAAATGAATCAGCTAAGATCTTTGTTGAGGAGAGTGGGATTAGTGACGTTCTCTCAGCTGAGGATTTTCTTGTAGAAAGGGAGGATATGCTGCAGAAAAGGTTTCCTACATGCGAGATGATGCCTGGTATTATTTTTTAGCTTCAATTCTCGTCTCTATCGCTTATGTTCTTGAGGAAATGAAAATTAAGTTGTTTTAGGTTTATACTTGATGACCAGCTGGGTTTGAAGCACATAGTCTATCCATTTAAATCTATACTTATGGAGGAATTTTTTAGAAGAGAATTAGCGGATGTCTGGAAAGGGGAGGTAAAGAAGGAGCAGAAATGCTAAGCCGAAGTCAAACAGTCATTTGTTTAAAAGAATTGACTGGTTGAATATAAACCTTCCAGATTGGCATTGAACACTTGTTTGTTTAATTGAATCCTACGTTTATTTAGTGAAAATGTTGAAAACTTACAAATTGGAGTAAAAGTTTTACATCTATGAACAATTTTGGTTGGAATAGGTGTAATCATTTCCTTTTACTCATTAGGGACTGAGATTGTGCAAATTTTCATTTTGTTTTTCATTATGGTGATCAAAAACATTAGTATGAAAGTGGAAATTCTTTCCTTGATTTGGAAAATTGTCACTCTTTGCTGAAATAAGTGAGATTTAGTGAAAGATTGTAAATTATATGTCTTCAGAACATTAGAGCTCTGAGGTGGAAACCAAAGGAAGAAAAGGAGGTTCCTAAAGAAGTTAAGATAGCGGTTGTCTGCAGTGATTTTGGACAAATTGGTGTTACCTCGTATTATTATTCTGATTGATCAATGTAGTTTTCGCTTGGTGATAGAGAACACGAAAGAAGGAATATGCTACAATTTATTTTTGCAGCCATCTGTTAGGAAAGGTAATATGTTTACAGGCCATCTCCCGGAACTGTCCAAGGGAATGAGTGAAATATGAAGAGAGGAAATTCCTAGCTACTCTTCACTTGGAACAGTGTTGCTCTTTTTGGACTTCTTTCATAGGAATTGTTCAAGAAGGGAATGAGGGTAGAAGGCAAATAGTTTTTTCAACTTTTTGAGAGTTGGAAACCACAAAGAAACAAGTTACTCGAATTAGCATTTACCCAACAAATATTTCAACACATTAGTATTGTTTGAAGATTTTTTTTGTCTAAAGTTTAATTTCTCATAAGGTAGTTATTTCATAATTTCCTGTTGTGGAAGCCAAAAAGAATGAGTAAAGATCCTATAAGAAGTCATAGTAATTGTTGCAATCACAAATATTGTTTATAAGAGGTTTTATTTGGGTTAATAAATATTAATAAAATGTCAGTTTCACTAATGCATCTTTGTTAATTTTTTCCTTCTTGTAGGGGCTCTTCGTTTGGTTAGACATCTCCATGCAAAAGGAATACCAATTTGTGTGGCAACAGGGTGAGGCTAGTGGGCACAGTTCATTCATTTGATTTCTTGCTGTCCTTTGTGATTGTTCTATTGTAAACTGAGTTTTGCTTAAAGTTCATCTGAATTCTCGTTATTCATGAGTAAATTATATTATCTATTTGATATTTGTCAGTTCCCACAAGAGGCATTTCGAATTGAAAACACAAAACCACGGCGAGCTTTTCTCTTTGATGCATCATATTGTTTCTGGTGATGATCCGGAAGTTAAACATGGCAAGCCTTCACCAGATGTATTCCTTGCAGCATCCAGGAGATTTGAGGTATGTCTCTCTGTAGTGTTAACTGATATCATAGTAGCTGTTATATAGGCTTTGGTTGATGAAGTTCATCCCTTTGCTTCTGGAACAGTATTATTAACTTTGACATTACAAATGAGAAATGTAACATTAGTATTTTGGGATTTGATAGGGTGGCCCTGTGGATCCATCGAAGATTCTTGTTTTTGAAGATGCTCCTACAGGGGTTCTTGCAGCTAAAAATGCCGGGATGTAAGTGCATGACTCCTATAACTTTGAACATTTTTGGACCGTTAGCTCTAACATTAGGTTTATATAGTGCTTGAACCAAGAATCCTCATTCACTGTTGTTAAGCGAACCCTTTTTTGTTCTAAGACTCCTTTATTAAATCATCACAAGAAAGAGGTGAAAGAGATTATTGAACATTTTATGACATGGAAATATAGCAACTGTGGAACTTTTTTGTTTGATGTTGTTGCAAATACCATGCAGGTCTGCGGTAATGGTTCCAGATGCAAGGCTGGATCCTTCTCATCTTAAAGCTGCTGATCAAGTTTTGAGCTCCTTGCTAGATTTCAACCCAGCTTTTTGGGGCTTGCCTCCTTTTGAAGATTAGATGCGGAAAGCTAAATCTACTCTGCCAAAATAAAAACACCTCCTAAATTGATATATTATTATTAGTATTATTATTATTACTGCTACTGCTACTACTATTGAAGGATTTTATTTTTCTTTATTATTGTGATCATTGAACATTTCTTGTAAAAAACATTGGCCAGTTTATAAATAGATTTTATAAATGATGTATTCCATTACCATGATATTCTCTTATTCATCATAATAATATTAGGTCGTACATTATGCACATTACTCCTTTGAGCAGGGAATAAAATTTGCTATATTTGCAAGACTGTTCCTTGATGCAAGTACATTTGTTTGTTTTATTTTGTTGACGACTTTATCATTTTAGTTTAGAACCTTGCAATGTCAACTTTATAATTTTTTAAAATTTGCAATATTAACTTTTATAATGGTTAGAAAATTCAAATAAAATAAAAAAATATAACAAAATTATATGAAATTTGGTAAAAAAATATAGCAAATATAATGAGTATGATCTAAGACAAAAAAATTGTAAATTTGTAAATATAGTATGAAATATGTAAATTTATTCTTTTTAAATATTTTTAAAAATATTTCTTGTTCAGTGGAGTGGTTCTACCAATCTGAATCTCGAATATAGACTATATATGACTAAGTAGATAATCAGCGTTAGGTTGTGATATAACATATATCTCTTCTAGTACTACTTTCACCTAGGTACATTTAACTTCCGAGTTCTAATAGGATCTAATGCATTAGTGTTGACATGATTGCACTCGTTTTGTCTTGCACCACAAATCCATATATTCGTTTCCCTCTCATCCTCGGACTTGTTTTTCCACGATTGCACTACTTGCCCACCAAGAACTTCTCTTCTCCTCCTCCATCTATCCACTTCTTTAACCACTAAAACTACTCGAAAAAACACCGGCAATAACCTTTAGATCTCACGTGAAGCCCCTTAACTATTCTCCAAACTCTCAAGGGCCATAACTTTGCGTTAAGAACTCCAATTCATACGATTTCTTTTTCTCTGTCTCAATTAACTCCTAGAGGTCCAAAAAATCCAACCTCATTCCTATAGTAACACCTTTAGTAAGTTGACCCTAGTTGCTCATGTTGCAACGAGGAGTTGGAAACTACAGTCTACCTATTACGAACTTGCCACTTTGCATATCAGATCTGGACCCTACTACCATTTGAGGGGAGAATTTAGGGGTTGACTGGTCAGTCCATCCTAGTGTGACTGATGGAGGCGAGAAAGGAGTTGGATGAGGTAGAGTTTGAGAAATTTATTTCAACTCTCTGGTCCCTATGGATTTCTAGCAATTACAGGATCTTCTAACAGATAGTCAAAGTACCATAGACAGGATGGAAAGTTGCTGATCGATTTCAAATAAGCTTGGAAGGTAGACATAGCCTCATGTACTACTGCAGGGAGGGACGTGACTTTGAAGTGGCAGGCTCCGTCGGAAGGCGTGGTAAAGATAAATACAGATGCTGCCATGGGTGTTGTCGAGTTGGGTGTGGAGTTTATTGCTAGGGATTCTAGGGGAAACCCGATTTTCGCAAGGTCTATTTTCTTAGATCAACGACTGGGTGTAGATATTACGGAAGTCCTAGAGGTGTGGAATACTTTTATTCAAGCCAGAAAGTGGGGGGGATGGAGAGAATTATTATTGAGACGGATTGTTTGGTAAACGTAGTGGTTTTTCAAAGGAATTTCCTTTATCTTATGTTGGGGTGGTTTTAGAAGATGTGGCTCGTATGACGTCGTCATGTGTAAGTTGTTCCTTCTGTCATGTCAATAGGTCATTGAATGTTCCTGCATATGAGTTAGGTCAACTTACTTTAATTTCTGGTTCGGGAAATGTATGGGTAGGAGAAAGCCCCGAGGCAATCACGCATTTTATTATTGCTCACTCAAATTAATTCTAATCTTTTCCTCCTTTCAAAAAAGAGGAAAAAAATAACTAGCGAAAAAATAGCAACCATGCGTGGTGGTCCTAGTCTTGCCCAATCACATTTAACTTCGAAATTCTTATTCGTCCTGCCCTTGACGAGCCTTCTTCGAAGCCGAGGGCTTACCATTGCCCTTGACGAAGGATGAGAGATTCCTATTTTTGTCCACCAGCATTTCTGGTTCTGCCGTCGACTCCACTCTGGCTGGAGCCCGATACATTAATACCAGTATAATCATACTCGTTATGTCTTGCACCATAAATCCATATATCCATCTCCCACCCACCCTTAGACTTGTTTGTAACCATTCTCTAAATTCTCAAGAGCCATAACTTTGCATTCGGAATTCCAATTCATGCGATTTCTTTTCCTGCATTTCCGTTAACTCCTAAAAGTCCAAAAAAAATCCAACCTCATTCCTATAGTAACACCTTTAGTAAGAATAAATAGCAAAAACATAGCATCTGCGGGAAAAAAAGTAAAAGAAATGAAACAAGAGGACCTATCGTAATACTTCTAATTAACTGAATTAAACACACCCTAACATGCTGGGATGTAAATTAATTTGTTCCCACAAAAAATCCGGAACAAAACATGACATTATATATAGAAAATAAAACTGAATAAAACACACCAAACCTCAAGTTCAACAACTTTATTGGCAAGAAAGAAAAAAGGGGAGATTGATAAAACATACAAAGCTGCAGGAGCCAGGAAGAAATTATTTCCTGACACATATATATGTAGTTTAGTTGAGGTCAGTTTGGTTTAGTGGATTGAGATGGTTTTTGAATGACAAAGGCCATGCACTGAACTTGTTTCTTGTTGTCAAAAGCCAAACAGCGGATATAGGCATTAGGGTATTCTTTCTTGCATTCCTGGATTTCTTGGAGGACTTGAGAGGAATCATTGCATCCAAACATGGGCAGCTTCCACAAGGTCCAGTATCTCCCATCATAGTACCCTGGCATCCTACTATTCTCCCTCCTCACAAAACCAACCTGTCCATATATATATATACACCAAAATATAATTAGTACTTAAATTTTTAATTTTTTCAATTAATAATACATTTATTTATCACAATTTTTTTAAACTACCGATTTAGTCCCTCAAGTCTTAAAATTTTCAATAATCATACTTTATTTGCTAAAAGCTCTATGTTTACCCCCCTATTTTTTCCCAAAAATCTTAATATAGTCCTTAACTTTTTAGAATTTCAATTAATCTATGGATATTGTAACATATAATTCTTTTATACTAACTTTTTCCGTTTCAACTTAAATGATTCAGGTGTTTCTCACGATCAATGTTATCATTTTCACACCTTTTTTAGTTCATATTTGACATCAATTCTTTCTTTTTTTCTAACTAATCATATTTAATTTACTACTCTCATCAATCATATCTAAGATAAATTATTAAAATTAAACAAAAAAATACTTAAAAATTAATAAAACGTCATCTAATTTAGAACAACATAAAACTCAATGCATTAACTAATAAAAGTAAAAAAAAATACTACTTTATCTTTAAATAATAATAATTTATTTAATTCAATTTGATTCAAATATATTTAAATAAATTTTAGTTAAGATTATCTAATATAAGCATATGATAAATAATAACTTCAAAATATTATTATGATTGAAGATGATGAATTATTTTTTATTAAAAATATCTTTTATTGTTTTATTACTAAGAAAATTTTAACTAAAAATTTACTAAATGTCAAGTTACTCTTTTAAATAATTACTAATGAAATATATCACATTATTTAAACTATTTTATCTATTATAAAATAGAGTAAAATAATCAAATTAAATTATTTATTGATTTGGATAAATTAATAATTAAAAAAATTAAAATGAATATAATTAAATAACACAATATTTTTTTGACAAGAATAAAACTATAAGATGCAAAATTAATAATTTTATTGATTAATTAAAATTTGAATACTCAAATTTGTAATTTAGAAAAAATAGCTACAAGGCTAGACAAATAATTTTATTAAATACAACTCAAAAAAGTGAGGTTTCCATTCTTAGTTAAAAAATCACTTTCTTTAAAAAATAAGAAAAATTGGGTTTTCAAAAGTCCAACTTTTTTTTGTCACGATAAAACTAGTAATTTTACTTCCCCAATCACTCAATCAAACGCATCGCACTAAGCAAAAAGCTTTAAATAAAATAAGAAATTAAGTAAAGTGTATCAGTATTAATTAATTACCTCATCAAATTCAAGGCAAGGGATCCATCCCTTTTTAAGCATGTAATCGATCTCCTTTGAAATGGAATCGTCAGTAATCGGTGGCAGGTAAGACAAAGCTTCAAGTTTCTTGTTGTCGATGGGGTTCCATGTCTGTTACTTAATCAAATTGATCACTTAGATTTAGTGCATGCATTTACTACTCACTGACAAAGAAAATCAATCACCGATGTTAATTACCTTCATGCACTGCGTTTTGGAACCGTTAGAAACAGTTCTCCGGCTCCATGCCGGAACAGAATCATCCTTCCCTTGCAAGAACACCTTCTTGGTTGAGTTGGCTTTCAAGCTATGGTAACCGGCTACCACCGGCGGTGCTGTAAAGATTCCGGCGGACATAGTTTTCCTTTAGAGAAGAGAAAGAAGGTGAAAGGAGATGGAGAGAGTAGCAGTGGTGGTGGCGATGAGAGAGTTAATTAAATAGGCAGAGCCAAAAAGTTAAGCAAAACTATGAAACTGTTCCGGAAAAGGACAATAGGAGTTCAGCCGAGTGACACATTGTTTGTTAGTGCGTTATGGAGTAGACGGTGGGCTGGGACCTCGGTATCATCACACTACACTACTATTCACGTTAAATGGATAAAATAGAGATCAAATCGATAACAATTCGATACCTAAAGAAGGAATTTAAACTTTCCCCTAATATATTTTTTTAAAATTTTAATTAAAATAATTTTAATATCCAATGTTGATGTATGATCGTCACAAAATATGAGAAAAAGAAAACCATTTAAAAGATTAAAGACCGCTCTAAGATATGTGACTGTAAATTCATCAGCAGTCACAAGAGTGTCAGTATAATATAAAGTATAAATGCTACAAATTTCAATCTTCCACATAGTATTTCGATACATTTGAACAACAAATGTAAAATTTCAATCCTGAAAACAATGCACAACATACATAAAGCACTAGATTTAAACTTTTGGCAATGAGATGTACATTATATATATAATCGGAAAAAGGGGGGAAAAAAGGTTTCAGCTGCTCAGGACCTTTTCAGGATCAAGCTGTCCACTGCAGTAAGTGGAAGGAACAGCAGATAGTTCCAGCCTTCCTTTCCACTCCTCTCCAGGCTTCAGCGTGATCGCCTTTTCAATAGCAGCAGCCTCCACGCACAGCATATGCTTGTAATCATCATCGCCCAAGTCAACCAAGGCTTTCGCCTTCTTGTCCCATGGATTCCAGACCACTGCAAGTAAGGAGGGGAAGAAAAACAGAAGGTACCATGAAAAACAGAAGAGTGGAACAAAAGTAGCAGAAATGGAAGGAAGTCCGAACTCCAAAAAAAAGTAGGCATGTTCGAAGCATGAAACCAGTTCTTTTATGCAATTGAGCTTGGTCAGCCAAACTGAATATAAAAGGGCCTAGGATAGCTTTTAATATGTTGGGCTTCACGCAGTAACTTGTAGTAAGAGCCATTAAATGTGTAGGCAGATTATTCATTAAAAAGGAGTCAATTCTCTAGGTCTTTGCCGGTCCAAGTAGGTACCATCATTCGGTATTGTTACTTCTACACTCTTACTCACAGAATCAGAACCTCCTTCACAAGAAATGTTGAGCATATGTGCACTCCAAAACAAGGAATCTCTTAAGCAAGTACAATAAAATAAAGCAGTGTCAATCTCACCTGCATCAGGAAGTCCATCTTTGCGTAGTACAAACGTTCTTTTCTTTTCATGGTCCAAAATGGCAATCTTTGTGGGAGTACTTAGGTATATCCTGTCAACCTATCATATGCTAAAACCATTAGATTAAGTACAGTTCAACTAGATTAGCATACAAAAATGAAAAACACCTAAACCCCAAGTCACCTCTGATTCAAATGTTATGGCATCCCCCTGTTCGGTAAAGCGGTCCTTGTTATGTAAATTGTCAAGGTAGTCCATGGTCTCTAAACTTTCGATCCGAACTTCACTGGAAATGAGCAACAAGAATATTAAAGGGGATCCAAATTGAAAATGGTAAAACAGCTATCAACTGCCCCAAAATAATATGAACATAATGAAGGATGAACCAGAAGCAAATTTATTTCTGATCTGATTACAGGACAGATATCTTACTTCCTATTGTAAGGCAGCACTGCATGAGCGTGCGCACACGGAAAAACATGTATATGTGGAATGAGCTTTTGTATAAGATGAAAGAAACAGGAAAACTAGTTTTATTCGCGGATGCTTCTAACAAGGTGCAAATACTGAACAATTTAAGAGAGCCCAAAACAAGCCAACGAATGCAAAACCAAAAGGGAGGCATCATATGAAACCCTAGTTGTATGAATAAACCAAAACCAAGAACTTTTCGAAACCAGGCTTGTTCAGGATGTAGACCTTTCTACATTATATTCCCTTAAGAGAGGCAAAGGTTACATGTCAATAAGGCAGCACAAATGTTGAGTTTTGCAGTAGTAAACAATATTGAGCCAACTCTTTAGTAATAATGTTAATATGAAGTCAACATCTTTAAAGAGATTGTTGCTGGTGTCAAAAATAGAACTGTAAATGGGAAGGGCTGCTTATCAGAAAAAGAGAGAGGAGGACTGTGTAGGGACCAGTTGGAGCAAATGATTTCAGTTTCACAGCAAATGGGAACTCTTTAATCTAGTTTATTATACTATCCTGGTGTAACACTTCACACACAACAACCCTTCATTTAATTAAAACGGTTATTTTCAATTGTAGCAAGACTCTTGCTCTGTTAAGTTCATTAATGAAAACATTTCGCACACACATATATGGAAGTTTAGCAGAGTAGCCACGTATGTTTCCTCTTAAATTTGGCAGTTCACATAAAGCGAAGTAAATACAGCCACCAAAAGCACACTTGCAAGCTAACATGTTAAAATGCAAACAAGGTACTATTATATACAATGAGAAGCCATAAACCGTATTACCTGATGTCTGAAACAGATAAATAAGTGTGATACGCAAATGTGAACGAAAACGGCTTTCCATCAGTGTTGGTATTTCTGACACGAGATGTCAGCATCAGATCTCCCCCAGGACCCAAAGCTACCCTCAAACGAAACTCATAACTAAAAGCACAATGAAAAGATGATTTAATAAATGGATTCTGAGTCCATCGCAGGGAGAAGGGAAATTTTTTCTAACAACTTACTGCTAACAAGTGAAAAAAAAAAGCAAAGAAGATCCAACTAACCTGTGAGGCCATTTCTGCATCTCCTCTTCAGTGGGCTTCAGTATCAGATCAACAAATGTCTTACTAGAATTTGCGGGGAAAGGAGGAGGATCAGTATCAACACTCCAAAACCTATTCCTAGCAAACCCGTGCGACTCAAGAGGACCATGATTTGCAAACTGCATGATTGAAGAATGCTGTCTTGACGATGATGAACTCAATTAAAACAAGCAGGATGGGGAGTTGTGGAGAGAGTACATACTTGAGGAAAGCATATTGGAATGCCTCCACGAATAGCTTTTGGAGGTCTATACAGAGCCTGCATAAGATAGTAAGAATACAGTCTTGTGGGTTGACATTATTGGGATGATAGACAAAAATATAGAAAACATAATTGGACCATAAAACATAACTGGCACAGATAATCCTTTTTTCATATCTAAGGCTCAGTAGTAAGAGGAACAAAACCTATTGGCACAAGGTAATGGAAAAAACCAAAATCACTCGAAGCAAATGATGCGAGAGAATCAATGCACTATACTTGTATTTAAATTGCTCAAATAAGGGGCTACTCAGGACTCCCAACATGGACTTTATGCACAGAATCAGTCACATTCATATAAGTCTTTCATGTATTTATTACTAGTGTACCCCACCGTGTCGATGAGAGTGCACATGTACCAGCAATATTGCATATATGATAACAAAATAACAATCTAAAGAAAATTAAATGTAGACGAATAGATTATAACATGAAAAATTTAACAATACTACACCACAAAATTCTCGCACTACAAGGTAACTTCCTAAAACAAGAAAAAATAAATGCCATATATGACTGAAATTATGTCATAGAAGCATCAAATGATTAACACAGGTGCTAATAAAGTTGGTTGAAAAGGACTACCTAATCAAAATCTCTGATCAATTTGAATTGAATGCAACCAATTAAAGTGATCAACAAACACGCTGCTATAAGCACAATCATGTAAGGTTTCATTTTAGGTAAGTTAGACCACTTGACTTGGTGGAAAAGGAAAAAGAAAGAAGCAAGCTCCACGAGCAATTGCATGCTGAGATATAGCAACAAATCTTAAGTAGAACTGTTCCATGGAATTTAGTTAATTTTGCCACACTTCCTAACCATCTTAGCAAACCATTTGGCCCTAAAGCCCTTAGGGGCTAAGTCCATTCATACCTGGTCCCCAATTCTATCACGCCACTTCACCTAATCTGTCACACTCAAAAACAAGTCAGAGCCACTAGTCTATAGTAATGTCCATGGTTAGGATTAAGAAGAACCTTCACTCAAATGCATCTTCTAATTGCTTCACTTTCTCTAATGTTTTCATCACGTGAACCTAAGCCCTACAACTGCCTGTGCACATTGAGATTAGTTGAAGATTGTCTCATCAGGACCCCCACAGACGACTATTAAATTGTTGTCTATATGATACGAAAAACAGGTAAAGAGACAGATTAGATAGCTGAAAATTATGAACCAGAAATGCAGTGGAAAGTACAGTTTATTGTTTTACTTCTTCCTATAAGGATTTACATGCATATAAGATCTGTTGATGGTAAAGACTATTTGGCAGCAGAAACGGCAGAAAGATCAATGAACTAATATCTTGACATCCGACAAGGGACTGTAACTGCAGGATGGAGGGAGGAATTAGAACACAAATATAACCTTACTACTGACGAAAAGCAACTCCTCCCCATGGACATTCTTCCAAGATGTCACTTGACCTCCATACAAGTACACCTGGAGAAACAGAAAGGTATTGCTGTAAATGATATCCATAAAACAAAAAGAGAATAAGCAGAGAACAACAAAAACAAAGATAAATGAGTAAATTTGATGATGTTCAACAAGATCTTGCTAGGTATTTGAATAATTCTGAATTGAAGATTTGGGTATTTGAGATTTCTTACTGTTCTTGCTTAGTTTCATCATATTTGAGATTTTTTTTTGCAATTTGAAATGCGACAATAGCAAACATACAAATTTTGGAAAAGGCAATATTTGAAGGAGAAAAATGAAAGACTCGAGCATCAACTTGAAAAGATCCATCCAATCTCAAAAGAGACAAACCCTAAAACCCAAACAGATTGCACAGTAAAGAAGAGATCGGCGCGTTGTTTTCACTTGAATAGTTAGTTACCTCAGCTGAACTTCCGCATGGATCACGAAGAATGATCTTATCCAGATCGTTAATGCCTTTACACACCTCAGCTCCTGAACTATGGCCGCCACCACTAGCCATTGCCGCACGCGCTCTCTATCTCCTCTTTTTCTACTTTTCTTCGATATAAATCTCCCGCACATCAGTGCAAGCAAAGCTTTTCCTACATCCTCTTATGTTATACTGGAAAATCAACTGGCGGTATACTGGAAAATTTATTTCTGTTCACATTTTAGTCCTTCTATATGTTAAATACCTCACTTTTAGCCCTTATTTACGTTAAATACCTCATTTTAGCCCCTTAATTAGCAACACTAAGTACATTTGATTTGACCCAACGTCATTAAATGTGTTTTTTTTTTTTAAATCCATACTTTAACCACTTAAAGCAAAATATCGGTTTGGTTCCATTTTAATTTTAATTAGTTATAATTCTAGACCATATAATTATTTAGACATACAAACTTATTTCATATATTATAATTTAAATATACTCTAATTTCCTTATCGAAAAAACGGAAAAAAAATGTACTCTAATGAATTTATAATCTCATCAAGCTAAAAGTTTATAAATTAATTATTATATTATATTATATTTATTATAGATAATACAATTAAGGCTAAATGACTAGTTATAGGGCTGGGCACGGGTCGATTCGGTTCAAATTTGGATAGAACCAGAACCAGAACCAGAATTTAAAATCGGTTCGGTTCGGTTCGGGTAATTGTATTTTTAAAGTTAGAACCAAACCGTACTATAACCATTTGGTTCCGGTTCGGTTCTGGGTTGTTTCGGGTAAGTTTGACATGTCACTAGTCTAACTCTTTCCTTTGAGAGAAAAAAAAACAGAAGTAAATAGATGATGTAAAATTTCCAATACCAACAATACACATGAACGAGCAATAAAACCAATACCAAACGCGGGAGAAACCAACAGTTTAGACAATAAGGTTACAAAATTCCAACCATAATAAAATAAAACTAAACTTGTGTTGCTTAATTTGAATGACCTACATACTTTTTCTGATTTTTTAAAACTAGAAAATTTGGAACTATTTTTATTCAGTTATACAAACTAGAAAAAGGATTATATAGCATTCCAATCCTCCACTTACTAATATGAATATATATTATTATATAATATTTCGGGTAAATCGGGTTGCATGATATATAGAACCAGAACTAAACTATTTATTTCGGTTCGGTTCGGTTCTGATTCCACTATTTTTTGACTTAAAACCCAAACCAAACCGTTCCGGTTCGGTCTGGTTCGGGAAATCGGTTCGGGTTTTCGGTTTTTTGGCCCAACCCTAACTAGTTATGCCCCGAAAAAGAATAAACAAAGTTCTTGCATCAACTAAAATTTTAATTTATTCATCTATTTATGGTAATTAATGTGTCAAAATTAATGAGCAGTGTTTTATATTAACAGATGTATCAAAATATGAATGATATATATTAATTCACTTGAAAGGTTTATCATTTAATGCATACTAATCAAATTTTCACACGTGGCTTTGTAAGATTTTGTTTTTTTCTCTTCCCCTCCATTTTACCTTTCTTTTTTCTATGGGCCACATTGTTTGGGCTTGGACAAATTAAACAATTGGGCTAAAAAAATAAACAATATGGGCTGTAAAATTAAACATATGTAAAACAAAATAGCTTCTTTATTGTTAAAAAAATAACTAAGTAGAATTAATAAAATGAGTGAGAATATAAGAAAATAATTAATAAATGATATATATTTTTTAATTAATTCTCGCAAATTGCGACTGGATTTTTTAGAAAATTAAACATGCATGGGCTTTGGTAAAATAAAATGTCTTTAAGAGCAATTTAAATAAATGAGTTAAAAAATGTATTCAATTTTTGAGAAGGTATTTCCTTACCATCTTCTTCATTATCGTAAGTAAAATTAAAAAAATGCATTTGCTTGCAAGGTTTGGACATTGGCGGGCCGGGTGGGCTTTTAAGCCCCTTGCTCAGGCTTAAATTTTTATTTTTAAAGTTGAAATCCAGCCCAAGTACAAACTGGGCTGAACAAATTGCCCAAGTTAAATTCATTTTTTTCTTCTAGTTCTACAGGATTAAAAAAATAAAATAAAATAAAAACTGAAAAAGTGAAAACTTATCAACGATTGGAGGATTCAGAGTAGTGAGATGGCGGAGTTTTAGTCCTACAGGAAATCCGTTATTCTCCACCCAGTGCCCAATCGTCCAATCGTCTTGGGTATACTCTAAAATTCTAAATCCTCCTCCAATCGTATTCGGTTCTCAATCATTGGATGAGTATGGGCGGAGCTAGAAAAAAAAGTTTGGGGGGGTAAAATTTAAAACGGAGTTAAACTAATTTTTTTAGAAAACTACATAGTACTCTATATTATACTCCCTCCGTTTTCGAATAATCGTCGCTGGCTACTATTCCTGTCGTTTTGTAAAACGGCCGGAATAGTAACTATATGACTTCGAAAAAGTCTGAAATTTTTTACAACGTATATTAATCCTTCACGTACGTTGAAAAAAAAATTCAGATTTTTTCGAGATCATATAGTTACTATTCCGGCCGCTTTGAAATGCGTGCTGGAATAGTAAAGTGTCAATTATTCAGAAACAGAGGGAGTATATTTCTTATATTTTTTTACTATGAAAAAAATGACATACAGAATATCTTTGAACCATATCTTAGAAAATTATAAAAAATATTAAAAAATATATAGGAAGTTTTGATTCATGTATCATTAATATTAGAAAGTTACCTTAAATTTTAAATCATTTCTAAAGTACAACGGTACAATTACATTTTGGGGTCAAACATATTTTTTTATAGATAAATCAAAGTATGATTAATTATCTAAAGAGTTATGGACTATATTTCTAATATTAGGAACTTCCAAAAAAAAATTGAGGGCTAAATATATAATTTTTAACAAATAAAGTAAAATTATATGAAAAAATTAAACTTAGGGGACAATAATAGAATTTTTTAAAAATTTAGGGGTCTCGAGCCCACCCTAATCACCCCTTTGGATCCTCCCTTATGGATGAAGTTAGGAAGAAATTTATAACTCAATAGTACTATGATTAATAAAAAAGTATAGGAATAATTAGTTATTAAGTTATAGTCCTATGATTTATATTTATATTGAATAAAATTATAATTTTGGAGATTAAATTGAAAATTTAGGTATATTGAATTGGATGGAATCATAGCTTTACCAATACATGTATCCTTAAAAAAAAGATGCCGCGAAATAGTTGTTGTGGTAAGAAAATGCCGCGTAGGATTCTTAAATCTTAAGAATTGACATATAGCATGTAATGTGTTTTAATTATACACAATTTGATAACCTTATCTTATGTCAAACCTATTGATTAAATAGGTTAAAAAAATTGAATTGCCCTATTTAATTTAATTACTAGTTTACATTAATTAATTTATTTATCTAATTAGAATTTGGGGGAAAGTTTAAATTCATCCTTCAAGTATTGGATTGTTCTCAATCTAGTTTTCATACTATCAAAACTAACTCTACAATTCCATAGGTTTTCTATTGTACCAATTTGGTCCTACTATAAATATTGACTCATTTTTCTGTTAAATTTTACGTAATTGAGTCACTCAATTCGCGCCATAAATAATGATCAACATAATTTTATTATTAGAAATAATAATTAAAAAATTAAAAAAATTTAGAAAAGGGGAAATGTGAATAAGAAATAAAGAAAGAAAATACTTTTCTTTCTATAATAAAAACGACGCCAATAGTTATTTATGGTTCAAATTGGGTCAAATAATCACTTGGAATTCAATGAAAAAATGAGCCAACATTAATAATAGGACCAAATTGGTACAAATAGAAAACCTATAGGATTATACAGTTAACTTTGATAGAATGAATACTAAATTACGAACAACCCCGATACATGAGAGATGGATTTGAATTTTCTGTTTTAATTTATGATATAAGTTATGGATTTTGAAAGGATTGAATTTTAAGAATATTAAAAGCCATACAGGTTTATATGTAAGTGTTCACAAATATTTATCAGATGAATAATGCTTGAATACTAACACTTTTACTAACAAAGTTGTACTAATTGATGTGTCAATATATAATTGGAGTTTATCCCTTCCTAATTAGGTTATATATTATTTTTATTTCAATAAATAATTACCAAGTGAATATGAAGACGACACGTATACTTTCAGTATAAAAGTTATTAAAAGTATTATATCCGCAACATTACTTTTATCAGATATGGTGTAATGTTCATAGATGATAATGAAAGCTAAAGTTAGTTTCTGTTATAATTTGATTAAATTTTATACTTATTTATTTTCCCTTATAGTTATTTAATTATGGATAATGTAATATTTTATTATTATATAACATTATATATTTTATTTATTTTATAAATGATCTAATATAATCGCACAAAGCTCAGAATAATAAATAGTAGTGCTAAGTACCATGGTATTAATTATTATGTAACGTAATTTTGGCCTTCCGTAAGCATTGTTCTCGTTACATAACGTTTTGATTCCGTTTTGTACAAAATCGCTTGTTAAGTTACATTTATCGTTATTTATCTGTTATAGACCGTTATCAATTCGTTATGACAGCCTATTCAAAAGTCTATTATATCACTAAACGCAATTCATAAGGTTTGGTATTTCCGTTATAGATCATATGGTCCTGAACTAGCCATGATAACTAAGATTTTGATAACTATTCAAGTTTTTTTTTTTTCATTTTTATATTCTTAACATCTCTCGTATTCTCAAATAATTTCAACACACATACTCTTCTTAATTACTTTTTTTTCCAACTAGCACTGACACTGCAAAGTAAATATCGAAAATAGAGGGAAGAATTTGATAATAGAGAAAACACTAATAATAGTAAAATTATCCTTATTATGAATTATATACGAGTGTATGCATAATTTATAATATTTTTATTTCCAAAATTAAAGATACTTATATATTTCTCAACAATATTTTTTAAAATTTAAAGTTATTGACAAATTTAATAGTTTAAATATTTATTTGATGGGAAATAACAATAATTTCTAAATCAATAAACTTACAGCCGTAATGATCGCGATAGGTACATTATAGTCTATGTGATTTCTGTTATGTTTAGATTTCTGATACGTTACACGTCTCCCTTTTTTAAAAGCTTGGTAAGTATTTTGTGTGCTGCTACGGAGGAGTGGTTGTTTGTTAGGGAGCATGGTTTTAGATAATGATAACGGGTAATGTAACGAAAATCGTAACGGTTATGAAATTGGAGAAAATTACGGTATAACATAACGATGGCGGTCATCGCGGCTACAAATAATCTATAAATACTAAAAAAGTTCCATTAATCTAGAGATAATTAGTATTTTTAATCAAATTGATATATAAACTATTAATTTTAGGCAATAAATAATAAAGTATGCATAGAAACTTTTAATGAAAAATAGAAATTTTTAGTTAAGTTTTCTACCTTTACAAATCAAAATAACAAAAATATACATATATTGTTCGTTCATATAATGAATGTTTAGGAGGATTATAATAAGAATAATGATTATTACTATTACTATCTCCACCATCTTGTCCCCCCAACACGTATTGAGGATATGGAAATGAAAAGAGACTTGGAAAACTATCAAAGTCTTGACTATTTTGGTTGAACGTTCCATAACTATGGTCATGATATTATTGTCCATATTGCAACTAGCAATTTATCATTAATTAATTATTTTATGGAGACCATATTTACTATTATGAGATCTAAAAATATAATTTGAGTTTAGTTATAAAAGTGTGATTTTATAAACCTAATGAGTTTTTTATTAAGTCATAATGTATAACGGTTCATAACGAAAAATGGTAACAATAACGTACAATATCATATAAAAAGGGACCAAAATGTTATGCAATGGGAATAACAAAAACAACAGTAACTAGCATTATGTAACGTAGTACTAACAGCCTAACAGGCGGTATTTATAACCATGGTAGGAAGGAGTGGTGGCGAGTACCGACTACCGACCCACCATTAATGGTTGTTTATCCAACAACCACGTGTGCCACTAGTGACCGCGTTTGTTTCATTTAGTTCTAATTTTGGGTGCAGACTGTGCATCTCTCCGGCCACCTACTACCTACACTTTATTTGCACATTTTCCACCCCAAATTAACTCCTTTCCTTTTTTTTGAAAGCACTCGTACGGTCGTACCTGTAAAGTAATGGTCAGCAATCAGGCAATCACCGTAGATTCGCGCATTTCTATCACTTTTGGCCGGGACTGTAGGTGCCTTCCACGTGTCCAGTTGCTGAGTGACCACAACGGCAGACTCAACAGTCCTCTGAATTTATAACTGATTTACATTAATAAATGGGTAAAATATAAAGGATTAATAATAATAAAAAAGGAAAAAAGTTGATTGATTTCAATCTCTTGGGTTCCATTTTAACAGTGATATTCATGTTTTATTACAAAGAAAGTGATCAAGATAAATTTGCAAGGGATTGCATTAATACAAGAGATACAAGCTTCTTATTTAATCTCATCTCTAATTATCTGGAAAAAAAAACATTCTTTGAATCAAATTTGAGTTCTGTCAGAGATTAAAAAAAAGTAAAGAAAAATCGAGGCCAAGACCAATTCACATGATATACTTCAACTGTTTTTTCCCTATTCTGAGTATTAATACTTAGAAAACTTTAGCTCTTACAAGACTTGTCCATGCTAACAATCAAAGCACAGATGATGAACATTTGCACTATTTTGTTTTCTCATACAGAATTTTTTGGAGGTTACAATCTATGCCTACTCGTATTTATAATATAGTAAATTACACAAATAAACAAACAAAAAATGTAGTCGCCGCACCGGGTAAGAGTAGAAAAGAATAACTGCTATGTATTATAGCATGCTTAACTGCCCTTTCAAAAGACAGCAGACCGGTTTCTCAAAGTTATCTCCCCGCAACGCCAGGGGAATCCGTTTAAATGTCCTCGTTCCTCTGATTTCGTTACCATACATCACGCAAATACCTTCCATTCATTTGCAGGCTCTTCACCATGCTCTCAGCCTTGGAACTATCTAGTGATCCCTGCATCAATAAAAGCAAGTTGATAAAATCAATGAGACGAGCTACAAAGTTAAAAATCAATGCCAACTGTTTATGATATCGTGTTGCTGTCTTCCTTTCATCTACTCTTTAGCATTGCCATGACATTTTTTTGTCGCATTTTGCCTATATGGCAGGAGGTGGAAACTTGCAATGGTCTATGAACATCCTTATTACTAGATTAGCAATTCCATTAGCTAAATCTACGTCAGACATACCTGCTCTTGTACAATGGTATGCAGAGTTCGGTGGACATCTCTGGCCATGCCTTTTGCATCACCACACACATACAAGTATCCTCCTTGAGAAATCACGCTCCAGATATCTGAAGCCTGGCACGGAGAACATGTTAACTCGTAAAAGAGACTTCTAATTAATTAAACTATATAGAAAATTTAAACTATGCCATAACTTTATAGAACATGTTAACAGGTAAGAACACATCCAATACCTTCTCCATCATTTTATGCTGCACATATTCCTTGGTAGGTCCCTCACGAGAGAAAGCAACAACTAACTCAGATAGTGCACCATTCTCAACGAAGTTGTTGAGCTCATCTTCATAGATGAAATCCTGCAAAATTTAATGCCTGCTAAATTAGATCTTTGGAATTGATGTATAAATTGATCTTACACTCAACCACCCATTATCCACCAGCCAACCACCAAGTATTCTAGAACTGACAGAGACATACCGTCCTTCTGTTCCTGCAACCAAAGAATAATATGGATGACCCCAGTTCAGCTCCCTCTTCTTTCAGAGCTAATCTTTCCTGGAGAAAAAGAACAAAAGAAATTAGAAACTATGTTTGGAGATGAAGTATGAACAGAAAAAGATAAACAACACCCAAAGTCCAACCTGTAGGAAACCCCTGAAAGGAGCCAAACCAGTCCCAGGGCCAATCATAATGATGGGGACTTTAGTATCTGCAGGGAGTTTGAAGTTGGATTGGCGAACAAAAATAGGTGCCCAACTGCACTCATGACTTTTCTCCATAGGTACAGAATTCTACAGGAAATGGGTAAAAAAATAAATGAATGAAACTCATTAAAGAAATTACTTGAAAAAACATGGAAAAGTAAGAAGGGTAATTTATATGCCTATTTCTTAAGAGCTCATATGTTTCTACCAAAACCCAAATGATTCGCTTCAACATTCCCTGATTCCAGGGTCTCCATTGCCATTCTCATTCAAGAAAGAGTGGCTGGATGGGTGGTGAGAGGGTTGAAAGGCAGGTGGTCAAAAGGTGTACCCCTGCCATCTAGACGGGAATCGGGAGAAATAATTAACATCAAAGAACGTAGGCAGTACCTTCATCCATGTTGAGCACACTCCTTTGTGAACACGACCAGTAGGTGTTTTCTCAAGAACCAGAGCACAAGTAACGTGAATTCTAGATGGTGCCATCCTGCAGAAAATAATTTTCAGATGGTAAGAATACAAAGAGTTATGAAGGAGAAAAGGGACATTCTAGAGAAGGATGGATCAAACTAACTATTTTCTCTCAGTGGCTCATCATCATAATACATGCATGATACACTTTTCCAACTATATTGACTTGCATCCTAATACAATATTTGAACTTCTTTTCTCCTCCTGATCATGGAGCCTAAGATATCCTTGTGATACCTTTTACGCACATCCCAAGTCAAGCATTCCATAGAGGAAACTAAGACGTTGAAATAGAGGGAGTGGAATTGGTTGCCAGTATGAACAAATTTTGTTCTTCAAACTAATTTTCAGTATCAAGCAGTATACTATTAAATCACAATAGCCATCATGAACACTGTCATGAAAGTCTAGCAAGAGTCTTCAAATTTGTCTAGAACCAAAACCAATTAAAAGTTATGTTCACCTTGGGGAGGAGGAAATTGAATAGTATCTAGGCTGCAATCGTGGTGCAACTGCAGCAAAGAAGACTCCAAGAGGGGGCCTAGCTGATGGAAATTCAGCCATAACCTCCAGAAGGCTTCTCTGATTCACAACTATCCATTGTGAATATTCATCCTATACAAATGTAAAACCAAGTTATATCCACTATTATCGGCATAAAAATGAGAACAGGGACTAACTTAATGTTAAAGAAAAGATTTATTACCTTTCCAGCAGGTGATGCTAGGTGCTTCAGTCTATCAGCTTCCATAGGATCGGTAGCATGAGCTGCTAAAGCCATTAAAGCAGACTGGAAAAGAAATGTATTTTAAACAATCAACTACTGAATACACAAGTGCAAAAGAAACACAAACATGATACACCAGGGAAATAAACACTAGCCTTTTTGGGTGGACCCAGAAGATCAGCATATCGAGCTAAAGCAGTTCTTAAAGTGCATGGTGAGAAAGGTGGTGGCAAGGAACTTCCAAGAGGTGTGCCATCCTCTTTGTCAGCATGGACGGAAAAGTAGGTATCTGGTGACAAACCTAACAACCGTACTGCTTCCTCCACAGTTTCATCATGGTTCTCACAGTATACACCAACATGATCACCTGTTTCATACCTGAGAAAGCCAATATGATAGTATCAGGACATCTTTCCAGCAATCAGTTTTCCTGTTTTGAATTAATTTAGCTCCATTCTCTCAATAAATTGAAGAAAACAAAATCAATGAATTGCAACAAAAAGCAACTTACCCAAGTCCAGTACCAGCTATGTCAAACTCCAAATGTGTGCATGAACGATCAGATGCAGGAGTATGAAGCTCTCTCCTCACAACAACATTAGACCTGCAGTGGCAAACGGATACATTCTAGATTAAATGAAAGATAAAGTAATTTTCAACAAGAAAAACCTCAAGAACTAGATTGCATGGTACCTGCATGGATGTTGAGCATCATAAACAGTATGGCCATTTGCATTACTCCAGTTTTGATCCTCTATTGGAGCATCACTTGGGTCGTAAAATACAACCCGGTATTCCAATACCGCAGCAGTATACGGGGTAGAAACAGGCGCTGCATCATCCTTGTCATGAAGCAACTGATCCAACTCCGGCCACAATGATTCTCGCCTAAAATATAAAAAAAATTGGAAGGATTAAAAACATAAACCAAATAAGAATTGGTCTTCCTTGTAATAGCTCATTCTGTTCGTTCGTAAAAGCAATTCAAGTTCTTAATACCATGCACTGAAATCATCTTCAATACATTGGTCATCATCTCCAAGACCCACTTGGACAAGACGCTTTCCACCTACAGTTCAAAAGAAACAAAGTCAATTTGGTTGAGTATGTGATAGTGGCTATCAATGATGTCAAAAAGATGCAGATGCATTAAAAATTTAGAATGGAAAAGCAAATGAGAATTTTGTTTAATCCATTAAATAGGTCCAGAAAGCCATCACCTATTAACCAAAGTGCAGATTTCAATGCATTGAAAACAAATACAACTTTAAGATATAAGTTAATTAAATAAACAACACATTCAAAATCTACAAATTAATAGAAAAATTAAATTTAAAGGTGATATAAAAGCATACCTTGCTCAGCAAGCATATCATCTACCTCCTTAGCAATCTATTCAGAGAAGGAGAAGAAAAGGGAAATAAATCAATACTAAATCCGAAAACAAAATGTATACTCTAGTTTTCTATTTTATAGTAAGAAAAGAAGGAATCGTACTGCAAACCTTATTAAAATGCTCATATTGTCTATTTCCAAGTCCAAACACTGCATACTTCAGATTCTGCAGCCACTCTCCCTTTTCTTTTCCCTGTATGAAAAATCATCGCACTCAAAACTCTAAGCAAGAAAGGTGCTCACGGAAGCAGCAAAACATGCCATGACAAATTACCTCCATGAACCATTTATAAAATCTTGCTGCATTGTCTGTTGGCTCACCATCTCCGTATCTATTGGACAAACATTCATCAATTAACACTTATGTCACTAAAGTTCCATGTTTGTTTCTTTTTGGACAGCAAAAATAGAGTAAAGTATACTCACGTAGCTAAGAAGAACAGAGCCACGGACTCTTTTTTCAGTTTCTCTTCATACTCATCATCATCACCGGCATAGTCATCCTTTTAAGAAATTCAATTACTCATAAATATTAATAATCCCACACTAAACTAAAACAGAGAGCTAAACCAATCTTCTAAAAATTAAGAAGTAAAGATGAAGTTACCAAATCAACGATTTTGAAGATGGTTTTTTCGTACCGCGCTTTAGCTTCTTCAGCAAAAGCCTACAGGAATGGAATCAAAGGAATTACACCACAGGAAAATTAGAAAAAGACACGAATTACACCACAGGAAAATTAGAAAAAGACACGGGACACTTAAGAAAAAGGAATGGTATCGCACCTTTGCGAATCCTTCCGCTGTGCCAGTTTGAGTGCCGAAAAAGACAACGACCTTTGTCTTACCATCATCCTCTTCTGACTCGGTATCTTTGAGAATCAAAGGCTTGGGAGGTACGGGGAGTTTGGGTTTATTGAAGCTGGATCTTCTCCAGACCAATACGACGGCGCAGCCGATCAGAACTGCGATGGAGGTAGTTAAGATCATGACGAACTCGCGATTATCGAGAATCAAGGTCGCAAACTCGGCAGCGGAGGAAGCACCGGAGTTGGAGGACACGTTGGCGGGGTCCGTTTTACCGCCTCTAATGAAGGCGGTCATTAGATCAAGCGGCGAAAGCTTGACGGAAGAAGATGATGGTTCCATGGTCGGTGGGCGTGAATTTCCACGAAATTGATGAAAGGGAGAGGAATAATGGATATGAGATGGAGAGGAAGATCTCTCTGCTCGGATGCTGCTGCTACTGGTGCAGTTGCTTCAGCTTCCTTTCTTCTCTTCTCCTTCTTCCTCTCTTCTTTCTTATAGTTGTGGTGTTGCTGGTAGAGTCAGAGAGAGACTTATTCCTGAGGAAAAGGAAGAAGAAATCGGAAATAAATGGGGCTAATAAAGGAGTTGCAACTGTAAACAAGCCCACCAAACCAGACTGGTCAAACTCACCTACCAGCGTCCACTACTCGGCTAACCATGGTTAGTTAATAATATAACTCCGTTTACTTTCTTTATTTCTTTTTAGGTTTAAATCCAAAAAATGCACCTGTACATGAATTGATAGACTAAATTGGCACTTGTATTGAAAAAATAGTTTAAAAGGCACCTGTACTTCTTAAGTATGACACATTTGGCACCTCCCACGAATGGCGTCACCATTCCTCCGTTATCCGCTGATGTGGCACGCCACGTCATAAACATGATGGCGTGTCATGCCACGTGGCAAATTCGACACAAATCAAGCTGAACCGGGCCTGGACACGGGTCATTTATTTGGGTCGTAAACGACGCGTCGTTCAAACAACGAATGACACGTCGTTCAAAGCTTTTTTTAATTGTTTCCTTTATTTATTTATTTTTAGTTTATTAAAAACTTATATCACTTTTCCTCCAAAACTCCAAAACCTAGATTGCCAAATCCAGCATAGCGCAGGCGAGATCGAGCAGGCGAGATAGCCGTTCACCACCACCGCCGCCGTTCACCACCACAGTATTCTGCCTAAGTATTCTGCTTAAGTTTTCTTACAAAATATCATTTCTCTTCTTTATTTCATCCTTTTTTTCATTTTTGGCTGCAGACGCAGCCTTCTCTCTTTCTCTTCTTTCTTTTATTCATTTCCTTCTTTATTTATGACGTCGTTGGATGATTGAGTGATTGATGGTGCGATTTTGATGGTCCGATTTAGTGGTAGATCGGGCTTTGAGTGGTTTAATTTGCAGGGAGGTTGGTTTTTGGTGTTGACAGTGGTGGTGAGCGAGGGTGATTGTGGCGGTGGCGATGGGTGTTTGTTTCGGGTTTGAGGAGGAGGTGCGGCGGCTGTCGGCGTTGGGTGGTCTGGTGGCTGTGGCGAAGATTGGAGATGAAGAGAGGGTGATTGGCGAGGGCGATTGGGAGAGTGGAGTTGGGTAGTTTAATTTTGGCAGGCTGGATTAATTTAGTAGAAATTAAATTTGAAAATTTAGTTGACAAAGGTGAGAATTTGGTGTTTGATAGAGGTGAAAAGATGAATTGGGCTTTAATTTGGGAAAGGATTTGGGATTGGAGTTAATTGCAGGAGGATTGATTGGAAATTGCAGAGGGATTTAGGATTGGAATTGATTTTTGTAGTGAGGTTTTGGGTTAAATTGCAGAGGGATTATTTGAAATTTGGCAGGGGATTTAGGATTGGTTCAGTGAGGGAGAGGCTTGAGGTGATGATTTAATGGCAGATTGGAATTTTGCGATTTGGCAGAGATGGATTTCTTAGAGCTGAGATTCCCGTGAGACTTGATTTGCAGATTGCTTCCCCCCAATTGCAGAGACTCAATTCCAAAGACAGGAAAAAGAGAAATAGAAAAAGAAAACAACGAAAAATGGTTTGGTGTTTTAAAAGAAAGAAATGAAAACAACAAAGAAGATGACGAATGAAGAAAAGAAAATAAAGAAAAATGAAGAAAAGAATGAACGACGCGTCGTTCACTCTTCGTTCACTCTTATGAAGTGAAGTGGATGAAGCATCGTTCACGGCCCAAATAAATGACCCGTATCAAGGCCCGGTTCAGTTTGATTTGGGTCGGATTTGCCATGTGGCATGACACGTCATAATGTTTATGACGTGGCATGCCACGTGGCGCGCCACATCAGCGGATAACGAAGGAATGGTGACGCCGTTCGTGGGAGGTGCCAAATGTGTCATACGTAAGAAGTACAGGTGCCTTTTAAACCATTTTTTCAGTACAGGTGTCAATTCAGTCAATCAATTCATGTACAAGTGCTTTTTTTGGATCTAAAAAATTAGGGACTAAAAATGGTGTTGATTAATGGTGTTAGTCAAAATCAATTGAAAAGTTAGAGGACTTAGGCGTTAGGTTTCTAATGGAGAAAAAAGTTGGGTGCCTACTTCGTCACAGAGGAAAAATTGGGTGCGAAATTCGTAGTAGCTAAAAGTTGGGTGCTAAATTAAGAGAGAAAAAAGTTGGGTCTTAATATAACTATTAGATCTTGGAAAAGCAGCCTATGTACTTCCTTAGGAACGTGACCTTGGTTATTAGTTGATGACGTGACAACTCTTTGGACATGAATTCACCTCCAAGAACCGAAACCTAAGGGAGACCCTCCGACAATTAAGTCAAATTTCACATATGGAGATAAGAAGTAAAGATGAAGGGGAAAGAGAAGGGGTGACTACAGTTTGCAAGAGAGTTGAATAATAGAATAAAGCTAGGAGTTTAGGAGTACTCCCTTAGGGCTATATTTATACTATTCGATAGCTAGGTTTTGAGTACTAAATATGTTAGGAGATCTAGGAGTTTAAAGACTTCTACATCAAATTGGAGGAATACTTAGAGAACTTCTCTTGTTTTATTAATTACATTCCTTAATTAGGTCAGAGGAATATATTTTTTGTACTACTCGGAGTAGAACTAGCTGATTTGGAGTGTGTGGCAAGCATACTAGCTTCCTTTCCAATCAGAAAGCGATGGAGTTGATCCTGGCAAGACACATTAAGTTCATTTCTAAATATGTCGTTCTTTTCTAAATATGGACTTTATTGAAGGCGATCTGCGTATAAATCATGAGCCTATAACGCGACCTATATTTAACTGACATGTTGAGCTAGGGAATATACGTCCATTATTCTAGGGCATCACAATAACATTTTCCCAATTTGGTATATAAATGGATAGTAGTGTAAAGTTTAAACACCAAATTGGAAACAAAATACTTTAAGGACGTAATTGGTACTAATACATGTAATTAGGGGAATTTTTTTTAGTTTGCCTTAAAGGAGTACTACCCATAGAAAAATGATTTTTTTATGATTTTCAGACCTATTTTTAAACACCGACACTTAATTAGTATATACCGTTAGATTTAATGTAAATTAATTTTGACCATATAATTTGTAAAGAATATCTAAAAGATAATAAGAAAACTAAAAAACAATCTTAACTTATTTATAAAAGGAAACAAAAGTCACTGATCTAGTTTATTACGTGATTAAAGTTAAGAACCAACCAATCTTATGGCCTCATGAAATGGAGCATTTAGTTCCTTTTAATGTCTCAAACGTACTGGCTAAACTTTTGTCCAAATACTTGTGTTTTTCGCGCCCGGTGTTAATGGCAAGCAGTTGGAGAAGCTCCTCTCCAATCTCTAAAAATATTATTTGCAATAAACCTCGCATCACAATTCCATGAAGTGTATTTGGCTTCCCTTGTATTTTTTTTTATTCTACCAATTAATATTTGTTAGAGATAAATCAATTAAATGAAGTGTTTATTTTTTATAAAAAAATAATTACGTTGATTTGAGTAAATTCAAATATAGAAATAAAATAAAAATAAACAAATCACCAAGACACATGTCCTATTTATACAGGTTGGGCACCGATGCCAAAAAATATATTTGGGCATTATAGAACTACCCGACATCTATTCAGTTCAACTAGTAGTAGCCTTCACATAATTAACAAAAAAACAAACATAAATAATAACGGCAATAGATTTATGGGGGTAACAAAAAATTTGTTTCCAACCTTTTCAAGTATCTTTTCCACCATTTTTACGTGAAATTTTTCATGTTTAAGTAAAATAGGATACATCTCCTAACATGATTTTAATGTTTTTATCGAATTCTCCATATTCAAACCGGCGAGTTAAATTAATGATGAAATGATTTATTGACTTTTAGTTATCTTAATTTACCCAAACGTGTAAATTATGCATGTAAAATTGGAACTATAATTTGAAAAACTTTTTTAATTAAGTATATCATGTCTGTCATAATATCTATCTATAAATGTATTAAAATTAAGGTAGTTAAGTCCGGCTTGGCTCGATCGGTTCTATCGGGAAACTCGACGACCGGTGACCAGGTTGAGTTTGAAAAACCTAAAAACCCTCTCAAACGGTTTTTTTTTTCAAATTTTGGTCGACCCGGTGTGAGTAAACCCAAGTTGCCCTAAAATTTTTTGAAGAAAATAATTTTGGAAAAAATGCTAAATTTTAGTGTATTGGCAAAAAAAAAACCTTAACCACTACACCAACGCTATATTTATGTTATTACATAACAACATATAATATAATAGAAATATAAGATAAATCTTTCATTTATTTTTAAAATTCTTATATTGTAGGTTAATATTAAATTTTACTTATTAATTTATCAGGTTTTTCCGGGTTGACCATCTGACCCTTGACCCTTTCTCCAAATTAGATTTATGACCGATCCGAGTTTTACAACTTTGATTAGAATATATGTATTTTTAAAAAGGTTGAAAATTTGAAGATTTACAACACAGACCATTAGGTTATACCATTATATACCTACTGCCACGATTACTGATTCCCATTACGTTGGTTAGAACAACGAGCATCTAGTATGAGTTTCCACTGCCTTGAACATGGCTCTCTTTCTTCTTATGAACAAAATGCCAATTTGTTGGAAGCATAACCAACCATTCATCTCACAGAATAGCATGAACAAGAGTAGAATGAAGTTGGCCAGACAACAGTAATTTATTTACGCATAAAATAAAATCATAGCTAAAATATGATAATAAGCTACATTCTGGTTATTATACTGAGGATACAGCAACAATACTACTACTACTAAAGCTTCTAGCTATGCTCATGAGGTTTACAACAAAGAGAGCCATACTGAATAGATAATCAGATTAGACAGAACTATATGTAAAAGATTTACATGCTTGCCGCGCATGAAATCGAGACCTTGATGAATGCCAAAAATGATGATGCTCCTTCGTCTCTTCCTACTCACTGAAAATTAAAGCAAGTCAGTAAAAGACCGATAATACTAACAACGTAATTAAGCCTGTATTCTACGAACCGCAGTATTCATGCTCAATAGTTTCTTTGTTTGCAAAAGCATCAAATTTCCGAACATATATACCTATGGCTGACAGAATAGCAGGAATCTGCAGAATCCTATTACACAAACTTAGAAATCCTATTACCTAGTATCAAAGAAAGCCATAACATTCAGTAGAATGTTTACTTTATACCTCAGCAGATGATGCAATGATAGACTCCCTGTAAAAAATAAAATGTTGTTCAATCAGTCTCTGGCAGAGTAAGATGGAATTATAATGACTAAAATAGAATATATCCACATTTTAAAATCTCGTATAATTTTTTTTAAAAAAAAACCGCCAGATTACCTTGGCCTCTCTGACTTAGGAAGATGTTTGGACATGATAGATGCCTGCAATAAAATCAACAACCAAGTTTCTTAAGCCGCAAAAATTATGAATGAAGGGAGTACAAAGTAATTTTAATTTTATATTACATCACATTTCTCTAGTTCAACAATTAGAAAAAAAATTTAGGTCTCCAAACCAAAATTGTTTATTGTTGGGTAGTAGAAGTCTCTTAGGCTGGCTCATACAAGGGCCTATACACATGGATTGACACCATCTTAAACCCAAAAAGCCTAAGCTGTTTCTATACTACAATTCAGCACTCATACAAGGGCCTTGTCTGTGGGTTGTCAATTCAGCACTCATACAAGGGCCTATACACATGGTTGTCCATAGGCAGAAGACTCTCAACCTTTATGTTTCTATACTACAATTCAGCACTCAGTTACATCAGTACAATTAGGATAAGGTCCAGTTGAAACTTGCAAGACATCTTCCTTCCACGACAATGGTCAAGGGTCACTGGTTGACCTGGCTCGCTCAGACATCTCAGACCAAGTTGCCAAGGCAAAATATCTGCAGGGCTATTGAGACACACAGGATTACCAAGCCTTCTCAATCTTCAGCCAGTGGTACATGTGAGCTCTAAATGGGGCCAGCTAGCAACCCACACCCCACCAACCACCACAAAAGAACAAAAGAGGCAGTCTCCCGATGCCACAGCAGATGAGGATACCTCCTTGCCAAGGTTCTGATACTCTCCTATAAATATTCCTAGGTAGGACTAGGACCGTAGGTCACTCTTATTTTCCTAAAAAGCATCTATTCCTTTCAGAGGCCGTCACTAACTTAAGCATCAAAGAGCTAACATTCGACTGCAGTCCAGCAGTCCTGTCTTCTATGTCCATTCCCAGCCTACAGACCAGATCCATTTTCTTCAATTTTGAAGGAAACCAACAATCTCCCAATACACCTGAGCCTATACAAATATCAACTACTTCCCTCTATATTGAACTGATTCTAGCAACCTAAGTACAACCCCCAGCTCCCCCCTAGAAAAGCAACAATATGGGAGCCCCTTCTTCGTACCACTAGTCTAACAAACCTTCAGATTTGGCACTTGCCGTCTTCATGTCCTGTTCATCAACTTGAATATTGATCACAGCTAGCTCTTCCGTGCCAAGACAGACTGTCACATCTTTGTCGCAGCATACTGGCCAAGAATTCCTTTGTCAGCTATATGACCTTTGGTTCTATTTTTTCCCTAGCAGACCTCTGGCTCCTACTCTTTTTTATTTTCTTGTCAATAAAACCAACGTACCATTTGTCAGATGGCTAAGCACTTGCTGAGCCTATTGACATGGTGGGAATCATGTTAAACCCAAAAGCCAAAATCTACGATTCATCCACGTGCAATTTCCCAACTTTATGTTTATACATGATTTGGGATTTCATCCCTGACATGTAATTGTGAGCCAAAAAAAACCATAAATTTTTAGAGTAGGACCAAATGGGAATTCCTATCCGTTGATGGTTTGAGCTAGTTATAGCCTTTCACTTCCCCATTAAAAAGTACCAGAAAACACAGAGTATGCCTATATTTGGACATGCTGATTTTAACGTTGACAACTGATCCTAACATAATACAACCTGCATATAATTCTTATATAGTGCATAGCATAGAAATGCCAATCAAATAATCCATCTAATATATAATTGATTGAATATGTGATGCACCAAATTTATGATTGGAAAAACTAGCCAAATCATAGTACCTGCTCTTGTATAATGCTTCTAGCCTCAACAAGTTGAGCTTCAAGTTCAAGCTCCCTTTCAGTTGCTTCAGAAGTAACTTCAGCTCCTTTTTGTGCATCTTGTAATTGACCCATACGCTCCTTTAAATTTTGAAGTATAAACATGTCAATAACTTGCTTTGACTAGCATCCTAAGTCATGAAAGAACAATTAAAAATGATGTACCTTAATGGATGCCATCTTATTTCGGAGACTCTCTTCAATTTGATCTCTAGCCATGTGAAAAGGCAAGTCAAAGACATCCTGTGATATTTTTGAGTGTTTAATGCACAGAGAAAACTTTATCCGTCAAGAATACACAGAAAAAATATCAGTTAGAAAGAATTCATACTGTTCTCCCACCCAAGGGTGACTGTGAAGGGTCAGCTTCAAGTCTTTCATTGGCAGGCAGAGATTGTTTGGACAACCCATTTGGAGCATTCAAGAAATCACGCATATCAAACTGAAAGTGAAATATGCCAAATGTTCATTGCCAGAACAAAAGATAAAGGATACTTACAACCACAACCACAAACACAAATAACACAACCAATGAGCTTGTAGCTCACTGGTACTTCCTGCAAAGCAGGAGGGCAAAGTCTCGAGTTCAAGCTCCTAGCTTACATTCCTATCTATGATAATGAAAAAGTAACAGTAATAACACAAACTATTGACCAGTTAACCAACACATCCACATAAAGAAAAAGTTTAGTTTTGCCCATGCTGATGCAATTTGCCCAGCAGGATCTTTTTATTTTTTGTTGGTGCACCATTCAATGCATGCAGAGAAGCAATTTGCATTTTTATTTTTACAAAATTTCAATTATTTCATAAGTTTAACTGGACTGTACGCAAACATGTTGGATGCTTTCCCTGATAATAACATTTGTCTGCAAGATGTCTTAAATCTTTGATATCCTTGCTCTAGTCATTCTTCTTTCCTCTTTCCTCTATTCGTTCCTTTTTTCCCTTAAAAGGCAATCAGAACTACACAAAATTTTATTTTTCTTTTGCTTCTCTGCTATGCTGCGATAAAACATTCCAGTACAATCCAGCTTATATGAAGTACATTTTATCTGTCCCATTAATTTATAGAAATTCTTTTGGATGGTGATCAGTGAAATCAATAAACAAATATCTGTATCTTATATGATATTATAATATGAACAACACTTAAAACTGCACTTTATGGAGCCAAAAAGTTGATGCGGCCCAGTGTGCAACAGCCTGTGTGGTATTCCAATATTTTTTGATGAATTCAAATCCCATTTAGTGGCTTTTAGCACCCCTCAGGTTTTTGCAAAGTTCAAGTATAGAGAGTTAGAAAGCAATGTCAGCCAAATTAAGACTATAATGGATAACATGAATGTAATTCGGCACTTAATGTTGCCCACAATTAATTTAACTTTTTATTACACATGGAAAATTTTCTCAAACCAAGCCAAATCCATGCAGTCTTGCAAAATTGTGGGGGCAGCTTGAGATTTAAAGATTATCAGTCTGACCAACTAAAGAAGTAAACACATGATAGGGTATTGCTCAACCTACAATTTTCAGTCTAATTCGATTCAACTCTAAAATGAATTGGCTTCAAACAAGTTGTAAACAGGTAAAAAGTAAATTATAGTTCTGAGATAAACCAACACCAAACACTTTACATGGCCAGACAAACCTATCGTACTGAGATAAATAAGTGGATCACTATAATGAAAAATCACTCCTGATAGGGGTAACGGCATCGAAAGTTTACTAAGCTGATACCTGCATTGATCGCAACGATGCCCTTAAATCATTATTCTCAGCCATCAATTCCTGATTTTTTGTCTCATAAGCATCCACCTGTTGGTAGAGTGTCATCAAACATAACTTATTGGATGGTAAGAAGTTTAAACAAGCCAATGTGGAAACATACAATTTTCTTATAGAAATCATTATCAGTCTTCTTTCCGTTCCATGTGCCTCGCTGCCGCCCTTCTTTCTGTTTACATGTATCATAAAAACAAACAGATACGGAAAATCATCATCAAACCAAAAGAAGGTGCACAAAATTGCATTACATGGTACTGACTCAAACCTGAAGCAAATTCATTATCTCCATCCCTGATCTCGATTCCTTCCTTTTCTCCATCAACACTTGGTTAAGCTTTTCCTACAAGAAAATAAAACAATAACCACTTTTATACACACAATCTCACCTACTTACGAAACTGTTCTAGGTAGCAAATATATTCTTTCTAACCTGCAACTTGATGTACTCTTTCTCTTTTTTCTTCATTTCATGTATTTGTTGGGTCCTCACTTGCTTCACCAGCAGCAACAATTTATGACATCAACACATATCAGCACATAACGCATATTACCCGTAAAAACAGCAAAGGAAATGTAGAAAAAAGTAGAATGTCACTGACCTGATTACCAATGACCATCCTTTGAAACTCATCTCGTTCCTGTTGAAGCTTTTCAACTTGGGTCTTAAATGCTGCTGTAGCTTTGGCTTCCTACTCAGCAATCAATAACACCACTATCATGACCAAATTGATCTCCCCTTCTACCTAAAGAGAATTTCACTTGGTAAAATTTACCGTTCGGGTTATTGTAGCTATTTCCCTATCCTTGGATTGCAACTGTGACTCAAGCCTCTCAACTTTGGCCTCGAGCCTTGACAAGTCTGATAGTAATCTGAAACCCCCCAAAAAATAAAACATCAAATGAATAAATAAATTAGAATAACAACAAATGAGATGGAAACTACTCAACAAAAACAAAAGGCTTGGACAGGATCAACTGAGAATGAGAGTGTGACCTCTGTCTTTGTTCATTAGCAGACTCTCTAAATTCAACGTCGCGCTGTCTCTGTTGAAGCAGAGAGTAGATGCAATTGCATGTCCGAGCAACAGAAACCTAATAATCAAAACAAATGGATGAACAAAAAGAATGTATAGCCCACATTATCTATTACTAGAAACCAAGCAGAAACGGAAAAGAGGAGGAGTAAACTTACGGGATCATTAGCGAAGAGATCAAGGGAAGCAGGGAATCCGAAGGTAACAAGAGTTTGGTTCAGGTACTTGGCACAATGCTCCAAGTTGTTGACATCTGCAAATGCGTAGTCCCTAAACCCACAGCAATATTGGACAAAAAACCCTAAGCATTAGCAAATTAATAAATCATTAGTCATCATACTCGAACAGAAATGAAAGCAAGTAGCTCAAACTCACCCAACGGAGAAGGAGGAAGGTGAAGACGAGGACTGTGAAAAGAAGAGATTGAAAGAAAGATGGTGAGAAAATGAGTGTTAGTAGTTACTAAGGTGAAAAGGGAAGAGAAGGAAAGAAAGGAGATCGTACAGAGAGATCCATGTGTGCATCAGGCGCTGGCATTGTTGTGGGGGAGAGAGCGAGCAAGATGTGTGGAGAGAGAGAGAGATTTGTGTTCTTTATTAGTTAGTTATGGAACGGAATGGAATTGATAGATGGATGGAATTGGATGGATCGGGCTCGGAAGAGTGTTACTGTTGGTTGTTTCTTGATTGGAGGTCCGCACATTGCTCTGAAATGAATAGGGTTAAACACAAAATTGGCACCTGTACTTGTATTGATTGAGACATTTGGCACCTCCATTTGTAAAACGATTTAAAAGGCACCTGAAGTTGAAACATATGACACATTTGGCACCTCCCACTAACACCGTTTGCCGTCCACCGTTAAGTGCTGACGTGGCATGCCACGTGGAATGACACGTCACCCACTTGATGACGTGACATGCCACGTCAGCTGACCCGACCCGAATGTCACTGTTCGCGGGTCTTGAATGAGGTTGGCGAACGACGCGTCTTTCGCGCAGGCGACACGTCGTTCGTTTATCTTGTCATACACAATAGACGACACGTCGTCTATTGTGTATGACATGCGTAGGAGTCAAGCGCCTGCGTGACGCGTCGCCCGTTGGTTTAGTGAGCGACGCGTCACGCACAATGTATGTTTTCTCCATCCCTGCATCACGATACCTCTGATTCTCAAAACAACCAAAATCAATTATTCTTCCTCTCACTCCCGCTCGACCAAACCCTAAAATCAATTCCACCAAAATCATCTTCCCTCTCTCTCCCACGCTGACCAAACCCTAAAATCGATTCCGCCAAAATCATCCTCCCTCTCTTCTCTTCCCTCTAGTCGCTCGATATCCGCTTATTTTGGTGATTCTGCTCCTGGATGCCCATAATCATATACATGCACCACGAAAATGCACTCAAAGGATTATGCACTCAAATATAAGGCAATAAATAAATCCTAATATCCACACATCCAATTTAATTGTACAGACATTGAGAATCCCATAAATCCTAATTTACCATAAAAGAAAATCCAAACAGTTTTACTAGCCATTTCTATCAACAATCTTCTCAAAGAAAAACAACATTTCTATCCGCAAAAACCTCATCTTCTGGCCTGCATATCAACCACATTAGTTAGCTCAAAGTATGGCCTAAAAAACAACAATTTACCAAACACACATTAAAACCAAGCTTCGAGTTTAATATACCTATTTTCCTGAAGAACCAGATCCATCATATTGAACCCAATGGCTACCCATCAATGGTGTCATTCATTTGTGCGTTGGGAGGATGATTTTGGCGGAATCGATTTTAGGGTTTGGTCAGCGTGGGAGAGAGAGGGAAGATGATTTTGGTGGAATTGATTTTAGGGTTTGGTCGAGCGGGAGTGAGAGGAAGAATAATTGATTTTGGTTGTTTTGAGAATCAGAGGTATCGTGATGCAGGGATGGAGAAAACATACATTGTGCGTGACGCGTCGCTCACTAAACCAACGGGCGACGCGTCACGCAGGCGCTTGACTCCTACGCATGTCATACACAATAGACGACGTGTCGCCTATTGTGTATGACAAGATAAACGAACGACGTGTCGCCTGCGCGAAAGACGCGTCGTTCGCCAACCTCATTCAAGACCCGCGAACAGTGACATTCGGGTCGGGTCAGCTGACGTGGCATGCCACGTCATCAAGTGGGTGACGTGTCATTCCACGTGGCATGCCACGTCAGCACTTAACGGTGGACGGCAAACGGTGTTAGTGGGAGGTGCCAAATGTGTCATATGTTTCAACTTCAGGTGCCTTTTAAATCGTTTTACAAATGGAGGTGCCAAATGTCTCAATCAATACAAGTACAGGTGCCAATTTTGTGTTTAAGCCGAAAGGGATACTAGAACAGGGTAAACATTTTGAAATACAGTACATCAGATGGGATAATTTAAACCCCCCCTCTCAAAAGTAAAAACTTAAATTAAAATAATATTAAAAACATTATTAGCTTACTTTATTTTTAGCTTTTTTTCTGGTCCGATTTAAACTATGAGAGCGATTTGTGCTTCTTTTATTTTTTGTCTTTTTAAAGTCGGAGATAGACTTTTATGCTCATCTCTAATTGGAGTATATCTTATGAGAATTATATTTTATACATTTATAAAAATAAAATAAAAAATGTTATCATATCATTGTAATGTATAAGACTGAAACTGCAATTATTTATTTTCTAAGATTAGGGTGCAAAATGGGATCAAATTTGGAGACAACATGTGTCCTAAGTTCCTAACTAAAAAGAATGGAAGACATGTTCAGGAAGAAATGCACATCACAAATGACCAGTTGAATCCAGATCAATCAGTATTCTAGATTTTCAATGCAGAACATCTTAGGTAAGTAACCTGACCTACAATTAGGCAATGCCAGCCAATTGAAAGTAGATTCTCCATGCCAACTGGACCAATAAAATGCTCAAAAATCTGAGCGATTCTCAAATTTGAAATGTAAACAATGAGACAGGTACCGGATTACAATATCAAATGAAGTATAACATTCTTACATCATAATAATAATGACAAATGCTTGGTTGAGTAAATTGATGGTAGTTCGAAAATGATGAATGCTTGATGAGGTACAAAGAATTACCGCTACACCAACCCTTGGCTTTGTACAGAAGAAATACCAGAACTATAGCCGCAGGATCCATCATGTAAGTTCAATGCCAGAGCTTCATGCAAAACCCAGACGACACACTAGATGATATCCTGCTGGAAATGCATTCCGAAAATGTGTCCACGAGCTGCTCTGCCAGAGACCTAGGATCGTTAGTAAAGGTGTCCATAAATGCTTTCACAACTCGCATCTCTTGTGTGCTTGCCCTCAAGCTATACCAAGTAAGAAATTTCTGTCTGAAATTCTTCTCGATATGACCCTCGCATTCTAACCGTCTTATCACCTTCACATAATACTCAAAGTCTCTATCGGAAGAACCATGTTCTAAACACTCCTCACCTTGCCTTTCCCCACTTCTCTTTGAGGTGCTGCCGTCTTGGGGATCCTCTCCTTTCCCACTTCCATTTAGTAGTTCCTTGTTGCCAGATCTGGATCGTGCATTCCTTCCTTGTACATCCTTGAGTATTTCTAATTTGCAGGGAGTAATGGGCATGCTAGCCTCTAAGTTGCCCACAAATGGCACACACTCAGAGCCAGTCTGAACTGGGGTATCCACCACTATTTGGCCCTCCGGTGGGAGCCTCTTGTCAAGCTTTTGCACATCAGAATTGGGCCTGGAGGTGATAGTCTGAGTAGCACATTCCTCATCAGACGAGGGGACTGCGTCCGCTAGAGTTCCTCCTTCAAATGTCCCAGAACAGTTTATAGCACCGTTGCAGATGTTGGCAGAAACAATTTTCTCGCTTTCCTCACAATAATTATGATAATTACCAACTCTGTTGACAATCTGGTCACTGTACAGAGTGTTATTTGTTTCGTCTTCCACTGAAGATGGATTAGAAAGGCTACTACAATTTGTTGCAGGGCTTTGACTTCTTTCTACAACACACTTTGAAACTTTGTCCTGAGAACAGCCTGTTGAGAACGGAACTTCACATGTGCCCAATTCTCTTTCAGCATTGAAAGAAACAACCTTGAGACTATATTCTGTGTCTGGGGATAGACCTGTGACAAGAAACCTTGTATCTGGTACTAACAGAGTGCAAGTTGGTTCAGCCGGATAATCCATATCATGAACCTTCCGATGCCATAAAGTATAACCAGAAATATTATCTGTTGAAAGATCTTCAGAACCCAAAACCACAACAACAGATGTTCCACAAAGATCTTCAAATCTGACCACGGCATGAGCAGTCAAATTTGGTTCTGTAAGGTAAAACAGCAGATAGCTTAATGAACTCTAGAGTCCCATGAGAAACCAAATATTAAGAAAAAGAAGAAAAAAAAACTTAGTGCACAAGCAACCGTAAAATAACTTTCCATGGTTTCAAGGCCAAAATAAATGTGTGAGAATAGCAACCTGGCATGATCAGGATCTCCACTAATTAATAGCCAAGTTTATAAATGAAAACATGACTTCTACAGCAGATGCATATAATTTTGTTGCGTAAATGTGGGCAGAAAAATTCACACATAATAAGAAAAAAAATTATCTTCTTGTAACTTCAGTAAATAGATGGAAAGATTGACTGGGGTCATAGGATCAAGGGACTGATGCAAACCATTGTTAGACGGCATTTTTTCCAATGAGTCCAAAGCAAAAGTGCAGAGTTTCTGAACCTCAGGTCCTGAAGAAAGCCTGTTGACGATACCTCTACCCATCTTTACAGGTAAACCAGTTAATGGGCCCACTTCACCTTCAAGCTTCTTAACAGCTTCATCAACAATCTCAGTAAGAAGTTGATACTTTCCTTTTCGGCGAAGAAGCTTCTGACTTAAGGATACACGGTAGCATAGTATGTCTACCCGCCTAGTATCTTTGGCTACCATCAACTGCTTTCTCCAGCATCTGAATACAATCATGATACCAACTATATATTTTATAAAAACAATTGATAAATGAAAAGCAAAGGAAAATTAAAAGTCTGCCTTACACTAGCTATCTATTAAGACAACCTTTTTAATTAGAACTGTAGCTGATATGGTCGTAGCATAAACAATGGTATAAATAGATTATTAATTCCTATCCTCCTACATAGCAGATAATTTTGGGTGCCCCGGTAGGTTTTTAACACGCTTAGGGGAAAAGAAAAACAATACATACGGGGAACCACATGATTTTCACTGAGGACGCACAAAAAAAGCCTTGATGAAAAGTATAACAACAATCCATACAACTGACCATATAAATATATAAAAATGAGAGTAAGTAAGAAGGGATATCATACAAAGATAGAAGCAGTCCAAAACCTTATTCTCATTGCCAGTTCACCCTATGATGTCCAATGAAGCTATAAAGACTGCAGTTTACAATAATAAAAAACCTACCTATGCATATAGGCTGCAATCTTTTATGCCTTTAGACTAATTATCTCAAAAAAACGAAACGTCTGAATTAGTGATATACAGCTCACTTGGACCGCTAAGCACAATAAATAAACACAATCTACTCAAAAAACGAAATAAACACAATCTGAAATAATAGTTAAAACAAGGTTTGACAAAGCATAATTGTCATGATGTGGTAGTGCTCATTAACTCCTCTATATTATAACAATTTCCAGTTCTAAATGAGGGGAATGAATGGAAACAATTAGCACGATAAATCTGTCACAAGATTTTTGAGCAAGTTTCCTCGCTTTACACTTGGAACCACTTTCAAGAAAAAGAAAGAGCATAGATAGTGTTTCTTATCCACCGGGACAATAATTTTTATTTTTATTTTTGCACAGAGACAAGCTGATCCATGCATTAAAAAGCACGGAAAATTGAACAGCTAAAATAAATCTCATAATCCTCTCAATGTCAAGACAAACCCTTCTCCATACTACCCAGATTGCAGTAGCAACTCCTAACTGCAAATTTCCTATTATCATTATGAATTACCCACTTCCAACTTTTCATTCAAATATTGACACAGGAAAGGAAACCTACAGTTTGCACTCTTGTTCCTAAACCACAAAAAAAAAAAAAAGGAAAAGTAATTTATTGCAAGAAAGATCCAGAGAAAAAGTATAATTACTTCTCTCAACTAATAATAGCGAGAAACATAGGATATCAACCAAATCATACAGGGCAGGATATTAAAACCATTTTCCATAGGCAAAGGATCACAAAACAATATATAGAAATGTAGGAGGAAATATATATAACAGACAAAAATAAAAAGCTTCACTTAAGAGCATAACAAGACCAAGCATGATGTAAAAAAAAACTTTAGAGATAGTGTAGTTGAATAATTACCCAAGTAAATCATTCATTTTTCCACAAGCTACGCATAGAAAGCTCCCATTGACTGTCCCAAGACGTCCATCATTTGTAATGCCAGACTTTTCATGCTTTAAGGCACAATTGAGATGACATGACATACCACAAGCAACACCTTGATATGGTTGTTCTGAGCTGCAAGTTAACCAAAGGCTGGGATCCTTGTTATCATCATATTGATGACATATGCAACATGAACACCTCTTGCAAAATGCATCATCCTGTTTCAATATAGCTTTGCAAGCAGAGTTCTTGCAGTATACATTAGAAACTAAATCACAGCCAGTAGTTGCATGAGTTATCACTTGAACAGGCAATCGAGATGGATTATCAATTTTCCTCTGCCTTTTGGAAGCTCCCTGGTTGAGGGGGGGAGAAGAGGATGTTTCAAGGTCCACAGTGGCCTCAGACACACAAGATTTCTTTTCAGAAACAATTTTCAAGAGGTGCTCTATGATTTTTGACTTTGTCAATCCTGTATATTTCCTTTCTTTTCCCATCTCCGCACATAGGATTTGCAAAATCTCCTGACGGCTCCATGACTGTAAAACTTCAGAGGCACCTGGCCACTTTGATAACTGATAGACAACTTCTCTCTTTTCATTCATAGTTAACTTACTAGCTCCTACAGACGAGGAAAAGACGCGTCACTTTCGTGTAGTTTACAGGGTCTAAGTAAAGATTCATAAACATTGTTACAATACATGTTTAGCAAAAGTGCACTGGAAGGATTTTGAACTAACAAATCGGATAAATGGCATTTCTCTGACAAGTATACATGTTTAAAAATCTTCACATCAATTAATTCTACCAACTACATTGTCTTTGACCTCGTATGCTTGTTATGCCAAAACTGAAGAAACTGGGGAGATGGCTCTATCACCAAGCAAGAATAGTCAATCAAGTAACTACATGTGCCCAGGATAAAGTCAACTTGTGTCCACTGCCAACCACTTTAGATAATCAATTGAGGTTATTGGTATAAGTACTTTTTATTTCTGAAAATGTTGTTCAACAATAAAGAAAACAAGAGACGTGGACCACATTTAAGCGCAGAAAACATAGTTGACTTGCACTAACAAGGCACATCATATATATACAAATATATTGAAAATTTTGACGGGTCTTGACAAAATTGGGTTTCCCACTCGATAGGATTGGGCAAAGAAAATGGAAAAAAGATACAAATAAAGCAGTACAGCAAAAGAAATAATTTGGTAAAACACTACCAATCATACTCAGATTAATATAGAATCCAAACATACCCGGAGGTGGGAAAAAAGAGGGTAGAATTACCTTAAAACTATCTCTGCCTGAGTTCCCATGAAAGTAAAAAAGTAATTGAAGGCACCATGCCCCACTCAGTGGCGTGCACGAAATATAACAAGTCCTTATACACAAATGCATACAAATTCCGCATGATGAACCAATATAATATACAGAGAAAAACCAACTTGCATTATGGTAAAATAAAATGCAGTATACCAAACTTAGAAAACTAATCCACTAAAGCATAATTTCCAATATATTATTATATCTAGAGAACATCAACAAATCAACCAGTGAGCTCCAATTCACCAATAACTTGTTTTGATGCCCAGAAGACATCAAGCAATCCATAAAAAAACAATAGCAAACAACAGAACAGTGAAAGGGAAGAAAAAAAACACTCAAGTAGATTGAAATCCAACCCATCACGGTTTAGTGTTCAAAGAATCAAATATTAAATCTCAAAATAAGCAAGAACCCAAAAGCACTTGAATACAATAAAAGGGAATAAAAGAGGAGGAAGGAGATACCATCAACAGATGAATCCATAGCAGGATTATGAAATAAGGATAATCCTCTGAGGAAACTGCATTAGCACAGACACCTCAACCTGCAAAACAGAGTGGAGGAAAGGAAACCCGCCCACCAAAAACAAAGTTATCAGTATTGAAAGATGAGTTTTACACAGGAAAAAGAACAGAATACACGCAGAGAATGGAAGAGAGAGATGGATGGGAAAAGGATGGATTGAAATTGTACCACGCAACAAGGGAATCGTCTATGACTTTTTGCAGAAGAAGAAGAAGAAGGAGATGGAGATGGGAGTAATAAGAGCAAGTGTGCATAAATGGATGTTGAATCTTTTTCTCAATATGTGGGTATCGTGTCTGTTGGTAATAATAAATAATAATTATACTTTGTATTATTACGTGGGGGTGTGCGGGTCCCACCTCCCTCTCTTCGTTTTCAGGACCGAAAAGCAGCAGCAGCAGCGGAGTGAAAGCAGATTCCAACCAACAAGAGAAAGAAGGAGGAGAGAGAAACAAAGAGGCGAGAAGAAGTAGTACCGCTACCAGCTACCAACTACCAACCAATTGAAACAGTACTTTTTGGAAAATACTATGTCCAAGTGAGCTTATTTAAAGGCCATGGTAACGGCTGCAGCTCATCCCTGCTCTCTTCACAAAGTTTGTTTAGTCATTAGGATTTAAGATAATTTAAGAAATTTAATTTTTTAGTTGTTCTTTTACAAATAAATGAGCTTCGTTAGTCTACTCTATAGACTATAATAATACTTTGTAATATTTTAAATATTAAATTAATTTTATATGTAATATAAAAATATTTGTGCTTCAATGCTTATTTCTTTTCCTCTCGTCTATTAAAAAAATTAGAATATTTTTTCGGGTAATCAACAATTAAACCGAAAATTTATAAATATAATTTTTCTAAATGTTGAATATTTTTTATTTTTTTAAAAAAGTATAAGATTGCAAAATGCTTATAAAATTGGAGGGAAAATGGAGCAAATATGGCATGCTCATGTCATTACGAAGATTGAAAAAATGAATGAGGACAACTAGTCAAATCTATTTGAATGGATCATCCATCCAGTTGACTGGAAACATAATATCATATTCCTAAGAAAGTGGTTAATGAGAGTGAATTTCACCACAATTACATTTTTTTGATTTGGTTGATTGAAGATGCACATTAATGTTCGATTAATTTACTTGGTTATACTTAAGAAATCCACTAGAAAATAGTCAAGACTACTTTTGAATCATTAATTTTAATCAAATTTTAATTTTTTCCCCTCTAATTGCAATAATTATTAGGTATGGTCACAGACAAATCTGTGAAACTTGTAAGCCAAACTTCACATTGAAGAATTAGTCTGTGACAGCGCTGTAGCTGTAAGAAATTTGTCAAACACAAAAACTTTCAATTTGCTTTGCTAAGAACCAAATAAGATCAAACGAAGCAGAGCATAGGGTAACTGATAACGATAACAACTCTCAAACTCGACAACTAATAACCGAGCCGGAAAATCCCAACTGATACAATGCTAAATCAAGTTTCTGACATCTTAGCAATGGATACTGAATCAGAAAAGTGTTGCTTGAAGATGCTACAAAAAGGTTGATGAGTTATGTACTTTTAAGTTGACCCCAAGTGACGGACCTCAGCCATTAACAGTAGACTTAAAGTGATCGTCATCAATAGTGGAGTAAACAAACCCGTTATCGACAAGAGTCTGTAATTCCTCCCTGTCAAAAGGTAAAGAAAAGGCACGTTAGAATATTTCCCTAAATTAAAGAGGCCAATGAGAGAGTTGTTAGGGGAATGAAAAGGAGAGACATGAGCTTATTCATTGGAAGATTTAGCTGACGGGCAATGACATCTCGGTGTGCTCCATCCTCGTTGGCTCTGAAAATAAATCAAGATTGTCAATGTGTATGATCCTCCAGCAATACGCACATGACGAATAGAAGCTGGCTAGTGGTTTAATATTCAATAGTCCAAGGTCTAAAACCAGGAGAGGATGCTACATTTGTTAGCACTTAAATGGAAGAGAATAAACCAACAGTGTGATTGAATGAACAATGAATTTTTAATTCAATGACTATTCTACGGAATATATATTCTCATGTTACTAACAAAACTATGATGTCATCGCAGTCAATCGTCAGCATAGGCCACATTGACTTGAAACCCTAACCTTGTCAAAATAGATTCAACTTGATCAAACTTTTCCTTGAGTTCTCTCCAAAAAATAGGTAGTCCCTAAATTTTTAATCCCATTAAGGCTATGCTTACTTGCTCAAAGTTCAAACTAAACTCCAATTGATCAACTTGATATAATCTTAGCTAAGCTAAAATACTACATGTATACCTGCCTGCATTACATTACTTTTTGTATAGAAATAGAATAAAAGAGATATACAAGTATTAAATACTTTTTAGTACCCTATGCAACTTATGCCATATGGTCTTAAATTAAGTTCAAATGTCACCCTTACTCCTTAATACTCCAGTCCCAAAAGTTTTTTCATGTTTAACTTTGCACACATTAATAGAAATGTAGTTATCACAGTCACAGTAGACTCATTTTCCTCCAACACTTCAAACAATACCTTGCATGAAGTAGTATTTCATATATATCATCTAATAAGTTGGTCTCAGCAAAACCTTTCCGACTAGACATTCAATATAAGACAATTATTAACCTTGACAGTCAGTATGGGGGAGGAAGGGGTGTATTTGAGGCTATAGCATTACGAGATCCATAGGATTAGGACTAGGGTGTTTCTGAAATCAAATAGTTCTCTAGAGTAACTAGAATTGCTGTCCAGACCCTTATAAATAGGTCAGCAGATAATGTATTTTTAGTAATCTTTGGTTATTTCATTATCTATAATACAAACCTAGAGGTTCACCAATAAATGTAAGTTTTGTTCTCCCTTCAATAAACGATGTTCATGTCTCTATTTTGTACTTAATTCTGATTTACCTACTTCCTCTTCATCGGCATATTTTTTTTTCCCTTTCCTTTGATCACAAGTAGAGGCCCCAATCACAAACCAGATAGGGTGGATATACAAATCTCCTCCGTGCACCTCTACCATGGACGATAGTCTACAAGAATCCTGGTGACTCATCCATCCATGTTATTTTAGGTCTACTATTTCTCCTTTCATCTAAAAGATCAAAACCTCACTATGCTTAATTCCCACGTTCAGGACAAAATTGGGCTAAACGCGTATCCAGGGACCACCTGTTATCCTTCCACTGCCGGTACACATACTAAAGCAGCCCCTTCCATAGCCCACACACAGATCAAAAAAAGCTCAAGGAGTATTGGTTCATCTACTAAACAAATCAAAACTACAAGGCTGAACCTCAATTAAACTATTCCTGTGGACTCTTACCTTCTCTATTCATTAGTCACTTCAAAAGCAATTCAAGACTGGAAATCTTGGAAACCATAAAATGCCATCTTTGATTCAAGTGTACATAAGCAAAGGGAAGTAGGGAAGTGAAAACCATATGTATACGAGCTCTTCAATGAGAAAAAATATTACTACATCTGTAATAAGAGAATATCAAATCATAACTCACAGGTATGTCGGTTGCTGCAAAACATCCAATATCCTCTGAGCAAAGTTGCTCAAGCCATCAACATAGTTAGAAGCCTGGAAAAGAGGAAAACTTGGGCAATCAGCAAAAAAAATATAATAATAACAATAACCCAGAAGACACTTATGATAGTAAGTTCGTTACCTGATTTGGTGGGGCTGCTAAGAATCCCTTTGAAGGGGTATTCATAGTTGAATTTGACACTCGTGGCTGAGAAGTGACACCCTGTAATTTATCAGGAAAATAAATACATTTCACCAGAAAACAGTATACTAAATAAATAATGGCATGAAATTAACAGAATAACAATTTGCTGAAAACATTAAGAAAGGAAGACAGGTACCCGTAATCTGGTATTATAGAAATGGACATAGGTACAATCGATAAAATGGCTAGGGATCTCATTAAAATCTGTAACAGGCCTGCAAACCAACCAAGTATAAAGTTAAGGTTAAAAGGAAAGTACCATTAAAACAGAAGAAATGACCACATCATAAATTAAAAATGTAATGCTTAATGTGTACAAAAAAAATTGACAAGGAAATAAGACAGACAAAATTATCACCTCAGAGCTTCTTGATAAGATAAAGTGTTTGTAATCAACATTATACATACATGTATCCAAACCTGGGGCATGATATTGCTTCATAAACAAAACACTATGCAGCTTGCAATGGACTTTGCCAACCAAGATGCAAGACCTATTTACAACTCTGTGCAGTTCAGTCAAACTCAGGCAGTATTAGTTTAAGTTTTGGCATGCCATACGGGTCTAGCATTTTCAGTTCTAGGTACATGAAGAAGATTTCAGTAGGTTGACTCCCAGCATAAAACCATCAAATCTCTTAATACAAGTCTGGCAGATAATATGTTTGGCTGTTCCTTGGTTAGTGAAGCGCTATTTTTTATGCTTGTGTATCAAAAGTATTGACTAGTCTTGACAGTAGAAGATATACGTCACTAGATGAGTGAGCAATAATTCCCAAGATCTAAAAAGGTAGGTGTCAGTCAAAATGTCCAAAGATGAGAGGAGGTGCTAGTTAGCGCGTAGGAAAGGTAAAAGAGCAAGCAGAAGGAGAAGAATGAACACAGGAAACATTTGTAGAAAGAGTACTGCAGAGAGCAACATAATCCAAGTTTATATGTTTTAATTTTATTTTTCTAGCAGGGGGCATTTCAGTATTTTTCATGTTTCCTAATATGAAGTTTTATATAATATTCAGCACTTATCAAAACTTAAATCAGCCAGTCAAACTAGGTGGACAAAGTATCAGTTTAAGCAGTGATATTCTGAGATGGTTAAACTTAGGACTTCAAGGTCTCATAAAAACATGAACAAAGAATAGCATCCCAAATGTAGCAATAGAAGTTTTACATCCAACATTCTGGCCGCCACCCAAACAAAAGAAAAGCGGTAGAGAAAAAAGGATACCCCACCACAAATGTAGTAACAAACAGCAGGGGAGAACATAATGACTTAATAAACAGCAATAACTGCTTTGCACTCATACACTGTATTCTCAGAAGGTAACAAGCAATGAAAGCACAAGTATACTTCTCTCTGGTACTAGTGAAAAATTACAATTCTATAATAAAAGTAAGAACACATAAACACACAACAATAAACGAAAAAAGAAAATCAGTTCCAGACAACTAATTTTGTTCATCATATTGCAACAGTTGTTCTGCCAACTTCAGATGTGAGAGTCAAATTCGCATTTCTAAACCTGATGAATGCAAAACATGCAGAGCAAAAATAACTCAAGTATGCAATAATGCAAGACTGGCATGCAGATACCTAGAGACCAACCTCATCACTAAAAACAAAAAAAAGAAAAGAATATCAAGCTTTCTGTTGAACAACGTGATTAATGTGTAACTACAATTCAACTTAGTTAGAAGATGAAGTATTTCACAAATTATAAGACAGATTGAGGATACTGCCACCCAGAAAAAGAATCAAGCCAAACATTCGTCTCATGATATAGTTTCTCCTCTGTATCATAAGGGAAAAAGAAAAAACTATGGGCCAACCAGAATCCAAACATCTCAAAAAGCTAGTTATAACTGGAGGCATGAACCCACATAGGAAAGAAAGAAGATCAGCATCATTATTTTTTGGTTTCTCAAAGCAATGAGCTATCGACATTTCCATAAGTAAGAATAAAAAATACTTATTTGGGAGGTTATACAGGTAAAATTCCCATCATAAGAAAAGCTACAAGCCAAAAAAAAAGAAAGACAGCGAAGCTGAAACTCAAGCTGACTTAGAAATAAAAGAAGAATTGATGTGGAGCCACAATCTAGTGGTTGACATAAACAGGAAACGATCGAAAGAAGGACATCAAGAAAATTTGAAAAAAAACAATGTCATTATTTAGACACGACAGGAATTTTTTTAGAACCCTTCCAACTAGAATACGGAGCAAACAACATCAAAATGACTACAGTTCTGTCAGGAAAAAGTTTGGCACAATCACATATCTTATAAACAACAGAAATCACTCCCAAGGAAGAAACTAATATATCTCTCTTCTTTGAGGGGAAAAGTCAGTAATTATACCAGAAGGGATTAATGATATCGCTGGTCTAATTAGTTTCCAACTTAGTTAATTTACTCAATCTTCTTTACTTTCCATATCTTGTCTTTATACTCTTTTATTTGGGTTAGTTTTACCATGTAGCAGATTTTGCTTCCCCACTCAAATAAATGAAAAATGGTTCATCAAAAGTTTTAATGGAGATACTTAGTCACTACAAACCTGATGGAGAAGACATTAATAAACCTTCTACCTTGAAGTCCTCTGAGGTGCCCATGAACACGAACATATATTCCAATTCTGCAGAGAAATTGGACGATTAAGATAGTCTCAGAAAAAAAAGGGAAAGAAAACGCACCCCATGAAGGCTTGAAGCACCTTTTTTCATTAGCATGCACACTTTAACAATGAATTTAATCATCCATGATTCCATGCTAGTCTTGGTTGTAGAGGAAATTGAGGAAATTGAAAGAAAACTTGCGTACTTTAAAGTTTCAAGCACACTGTATGACAACTTGTAGTGAAAAATTTTAAGGATATGCAGGAGATGGATAAACTACAGAAAAAATTGAAGTAGAATGTGGAAACATACGGTATGTCCCTCATTTCCTCAGTGTCTATGCTTTCTTGAACCCTGTAGAAACATAGCAACGGATGTCAAAATCATGTTAAGCATATAAATTGAATAAACTGCAACTTCATAAGCAAATATACAGTATTCACCATCTGGTGCATTCAATCTGTCCTGTCCCATCATCGACTAGGAAGGTGTATTCACTGGCTTTGTCTTCCTTATGGCAAACCCTAGCCACAATTGTAACCTGCACGAAGCTTAAACCCATAAACGCGGGAAACAAATGCAAAATAGAAGAAAAGGCAGAAAGAAGGCCCACATTGTTGACTTCGGCGCCATCAATGATGAAGTTGGATTCATCATTACTGGCCAAGTCGCATATCTGCTTCACCGTCAGTGGGAATAAGCACCTTGCCTCACGATTCTGCAAATTATTTGTATACCAGTAAGATTCAGGCACTTATGTGCATCTTGAAAGAAGATGTAAATACCTTGGAGATAGAGAGGGAGGAGTCGGAAGGCTGAGTGGCCTGAGACGGCATGAATCCGCCACCCATGAACGCTGCTGCGCCGCCATCGAATTCGTTCCCGCCGTACATCGTCCCTTACTCAGCGTGTGTGAATTGTCAAGTTATACGAGTCTGGTCGGCGCTAGAGGTGTCAATCCGGGTCCGCGGGACCGGACCCGGACAGACCCGGAAAATCCATATCTGGACCCGACCGGTTCCGTATAAAAACGGGACCAATTTCTGGTCCCGGCCCGGCTAAATCGTCCGGGTCCGGGACCAATCCCGGACCCGATTTTTTTTTTTATTATTATTTTGTTAAATGCATTTATTTTTCAGTTTATTTTTATAAAATTAATTAATTTGTTAAATATACAATTTTTATTGATACAATTTTTGTCATATTACCATAAACTATGGTTTACGAAACGAACTTACGATAATTTATTAAATTTATATCCAATCAACTACCTATTTTTGAATTTTAATGCCGAGAAAAACAACAATTTCAACTTACGATAATTTTTTTCATAATTAAATGCATATATAGAAAAGCAAAATCTAGGTTTGGCCCGGATGGCCCGGGTCGGGACCAGACCCGACCCGACTCAAAACGGGACCCGATATTGGTCCCGGACCCGGCCCGAATTGCCGGGTCCAGGCCGGGTCCACGGATCCCGAACCCGTTTTGACACCTCTAGTCTGGATTAGACCCGACTAAATTAGACCCAACTTCAATAAAAAAAATGAAGGTTTCATGTGATGTTTTATGGCCATGAATCCTGACATAATAATTTTAGGAAAAACGAAAGGTTAGAAAGGCTCGTGGACATGAACAAACGATGAACTTTGATAGCAATTTGTTGTTACACAAAACAAGTCAAAAAACCTAGAGTTACTCTTTTTTTTATAGACAGGACAGACCAATTTAGTCACACTCCCGTCTAAACTGGAACTAACAAAACGGATATACGGACCGAAACTAAATTGACATCCGTAATCAAGGCAGAAGAAGCGAGGAAAACCCATTTTTTTACTATTATATTCGCAATTTGACCATTGACACGTGGCTAACAAAATCAATACCGAATTAAGGTAAATCTTAAATTAGAAGCATAATTACTGAAATCAGGTCTAACACTATTTTAGACCATATAATCATGTACTCGTCTGAAAATTGTTATAATGGATACTCTCCATGTTTTTTCTTTGTTAACTTAAAGTAAATATTTAAAAAATTTAACACCTACTAATTTCATGTTTTTTTTTAAAAAGTGAGCGTTATTTTAGACCATGTACTTGTCCAAAGTTACTACAATGGCACGTTCCGTTATTTTTTCTTTAGTAGTTTAAACTATATATTCTAAGGAAATTGTTATTTAGAATTTCTATGAGTAGGTGCTCAAAAAAACCCTATTGACGGTGAAGCAGATATGTGACTTAGCCAGCACACAAAAAACCTACATAGAGTTTCTTGCACTTGAAACTCTTTAGGCTTTAAAAACTTTTTATGTGGTTTGTAATAATTTTAAACTCCTAGGCACTTATTCGTCTGTGCGTGAACTTGCTTTTATGCTATGGATTATATTTAGTACTTGTATGAGGTTTGTTGAGTTGTCTCGTTTGTGCTCCTTATGTCCTTTTGTTGATGAAAAATGGGGGAAAGATTATGTGATGTTTGTGCTCTAATTAGAATTATTCATATAGTATAAATTGCTTGTATACAGGGGAACATTTACTCTTTCGATATGCATATTCTCGTTTTAGATAGGGCGAGCATCAAGTGCAATTGATAGGAGGGAGCTAAAAGGAGTTTCCTCAACTTTTTACCCTATTACAATTGCTTTGTATATAAATTGCTAAAGCTTTTATTGAAAATTTAATTTGTGGTTATCATTATAAAAAAAAAGGGAGATTGTTGAACTATGGGGTTCATTAATCCTAGTTTTGATGATTACAACTAACAAATTAAGTTATTATTAACGCAATTTTTATGAGCTTATTTTTAGGTCTTGAAGTTTATTTTATGGAGCCTAAAGAATGAATACTTCAAGATCATTTAAGGGATTAATTTCTAGGACTTATTTGTGTAAGTATATCTCAATCTAAAGTCCAATTTTAGTTAAATTTTATCCTTGAAAAGATAGCACAAAAATGATGGTATCTTTTAGAGTGTATTTTCAAAAATTCAAAATATGAGCAAACCCTTTTCATTATGAACCAAGCGGTGCTCTGGTCTGGTAAACCGTTACCCTAGATGATCAACCGGTCCAGCACCTTGTGTCGAGCGGTGCATCGGTCACTGACTCAAAATAGTCGTTGTGGCTGATTATGGGGCTAGAGCGGTACGCTGATCGAGTTAGAGCAGTGGATTGATCAAACACTCATTTTGTTGTCTTTTACCTCATTTTGAATTTCCTTTGAGCCACAAAATATCTCGGACGGTCATAAAACCTCTCTAAACTACAAATACCAAGTTTCCAGCCATTTGGAGACTTAAGAAAGCTAAACCTTAACTGATATTCATCTTTTCAAAACTCTCTCAAGCAAAATTAAAGTTTTCTGATTGGTTGTCGAGATCATAAAAAATAATTACAACTTATCTACTGTAATAAATTATTATAAACAATGGTAAGAGGTTCGATCTAGAGAGAATGAGCAATCTAAAAATAAGATAAAATACACAAGGCAAGGTTATGATTCTATTCATTTGATCATTGATACAAAGATAGTCATTTTCATATTCATAGAATAGCTATAGAATTCAGGTCCGCTTAGGATTCCTAACCCCTCTAGCAGTCCTAAGGTCTAGTCTGCTTATAAAATTTAACTAGAGTGATTGATTGAGGGTGAAGCTTCCGCTGTTATTAGTCGCAATCCTCAAGACAAGGTTCAAAGAAGGTCCAACAAATTAATTGAAAGAAGCAAACCAAAGTTGCAGAACTTCAAGAGGAGCAACATCAACTGGAAGTTCTGAACATGAAAATATGATTGAAATATAATTATGAGTATAATGACACTCACATATTGGTGTGAAACCAAGCTGAAGATGGTTACAATGAAAAGAGTCATAATAAACACTCAGAGGGAAGTCACAAAGACAGTGTTGATCCCTTACAATAATTTAATATAAAGAATGCATTTCTTCATGGTAAACTGACAAAAGAAGTGTATATAGATTTTTCACTAGAGGTTTCAGATTCAAATTTCTCATGATGATTTCAATTGATCGGCTCCGCTTTTGTTTGTATTCCACTCATGGTAGAACAATATACAGATGAGGTTGGTGTTGACTGTCACCACTCCCCCTCAAAACCAACATCTTTGTGGGTTTACTGCCACATGCCCCTAAGATCAAGAGGCTCTGCTACCATGTAGAAAATAATAATGATGTTTGTGATACCAAGTAGAAACTCGATATTTAATAAATAGTAAAAAATAGATTTATAAATAGTAGAATTCAGATATGAATAGTAAAATATAGAAATTGATGGCAATATTTGGTCGCTCCATGTCAGGTAAGTTGGACCCACAAGAGTGGCAACATTCGATTGACATCTTGAAAGAGCCATCTCGATAACTACGAGGTTTGGAATCTGATAAGTTATTAAACGATATGGAGGTTGAGGTATTTTTACTTTTGAGATATAGTTATGATAGTTTGCCAAATGATAAACTGAAGTCATGTTTCTTATACTGCGCTTTATATCCTGATGACCAATTGATTGCAAATGATGAGTTGATGTACCAGTGTTAGGAGGTGGAAACAGATGAAAAGGGTCTCTGATGGGCAATGACATTAAGGAGCTAACACAGGTACCTGCATGCCCTGATCTTTTGACTTTGTTTCTCAATGATAATAAAAAGTTGAATGAGATATGTAATGAGTTTTTTGAATCCATGGGCATGCTGACCGTCCTAAATATGTCTGGAATGAATATTAAAGAGCTGTCATAGAGCATATCAAGATTGGTTTCATTGAAATATCTCAACCTGTCTCTAACAAAAATTACAGAGCTCCCTGTTGCTTTGATAAAACTGAAAGCATTAATGTATTTAAATGTTTATGGTGATGAGAATCTAGGACTCCGTAGAAAAAATCAAATATTCCGCCACTTGTCATCTTTGCAATATTTGGGAATGAAATGTAAGTATTATTATTATTATGAAGAAGAAGGTGGAATACGCAAGGTAGGAGGGGATGATGAGATACTTTTGGAGGAATTGCAGGTTTTAGAGAATTTAAAGGTGTTAGATATCGCACTACGATCTTTCTCAGGTCTTATGAAACTATTCAACAACAGCAGATTGTTGAAAAGAACTCGATTATTGTTGTCCTTCATGGTTTCACAAGTTCGGAGTCCATCGACATTTCTTTGTTAGCGCAATCAAAGCATTTGGATACAGTTACGATTCTTCGTTGTGATTTCAAGGAGTTAAAGTATAGCCAGGAATCCACTGATGGGATTCTTAAAAGTAGTACACCATCCGTTTTAACACAAATGATAAGTTTCAATAGCATTATGAGATTCATGGTGGCTGGCTGCAATTACTTGGAGGATATAACATGTGTTATTTCAATGCCAAATTTGAGACAGTTGTTTGTTGTCAGATGTAAGGAAATAAGAGAAATAATCAGCAGAGAGAAAATACGTGAAGTACCACTGAATCACAAGGGTGGAGAAGTGTATCCAATATTCTCCAGTCTTGCTGTTCTGAACTTACAGTATCTCCCAGTGCTGAAGAGCATTTACCCAAGCAACACTCTGTCATTGCGCTTCCTGTATGAACTTACTGTGGAGGATTGTCCACAACTGAAGGAACTTCCATTGGATCCTAATAATAGTGTGTTGGGATGTAGTCAAATTGAATTGAGAGCTAAACAGAAATGGTGGGTTGTGGTTGAATGGGAGGATGATGCTGCAAAAGCTGCTTTGTGACCCCGTTTCAATCTTAATTATATTTTCAGCTAAGGAAAAAGGTAATCATCTCTTACATTTTGATTTCCTGATAATAAATTGTTTCCATATATCTATGAAGTCATTAAAATTAATAAAGCTAAAATAAATTAATAAAAATAAAAATTAATTTTTTTTTATAAAAAGAGAGTAAAATGTCGTTTTAATATTATTAATAATTAATAATATGTTGTTTCCATATATCTATGAAGTCATTTGTCGCCCCTAACTTCACTTTTATTTTTTATTTTTTATTTTTGAAGTTTACAAATTAAGTTTACAAATAGGCTAAAATACCATTTGTCATTTTTAAATTCCCAATAATAATTAAGGGTGACAAATGGATCAATGTAATTTTTAAATAGGTACAAATGAATATAATGAACAAAGGATTTTTGGGATGCAGATTTTACAAGGGAGGCACATAATGAGGTATACTCCATCATTGGTATTCTTGTTCGTTCATGTTTACTGGAGGATCATAGTGTTGACTATGTAGTGATGCATGATGTAATTAGAGACATGACTTTAAGGATAGAGAAAGAGAATATTTTGGTGATGGTTGGGATACGATTAAAGGAAGCTCCGAGAGTTGAGAAATGGGAAGGAGTGAGAAGCTTGTCTTGGATGAGTAATGACATTGAGGAACTAACTCAGGTTCCTCCATGTCAGAAGCTTGTGACTTTATTTCTTAGGAGGAATACAAGATTGTATGAGCTCGATGAGGACTTTTTCCACTTCATGAGTGCGGTCACTGTTCTAGACTTGTCAGAAACCAGCCTGAGGAGCTTGCCGAAAAGTGTAGAGAAATTAGTTTCATTGCAATACCTTAATATATGCGCAACTAGTATAGAAAGATTGCAATTGAGTTGGCGAAACTGTCAAAGTTGAAGTATTTGGATCTGAGCTATCTTCGCCTCAAAGCTAGAGTATCAGAGGGGGTGATTTCTAGTTTGTCATGCTTACAGGTTTTGAAATTGACGAACTGTTCTTATATTTATGAAGATGAATAGAGAACCCGAGAAAGGTGAAGCTTCCGCTGTTATTAGTCGTAATCCTCAAGACAAGGTTCAAGGAAGGTCCAACAAATTAATTGAAAGAAGCAAACCAAAGCTGCAGAACTTCAAGGGGAGCAGCATCAACTGGAAGTTCTGAACATGAAAATATGATTAAAATATAATGATGAGTATGATGACACTCACATTGGTGTGAAATCAAGCTGAAGATGGTTACAATGAAGAGAGTCATAATAAACACTCAGAGGGTTATAATGAAGACTCAGAGGGAAGCTGACAGGGGCGTCGCATGCCCTGCATAAAAGTATAAGTTCAACTCAGTGCTATGCTACAAATTAATGCAGATAGTGGTGAGAGGATCGATCCCACAGAGACAAGCTTGACTGATTCATTCTTTCCTTTATAAATAACCAAGTGAAAAACCAAGTTTTGGGTTGTAGTTTGTGAAAACAGAAATGTAAATGAAGTGAACGAAAGTTGCATATAGAAATATGGTTGGAATGAGATTGAAATCAGTAGGAGAAAGACATCCCCGGTAGAGATATTAACGAAGTGACAATTCCAAGATGTTGATCATTGACAAAAGATTTTCAAAACCAATTCATAGAGAAGTTATAGAGATACATCCAGGGGCGATCTCCAAGCCTCCTCCTACTCAAGTCATTCGAGGAGAAGCTCCTCTTGTGACCCTAACTCCCCTAACAATCAAGGATTGCTGGTTCATTGATACGATTAGGAAGGCCCTTCTCAAGACCTTGAGATGGACGCAACTGCAGTCCAGAATTCTCAAAACTTACTCTTTTCTTCTTCTAGTTTCAGGAAGACATCATCCCATCCACTAGTTGTCTACTCGGGTTCTCTATAGTGCAGAAACGCGGCACTACAGGGATTCTACGGTAATTAATTGTACCGAAATCCAAGGTGATCAAGCTCAAACACAATACAATCAAACTATCATTAAAACAAGCAAGAAAAGTGATATGAAACGTTTTTAATTAAGATCAAAACAAATCTCACAACAATTCGGAATTGTCAACCTCTGAATCTCTACCAGAGATGAAGGTTTTTAGTTACAAAACATAACGAAATGATGAAAGATGTTCAAAACAGAAAATAGGAAAATGCTGGAAATTCTGGAAAATAAGTGAAAAAGCTGGTTTTCTCCTCTAACTCCTTGCTCTCGTCCGATGCCTTCCTCTGCCATTCTCAACAGTATTTATGGTCCTCCTTGGTGCCAAGATACTCCTCTCTAAGGTGAGACAGCTTCCACTAATAATCCACTTCAGATTTGGTCTTCAAGAAGCATGAGAATATTCTTCCTAAACACAAGAGGAATGTTGATTTTTGTCTTCTATAAACTTGTTAGGAGTGGGAAGAATGTTCTCTGAACCCAAGGAGCTTAGTGTCTATAAAAACGGGGCCCAAGGAGACAAGGAACGCACTCATGACTAAATAATTGTGGCGCGCATAATCATGGTGAGTGCTGTCCAGATCTGGAAACGTCACGGCAGACTCATCCCAGGGCCTTGAGATGAGTCGGAATGCATCAGCAGAAAAATGCCAAGCCAGCATGATTGATTGAGCTCTAATCTTTGACCTTTCCGCTCCTTTTCCTAATCCTGGGTCATTCAAGTGTAATTCTGGAAAAAGGAAGGAAAAAGGATCAAAGCAGCATGTTTATTGCTTCAAAAGCTAAGTAAAGAGGCAACAAAACAAAGTGAAATAACAATCAATCAAATCCCCCCACATTTGAACTACGCTTGCCCCCAAGCGCACAAACAGACTCAAAACACAAAGAAAAACACGAAGACAACACAGACACAACACAGAAACAGCACCCCTTAGAATAGAACATCAACCCCTGGACTGATCTTCACACAAACACTTCAAAAATCAGCTCAATCAAGCAATGCTAAATACTCCAAACACCACAATTGTGCACATATTCGAACAGAGGTATAATAACATGCTGATCACAAGGAAATAAAATCCTAGGGCCTATGTCTTCTCTTCCTTTGACTCAAAATCCAATCACTGCTGCTGGACACTCAAGCAAAATTATTTAAAAGCACAAACAATAATTAAAGAACAGAAATTGAAACACAAAGTGAGCCAAAGGCTTCTTTTATTCTATATATATATATATTTTTTTTTCTTTTTCTTTTCTTTTCTGCTTTTCTATTTTCTTTTTCTTTTTCTCAACCTTCTTTCCGCAATCTTTTCATTGCTTTTCTTTTCTTTTCTTTTTTCAACATCCTCCATCCACAAACCCCTTTTTTTTTCTTTTTTTTTTCAAAACACACACGCATGCAGACCTTGATTTCTCACCAATGGCGCTATGATCGGCCCAACAAAAGGGGTTAGCACACAACCGACTGGAAGTTTTTCCATGATGGGGTGATGGTGCCGAACCACCAACACCGTGCAATCCAGAGGGCATGATGAGAAATCCACACAAAAGAAAATTAAAGGTACACAAGCAACAGAAAATTATGTCTCCTTGAAAATTATGCTAGAGCTGATCTGTCTTCTCATCCCTAGATCATGGGATGAGGATCCTATCCTCCTACTGCTGCTAAGTCCTTTATTTTCTGTTGCTTGTGTACCTTTAATTTTCTTTTGTGTGGATTTCTCATCATGCCCTCTGGATTGCATGGTGTTGGTGGTAGTAATAGCTGGGTCGTTTGTGGGAATCGGGGACGGCGGATTTGAAGCTGTCTCTACCTCAAATGGGTCTGGCTTGGTCGTGGGAGCTGGTTGCGTTGCTACCTTCGGCTGGGTGGAGGTGACAGGCTTGTCTGGGAAGATGGTGACCAGCGGGCTCGGTGGCGGCGAAGGAGCAGCGACCACGGCGAGGGCAAGCGGCTGGGGTGGAGATTCGAATGTGTCCGAATCCGAATCAGTTGGAGGAGTGTTTCTGCTAGTTCCACGGCGAGCTTGGGATTTCTTGAGTGGCATGGTGGCGGTTAGGTTTTTGGAGAGAGGGTGATTTAAAGTGAGAGAGATGGAGAGAATGTGGTAGACGAGGAGAGTGAGTGTAGCTTTTTGGTAGAGGGTGATATTATGATCGTGGAGGGAAACTGAAGAGGTAGTGGCAAAAGTGAGTTTAACGGGAGTTTTATCCAGGTGGACATGATGACATGGAAAGTGATTTTCCAGGGCCTTGAATGAGAGTGCTTTCTTCTTATAGCGAGTCTGGCTCATCTCAGGGCCTTGAGATGAGCCGAACGCAGCTGTATTAAAATGGCCTTGACTGGAGTTAAATGATACTAAAGCTGGAGGGTACTGATTGCCTTCCAAAAGCTGTCCCCTTTTAAAGTCTTGGACTGGACTATGACATTGTTCATGCTGTATCATTAGGAACCTCCAGTGTGGTGCTCTCCACATTTTGTTCTCGAAAACCTTCATAAAAGGGCTTTAGGCGCTGCCCATTGACCTTGAACACTTTGCCCGTCTGCAAACTCTGTATTTCTACTGCACTATGGGGGTAAACATTAGTAATAATGTATGGACCAGTCCAACGAGTTCGGAGTTTACCTGCCATGGTGTGAAATCTCGAGCTATAGAGGAGTACTTTCTGCCCAGCTGTCAAGGTCCTAGGATGAATGTTCCTGTCATGGTACATTTTCGCCTTGGCCTTGATGATGGCTGAGTTCTCATACGCTTCGTTCCTCAACTCTTCAAGCTCCTGCATTTGCAATCTCCTTTGCGTTCCGGCAGCAGTAAGGTTCATGCTACATTGCTTGATTGCCCAAAAGGCTTTGTGTTGCACTCCAACGGGTAAATGGCAAGTTTTACCATAAACCAACTTGTAAGGTGTGGTCCCGATAGGAGTTTTGTATGCTGTTCTGTAAGCCCACAAGGCATCATCAAGCCTTTGGCTCCAATCTTTTCTCTCTGGCCCGACAGTCTTGGCCAAAATTGATTTAATCTCTCGATTTGATAGTTCCGCTAACCCATTCATTTGAGGATGGTATGCTGTGGACACACGGTGAGTGATATTATACTTGGAAAAGAGAGATGCCACCACTCGGTTGCAAAAATGTGTGCCTCTATCACTGATTATAGCTCTTGGAATTCCAAATCTACTCAAAATCTGAGTTTTAAGGAATTTCACCACTGTCTTCGCATCATCAGCCCTTGTGGCTTTGGCTTCTACCCATTTTGACAAGTAATCTACTGGCAAAATTATGTAGGTGTTACCATCTGAGTTAGGGAACGGTCCCATAAAGTCTAATCCCCACACATCAAAGATTTCACACACTAAAATAGGTGTGAGAGGCAGCTGATGTCTTGATGTGATATTTCCAGTTTTTTGGCAATTTTTGCAAGTTTTGCAAAAATAGCAGGCATCCTTGAACAAAGTGGGCCAGAAAAAACCTGACTCCAGCACCTTCGAAGCAGTCCTTCTAGGTCCGAAGTGCCCTCCACAAGCGAAAGAGTGGCTGAATTTAAGAACGGATGGAATTTCGTTCTCAAGAATGCATCTTCGGAGGATCTGATCTTTTCCCATGTTCCAAAGGTAAGGATCATCCCAAATATATCTCCTGGAATCCCTCCTGATCTTCTCCTTCTCAGCTGTGGAGTAATCTCCATGAAATTTTCCAGTTGCCAAGAAATTGGCAATATCAGAATACCACGGCCTCAGCTCAAGGCCTAGAAATAAGCTTTCATCAGGAAAATTTTCTCTAACAGGTTCTGGTTGCGCATCCACCAACATTCTGCTCAAATGATCAGCTACGAGATTTTCTTTGCCCTTCTTATCCTTGATTTCGAGGTCGAATTCTTGCAGAAGAAGAATCCACCTAATCAGCCTTGGCTTAGCTTCCTTCTTGGCTAAAAGGTACCTCAAAGCTGCATGATCAGAGTAGATTATTACTTTGGTTCCAAGAAGATAAGAACAAAATTTATCTAATGCAAAAACAATAGCAAACAGTTCTTTTTCTGTGGTGGTATAGTTTCTCTGAGCATCATCAAGCATTCTTGAAGCATAATAAATCACATGTGGATCTTTATCAATTTTCTGCCCAAGGACAGCTCCCACGGCTGCATCACTTGCGTCACACATGATTTCGAAGGGTCTGGTCCAATCTGGCGGTTGTATTACTGGTGCAGAGATCAACTTCTGTTTCAAGGCTTCAAACGCCTTCTTACAATCATCATTGAAGTCGAATTTGATGTCTTTTTGGAGCAGCCTGCACATGGGCTCAGCAATCTTCGAAAAGTCCTTAATAAAACGCCTATAGAAACCTGCAAGGCCTAGAAATGAACGCACATCTCGCACGCAAGATGGGTAAGGTAACGATTCAATGACATCAATTTTTGCTTTGTCTACTTCCAATCCTTTTTGGGAAATAATGTGTCCTAAAATTAATCCTTTATTTACCATAAAATGGCATTTCTCATAATTAAGAACCAAATCAGTTTCAATACACCTACGCAAGATTTTTTTCAAATTTTCCAAGCACTGATCAAAGGAGTCTCCATAAACAGTAAAATCATCCATGAAAACTTCCATTCCTTTCTCTACAAAATCTGAAAAAATACTTACCATGCACCTTTGAAAGGTGGCAGGTGCATTACACAACCCAAAAGGCATTCTCTTGTAGGCAAACGTGCCAAACGGGCAGGTGAATGTGGTCTTTTCTTGATCTTCAACGGCCACGGGTATTTGATGGAATCCTGAAAATCCATCAAGGCAACAGTAGTGTGATTTACCTGCCAATCTCTCAAGCATTTGATCGATGAATGGGAGAGGAAAATGATCCTTTCTCGTGGCGTTGTTCAGCTTCCTATAGTCGATGCATACTCTCCAACTATTTTGCTCTCTGGTGGGCACGGATTGGCCTTCTTCGTTTGTCACCACTGTGATGCCTGATTTCTTGGGCACAACCTGCACTGGACTCACCCAGGAACTGTCAGAAATAGGATAAATGACACCAGCAGCAAGAAGCTTTAAAATCTCCTTTTTTACAACTTCCATCATTGGAGGGTTAAGCCTCCTTTGTGGCTGTCTTGTGGTTTTGCTGTCGAGTTCTAGGTGGATTTTGTGAGTGCAAATCGTGGGTGATATCCCCTTAATGTCAGCAATGGTCCAACCTATTGCTCCCTTGAATTCCCTCAATATTTCCAAAAGTCTCTCTTCTTCTGATTTTGCCAAGCTGTTAGAAATGATCACTGGAAGGCTCATCTCAGGGCCTAGAAATGAGTACTTCAGGTGGCCTGGTAATTTTTTAAGTTCCAAGTCTGGTGCCTGCAAAATTGAAGGTTGGAGTTTAATGACCGATTCTGGAGTATCAAAGGTCTGTTCCATACCTGCACAAGCGTGGGTATCTCCTAATTCTTGGACAATGCTTTGAATTTCTGGATTGATAGCATAATTATTTTCTAATTCCCAAGTTTCGTCCCTGCATAATCCATTCCTAATGACATATTCAAGAGGGTCTGAATTTTCAATTTCAGAGACATCATTAACAAAAGGGTCAATAATATCTAAGAAGTTAACAGAATGTATGTCATTTGGGTATTTCATAGCATCATACATGTTAAACTTAATTGTTTCCTCACCAAATTCAAGAGTCAAACAACCATCATATACATCAATTTTAGCACGAGCTGTTCTTAAAAATGGTCTCCCTAATATTACATCAGTAGTTTTAGAGACATCCTCACTCTGCATATCTACCACATAAAAATCCACAGGGAAAACAAAATCATTTACCTGCACCAAAACGTCCTCAACTACACCCATGGGGTAGATGATTGATCTATCGGCAAGTTGAATGACTACTCTTGTTTCCTTGAGGTTTCCTATGTTCAGAGTCTCAAAAATAGAAAGGGACATGACGTTTATACCTGCTCCCAGATCACACAAAGCTTTGTCGATCTGTTTGCTGCTAATTTGACAAGGTATTACGAAAGTTCCTTGATCCTTGCACTTTGTAGGAAGCATGACAGCTACGTGCTCACTGAAATTTACCCTTTCGATCCCAGCTAGCTTCTTCTTGTTGGAGCAGAGCTCCTTCAGGAACTTAGCGTACTTGGGTACCTGCGAAATCATGTCTAACAAAGGCACGTTAATAGCAACTTTCCGGAAAACTTCAAGTATTTTCTTCTCATCTTTTTCCTTTTGGGCTTTTAAGGACCTTTCGGGAAATGGAGGAGGGATGTCCTGGACTTCTGGGAATTTTTCCTGAGCTGCCGGAGTGTCTTTTGCTGGAGTAGGTACCGGTGCACGAACTTCTGATTGAAGAGTGATTTCAGCTTCAGCTTCTGGTTGCGGTCCTGGTCGGCTCATCTCAGGGTCATGAGATGGACCTGTTCTGGGTGGTAAGTCTCTGCCACTTCTCAAAGTTATGGCATTGAGGTGCTTGGGATTGTCTACTGTGTTTGAGGGTAGCTGGCCTGAATTGTTTTGCTGGCTCATGGTGAGCTGTGCCATCTGTTTTTGGAGGTCAGCTATAGCTCCTTGGGTAGTTTGGATGAATGGTTGTAGGATTTGTTTAAGTGTATCTTCAAGTGGTGGTGGAGGTGGTGCAGTAAGTTGTAATGGTTGTTGAGGTGCTGGTAATTGTGGAGGTTGAGGTTGAGTTGGGGGTTGATTTGTTGGGAAGTTTTGCTGATTTTGTTGAGGTCTGGACTTGAAATTTCTCCATTCGAATGGAGGTTGCTGCTGATTTGGTCCCCACCCATAGTGAGGGTAGTTCTTCCAGCCTTGATTGTTGCTGTTGTTGTACGAATTGCCTTAGTGAGGCATGGCTGCATTAGCTTGCTCTACTGGTTCAGCTATAAGTGGACAATCATGGGTCATGTGACCGATTGGAAACAAACTCCACAAGGTATGACTTGTTGAGGTGGAATCTGTTGTAATTGTGCAATGGTGGCTGGGAAATTTTTCAGAAAACTAGACACTTCTTCCATGTGTCTCTCAAGGGCAGCCACGTTCAAGTTTTGAGCAGCTGATGTGCGGTCATATGTCCCGTTTTGTTGGCAATTATCTGCCAAGGTCTGAATAAGAGCTCTTGCTCGACTTGGTGTCAAGTCCAGTAATGCTCCTGCTGCAGCTGAATCAAGTTTCTCCTTGTCCTTGATGCACATGCCATCATAAAAGTATTGTATCAAAGATTGTTCAGGTACACCATGTGTTGGGCATACTTCTTGGAGGTCTTTAAACCTCTAATGGTATTCACCAAAAGATTCATCTCCTCGTTGCTGGATAGCAACAAGGCTCTTCCTTGCAGCTCCCGCTTTGGTAGCTGACCAGTACTTCTTGAGAAAAGTGGCTGCCATTTCAGCCCAAGTGTTGATTGAATTATGTGGGAGGCTGAAAAACCAGCTCTTTGCTGAGTCTTCTAAAGACCATGGAAAGGCTCTCAATTTAGCTCTCTCAAGAGTGACACCAGTTGGTTTTAAAGCGTCACATTCAAATTGGAATTTTTGTAGGTGCTTGTAGGGATTTTCGGATGCATGACCCCTGAACTTGCTGAGGTTGTGCATAACGCTTGACTTCACGGCCCAGTCATGTGGTACCGGACGGTAGTTGATACACAGGAAAGACTCCTGCTCTGCTCCTTGGTTGAGCTCTCTTAAGGTAGGTTCTGCTGGATCTGCCATTTCTGGTTCCGCAGGTTGGTCTATCTCAAGGTCCTGAGATGGATCAGCTTCGGATTCTGAATTTGAACCTGATGAAGAAAGTTCGGAAAACTTCCTCTTCGAAAGTCTGAGAGTCGTTTCTGTTCTGGAAATTTCTGAAATGAAAGGTAGTGGTTGCGAGTTTGAAGACCTGGTCATGAACAAGAAAACAAAAAATCAGTACACGTTGTCCCCGGCAACGGCGCCAATTTTATGACAGGGGCGTCGCATGCCCTGCATAAAAGTATAAGTTCAACTCAGTGTTATGCTACAAATTAATGCAGATAGTGGTGAGAGGATCGATCCCACAGAGACAAGCTTGACTATTCGTTCTTTCCTTTATAAATAACCAAGTGAAAAACCAAGTTTTGGTTGTAGTTTGTGAAAACAGAAATGTAAATGAAGTAAACGAAAGTTGCATATAGAAATATGGTTGGAATGAGATTGAAATCAGTAGGAGAAAGACATCCCCAGTAGAGATATTAACGAAGTGACAATTCCAAGATGTTGATCATTGACAAAAGATTTTCAAAACCAATTCATAGAGAAGTTATAGAGATACATCCAGGGGCGATCTCCAAGCCTCCTCCTACTCGAGTCATTCGAGGAGAAGCTCCTCTTGTGACCCTAACTCCCCTAACAATCAAGGATTGCTGGTTCATTGATACGATTAGGAAGGCCCTTCTCAAGACCTTGAGATGGACGCAACTGCAGTCCAGAATTCTCAAAACTTACTCTTTTCTTCTTCTAGTTTCAGGAAGACATCATCCCATCCACTAGTTGTCTACTCGGGTTCTCTATAGTGCAGAAACGCGGCACTATAGGGATTCTACGGTAATTAATTGTACCGAAATCCAAGGTGATCAAGCTCAAACACAATACAATCAAACTATCATTAAAACAAGCAAGAAAAGTGATATGAAACGTTTTTAATTAAGATCAAAACAAATCTCACAACAATTCAGAATTGTCAACCTCTGAATCTCTACCAGAGATGAAGGTTTTTAGTTACAAAACATAACGAAATGATGAAAGATGTTCAAAACAGAAAATAGGAAAATGCTGGAAATTCTGGAAAATAAGTGAAAAAACTGGTTTTCTCCTCTAACTCCTTGCTCTCGTCCGATGCCTTCCTCTGCCGTTCTCAACAGTATTTATGGTCCTCCTTGGTGCCAAGATACTCCTCTCTAAGGTGAGACAGCTTCCACTAATAATCCACTTCAGATTTGGTCTTCAAGAAGCATGAGAATATTCTTCCTAAACACAAGAGGAATGTTGATTTTTGTCTTCTATAAACTTGTTAGGAGTGGGAAGAATGTTCTCTGAACCCAAGGAGCTTAGTGTCTATAAAAACGGGGCCCAAGGAGACAAGGAACGCACTCATGACTAAATAATTGTGGCGCGCATAATCATGGTGAGTGCTGTCCAGATCTGGAAACGTCACGGCAGACTCATCCCAGGGCCTTGAGATGAGTCGGAATGCATCAGCAGAAAAATGCCAAGCCAGCATGATTGATTGAGCTCTAATCTTTGACCTTTCCGCTCCTTTTCCTAATCCTGGGTCATTCAAGTGTAATTCTGGAAAAAGGAAGGAAAAAGGATCAAAGCAGCATGTTTATTGCTTCAAAAGCTAAGTAAAGAGGCAACAAAACAAAGTGAAATAACAATCAATCAGAAGCCACAAAGACAGTGTTGATCCCTTACAACAATTTAATGTAAAGAATGCATTTATTCATGTTGAACTGACAGAAGAAGTGTATATAGATTTTCCACCAGAGCTTTCAGATTCAAATTTGCTCATGATAATTTCAATTGATCGGCTCCGCTTTTGTTTGTGTTCCACTCATGGTAGAACAATATACAGATGAGGTTGGTGTTGACTGTCACCACTCCCCCTCAAAACCAACATCTTCGTGGGTTTGCTGCCACAGGCCCCTTAAGATCAAAAGGCTCCACTACCATGTAGAAAATAATAATGATGTTTGTGATACCAAGTAGAAACTCGATATTTAATAAATAGTAAAAAATAGATTTATAAATAGTAGAATTTAGATATGAATAGTAGAATGTAGAAATAGAAATTTGGGCTTTGAGAGCCGAATACAGAGACTACATTGTTGATGATCTACTTTTTACATATATATTTCCATATTTTACAATAGAGATATCAACACCTATTTATAAAAAAGTATTGCACCTATCTATTAATGGATGCAACTGTTGGTGCAGACGCAATGGTTGGATTGGCACAATGGTTAGAATGGACGCAACGGTTGGAACAGACACAACGGTTAGAATGGATGCAACTGTTGGAACGAACACAACGGTTGGAACAGACACAATGGTTGGAACGGACGCAACGGTTGGAATGGACGTATTGTTTGAATATTCAATATTAGTTGTGGAAGAATATGGTGGTGGTCAGATTTGTCAATGAAGGTGGAGGTGAAGGTGGAGTTGAAAGGTTGAGGGAGGTAGTGGTAGTGGTAGTGGTGGCTGTGAAGGTTGAGAGAAAGAGGGGGAGGGAGCTGTGAAGGAAAATTATAAACCCAAAGAAGAAGAAAAAAAGTGGTTTGAGAAAACAATTTTATCAAAACCATAGATGATTTCAAATAAAAACAAAAAAATGATAAACATACGAAGTTGCTGAACGCGTGTTTGGTTTTTTTAGAAGAAAAAAAACAATAAAATGAAAATCAAAACTTTACTGAACACACCCTTAGATTATAGATTGTTATATATCTTGTTTTGATTTCTACTTGTGCTAGTTTTATGTTTCAATACTTGTGAAGGTTTAAAAATAGCTACAATTCTTGAGTCTAGCGTTGAATTAGATTTGTGATAAATTAAGTTTGTGACTAGTGTAAAAAAAGCTTGTGAAAAGTTTTAGCTTGAGCCTTAGTAAAAAGCTTGGTTTGGTTTCTAGTGAGCTTTGGTAAAACTAATTGTAAAGGTTGTTAGCTTGAGTCTTTGGGAAAAAAACTAGGTTTTTGGGTGAGCCATAAACCCACATAGTAGAGAGGGTAGAAATTCTAGAGATAAATGATTTCTAGGTAGTGGATGTACCTTACAGGTTGTAAGGAACCACTATAAATCTCGTCAAACTTTTCTTACTCTTGCCCTTAGTTTATTGCCTAAATCACCTATTGTGCATCAAGTATTTGCCTCATTGTTTATGAAAAGAAATTAGTTTACTTGGTGACCTATTCAACCTCAAAATTATTCTTCATCAATAAAAAAAAAAGTAATCTTTGGGCCATTTTTCTTAATTTTTGTAGTCACAAAGTCAAATTTTGTCTTCCTCACCTCATATTTCTAGATTGCGCCGAGAAACTTAAAACTGGGCTGTAAAAGGTAAAATTGTCATAATATGATACTTATTATCAGGTAAAATTAAATAATTAAATAAACATCACCTAATTATCATGCTTTTTATAAGTGCAACAATATTATTGTATCTAGTTTTACAGTTTCACCTGTGCAACAAGGGTGAGAGTGTGAATATCCCCACCCTTTTTTTATTTCTCTTTGAGTAAAAAATGAAATAATTTTTTTTTAGTTGTTTCCTATTATGATTGAAGAGATTACATTGCACAAAATAAAAATAAAATAAAAATGAGTAAGAGATTACATTGCACAAAATAAAAATAAAATAAAAATGAGTAAATATTTTCCTATTATGATCGAAGAGATTACATTGCACAAAATATTTTCATATTAATAATTAATATATTCTTTTTATTTTAATTTTCTTCTAAACGTGATTTGAAAAGGATAATAAAATTTATAATGAAGGAAACATTATCTTAATCATATTCGATGTTCAATAATCATTTTCATTTGCGTAATACACTCGAAATGATTACTAAGATAGATCATTATTGGAGCAAATGTCACAAAATGAAGCCGATAGGTATGATCCAAATTTGAATTGGCACAAAATATTACTAGTAGATTGTGATGCGCTGAAGAAATATTTGTTCATCTCATCATTTTATCTTAGTTGGACCGACAAGTACAACTACTAGCAGTCATCACTTCATACAATAGAGAGAGGCTGCATCATTCTTGACTTTTGCTAGAGATAGCGCATCGCTACAGGGAGTCACGGAGGGTGGTACATTTGTTTCTCTTTGAAAAAAATCAAATTTCAAGAGTATTAATAAACTTTAAGATAGTTAATTATGCGTAATGTTTATAGGTTGATTATGATTTATTTGTGAGGCAATCAGGTGCAATTTGACCGAACTTCCTTTGATCGTCCATGGCACACTCAACCACTTTATTATCAATTAGGATCTAACATAGAAAATTACTAGTTTTAGTTTGTTAGTAAAATATTTGCTAACCCTAAAGGAATACGATGTTATGGATTTGAATGGAAAGCAATTTGAGAAAATGTGAGAGTAGTGAATAACTTTTTCGAATACGATAATACTATATACATATACTTGAAAAATAACTTAATATCTCAATAAGTCCAAATGAGAATCATATCTAAAATGACAATAAATGATTCTACAACATATTGATGCAATAATTACTAACCTGCCACGATTGCAGCTGGCTCTAGAATTAAAATATTTTTGTGTTTTGATTGCACGAGTGAATATGAGCAGGAAAAGTACCCAGATGACTCACCAGATGGGGTAACAGTAGAAGATGAAGTAGGAGTAGAGGTAAGAGATGGTGTAAAATCAAGACGACCAGAGTAACATAAGTCATGGTCGACAACATCACTTTCATATGATCCTTTAACTATTGGTATTGGTTTTGATTTTTGCTTCCAACCACTGAGAAAAATATTCTTGATTTTTTTTACCTTTTGAATACCATTGACAAGATGATCCTTCACCTTTGGCTGGGGAATGTTGATCTTGGTATGAGCTGCCGCCGCCGCCGCCACAGAGGGTAGCTTAAGATGAACATTGAATTTTATTTTCTTCACTTTCTCGATCCCGTTGAGAAAATGATCCTTTACTTTTTGTCGGGAAATGCTCCGTTGACGAGTCACGGATGGTGGTAGCTTTTGTTGTATGTTAAGCTTTATCTTTTTCGCCCTTTTGATGTGCTTCAAGGGAAAAGCCTTTGGCCCTTTGTTAGGGAACGAAGGCTTTGGCATGTTCAAGGCATAAACAACAGGGGGAAGCCTAATTAGTGGGCATATTAATCTCAGCTTTTGGGACATCCTTAGGTTTCCCAGATTGCCTCTCCCAATTGAAAGGAATCTCTCCAGGACTACAATAAAGAGAGATGCGATTTGAACATGACGATGATGTTCCTCTAGACGGGCTCCTAGACAAAAAAATTCTGTAGAAGGCAGGATCTAGTTGGTATAGAGAAGAAACCATTTTCTTTTTACTATGGGTTTTTTGTGTGTGAGTTATTTCCCCTTCAATTATTTTAACCAACATTAAGTAGTAATTTTTTATAGACTAAGTAGGCGGTATCATTTTATGGAAGCTAAATCAAATCATATCATCTTGCATAAGACACTACAATCAATTATTGACCAAAAGCATTTCCTTTCTTATATAAAAAAATATTTTATTTAATTAACTTATCGAGCACTGTGACGATATCAAATTACTTATATTATTAGTGAATTAACGATTCTTAGTTATCTAAATTTGAATATTTTCTTAATCCAATTTATAATCTCTACATAAATTTTTTTCCTGTGAAAAAACAAATAGGAAATGAAAAATGCCATGATTTAAGTTAAACCCCTTTCGATTTTGTTATGCTATTGTCCACATTCAAATTATTTGATGAATAAAAATAATAAACTTAAGAAATAAAATTAATTTCAAATCATTTATAAGAAAGAAAATGAAATTGTAAAAAATATGAAAATGCTACCAACATATCTTTTCTTATTTTTAAATATTCCTTTTAAAAAACTTTATAAACTAATTTTATGGTCAAAATTGATTTGAATAAATTTCCAACTTTAAAAGCTTGACTATATAAGATAAGGAAAGTGAAAATAATTCATTTACATTCATGGACCAACCAATTATTTTGTATCTTGTTTACTTGTAAAAAATATATAAAAATATGGTTCATCATAAAATTCACATGTTATGATCCAATAGCATTTGAAAACGTCCCGAACAATTTACGAGGTATATTGCCTTTATAATGTGCATTCTTAGGGTCCAAATGATCATTTTCATATACAATGGATCATCATATGCATTTTAGTAATTTCTCCATGATTGCATTGGATTCAAATTTAATTCACTAGAATTTCTTTTAAGGGAAAAAAAAAATGAAGCCTAAAAGAGTTATCAAGCATTAAAGATTTACTCTCCATTTTTAGTCATTAGACATATTTAAAATAATATATTAGTCAATTTTTACGTACGTCAAAATAGGAATGATATAATAAACAAAAAATGAGTTTAATAAATATAAAGAAATAATGTATTGCGCCAAAGCTACTAATGGTAAGAATGTTTTGCCCTTTCTAGCTATAAAAGGAAGGTAAGTTAGTAAGACGAGAGTATAGAGTCTTGACTTGTTTGAGAACTTTGTTAGTAAGACTAAAGATACAATATTACAAAAACGCCAAGGCTGCCTTTCATAATGGAATTAATTATATTTGGAGTTATTTCTATTTTTCAAAATTTTTCATTTGAAGTTATTTCCAGAATTATTTTTGTTTTCTAAAATTTTGTTTCACAACTACAGTACGTTTTCTGTTTTCCAGCTTTCATTTTCCAACCTTAGAAAACTCAAAATCATATTCACCTAACAACTATTTCTTACCTTTTTGAAAAAAAAAACTATTACTATTGTTAAATCAATTTTATTTTAATTAAAAAACAATGCTAATGTTATTTTTTTGTTAAGATTAATAAATTAAATAGTAGTTCATTTTAAGTTTATTAAAGATCAAATATAAGAATGGTAAACATATTCATGTTTAAATTCAAAAGCACAAACCATTTAGGGGTTGTTTAATTTTTGAAATTTTTTTAGAAAATTTTCAAAAAATTAGAAATATTTTCAAAATCTGTTTCACAGCAACATTTTCCCAAATGGAAAATTTTCCAATTTTCTAATTACTATTCAATTTTGGAAATAATTTCAGAATTAACACTACAAATACTCAAACTTTTGGAAACACCATATTTGATGTTTTCCAATTTTTCCTTCACTTTATTTCCAAAGTGGGGTCTACAGGTTAACTTTACTCTCTCTCATCTTTTTTAATTTTTTTTATACAAAAACTCAATCTTCTTACTTAATGTTTTGAACAAAATAAATTAAAATCTTCATCTCAAGATTAGTAATTATATATCAACTTTTTTTATTTTTTTTAATATTTTATAAATGAGTTTTAAACTAATTTAGAATTAATTTAGAAGTTTTTTCATTCCCGCCTAAAATACTCCCTTCAAACTAATATTTAAAAAATGGGTCTCGTGACGTAGCGGGATGGGATTGGTTTTCCAAATGAAATTTTTTGAAATTAATTCCATTTAGAGAAAAGTATTCTTGTATAACAGATTTTCCAATTTTGGAAAATTTTGGTACCTAACTATTTTTTATATATACAAAAACAAATGTGTTTATAACAAGGTCAAGGTCGGTCTGAGCTGAAAGCGTCGCGAGCACCGCCAGGCACTGAGTTTGTCGGCGATCATCGGCGTTTTCCGATTCCATTTTCTGTGTCTTCTCCCTGGTATGTTGCGCTCAGGGTTTTGACTTCTACTCTCGACTTCTTTGCCACCGCATTCTTCTATTCTCTACCTTTCTTTGTAAAATGAAATTGGATTGGATGTGACGGGAAGTCTGTTTGTGTGAGTGTGCAGGTTGCAGGTGAGCCTTGGTTTACTTTGGGATTACAGAGATGGGGAGCAGTCCACCGCCATTTTCAGATATTGGCAAAAAGGCCAAAGGTAAACTATCCATCTTCTCCTTTCTCCTTTCTATGGTGGGACTTCATTCTCTTTTGTAAATAATATAACTGGAACTCTTGATTTGTGCTTCATTCGTCGATTTCCGATAACCTTTTCTCATCAGCATATTAGCTTCTTTTCCGCGGTAGCACTATTTTTTTTGTTTTGTTTTGTTCCCCTTTCATTTTCCCCTCCCATTACTGAATTGAAATTGAATTATTGCAATTTTTCAAGTAGTTGGTTGCCACTGCAAATGTTCTGACATTTTCCTTTACCTTATGCAGACCTACTCACCAAGGATTACAACTATGAACACAAGTTTACCCTGTCCATGCTCACCTCTAGTGGAATGGTTAGCTCCTCTTTTCTGTTTTATTCTATTTGCTTCCAATCCTTTGCCCTGTTTTAGGAATGGTATGTAGTTGCTTGTGATGTTTGTCTGTTTTCCAACACTATTCAGACTAACAATTCTGAATATAAATTTTGACAATTATCTATCTAAACTTTTCTTTTCTCACATTTGGTCAATTGTGTTGATGACTCATCATTGGGAACTAAATCACTTGTTCAGTCTGCTAAAACCTCATAGCAAGCAAGCATCAAAAGTCACGGAACACATTACATCTGTAATTTAAGTGGAGAAATCTGTCCAAACAGAGCCAATGCAGTTGCCTCACATTACTTATGGAGGTTCCCTCTACTAGGTTTTGCCATATTCTAGACTAATTAGTTTATCCCTTAAGCTGAACTACTCAGGAAAACTTGGTTCCCTATCTGCTCTTAATTCAAGAGGCTGCAAACCAAAAGATTTCCTGACATCTCAAAAAACAACAAAGAACAAACAAGACCCTGAACCCGATAAGCAGTGCTGTTTATATTTTTTGAACTAGAAGTACCTAATTTTGCATTTTTGAGGAAGTAGAGATATTGTTGAAGCGTTATATTGAAAGTTATTTTACATCATTGTGTAAGTACATCAGTTTGTGATATAAAGAGATGTTGATTGCATCTGTGATGCTCTACCTTGTGCTATGGCATCTGTGCCTAATTTTTTGGATTTCTGTATATGAGGGGCAGAGGGTTTGATCAATTGTAAGACATATTTGCCATCGTGGATTTGGGAGCCAGTAACTCTGAGATGTTGATATGAAAGAGTTTCTCATGTTTTAGTATTTACAAACTGCCTTCATTGTGAATAACTAGTTTAGTTGTAGTTCTTGGCTTCCCTAAAATCTTGAAGCTGTCTTGCTTATAACTAAAAGAGGGTCTGTACTTGAATACTGATTGATGATTTTGTTTATTAAATTTTCTGCTTGGCTTGATACAAATAGGTTTTCATGCTGGATAATGGTAGTTTCATTTGTGTAACAGGGACTTACAGCTACAGGTTTGAAGAAGGATCAAGTTTTTGTTGGTGATTTAAGTACTCTGTACAAGAGCACAAAGACTACTGTGGATGTGAAAGTCGATACCTATTCTAATGTAAGAGAAGACACTCTTGTTACAATATTGTTTTTCTACACACCTAGCTATGATGTAATGCATACTAATCTCATTTGTTGGACACACATTGATACGTCCTTATTTGGGTTCAGTTATACTTCAATACTTAGATTCTTCTGTGTTTTTTTTTTTTTGTGTTGACATTCTTGTAGGTGACAACAAAGGTGACAGTTAATGACATTTTACCGTTCTCCAAGGCAGCATTCAGCTTTAGAATCCCTGATCACAAGTCTGGAAAGGTCAGTACATCCTTAAATATGGCCTAAAGGCAATTGCCAACCCTGACTCGGTTTTTTCCTCACGTCTTTGTTCCTTGCATGACTACAAGTGCATTTGAGATGATTTTGTCTAACATTCAATGTTTTGGTATCCCATTGTGGGCTTGGTACAGGTTGTTAAAAGGTTTAGGTATTGTGGTCTATTTGTCAACTAATAACGTTCACTAGAAATTTCAATGAATTGATGGCTTATTTATTGAGATGATGATATGTCTTGTCTTTTGATCTTGAAGATAGTACCAGGATAACTGCACAGTTTGAATGATGCTGAGACATTTCCTGTCTATTTCGTTTAAGATGATCAGGAATGTCTGATTGGGTCAAATTATGTGTTTGGGGAGACCAACTGCCAATTAATTCTATTTGAAACTTTTATACCTGTGTTTTCTCACTGTTGCTTCATTGAGGCTTGCCTAGGTTGTTCAAATGGAATATAACAAGGTCTTGTTTGCATCCAAAACTTTTTAGTAAGAATTATAATTGTAGCCCTGTTGAGGCAAGGGATTATATCTGGTCTTTGCTTTCCTTTTTAATGAAGAAAAAGAAAACAGGATGACTGCACAATTCAGTTATGCTGATGCATAGGAACTCTCCTTTAACATTGTTTGACATGTTAGAATTGTGGTATGGGAAACCTTTGCTACTGAAGGCTCTCTATTCACATTTTGATCATCAGAAGGTTGTGTAGAATGATAGACATGTTTGAGAATTGTTAAACCTTAAACTTTGTGGAACAGTCATAAAAGTAATTGAACCCAAATTGATCAGCTCTTATAAAGGACTGTAATTGGAATACTGTTTATACAGCATCTGGAAATGAACTGTAGAAACTAGAAAATACAATGCATGCCTCACTTTACTTTTTTTCCCAAGAAGAAAAATTGAGAAAAAGGAAGAAAATCTCATATCTGATATGTCCGAGTTAGAGTTCACATGCGTTGTTATGCTTTTACGCGTCTTTGGTGGACATAAAACTAAAGAAAGGTAGATAAAGAATTGGATAGTTCTGTGTGTTTAAGGAATTTGTTTGATTCTGGTATATGAACCATTGTAATTGACATGCAATTTACCTGAGGAGTGAGAGTGGCAGCTTGGAATAATTGAAGAGCAATCATGAGAGAAACAAGAATAAAGGTAAAAATGTTATTAGATAATAGCAAAGAGGCTATGCCTAGCCAATTGAGTGTAATGGACATGTAAATTGTTACCAGATGCAACAAAGTTATTTACTTACGAGATCTCCCATGTTGATTTTTTGAACAGTCCCTTCTCTCAAGACTATGTAGGACATATCTTCCGTGAAAGCCACATTCTATAACAAATTCTCTTTCTGGATTCTGATATTATTTTTTTCTCCCAGTATCTGTCATCTTTAAATATGAAATATAAAAGCTTTTTTTATTGATATGCTCAATATTGTTTTAATTCGAGTTGAAGTTCATGTGAAAGGTCAAGGATCAAATAGCCATGTGGAAAATGGAAATCATAAGATTCATTGTGCTGTGTAAATCATTGCATCGTTATAGATTCATTGACTCAATTGTGTGATGGGTTGTAGCTGGATGTACAGTATCTTCATCATCATGCAGCAATTGAGTCTAGCATTGGCCTGAACCCATCCCCTCTTTTGGAGCTTTCAGCAGCTATTGGAAGCAAAGACCTAAGTTTTGGTGGTGATCTTGGTTTTGATACTGCTTCTGCTTCATTCACCAAGTACAATGCTGGAATTGGCTTGAGCAAGCCTGATTTCTCTGCTGCACTTCTACTGTAAGTGTAGTTTATTTTTTTATATATATATTAATATTTTGAACAGTTTTGATATTTTATCATGGAGTAATTGACAAGATATTTAATAGGTTATGATGCTATACCATTTACCAGTCAAGATGGTATTTGAGCTTTGGAGGTTGTCTGCCTGGGTGTTATGTGACCATATAACTAGCTCTTTTCTTTTTCAATAAGCTGAGGAAGTTTTTTAGAAAATAAGAAAAGCCTCACAAGTAGTGAAGGCTTAAAGTTCAGAATACATCACCAAGGACCCTCCTGAAAATCCATACAGTCCAAAAAGAAACCCGTAAAGTACACTAGCGATTGCTCCAAGCAACAATAGGAGTAGGAGAAGCAATAGGTCTGATAGCAAGTCGCTGAAGGGCAATTGCCAGGCTTTCATCCATACATATAGCTGTGCAAAATAAGTTGCCATATCCTATTGACGTGCAAATTGCAATTCTCGAAGACCATCTTGTTCCTCTCCAATTACATTCTCCAAGAAATAACAAGCTTCCATTCCTCATATATGCTTTAACAAGAATTAAGTTGCTTGTAGACCACTTTATGCTTTGTTAGGATTTTCTTAAATTTAGATCGTTATGTGGAGGGATGAATTTAAAATTTGCCCATACAAGTTAATGTTTCAGCTCCTGTGTTTAAAAAACTTCCGATATCTTCATCTAATTTTCTGGTTTGTTGCACTATTTTTTATATAATTGGATTCAATTGTTAATTGGTGTAGTGTAATTTGATGACTAGTAAAAGTATTTTTGAAAGGATTCCACATCTGTCATTTGAAGGGATTCTATTCAACATTTTTATTAATTTACCAAAAGGACTAATATTCCCACTTACCATAACATTAGAAGAGAACATCAACAATTTCTTTGAGATTTAGCCCCGAAGAGAAAGGAACAATTGAGTAAATTATATAAGCAAATATGTAGGTTATTATTTAAAGAAATAGTCATATAAAATTGGTTAACAACTTAAAAACAGTAAAGTAGATGAAGTTGATCTTGATTGAAATCCCATGTTATGCATTCACACTGTATTAGAGTTAAAGTTTCAGCTTGAATGTAGGAAATACTATGAATTCTGCTTGTCAACTGACCAAATAGACTTCTATTTGCTGCGATCACTATCTACTTAGTTGAGAAGCTAATATATGTTTGCTGGTGTTGTCAGTGCCAAGTGCACATTTGAATGGAGCAATGTGCTAAGTAATAGTACAAAATTGTATAAAATTCAGCAATTGAATAACATGAAAAATTAGATGTTATTTGGTGGAAAAGAAAAAAAGTGTGGAAACTAAGCCACTTAGGCTGATGTACTGTACAAATTACTTAGGTATTGGTCAATGCAAGCTAGGTCCTGAACTAAAGGTGTCTTGTTTCTTAGCTTTACTTTAATAAAAAACTGTCCTTTTTTCCATTATTTCCTTTCATTGAATAATGAAGAATATGTTTTTACTTGTCATAGATTTTTAGAAATAGAAAACAGAGGCTTAGTTTGGTTGTTAGAATGATAATGACTAAATAACAGATTGAAAAAAAAAAGGCACCAACATAGGTAAATATTTAAGTTTGAACTCAGACTATCCTTTATTGGTTTATGAGGACTCTTGTTTTCTTAAAATAGAGAAGAATTTTTGTGTTGAGTTTCTACGGGAGGTTTTCAAATTTAAACAAAGCATGTGTTTTATATAGTTTTCATTTTTTTTTGTCTTAGGTAATTGACAGTTTTCTATGTTCTGGAAAACAAGAGGTTCTCACAAGTAAAAGGACCTTTGTTTTTGTCAACGATTGTTTGGTTTCCATCAAAATATTAATGAAGAGAATATATATATATATATATATATATTTCTCCCACTTAAATGTCAAAACAACTGGGTTTCCATACCTACTATATAGAGGTTCTAATTTTTTATTGTGAAAACTGTGAGAAAATTGTAGTTCTTACTGTTTTGCTACCTCTAACAGTATAGATGCAAACCTTGCACTAGTTCTTTCAAACAGTTTATTTAGAAAGTAGAATTAAGCAACTTTAAGTTCAGGGACTGTCCATTATCCATACATTTTAGCACATGATATTCTTCGCAAAAGATTTTCTTAGCTCCAGATGTGTTTTATAAATTCAGCTCCAATACATTGCTTGGTACTTTTCATTGCACTTGTACCGAAGGTAAACTGTAGAGGAACTCATAACTGTTACTGTTTATGCTTCTCGTAAAGAATCAGGACTTCTTTTTGCTTAGTACTGTTATGTTTGTTGCTCATGATGTCTTTGGGAAATAGGATCCTTGTAACCTAACCTGTTTGTAGACTTAGTTGATTTGATTTGTAACGATACTGCTTTTAAATTAGACCTCTTTGTTTATTGTTATCAGGGTGGACAGAGGACAAGCTCTGAAGTTATCTTACATTCATTCGGTGGATCCCTTCCATACAGTTGCGGCTGAAATGACTCATAGGTTTTCCACCTATGAAAGCAGTTTTATCGTCGGTAGCTCTCATGTGGTGAACCCATTAACTGTGGTAAAAGCAAGATTATCTGACAATGGAAAGGTTGCTTTGCTATGCCAACATGAGTGGAGGCCGAAATCAACAATTACTTTTTCAGCAGAGCACGACTCCAAGGCCATGAATTCAGCCGCCTCAAAATTTGGTCTCTCTCTTGCACTCAAGCCTTGAGATGTGAAATCATTGTTTTTTCTTTCTTCTTTCCAGTGCAATCTTAGCTCTACATATCTGTTATATTTTTTCTAAGAATCAGAGGCAGAGGGTGATATGTTTTCCAGAATATGTTGATAAACCAAGATATCTGGGGATATGGTAGAATATTTTCAATCAACAATGGGATTAAATACCCAAGTTTAGTTATTTTTTGGAAAATTATGAAATTGCAACGTGAAATAACTGTGGTTGAAGTTCAGAATGCCATGATTTAAGGGCTGAATATTATTTTGCCCAGGATTCTTTAGTTCTTGCAGATTACAAAAGTCATCTAAATGCCTATCATTTGACATTATTGCTGTTGCTATTGTAATTCTAGCTAATTTGCGGCTGTAGTGAAGTATTTGGGAGAATCTTGTTGCTAATCGTTGCTAATTAAATTTTGATTTTGATTTTAATTTCTTTTTCAAAATATGTTGCTACGTCAGCATCGACGAAGTAAATTGACAATTGATAAAATGTGAGAAAATGTTGCATCACAAATGTAGTTATGAAGCAATCCAAACCACTTTTATTTTTTTTGATAGATTATACAATATTTTGATAATCTATATACACAATTCGTAACATCAAATGAAGAAATAAAAGAAACAAAAAGTTGAAAAACATGAATTTGGCGATAGAAATCCTCTTTTGAAAAAAGATCAAGGCTCCATGATCACCAGATTGAAGAAGTAAGTCATCAGGTACCAGGGGACAGGGATTTGAAGCTGTTTGGTCGTGGGGAGGAAAGATACTTGAGCTCCAAGGAAATCTGCCTCTCAATCTGAAGTTGGTTTCGGAAGTTCTGGATGAACATTTCAGCTCTCTTGTCGATATCGTCTTCCGAAATCCGGCGGCTAATACTTCTCCCTAACGCAACCGGTGAACCGGAATCCGCACGATCAATACGGCTGAAGCTCCTCAATCCGGGACGGTCGCTGAAGCTAAGACTGAGCGACCTGGGCGACGAGGAACCCATCAAGGAAGCCAGACGCCACCGCGTTAGATCGATATTTAGCAAGATCTTAACCTTCCTCACCGCCCTCCGTAGACGGCTGAGCAACAACCACTTTTGGCTGCTATTCATATTGTTGACCATTTGTTTATATAGATAGCCAAATGCAAACTAGATACTATTAGTGTTTTTTTTTTGAAAGAGAGATTGCAAATGTAGCGTAGTATAAAAGTTGAGATAGCGAAGAGGGGGGTATGGGGTTCGTTTATATAGGTAATGGAGTAGGGATATGATTAGATAACAGATTCGTATACGTAAGAGAATAGATAACCCTTAACCTATAGATCGCCGCGTTGCCATACGAATTGACCTTTATGTTGGTCAGACTTTGAACTGTTCTCAATTTCAGGGATGAAAAAGAATGAAACTTTCTGTGTCACTGTAGAAATTGGGAAAGAAAGAAAACGTGATGTAAATTTCCAGTGGACTTTAAAATATTTCTTAGGATTCGTGTATAAATAAATTGGATATACGTCACAACAGAAAGAGAGCTGCCTTTAATTATTTTCTTAATGACGAAGTGAGTAAAATTTAATGGAAGAGATTGACAAAAGATGGTATCTACAAAGAAGCATCTGTATTGATGTAGGCGGGTGCATGGATTTGACTAGTAGATAGTCAACCACAGCTAAAGAATGTACGAGGAAAAACAACTTTCGTGATGTTCACTCTCTTCGTCATTTTCATACAAAGTAAGAAAGTATTAAATTGTTACTTTATAAAGTAAAATTGCCGAAAATTTAGACTGAAAATTTGGAGTAATAAGAGTATTTGGTTTTCATCATTGTTAGGTCAAAACGCAATCCTAAAGTATTAAACGCAACCTTACAGTCTCAATGTTCTTACTATTTTGATCTCGTAAAATTGCAGTATAACGTAAGAAATAATCCTAAGTGAAAAACTTACGGTAGCACGAAATCAAAAGAGCAAGAACATTGGGACTGTAATGTTCTATTTAATATTTTATGGACTGAATGGTAATAATATCAAAACCTACGAGTCAAAAATTGAAGTTTTCCTACCACTTATAGATTTCGTCTAAATAACAGAATTAGTCTATTAGATGCATACGGTCACATTTAGATGAGAATTCGATTTTTATTGCAATAAGTTTCCCTTTAGGTAGCGTTTGGTTCACCGAATGCTACTTTCTTTTTTAAAATCACTCTCCAGGAGAATGTTAGTTTTTTATGTTTGGTTGAGATTTAAGATTCCCGAAAAAGTAATATTATTGTGTTTGTTTTATATTTGGGAATCCTCATGGAAAGTAAAAAAAATGACAACTTTATCCTTTTTTATATTTGTGTTTTTCTTTATTTTATTAGGCGTCTAAATATTCTTTTCTATATATACTTTATCATGGACTTCGTCTCTATTTAGCTGTTTATTATTCAACAATTAAAATATCAAATGAGTTTTCAAATTCTTCATTATTACAAGGGTTGGTTGATGGGTATATTAAGAAATTTAGCTTTATAAATATTCTTTATCCGACCTTCTCAATATATGTTTTTATTAAATTTTAAAAAAAAATTGCAACTTAAAAAATAAATTAAAAAATGTATCAAAATTTTAAAAAAGAATTTGAAACATAAAAAGGGGGGATTTTAGAAAAAAAATTTAAAATTTAAATATTAAAAAAAAATAAAACTAAAAAAATAACACATAAAAAAGTGTAAAAAAAATTAATAAAAAATGGAAACTAAAACTAAGAGAGAAGGGAATAATTTTTTTATTTTTTTAAAAATAATGTTAGTATTAGGGGACAAATATGTAATTTAAGTAAGAAATTAGTTTTCCTTGCATCAATGAATCACTCTCCTCACCTCCTAGTCAAGGAATTACTCTCCCCCATTTTTTAGAAAGTCAAAAGGGATAAGGAAAGTTGGATTCCGGAGGAGAGTGATTCCTTGTCGCAACCAAACGCAATAAAATTTGAAATCTCAGATTCCCTGATTCCGCCAACCAAGCGCACCCTTAATTGCAAGTCACCACATTGTTGTTTGTCATCTCTCGTTCCTTTTTTTTCTACTTTGAATCTTCCCGCAACACGTGCTCGCACTAGATCCGGAAGAGCCCAGTTGGTGTCACCATTGAAACAATTTTCCCGTAGGGAAAAACCCAGAAGAAAGGTCACCAAAGAGGTGCAAACAAGATTTGATGGCTCTTACTACCCGAGTGGAGAGTCTGATGCCGGAGTTGCTTCTGAAAACACTCCAACTAGGAGATGGGTAGACTATAGCTCTGACTCCTCTGAATCCTTTGTTGCGGTGATGGCCATCGACGCTTCCCCAGATGCTGAGACTCGCTTTCAAGAGATGTCCTTAGCAATTGAAAATTTGACAAAAGCTATGATAGAGAAAGATGCCCAAATAACTTTTCTGACGGCTAAGTTGGCAAGTCAACCAGGCTCATCAAATAATCCAAACTCTAGCGGAGGGTCTATTGGTGATGAGAATGCTGAGCGAGAACGACAAATGAAATACCATGAAGACTTCGCCACGGTGAATAATCTGAATGACAACAGCAACAACACCGCGACACCCGTCGCAAATCTGACAGTTCAACAATTGCAGATGATGATTGCTGACACTATCCGTGCTCAATATGGGGGAGCTTCGCAATCCTCTCTCGGGTACGCAAAGCCTTACTCAAGGCGCATAGATGAACTATTACTGCCTGTGGGGTATCAACCTCCAAAATTCCAGCAGTTCGAGGGGAAAGGGAACCCTAAACAACACATCGCTCACTTCATAGAGACTTTCAACAACGCAGGAACTTATGGAGATATGATGGTGAAGCAATTTGTTCGATCCCTGAAACGCGTGACCTTCGAATGGTACACTGACATCAGGCCTGGGTCTATTGATAGTTGGGACCAACTTGAAAGAGAATCCTAACTCGCTTTTACAGCACTCGGCGGATTGTTGGCTGATGGTTGCCGAAACCGTCAAAAATAAATGAATACAATTCACCAAAGCTTATGTAAATAAAACAGTAGCTAGTGATAAAAGGTTCGTCCTCAGGGATTCGGTGGTAATTAATATTCTTTATAAATGATTAGGAATGAGTAACAGGTGGTAAATACCAATATTGATTGTTGTGTTGTAGTTACTTGAGAAACAGAAATAGCATGAAACAGTAAAGAAAATGAGATAGGTGTGTGTTCAAATGTGGTAAAATTCCCAGTAAGGATTCGACGAAGCACATGAATTAAATTGATTGATCATTGATTCAAATGTTTTCAAGACCTAACTTATAGGTGGCTATAGAGACCAGGTGTTCACCTAAATCTCCTACTCTCCTCCTAAACAAGACTAATAAAGAGACACTCTATTAGAAGTCCCTAACCAGTTTGACAATCCTAAGAGACACTCTATAGGATTTAATCAAACGATTGATAATTCACAGGGAGAGACCGATCCCAAATCTGGGATAAAAATCCTATAAACCTGACTCTATTTGTTTTCTATTCCGATCCGTCAATCAGATAGTTTCCTTCGCATCTCTCTTTACAATGTAGACTCCAAAGTATCAAGAGAAGACTGTAATTAATCAAATCCTATTTGTAGATGATCAGACTTCAAAAGGAACAAGATTAACTTGACATTTAATCAAAACAAACAGAGATATAAATTGAAATTTAATAAGAGCAATTAGACCTCACAATCAATTATTCATGGCAATGAATCCTTACAAGGAAAATAGAGTTTAGCCAAGCATCATCATAATAAATAAATAAAAGAGATTATAAGCATAAAAGGAATTTAATTAATTAAAACAAAGAAACCAAACAGTGGTTCCAATGGCAATGTTGCTGCTGCCAAATCAGAGAAGATGGCCAAATTCTGGGAAAAGAGATGATCCTTTTTCCTAGCGCAAGTTGGTTGCTATATATTAGCAATCAACCCAATAATTCAAATTTCAAAAAGAAATAAAATCTAACTAGATAAATTGTTTTAATCTTCTCGTAACAAAATAGGAGATTCTCTGACAATGAGACTTCTGACTGGACATCATTCTTCTAAAAAGAGAAGACAGCTGGCTCACTCTAACAACTTCAGCTTCTGATTCAAAACAGCTCTCAACTTGGCGATTTCAGCTCCTAAAGAATGTTTCGCTTCTCAGCAACATAATCTGTAAAAAGGAGCGGAAAACCCAATAATCAGCAGTATCATCATCATAAAATAGGCGTAAAACGATGATGATAACAAGACATTTGGCATTCAAACAAATCCCCCACACTAACCTATGCTCGCCCTCGAGCATTACACTCAAAACAGCCCCCAATCGAAACAAATGATTTCCCACGAGGCAAACAGGAAGAACATACTCAGCACATAAGCACAACATTCGACACAACCATCTACCTAGATAACATCCGCATCAAACCCAAGGAATAACGAAACTAAGGGAGAAACTTTCCCATACCTAGCACAGTCGCAAGTAATCCTCACACGGGGAAAGTATTTGCACTCAAACTCAGCAAGAATAATGGCTAGGTGTTTTCACTCAACAATGCAAATGACAATGTACCAAATCAGACTTGCAATAATGACCCGAGTACGGAGAACACATGCGCAGGCAATCAAATAATCATAAAAACTTTGGAGAGGGTATCGCAAGAAAATTGTGTATGAGGAGGGTTCAAAAGGGAGAGAAGGAAGGACAGAAGGCTTCTTAGCTGAAAAAAAATGAGGTGGTGAGAGCGCCTCCTGATTGGCAGCAGCGAAGAAAGACAAAGAGAGCTGATTAAAGACGGTGGGGGTATTTTCTTCCTCCGATGGTGCTGCCTGTCTTTTGATCTTCTTTGTGCTCTACTACACTTCAGACCTGTACCCCTCTTTTGCTCTGCTTGTTTTTATTTTATTTTTTTCTTTTCTTTTCTTTTCTTTTTTTTTTCTTTTCTTTGAGCAAAAGAGGAGTGAATACAATTGTTGGTCTGTGAACTGAAGTAGCAGAACTCTCTTTGTGTTCTGTGGTTTCTTTTTGTGCTATTGCTTCTAGCAGCTTGGTCTAGTGGCTAGAGGCTGCACTCTAACAACTTCAGCATCTATTTCTTTTTCTTTTCTGCTCTGCTTCTCTTTTCAGCTTCTGTATCTTGCTTTCTTTATCTTGCTTTCTTTGTCTTGCTTTGTTTGTAGCGCAATACCCCCACACTGGTTGACATTGATTCTCTTTGTCTCACCTTACTACTGCCGGAAGACAACTCTCACCCGCTAAGAATAGAAAGAAGATTCTCAAACAGTTAGAAGGGTGATGAAAAGAAGGGCTAATTGAGTGGCGGGGTAATATAAAAGCAAGAAAAAAGATAAGAAGAAAAATGCAAAGTTCTTAGTCATTTCATTGCTTTCCTGCGTCTAATCGTACCTATACCCAGGGGTCTCATGCAAATCCAACCAGTATACGGTCATGCATCCACTCAGAAAAGATAATCACGGCATGAAAGTTCAAGAGCTCACAGGATAAACAAATGACCATAAGCGACTATGACAAGGCATGGATATAGGATCTAGCAGGTAGTGTGATAGTGCGCGTGAATAAGTGCAATGAGATGAGTGCTTCCTGTTCAAAAATGCCTAAATCATTCATTCAAACATAGGGGCTGCTCGAAAACAAGCTCAGTCTTTCAAACATTCCAATCGTCCAAACAACCAATCCCGCAAAAATTCACAACCAAACCAGCATATATACACATTCAAAAATTCCAGCATATATACACATTCAAAAATTCCAATCTTCCTAACGAAACCAAACAAATATCCACAACCAACCCAGCAAAATATTCACAACCAAACCAGCATATATACAAAGACGCAACGCAAACCTCCCCCACACTAGACGACACTTTGTCCTCAAAGTGTGAGAGAGGGATAAAAGACTCAACTGAAAATGAAATGCAAGAAATAAAAAAGAAGAGAGAAGGAACCCGGGTGAAATCATGGTCTGGGCTGGAATTTGCCCAGAAGTTGCCTTTGCAAAGCATTGGTTCGTTCTTGATCTTCAATTAATTTCTGGAGCTGAGCTCTCTGCTTTTCAACCGTTTGTTGTAGTAGCGCTTGATTAGTCATCAATTCTTTTATCATTGCAGTCATGACTTGAAGTTCATCCCCAGACCTGACTGCCTGGTCATCCTGCAGCTGTCCTACTTGGTCTGGTGCGGCATCTTCTTGTTGGCATGGTTCATCTGGCAGATCGTCTGCATCAGCTTCTTGTGTCGCAAATTTGTAGTTTCCTCCATGTTTTGCTCCGAAGATGTGTTCTTGTGCTGGAGTAAAACCTGTATTGCTGCACACTACACGATTCTCGTCCAAGTGAAAATAACCCATCTTGTCTAAAGATTTGAAATCCAAAACACGCAAATCAGAAGATTTAAACAGGTCACAAGAAGTAAGGTCTAAACCCATATGCTGCACAGCAATTTCAGTGATTAGTGATCCCATTGGAATTCTATTTCTTACAAGTTTGAATTGATTGCAGATCCAGTGCCCTAAGTTTAATTTGTGTTTGTTGACCATGCACCACAAAATAAACATTTCTTGTTTTGAAATCTCTCCAGTTATACCACTTTTTCCTGAAAAAGTAATTGCTAAAAACCTATGTATTATCCTAAGGGACAAGTCAGGGATGGCGTGAGCCTTCGCATGACTGTCGTCAAAAGTGGCAGCAGGGTCCTTAGTCAATTGTTTCCATGCATCATGCTTGTCAAAAATAGAAGAATCCGGGTATTCAGTTAGGCAATTCACATACCAATCAGATTGCAATTCATCTAATTTAACAAAGCCAATCTTAAAATTAAACTCATCCATAGTCCAGTGGGAAAATTTGTTCATTAATCTAAAATTGACTTCTTTAGCATTCATTCTCTTCTTCTTTTTAGGAGCTGGCCAAAAAGATGCATAAAATTTTAGGACCAACTCAAGATAAACAACATGCTTAGGGTAGAAAAATTGTTCCCATCCTATGTTTTCGATATAGTCAGTAATGGGATTCAGAATATTCAAATCAACAAGCAATTGAAAGTCAAATTTAGCGCATGCAATCACTTCCTGATTATATTTCACATTTAAGCATTCAAGAGTGTCAAATTCATCAAAGTGTAACCAGCCCTTGAGATCATCAAGTGCTGGTTTTACCTTATGTGAAGCTCGACCTCCTCTGACTCTGTCCCTTACTCGAACGTGTCCTGTTTGATGGTTCGCTGCAGCTGCTGGCTTGGTATTTGATGTTGAATTTCTGATTCGTTTGGGGCCGCAATCCTGTTCTCTAGGAGAGGGTCTCTGCTTCCTCTTTTCACCCACTTTTCCTTTAAATTTTTGCTTATGGTAGTGGCTCAAGGGCAAACTTTCACAATTTTCATCAGAATCCTCCACGCTCTCTGACGTGACTACCTTGAAAGTCGGGTCAGATGACGTGTCCTCACCGGAGCTGGTTTCTTCGATTCTTGGTGGTTCGATGGTGTCGTGTTGGTACACTTCCGTATCTGCTTCTTCCAGGCCGAGACCCACCGTGGCTGGAGTTTTGTGCAGTCGGCTGGACTTTGGAGTGGTCACGACCACCTTGGTCGTCGCGGCGGCGGGTTGCACTCGTCGTGACAGTGTGAACGAAGCGGACACCGGTGAGGTTGCTACTGGACGCACTGCTGCTGGACGCACGGCTGCTGTCGGATTCACGGTTGTGGAACGCACGACTGCTGATTTCAGTGGGGGCGGCGAAACCTTAGCGTTTCTGGCCGAGATCCGCTGCGTAGAGGACGGCGGCGCTAGGTATTGCTGATCTGCCGGCGGAGGTGGTGATGGGGATGGAGATTCGATGATGAAAGGATTCGTTTTGCTAGTGGGAGGGAGATTTTTGGGTCTTGACCGGAGTCCGGCCATGGTGGTGCCGCTGCCTCCTCTTGTAGTCACCATGGTTGAATTTTTTTGAATGTTGGATTTGGTAGGGAGCTGCTAGGGTTTTGGGAGAAAGGAAAGAGATGGAGTGTTTGGAATTTTTGTTTAAGGGAAGCCGGCTAAGTGGGAAGTAATTGAAAATGGGCTTAGTCACTTAAGCCCACAAGGAAAGAAAACCTTGGGCTAAAACTCCATTTTTAGCTCATCAACCTTCATTTAAACAAATTTCCTTTATTCCCAAGCCTAGAAATAGGCCGAATCATGCTCCATTCCTCCTGCAAAACAAAATCATTCAAAACATCAAAAACCAGAAAACTTCCTTGACAGGGAAGCAAAAAAATAATAATAATAAAATGAAATGAAATGAAAGTAAAAATAAAAATAAAAAATAAAAATAAAACTGAAACAAATTGTAAAACTTTGAAAAACACATGGTTTGCCTCCATGAAGCGTCCTGATTTATTGTCTTTGGACTAGACATGGTTTTCGATCAATTTGCTGGCGGAGGGTGGAGCTGAAATTCGTCCACTGTGTGTGATTGAAATCCCTCATAAAAAGGTTTCAATCTCTGTCCATTAACTTTGAAGATCACTTCTGTCTTCGGGTCTTGAATTTCCACTGCACCATGAAAAAAAACTTTAGAAACAACAAAAGGTCCAGTCCATCTAGACCATAATTTTCCTGGAAAAATCCTAAGTCTAGAATTAAACAAAAGGACTTTCTGTCCAACATGAAATTGTTTATTTTTAATCAAACGGTCATGATATTTTTTAGTTTTTTCCTTGATGATTTCAGAATTTTCATAGGCATCATGCCTCAATTCCTCCAACTCCTGTATCTGAAGTTTCCTCTCAAGACCAGCTGTCTTCATATTGAGGTTGCACTGTCTGATTGCCCAATATGATTTGTGCTCAATCTCCACAGGGAGATGACATGATTTCCCATAAACGAGCTTGTAGGGAGTGGTTCCAATTGGAGTCTTGTAGGCTGTTCGGTATGCCCATAAGGCGTCGTCAAGCCTTTGACTCCAATCCTTTCTCTCAGGATTCACCGTCTTTGTGAGAATTGACTTGATTTCTCTATTCGAAACCTCAGCTTGTCCATTGCTTTGAGGGTGATAAGCAGTCGACGTCCTATGATGGATACCATATTTCGTAAATAGAGATGTTACTACTCTATTACAAAAATGAGTACCTCTATCGCTTATGATCACCTTTGGCACTCCAAACCTGCTTAATACATGAGATTTCAAAAATGATACTACGGTCTTAGCGTCATCAGCCATAGTGGCTTTAGCTTCGACCCATTTAGAGAGGTAATCCACTGCTAGAAGAATATATTGGTTTCCACCAGACTTAGGGAAAGGTCCCATAAAGTCTATTCCCCAAATTTCAAAAACCTCACAAGCTAAAATAGGATTAAGTGGCATCTGATTTTTAGAAGAGATATTACCGATCCTTTGACAGTTAGAGCAATTCCTACAAAACATGTGACAATCCTTGAATAACGTCGGCCAGTAAAATCCGGATTCCAATACTTTGAGGGCTGTCCTCTTAGGTCCAAAGTGACCGCCACAAGCATACGAATGACAAAATTCTAAAAAAAATTCTATCTCATGCTCAAGCACACATCGTCTGATCATTTGATCCTTACCAACATTCCACATGTAAGGATCATCCCATACGTAATATTTAGAATCTCGTTTAATTTTTTCTTTTTCTCGAGAAGATAACTCACCTTGAAACTCACCTGACGCTAAGAAGTTGGCGATATCAGCATACCATGGTGTCTTTTCTTGAACTTGGAAAAGTCCCTCATCAGGAAATTCTTCGTTGACCGCATGTGAGTCTGGATCCACGAGTATTCTACTCAAGTGATCAGCAACTAAGTTTTCCTTTCCACTCTTGTCTTTGATCTCAAGATCAAATTCCTACAAGAGGAGAATCCACCGAATCAGTCTCGGTTTAGCTTCCTTCTTCACCAACAAGTATCGCAAAGCTGCATGATCAGAATACACAATTACTTTAGTACAAAGGAGATATGCTCGAAATTTATCTAAAGCAAAAACAATAGCAAATAACTCCTTCTCTGTCGTAGTGTAATTTTTCTGTGCGTCATCCAACATTCGGGACACATAGTAAATAACATGTGAGTCTCGCCCTTCCTTCTGTCCAAGGATAGCACCTACAGAGTTGTTAGAAGCGTCACACATAATCTCAAAAGGCAAACTCCAGTTAGGAGCTTTGATTACAGGTGCAGTAGTTAGTTTTTTCTTGAGCGTGTCAAATGCCTTTTCGCAATCAGCTCCAAACTGAAATTCTATATCTTTCTGTAGCAATCGGCACAAGGGGGCAGCAACCTTCGAAAAGTCTTTTATAAATCTCCTGTAAAACCCTGCATGCCCTAAGAAAGAACGCACTTCACGAACATTAGTAGGGTAAGGCAAAGAATCAATAACATCAATTTTCGCTTTATCTACTTCAATTCCTTTTTCAGAAACTATGTGTCCTAGAATTAAACCTTGAGTGACCATAAAGTGGCATTTTTCATAGTTCAAAACTAGATTAGTTTCCAAACAGCGTTTAAGGACTTTCTCTAGATTTTCCAAACATTCATCAAAGGAACTACCATATACAGTAAAATCATCCATGAATACTTCAATTCCTTTTTCAATGAAATCAAAAAATATACTCATCATGCATCTTTGAAAAGTAGCAGGTGCATTACATAATCCAAAAGGCATGCGTTTGTATGCAAAAGTCCCAAAAGGGCATGTGAATGTGGTTTTATCTTGATCCTCAATTGCGACGGGTATTTGGTGAAAACCAGAATACCCATCAAGACAACAGTAATGAGACTTACCTGATAGTCTCTCAAGCATCTGATCAATAAAAGGAAGAGGAAAATGGTCCTTACGAGTTGCCGAATTGAGTCTTCGGTAATCGATGCACACCCTCCAACCATTTTGCACTCTCGTAGGAACTAGCTGACCTTCATTGTTCTCCACCACTGTGATCCCTGTCTTTTTGGGAACTACCTATACTGGACTCACCCACAAACTGTCAGAAATAGGGTATATCACTCCTACATCTAAGAGTTTCAGTACCTCCTTCTTGACGACATCCATCATAGGGGGGTTGAGTCTCCTTTGCGGCTGCCTCACAGTCTTGCAATCCTCTTCTAGATGAATCTTGTGCGTACAGATTGTGGGGCTGATTCCTTTAATGTCAGCTATCGTCCAGCCTATTGCTCCTTTGTTCTGCCTCAATACTCTCAAGAGTCGCTCCTCTTCCACTCTTGTCAGGTTGTTTGAAATGATCACTGGAAGACTCTCTCCTAAGCCTAGGAAGGAGTATTTCAAATGTCCTGGCAGCTTCTTCAGTTCCAAATCTGGAGCTTTCAAAACAGAGGGAACAAGAGCATTATTAGTTTGTGGTAAATTAAGCATTTTAAGGGGAATTACCATTTGTTTGGCCACATCGAGCTCCATCACGACTTCCACAATCTCTTCACTAACTTCCACCTTCTTTTTCAACTCCTCCAACTCAATAAGATCCACACTTCTTGATAGCACATATTCCAAAGGATCTGCATTATCAAGCTCAAAAACATCTACCTCATCCAAATCAATAATGTTAATAAAATTGACACTATTTAAATCCTCAGGAAACCGCATGGCATCATACGTGTTAAATGTTATTATCTCGCCCATAAATTCCAGAGTTAAGCATCCACCAAAAATATCAATTTTTGCTCTAGCAGTCCTAAGAAAAGGCCTACCCAATAAAATTTCAGTCGACTTAGTAGTGTACTCATTCTCCATATCTATTACATAAAAATCAGCGGGAAAGATAAAGTCATTAACTTGAACCAAAACGTCCCTAATTACTCCAACAGGATAAATTATGGAATGATCAGCCAATTGAATTACCATTCTAGTTTCCTGCAATTCACCGATGTTCATACTCTTAAAAAGTGTCAAAGACAACACATTTATACCAGCGCCTAAGTCACAGAGTGCCTTATCAATGGTCTTTTCACCTATCTTGCAAGGAATCACAAATGTTCCTCCATCCTTGCACTTGTTTGGCAACTTCTTCTGAAAAACAGCTGAGATGTTCTCATTCAGATTAATCCTGTCTACTTCTGCAAGACGCTTCCTGTTAGTGCATAATTCTTTTAAAAATTTAGCGTACTTAGGAATTTGAGAAATCATATCAAGAAGCGGAACATTAATAGCCACTTTACGAAATAAATCTAGGATAGCTTTCTCTTCCTTTACCTTCTTGGACTTTTCAGACCTTTCAGGGAAGGGAAGAGGGATTACCTGCTGTTCCTTCTTGATCAGCACTGGTTCTGGAGCTGGTCTTACCTGTGCTGGTTTTTCAGAGATTATTTCTACCTCTGTTTCGGGCTGGTCTGGAATGACAACTTCTGCTGGTTTGGCAAGGGTCGTTCCGGATGGAAATTCAGCTCCACTCCTCAATGTCATCGCGCATGCATCATGTTTCGGATTGTTCACAGTAGTTGATGGTAACTTTCCTTGCTCTTGCTTGTTACTTTTCAACTCCGCCACTTCTCTTTGTATGGCTGATATGCTAGCCTGTGTGGTTTGCATAAATTGCTTCATCATATCCTCCATTGATGGTCCAGTGAGCATTAAGGGCTGTTGTGGCGCAGGTAACTGTGGAACAGTAGGTCTGGGCACGAAATTTTGTAGATTTGGTGGTATTTGAGCTTGGTTTTGGTTATTGGATGAGTATTGGTTTGGTAGATGTACTGCAACGTTGGAGTTTGGGCTTTCTTTCCACCCGGGGTTGTTGTTGAACTGATTTTGGTATTGATTCTGGTACTGACTTTGGTTATTCTGGTTGAATCTGGGTTTGTGAGGTGGGTATTTTCTATATTCCTGCCGGTACTGCATTACTAAGTTGACCTCTTCGGGTGTTCCATTGTTCAATATGCAGTCATCTGTATGGTGTCCTGGCTGGCCGCATGTTCCACACATGTTGGTAGGTTGCACTTGCTGTACTTGTACCTATGAGTGTCCTGACAAAGCATTCAAACGATCAGAAAGTTCAGTCAATTGAGTTTGAATTGACGACACATTACCTGTTGGTGTATCTCTTTCGCTTGACTCATTGTGGAAGCTATTTTCAGCCAAGGTTTCAATCAAATTGTTAGCTCTTGTGAGAGTACAATCTTGTAGTGTGCCTCCTGCAGCTCCATCCACTACTAACTTGTCTCTCACGCACAAACCGTCATAGAAATATTGTACTGCATTCCAATCAGAAGCTCCATGTTTTGGGCAGATTTCCTGTAGATCTCTGAACCTTTGGTAGTACTCCCCAAAACTCTCAATAGGGTTCTGTTTGATGGACACAATGTCCTTCCTAGCACTTCCAGCCTTCCCAGAGGACCAATATTTGTTGAGAAAAGTACTCAACATCTGCTGCCATGTATTTATGGAGTTGTGAGGAAGGCTCGGGAACCAATTCCTCGCTTTATCCTCTAAGGTCCATGGAAAAGCTCGAAGTTTAGCTCAGTTGATATCCACTCTTGGGGGTTTGTGGGTGTCACATTCCCAATGGAAGTACTGCAAGTATTTGTATGGGTTCTCCTTAGGCAAACCGTAAAATTTCTTGAGATTATTGATCATGTTGGGTTTCAGATTCCAATCATGTTCCACGGGCGGATACTGGATGCAAAAGTGTGTATCCGGTGGTGGTCCCTCATTGTTTCTCTGTCTGAAGGTCTGTTCTGGAGGAGGAGGTGGTGGCTGGTTGCTGAAAATTATGGTCTGGTTGCTGTTCTTCAGGGACATCCCTTTGATTTTTCGCTTGCTTCCTGTACTGTGTTTCTCTTCTTGTAATTTCTGGGTTGTACGGAATCAATTGTGAATTAGAGGTCCTGGTCATACACAAAGAAAATTAATTAGTACCGATGAATCCCCGGCAACGGCGCCAAAATTTGATGGTTGCCGAAACCGTCAAAAATAAATGAATACAATTCACCAAAGCTCATGTAAATAAAACAGTAGCTAGTGATAAAAGGTTCGTCCTCAGGGATTCGGTGGCAATTAATATTCTTTATAAATGATTAGGAATGAGTAACAGGTGATAAATACCAATATTGATTGTTGTGTTGTAGTTACTTGAGAAACAGAAATAGCATGAAACAGTAAAGAAAATGAGATAGGTGTGTGTTCAAATGTGGTAAAATTCCCAGTAAGGATTCGACGAAGCACATGAATTAAATTGATTGATCATTGATTCAAATGTTTTCAAGACCTAACTTATAGGTGGCTATAGAGACCAGGTGTTCACCTAAATCTCCTACTCTCCTCCTAAACAAGACTAATAAAGAGACACTCTATTAGAAGTCCCTAACCAGTTTGACAATCCTAAGAGACACTCTATAGGATTTAATCAAACGATTGATAATTCACAGGGAGAGACCGTTCCCAAATCTGGGATAAAAATCCTATAAACCTGACTCTATTTGTTTTCTATTCTGATCCGTCAATCAGATAGTTACCTTCGCATCTCTCTTTACAATGTAGACTCCAAAGTATCAAGAGAAGATTGTAATTAATCAAATCCTATTTGTAGATGATCAGACTTCAAAAGGAACAAGATTAACTTGACATTTAATCAAAACAAACAGAGATATAAATTGGAATTTAATAAGAGCAATTAGACCTCACAATCAATTATTCATGGCAATGAATCCTTACAAGGAAAATAGAGTTTAGCCAAGCATCATCATAATAAATAAATAAAAGAGATTATAAGCATAAAAGGAATTTAATTAATTAAAACAAAGAAACCAAACAGTGGTTCCAATGGCAATGTTGCTGCTGCCAAATCAGAGAAGATGGCCAAATTCTGGGAAAAGAGATGATCCTTTTTCCTAGCGCAAGTTGGTTGCTATATATTAGCAATCAACCCAATAATTCAAATTTCAAAAAGAAATAAAATCTAACTAGATAAATTGTTTTAATCTCCTCGTAACAAAATAGGAGATTCTCTGACAATGAGACTTCTAGCTGACTGGACATCATTCTTCTAAAAAGAGAAGACAGCTGGCTCACTCTAACAACTTCAGCTTCTGATTCAAAACAGCTCTCAACTTGGCGATTTCAGCTCCTAAAGAATATTTCGCTTCTCAGCAACATAATCTGTAAAAAGGAGCGGAAAACCCAATAATCAGCAGTATCATCATCATAAAATAGGCGCAAAACAATGATGATAACAAGACATTTGGAATTCAAACATTGGCCTACCTGAATTGGCTGGAACAAAACAAAGAAAAGATGAACCTGTCACTGAGTTCATCGAAAGATGGAGGAACTTGGTCCTTAATTGCAAAGAAAGGATCAGTGAGTCATCTTCAATCAACATGTGTGTCCAAGGCATGCATTGGGGGCTGCTCTATAACTTGCAGGCGAACATGCCACACACATTTGAGGAGCTCGCAACTAGGGCCCATGATCTGGAAATTCAAATCCAAAGGCACGGGAGTTACTTGCAAAATGACTCTAGTGAAAAGGAAGACGTAAGGAAAGACCCGAAGACCAGTGAAAGGGAGGAAAGCATGGCAGTTACCACGACACCTATGAAAACATCCTTCAAAGAGATCCACAGAAAAGAAGAGGCAAAGCAGGTCAAGACTGAGTACAAGCCTTTCAAAGCTCAAAGAAGGACCCTGAAGGAACGCGAAGAAAGAAGATATCCCTTCTTAGACTCGGAAGTCTCTGACATCCTAAACCAACTTCTTGAACAAAAATTGATCGAGCTTCCGCCATCAAAGCGCCCAGAAGAAGTGAACCAGATCGAAAACCCTAGGTATTGCAAATATCACCGGATCATCAATCATCTGGTAGATAAATACTTTGTCCTTAAAGACCTCATCGTTCATTTGGACAAGGAAGGCAAAATAAAACTCGATGATGGAGATGTTGTAGATGCCAATTACATCACAACCATTGCAAAGAATGGTGCTACACCAACTATGATCGTATTCGGGTCATTTGATCCTATTCCATTGTCGCAAGCTTTGGGTCAGAACCCAGTTGCCACTCAGCAATGGTTCTAATAGCTGAATTACCGAAGGGGGCAGTCCCCGTAGAATTCAGCACTGATGGAGTATGGAGCTCCGGCTCGTTTTTAATTGAACCGTAGAGTATGGAGCTCTTGTTGTAGGATCTAGTCCAAGAGTTGTCACACACAAGATGATTAATAATGACACCAACAATGGAAATGACTCGGATATGCGCAGCGGATTGGAAGAACGATGATTAACACAAGGAAAGGATTGGATGTTACCGTGGATGTTTAAATGGAAGAATTAAGGATGAACACAATGATGAAATGGATTGGATTTACCGTGGATGTTTATGGTTGGATGGATGGATGGACGAACTGAACAAGATGATGATGATTGTAACAACACACTTGAAAGCTTGTAGATTCAGTAGCAAGAACAGTAGGCAAATGATTCGAAAGATACACACTCAATCAATTACAATGACAAACTCCCAGGAGGGATTAGAGAAGAGTAAACTCAATTCAATAATCCTTCCAAGGAATGGGTAAGAGTTTAGGAGAGAAAAGGGAGGAAAACTCACTCACAATATTCTCTCAATGTCTAAACTAATTAAAACATACAAGAAAATAAGTATTTATACTTATTACACATTAGGCCCTTTATGACCATATTGCCCTTAATGAGCTCTTCCTTCCTCCTTTCAAAGATGGACGAAAATTCCTTATCATTTTGATGGGCTTCCAAGCCCATTTGAAGGGTAAGAAGTAGCCTAGAACGTGTCTTCAAGATGGGTCGAGTTCGGGTTCTATCGGGCTCATGAACGTAGCCCGGCTTGAATGGAAACGTATGGTCTTCAGTTTCAAAGGTAGGTGTGATCGTATCATCACCTCTCCCTTCGAAAGGATTCGTCCTCGAATCCATAACTTTAATTTGGGAGTCTCGGCTTGAAGTGGAATGTAAGAAAGGATCCTCGTAGGCGCATAAATCCTTCACAAAAGATTTAGGAGAATCCTGCACAAGTAGTTCAAAATCCACAACTGTAAGCTTGTCATCTTGCCTAGGAATTGAGGTCATGAAAGGGTCTTCATAGGCTCCAAAATCCTTGGCAAAACCCTTAGGAGAATCCTGCACAATTGGCTTACAAACAGAAAAATAAGGGTTATCAATGTTAGTGAGAGCTAAATGATCCTCACTTTCTTCTCTCAAACTTTCAACCCTCGTTGGTGTTTCCTCACTCTTTTCAGTTTCCAAAGTAACACTCTCAAATTCAATAGTTACATCTGAGTAATTCGTGTTACTAGTAGAAGGAAGAGGGGTAGAGAATGTTTCTTCATGGGGTGGGCTGTTTATGTCACTCTCATCTTCAACACAAATATCAAGCACATTTGGGAAAATTGGGTTGGTTGCCTGCTCGAGTTCAGCACACTCATCATTGCTTTCATGTCCTTCTGACACATCCTCAAGTTTGCCGTCATCGACGGGTGGTACGTTGGAATCCTTGGGAACCACGACATCCAGCGTGGTAGGATTCGAGGAGAGTGGTACAATGGTACCAAGTTTGGCCGGAATTTGGGAACTTGCGGTCGGTTTGTCAGTACCCTTCACGAGGAACATTAAATAGGCCATTACCTCATTATGTTGCCGGTCTGCATTGGCTTGCCGCTGGTCTGCATTGGCTTGGTATCGCTCTGTCGCAGCAATACTTCTCTCTATGGCCTCAAGAATTCTGTTTGACATTGGTTGTTCGTCCATGAGAAGGAATGGTTTAATGATTCAAGGTGGGAAGAGAGGAAAAGATGAACAATTTTTGGACTAGTGGAGACAAGAAGAAGTGAATGTGTGAGTTGTATTCTAGTTTGTTTAATAAAAGTAGAGAATGTTATTAAACAAACTAAAAGGTAAAGAAAAGGAGTGTGGGAAGGGAAGGTTGGCCGGCCAAGAGTGGAAGACAAAGGGAAAAGCTAACACAAAGTGAATGAATTAATACAAGGTGGAAGACAAGGAAGGTGGCAGAATTTGTGGGTTGTATTCTAGTTTGTTTAATAAAAGTAGGGAATGTTATTAAACAAACTAAAAGGTAAAGAAAGTAAATTATTAATTTTGACTACAAAATTAATAAACAAAAGGGAAACATTCTTTAGAATCAGACTCAAACAAATTCGGATTAAAGACAAAAGGACTCAAGAACAAGATGAACACATGAAGAACACAAAGAGTATTCTTGACAGACTTTCGGCTATTGACTCTTATATATAGTAAACGTTGGCTAACATTTACGAAATGTTACAGGGACACTCCAACGATGTAGACCTACAACTTTTAAGAAGGGAAGAAAAGACGATTCCAACTGGAAGACACTGAAAACTGACCACGAACACAAAACTAGTTTTCTCGCGCAAAATCTGCACACTTTTATGTTATGGATAAAACGTATAAGATTTACTCAGAATTTGGAGACGACTAAAGAACGAAAAATGTTACACACAGGCTGAAGTTTACTGACACAAAATTTCAGATTTTTCTACGAAGTATAACTCGCAAAAACGGAACAGGAACGAACAACTCAAGAACAGCTAGAGCTACCACTTGATACGCTCCGGCTCGTTTTTAATTGAACCGTAGAGTATGGAGCTCTTGTTGTAGGATCTAGTCCAAGAGTTGTCACATACAAGATGATTAATAATGACACCAACAATGGAAATGACTCGGATATGCGCAGCGGATTGGAAGAACGATGATTAACACAAGGAAAGGATTGGATGTTACCGTGGATGTTTAAATGGAAGAATTAAGGATGAACACAATGATGAAATGGATTGGATTTACCGTGGATGTTTATGGTTGGATGGATGGATGGACGAACTGAACAAGATGATGATGATTGTAACAACACACTTGAAAGCTTGTAGATTCAGTAGCAAGAACAGTAGGCAAATGATTCGAAAGATACACACTCAATCGATTACAATGACAAACTCCCAGGAGGGATTAGAGAAGAGTAAACTCAATTCAATAATCCTTCCAAGGAATGGGTAAGAGTTTAGGAGAGAAAAGGGAGGAAAACTCACTCACAATATTCTCTCAATGTCTAAACTAATTAAAACATGCAAGAAAATAAGTATTTATACTTATTACACATTAGGCCCTTTATGACCATATTGCCCTTAATGAGCTCTTCCTTCCTCCCTTCAAAGATGGACGAAAATTCCTTATCATTTTGATGGGCTTCCAAGCCCATTTGAAGGGTAAGAAGTAGCCTAGAACGTGTCTTCAAGATGGGTCGAGTTCGGGTTCTATCGGGCTCATGAACGTAGCCCGGCTTGAATGGAAACGTATGGTCTTCAGTTTCAAAGGTAGGTGTGATCGTATCAAGAGGTCAATGTCATCTATGCCTACCCTAGGATGCCAAAGATAGGAAACCCTTATGAGTCAAGCTTGTTGATAGCATATTTTTATGCACGATTTTCTCCCCATTTTCTCACCCATTTAAGGCATGATTCTGCTAATTTACCCTTGTTTTCATTACTTTTGCAGATTTAGGCCTAAAATGGGAGTTTATGCGAAAAGATGCATTTTTGGGGCATTTTGTGCAGTTTTGAGCTTCAAGACCCAGAGTCGAGGTCCCGAGTCCAAAGCAGCGTTCAAGGTCCCGAATCGAATTCTCCATTCGGGACCCCGAAGGGCGAAGAATGACATTTCCACGTGTCATCTCGTCAGAGCTTCCATGTGCCTCCTCTGACACTGTTCCTGCAGTCTGCACTGACCACCAAATACCTACCGCTCTGACCAAGTCAGCCATTGAGCCCAGTCCAGACCTGCCAAAGCTAGGAAAATCAGACAGCTTTATGCTTTTCAAGCTTTGTGCTTTAAGGAGCATGGATCCACTTCTTTAGGCTTTCAATTAATGCATTTTGTCCCTAGTTTTAGGCTGAAGATATTTTGTGCTTAGAGCTCTACTATATAAAGGGCATCTAAGATTAGTTTAGATCATCTCTTTATCTATCTCTTACCATTATTACTATTTAGTCACTTAGTATAAATTTCCTTAGACTTCTCTCTAGTTTCTCTCTCTCTAGTTCTTGTTAGCTCATCTTCAACCTAGCCGCCGGGCTTCAAACGGATTTTAGTAACAAAGTTTTCTTCCTTTAATCTATTTATTTACTCGTTATGCTTTCTTCAATTATTATTTGTTTAATTTCAAGTATGAGTAGCTAAATCTTTAATTCTTAGCAAGGGTGATTCAAGGGTTGCAAGGGCAGATGCGAGGCCTAAATGCGCTTAATATATTCTTGATGTCATATTCAATTATTCATCGTTTTAATTACATCTTTGCATGATTTAAATTGAGGTCTGATCAGCTGATAATTATCTTGTGTAAATGCTGCCATTTATGTGATGAATACGAAAGGAAAATTGCATGAAATAAGTAGGCATCTGTTTAGTCTTGACTGCGCTGAAGTGGTCTCGAATAGATAGGGTGGGTAGTTGATTAGAGCAAGGTCACGAGCCTGAAAAACTGAGGGACTCTTAGCTCTAGATCTGTCTTTTCTTAGCTTCATGGGCAGTTTGAGTATGGCCCTCCCGCATTCATGCCTGGAGGGATGGCAAACTGTCAAGACTACCTCATATGTGGAAACGGGGGGTAGTTTCTCTTAAGAGAAAAGTAGGGGATATCCGAGGAATCTGGTCCCCATGTCATTTCTATGATGTCTTGAATAGAACACCCTTGAGCCGATGACAATCTGGTCCCGAACGCAACCCAAGAATACCTTTGCTGAGAATCTCCCTATAATCAATTATCTGTGTTCATTTCTCCTCTGTTTATTTATTTCTGGATTTATTTGCTAATTGCTTTATTTTACCATTCGGGACTTCGAACGTGACATTCGAGACCCCGAATACTGCTTTCCTAGATAGAAATTGTTAGCTCCCAAAATCTGCCTTGGCTAACTCGTTTAGCCAAGAAAAACCCCCCATGATTGTTACTTTTTGTGCATTTCACCCCCGAATACATTCAAGGCCTTAGATCAGTCTCTCACAATCCCTGTGTTCGACCCTGACTACCACTGTACACATTATCTCTTATACACACACGTTTTTGGGCATTATAAATCTTCATTTGACTGACGATCACTTGTACGAGTTGATGACTGACGACTTGGACGTTTGGGAAACAAGCTCTGAGTCCGAAGATGAAATTAACGATGGATGGTCAACCTTCAGAAGGAAGAAGAATAAAAAATTTCTTCCAAAAAGAAAGTCATCCTCAAAATACCCTCATGGCGTCTCTAGCCAAGATTGTGACGTTCAGCCAGAAAGGTGGGGTCTTCCAGGTGAGCCATCAAAGACCTCCCATGAAGTTGAGACTGTTGATAAGCCTCGCAAGGGAAAGGCTTCGATACATGCGCCGACAAAGCTTGAACGAACTCCTTGTAAGGCTCACACTCATCCAACATCTAGAAAAGGGAGGTGTCACGCTCTCGAATGTTCAACACCGAGGTCTTCGTCTCAACCAAAAGGGACAACGACTTGTGAAGAGTATGTCCTTGAAGAACAATCTCCTAAAGATTGCTTAGCAGTATACATGGTTAGTGTGGAGCAAGCTGAAGGATTTGACCACAAAGATGCTGATGTTGTTTTAATTGATGCCATAACATCCTACCAGCGGCTCCTCGGAAGGATTTGGTTACATGAAAATGAAGTTATCCCTTTAAACTGGCACCAATGCCTCAAATTCATTTGTAATGGAGAGGTAAAGTGCGCTAAGGGAGAAACCAATCCATTCGACAATAAAGAATCACATTTCGCAGATGCCAAATTCTTCTTAGAGGAAAAGGTCCCTTTAGAAGCTTTTCCCATCTTCGCACCAGAATGTAAGAGGAATGAAGAAAGCTCCTCTTCTGCCGCAAGGGCAAGACTTGTATTCATAAAGGCTTCGCTTTCCGAAACCGCCATCACTGAGGAAGTAGAAGTTTTAAAGAAGAGTATGACTCTCCCTATTCCCATGATTTCAACATTAGTCCTGAGACCACCCAAGCTGGAAGCTTCAAAGGAGACAAGATCCGAAGATATAAAAAGCGAAGGATCAAAAGGATACAGTCGAGCATGGTATGACCCAAAAGTCGAAAGACACTTCGAGAATGCTAGGTACAGAAAAGGGGAACCTCACCAACTTGGTGACTTGGATGCGGTCCTTTTTAACGGAAAATCATCTACAGAAAGGCAAAGGTTCGGGCTCAGTTTTCTACAAGATCCTCCAGCCAAGATCAAAGTCAAAAAAGCCTCTGTGAACCCAATTATGATACAAATATGCGAAGTTGACAAAGAGACCTCTAAGGAGGAGAAGCTCTCTGTATTCAGCCATATCCAAGGAGAAGCGGCTAAGGTCTCTATTTTTGACAGGTTAGGAGACAAAGCTTCCTTGGGGCCTAAACTTCCGACACCACCACAAAAGAAGTCCGTCTTCACACGGCTAGGACCTAATGTCCTAAACCAAAAAGGAAAATCCTTAAGGCAGAAACAGAGGAGAAAAAGTGTTGCACAACGATTCTTCTACAACGCTGAAGACATGGAGGTTGAGGATGCTAATTGTGCTTCTGTCAAGGAAGTGTCAGATGAAGATGAACTAGACCTAGCTCCGCTAACATTCTAGGAAAGGGGGAAAGCCACAATTGATAAACTGGAAGAAGTCAACGGATCACACATCGGACCTATCAACGGAAGGGTCTTGAAGCGCTTCTATGCCTAAAATTCATCGCCGCTACTCCTAGCTGCAAGAGGGTAAACTGCAAAGCCAAACAAACAAAATAAAAGAAGAAAAAATACTCCTGACCCGCAAGAGTATAAACTGTGTACGGCAAAAAGAAAAAAAAAACCAAACAAAACAATTGAATTACGTCATGACTTGATCCTTCTTCTTTGAGGGTACGTAGGCAACTTGACATATTTCAAGTTCAGTCACATCAAAATAAAATAAAAATCATCACGTGACTCCTGGCCCGCAAGAGTATAAACAGTGTACAACTAAATAAATGAACAAAATAAATATGTTCTCAAAAAAAAAAAAAATGACTACATCAAGGTTGTCACTATGTCTTCCAAATCTGCCATTTAAAAGAGAGTACGCCTAAGTTCTTCTCTCTCACGGTCAATCGCTTCAACTTCAGCTACAGTGATGGCCTCTTTCCTTTTCGATTCTTCTTGTTCTGCAGAAAGCTTCCGGATGTTCTCGCCGGTGTCTTGAAGATCATCTTGCAATTTGTCAATCTTGGAGGCTAACCTACCCTTCTCCTCTTGCAACTGGCTGATCTTTAAGTCCAAGTCTTCAATTTCTGCTTCTCAACTCAAATTATCCTGAAGGGAAGAACTCCGCACGTGATGGGCGTCAAGCTTCAACTTCAACGTATCAATTCGTTCGGGTGAAGAAAGACAACTCGTGTCTTTCTCTCTCCTTGTGCGGTAAGAGTCAACTCGAGTCAGAAAGTCCCCAACCTTCAACTTCAATGGAGCGGCGTCAGATGTAAATATGTCCTTGATGACCTCCTGAAGAATAGAAGATGCCTCTAAGCTCAAAGCCTATTGTTCCGAAGACGCATCTGAGTTCATGAAGTTTTTGTTTCGAAGATGCCTTTGAGCCCAAATCCTTTATTCCGAAGGCGCTTCTGAGTTCGAAGCAAGCACTCCCAAAAGACGTGAAGATAAGATATCTCCCATCGAGCAACAAGTGACGATCCCCATCTACAACGCTTCGCCTTGATCTTCTCAGCAATCTTTAGATGGGGGGTATAGTCTTCAGTGCCACAAAAGGAAGGAATAAGAAAGGTGGAGTGAAATCCTAAAGCCTTTACATCAATTAGGTGGGATACAGTGCTTAAAAAGCACTGATCCAGACCCTCGATGGAGCTTATATTGGGATCCTCCGTTGAAGCAAGGTGGAGCGAAATCTTGAAGCCTCTACATCAATTAGGTGAGATGCAATCCTTAAAAAGGACCGATCTAGACCCTCGATGTGGTTGATCCTGGAACTGATGGGGCGAGATCCTGAACCTTCTACATCAATTAGGTGGGATGCAGTCCTTGAAAAGGACTGATCCAGACCCTCGATGAGGTTCACATCGGTGTTGGTGGGGCAGGATCCTGAAGCCTTTACATCAATTAGGTGGGATACATTGCTTAAAAAATACTGATCCAGACCCTCGATGGAGCTTATATTAGGATCCTTCGTTGACCGACTCACTATGGCGAACTTCAATATTCCTTTCCCTCCGGATTGCGAACGATGCTTCACTTCGGTTTCCTGGAAATAAAGAAATCATTTTCTTTACTCTTGACTTGAGCTCTCGTCGATCCAGTTCATATCAAGAGATTGCAACGAAGTGACACCAGCGGATCGCGACGAGGATAACATCATCTAAAAAAAAAAGATTAATTTCAAATTTTAAAAAAAAATAGTGTGTGCCATGATATGAAAATTGGGCAAGCAACGTCTCCCTTCTATTTGACTCAGCCAACTTTACCCATCTCATGCCTTAATGAACAAGAGAAAAGGTAAAGAAGGCAAAATACAAAACCAAAGAAGGAAGATGGCCGAAATCTTCTAGCAGCGATTGTCGATGCATCGGAGATCGGAATGACTCGGTTCCAGTTGCATCTGATTCGTCTCATCATGACTCTCGTTTTGGTCCTAACGGCGGCCAAAAATAATGCTGGACGCGCCTCCATGCACCGGCACAGTGGTTGGACGCTCCGGTAAGTGTAATGATAGCCGGAATTGTCAAACGGTGATTGCCGATGCGTCAGAGATCGGAATGACTCCGTTCCAGTTGTATCTGATTCGTCTCATCATGACGCTCGTTTTGGTCCTAACTGAGGATGGAAATCATGCTGGACACGCCTCCACGCGCCGTAACAGTGGTTGGATGCTCCCGGTGAGTGTAAAATTGGCCGGAATCTTCTGACAGCGATTTCCGACGCATCCGGGATCGTAATGACTCTGTTCAAGTTGCAACCGACTCGTCTCGTCCTGACGCTCGTTTTGGTCCTAACGGTGGCCAGAACGCAGGCTGCACGCTCCTCCACGCACCCAAACAGTGGTTGGACGCTCTCGGTGAGTGTAAAAATGACTAAAATTTTCTGACAGCGATTGCCGACGCATCCGAGATCGGAATGACTCCGTTCAAGTTGCGTTTGACTCGTATCGTCCTGACGCTCGGTTTGGTACCTACAGCGGCCAAAACGGAGGCTGGACGCACCGGCAAGTGTAAAAATGACCGGAATCTTCTAGCCGCGATTGCCAACGCATCCGAGATCGGAATGACTCCGTTCAAGTTGCGTTCAACTCGTCTCATCCTAACGCTCATTTTGGTTCTAGTGGTGAGAAAAACGGGTCAAATCTGTAATAAAAAGAGGAATATAAATCCAAGTCTGCACAATTAATTCTATGAATGAAAAAAAGAGCACAGAAACAATGGAGTATGAAAAAAACAATCAAAAGTCAAAGTATTACCTTTCCTCTCTCTCGGATAGCAGCAGCAAGAAGGAAAAAAAAAACAATTGAAGAAGATCAACAATTGCATCTATTTGTAAGGGGAAAAAATCCTCCTCAATTAAGGAAATAAATTTTGCACAATTAAGAAAGATATTTTGCTTAATTAAGGAGAAGATTTTACTCAGTCAAAGGAAATAAATATTGAGCAATTAAGGAAAATATTCTACTCAATTAAGTGGAAGAGATCTTGCTCAATTAAAGAAAAGATCCTGCTCAATAAGGGAAAAAATCCTATTCGCCTTTGGAATCACAAGTCAAAGGAAAGGGGTAGCCTTGAAGGAGCTTGATTACCTTGAGTGGAGCTATATTCCTAATCGAAATTAAACCAACTTGGACCATGAATTCTTGTACAGAATTAGTAGCTTAGCACATGTTCTAAAAAAAAATCATTCACTCATAATGGAAAAAATTCTCCAAAGTCAAAAATTGGTCCGTGGCAAATTTGAACCTACAATCAAGCATGATTTCAAGTTCAGTCCCCGACGCAAATTAAGTTCACTCGAAATGGGAGAAGTTCAAGATTAATTTACTTCATCAAGTAAAATAATCTTGAGGGAGCATTTGTAGACATCAAAATTGCGGACCATCTTAAAATATGCGGTCCAATTTATAAAAAGTCACGAAGCCCATTCATCGAAATCCGTGAGGCTTATTTGGTCGAGGCCCATCAACAAACTCATACTCGGAGGGATCGAAATTCACCTCATATTTATTAAATAATTTGATTGAGTGTCAAATTAATTAATATTTAATTATTAATTAATGTGCAAATTAATTAATAATGGTGGTTACACATTGGACCAATGAGATGAGGACACGTGTCATCTTTCCCACTCAACCATCCCTATGAGCCTATAAATAGAGGCCTCATTAGAAGGTGAAGGAGAACATTTTTCTTGGAGAGAAGAAGTGCTGCGAAGATCAAGAACTGAAGCAGATCGTCTTCAAGATAGAAGGAGAAGCCACAAGCTGATTCAAGGTCGGTTCTCTCTCAACCACCAAGGAAAAGCCACAAGCTAATTCAAGGTCGGTTCTCTCTCAACTATCAAATTAAATCAAGAAGAAGCCACAAGCTGATTCAAGGCCGGTTTCTTCTCAAGTCAAATCAAGCAGAAGCCACAAGCTGATTCAAGGCCGGTTTCTTATCAAATCAACCGCGGATTACAAGCTGATTCAAGGCCAATCCGTCAACCATCCAACTCAAGTTCAAATCCAAATCTGTAGTGAAGACTGATTCATTAATCAGAGGAATCAAGAGAAGAAGAACCACTTTTATTATACATTCAACATTTGTAATTTGACACGTGTAATTTTCTCCTATTTTAGGAAAAAATTGTGTGTACAGTCCTCTATTGATCATTATTAACTATATTTTTTTATAGGTAAATGTGAGATTCAAATTAGAATCAGAACTTTTACTGGTACTTTTACCACCAATGAAACAACCAATAAGCTAAATGCATTCTATATTTTTTCTTTTTGTTTACTTTTTAATTTCTTTAATTTTTGTTAATTCATTTCTCTTAAACTTAATAGACTTTGTTTTTATAATTAAAAGAATTGGGAAAGACATAGTTCTTAAGTTTGTTGGAGAAGCACTTTTAAAGAGAAAAATAACAACCAATCCGACATATCAATCTGTGGTGTTCACCCAAAAACTGACCCGCTCAATCCTCTCTCTGCCTATGATGAGTGAGTTGGTTATAAATTTTGGGTCAAACTCGACCCGATCTGAGCGGATCCAACCCACGCATAGGACAACCCCAATTGTTTTACGCAACCTTAATTTTAAGATGAAACTAAATTCAAGGACAGCCGTACATATATGATATATCATTTATTCATTCATAATTTATGGGAATGCCCAAAATCCAACCAATAGAACTCACACGCAGGACGGAAGCATGTTGTTGGTGGTGGTGAGTGCAAAACACAACGTGCTGGGAAAACTTTTTTATGTAGTGACTCTGACACGACACAAGTGTTTTTGTACACAAGTCGTTCTTAATTATATTTATTTGATAATTATTTATGATATAATTAAACAAAAAAATACTCCTTCCGGTTGGGAGACATTCTTTCCTAGTCCAAATTAAACGTCGTTCTCCCTTACTAATGCTATTTTCCATGAATTCTGACCATTTCACCCTTATCATCCACGAAGCGCGCGTTCACCATCTCCCTCTGCTCGATCTCTCTCATCTCTCACTCACTCGTTTGCAAGCCAATTTTTTTTGCCATTTTTGTTGACGATGATGATGATGGGATGAGATTTTTGAGATGGATTTTCCTTGTTTTGTATCTGTTTTGGGTTTTGATTGGGTTGGTCGGTGTTAGAAGGAGGTCTCGAGGTGGGATTGAAATTGGTAAGATCGGTTGGATTGGGATTAGATCTCAAGTTTTTAGATCGGTTGGTGGTGTGACGGTGACAATTGTTGGTGGTGGTGGTCGGACAGAGGAAAGACATGGGGCAGTGGGTTGTTGATGAAGAAGGCAGAGATGGAGGATGAGTGAGAGAGGCGGAGAAGAGAATGGAGGAATGACAGTATAATAAATACGCGAAATAGTGTCAATGGGCATTTTTGTAATCAAACCATGCGAATAGTATTTTCTTAATTTGTGTTCTCGGTCTCCAAACGATATTCTTTGGAGACCAGAGGGAGTAACATGTAAAAGATAAATTGTAATCAATCATACATTGTCACATCAATTAATAAAAATATTAGTATTAAAACGTTAATATCTCGAATATTATTCATCGAATATATTCACACATTCCATTTCTAGTCAATTCTCATGCATGTTTTGTTGGAAAAAGTGAAATATTACAAAAGTTATTTATACCACATCGCTAAGAAATCTATCCCCAACTCTCTTTTATATACTACTTGCTGTTTTAGGCTTAGTAAAAAGAGCAAGAGATATGAGTTGAGCCTATAAATATGTGTAGTCATCTTTCCAAAGAGATACACCAATCATTCATCTCACTCCTGAGTTACTATTATTTTTAATTCTTTCTTGTTGTTCTAGTTCCTGATTTTGAGTCGGAAGAGATCGTTATATCTTGGGGGAATAAATTCTTTTAGGACAACGTTTCATTGCGTCTCGATCTTCCTATTTTTTGTAGGTATTTCAACATTCAAAAGGAAATTTAGCCATGTTTGTCGAATCACTTCCTTCCGGTTCCAATGACGCTACTGCTACCACGAGCCGACTGTCAACAAGTTTCCTGACATCTCAAAAATTGAGATGTTTGTCAGTCAGAATTTGAAGAGGTGGCAGGAAAGGGTGTTCTTTATCCTTGATCTCCATGGTGTCGCCTACGCATTAACAGAACCCAAAACTGATGTTGCTGCTGATCCTAAAATTCAGGAATCATGGGTTCAAGCTAATAAAGTGTGCATGCACACTATTATCAGTACTCTCTCTAATGAGCATTTCGATACGTACTATCCATATAAGGAAGCCAAACCAATCTGGGACTCCATGGTTTAGAAATATACAACTGAAGATGTGGGGAAATAGAAATTTGTGGTGGGTAATTACTATAAATGATAGATGGTGGATGACAAGGATATCAAGATCCAAATCAATGAATACCATAAGTTGCTGGATGATTTGAAGGTTGGAAATATCAGTCTTCTAGAAGAGTTCAGTGTTGGGACTCTTGTTGAGAAGTTGCCCAAATCTGGGAAAAATTATAAGCAACTATTCAAACACAAGCAGAAATAATTGTCTCTAGCTAATATGATCACTCATATCATCATTGAGGACACCAACAGAAAGGAGCTGAAAGCTGCAAAAGCGGAAAAAACAACAACAAAGGCTCACTTCGTGCAGGATAAACCACATAATAACAAATTGAGGTATGGCAATAAGAATTTCAATTTTGTTCCTAAGGCTAATAACCCTTCCTTTCAGAAAAAAAGAAAAGAAATTGTTATGTGTGTGAAAAACTAGGTCATCATACTTCCCAGTGTAGGAAGAGAGCAGGAAATGACAATCCCCCTAAACCAAAAGTTAATTTGGTTGAAGAAGATGATATTAATGATGCGGTCATTTCTCAAGCTCTTGTTGTGACCAATGTGAAATAATGAGTAGTAGAGTCTGGTGCTACTAGACATATCTGTGCAAACAAAGATGTTTTTCCCTCCTACAATGTGGTAAGGGATGGAGAAGAACATTTATCTTGGTGATTCCCGAACTGCAAAAGTTCATGGGAAAGGGAAAGTTCTTCTAAAGCTCACATCTGGTAAAACTTTGGCTTTGAATAATGTACTCCATGTACCTGAGATAAGAGTCAATTTGATTTGTGTCCTTATTGGGGAAAATTGGGGTGAAAGCTTTTTTTGAGTCGGATAAGATTGTGATGACCAAGAATAATATTTTTGTGGGTAAGGGTTATTGCAGCTAGAGACTGTTTATTCTTGTTATTTATGAAATAATGAATGAAATTGCATCTTCTTCTGCTTACTTGTTTGATTCTTATAATTTAGGACATGTTAGTATGTCATATACTAAGAAATTAAAATCTGATGGTATGATTTCTTATTCTAACAATGCGTGTTTTAATAAATGTGAATATACACCAGATTCAAAAGTTGTACTTTGTATATATTAACCTATGAATTCCTATACCTTGAACTTTTGTAATATGATTGTTTGAAAAAGTGAGGTATTACAAAAGTTATTTATATCACATCCCTAAGAAACCTATCATCAACTCTTCTTTATATACTATTTATTATTTTGGGATTAGTAAAAGAGCAAGAGATATGAGATGTCTTAACGCACTAGAGATTGAGCCTAAAACTCAAATTATGTGTAAATTCTCTAATTTAACCCCACCCCGCATGCTCCATGCGTCTTTATTTTTTGCTGTATTCCAATATGTTTTCCATTTGCCAAAATATGGTCTGAGGTATCTTGATTTGTTTTCTTGATTGATTGATTATCAGTACTTTGCACGAAAAGAAGAAGGTTGCATCCAATCCAATTGAGTTCATGGAACAGAAGAGGGAAACATGAGCTTTCTTTGTCGTCCATGACGATCGACCGCATGTTTCGTGTTTTTTGTGGAAAACAAAGAGACATAACATTGACTGATCTTCCTATGACCAATATTGCACTTGCTACGTTCCTAAGACATTACGTAGGTTGTTGGGTTTGTACTTTAATTTTAAACTTTATGTCTGTGTCTACCAAGGCAGTAGTCAGCGCATTCATAGCCGACCTGCTAGATCTTGCCTCTGCATGCGCCTATCATCGCCGTCAATGACCAAGCTATATAATCTTATATATATCCTACAGCTCCCATGTGCTCTCTGCCCCAAACTAGTGTGAAAAAATTATAAGGGAAAATTTAGAATGTAAAATAATTAATAATTTTAATCAACGGTAGCAATTTCGATTCGAATCAGTCTCGTTTTAATCGAAATTTATAACTCAAATTTTGGTCTCACTTATTAAATGGGATGTGGGACGGGATAAGAAAGTTACCACCTGTTTAAAAATATAACGGGATCGGGTAGACCCAGTGGATAAACGAGACTATCTCATTTACCTATCTAATAAGAAAAATGAGAGAGTCATGGGCATAACATGGCCACGAGTCCAACCATGAAATAATTCAAACTTTGAAGAATTAATTTAACAAGCTTGGATGATTTAATTAAGCTAAATACTCATCCAGAAACATATAAAAAAAGATCATAAACACTGAGACTAAGTCATTCATTGATTGTTCTTCTAGCTCTTAGTTGATTTGTTTATTTTTTTGTTCATATGTAATTCTAGTTCTCTTAATGTTGTTGTTCATTTATAATTCTAGCTAGTTCTAGTAAAAGACTCGGTTGAGCAAGAAGAAGACATATATAATAAGCAGCTTGGCGGAATTGAGGACATAACTTCCAAATTTGAATAGATTTTGGGGGTTTTTTGAAATTTCTTTTTGGCTTAGAATAGAGAGATTATGTGGAAATAAAAATCAATTTATTACAGAAAATAATGCAATGGCTAATTAAATGCCCGAAAATAATTATCTCAATAATTATCTAAATTTATGTGTTCAAGGACAAATGGAGTAGCATGATAAGAACATTTAACTATATACAATTTTTTTCTTCAAATCAACATGATGGGAGACCTTGATTCTAACTAAAGAGTTTAGAAAGATTGATTCATTAATGCAATCAGTTTGAGAGGATGTGATTATCCTAATGTACAAACTAATGCGTTAAGATATGATTGGGGTTTATCTCTTCCTAATTACGTTATATTATTATTTTTATTTAAATAAATAATTATAAAGTAAATGTGAAGATTACACGTATATTTTTTATTTAAAAGTTTATAAAAATGTTTGTACTTTGTATTTTTAATAGAAAAAAAAGTCCAATAGTTTTTTTCTTTTTTTTATAAGCCCAACAATTATGTTTTAAAAGCATATCAATAAAAAACAAGCCCACTAGTAATTGGTTAAAAGCATCATTATTGATTTAACCTCAAAGTTTATCAAGAATCCTATCATTTTAAACCATTTGAACAAAAGTAATGTTGTAAGTTAATATAGTATTAAAATTTTAAAAGAAAATAAAAATAAGAAAAATGAGAATTTTTTTAACACACAAATACAGTGGTCTTTTAAAGTAGATATACACAAATTTAAAAAAATATTAGTTTCAATTTGTATGGTAATTTTGACAAAAATAGTTGCATGTGTTCTTTTTGTAAATAAATAGCAAAATTATGGGTAAGTTAGTAAAAAAAATATCACTAATCAAGTAAATAATAGTGGACATGTAGTTCATTTGTTATCTTGCTGGTGATAAAAAAATTAATAAGGAATTGAACTCAGATTCGAGTCTCAGCTCACTTATAATTATTTTTTACTTAGGTAAAGGTGCTTTAACTTTAGTAATTTGTGTAACTTAAATAAATATATAAAAAAGCACATTGCTTTTTCAATTTAGTGGTACCATTGTGTAACTTTGGTACATTTTTTGCTTGATTTATTTTTTTAATTTACCCCTGGTAGAGATTTCAACTAATAATTTAATTATTGTAAAATAGATTTTGAATTGAAACCAGATATATTTAGAAAATTAATAAACTTGCGCAAACAATTCAATTATGTAATTAAAGTTTTAGATTAATTGCACACAAATTTGTAGCTCAGCTAATAAGTACATGCCATTTTTATGAGATATGTCATGAGTAAATTTCTAGATTTTAGATTACTTCAACTTATTTCATATATTGACAGGGTTATTTTACTAGATTTACCTCACATTTGTACCAAATGTCTGAAAAAATATCATACATTTACAATTAAATCAAATAAAACCCCACGTTTGTCAATTTTAACAGATCTCATCCTAATTTTCAAAATTGTCTAAAAACTTATTTGACTGACGTTAAAATTAATTTATTAAAAAAATGATATGAATTTTTTTTCGTATCTCTCCACGCTCAATAAACGCTGACTTGTAAAAATTAGAAAAATGAAATTAAACATAAAATCAATCCCAACATGTCAAAAAATGCATATCGTGTTAATTTAAAATAAAAGTAATATAAATTTTAAAATTTCATCAAAAGTATAAAAAAATAAATAAACACGAGTTAATTAATTATCTGGATTATATTAAATCGAGTATCAACCACCTTAAAATTTTCAAATAACATCAAAAAATTGCTGAAAATGCAGTAAAATATAATTCAACATTAATAAATTATCTGGATTATATTTTCATTTTTTTCATTTCATTTTTATTGGGTTATGTCACGTCTGCGTCTATCTAGTGTAAGGAGAGAGATGGAAAAAAATTAATGTCATTTTTTTATAAATTAATTTCCACGTCAACTAAATTTAAGTTAAGTTTTTAGAAGAACCAAACAAGTGTTAAGACAACTTTAAAATTAGGATGTGATCTGTTAAAATTGATAAACATGGGTGTTTTTCGAACATTTAAATGAAACTAAATTTATAGCTAAATGAACTGATTAAAAATTAAAATGTCTTTTCTGATGTTGCACTATTGGTGTAGTCAAGATGGTTTATCTTGTTAAATGTTTAATACTGAAATTGGCAATTTGATTGGTGTATTATGATCATCATCTCAACCCCTTGACTGAGAGAATGGGAGGAAGAGATGGAAAGAAAGTGACATTGGCCCCATCAGTATCACTCAATCATTTCTTTCTTCTTCTTCTTTTTCTCTCCTTTCCTTACTCGGTATTGTTAGTTTAGTTTACGCGTTGATTATGTTTAGATCAATATTTTATTCTAATGATGAATTTTTATTTTATTTTAATAATTTAAGTTTTATATCGAAAAAATAAGATAAATAAAGGTTTAATAAAAAGTGTATTCTTGAACTCAATTTTCTCGTATTTATCTAATGCGAAACTTAAATTGAACATTCATAACAATCCTTCTCTAATTCGGTCAGAAAACTTATACTCCCTCCGGCCCAAAATACTTGACGTTTTGGGCCAAAAACCATGTCCCGTTTTACTTGTCGTCCTTGATTCTTGTGTCCACTTACTTTGGTCTTTTACATTTGTGTCCCTCGAACGACAAATCGTTTGGGTAAAAACGTCGGGTCACACGCGGGCTTAGAGGGAAACGAATGTTTTTATGGGGGTCATTCTGGCGGGAGCTGAAAATTAAAGCCTCGCCTTGGATAATACAAAGTCAGAGCTCCTGACACGCCTAGAGTTTTCCTTCTCTCACCCAAAACGATTCAAGATCCATCTCTCCCTCTCAACCAAATCGATTTTCTTCCTGCTACTCCTCTCATCCATTTTTTTCTTTCGAAATCGTATATCGTCCATTTTTTCCCGTTGAAATCGAACCTGGATCGAGTTTTTTGGATCCAAATCGAAAATCCTCCATTTTTTCCCTGCGTAATCGAATCTGGTCAATTTTGTTCCCAACTATGGAGGGTGTAGATTATTGGGAAGATTCCCAGATGGATAACCTCGATTATTCCTATGATTCCATGGAGGACGACGCAACCGTTGTGGCGAACGACGACCCTAGTGTTATTTCCCCCAATTTGCCTAGGGTTTCTGTGGATGAAGAAGTCATCTCCCCCAATTTGCCTAGGGTTTCTGTGGATGAAGAAGCCATCTCCCCCAATTTGCCTAGGGTTTCTGTGGATGAAGATGTTATTTCCCCCAATTTGCCTAGGGCTTCTGTGGATGAAGATGTGATTAGGGATAACCGTTTGATTTTTGTCAATTGTCTGTTATTGTTCTGCTTACTTTGGATGATCGATTTAGTTAGATGAAATGGATATTCTGGGTTTGATTTTGTTGGTGGAAATTCCGGATTTATGTTGCCGGAATTTCTGATTTTGATTTTGTTGGTGAAAATTCTGGATTTATGTTGCCGAAATTTCTGATTTTGATTTTGTGGTGAAAATTCCGGTTTTATGTAGCCGGATTTTATGACTTTGATTTTGTGGTGGAAATTTCGGATTTATGTTGCCGGAATTTCTGAAGTTGATCATGTTGTGATTCCGGATTTATGTTGCCGGATTGTTTGTTTTTTGTGAATATGTGTACATGGTTTCCTTTGTTAATGTTGAAATCCAGGTCCGGTTCTGTTTTGCAAAGCAATTAATTTGTTTGTTTCACTGTTGGACATTCGGCAGCCAACGTGTTTTACCATAAAAATAACACTTAAGGCTGCCGGATTCCTTGCCTACTTAATAGGCTGTTGATACCAATGCCTACTTATCAGGGATTCTCTGCATAATCAACGGTTGATTATGCATAGGAATTGCCACATATTGCAAGCCATCTTACTTTCCATTTGCAACGGTCCAAAGTTGCAACGTTTCTAGGTCATCTTGGACCCTTTCAATCCCAGTAGGAGTTAAAGTTCCAATGCAGCGGTTCAGTCTACCAAGGACACTTACACAGGTTGTCCTATTTAACCACCCTTGGCTCCTCTATTTTGCATCCATTCCATTCCTTCTCTTTGCCTCTATTCTCTCTAAGTTCGCTTCTCTCCATCTGTTCTATCCTATGTTTTAGCAATAACTTGTTTGTTTCCATGGATGCCAGGGAAGCCGAGAGTTTTCTTGCAGGGTCAGGGGCAGTTGGTGGTCATCTGGACCAGGAGGTTGAGCGTGGAGATGCAAAGGTTGAGCAGACAGGCCATGATATCCACAGGCTTATGAACCAGGCAGCAAGACTGAGGACGATAAAGAGGCAAGCGGCTGAACGATATCAAGCCCCAGATGCAATGATCATTATTGAGGCTTGTGGGAATTGCCTCGTCCACCTTGAGACCACTATTGCTCTCATGGAGGCAAAGAACGAAGTGACAGAGGCCAATGTCAACATTGCAAGACAGTGTCAAGCTGCTCTTGACAAATATGGAAATGCCCTCCCAGGCATCCCTAAGGATCTGTGACCTTGTCTCTGTTTCTTGTCTTCTCAGTTCATTTGCTTGTTTGTATCCTCTTTTTCATTTGCTTGTTTGTCTTCTCTGTTTCTTCCTGTAATGCTCTTTCTTTTCAATAAATGAGGAATCATTTTCAGTTTCATTGTTAATGGATGAGTACATGTTTGATTTATTGAGTTTGTTGATTTGTGTATTTATTTGGCAAAAGCTGGTAAACAGAGGAAACTCAAAGTTGCCAAATATTAGGATATCATTTCAATTCAAATCAGGGAAAAACTATTCCCCACCTACAATAAACAATAATGGCTGGAAATCAATAATTTCTTCAGGATTCATTTCACAGGATACATCAATACATTCTTCATATCATTTCAATCCAAAATTTGGACAAGCTCATACACATAATTTCAAAATCATGTGAACCTAAAACAAGAAACAGAGGATACACAAAATATTTCTCCAATTTATTTAAATAATTTCAATAGATAACATGATATATGAATAATTTCTGCAATTGATTTTAATCCAAGACACTAAAAACATACATTTGTGGAATCATTTCAATCGAAAATAGGATAAATCCACAATTTTCCCACATGAAATCAATCCAGGCATGGAAAAGAACACACGAATCAAACCATCTTCTCCACAATCACAATGTTAATTACAGACTCATACAGGCTTACAAAATCACACAAGAATCAATCCATCTTCTCCACAATCACAAAATGTTAAAAGAGGAGGCATAAATGTTTGCACAATGACACAAACAATGTAATAGCAGCCGAACCATATTCATTAACCATTACTTTGTCTTACAACTCCAATAAGCAGATCATATACAAAATATTAGCATTATATGCACATGCTATAGGCACTTTTATATACATTCCAACCCTTTTACTCCATAAACTGAAGGACATTCCATCCCAAAAAATCCATCAACTAGATGGCACAGTCATTGCTACCTACAAAGGGCCAGGTCAATCAATATTTTGACCTGAACACAAAAAAACGTGTCTACATTAACCCAAAGACACTCCAAAAAAATTTCCATGATTCACTTGACTTTCCCTGCACAATCCATATACACACAAAAAGGTCCATGAACTCTACACATTCACCTCTGCACAACATGAGCACTGATCACGATTCCCCCTATCCCTGCCATGGAAAATAGTGGTCAAAAATCCACACCAGCCATTACTTACCAAAGTTAATAGAGAGTGAACAACAAGAGTAGGGAAAATCACCTGCATGACATCATGGGGAGAGTTCAGCCAACACAGTTGCATATATTTCTGGACAGCATTGCAATATTGATGGTAAAGAATTTGTGCTTGCAAATGTCTCCTTCTTCATATGAGGAATCTTGTAGCAGTTAGAACCAAGGCACTTCAACACTTCAATCATACAACTCTGCAATGTCAAGAAGATTCGATTGCTTTTCTCATCTTCAAACTTCACGTATGCATCCTCAACATGAGCAACCAAATCCACAACTGATTTTGCACACTCCTTGCTCTGCAGGGACTGAATTGCTCTGAAGAATCCAAGGTCCAAGACGTTCAAATCAGGGGAGTTAGGTGGCTGACTAAATAAACGTACCTTCAATCCACTTGCTTCAACTGCACACAAGAATTCAGAATCGTCAGCATGAATATGTGATGGCGCATTATCTTGTTGAATGAAAATGTCATCCATAAGACTCTCCCTAGGCCACTTATTGGCTATAGCTGGTAGTATTTTGGTAATCATAAAATCCCTAATTACGTCTCTTGTGATGGTTGCAATGGGTTTAGTTTCCATTGTTCCTCGAGGCCTATTTTGGCTCGATCTCATAGCAGCAACCTGTTGAACAAGTGGGAATACCCCAATTTTTCCATCGAACGTACATATACCATTTGAGTCATACCTTGGCCTCGCCACAGCAGCTAAGAACATCACCTTAGGAATGAAATTAGAGTTTTTGGAGGTTCTTACTGGATCAGTTTCTCCTGCGAGGAGATAGTAATTCTGTGATCGCTTGCTCAAATGGAACCACTTCTCGTTTATATGTACAATGTTCTCCATCTGCTTGAATGTTGGATTCATTGGCACTGTGGGTGGTTCGAAATGGGATAGACAGTGGTTGATTCGGCTGGTGAGGTTGGCTGGGGTCAAGATGGGTTTGATAGCATTGCTGTGACGCCTAATGGCTCCCTCCTTCAACCTATCTGACACAAAACGCCTACTGACACCCAGGTGGAAAGCCAGAGATCGAATGATTGTCCTGTTCTTTAGAGGAATATTTTGAATCTGTTCCAAATCGAATTCAACTCTCTTCCTTCCACAGTTTTTTACTCTGTTGATGCTATGATTGTGGTTACTGGAGTCCTTCCCCCGTTTCCACAGCCTTTGCATTGATCTAATTGACACCCCGAACATGAGAGCTACCTCCCTGGTTGTTGTTCTCTTCAGTCTCCCATCTTTTTGTTTTCCCAACAGAATGGAGTATGCGGTGTGTCGATTAGAGCTATCCAGTTCTTTATGTCGACCTACACCATGCAACCATGGAGATAGTAAACACAAAAACGCATAACATAGTGAAATTACTATCTTAAGATGGAAGGAATAACCTTGATAATGTGATTGCGACACTGGTGGTGGGAAGTTGAGGTCTGGAATGATGATAGGTTGCTCAACCTCTTCTTCATTGTCAACTGGGTTGTTTTGGGTTTGTAATAGACCAGAAGAATTCGAGGGCAAATCATCAAGGCCGGGCCAACTGCATATAGAGGACTGAGGACTCTCATCCAGTTGATTGAGCTCCTGTGATGAAGAACCCATTTGGGAGGGGAAAGAGTTTGAAGAAAAGAGGGGTTTCGATGGCAAACAGGGAACGAATGTTGAAATTTGAAACCCATAACCCATTTTGTTCAATTTCAAATGATTGGGGAACGAGGGAAACGAAATCAATTTGAGTTTTCAGCCCAAAATTTGGCGAAAAATTGAGAGGGCTAGGTTTAGATTAGGGAAATTTTGGTTGAAATTTGAATTTGGAATTTTGGGAGAATGTTGGAAGCGAGGAGAGCGAGTGAAGATGAAGGAGATGGGAAATTTTTCTGCCCGTTGGTGTGGTGCGGCCCACAACCGAAGCGACGCAAAACCTGGCCTGTCAGAAGCCCACTGTAGCACCCTTAAAACTCGAGATTCCGACCCAAACGACAAGTATTTTGGGCCGAAGGGAGTACTTATTAAAGAAATAAACTAGTGGATGTTTACTTTAAAATTCAAACTCAATTTTGAAAGAAAAAAAATTGCAACTAAGAGAAGCAAGGAAAGGTCAGTTTTTATATTAGTGAAAACACTCAGTTAAATAGTTTGCAAAACATTACATTCATGTAAGGTTTGGTTAGCATACATGTACGGGTTTAGTAGTGTTAATAGTTATACCTAAAGTTTTCATATTTGACTCGGGATATTGACCCGAGTAGAATAAAGAGTCAAGAATTAAGGGTGAATCGAGGTCTATCAAAATATGGCACTAAATTCAAATATGACATAAATATAATTCTAAAATTAATAGATTTCATTTGATTTATAAAAAAAAAATTATTGATTATTAAAAAGAATGACTATAAGCTCAAATAGTAATCTTAAATTTAAGAAAATTGGAATAAGAGTTAACAAACAATTTAGTTTTATTAAAAAAAATAAAAAATAAACCTAACTGGGTCAACCGAGTCGTCGAATTTTTCAAAATGGAATCTTACCCAAAACTCACCCGATCGCCGATTAACCGGGTTGACCTAGCCGGGTTTCAAAACCTTGGTTATAACCAATGGGTACTACTTACAAAGTAGGGAACGCAAGTTATTGTGTTTGAATCCCCTTATTTATAATCAATGGTGAAACTAGACCAAAATATTTAAAGAAAACAAGGGAATGAACAAAGAATAAAAATAAAAATTAACAAAGAATATAAAAGAAAATTTTAATTTTCCAAGAGGCATACATAGGAAATTGTTTGAAAAAATCTAAAATAAGAGGACTAAAATAAACAGTGGCGGAGCCAGAATTTTATATTAGGAATGGTACAATTCAAAATTTTAAAAATACAATTTCATTAAAAAAAAACAAAAAATGACAGGTTAACTAGTGTTACCTGTTCCAAATTGACTCACAACTGACCTCTTTTAACCTTCAGCAATTAAAACATAATACTACTATTAAAAAGATATACAAACAATATCAATCAATCAACCAACCCTTATTATTAAGCGATTTCAGAATCAACCAACCAACCCTTAAGTTATTATTAAGCCAAAGGAGAAAACTTACTTTGTTGGGGTTTCTGGCTAGCCATCGCTGTCACTGTCGATTGATGGTGGTGGTCCGCCGCGCCGTCCAACTGTCCAAAGCCACCGTTGGTTTGAAAGAGAGAGAGAAGTGAGGGAAAATAATGAGCTGCTGCGTTGAATTTTTTGGGGGGAAAATATATGCTTTTATACGAGGGGCAGTTATTGTAAATACTAAATAATCCTAAAAGTAAATACAAAATAACCCTAAACTTAAACAGGGCAGTGCTCCTGGAAATGGAGATTCTGAAGAGTTTGGGACCATTGGTATTAAAAAAATGTTAGATAAAATATGAAATTCAAATAATTGTAGATTAAATTTAAGACAGACCATAGGAACAAATGAATACATAAACAAAACTAAAATAAATGGAAAAAAAGATTTGGTTTGATTTGTAAATGTCAGTGTTTGCGAGAACAGAGTTGAAGGGGAGAAATAGAAATAATTATTAAGTAAATAATTTTGTATGGACCGACAAGGGGGATTTGTAGTGCTGCCATTACTGGGGGCGACAAACCTTCGATTCCCCACTAACCCTTTGCATCACAACACAAGACAATGCCCATCTCTCTCATTCTTTTCTTTTTTCCACTCCAGCCTTCCCTAGCTTCGTTAGTAGATGTAGTTTCAGGGACTGTACTAGCTAGTTGCACCATTTTACTTCTCTTTTTCTTACTTGTTAACCACAATTATTTCTAAATCTAAATCTAAATCTATTGGGTTGTAACTAATCTAGTTCGCATCGGGTTGATTCGTTAAATTGTTATAATACTTTTAATAAGTAATTTATTCATACGTAAGGATTAAACAAACGGTATCATCTCTCCTTTTTGTAAAAACCGTTTGATATTCAGTCACCGTATTGTCTACTGAATATCCTGGACTCGAGTCGGGTAGGATCCTGAAAGACTACAAAACTTTCTTTTAGAAGTTTTAACACAACCGCAAGACTTATACTAGTTGCTCTGCGTGCTTGTGGGTAGCAATACCTTATTTTAACATATAAAATTAAGTCTCAAACTGCTCATATCAACTAGTTCGTTTGTGTAGACCATTTTGCCACGGATTTGCTTAATTTCACTTTCTTTTTTGATCTACCCCCATCAATTCGTTCCTTATATAAATATCAGTACTCAGTTCTTTGAACTAGCTGCAAGGGTCTCATGGATTTTCAGCCCAACACTTCCCTCCATCTAAGCACACGCCCCAACATTAGCAATAATGATCAAGTAAGTCTTGACCTTGTCCTTGATCCATCTTCCTCTTCTTCTTCTTCACCCCATCACAGCCCTGCTCCTGCTCGTGCTGCTGTTGCTTCCGAGCCACGGATCTTCTCCTGCAACTACTGCCAGCGCAAGTTTTACAGCTCCCAAGCTCTTGGGGGCCATCAAAATGCTCACAAGCTTGAAAGAACTTTAGCCAAGAAAAGCCGCGAACTCACTTCCTCTGCTCGTGCTACTAGTGGTTGCACTCAGTTTGCGGCCACCGAGGCTGGGCAGAGGGCCAAGCTTGTTAGCTATGGAAGAAGGGAGACGAATTACAGGCCAGAAAATGGCGAAGAGGACTACAACCAGCTTGACTTGTCTTTGAGGCTTTAGATTGATCATATTTAATTGATATATACATCCTGCTTTCAAAAAAATTCTCTTCTAATATTTATTATATGTTTGACAGCCACATTTAAACTCTTAACGTGAAGGGATTGGTGGTAGCTAGTACTACATGAAAAAAGAAATTAAATAGGCATATATGATGTTAATAATTATCGCAAGTTGAATTCCAATCGCAAGATCAAAGGCAAAAGAAAACAAAAAAGGTAAGTTCAACTCAATTACTGTCTTCCATCATTAGGTTACATTAAATTTCGGTACACATGCGCCATGTATGTATATTTTCAATCTCCATTCTCCAATCTTAGATGCAATCTGATGTGCATATGATTTTAGAACTTCAAACTAGCTAGCGTGATTAATGGTGATTGGTGAGGAATAATGATTAAACTCACTGTTGCGCCCATTCAAAAAGTTTCAAAGAGAGTTTTTTAGTTTTTAGTTTTTATACACCGGAGGTAAAATCCGAACATGTGTAAAACCACCAATGAGCTATATTGCCCCATTGGCTCAAAGTGAAGTCTCTTGATACAAATCAAGTTTTTTTTTTTGTTAAATCAGCCCGGACTCAGCTGTGTAATCGACTCGGCAAGATCCTACGCTAATTAGTAAAAGAGGGACGAGCACCAGCAATTGAGAGTTTCTCATGTTCTTTTTGCAACTTACCCTTCGCTAATGTTTATCAGTGCAGGCAAAATCTGAAAGACAAGTGGAAAACAAAGTAAATCGTTCTTATTCAAGTTTTCTTTAAACTGGTAGAAAAGCAGAACAAATGAAAAGTCATAATTACTTTCAAAATGATCCCCCAACAAGAATGGAGGGGGTCACCCACTGAAAGACATCATCCATTTGGAAGCACAATACACATTATATTATACAAAAACCGCCGATAAGCAGATCACAGGGAGAAGCATCTACACAGGGAAGGCTAACAATACTGCTCATCGAAAATAAAAATAGAGAAAACAAGTTACTGTACAAAGAATTCAGACTTCTCTGATTGCCTAATAAAAACCCAGAAAGACAACGGTTACTAGCCGTCAATGCAGTCCAAAGCATCAAGGTGATGCTGGCCTCTGGGAAGAACTTTAGTATCCCTTCATGATTGCATGGATAGATGAGAATAGTAAGAACCTACCTATTCTTCGTCATCCAACTCAACGAGTTGAGCGCGCCTCTCAGCTGCTTTCCTCCTGATAAAGAACCCCCACCTCATTGCTGCCTTGATCTTCAGCCATCCAACAACAGCTTTGCCAGGACGTGACCGGTCCTCATCAAAGTTTGGCATCGGAGATGCCATGAAGCTTGGGAATGAAAACCCATCCTCAGGTCCATTCATAGAGCCATGGCCTCCCATGCTGAAAAGCCGGAGCAGGTGTTGCATATCTTCATTCTCAAGCATCTCATGGCTTCTCATGCGAAGCTCCTCCTCTGAAAAGAAGTCATCAACTCCCTTGTCCCTACTGTTGGTCCAGTCATCAAAAGAATTATTAGATGCCTGTACGGAAGAGCCAGCAGAATGGATCCCAGGTGTGGCTGACTGAGGAGGAGCAAGCATGAGACCAACAACATGGCCATCGTTTCTCGTGCTTTGTGTCTGCTGAGAATGGCTGATGATATGTTCATTTGGAGTGAATGAGGTGCTGTCAAACTGACTCCGCAAATTTGGATTTACAAGCTGGGACAGGTAACCTGCAGCTAGAGAAGCAAAACCAAATTTTCATGATTAAGTGACATGTTTAATATGGCATGATATTCATCATTCAGTCAATTAAACTCACCTGCAACTTGTAGTCCTGAATGCACAGAAGACTGCTCATTGAGAACCGAAGCTGGCAGCCGAGGCAGTTGCATTTGATGGTCTAAAGAGTTAGAATAACCTATTTGGCCTACTTGAGGATCATTCCGGGAAGTGCATGACTTTTTACTTTGTTTCGGGTTTAAAAGTGACTTGCCATCATATTCTATAACTTGATTCCAATTTTCATACGCTTTCTTGATCAATGTATCCACAAATATCTGCCAAAAGAAAGTGACGAGTAAAACTATTGCCGGTTTAATCAATCACGAAGGGCAAAAAAGAAGAGATTGTGCAACCAAAAGCCTAGCTAGAAAAACACCAGCAAGAAATAAAGTCCACATGCCAAGCCACAGAACAGAGAGCAGAGATGCGTAACAAATATATCTATCACTACACAATAGTGTGATGCCTACCATAAACTTCAATCAAGGACAAACTATTCAAAAATAACCTCATTCAAACAGATTTCATAAAAGAAATGCAGTGGAAAATGGTAGACCAGAAATCTGGGATAATGCATCAGCAGAAAGGTTTCAGGAGAACGAGAATGACATCATCAATTTCCTTCCCTGATGCATTTGACACCTGAAAATTCTACATTTTGGAGGCCAAGGATACTTTATGAAAACAAACTGGAGAGGGGACCTTAACTAGCATGCAACATGTAATGTCTTTTTTCCTTTTGTATTACATGATCATTGATACATGCTGGCAGATCACAAATTTCCTATTGAAGAACAAATATAGAGAAGAAAATAATAGGTATAAAATTCTATGGTTTCACACCTCGGAAAGTGCTTCAGGAACAAGGTGAAAATTGTAGGACTATAGCTGAGGGCCTGAGGCCACAAAGAATAGGATGAATGCAAGGGGGGTGTTTGGTAATTAGATATAAGACAATTGATATCATACTTCCAAGATAACAGATGATAAATGAACCCCTATACCGGTGAGAACTACACAGGCAAAAGATCAGCAAGTAGTGTCAATTCCAACAACAACAAAAAAGTAGTTGATCAAGCTTGTTTATTCCCATTGAGATAAAAGGTTTCCCTTAAAACAGAATTGTAAGTGAAAAGACAGCTTTAGGCAAAGGGGTCTTAGTGAAAACATGCTCTTACATGTCAGCAAGTTAAATCGAAAGGTCATAACACAATGTACATACATCTTAAAAGTCAGGCATAAAAGCATAAATGAAGAAAAAGTAAGTAAGCAATTCACTGAGGACATACAACAACAAGAATAATAATAGTAATGAAGAGGAACCCAACCTTCTGTTCATCAGACAGAGAATCAGCCGAATAAAATTGGTCCCCTGAAATGAGACCATTTAGCTCATAGATATTGTTGAAAATAACACCAGCATTCCTTGAATCCTCAGGGTAAAAAATATAAAATTTCCCATTTAGGACACAAGTCTTTGCATGCTCCAAGAGAGCCTCCCACATCTTATTTGACATGCCAGTTCCGAGAATCTACATCCAACATGTCAATCATCAGAGTCTGAAATACAAAATATGATCAAAATTCAGGAACCAAATCTTACCGTGCGCAATTTTTTACTATCCTTGACCACAAGACGCAGGAACTCCTCCACCGTGAATATTCCATGATTATTTAGCCTCTTGTGAAATGAACCATCCTTGCCAATTTTTTCCAGTCTCCATACCTCATCAGTTAGCGCAGGTGGATAGTGTTTCTTGTACACTGATAAAGGCAGTAGATAGAATCCATCAAGTCATCCAAGGAAACTACAGAATGAAAAGAATACTAATTCATAACAAGAACTCACATTCCCCTCTATGATCTTTAACAGTAAAAGCCTCTGTCTTGGCCTCACGAATGCGAATGCCTTCACAATACCCAGAGACAACCTTCAAGCCAAGCCTGAACTTCCTACTCCTAATCCAACTTGAGTTGTCAGTAAAAGTGAGGTCCCCTAGTGTTCCTACCCCTTCCTTAAGTGTCACTTGCAAGTCCCCAGTCAACAATGGTCTCTTTCCTTCTCGCTCCTTCACAATATGGCTTTCAAATATATCCTGCGTCCAGCCTTCATCATCTTCATTATTGAAATCCCCCTCAAGTACAACTATATCTAATTTCACAGAGGCTTCAGGGCCAGAGGTTACAACATGCCCAGTGTTAGCATCTAGCAGAACAATATGGATTGAAGCACCCTGCTCTCCCTCTACCTTTCCTCCAGTGAATAGGGGAAGAGACAACCTGGACCTAAATTGTAACTGTAAGTTTCTTCCATCAGGGCCTTCAAGTCGCTTTGGGGAAGACCTAAAAACTTGGATGTTAGAAGAATATACTCATTTTATTGTTCAAGATCGTCACTTTAGCAGCAGTAAAGAGGAAATCTCATGAGAACTAAAATTCAAGACTGGGATAACAATATTTCTTATTTAGGAGAAAAAATTACGAAAGACAATGAACTACTCCCTCCATCTTTTTTTAAATGTCATTTAAGCAAGGTAGTTTTGTCTACAAAAGAATTCCGTTTTGCTACTTCCTAGGTAATTTGTAAATTGTGTCATTCATTTAATAAAGTATTCTTAATATGCATTGGCCAATTTGTGTAGTCAACGAAAGTTATTTAACGTGGAGGAGAGAGATGGTTATTTAATGTAAAAGATATTTTTAAAATCGCAATTAATCATTACCTTAATATGTGTGAAAAACTCTAAAACGACATTTAAAAAAGACGGAGAGAGTATTTAACTATAAAGGCAACCCATACTAATTATAACTTTCGGAAACCAAGAACAGTATAAATTGTTACAGATGGTACATCATACGAAAGTCACTGCATCCACAATCAGCATACCACAAAGGCAATACATTAGTCATTGCATTAAGCTCTTAAGGTCATGTAAACAAAATTGGGGGAAATATAAAATTGAAATTGGCCATTGGTTTGACAGGACACCTGGACATATTCAATGAAATCAACAGATGTGTGACATCTTAGGCATCTAATTTCAAGTTGCTATATTATTTTCTGTTGATAAAGTGGGGAATAGAACAATATACAGGATGTAAACAACATGCATCCTTACAACATAAAACATCTGCCATAAAACTTAGACACAAGCAACTAATACATGGCAAATGAACTGTGGTGAGGGATGTCGTATACCTTCCACCACTGAGTCTAGCAGGACCTAACTTTGCGAGAGCACGTTCCACCTCCTCACTAACCTGTTTGGCATATGTTAAAAAGAAACAGCAACGTAAATAAAACAAAAATATATATATTCTTGTAACGGGGGAAAATCAACCAGTCAAAGGAATGCAAGAAAAGAAAGGGATTCAACCAAACATGTTGTGTGCGAGAGAATTTTCCCCACAATTAAATAAAAAACATAATTTCATTTCATGTAACTACAGTCTACTGTCGTATTATATGGACTTCAGTGCATCTCCCAACCTTGAATACCTATAGTAGCTTAACTTTATGAATAAATTAATCCATTGTGATCATCCAACCACTACAAAAATTATTGAATTAATTAATTAAAACTTATAGGAGCTGCATGAACTCCCACATCAATAGAAAACATATTAGCAAAACAAAGAAAAGTATCTCTAGTACCGTTGTTAGGAATATGGTTACAGCATGAAAAACAAACGTAGAAGAATTACTGAACTGACGAGCTAAGAGATGGGAAAGTGAAAGTTCGTGGTCCATGAAATACTAATGAACCATGTCGAGAAAAAGCCTAGTTCTCATACGGCATACAGCAATTCAACCACTGTTTGTGTGTTTAAATATTTGAGGATAGAATCAAGGTTTGCTTATTGTTTTTTGTGGGTGTTCCAGACTCATAAAAGAGGGCATGATTAGTGTACTCAATTCTAGGTGTGGTGCACCCAAACTCGAGCAATTTTTGTGATGCTATTGTCTCGTTCCTGCTCTCCAAGCACTCTACAGTAATGGTAAGAGTTTATATCAACTTTCCTCTATCCAAAACCAGCTCTTAACCTTGAAAATACACTTTCCATCCCCTCTCTACCAAATAGCACAGGGAAACAGAGCAGAGAAAAAAAGTAAAAACATATACACGTTACATATTTTCATATATATAACTTACAACTCTGCGAAGAATAGGTTCCAAAGATGAGCACAACTTCTGTAGACTGTCCACCTTGAGAGCTTCTACAATGACGCTGCATGAGCAGTGAAAGGGAGTTTAAAGAGAGGACAAGCAAATTAGATGACTTAGGCAATCTTATTTTACAATGACTACCTAACCCTACCCCTTACCCACTCCACAGAAGAAACTCGGAAAAGGAAAAAATAAAGAACGTGTTTGAATCCATACTAAATATAAGCCACAAACTTTGAAGATATAAAATAATACAATTACAGAAACAACTGAAGAAACAAAACAATAATACAACTCTTCCTTTCAGACAGAAAAATGCCTAGAAAATCTAAACTCTAAGCCCCAATCAGACTATTGACAGACCACAAAAATCAAAATATTAACACAATCAATAATAAGAAGGTTTCTGCGACTATTAAAAAATCCTCCCACGATTCAGAAAATATTTCATCCATAAGAATTTGATCATTCTAACTCGGCCCACCATTTTACTTAAGAAGTATCTAAGTCATTGACACATTAAGAAACTAAGGGGCAATTAATTAATGCATGAAGTTGGCACAGAAGTAGAGAACTTAAACCTCATAGTGGCTCATACAAAGCTAATATACCATAGAGAATTGCATAGCAAACACGTAAAATTCAATAAATAGAAGGATATAATATGCCCAAAACAGGTGTTAACAGAATTCGGGTCACAATAAAAAGAAAAAGCAGACCAAACCAAATCACTCGCAACTCTAACTACCAGATACTACACGTAAACTAAAATTAGCTTGAGCCGTCAATTCCCAAAACCATAGAGAAATATTATTCAAATTAGTAACAAAGAAAACATAGAGTATCTCATATTCAAGTACCTAGCTAAAGCAGGGCGTTTCCTGTCCGGTTGTTGTTGCTGCTCCTGGTCTTCTTCCCCAGCTGCTTCTAAGCTCCTCTTCCCTCTAGCCATACTGTTAGTCCTCTCCATGTACCTAGTCTGCATTTTGGAAACCCTAGATCTGCAAAACCAGCAGGCTGGGTCAAAAACCCCAACTCTAGAGTAGGAGGAAATCCTAATCCCCAAAATTCAACGTCAACAAAGTGGAGAGAAGAAGTGAGATTAGGATGATCCAGTAGGAATGGAAGTGAACGAAATCAAATTAACAAAGAATTGAAAGCGGGAAAGAAGAGACGACGACGGCTAAACAAAGAAAGACCTGAGCTGAAACGGAGAGAGAAATGGAGAGCGTGGAAATAATAATATGCATAAAAGTGTTTGGTTAGTGAGCGTGGGGATATATTTAACCGTAGTTAGTGGTTGCAAGTAGCAATAATAAATCGTTAAGTGGTGCTTACTTTTTTCTTCTTTTTTTGTTTGTTTCTGAGGAAACTTTATAGGCTTAAATGAATAATACAGAACCGTCCCTCTATCGTACTGCCATTTCAAATTGATCCTCAGCAATGAAATTGTTGTTCCTCCGGTTCCATCCAAGATAAAATTGATGTGAAATCGCATAATTAAAAATTCTAATCTAGTCAATTTAGTTCTCGTATTTATAAAATATTTTTAATCAAATTTAAACCCATATTCATAAAAAAATTCAATCTAATTAATTGAATCACCGTATTTGTAAAAAAAAGATTAATCAAACTCCTTACATTTATGAAATTTTATATTTTTTCCAGTAAATTTGGTTCAATTAAACTCCACACAATTATTCATTCTAATAATTTTTATACAATCCATTGTAAATGATGAATCAAGTTTCGTGCACTTTTATTATAGAAACAAAATCTCTCTATTGATTTAAAATTAAAAAATTGTGATTACTACTATTAAACAAAACGAGGAGTTACAAAAATTGGCCATGAAAACTTTGTAATTGTGTATCAATACATATAAAAAGAAATGTCCATTTCTACAGTAATAAATCATAAAGGTACTTTACCCTTGCAACGATACTTATCTCAAATAAATATCTTGTGAAAAAATGTTGTTTAATAAGAAATTATTTTTCAATTTTTTGTTACTGTCTCCAAATTTTATATTCGAGTTATGATATGCCTAATTTAAATCATTTATATTCAATTTTGACCATTTAAGTATGATTTAAACTACCATAATTTAATTTTGATTTAAATCCCACTTTGATCATCTAAACTCACTTTTGTGTTGTTTTTAATGGAGATAGTATAATGGCTATAAAAAATATCTTAGATGGTTAGTATCAAGTTTAAATGGTCAAAACTGGATTCAAATAAGTCAAAATCAGGCCTACAACGACTTGTCAGATGCTATAGAGTCCTCCCATTTTTTGTGATGTGCGCGGTTCGCTCAGTGAGTGACTAACTTGACTCTGGAAAATAGAAGCCTGAAGACATGTCTGGGAAAAATCGCGCGTGGAGTGCTACCACAACCACACCACTCTTGCACAACCAGCCACATCCTTTTCCCTCCTATTCATCACCTATCTGCCTCTTCTCACCACTCCCTCGAGATGTCAACCACCGTCACCTCCGCGGCCGGTTCTCGTCGTTCCGTCTTCCTCGGCGTCGACGTCGGCACTGGCAGTGCTCGGGCGGGTGCTTTCTCGTCCTAACTCCCTCCTTCATTTTTATATTTGTATACCCACGACCCTGCGCATATTCTCATTCATTATCATTGAACGCTTCGCTTTTTGATTCGGCTCTTTCCGCATTCTATGAGCTCCTGCTGTTTATAATAACTTCTAGTTAATCCTGAATTGGCTTGTTCTTGTTTGATACAGTACAGGTTTGTTTGATGAGAATGGGAAACTCTTAGGCTCCGCTAGCAGCCCAATTCAAATATGGAAAGAAGGTGATTTCGTCGAGGTAATTACTGAGTTACTGATTCTGTGATGAAAACTGTCATAATTTCTCTAATGTGTCCTGATTGGTGGTGAGATTTTAGTTCTTCTTGAGCAGTTTGAAAAGAATGGCCTCGGATTATGCATGTTTGTTTAGATTTTTTGGTGAACTCTGACTCGTTGTTCCTCGACCAAACTAGCAATCCTCTACAGATATTTGGCATGCTATCTGTGCTGAGGTCAAATCTGCTTGCTCACTTGCCAATGTTGCTGGAGAAGAAGTAAGCGGGATAGGGTTTGCTGCCACTTGCTCTCCCTAGGTTTGTAATCTTCTCCATGTTTTCCTAAAACACTATTAGGCCAACCCTTGTCTTTTAAAGCATTTGATATGTTTGATGGATGATGTCAAACCGTATAAAGTTCTTTTGTCTAACTGCAAAAGCATGGTTACTCTTCGCAGTCGCAGTGGATGCAGATGGTTCTCCTGTTTCAGTTTCTTGGAGTGGTGATTCAAGAAGGAATATTATAGTATGGATGGACCATAGAGCTGTAAAACAAACTGAGAAGATCAATTCATCTAACTCTCCAGTATTGCAATATTGCGGCGGTGCTCTTTCTCCTGAAATGCAGCCACCAAAGGTATTTGGGATTAGTATAACAATCAAATCTTACCCTCTGATTGAAATGCTTCCCAACTGCGTACCACACTGTAGGTGCTTCTGCAGCTTTAAGATAAATGAGAAAATGATAAAAAAAAATATGATAAAAAAAAGTCTATGGTTTTAAAATGCTCCACTCCACTATGCTTAACAAAAAAATCATATGTGCAGCTTTTATGGGTTAAAGAAAATTTGCAAGAATCTTGGTCTATGATATGTAGGTGGATGGAATTGAGTGATTGGCTCTCTTACAGGTACTTTGTTATCATCATTATAATCTTGAAATTTGAAACTGACTTCTGGTCTCGCCACTATTCTCTTCCAAAAGTAAAACTAATTTGTTACTCTGATGGTTGTGCCATTGGTTCTGATCTCTGTTTTCTTATCTTTAGAGCAACAGGGGATGATACACGAAGTCTGTGCTCATTAGTCTGCAAATGGATGTATCTTGGCCATGCACACATGCAACAAATTAATGAAAAAGATTCCCGAGACATGGAAGCTTCTGGATGGGATGATGACTTCTGGGAAGAGATTGGCTTAGGTGATCTTGTAGACGGACATCATGCTAATATTGGTATGCTTGTGGAATTTCTTTACATAATAACGTCCTACTCTTTCGTAGATGTAGTGCACACTGATTGGATTCTGAGTGATGGGGAATATGTTGTACTGCCAATTTATTTTTCTTAACTCAGGTAACTAAATGAAGGAGTTTTTTTTTGAGAAACTAAATTTAAGGATTAGAGAAAAGATAGATGTTTGGCAGTAATCATATAATTGTATTAGATTAATACATAAGCTGCCTAGGATAGGACAGCCTGTTAGTGATTGGTTGATGATTGTGAAGAGTAATTATGGTACTATAGCAAATGGATGTTTGTAATAAAAGTAAAGGGAAGTAAGCAGGAAAGCCTAAGGTTCACATTTGGGGTTCACATATAAGGTTGCCTGCATTGCTCAATCTAAAGAATAACTGATGACACTGAATTTTCAACAAAGGCAAAGAATTTCAAACCATTAATAACTAAGAAATTTGGAAAAAGAGAAAAAAATCTTCAGAAGCATATTTTTAGTCCCTTTTATTGTCTGAAACACAGTCATGATTATTTTCTTTAGTTTAGAAATGTGAGTTATTTCAATCTACTTATAACTAGGTGTGTGCATCTCTCATCAATAACTAGATCACTCGATGACTAATCGGGGTGCTTTATTTCTAGAATATCTTTCCTTTTGTGATAAATTAATGTAGTTTATAGGTTGTGTGGTATATGAAAGATGTCAACAGAAGCGTCTGCATTAACTAATACGTGAGGCCTTAGTTTTCTGGGTAGATTGACATAGTGTTGTATAAACAGGAAGAAGCGTAGCTTTCCCTGGCCATCCTTTGGGCTCTGGGCTGACTCCTATGGCTGCAAAGGCAAGAAAGCTTTTTTTTTTTTTTTTTTTGTGTGAGAATAAATTCACATTATATTTTATTGGTGCTCCCTTGAGGCCCATTTAAAGACAAAAATTTGGGGACGTCCATATTTTCTGGGCTTTGGAGAGTGGACTTCTGCTCTTGATTCCAAAGCCGTGACTAATTCTATTCTTCTAAAAAGTTGCATATATTTTCAGGATCTGGGTCTTGCATCAGGAACTCCTGTGGGGACTTCACTGATTGATGCTCATGCTGGTGGCGTGGGGATTTTGGAAAGTGTCCCCGAGTTAGATTCTGATGCTAAAGGTACTGTGGAATTCATAAGGAGAAAAAAACTTGTTTTTATCATAAACCTTATAACCAATGTTCACCTTATATTAAAATCATGCGTTTACAACAAATGACAAGGAAACTGTATGCCGTCATATGGCTTTAGTCTGTGGTACTTCAACCTGTCATATGGCTGTTTCTCGGAGCAAGCTGTTTATTCCTGGTGTCTGGGGACCATATTGGTCTGGTAAGTTCTAAGATTGCATGATAAGTTTTTGGCTTTCTGATGGCTAGTGCAAGAATTATGAGTCTAGAGCAAGCAGGTTATTGCTTTGGGCTGCTAGAACAAACAATAGATATCTAAAGACATTCTTGTATAAGTAGATCTCGTATACTGGGTACTGAATTCCCAATAAGACTTTATGGTTCCCAAAGTACTATATTCAATTGTTAGTTGATCTTTATTTAGAAATTTCTTGTTTAAGTATCCCATTCCCATCCTTTTTTTTGGTTTAGTTTTTCTCACTTAAATAAAAAGGACCTTCCAATTATTAAATTATTCTCTTGCAATGCATTTTAAGATGTGATGTCTAATTCTTCCCTAATTATTAAGAGTTACATTTTACTTTCTTTTGAGCTGAAGTTAGCAGTGATCTTAATCTCATTTTCCTTATGACCTCTGTTTGTATAGCAATGATGCTTGGGTACTGGCTCACAGAAGGGGGGCAGAGTGCTACCGGTGCATTGTTAGATTATACTCCCTCTGTACCGGATTAACTGACGTCCTGGTACAGTAGGGAGTAATAAGGGTATGAATTTTTGACCATATTTTAATGGGTGAAGTTTACCTTTATACTATCATTTTCCTTTTAATTACCATAATGCCACCTTCCTTTCCTCCTCAACAGCTCTGAACCACCAAATCACCATCCTCATCCCCGATTGCAATCCAACAACCCAAATTAAAATGCAATCTTTTCTCTCTCAGACCAAAATGCACCCATCTCATGAAATTTCAAACAAAATCACCAAACTTTAATTAAATCCTTAAATCAATTTCCTCTACTACTCAACAAATTCTTGCGGTGGTTGAAGTGAAAGGCCACCAGATCTGGGCTTCGGTGGGGGAGGTTGTTGTACAGATGCGCTTCAGTGGTGGTGGTGGTGGGCTCCAGTGGGGTGGGTTAGGCGGCGGCGGTTGAGCTCCGGTGTGGATTTGTGATGGCTCCGGTGATGAAGGTTTGATTTTGATTTTAATTTTGATTGAATTCCATTGTGGCTGGTCTGCGATGATGAGGGTGGATTTAGCGAGTGAGAAGCGGCAGTGGCGGTGGTGGATTTGATGAAGGTGAGGCAGAGGAATCCATGGAGGAGGGAAGAGGGGAAAGAAGAGGAGAGAGAGACTGGATTTGGAGAGGAAGGAGGAGAGGGCTTTTTCGTAATTGACTTTTCTCATGTGCTGATGTGGTACAAAAATGACAATTAATTTGGTCCAAATAATCCGTAGGAAAGTGTCAATTAATATGGGACGGAGGGAGTATAATTCAAAGTCATGCTGCCTCCTCCCATCTTGCAAATCTTGCTGCTTCTCAAAGTAAGACGTTTCTCAACTTAGCTTTAATGGCAGGTCTCCCATAGTTGACCCAAAGTCAAAAGGAATTATTTATGGTTTGACACTTGACACGAGTGAGAAACAATTGGCTCTTTTATATCTTGCCACCATACAGGGTATTGCATATGGAACACACCATATAGTGGAACATTGCAATGCTCATGGTCGCAGAGTAAGAATGCATCTTTGTTGTTTACCTGCTTAGAAATCTAAATTTGTTTTGCAAGTTTATGGTGCTATACAGTCCCTTTTACTATGTGCTCGTGTATTTGTTGTTTACGCTAACATACTATTCTACTAAATTTAGTGCATCTAGTTAATATTGAAGCATAAATAAATTATGGTGACTGTAGAATTACCACAGTAGTTATTATTCATGTTCGTTTTGCATTTCATTAACATTGTCCAGGTTAAGTGTCTTGTTTAACGTATCACTTAGTAAATGACACTTGTGTTGTATGAGGTATCATTGTATTCTATTAGTAATAGGAAAATTAGTAGGTTATCATGCTTACCTACATTTTATGGTGAGTGTGGTTTCTATTATGGTAGCAGCTGCTGTAATAGTTGTACTGTGCAAAAGGAAGAGGAAAAGAATGAAATGGGAACAGAGCTCCTTTTCTCCTTTAAAGTCCTCCTAACTCACCCCCTGTCTTATCATTCACTCTAAAACCTTAGCCTACACCATTGTTATGCTGGTTGTTCTAAGTTGAGAAAATGTCCATCAAATTTTGATATTTGGTAGTTAGGTCACTGTAAGTATTTAAAAATGGATGGTTAGGTGGTTAGGGATATATGTCTAATGAGACCATTTGGAGCATGTTTTTCATTCTATTGCACATTTGTGTCGTTAAAAATAATTTACCTTAAACAGGTTACTCTTTTTGTTTGAACATTTTTATTTTATTTTATTTTCATACAAAGAACAAGAAACATGCTAAATGCTTACATTATTTTTATAATAAAATATATATTTGGTATTCTAATTCTCAATGCATGATATCTGGATACTCTCTTTTGCTGCTATCAAACATGCATGTGGTATACCGATGCCCATCAGCATTTATTTGCTAAGTATCGTTTGTAGTTTTTTCGAGTGTGTATTAGTCATTGAGCTGTCAACTGTTTAGCAATGATGTTATTTGTCTAATATTTTCCTCCATCTTATACGTCTTTCTTCCTTGCAGATTGACACATTGCTTGCATGTGGTGGGCTTTCAAAGAATCCCCTGTTCATTCAAGAACATGCTGATATTATTGGTATAACTACCCTGCCCCATTTGTTTTTGGGCACCTCCCTCCCTCCCCCTTTACCAGTGTTATCCATGTTTTGACAGCTTTATGATATTTTGATGGAAATCTATTTACTTCCTGTGGAATTTTAATATTTGCATCCCATGTGATCCAAAGTAGATATTGATAAAGACAGAAGTGAAATATTTATTCCCGATTTAGGCTATGGCTTTGTTGCGTGTTAATGGAATTGGAGCTTTTTTGCTCATTTATAGGTTGTCCTATTGTACTTCCACGAGAAAGTGAGTCTGTGCTCTTGGGTGCTGCTATTCTTGGAGCTGTCGCCGCCAAGAACTATTTGACCCTCAATGAAGCCATGAAGGCAATGAATGCTGCTGGTCAGGTATCTACCAGAGTTGCTTTCTGTACCAATAGTTTTACAAAATCCTGCGAGGTATTCTGAGATGACACAGTTCAAACCTTTCACAGAAAAACAAAACCCCTAAATTGAAAAATATGAAATAAAAGCTTTATGGTTGAGTGACATGCTATGGAAAATTATGTTAAGATTGTTTTCAATTTGAAATTTCAAATCAACGATAGTAATGATGATTAATCGAGCAATTGGTTAACTTTATACATATAATTTTATTGCTTATATGTAACTTCATGAACTTGAGTCTTTTATGCAAAGTTTGAATTGCATCACACAACTCTCAAGAAATCTAAAAGCCTCTCAAGAATAATATTTTTTTAATCTTAACAAAGATTGTATTGAAAGAGGTAGAATGCTTATACAGAGACTCAAACTAAAACCAAGCTAATCCTTATAGGATAAAATTTAGGACTCCCAACATAAAATTTAAAAGACTTGGGGCTTGGCGCCCTAACCTAGTAGATCTTTTGTCATAAAAGACATTAATTAAAGAAAAAGTTATAGTTCTGGAATTTCCAAGAATGATGGAAAGTACTGAAATACTCTTGACCCTTTGACAAAATGAAACATCACTGAAAGTAACCTCTGAACTTCAGAATTAATTAATACTTACAGACTCATAAGCTATAGACTCCTAACTTGTCTTCTTGTGCTGCATCGTTGTTTCAATCTACGACTAATGTTAAGTTAAACCCTTTTGTACTTCCGCGGTCATTCGATGTCTGTAATTTCCTTCAGCTAGCAAGACACTTGCTGACGAAATCAATTTGTTAGCCTTTAAGTTAGCAAAATGTGCACTTCTGATGCTGAAGTTCTGCTGGCTAAGCCAAGATTAATACATAAATGACATTAGGCCATTGTGGCGATTAGCTGTAGTAGATGTATATTATATGGATGGCATGAACCAGAACATTTGACGCCCAACATACGTGTTCTTTTTCTTAAACAAGCTGTCTATATAAAACGTTTCTTCAACCTAGTTATTATTATTAATTTTTTAATAAAAAGAGAGAAAGAAGTTGCTAATCGAAGCCACTCGTGCATTTTGATCCCTAGACTCTTCGGTTCTGGCTAGAATTGTCCCTTGATTTGAATTTTTACGATGATGACATTGTTAAAGGTAAATGCTTTCTCTAATCTACTACACGAACTGCAGTCTGCTAATAAATAACCACCATTTCAGTTATTAGAGGTTTCTTCCTATTTAAGCGAAGCTTGGTTGGCTGCACATGTGCTCGAGACTGGCAATAGAATCAAATAGAGAATTCAATCGATCCATTGATAAGTCTTAACGACAGGGACCTGAAGCATGCTTTTAATTCCTTTGCTTCTATTTAACATGCTTTATTATCTTCAGGTCATCCATCCATCCAAAGATCCAAAGGTGAGGAAGTATCATGATGCAAAATACAAAATTTTCCGGCAGCTTTATGAGCAGCAACTATCTCAGCGCTTGATGATGGCGGAAGCTTTGAAGTAGGTACTCTGCCACTTCAAACTTGTTGATGCTTTGGGGAGGATAACAGAATGAGGGAAACAATTTTTGTTTTTTGTTTTACTCATTCTTTTGCTTGAAGGATAGTGGTGGAATTGTAGCTATTACTTAATGTATAGATCACATCCAAAACCTTTAACAAGGGAGTATATGAGCGTATTAAAAGAACAGTTGCATACCATATTCATAATGTAATTTGTCACTTCTGTGAAGAAGTACAATCCCGGTAAATTGTGTTACACCTTGTTTGGAACCAAATACTTGTTAGAAATGAATTCAAATACCACCATTTGAATAAAATGTTCTCAATTCTAGGTTTGTGCTGTTGAATCTCTTTTATTCAACAAAACTCTAACTAAGTATGACTAGTTTCTATTTCTGTTGTGTGCTTTTAAACGGACCAAGAGATTCAACACCAAAAATTTCAAGGGTTCACACCAACAAAGAAAACTCATGCCATAAGTAAAAAAGAATTGCGCATGCAATCACCAACAGGACTGAAATCAATCAACACTTACTGGATGAAAGAGGAGAATTTGGAGAGGAAGTCAATCTTCTTATGGGTTGCAACGGTTTTGAAGAGACTGGATCCTTCCTGGTAAGGGTTGCTGTGATATCTTAGAGTTGTTGTGATAGGGTGGGTTTCACGATGGACGAGGATGACTCTATTATCTAATTTATCTTACATTAGATTAAAAAGTTCACAACCAATCTGTTTTATTTTATCCACCAGGTTGTATTTGTAATTTTAATATTTTAAGCAAAATTTCTACAAAATTCTGACAAGTTCGACAACTGATGAATTGTAATTTGACCAGAGCTTAAATCTTAGTCACTTATCTATCAAAAAATTAATTTCAAATCAAATCATTTCAATTTTTTAATAAATTTAAGGTTCCAAATAAGCTATTAATTTTGACCTTGGTTGTGTTTCTAGGCCTTTGACCTCCCTTCTACGAAATCAAAAGAAGGAAGAAAAAATTGTTTGTGTTGACACTTTTTTTTTTTTATAATAGTATGTACAACCATTAAAAAGGTACTATCGCCTCAGGTCATTTCCCTACAGAGATATTTCCTAAATAAGAAATTTGGTGGCCCAACTCTGGAACCGGGATATTTCTAGTCTTATTATAAACCCATACCCATAGGGATGGGATAGAAACTCGTAATAAATACCACAAAGAAAAATCCTGCATAAGCAGGATGCACCAAACAAACAACGACGCAGAGGCGGGCATGTAAGAGGAGCACGATGACTGGCTGAGTAATGAGTATAGGATTAGGATAGGAATGATAATAAAGTGGGTTTCCAAGCAATGATCATTTTTATAGAGGGCAGCAAATATAAAATATACTCCTATATTTTTTTTTTATAAAAAAATAATAATAATTAAGTTTTATAATAGTTTTTATTAAATATAATAATAAATGATGAGTGACTAAAAGAGTTGACCAAAAAATGTTGGACTGATTTTAAAGTCAAAGTCAAAGTCAAAGTCAAATGCATTCAAGTAGCCACCACTAGTTAACAACCAATCGTTTGCTGCCAGTTGGTGGCTTGCAAGCCAATACTTTTTTTTTTTTTTTTGCTTGACTCCACTACGGGTTTTTGGTTGACCGGAAGCAGTATTATTCTCTCCCAAACTCCTTTTTAGATAGAGCTTTTATTGTTTAATTAATAATTTTTTTTGATAGTGTTAGCGTTGATAGTCTGTTATTAATCAAGTATTTCCTATTTGAAGTTTGAAGTAATCAAGTTTTATTTATTTTTAATATAAATATTGAAGGGTGTTTTTAGTTTAGAAATTATAATGCTTATCTGAATGCTCCTAAAATATATAGAAATATATATTGTTGTTAATTATTAGCTAAAACGAAACCTCATGTTTTAAAATTTAAAACCTTAAACCCTAAACAGTCTTCGAGCATTAGCGATTAAGATGATCATATTTTGTGATAATATATAAACAACATATGAATGCACATTCATGGTTTTCAACTATGATAAAACATGTTTTTTTATAGTATAACTTATGTCGTTTTGTTGAGCTGCTTCTTTTAATCCAATGGAACAATTTTAAACGAATTAGTTGTGCTATCTAATGCTTTATGCTTACATTTCTTGCCCAGCAAGTGGGACCGCATGTCTACACTCTCCGACGTGCTCATTGCTTATATATGTCTATGATGTTCTTTTATTGTTGTGTTTACAAAATGAACTTTCAATTTATCGCACCAGAAAATATCACTGAGTTACAGTGTTGTTAATACTGTACATTATTTCATTCTTTTTAGGTAAACTTTGGTTGTTATTAGGGTTGGGCACAGTGCGATTCGGTTCGAGTTTGGACAGAACCAGAACCAGAACTAGTGTTTAGAACTGGTTCGGTTCGGTTCCGAGTAATTGTATTTTTAAAGCTAGAACCAAACCAAACCACACCAAAACCATCTAGTTCCGGTTCGATTCCGAGTTATTTCGGTGAAATTTCTGAAAGTTTCTAATTAGTCTCATGGTTCCAAAATTTAACAAGAAAAGGAAAAAATACTAATAAAAACTCAAATAAATGAGCTGAACCCATGTCTCACATCGCATAAATTCGCATTATCTTGCCAAAATACAAATTCACGATATAAATCCAAGCGCCAAAATATAAGTTCACGATACAAATTAAAGCGCCATTTATTTCTGGTAAATCGGGTTGCAAGATATATAGAACCGGAACCAAAACGTTTATTTCTGAACGGTTTGGTTCGGTTCTAGTTCCACTATTTTTCGACTTAAAACCCGAACCAAACCGTTTCAGTTCTGTTTAGTTCGGGGAATCAGTTCGAATTTCTGGTTTTTTCACCCAGCCCTAGTTGTTATAGGTGGAGACAATGGTGCCGCCCAGACCTTTTTTTCATTTATTAGGTCATTAGCACCACTATCATCATTTGGTAAAAAAAATCTCAATAATTTTTTGGATGAATTCAGCTTCTCTAATTATTTTTTCTTTGCGAATAGGTTCTTGTGATAAGTTTTCTATCAAAAATTCTAACACATTTACTTTGATAATATTTTATTAGTATATGTATATATTTATTACATATGGTCCCTTTATCAATTTTACTCATACTTTTAAGTCTTACCTTTTTTATATAATTTTAAAATCATTCTCTAAAAAAAATTTAAAAGTTCATTTTAAGTACCTTAAGTTTTAACTTTTATATAATTATATTTTATTTATAAAAAAATCTATAACCCCTCTCACGAAATTTCTCAAGGTTCCTAATATAATCATAAACTCTTTAGATTTTTAATTATTCTTACTTTTATTTATCCAAATAATAATTTGACCCTCAAAATATAATTGGATTTTAAAAATAATTAAAATTCAATTTAACTCCTTAATATTAAGGACTAATAATTCAACACTTTTTAACATGTTTTATTAACTTTTTATAATTTTCTAAAATAGTTCTTAAACATTACTAGTATGTTTCTTTTATATTAAAGAATACAAAACTAAGGAAATGTGTATTACATTTTTTCTTTATAGTATTATATGATCCCAAACAATTAATCTAACTTTGCACTTAATTTCGGTCCCTCAAAATATTTTTCTTTACTCCGTCCCTAAATTGTTCACCGTATCCCTACAAAACCAGCTTCACTGAGTTGTCTAAAACTCACAAAAAAAACCCAATAGAATCAGAAAATTCTAACACCTTTTATCTTTACCGTAGTGGATTCCATCACTTATAAGAGTAAAGATATAAAATGGAAATGTGACGTAACACGCGATGGAAATTCCAACGTGTCTTAATTGGGCAGGGGCAGGGCCAGGTTAGGTGAAGGACACATACTGTTGGGTTGTTGATGGCTCTTAAGTTAAAGGGTAATCCATCCTCTCACGTTGCTGTCAACTAAGTTCCATTTCTCATTAAATCCTCTCGCTTTCTTTAATTGCTGGGTCCTTCTCTTCCACAAACACATCAGAAACAGAACCTGCATTTTCTCCACAACTTGCCAAAATAGCTTTGATAAAAAATATCTGCATTGTCTCCAAGAAACAGGGCCTGCATTGTGGTTAATCAGCCTCTGGTTCGTCGACTAATTCGTTACACATTTACGACTGGAACACTTCAACCTCCATATCTTGTTTTGTATTCTTCTGGTTTAGAATTTGGGTCTACTCATCAGGTTCTTTAACTTTTGTGTGGGCTAAGTTGTACGAATTCTGGAGAAGTTATTCACTACGTTGTACATCCACAGTGATCGGAAGACAGTGCTCTGCTGGCTGCTGCATTGCCATTCAGCGTTGCTGCCAAAGTTGACGTCTCAATCTCAAGCTCCTGTTCAGGAAACTTACCCACCGGCTAAAGAAGAAATGGACCCCTCTTGAGCTTTCAATTCCTGTTGACATCCGAATACGTAAAGTTCATCAGCTTTCTTTACCATGACAGCATAAATTCTATGTATTGGCTAAAAACAGGCACAATTCTAGTTGAAAACCCCTGATGCGCCCTGTGATAGCCTTTACTAGACAGAAATCGAATCCTGATTCCATAATGACCAGAAAAAAAACAGGGGTTCAAGTTTTCTCATGATAATGGGAGACTGTGCAGCCAAAAATAGACCTAACCCAAACCAAAGGTACAATCTCATATCCCATTTTGGTTAGACAAGCATCCGTCCAGAATACACTGACCCCCGCTAAGAGACGTAGAGCCAGCTAACGAAAAGGGATGTACTAACACCCCCGGCCGATTGAGGATCAAGTTACTTGTCCACCAGCCATGTGAATTTTGTTGAAGACTGACCCGTCTTCACTTGCTTGTTTTCCTCACGCTAACCTGAATCGCTCGTACATCTCTTGGCAAATAGCCAGTCATGAAATCAATTTTGTATTATTACCAAAATATTAATTGCTAATTAAAAACTTACTTATAAATCAAAGCATTTCTATGCAATCAATCAGTTAAAACTCTCGGTTATGAGTTGGTTAGATTATCCAATTATAGAAGTTGAGGATGCTAAACTAACTATTCAAAAAAAAAACCGCCTGAACTGTTTTAAAGTTAATGATGTACTTTTAATTCGAACTTAAAAGGAGTGTATTGAAGGGAAAAAAGGAAGCGATTGCCCAACACCTCCTCTAACACCGAACTTCACCCTTGCAAACAGCACAAATTAATTCCATATTCCCGACCTCTCACTATACTGTTGCAATTGAACAGTTTCAGTCAATTGTATGGCATCTTTCAAAATGTTGCTTTCCCTATACTAGCTGTGATGCAAGAAACAAGGACCAAGTTCTCCAAGAATAGCCCCATCTTTTTTCCAGCCAAAACCCATGCACCTAACCTAAGCCACAACTCACAAACTATGCACTTGAAGTCACAAAAGCAAGCAGTGTCCTCAAACTCACTCAAATCATACACTATTAACTATATATGGAGAAAACAAACCTGGTGAGCGAACAAAAGTTACAGGTCGATGCCAAAGTTTGTATTTTGCCATACATTCAACATTCTCTAAAATAGAAGATTCCAGAACCTGACTAATGCACTTAACTTAAATTAAAACAACAATTTTAAAGATAACACAAGGCCCTTTTCTCTATAAGAAGTTGATTGGAACCTCTGACTTCTTGAGAAATCCTCTGACCCCTCACCATCGGTCCAACTCAACTAACGCCAGTCAATCCAGACTCCTCACTCCCATTAGTAGAAATAACAGGCATGCACACGCATAAGAAACACTCAACCCAAAGTATCAAATACTTAACAGGAAGATACCAGCCACTGGCAAGCACATTTACCTGTAGTGGTTGCGCATATCAGGAGACTCAGGACCCTGCCAAAACGCTTGCTGTAAACCATGAGTTTCCAGAAATACCTCTATCAGCTGACCGCAACGAATTCGTGTCCGACCATACTTTACCTGAACGAATTGGAAACCTTACAGGAATCAACAAAATCACAAAAGAATTCCAAAACTAAGATTTAATAGAAAAGAAGGTCAAACAGAAAAGACCTCACAGACTCCGCATGACCACCAAAGCTCCTCTATTCCGGGATGGTTTTGGATCCGCCTGCATAGCCTACTGTTGTCAGATTCCAGACCAAGCCATACAAGAAATGGAAAGCGTGAAAACACAGTTTTAAGAGGCGGATCAGACAGGTCATACCGAGTGTCGGATAGTTGACCTGGTAACCAAAAGCAGAGTTGCTGACGCAAAATTGAATAAAGAAGGGCATAAGTAGCAAGAAATGATGGAGGAGGGATAGTGTGAGGTTCCTGGTCAGCGTACTAATTCAGAAAAGATTAGTAGGTTTAGGTTTGGAGGTTACGTGGGGGTTTGAATTGGGCATCTTATGTCTACAAAAAAAATCCTCACCATGCATTCACACAAATACCCTGCTAGCTATCAAAACTTTTCCATTTCAATCCAACTGGATCCAGGCATTTTCCTCACTTCTTTATTCTCCATCAATTTTCTCAACATTCCTACCCTATCCCAATTATTCAGGCCAGCAAACATGTTCGACAATAACACATAAGTCGAAGGATCTTTCTCATCCACATCCATTGCGTGTTGTGCAGCTCGCTTTCCAGTCTCCATATCTCCATGAAGCTGGCAAGCACTAAGCAATGTCTGCCACACAAGCACGCCAGGCTGAAATTGCATTCCTAGGATCAGTTCCTCTGCTTCCTTAATATGCCCAGCACGACCCATTAGATTTACCATGCACGCGTAGTGATCTTCTCCAGGGGATATTCCATGATCACTAGACAGAGACTTGAAATATTTCCACCCTTCATCAACAAATCCACCTTGGCTACATGCATAAAGCACACCGGTGAACGTGATATTGTTTGGCTCTGCACCCGCCATTCTCATATCCTCAAAAATCTCCAGGGCTTCTCTAGCTTTCCCATTCTGTGCACACCCCATAATCATTGTCGTCCATGAAACAACAGAACGAACAGGCATCAAGTAGAAAACAACCCGAGCTTCATCCATGCATCCACATTTTGCATACATATCAAGCAATGCATTATCTACGCAAACATCCACTTGAGAACTAAGCTTGATTCTCCACCCATGAACTTTCTTACCCTCCTCCAATGAAGCTAATTGTGCGCATGCATTGAGTGCAGTGGCAAGAGTAAATTTATTTGGCAACAAGCCCATCTCCCTCATTTCTGCAACAAACTGTAGAGCTTCACTAGGTTCCCCGTACTGTAATAACCCAGCAGACATTTGTGTCCATGAACAGACATCTTTACAAGGCATTTCACGAAAAGCCCTATAACCATCCACCACCATACCGTTCTTTATGTACATGTCAGTTAAAGAATTCCCCACACACATCTCATCGCCATGACCACTCTTCACAACTTGAGCATGAACTTGCAAACCCAATTTGAGGTCTGAGAGAGCAGCCAATCCAGTCAAAACAGTAGCAAATGTAAAATTATCACCCTTAACACCCTCACAACAGCTCATCCGATACCAAAAGTAAGGTACTTCTAAATAAGAATGTTGCAAGAATCCAGCCATCATAGCATTCCAAGATACAATATCCTTACCCCTACACTCATCAAACACCCCTTTAGCCTCTACCAACTTCCCATGTCGTATCAAACCCGTCAAAAATGCATTGGCCAAGTATACATTGCACTCAAATCCTAACCTAACAATGTAAGCATAGACTTGATATAAGTGAACCAAATCCTGAGATAAAGAACAGGCGTGGAGCGCGCTCACAAGAGTAAACTCATTGGGAAAGACTAACCCAGAATGGTGCATTTCCGAAAAGAGTGAGAGAGCATGACCGTGGCAACCCCGTTGAACAAACCCAGAAATAATAGCCGTCCAAGACACAACATTTCTTTGAGGCATTTTCTCGAACAGCTTCAAACCGTCGGATAATTGACCAGTTTTGACGTACATGTTAAGAAGATGGTTGTAGATGTATAGGGAAGAATGGAAGGAGAATTTGATGAGATTGGCGTGGATAGCCCTTCCATGCTGTATCTTTGAGTATTCTGTGCATTTGCGTAGCTGGTTATTGTAAAGTTGTTCATACTCATCTGTGTAAAACGAGCGAGAATGGAGAAAACTAATCAGGCGGGAACGTTGTAGCAACTTAATGCGGCTATGTAGCAGATAGATCCGCATCATTGACTGGTTTTTGCTGCTCTTACATTTGCTGCCCTTAATTATGTACTATAAGTTATGAAATTGCGTCTCTTTTATCGGAATACCACATCGGTTGTCTTAATGGATTTTTGGTAATTACATATACTTGCATGGGCTTAAAGTACATTGTAATTTTTCTAAAGACACTTTAAATTTCTAATACATCAACATGTAGTATATAATAATTTTTATTTATTTAATATTTTTATGCTATTATTTTTCACTCAATTAATGTATTAATTTTGATGTATTCAATGAAATTTATATTTATTTATTAACTTTAATACATATATAACTTTAGAACTTTTCATTTGGAATATTAAATTAATTTAATATGTATAATTAATCTATTTAATTTAATACAATTTATTACAAAAAATATGAAAAAAATAATGTTAAAGAATTTGAAATGTTGCATGATTCTTTATATATAAATGTTTGTCAATCCTTCATTTTATATACAAAAATAATTGGAGGCATCTACAAGTGTTGATAGTAATATATGTAAATCAAGGTTAGTTGCATTTTTATTTATTTTAGTAATAATTCATTAGTATCTAATTGTCAAAATAATTATATATTACGTAAAATATTACAGTACATGCTGAATTAATGAATATTGTTTAACATATATCATATGAATAATTGTTTATAATATAATTCACGGAACACGAGTTTTATATTAGTTACAAGTAAACTTCACGAGTTTGTTTTAAATTTCTTTTCTTGCATGATTTTTTACTAATTTAATTAACTATTTGAGTTTAATTTTATATTATTAATATATAAAAAGTTCTTATAAAATTAGATAGAAAGCTGGATTTTATGTCAAAAATATTCATACATGTATACATAAAGACCTTTTGCCTCTCTTCTCTCTTCTGATGCGAACTTTGTGGGAAGAAAGAAGGTTCTAGTTTCAAGCTCAAGTATTATAATCATTTCAAAAAAAAAAAAATCACCATCTGCTTCTGCTGGTTTTCAAAAAGGTAAGAGTCGGATTAATTGATTACCAGGCAATGTCAGGCCCAACACCTGAAATTTTGAGGATCAAACCACTCAAGCAAACATGAAACTCCTTCCTCGGTGGACCTGTACCTCAGCACATCACCATCTCTCATCTAATAACAGGGAAAAACATTCGCAGCTGCACCAAAACTCTTTACATTTCTTTTCATTCAAGTAGAAGTTCATCATACAAATGTTAACGGAATTAATTCAATTATACGAAGCTGAGACATTTCCTGTTGAATCTGGACATCTATGCCTATTTTAGGACCCAACAACACTGATGTTGTTTAAGGTAAACAAAACAGTAGGACTGGAACAACCGCTTGCGTCGTATGATATTCATACTATGTGATCCCAAGCAGCTTGACATGAGAAACAGCTCAATGCAACAACATGTCAATTGAAAATGCATCATAATCCGCTAGCATTATCCAATTTCAGCCCCTGCTCCATGAGATAGCTATAAATCTCTCAGAACAGGCCAACCTTTTTTCACAATGTCGTTAATTTTGGCATCAATCTGCTTTTGAATACTTGGAAGGCAGAGCTCTGCTGCGTAGCCATTCAGTTTTGCTGCCAAAGTTGACACCTGAAGCTCCTCTTCGGGCAAGTTTCCCATCAGCTGAAGAAGAAACGGGCTCCTCTTCAGCTCAAATTTCTGTTGACATCAAGATGTTAAACTTCGTCAGCAATTCTACCATAGGCTAAACAAGGAAAGTTTTAATTGAAAACCCTTGCTTATGCTTTGACATACACTTCACTAGCTAGAAACGTTGAATCTTGATTCAAAAATAAATTACAAACCATGGATCAAATAACTCCTTGTTTAATACCCCCCATGAAAGATGGGAGACCATGCAGTCGAAAAGAGACCCACCACATACCAAAGGTACAATCGGACACTAGCCCAAGCCCTACAGTACGATCTGATATGAGCATAGATGTTATACAAGCAAGAAAGCTAACCAGCATTCACTAACTCAGTAACAAAACATGGAGATACTTGATGAAAGAGGCCAACTCAGCACCCCAACTGAGATCAATCAATTTTGTGAATTTTGTGAAGACTCACAAATCTTCACTGTTTAGTTTCCTCACCAATCAGTCAAGTGTATGTTTATGGCATCTTTCTAATGTCACATCAATTTCATTAACTACCTATGATACAAGACCCGAGCACTACTCGCTTCAAACACACGACAAAAATTGTTTTTTCAGCCAAAACCTAGTTACTGAAGTAATCCACACCCAATATAAGTAAGTTGTTATGCAATTGAACACGCAAAAGAAGGCATCGTCTCTAAACACACACAACCAAATACACATCCAAGACAACAGAAATTTCTAGTTCTCTGCACATTTAACAATCCCAATAGAAAATTCATGGCCTAGCTAATGCACCTAGCTTAAATTAAACTATAACAATGTACAGATAATTACAAACCTGGTGTTCAGGTTCTGCAGGATAAAATATTCCCAATTGTTGAATTTGGGTAGTGACAACACTGCTCCTTGATTTCAATTGCTCTCTCTGTTTACTGACACTAGCCAATCTAGCCTCCTCGGTGCCGTTAGTAAAAATGACAGACCTGCACAGACATAACTACACTCAACCCAGAAGAATCACCACATTACTTTACAGGAAATCACAAAGCTTCCCGCGAACGAATTTCACCTGTATTGGTTGCCCACATCAGGACCCTGCCCAAACACTTGCCGGGAATCATGACTTGCCCAAAACACCTCCAACAGCCGACCGTAACTAATCCGAAAAGGATCATACTCTACCTGCACGATTCGAAACCCAAAACATATCAGCAAAATCACAAAAATGAAATTCCATAATTAAGAGTTCAATCAAGCGGGAAAAATGAAGACGGACCTGGACAGACTCCGCATGGTCACCCAAGCTTCTGTACTCCGGATTGGTCTTGGATCCGCCAGCATAGCCAGCTGTCGTCCGGACCACGCCATACAAGCATCCAAAAACGGCTTCTGATCTCCAGAAGCTTCCAAGGGCGAAAACGGCGGTTTTCAGAGACGGATCCGACGGGATTCGCGGAGCATTCGACACTCGATCTGGTAAGCGAATGCAGAGGGATTTATATGGAACTGCGATCAAGACGAGAAGAAGCGGCAAGAAGCGATGAGATAGAGAAATGCTTCTCCCAGAGAAAACCATAATGGGGATTGATAGGGTGAAGTTCCGGTTCAGTCTCCGTCTACTGATCCGGAGAAATTGCACTTGTTTGGAGATGTCAAGGTGGGGAGGGAGGGAGGGAGGGAGGGGTATGCGGCACCGTATGCCGGTATACGGACATGATTTTGTTTTTTACTTTTGACCGTGTATATTGTAGGTCTAATTTAATTTTACATCTAAAAAATAAAAGAAATGTTAAAAAATGCATATATATAAGAAATTGAGCGAATATTAATTTTATTTCTATAATCACAATTTTAACATTAAAAAAAATATATAAATTTAATTTAAATTGAAATGTTTAAAGTTAGTACATACAAAAATGAGCAATAACTAAATTTTTATACGGTATTATAGACGAAAAAATGTTAGAAATGCATATTTTAATCAAAAATTTATGTTTAACACTTGTATCTGCTTATACGGGTTAAGTCGACTTTACAGATATTAATAAAAAAATATCTCAACTTTACCCTTTGCTCAATAGATGTAGTATAGTATATAAAAAAAATGTAGAGTTAAAATGACAGTTTTGTCACTCAACTATTACTCCATTACCCAAAATTAGCACCGTTGTTTCCAATTTTTGATAGAAATGTCACCGAATGCTTTGTTATTTTGCTCAATTATTAAAAAAACGATTGATTCGTTATGCCTGCTGAAATTCGTAAATCATTATGATATACATATATATTTTAATCACATCGGATACAAGTGTTTGTTGTATATGTAGATATTTATAATACCCCCAGAGAAGATTGTCTGGGAAGATACCGGTTCATTTGACGCAGGGAACATCCTATATGAATGATAACTGGTCCATTCGACAGTATCACCACGAAGGTATGGAGAGAAAGCAATGCTTAAAGTGAAAATATGCAATATGCTGTCGATATTTAAATTGATAATTATAGTTTGCATGCATATCTCTATTTTCGTTATGGCATTCGGCAAAGCTAACACCTTATGTGCACAATAGCATTTATATTATGAGAAATGTGTTGGATAGAAAATACAGAAAGAAAGCAAGCTCGATCATGGACGATTGGGTTTTTGGATTTTGAGGCCTGTCTTCTTTTTACCTCTGGTTCATAATCGCCATGCTTTCCTCTCTCTGATTAAATAAAGTTATTGGTTTGTATTTTCGGGTTTGTATTCCACCACTGCTCAAAGGTCATCGCAAGATTGACAAAAGTCACCATTGGCCAAATATGGCCACTTTACACTGGTTTCTTCAATTTCCATAAATGGTTTCCTAGCACTTTCCAATTGCTATGGGATTCACGGCACTAATGGAGAGCCCGGCTGCATTAAGTCTGATACGTGACCGAGAAAATGATCCGAAATTTCTTGTGCTCTGGCTTGGAGAAAGATAATAAAATCTATAATATTTTTGGGAAATTGTGATTGGAGAAAGGAGATGGTAGTCTTAGAATCGGGTTGGTCTTGGCAAATAATACAACATTTCTGCTCATGAGCAAAGAATTTGAGTATGTTAATTTGAGTATGGGTTGTAGAACGAAAAAAGGGAGAAAAAGAGAATACTTCTGTTAGATTCACAAGGAATGGAAAATTTGTGAGAGCAAGATGATCCAATGATCGGCAGTGCTATGTGGTTAGTAGTAGTAAAAGCGAAGAACTTGATGGGAAGAGGAAAAGAAAGAAGCAAAAATTCTTTTAAAGTTGTATATCCTGTCGGTAGCTGGGTCTGTTTTGTTCGTTGAGGTGTTATTTCTTCAAAGACAACAGGAATGGTGGTGTTGCTGACCTAACAAGGACCAGAAATCAGAGCCTTCGCGATGGAATTGCTTGCCTTCACCCTGATCAGATTGAGGATCAGTTAGAGAGCAAAAGATAAGGATATTATTACAATTATTATGCTAATTTCTGGTGTGGGGTTTTGCCAAACTTTGATTCAATTGGACTGATCATCCATCCCTAATCATGGATGCTATTGAAAATGGATGGTCAAGATTTGGTTTCGCTGGATACATCATTTTTCTCCTTTCACAAAGTCATCTTTTTTAGGTTTCTGTGTAATTGGTGATTATAAAAGACAAGGGGCAGAAACAGAAATTAGTTGGGGAGTTGGTCAAGGGTCAGCTGATTCCGGGTTTGTCTGTTGCTAAAACAAGTCTCTGATAGATCCACTCTCGGGCGCATAAGATTCAGTTATATGGTATAGTATCAACTTCTAGAAGTAAACCTTTGAGCCAGAAGCGGGTTATGCATAAGGCTATTTGGCTATGGGTAAATGCACATGCTCCAATATATTAATTATTATGACATCCAAGCTGCTGCTTCCCATAAATTGTCGGACAATTTGGTATCGTGAAAAGTGGAAATTGGCGATGTTATGGAAGGAGGTAAAAGATGACAAAAAGCGAGTTATAGAATGATTCCGGGTTTATGATTCTACGATTCCGGGTTTGTTTTTGGATTCCGGATTTATGGACAGCAAGCTTCTGAGTTTATGAATAATAGAGATCCGGTTTTAATGTTCCTAGGTTCTTAAATGGGCTCCGAACAGTGTATCGTCTACTTCGCTTATTGGGCTTTTATGGGCCCAAGCTCCAAACCAACCAATTTAGGGGCTGTTTAGTTACGGAGAATTTTAGAATTTTTTAATTTTGCAAAAACTGTTTCACAGCCAAAATTTTGCAATACAAAATTTTCTGTTTTGCAAAAATTTCCATTTTTTTTTTACTCTAATTCAATAAATCCATATTATTAATCTAAAAAAAAAATAATATTATTTTAAACATATCTATCCTTGTAATTTATGTAAATTGATACAAATTGTGCTAAAAATATTTCATAATTGATATTTAACTAACCAATGCTTCTAATTAAAATCATATGAGTAAAATTCAATGTTTAACATTGTAATGAATAACATTTTTTACCATGTTATTATCGAAAGTTACATTATGAAATAAATACAAACTCAATTTAAAATAAATAACTTCACACATCCTAAACAAATAATAATAAATATGGCTAAAGATACACATTTTTTTATATTTATCTAAAATTAATCTTGGTAAATTGATTCTAATGTTCTAATTATTTTAATTAATCAATACTCCTAATTAAACTCATACGAATAAAATTAGATCAATATTTACATACAAACATTAGTTTAATAAATACTAAATAAGTAAATACTAAATACTCCTAATAATTTTTTTTTAGAGTTTTTACATTTTTTCTGGATTTTTAGATTAATTTTTTTTATAGATTTTTAAACTTTTTTTGGGAATTTTTACATTTTTTTGGATTTTTTACATTTTTTCTAAACTTATAGTGTTAATTCTGAAAAAACTATTTTGCAATTGCAAAATTTTCTAAACTTGTAGTGTTAATTCTGAAAATCTGTTTTGCAATTGCAAAACAGAAAAATTTGCTGAAAATTTTCCATTTGCAAAATGTTGCTGTGAAACAGATTTTGAAAAATTTTCTGAAAATTTTTCAAATTTTTTTTCTCCCTAAATGGCTTGTGCTTTTGAATTTAGACATGAATATATTTAGCATATTTATATTTGATCTTTAACAAATAGTGAGTCATCCGGGCGCCTTGAGATACGTGCCAAAATAGTAAACGTCATTCTTTTGGGAATGGAGGGAGAACCATTTAATATATAATGTAGAAGTCAATGAGTTATTTGATTAGTAGTAAAAATATCTGTAAAAATGTAGATGAGTTTGGAATTACCAACCGGCCACGTTTGATTATTTGATTGTGTCTAGATGATCCTGCTTATGCCACGTTTGTCCGTCCAATGATGAATTTTATAATGATAAACCCACTTCTCCTTAGATTTCCTTTACCAACTTGGACCAATAATTAAGAAATATAAATCCAAGTCACAAATTTTAGTCCATATTCTTGGACCATAGTTATTAGAACTGGATCAGATAGTGACAAAAAAAAAATATTTTTTAGTTCAATCGAGTTTAAATTTGTAGTATTCATGTCATGAACAAATAATTCAAAACTATTTTATTTTCATGAACGGAAATATTATATTTATTTAATTTTTAATTCCAATTTTGAAATTTACAATTTTTTTGGAAATTTTTGATTAATTTATTTTCTTTTGGATTTCTACAATTTTTTTTAACAAATAATTTCATGTCCAAATAATTCAAGACTATTTTTTATTATTTTTACATTTTTTTTGGAATTTTTTATTTTTTATAGATTTTTTACATTTTGTTTGATTTTTTTACATTTTTTTGGGATTTTTACATTTTGTTTAGATTTTTTACATTTTTTTGAAATTTTTACATTTTCTTGGGATTTTTTACATTGTTTTGGGATTTTTTACATTTTTTAGATTTTTTTGAATTTTTTACATTTTTTCTAAACTTGTAGTGTTAATTCTGAAAAATCGTTTTACAATTGCAAAATTTTCTGAACTTGTAGTGTTAATTCTGAAAATCTGTTTTGCAATTGCAAAACTGAAAAATTTGCTGAAAATTTTCCATTTGCAAAATATTGCTATGAAATAGATTTTGGAAAATTTTTAAAAAATTTTCCCAATTTTTTTTTTCTCCTAAATGGTTTGTGCTTTTGAATTTAGACATGAATATATTTAGAATATTTATATTTGATTTTTAACAAATTTAAAATTGGCTACTATTCAGTTTATTAATATTTTTTTCAAAAAAATATTAGCATTGTTTTTTAATTAAAATAAAATTGATTTAACAAAAGTTACTATTTTGAGTTTTCGAGTTTTCTAAATAGTTGTTAGGTGAATACGATTTCGAGTTTTCTAAGGCTGAAAAATACATTTTGCAAAACAGAAAACGTACTGTGTAACTGTGAAACAAAATTGAAAATTTTACAAAATTTGATGTTATTTTGCAAATACTGAAAATTTTGTAAAACAGAAATTTTGCGTTGTGAAACGCAGCCCTAACTCCAAAAACCCTCTCATTTTCTATTTCTTGCCTCTCATATCGTCGTCTCCACAGAGAGAGAGAGAGCTCAGCACACACACACTGTGCAGAAATGGGTCGCGTCATCCGTGCTCAACGTAAGGGTGCTGGTTCCGTCTTCAAGTCCCACACCCACCACCGCAAGGGACCTGCTCGATTCCGTTCCCTCGATTTTGGCGAGCGCAACGGTTACCTCAAGGGAGTGGTGACCGAGATCATCCACGACCCCGGTCGTGGCGCTCCACTTGCTCGTGTCTCTTTCCGCCATCCTTTCCGCTACAAGAAGCAGAAAGAGCTGTTCGTCGCCGCCGAAGGCATGTACACTGGTCAGTTCGTGTACTGCGGCAAGAAGGCCAATCTCATGGTCGGTAACGTTCTCCCTGTCAGATCTATTCCTGAAGGAGCTGTCGTCTGCAACGTGGAGCATCATGTTGGTGACCGTGGTGTTTTGGCCAGATGCTCTGGTGACTACGCTATTGTTATCAGTCACAACCCTGATAACGACACCACCAGGTCTTATTTCTGATCTATTAACGCTTAACTTTTCTGAATTCGATATTGTGATAATCTTGTAAAATGCTTTTGCTTGTTGATTTTTGCAAATGCTATCACTAGTTTTCTGTAGCTTGTGTGCTGTGGTCTATTAGTTGATGCAAGTTAGGTTGAGCGTGTGTATTGTGGTCTATTATTTGATACAAGTTAGGTTGAGCTTGTGGAATTGTGTGCCTATCCTGCCATGTAATGATGACTGTGATGTGGTGGTGTGGTTGAGTAAAAGGTCTTTCTTTTTGCGTGACATGTTGTCGAACTTGATCTTTTTAGATACTGAACTTTGAAGGGGTCTATTGTTGTTGCTGTCTGTAGTTTGAGTTCTTTGGTTGGAAACTAAATTTGCTAATGACTGTGTTCAGGCAATTTTAATTGGGTTGTGGGTTTTGTTGTTGTAGGGTTAAGCTTCCATCTGGTGCTAAGAAGATCATTCCCAGTGGCTGCCGTGCTATGATTGGACAAGTTGCTGGTGGAGGTAGGACTGAGAAGCCTATGCTTAAGGCTGGAAACGCTTACCACAAGTTCAGAGTGAAGAGGAACTGCTGGCCTAAGGTGCGTGGTGTGGCTATGAATCCTGTTGAGCATCCTCACGGAGGAGGTAACCATCAACATATTGGTCATGCTAGCACAGTCAGGCGTGATGCACCCCCTGGCCAAAAGGTTGGTCTCATTGCTGCTAGGAGGACTGGTCGTCTTAGAGGACAAGCTGCAGCAACTGCGGCTAAAGAGAAGGCTTAATTTACTTTGTTTCTGTCGCGTGTTATCTCGTAGTAGATTATTTCTGGACTTGTGGGCATTTTCTGTAGTCGAAGTTTTGATAAGTTGTTTGAGTTTCAGATTCTCCTGTTTAATGACCATATTTTATGAAATGGTGACATTGTTTTTTGCTTACATTGTTTTTCTTCTCTATGATTATGTTGCTTTTGCCAATAGTTCATTTCTGAAATTGCTGCAGTGGAAATTGAATTGCCAGTTTCCCATTTGACTTGCTCGGAAGTTGAAACTGGCAATTTGGTGTTGATTTTAGATGCATGGTGTGTTTATTTGTGTATAAGAGTACAGCTTTCTCCATGTTTATACTAACTGCTATTCTTGAAACTGCTTTACTTGAATAATACTGAACTACTAGTATCAGAATTTGCGGCTCCCTGTGGTTTGTACTCGGGCAATTTTCGAATCTGATAGATTGTTCCACTGAGCTTATAAACTCATTAAATAAAGCCTAAAATCAAAACTTGCTTATGACCTCTGTTTGTATAGCAGTGATGCCTGGGTACTGGCTCACAGAAGGGGGGCAGAGTGCTACCGGTGCATTGTTAGATTATATAATTCAAAGTCATGCTGCCTCCTCCCATCTTGCAAATCTTGCTGCTTCTCAAAGTAAGACGTTTCTCAACTTAGCTTTAATCATTTACCACTTAAATTTGTGAAACTTTTTAGCTATCGCCTGAAATTTCTAACCAAGCTGCTTTTAGATTATTGGAACATGGTATGTTAAGCATCTTCTTTACTGGTATCTTATGTGGGACTTGGGGCTTGGTGAACAGCATTTTGTTTTGCTTTAGACTCTAGCATATAGTGAAAAACTTCATTGATATCTCTGGAATCAAATCCTAACCCGGATTCAATTGTCGCGTCCCTTTGAAGCCTAATAGCACCCAGCTAACATGAATATCTCACTCAGACATATTCATAGGAATTGTAGTCCTTCCAATTATCTCCAAACCGAGCTATTACACGGAGACTTCCGGGCACGTATGAAAAAGATATGATTTTTCTTACCAAAACTTGATGCGGCTGTCCGGACACACAATTCCAAAATCATTAAATTCGTAGACCCGGAACAAACTTGGAATCATCAAACCCATAATCGGAAGACCCGGAATCGAATCTCTACCTGGAATTACAAATCCGGAATTTTGAAGCTTGATATAGTCCAGCTAATGTCAATATTTCACTTAGTGGTCTTCATAAGAGTTGCAGTCCTTTGAATTATCTTTAACTCAGAGCTATCACACACAAAATTTGGTGCTCATATGAAAAAGATGATTTTTCTACCAATCAGCGCTTCCGGAATCAGATCATAACCGGAATCGAATCAACACCCATAACAATCCCGGATCAAACTTCAAATTTCTTTACTGACCAGTATCCCTGCTTCTCCATAATTGTGATGTTTAATTCCTGGACGTCCAATAAGACAACATAATGAGCTTGTTTTGGGGGCAAGATTCATGGGCCTAAAAACTTCTCCTCCAACCCATTTCCACTTTGAAGTCTTTCCGTTGACTGTCATTAATATCTTTCCAAATCATCACATCCCCGGATCCATAATTCTTCAAAACTTTTCCATTTTCTTCTTCTCTTTCTGTACAATACACTCTAGCAAACAACCTATAAAAGGACTATAAATGCACAAGTACTTTTGATTTTTGAAGCACTGAAGGCAATGCTCCATAATTAATACTCCATAATCCTATCACAAAATTACTAATAATAATAGGGCCAACTATTTTAATAGGACTCTTCCCAAAATCTTAAAATGATAATAACACCAAAAACGATAATTTTTCTAGATGCTAATCAGATACTGATATGGATATTATACACATATAGACTAGCCAATGCTCTGCCCTCTAACTCTAACATGTAGCTACCCTGAGCTATCAACATCATTAAAAATTGAAAAACGATGTTGATTTATCTTCTCTGTTTAATTAGTAGAGTGAAAAAAAATTAAAAATAGAGATTAATAAGAACATTATGTCATCAACCTCAAGCAGATATGATTGTCTCTATAATCCAAATCAATTCATTTTCTTTGACTAATTAACCATTAGGTGAGCCGTCTAATAAGTATTAATCCAATGATTAGTGGTGCTATTCTTTTTATTTATTCAAACTATAGTGGGTAGTCTTATTCTAAGGTAGTATTTGGGGTTGGGGTTGAGGTTGGCAAAAGTGTTTTGCCCAACCCCAAAGCTGGGAAAGGTGTTTGGTATAGAGCTTTTCCAAAAGCTCTACCAGTTGCTTTGTTATTTCCTTTGTTAACTCCCTCTATTTTCCACTGACAAAAAAGAGAGTAGTGGGAAGAAGCTGGAATTTCAGGAATGCGGGAAGCTGAGCATTATACTGATTTGGACAAAAAAGTTAGACTAAGTTCGTTTTATTTACAAAAATACCAACTATAAATATTTAAAACATTACCAAACCATCTCATTTCACACGAGCTCATCCTTTCTTCTTCTTTTTTCTTCTCATCGTTGCAAAATTAGGGTTTCCACCCAAGAAAAATCCTCATACGTCGCTGAGCAAAATGGATGCTAAATCCAAATCATTTGATTACTTTCTATCTCAAGATCAAGAACCCTAATCATCTTCACTTTGCTCATTTTATTCATAATCAGCAATGATCAAGGTCCACGAGCTCCGTCACAAGCGAGAACGGTGCCGACCTTTACCTCCGTCCAGCCTCTCGGACTACAACCCGCATCTCCAGCAACCCCCGATCCAACATTTCCTAACCCACCGGCCGACAGCTAATCTCCTCTTCATCCTCGAAATCAATTCCCGTAGGTAATTAATTTTTATTTAAATTTTTTTGTTTTTTTCCGGTTGTGTGGCTGATTTGGGGTGAATTATGGGGTTTAATTGTTGGGTTGATTTTGGATTGATTCTGTGTTTGATTTCGGAATGATTCTGTGGCTGATTTTTGCTTAATTTGGTGCTGGAATTCTGCTTAATTTGGTTCCTGAAATCTGCTGGATTTTTGCTTAATTTGGTGCTGGATTTTTGCTTAATTCTGCTTAATTTGGTGCTGAATTTTTGCTTAATTTGGTGCTGGAATTCTGCTTAATTTGGTTCCTGCTGGATTTTCAAATGGATTGAATTGATTTCTGTAGCGAAAAAGAATTAATTTTGAAAGAGGTAATGATTTTTTTTTCTCATCTTTGAAGCCTGCAGTAAAATTTCATATCTATTACAGAGAAGGGGAGAAAACATTAATAATTGAAGGAAGAATCAATCTTTTTGGTTGTATAGGTGGATTTGTTGTGTCTATTATCATTGCCATGAGGTAGAATCTCTTGCATGCTTTTGTTTATTTTGAATACTTGCTACTTGGGGAAGCATCAACTTGTTTTACACTTTGTATTATTGGTTGAAAGTATTATTTTCCCATTGGTTTTTTAAGTTTTAGTTCCCTGCACCCATCTGTAACTTGTTGGGGTTAATTGCAATCGACAATCAATTTTTGCGCAGCAAACAATCTTATCCCAAGAATCAATAACCCCTAGCTATCAAACCAATCAAAAGCAATCAAAAAAATAACAAAGAGATTTTTAACGTGGAAAACCTCAACAGGTAAAAAACCACGGGACCAAGCCAGTCAATCCACTATATGATGATCAATGTGTACAACCAAACAAAATCCCTATCTCAACTATAGGAATAATCGGACATACACCACTATCACCAATAGTACCAATCAAACAATCCAATCAATCAATCAATCCGAGAAAAACAAGAGATATGAGAATAGAGAACCAAAACCAGATTTCTACTGCTTCAATCGGGACAAGATTTCTACTACCTCGGACAACTTCTCACCGATCCAACCGTTCAGATTGAAGAACCAGAAGTCGTGCACTTGCTGTCCAAATTTCACCCTGATCCGACGGTGAACGAAGTCTCTGCGACGATTCTCCTGCAGCTGCACAGAGTTTGGCGAAATCTGTTTTCTCTCTTCTCTCTCACAGGATGCTCAACAACAAACCTCTCACAATCTCTCAGGATGTTCAACAACAATCCCTTTTACAATCTCTCTTGTCTCTCTGTATTCTCACAACCTTAAGCCAATATATATATATATATATATATATATATATATATATATATATATATATATATATATATATATATATATATATATATATATATATTAGTGGACAACCTAATTAATTAGGTTACACAATCCTACTTCAAGTCATACTCCAATCTTTCCTTTTTCTAATCAAACTAAAACAAATAGCCCAAATTGGGCTAGGCCCACAACAAATCTCTCTTTCAGCCAATATGAGCTGGACTCCAACATAACTAATATGCTTTAGCTTAAGATATACTTGTGTCTGCCTTGTGATGGCTTCATCTTTGTATTCCTGCAGTACCAATGCATTTCAAATACGTCTAGTCACTTTCCTATGATATTTTTGGCACTGTCTTTCTGCTGTTGATGTCTCAATTTGCAAGTATTACCTCCTTCATCTCCATGCCATTACAGTGGGTACATGAATGATGGTGGCCTTTTTTGTTTTTTCTTCTAAGTCTTTTGTCGATGCTAGTTGACAAGAAGCTTTTAGGTATTGCGAATGGCTAGGGAATAGAGTGCTTGTGAATTCATTTTGAACTTGTTTTTGCTCATTTTCTTCCATCGAGATGCGATTTGTGATGTATCTATTTTCTGGAAATAAATTAAGAGAAAGGAATGCTTTGTTTTGTACCACCACCTCGACTGGACAGTTTTGTATATGTTTAGGTGGCAGGAGGTGCTGTGATATTTGAGGTGCAAAGAAGTGCTAAATCAGAAGCAAGAAAGGGGGAGAAACGCAAACAAGACTTAGAGGTAACAACCTTCTTTGGTTACTGATTTTCTGAAAGCAACATTGACATTTTTTTGTGGCCTTTACTCCTGTAATGCTGAACCTAGAGGGGTACACTTAACTGATAGAGTACATCCCTTATCCTTGTTAGAATTAGGAACCTTGAAAATATGAGTCCCAAACATGGGGTTGGAGGGTTGCCTGTTATCGTTTTCTTGAAATTGATGATATATAAAAATTGCATTAGTGTCTGATTTTCCACTCTGTAAGGTGGTGCTCGACAGCCACCTTGCAAGGAACACTTCTATGCTGCAGGCGCCAGCAATTTCTACAGAATTGTTAAATTGAGCTTGTCGAGGATTGATGTTTCAATATAATTTTTCTTTTTTCCCGGTTGTCAAGTAATTGCGACTGAATATACCTCATAAATATGGTAGTTATTTACTTTCACATAAATAAACAGTTATCATTTTTTTTTAAATAAAAAGAATTGTAGCCTAAGCAGAATCAATTCCTTTATTCCCTGCTTTTAGCACTACTGATGTTCTAAATGCCGTTTCTTTTTGCTATGAAAAGCATTGCCCTTGAAATATTAAGTCTTTACCAAGTATGCGAGCCTTCACAGATGCTTGAACCAACTTGTTGGTTTGACCTATCATATGGAAGAGGTGGACTGTATCAGATAGGACTAGGAGAATGTGTGTAATGACTTGCGTCTATTCAGAATTTCATGGGCCATTACTGTTCATGTGTTAGACTAGGGTACACTGATTGTCTAGAGAATTCAGCTTCATCTTAATGCTTCTGCATCTCTCATTGTCTTGTTTTGCTGGTAACATGTTTAAGTATAAGGCTTCATGGTCAGAGATTTACCATCAAAGAACTGATTTTTCTCATTGCATTTATCAAACCAGTAATATCTGTTTGCCAAATATGCCTAGCTAATGGATGCAGTAAGATCCTCCCTTTGTAGGCACTGCGTCAAAAAGATGAAGAGTTAGCAAAAGAAGTGGAACTTCTATGGCAAAAAATTCAACAAATTGAGCAGCTTTCCAAGAGTCAAGGACTTGGTGGCATTCTTGCCTTCAAAACTAATAATGCAGAAGACTGAAAGGCAGCAAAACATGCTTAGATAAACAATCTGGTCACACAGCGTATGTAGATCAACGAAGAGCCCCCTTCAGCAAGAATTAGGGCCTAATATTTATAAATCAAAATGGTCATTTCTATAGTGAATTTCGGTGTAGAAATGTGTTCCAAAATAAATTCTCCTCTCTTTTGTTTTGCCTTTTGATTAATTTAATCCTTTTGTTTCTAAAAGTTTTCCAATTAAATCCCTAAATAATTAATTTAGTCCCCATATTCAATAAAGTTCCAATCAAATTCCTAAATAATTAATTATTCTTGTAAAAGATTTCCAACTTGCATTTATCGAATCTCATATTTTTTTCCATGTTTATAAATTTGTTCCAACATAATTACTCATTTTAATGATTTTTATATAATCCACTTTGAATAATTAATTAAGCAATTAGATGATTTGTCTTAACTCTCTTACTTAATGACTAATTTAATCTCCGTGTTCGTAAAAAATTCAATCAAACCCCACCCCACCCCACATTTATGAAATCTCATATTTTTTTGTGTTTGTAAATTCGGTCCGACTAAATCCTATATAATTACTCCTAATATTTTTAATAGAATTCATTGTGAATGATAACTCAAGCTTCATACTTAAAATATTCTAAATTTAGGTTTGATATTTTTTTATATATATAACATGAGAGAAAAGGAAACAGAAAGAAGTTAAGTACTCCCTTCGGTGAAAAATAAACGACGTTTCTTACTGTTCATAATACTTGTCATTTTATCTTTTTCGAAGCTAATATTTTGTGCAAATGACAATTTTTTTTTATGCATCAACCCAATTTGATGGTGTTTTGATTTGAGTGGAAATTAGGAGTAAAAATGAAACAATATGGAATAAAATAAAATCAAAGATCATGATGAAACGAATTTTAAAATAGTGCTCAATATTTAACTTTATTTAATAAAATGTTAATTATTTGTTTAAATAAATAGATTGATTTAAATAATTTATATATATACTAAAATATATTAATTTTAATGCTTCAAACAAATCGTGTCATTTATAGTTAAAAGGTTAAAATTGCAGCTTTTAGAAAATTATAGTTAAATTATTTGTTTAGAAAAAAAGATTGAATTAAATAATGTAAATAAATAATACTAAAAATGACTGATGCCCTTTATAGTCATTTTACACTCAAACCATAGTTCTAAAAGCAGTGTTTACCAAACACCAAAAATAACTTTTCGTTTCCCACAGCACTTTTAAGAAATGTTTACCAAACAGCACACTGCTTTGCACAAAAGTGATTTTCCCACAGTACTTTTGGCCACAGTACTTTTCGGACCAGAACCGGAACGCCAAACAGACCCTAAATGAGTAGAGAAAACACGGAAAGACGGTTCGCCCACTGTTAAATTCTTGATAGGGACATTAGCAAGTTCAGAGCCCACAAGAACAGTACTGGCCCAATCCTAATGCTTTTTTTCAGCCCAGGCCCAACCCGTTTGCCCTTTCATTTATACTTTAATATTAGTATGTTATACTAATTAGTAAAATACTGTTCCTAATTACAAGTAAAATAGTAGTTAGGTAACTACTATTTATTAGTTATTTACTTGTAATTACTAGTTAGTTAACTACTATTTTACTAATTATAAGTAAAATAATAGTTAGGTAACTACTATTTAGTACATACTTATTTACTTGTAATTAATTACTCCCTCCGTCTTTTATTAAACGACTTTTACTATTTGTGCACGCATGTTGAGGAGGTCGGATGACTCACTATTTGAGATAATTTTGCCCCGAATTTTTTCTCGGACGTACGTTAAGGATTAATGTACGTTCAAAAAAAATACGAAATTTTTTGGGGTCAAATAGTACGTCATCCGGCCTCCTCGATATGCGTATCTACAATGCGGACGTCATTTAATATAATCCGGAGGGAGTACTAATTACTACCTTAAACTAGGGAATTGCTAGGGGTTTTGCTATTGGATTTAGGTTGCACATCCTTCTTAACTAATTGACACCAAAGGTAGACCTAGGGTAGGCCTCTTAGGCCCATTTTTTTTTTAAAAAAAAAATATATAGTAATTGTTTTTATATTTCTTTGCATTTTTAGTAATAATTAATTAATTAGTTATGAAAGTTTGTAAATTTAAAATTTAAATCTACATTAATGGTAATAAAATATTTATATATATCTTAACGATTTATATTTCCTCTAATATATTACAATATTTAGTATATATTCTCATTTTGTACCATTAGAATTTATAGGAAACTTAAAAATTTCATGTTTAGATCAAATTAAAATTGAAATTATTATTTAAAAGTTAATAGTCAAAATATTTATATACATTAATAATTATTAATTATTTCTTTAACTAACTAACTATATATATATCTAATTTTATTCTAAAAATATATTTAATATTTTTTTTTACATATTGACGTTCAACCACCCAACAAAAAATTTATGGCTCCATCTTGACTGACACTAGGGGAAGAAGCAACAAGATGACCTTTAAGCATTATCATTATGAGGTGCTTCCTGAAAAGTTACCAGAACTTCTAGATTTTTCAAAATACTTAAATGCCCCTTTGGCACACAGGTTCTACTCCAAAAAGTTCTAGACCAAACCCAAAAGGAGGTATGGTATTTGGTGATTCCCTCCTTTTCAACTAAATGGACAAAATTGATTACCAAACCTTAGAAAATCTAGGTTTTGAAGGGTCTGTTTGGCGTTCCGGTTCTGGTCCGAAAAGTGCTGTAGATAAAAGTGTTGTGGGAAAAGTACTTTTGCGCAAAGCAGTGTGCTGTTTGGTAAACATTTCTTAAAAGTGCTGTGGGAAACGAGAAGTTGTTTTTGGTGTTTGGTAAATACTGCTTTTAGAACTATGGTTTGAGTGTAAAATGACTATAAAGGACATCAGTCATTTTTAGTGTTATTTATTTACCTGATTTAATTCAATCTTTTTTTCTAAACAAATAATTTAACTATAATTTTCTAAAAGCTGCAATTTTAACCTTTTAACTATAAAGGACACAATTTGTTTCAAGCATTAAAATTAATATTTTTTAGTATATATATAGATTATTTAAATCAATCTATTTCTTTAAACAAATAATTAACATTTTATTAAATAAAGTTAAATATTGAGCACTATTTTAAAATTTTACATATATAAAATCACAATTATCTATTCATCATTAATCTATTACCTATTGAGTTACTTTTTTTATGAGAATACATCAATAATATTTTTTTAATTTTTTAAGAAATTAATGTAATATATGAATTTCTACTTTAACTCCATCATATTATTCAAATAAACATAAAAGTTGGTAAGTAGCATTACAATATTTACCATATGGTTCAATTATTAAAATACTCTACTAAATATTTAAAATATTAGAATTTTATTTTTATTTTGGTATTGTCACTAACTAATTGGTATCCAATCTTACATTAAATTATATAATTGATATTTCTATTTTAGATTTATCAAAATGTACAATATTGTTGAAATATGTAATGGCACATATAATAAATAAAAAACTTGATGAATAATCACATTTTTTTTTAGTGAGTTTGTTATATTTTTTGTGATAAATCGTCAACTTATAAATATTTTAATTAATAAATAAATTAATGGTAACCTAAAGAATTGTTTATTAAATAATACAAGTATAAATAGTTTACAAAAAGGACACCGGAAAAAAACCAAGGAATTATAGAATCCTGGGAGCATCGAAAAACTTGAGTGAGAAAAAAACACCTGAAATTACAATATATCGAATAACAAAAATATGCTTTTCATTGAATTAGAAGTACATCCTCATAAAATCCTTCATATCCTAGTTTACTTCTCGAGTAATGAATAACAAAAGTATGCTAAGCATTGTTAGTGTTCTCCTCCCCTTGCATTCCCGGATCCGGCAACATGCTGGCAGTATTCACATCATATGAAACCTATTAATAATTGACAGCAGAAGTTAGTTGAAGCTGAATTTTTTTCCAATTAGAATGCACATTGCATCATCTAAAGAAAAAGCCCTAATTTTATGAAGTGGTTCATATAGTCATCAAGATTCACAAATACAATGGTTGAATGGCATATTAATCTTTCTGATGCAATGAAACAATAAAACTCCGAGAAAGTCACCAATTCAAACACGCAAAACTCATCAACTATGTTACATAATGAAACAGTGTCAAGAACAGAAACTTCATAGGAAGAAAGAAATCTTTGAACTCAAATAGCAACTTACTTTGACTCTTTTGAAAAATGCAGCTTGATCAATGCAGGAAGTTCAACCAAATCAACTTGAGCCTTGCCCAATAAAATACTCTTTAACTTCTCATCGCAATTTATCATGTTCTTATTATTTGGATCCTAAACAACAAAACAGAAAACAAAGGTTCCATAAACATCTTAAAACCAAATAATTCCAAGCACAAACAGAGAAACGGGAGAAGAATAATCTTAAAACCAAAGAATTCCAGCCACTGTTTCAGATCTCTCTACTCCTGTAAAGAAGAAATCATTGACAACAACTTGTAAGTTCTAATTATATCTGGTCATTAGGCAATGGAAAAAAGAAAAAAAGAAAATCCTGCCATTTCAACCCTAAATGATCTGCAATAGTTGTAATTGTTTCCTCATAATACTTTGGAAAGAGAAGGAACTAAAGATTTAAAAAATATATATTCTGTGAATTTTTCCAGGCATAAAGTTCAGCAACAAAGATCTGCATAAAATGTGAACAACATCACAGTATTCTAGCATGATGAAGTCACCATAGTTACCACTTTTTTGACAAAATGGTCTTACCAATCTTTTCAACGATGTCCTCTGTCTCCCTGATGCCAGTTGTATCAAGAAGAGTCACAGGAATACCACCAATAGTAACACTCGCTTCAACAACATCTCAGGTAGTTCCAGCAATTTCAGTAACTATTGCTCTGTCAGTCTGCATGCTAAATAAACACAGGACTCAAAATTAATATTGATTCTATTGGTTTGAAGAAGGTAAGCATGACTTTCAAAATGAAATAATAAAACAAAAGCATGCAGATTTCAAGTTTACAGTTCACTTGCTTATGATGTTGTAGGTTCTATTACGAATTAAAGATTCCAATCATTAAGCACTATATCAGCTATCATAATAAACCGACTCCAACTGCAAATACACACAAACCCCATATCTTAATTGACAAATCCCATGTTAATCAACAAACAATATACAAATGTCTCCTCAAAACTGATCAATAATGACTATACAGATGGCCTAATCAAATCTGAAGAGAAACAGAATACCTACCAGATGCAAGAATGTCCTTCAAATCCTCGGCAGTAGGGCTGATGTTGCCTCCAAGAACGGCCAACAGATAAGCAACGACAAACTTCATTGCTGTAGAAAGCCAATAAAACCACGTCAGATTAGCAGATTCAAATACAAACGTATACAGAAAAATAGAATGAGGACGAGATGGATTACTTGAGAAACCATGGATTCCCTGCCGCTTGTTTCTAGTACAAGGGTTTTTGAACGGAAGAACGCGATGTGTGAGAAGAAGACTTATATAAAGCTAGGAATTCATTTGCATTCAATCTATCACCTGTTACCACCTAGTCAACCAACCACCACAGATCTGCTACCACCCAGTCAACCAACCACCACAACCCACAGATCTGCCACCACCTCGTCAACCAACCACCACAACCCCCCACCTCTCCGTGCGAGAGGAGGCTGCGAAGGAGGAGAGGAAATTCCGGGGTCACTGAGGAGGAGATGAGGTCGCAACGCAGAGGAGGTCGGAGAAGAGGAGAGGAGGCCGCAGAGGAGAGAAGGTCAGGTGCGGTGGTTTTGTCGGCAGAGAGAATGAGAGAATTTGTGTGGGTAAGGAAATGAGAGTCAGGGGAGAGAAAATTGAACATTTTATAGCTGGTTTATTTGTAATTAAGAAGAAAACCAGGGGATATTTTTGTCCAAAAATAATAAAAGCCTCAGCTTCCCGTATCCTGCCTAACGCACTTCTAGCCACTGGTCTCTTTTTGACCAGTGGCAAATTGAGGCAAAATACAAAGGAAACATTGTAGAGCTTTTGAAAAGCTCTACTGGGAAGGTGTTTACCAAACACCTTTCCCAACTTTTCGGTTGGGAAAAAGCACTTTTCCCAACCAAACCATAACCCCAAAGGGGTACGAAGAAGCTTGGAATTGCTCCTTTCTCAAAAGCCAGCTTCCTGAAAAACACGGGAAGGAGGTATCAAAATTTAAATGGACAAAATTGTTTACTCAAGTTCTTCATATTTACAAATATACCGGATATAAATATCTTACCTTCTCACCCACAACACAACCCTAAACTCCTCTCCGCAGTCACTCTCCTCCTCCATCAAACGCAACCCTCACTCTTCTCCTCCATCTCTCTGACTTCATTCTCTCGTGGATTTTCATTACCCTTCCCTAATTCAAGGTAAGTTCAGCCTTTTTCCTTTTCAGTTCTCATGTTTGGTGTTTATTTGGGTATTTTGATTCATCAATGATGTTCTAGATTTTTAGTTAATCTTAGAACCAAGGCTGGAAACTTGGAATGAGGATTGCTTTCAGGCATTAAACGAAGGTTATAGAGGATTGATTTTTTGTTTTTGATTTGTTCTGGATCGAGGTGTTTCTGGCCACAGATTTGTTCTGGGGAGTAATTTGCCCGTTCTTCGCTTGATTTTCTTGGCAAAGATTTTGTTCTTTTCTTTTCTGTGGGTGTGAAGCTAATGCTTATTTTATCGTATGGCAAGTAGAGCCATCTTTGAAAGTGTTTAAAAGTTGATAAGCTGTCCGCATCTTCTATTTTCATGTTCAGCCTCTCTGAACTTTATGTTCATCACTTTCTTCACTTTATTTGGAGTAATACATATTACAATGGTGTTTAGTGTTTTTACTAGGATCAGTTGCTTTGTAGACATGGGATCTCACATGTTTTGCTAATAGGTTAATTGCTGGTTTGATCAATTTAAATTCTTGGTTTAATTTGATGCTTGATCAATTTAAATGCTGGGTTTTGATGCTTGATCCATTGCTGATAGGTTTTGATGCTTGATTAATTGTTATTGGGTTAATCGTTGGTTTGATCAATTTAAATACTGGGTTGATTTGCTTGAATTGCTACTGTTTTGAGGCAAAGGAGGATACCCTCAGGTTGCTACAACCTCAGCAATTCCAAGCCCATTTCCCTCTGATGATTTCCTGAGCTTCTGTTATTATTGCAACAAGAAATTGGTTGAGGGGTTTGTTTCTCATCTGCATTAACGACCGTATTTGTTGATATTCTGTTCTGATTGGGATGTGGATTATAAACTGCTGGTCTGTCTTATTTTCATGCAGAGGTGAGAAAGCATTTTGCAGTTTAAATTGTCGGGCACAGGAGATTATGATTGATGAAGCATTGGAGAAGGCTACCAACAAATCGTCTGAGGATACTCCCAAGTTAGACTCCCCTAGATCATCTGTTCCAAAGAGCTCGTTATGTGCATCTCTTAGCAGCCTTGGATGATCGTTTTGTACATTGTTCTGAGACCCATATTGCCCTATCATTCATGCAATATGTTGATAATCCAATCTGTTGTAATCAGTTATTAATCGAAGCAATGATATACATTCTGCATTTCAGGCCCGGTAAAGAAAAGCAAAATCCATAAAACCAAAACAGTAGTGGTAAATAAAAAGATGATATTTTTAAGCCAAACTCTTTATAAATCCAATTGCTAATCAATTTGCTTAAACTTGTTTAATAATTCATACTCATCCTTTAGATTAATTAGGTGTCTTCAATTTGATAATCCGATTAACAGTTTGCTCAATTTTTGATTTTTTATTAATTAACTAAAATATTGTATTTATCAAATTAAATTGTGTGTGTATTAATCGAATATTTGGTTCGAACAGCTGAATCGGCATTAAATTTAGAGACATTTTGGTCATTTCAGATTTTTAAACCATAAAAAATGCCTTTATAGTCATTTTACATTCCAACCATAATTTTAAAAGCAGTTTTTACCAAACACCATAAACAGCTTCTGGTTTCTCACAACACTTTTAACAAATATTTACCAAACAACATACTCGTTTTTCAGGAAGTACTTTTCACACAACACTTTTTCACCCAGCACTTCCTCAGGTAGAACCTGTGTGCCAAAGCGAGCCTAAGTCAGTTTGGAACCTGAATCATAGGTACAACTAATTTTTTTGGCGGAGGAGATGCAAGTAGTAAGTAAAGGATTATAAAAGGTTATACAGAACTTTCAGCCTCTGAGAACGATGATCCTATGTTAGAACTTTTTTGCAAGATATTGAAGGAGTTTTTTTTTTTTTGCTGAGCTTGAAGTTAGGTCTTTGGTTTCTTTGTACTCTGGAGTGGGTAGAAATTTGGAGAAGATACCTCCCGCTGCCCCTTTGAACAAGTCATTTTTCAACCCTGTTCAACTTTGTGAGATTATTCAATAAAATCTACAAGGAGAACCGCAAGAACCTTAAGTGAGAACAGAAGAAATTGGCCATTGACAAGTCAAAACTAGATAGTTCACTCAAGGATGCTGAAAGTTTAGCACATAATGCAGCACATAGAATTTGTACTAAATGATTTAGGGTAGAAGCTTTGGTGACCTAGGAATAATTTCGGCACAACAGAAACAGCCACATAACTAGGAGGAAATGTGCAATAAAGATCATGTTGACATCACTAGAGGAATGTATAGTTGGCTAGTAGATAACTGAAATATAGCAATATAAGTGCAGCGCAAAGTAAAAATTGGCAACAAAAAAAAGTGTCGTCAATTATGTTTTTGCAACGGCAAGTCTCTCACCATGTTATCTCATGGTACGCCTGTGATGTGTTGGCCTTTTTTTTCAATCAAACTTACTGTTGTGGGTCGGTGACTATGATTTTACAAGGAACAAGTAGTCAACAACGCACCGTGAAGTTTACCTGAAATCATATTCTTGGTTAGATATGTTGTAGAGTATGCAATCATTGAACTCATTAGTATAGATGCTCAACTAGGGTAGATTGGGGACTTTCGAGTTTCGATCCTATCCAATTTTGTTCTTTTCCCTTATTTGGAATTTTGACATTATTTTTCTAGTTTACTTTTGCAGTAATTATAAAAAAATAATTAGCTAAGCACATAAGAAAACCTTATTATCGGCTTTGACCATATTCTCTAATGAAGTTGCCACTTATATATATATATATATTTTTTGAAACTTGAGTAAGATCATGTCCGCTTAATTAAACATGACTTATGTTGTGGTATCCCACCTATAAATACTACCCCCTCCGTAAATAATTAGATGACGTTTTAGCATTTGCTTTTACTGTTTCGGCACGTATCTTAAAACGGCCGGTAGACTCACTATTTGAGACAATTTTACCCCTAATTTTTTCTGGGAAGTACGTTAAGGATTAACCTACGTTCACAAAAAATTTCGGATTTTTTTGGGGTCAAATAGTACCTCATCCGGCCTCCTCGATATGCGTTCCCTACTGAATATTGGGATGCGAGGAAGTCATGTAATTATTTACGGAGGGAGTAATTATTTAGTATTTAGTTAAAAAAAAGGTGTGTGTAAGTCGGTTGTAGCTTGAAAATTTGAAATCGTGGTGGATTGGTATAACCTATTTGGAATAGGTGTGTTGTCTTATTATATAAGACACGTGCATGGATTAATTCATGTTGAACAAGACACAAAGAGACAGAGAGAAGATTAGAGAGCAAGGGATTTGGTTGCGCCAAATTAATTAATTGGTGCAACGTGTTTTTTCGCAAAGACGTAGGGTTTGATCTGAATTTTAGGCTTCTCAACGGGTGGCGATTCATTGTCCGATTTTAAGGGGGAATTTAGGGTTTTGCTTCTTGCTTCGTGCTCTTCATGGTAAGCAATATCGATCGTTCACGAGTTGCTCTTTCTGACTACTTTTCTGGCTACTTTTCTAGGTAGTTTTCTTTCGTGGTAAAACCCAACAACTTCGTTTATGTCTTGAATTATTGATGGTAGTTGTGCAGTTGTCATTTGAAGCTTTTGCTTTGATATTTTCTTATAGGTAAAAAGGGGTTAGGGGACCCTGGACTCTAGCGTTTTATTTAATGGGATCCCTCAACTATTCTTTTATTTAATCACTCCCTGATTTCTTTACATTTTGTTTAATCACACCCCTACCGTCACGTTTTACTGATGTGGCATCGTTATGTGCTATGCGCTTACTAGATGCCACGTCATCAAGACACGTCAGTAACTTACCACATAGTCCGTCAACGTGTAGAAGGGCGCCACGTGTCAGTTGGTTAACACCCAAACGGCAACCCTAACCCTAACCTTCATCTCTTCCCTGCATCTTCTACTTCTTCTACCTCCATACCCAATCAAAACACCTCACCTTCCTATCTTCCCTGCCTCATCCCTTTTCCTTCCTCAATACCCTAACCTCCATTTTTCCTCAATACCCTAACCTCTATTCCAATTCTAAATCCCCTGCAATTTTCAAACAATCCATCTGCAAAACCAAACCAGAAGCAACGAACAAGGTAGTAATTCTTCCCTTAGTATTTCTAGTTTTTATGGCCTTTTAATTGGTTAATTACTGTTGTCGTCGATTGCTCCTCCCATCTCCGCGTTTGACGCTCTTGTTTTGTTTTTTGTCCGATTGGTATCGGTGTTGGTTGATTCATAGTTTTGAAAACCGATCCGGACAGCAAACCGGATAGTAAAATTTTGTGGTTCAACCGGATTGACTCATTGGATCATTTTGAACCGTTCAATCCGAAATAATTGAACCGGCTGGTTTTTATACTATGATGGGCTTCTGATGGGCTGACCCATCATATTTTCAAAAAAAAAAAAACCAAAGGTAACCAAAACGGCGTCGTTTTGGTTGCCTCTCTGATGGACTGGCCCATGCTTGTAATGGGCCGGCCCATCAAATTTTCAAAAAAAAACAAAAAAAAAAGCAAAACGGCGTCGTTTTGGCTTGGCTCATCAAACCAACCGGTTCAATCCGGGTCGCCAGTTGTGTAAAAACTGATTGGTTCGACGGGTCGAACCCGGTTCACATGCATATCCGGTCAGATAGCTGAATCTAACCGGAAACTCAAAAAAACCCGGTCGAACTGGTCGGACCTGCCGGTTCGGTTCAGTTTTCAAAACTATGGATTGATTGCTTTTTGTGGAGGTTGGGGGCCGACTGGGCTGCCGGTTGCATTGCCGAATTCCTGTTGTTTTGGTTGTAGCAATGGCCAGCAGTGGAGATGGCTATCGGAGAAGACGATGAGGGCGAGGTTTGAGGTTGTGGTTGGGCTTAATTGATAAATTATTTGGATTATTCCTCTTGGTACAATTTCATGGATAAATTGGTGGTTTAATTTGCAACTGGATTGAATCATTGCTTGGTTAATTGTTGCTGGTTCAATTTCATGGATAAATTGCTGATTTAATTTGCAACTGGATTGAATCATTGCTTGGTTAATTGCTGCTTGGATTGAATCATTGATGGTTGGATTAGCGGGGCGACGACGCTGCCATAGATGTCGGGATTTGGTTTGGTTGTGCTGACGGTGGAGATGGAGTCGCGGTTGTCTGGGTTGCAGAAGGGGATGGCTGTGTCGTCAACGGAGCAGTCGGGGCTGGCTGTGGTGGCGACGGCGCTGCCATGGTTGTGGGTTTTGCTGGCAGCGCTGGATTTGGTGACAGAGAGCTAGGTTTGCAGTGGAGGACTTTGTGTGGTGTCTTTTTCACTTGGTTGAGGTGGGTAGAGGAGGCCGCACCTTGTAACATTTTTTGTTCTAGGCATGGTGAATTTTTGCAAGTGAAGGATTTGAGGAAGAAGACGACTATGGAGGGTTTGAGGAAGAAGGTGACACATGACGCGCTTCTACACATGGACGGGACTATATGACAAGTTACTGACGTGTCTTGATGACGTGGCATCCAGCAAGCGCATGACTAGGCACATAACGGTGCCACATCAGCAAAACGTGACGGCAGGGGTGTGATTAAACAAAATGTAAAAAAGTCAGGGGGGTGATTAAATAAAAAAATTATTGAGGGATCCTATTAAATAAAACGCCAGAGTTCAGGGTCTCTTAACCCCTTTTTGTCTTTTCTTTATATGGAAGTTGGTGTTCAAAACGATGTGTTTATGTAAATGTCATAAACCTATTTGCCAATTATTTTACCACACCTAACCACAAAATATCTAAATTACTCATGTTTATTTATTTTTCAACTCCCTTAGGTTTATGCTTCAATAAATACTGATTCATTACAAGGTTTATGCTTCAATAAATACATACCCTAAGCACCAAGTAAACACACATTGAAATTAAAACCTAGGCCAACTTTGATGCTTTACTAAGGTAGCTTAAAATTACTTATGAATCCCCATGTTTGTCAACTCAAATCAACATTTTTTTTCTGGTAATTATTTATGTACAACATATGCGATCCCTGCATTTATAAAATTTCATATTTTTTTCTATATTTGTAAATTTGGTCAAACTAAACCTTATATAATTACTCATTCTAAATAAATAATTATTCGATTAATCTTACCTCTATTATTAATGATAAATTTAATCCTAGTGTTCGGAAATAAATTCAATCAAAACCCTACATATTTTGAATTTTACTTTTCTTCATGAGTTATGGTCCAACTAAAGCGTACTTAGTTATTCTTTGTAATATTTTTTATATAGTCCACTATGCATGATGAGTCAACCTTTGTGCTTTAAATTTCTCGATTGAACTTACCTCTGTTTATTTTTTGATTCACTTTCTATTGGTCTCTAAACTAATTACTTGATAAATAATTTTAATTTTTGACCCAACCATACAACGCGGTGCACAATTTTTTAGTAGAATCAATGAGACAGGAACAACGCATTCGGGGGTCCTTAATGTTATTATTTTTATTTTAGCTAGTCCCATGTTTTTTTTTTGTTCAATCCGGTCCCAGATGTTATATATTAGTTCAAGTTAGTCTTAGCGGTCAGAAAAGCAACCAATGGAGACAAACGTCCGTTAAATCCCATTATTTTATTAGTTTATTCTAACAAAGTGGTACCCATGTGGGCTCCGCATGTTGAGACTACTAATTTAAAAAAATTAAGAAATAAACGTTCGCGGGAAAATAAATAAACAACAAAAAAAATCGAGCCAATTGAACAAAAAATTAGAGAAAATTGCACCAAATTAAATTATTATTTTCTCTTCTTCCTTTTCCTTAAAGCAGAGAACAAAAACTACAATCGTCCTTAATTCTCTTCTTCCTACTTCCTTCTTCCATTCCTAATTCCCTTATACTCTTATTTGTTACAACAGAAAAGAAAGGTCATACTATTCTATTTCCTTATCCAATTTTACTCCTATGTATCTTAATCCCTAATTTCTAATCCTCATTAAATCCTAATTTCTACTATGATGTTTGAAATCTCTGTATTTTTTAGGCGCACATGAAAGAGGAATACTCAAGTTGGTGATGATAATTATGAAGGACCAAGGAGGTTTTGCTACTACGGGTTTAAGGTTTTCATGTGGATTTGTTGGTAGGAGGAGAATGTTGGGGGAAGGTTTTACTCTTGCCCAAAACAAAAATGTAAATATTTTAATTGGCATGACAATGAACGATTGTCAAAAAAGGGCAAGGGATGTGGTCTATATGCTCTTAGACAGTGAAAAAATTATGAAATGAGAAGTCAGATGCTTAAATGAAAAACTAGATGGCTTGCAGAATGCACACATGGAATCAGTAACTAAGGTTGTCTGTTTGCAATATGATATAGATAGACAAAGATTGGAGAAGTCATATGCTTTTGTGAAGGGTGTAAAAGTTAAAATTTTCTTGTGTGCTTTGATAGGTATAGCTGATATAATTGTAAGCATAGTATTTTGCGAGTTTGTAATTGAAGTTGTACTAAAATTGTGTAATGAAAATGTGTAGACTCAAAAATTGTGTAATGAAATTGCTGCAAGACCCAGAAAAGACTCAAAAAAAAATTTCTTTCTATTTCTTTATCATTTCTGCAGAACCCATATAAGAGACTCATATATGCTCTTATGAATAGGTTATGTAGTATGCAAGCAATCATTGATTTCATATACTCAACTATGATAAAAAAAAGTAAATCGAAGCTACGAAAATTGACAAAATGGTTCATAATATGACCATTACAAAACCAAAAGATTCAAAAGGATGTTGTCATGCTAGAAAGTACATATTTTTACCAAAAGTGTGGCAACAACAACTAATTGTCATAGTAACAACTTAGGCAACAACAACTTCAACATTGCCACCAACAAGAACTTAAACAAGTCCTTTTATGCTTCTTGTTTTTGGAACACTTATGCCAACCCCTTTTTTCTCTTTTCTGGCTGCTCATTTGCTGGAACAGATAAAATTGGCTTATTTGAATTAAAATAATTGATTTATGAAATTATAAGCTACTATTCAGTTTGACTTTATATTTTCATGTCTTTCCTCATGATTGATGATTTTAAATTACTCTACCAATTTGTAACATATAGATTTAATATTTTCATTTAGGTTTTTTTTGTTGGAATGTAACCATCCTCTTTTCTATGATTTATTTTATACAGGTGGCTTTGTGTGTTTCAATCTTTTATTTTATTTTTTTTAGTTTCAAATCTTATCTTGCACATTGATTCTAGTGGTGTTGTGCCAGTTATAAAGGCTATTTCAAGTATGCTAGAATAATCAATTGAAATTTTACTATTTGTTAAGAAATATGGTTGCTTAATTTGTGTTTCGTTTCCATATACTATTAGTGACTCAGATTCTGTTACAGAATGATAAAATTTAATACTTTTGTGTTTAAGCTTGTTCTTCATTTTCAACAATGGTAGTTTTCTAATCAGTTTTTACCCTTTATAGTTTGGTGCATTCATTGATCAAATTCTCTACAATTTTAGAGGAAAAAAGATTGAGAATACTACATGCAATACCTAAAATTGAAATTATTGAGGAGATCTTTAGTGTCATCAAAAAAAAAAAAAAAAAAGGGAGATGGGGTACACTTAAATAAACTAGTGTGACCACTTTTACTCTTAAAAAAAAAGACCTTACCACATCATAAAATTAATATTATTGGAAGAAAAATCGTATATAAAATACTACTTACTTGGTTGAAGTAAGTTTAGGGAGGCCTGCGAGAGGGATTCTAGTGATCGAAAATGGGCCAAATCAATTCTTCTTGTAATCCTTGTCGTAAGCTTCACGTATTTGGATTCAAGGGGCACATTTTTTGTATGATAGGACCAGTGTTTTACAAACCGGCCCGACCCGACGGTCGGATCGGTAAACCGGTGACCTAAGGAGGATTTCGGGTTGGTTCAGCCTTTGGACCGGACCTGCAATCGAACCGGAAAAAACCGGTCGACTCACTATCGACCCGGTTGGGTCGATCTCAAACCAAAACGACGCCGTTTTGGATTTTTTAATATTTTTTCAATATAGAAAATTTGATGGGCCGACCCATTACAGGTAGGGCTGCCCATTTGTCCCTTGTCCCGAATTCCCGATGGTGCCGACCCGAAAATTTCCAACTTCGGTTCGGGATGTTCGGGTTCGGAAATTTCGGGTATCGGGTATCGATCCCCGAAGTTTATTTCGGTTCGGAATCGGGACGCGACTTTGTAAGTTCGGGTACCCGAAATCCCGAACTTATAAGGGTAACTAGGTAAGTTCCCCAACCCTAGATCTCATTTCCTAATCCTCTCTCGATCTCGATCTCTCAATCTCATTCATCCCCAACCAGCCACACCACAGACCAGAGCAGCACACTGCCACCCACCGCCACCCAACGCCACCGCGACATCACCACCCACCTCGGCATCATCTTCTTCCTCACCTCTCACCTTCATCGACCGAGCCCATAAAACACCATCGTCTTCCATCATCGATGAAGAAACCAGCCACCACGACGGCAATCGCTCCCCGTCTGGCGTTAGATCCAAGGTTTTTACCCCTCATTCTTTCTCATCTGTCTCTCTGACTTGTGGATTTTATGTTTGTTGGTGGTGATTTGTGGATTTTATGGTAGTGATTGGAGGAGGAGAGGAGGAGATGCTGGTGGTGTTGTTGGTGAAGATGACCGGCAGTGTTGCTGGTGGGATTTCTGGATTTCTAGATTTTAATTGGTAATGGGTTGATTTGAAGATTTGGTAAATTAGAATTTGGGATTTCTGGATTTCTGAATTTTAATTGGTAATGGGTTGATTTGAAGATTTGGTAAATTGGAATTTGGGATTTCTGGATTTTAATTGGTAATGGGTTGATATGAAGATTTGGTAAATTGGAATTTGGGATTTCTGGATTTTAATTGGTAAATTGGAATTTAATTGGTAATGGGTTTGCTTTGAAGATTTGGGATTTCTAATTGCTGCACAATTTGATGCAAAATTTCTGAAAAAATGGTTTAAACTGCTGTAAATGAATCACAATTTCGGGAATTTCGGAAATTTCGGAAATTCGAGAATTCCCGAAATTGGGAATCGGAAATTCGGGATCGGGACTCGATTTTTCAACTTCGGGATCGGGACCAAAAAAACTAAATTCGGAATACCCGAAATTTTCCCAGTCGGGATTCGGAAATCCCGAATTCCCGATTGGGCAGCCCTAATTACAGGCATGGACCCGCCCATTATAGACACCGGTTCAATCCGATTTTATTCGGTTCAATCATCTAAGCTCGAACGGTTTGCTGAGTGAACGGTTCACACTGTACCAACGGGTCAATCCGGTCGAATCTCGGTCGAACCCCGGTTGAATCCGGTTCAACGAGTCAGCCGGGTCGGTTTTTAAAACACTGGATAGGACCTTGAATTTGGGTCCCCTAGTAGAGACAAATTGAGCCCGAGGTCCATGAGGGCAAGAACTCTTTCCTAAGAAAATATTGAGTGAAATAGAGTGAATTATAGCTTATGTAGACGATAATTTTTTTTATGGAACCTTCACTTTTCTTAGAGTTGGGTCTTGATACACGATCCAAACAATTAATTTCTTTGCTATTTTTTTATAGGGCGAGAGCTGATTTTTAAGAAATTATTGATTAAAAATAAAGTAAATTATGTGATCAGTAATGTTTAACTTATGTAAAGGATCATTTTTTTGATGGAACCTTCCTTTTTCTTAGAGTTGGGCCTTGATACACGATCCAAGCAATTAATTAATTCATTATTTTATTTTACTATCAACAAATTACATGTAAATGTAACAAATCACATTACCGTAAAGTATTGATCTTCGAAATCATTCAATTGCTTGTTCATATGTATCATAGAATCTTTTTGAAATGCAAAACTCAAATAACTTTCTATGGTGGAACAATATATTATTAGAAAAAAAGTTCAATCTCCACTTTACTAATTTCTTTTATAATTTTTTGAATAATATTCAAATATAGAAAATATAATTTTATGACACCGCGACAAAAATTCTAATAGCATCTAAAAATTTATATCAAAGATTAAAATTTAAAATACCAAATGTCAAGAATTAGGGGTTTGTTCGTTATCATTTTTTTTCTAATTTTTTGTTTTTTTAGAAAAAAAACATAAAACGTATTTGGTAAAATAATATTATTTATTTATTTATTCTTTTAAATGAAAATATAAGTAGAAAAAGTAATTTTATATTTTATATTTTATATTTTAAAAATCTAGAAAAAAAAACAGGAACAAAAAATAAAAATAATATCGAACAAGTCCGTCCTAAGATGTTGAATTGCTTAAATAGTTTAAGACCTTAAAACATTTTTTACCGAAAAAGAAAAAAAAAATGATACGGGGAGAGGCCCAGAGGGCGTGAAGAGAACTAGAGAAGCGGGGACGGATATACTGCGCGAATAGAACAGAGAAAAAAAAAGATGCTCCCGGGGAAAGAAAGATGCCAAGGGAAAGAAAATAGAGAGAGAGTTGGAGGAAGGAGTGCCACGTGTAATGGGTATCTGGCACTGCCAGTAACACAAAAGACGGAGTGTCGCATCTCTCTCTCTTCACCATCCTCTTCCTCTTCCCCTTTGCCATCCTTCCCATTCTTCTTCATTTTTCCTTTTCCATTTACCCTTTCCTCTCTTCCTCTCCGTTTCAAATAACCTTTTTAACCCTATAACTCTTCCTTCTCTTTCCGTTTCTTTCCATTGTTGTTGCTGCTGTTCAAATTCCTCAATTCCGGTTGGGGATTTGTTTTCCGTGTTGAATTCATGTCACAAGTCAGGTAATCTCATTCTTTCTCCTCAAAACCACGTCAATTTCAATATTTTTGTTTGCTTTTAGCTCTTTAATTCATTATAAATCTCTCTGCCCATGTTTGATTTTGTGGATGGTTCAGCTAATTTAATCCCCACTTCTTAGGAGCCTGGAAAAATTGGAAAAACTGATATTGCTAATGCTGGCTAATACTGGTTTTTGGGGAACTCTATTCAGCAGGGTCTCTGGAGAATCAATTCATATATGCTCTCTTACCACCATTTAATCGCCCTTCTCAAATTCATTCTTTGCTCACTTGTATAAGTTATGAGTTTTATACTCCATGTGTAATAAACCAATTGATTGCTTGTGCAATTTTGATACCCTTGTGGATATCAATCACCAACCTCTTCGCTTCATGGACACCCCTACTTCTGTTACCACTCATTCCACAGTTGACTCCAGCCCCGGTTCAACTGATGAAACCCCGCGCCTTAAATTACTTTGTAGCTTCTTAGGTAGTATAATGCCCCGCCCACAAGATGGCAAGCTGCGATATGTGGGTGGAGAAACTCGAATTGTGAGCTTGCCAAGGAATATTAGTTATGAGGAGTTGATGAATAAAATGAGAGAGCTTTATGAAGGTGTCACTGTGTTGAAGTATCAGCAGCCTGATGAGGATCTTGACGCACTTGTCTCGGTTGTTAATGATGACGATGTGACCAACATGGTGGAAGAGTATGAGAAGTTGGGGTCTTCGGATGGGTTCACTAGGCTCAGGATTTTTCTGTTTTCACATCTGGACCAAGATGGTTCCCCACATTATGTTGATGGTGATGACAGGGAGTCTGAAAGGAGGTATGTCGATGCACTGAACAATATGAATGATGGGGCTGAATTTAGGAGGCAGCAACCTGATTCTCCTTTGTTTAGTCTGGCAGATGATATTCATTTACATGAACAGCTATTTAATCATATGGCTCTTGATGGTGGTCTCCACAGCCAGAGGAGTGGTGAGATGTCAATACCCCACTACAACTTGCGCCATGTTGCAGTTCCTCAGAGGTATAATGAAGTAGAGGGTCCATGGAGTCCTGCATATTACTCTCCGAGGCATCATGGCCACCCTGAACCCAGACCAATGACAGAGTTTCCAAATTCACCCTCTTCTGCTCATTACCGCATGCAGTTTGGCGAGTTACCTGATAAAAACCTGGATAGATTGTCTGAAGAATTTGCTCAGTCACAAATACTTCATCCCACATATGACAACCAGTCGCCACCATTTCCTGAAAATTTTGCATGGATGCGTGCTGGAGCCATAGCGATAGATAAGGCTGGTTTTTCAGGTAACTTGCCGCATGGCCCCAATGTTTTTGAAGGGAATAGTGGCTGCGACCACTGCAGGATGCCTTTCCAGAGAAATCAGCTGCATATGGAGCAACCCAGCATGGGAAACGGACTTCCTCAAGTTGCTAGTCCTTGTGGTGAGTGCTCTTCTCCTAGAGAGGCTTTATTGCTTAATGCAGAATCCAAAATGCACTATCAAGTGCCTCCCAAAGATCAAAATGATCCCCGATCCGTCTACAGTGAAACTCATGCACATGAAAGAGGGTGGGTTCTGCAGCGTCAGTTGAGCCCTCGCGCTGATGAAGCAAGAACACATATATCTGCAGCTGGTAGGTTTAATGATAACTATGGTGGGGATGGTTCTAGTATGAACTATGCTCCTGCGCATGGCAATTTGGCAGATGGACATCATCCTATGTCCTCCAATTATCTTCATCACCGTGCTGGACCTGAGGTGCCTAATGAAGTGTTTCATGATCAATCTCCTGCAGCTTGGCACCATCTACATATTCCACCTCCTGAAGAACGTGTCATACGATATGGAAACTGTCCTTATCCTTATGGAACAGAGAATCCTTACATGATTTCACATGGACATGGACATCCTCCAAATTTATGGAGAAATGTCCAAAACCCAATGCACGGGGCCACTCCTTTTGAAATGTCTAGCACAACCTCACAGTCAAACGGCACAGTTAATCAAGTAACTCTCAGGGGCCCAGTGGAGGGTAGTCAAAGGATGGGCACTGGAATGGAGAGTCTGCAACCTTGGGTCGATTCCTCAAAGAAAATGTTTAGTGGGACCACTGTCCCAGAATGTCCTTTTGGTCGTGATTTGAGATTGAGCGCAAATACTTCAGATCTGACCCCGCAGTTACTGCCAAACGAACAGCTAGGCTTATCTGCAACTCCAATTACTCCTGGTTACACGCCAGACTTACGTACCACTAATGGCAATGAAGCTGTAGAACTTGAGAAGGAAAGCCCAATGCAAAACCTTATTCCTAATAATAAGGCACTGTTCCATGAGCCTATTAACTCTTATTGTTCGAGGCCTCCTGAAGAAAGTAGTGATGCTGCAAAAGAGGGTGAAAAAAACCCTTCTACAGTTCTTGAAGATTCACAGCTGTCACTAGCCCCCTTGAATTTCTCGCCTGACTTAATTTCCTCTGTAAAAAAAGCAGCAATGGAAGAGGCAGAGGTGAAAGAAAGTGCTGATATGGTAAACCGTAATTCAGTATTAGAAGATGCAACTCTAAATGAATCAGAAGCAGTGGTGAGACTTAGTAGAATTGTCATAGCTGAAGTCTATTTACTGCACCTTACTTCTAACATACTTTTCTCCTAACAGAATGCTCATGAAGAATCAGAGTTGGATTCTGAGGATGACAATATAAACACCAACAGAATTGAGCCAACAAAAGCAGAGGCTGAAGCTATTGAAAGGGGATTACAGGTTAGTGTTTGCTGAATCGTTCACGCCATTGGTTTTTATCGCATGGATTCCTTTATTAATTCTCTTTTAAATTGTTGTTTATATCCACCCATGCGTAATCCTTTGTTGTGCTTTTGTTCAGACTATAAGGAATGATGATCTAGAGGAGATCCGTGAATTAGGTTCTGGAACATATGGAGCTGTTTATCATGGAAAGTGGAAAGGTTCTGATGTGGCTATAAAGAGAATAAAGGCTAGCTGCTTTGCTGGGAAACCTTCTGAAAGAGAGCGTTTGGTAGTTTCTTTACACTTCTGGTAGTTCTTGCTTTTTAGTCAAAAGATCTTGCTATGGTTGATGACAACATGTAGCTGGATGTAGAATATCAAGCATCTAGCTAAGTAGTGTGGTAATTATTGATCTGATAGTAGAAAACTTTTGTGCTTTTCGAAATCTGTCCCTATTTTCTTCCTCCTCCATCCTTGCATAATTATGAGCTTTCAGCCTTAGCGCGTCTAAAGTTTTTCTTTTAAACTTAATTAAAATTCCTCATTTTTTTCTTTTATTTGTTATTTTAAATATAAAATTTTATTGAGAAAGTTATATAAGAATTGTTACCTCTATTTAAAATCAATTTTCCTTAGAGCTAAACTAGGTCGTTTACTAATGTCAGTATTTAACGATTATACAATTCACACAATTGTTTGGTTCAGTGCAAAGAGTAAACTGCTTTTTTGCTTGAGAACATTCTTGAATCACTGTGTTTGATGAAATATGCTGTTGTTGTACCAATGAAGGTAGAAGTGAGCTCTATTTTAATTGTATGATGATAGATATTCCACAATTATGTGTTGGTGGAGCCTTAAACATTCATGTCTTGCATTACAGCCAGTATAAACATCTCACAAGCTTGTTCAAGATAACAATAGTAAATTCAAAGAAACCTTGATTAGGTGATGTTTTGTTATTGCTTTCAACTATCTTCTACTGTGTCAATTGGACATGGATCGAGAATGGAAAAGTCAAAATATCAGGTGGAAAATGAGCAGAAAAATAGTTAATTGTTTCAAGAGGAAACAAAAGAATAAACCTTGGAGGTTGTTGAGAAAACAATAGGGTTATATTAGTTTGGTAAAATAAAGAGGCGTCCAAAACAGAGGAAGTAGCCTATTTATTACTGTCTGCCTAGATTCTGGTTCTTCTTGGAAAACCATCAATTAACTATATAATATTCCTAATCCTCATTCTTGTAGGAAAATCAGCAGAACTGTTCCTAATTTAGTTGAAGGAATTAAACCCTAGAAAATCCAATCAGCATATGGATTTCTAAATCGAAGGAGGAAAAATCTCACCCGTCACAATTGAGAAAGAAGTTTGTAGTGTATGATAGTAGCATGTGGGCCTGATGTTGTGTTAGAGTTCACACATCCAAGCTCATGGTGACACCATATTCATGGTCAATTTTCCCTGCCATTTGTTTATTCAAATGTATACGGTTAGACCAGAAGTTTGTGGCATATCCTGTTAAAGTCATTCAACTTGCATGGGCTACAGTGTTAAGATGACTGTTAGGTAAAGTTAGCATCATTAGGTTTATTGTACTTTATAAATTTCCCTTGAAGAAATATTATAGTAGAAAGTATAGAGTGTTTTTTAATTTGGTATTATTATGTTGTTGTAGAGTTAATTATGGCAAAGTAATTGTAGCATTTATATTGATTTTCTGCAGATTGCAGATTTCTGGAAGGAGGCTTTGATATTGAGCTCATTACACCATCCAAATGTTGTTTCTTTCTATGGTATAGTCAGGGACGGCCCAGATGGATCATTAGCAACTCTGACTGAGTTCATGGTTAATGGATCTTTGAAACAATTTTTGCAGAAAAAGGATAGGTAATCACACCTGTTGTTACATCATAATTTGGATTTCTTGAATATTTTAGCTCTCAGTAGCCTATTATTCAGACTTCGTTGTGTGTTGAATTATTTAATAATCATGATCATAATATATAAATTATCAAGTACCATATTCTAATATTATGTAGCATAAAAAGACCCCATGTAAGTTAAACTATGACTATATGATGGTGAAAAGGGTCAATTGTATAGGTTTAGAGAACGTATATTTGAATATAGAATATGGAAAGAAGGACTTTACAAGTTTAGAATCTAAAGAGCATTGTGTACGGTTATCTGTTATTTATGGTTAAAAAGGACGTGAGTAAATTTTAATTGAATAACTAAAGTGTATTGTTGTTTGATGGTACAGAGGATTTAATATATAATTTTAGAGATGAGAGATAAAAACATAAATTATAGCCAGCAGGACCTGTATGAATCTTTTTAGTGTTCATGAACTAAACGATACTAATATTTAGTGTTAGGAAGGACCTTAGTTATAATTTTAGAGTTGAGGGATTAAATATCAGCATCTGTCAGTACTGAGGGGATATAATAGAATAGAGAAGGGTGGAAGAAAAAAAGAGAAGTGACTGTTCCCTGTAATAATGAAAACCCTGTTGATTTTAGTAACTTTTCTAATAATTAAATTTTTATAGTTCTCATTGCTTACCAACCTCCAGTGTAGTGGTTGAAAGAACTATAAGCAGAAGTCCTTCACAAATACTAAAATATGCTAAGAAAAAAACCTTTTATGGGGTGAATAATATGTAATGTCTATATATTGAACAGGACCATTGATCGTCGAAAGAGACTCATCATAGCCATGGATGCCGCATTCGGCATGGAGTATTTGCATGGAAAGAACATTGTTCACTTCGATTTGAAGTGTGAAAACCTGTTAGTAAATATGAGGGATCCGCAACGGCCTATATGCAAGGTGTGCTTAGATAATAATGTTTGTATGATTAATATCCAGTTTTCCGTTGATCTTTTCTTTTCTTAGGCTCTGTTCTTTGTTCATTTTGGAGCTCTTTGAAATTTGTGGATTCTTTTGTTTGCTTCCTGTAGTTAAATCAACTACAGTTGACAAAAGATTTTCATCTTTTGGGTGCTTTGCGTCTCTTCCATTATATATTCCTGGAAGGCTCACTTTTGAAATGTTACTCAGACATTTAATGATATTAATTCTTTCTAGAGGTTAGGAAATTGACAACTTATACGGTGTGCATTGTCCTTTAGATTGGTGATTTGGGCTTATCAAAGGTGAAACAAAAGACACTAGTATCAGGTGGTGTTCGTGGAACTTTACCCTGGATGGCACCTGAACTTCTGAGTGGGAAAAGCCACATGGTTACAGAAAAGGTAACATTTAGTTTTGCCTTATAAATTATAAGGGAAGGCAAGTCTTGGCGGAAAAGTTAAGCCCAATGGCCGACCTAATATCTTCATGTTTAACATTAATTATATGTTTCTGTTCTGTAGATCGATGTTTACTCATTTGGAATCGTTATGTGGGAATTGCTCACTGGAGAAGAACCTTATACCGATATGCATTGTGCCTCAATAATTGGTAAATACAAATAGATAAGCATGATAAATGTGTTAATCTCACCCTGTCATTATGTTGCTAGTGTAGTTCTGCAATATTTCTTTCATGTTTATCCTCATCACCATTCTCTTCTGCGGAAATTGTTTGCCATCACGATGATACTGAATCAGGGAACACAAATGGGGATTTGTTATTTTTAACTTAGTTCCAGGTCCCTTTCACACCCACAATGTAATGAGTGGTTTGAAATTTTGTATGCCAAGAGGGTAGTGGTGAAACTTTGTACTCTTTCATGAGTACGTACGTTGTTCACTTAGCAGGCTTTAGGTGTTTGTGTTCAGGGCATTTGATCCTTATTTGTTGTTACTCTTAAGGAACTTAGCTGCTTCATCACCAGTCCGGTTAAACCTCCTTGGGAATTGGGATGTTAGTATTGGGGAATCTCTAGTACCACAGACACAGCTTGCTAACTCCTTGAGTTTTAATTGGTCAAAGATCTTTTCTGTGATTCTCACTGTAGGACCCATATTATTATTCATTCAAAAATATCAGATGTACTTAATTTAGTGTTTTGGTACTGGAACTCTGCTATTGAACATGCTTGGATTGGAGCACTGCAAAAATGGGTGAACCATGACGATTTAGTATTAGAGCGGTTTGGGGCTTAAGCAGATAGGTGACCCACTAGGGTGGCAGAGGCTTGTGAGGCCACGTTACCGAGATGGATGACCCATGGGGAGAGGTGGTGGCTGCAGCCATGTCACAATAAGCATTGCTGGGACGACCGGACGAGTGACCCCCAACCCCCTGAGAAATGGTATAAAAGTGTTAAAGTGGTAAATGCTCTATCCTAAACTAGTGGGAACTCGGCAGTTAAACATTATCGTGAGAGCATCACAGAGAGGGGTGATACATGAGCATATCCTTAAAATTCTTGGGCTTTCAAGAGGTACTCCAACAGCAGTCTTTTAATGATGATCAATTGCCCTTCATCTTGGGGACCTCAGCTGTTTTCTAAAAAATTTGGAGGAACCCACTTAAACCACCTTCAATGGAGCTTAAATAGGAATGGACCTCCATGTAGATAGCATATGGAACTTATTTCTTCACTCTTGAGAACCATGACTGTTTAGTTTTAGTTTCCAGGAACCTACTAAAGGCTTTCTCAAATGGAACCTGCTTGCAAAGGCTGACTGTACATTATATTGGAGTGTGAGAAGTCTTTGCTTGATGGTAGGGTGCTGAGCCCATAAAGTTTTTCTCCCACTTCGTTCGATACCCCATGATTGTATTGAGTGACTAGAAACTTGGTTTTGTGCTAAGCTGTCTTCTGTTATGGTTTTCTTCTATTACCCTCAGGTTTCATCTTTTTTCTCTTGGTAGTGTCACTCCTACTCATGTTTCCCATTACTTATTGAGCCTTGCCTCTTTGGTCTGTTGGGCCTTAAACCTCACCTGGGAGTTCTACCTCCTAACTTTTGGTGATCATAAATTTGTTACAGAACCTTGTTGAGAGCATGTACTGGCTATAAATTGAAATTCCAAATAGGGTTTTGTTGCTTAATTTGGAACGAGTTTTTCTGGGTTACCTATTTCAATAATGGAATCCTTCATCAGTGGTTGTGAATGACTGATTTTTCTCAATCTTTTCGACCTCTTGGTCCGCAGGAGCAAGTCAGAAAGATTGAGAAATAGAACCATCTGATTTGATTCGTTCTCCACAGCCATGAGGTGATCATCTTAGGGTGATCTTTTTGTCGACGTATGCTCATATTCTATTACACTTGTAGTCTCTTACCATCAGCTTTTCTGCAACAGCATTTTCTTTATCAGGAAATTAGGGTATCATACACCTAACTTAGAACTCATCTTTAAGTTTGTACGCATCACGTCTTTTCTCATATCCATCAATAGATCGTGTTTGCTCGCTTTCCTTCTCAGTATCCATTCTTTCTTAACTTATCCAGTTTACTTGAAATGATTTTGTAATCGGTGAATGATCAGCTTTTCCTTCATCTATAGAATCTAAACAATGCCTATTGGAGATATTAAAACTAATTGGATCAGGGGAGATCCATAGTGTCCTGCAGGTATCTTCCCTGATCCAAAACTCATCGTACAGTACTCCAACTGAGTTTTTCCATTTTCAATGGTCTTGATTTAGTTTTGTGGATATGTTGTCTTCATTTATGTTCTTCTGCATGATTGAGGCCTCAATATCAGCAATCATCACTTTTACTCCTTTCTCATTCCTTCCCCTGCTTTGTGTGGCTTCAGTTGCCCTGTAGGATTTTGTTTTCCTTTTGTTCTTCTGTTAGAGGTATATTATCGTGGTAAAATCCAGAAATTGAGTTTACCAGCGCATGCCTGTTATCGTAAGGCACTCTTGTAGCACAGAGTAAGTTATAGTTTTTGGTTGAGAGAATTATAAATCTGGTCCTCTAACTATTAATATTTTCCTTTTGATTCCTTCAATTTAGTTACTCAACTCTTAATTTATTGTCAATGTAGTGCTGATTTTGAGTTCTATTGACGAGTTGTTGATGTTATGTGTTAAGTGCCAACTAAATTGTCATGCCATCTTTACATGTGCCAGGTATGCACTTTCTTAGCAATGGCCTTTGCTACTTTCCTTGCACGGAAAGAGTCCAGTACTCATTTGAAAAGATACAGTAGCTATCCATCTCCTCACAAATTCTTCTTTTCAGATTTTTTTAATAAAAAAAACTCTCATCACTTTCCTCTCAGATTACCACTCATATACTGCTTAAAAAATCAGAATCTTCAATTTGAACCAAAAAAAATCGTGGCAGAAAGTTTGCAGCGCCAACACATTTTTCTCTCCCTTTGTTTTACTCCTGCTCTTAAATTTCTCTATGATCATCATCATAGCTTGTGAGTTTTCATGCTCTCGCCCCAGAGTGGGTGGTAGAACAACAATATACACATAGGATGCCATATAATACTGTATCTTAACTCTAAGATCCCCTGCATGCATTCATTCAAAGAACACTCACTGTCCTACAACACACCAGTATCAAACTCGAAACCATCCACCCATCATCACCTTACCTGCCGCACCATCAGTCCTGCATCTATGGCAAGTCATTTGATCCATGTTAATGGATCTAAACTGTTTTCAGGGGCCCCAACTCCATAAACTTGTTATAACCCAAGAACTCCTCAACATAGTTGGATAAAAGAGAAAGTTGTCCTGATACAAGATGCAGACCTTACTGCATTCTTCACTAGTAAATATCTACCTCTAAATTATCTGTTTAGCTTCTACTTCTTAGATCACATTATATCTAACCATATCAATTTATGACGTGCTGTCGTGCTGTACTTACTATTATGCAGTCAGGCGTAACAAATTCATTCTGCAATTTTTTTCTCTACAGCTAGGAGTATTTTTCAACAGTAGCATATGTCAAACACTCTATGATGGTGCAAACTTCAAGCTTTTCTTTCAGGATCTTGGTTTCTGACTCAACAATCATCCATCACATCTCATTCTTCTCTAGTTCTTTTCCTTTACTCCTCCACACTTGCCCTCTCTTTTTTTCTTCACATGTGATCGCTTGTATCACAATATCCTTTCTCACCTTTCTTCTCTTCCCTGTTTCCTGTGGTCTATGATATCCTGGATCACAGTAGCTTTCATTTTCTTTTCTTTTTTCTTTCTTGGTGTTTGTGAGTTCATTTGTTGAATTTTTATGCTTGGTCTCATGTGCACTTGTAGCTCTAGTAAGTTCTTTTTCAAGAGCAAATCCTTTTTAACACAATAGATTTTTGGCAAACACAGATTGGAGTTGATGGAAGGAATATGTTTGATATTATTTGAGAAATTGTTTTAACAGAAGCCCTTAAAAGTTGGAAGCTTTGATACCCTTTCAGACTTGATAAAGATGGGAACTTAAAAAATGTTTGAGAGAACAAGAAGGTTTACTACGAAAATGTGAATCCCCAAGGTCTGGGACTGAGGCTTTTGTTAATACGTTTAGAGCTAAAATTATAGGGGCAGATTTTTGCTCAGGATGGAGCAATATGTTTGATATTATTTGAGAAATTGTTTTAACAGAAGCCCTTAAAAGTTGGAAGCTTTGATACCCTTTCTGCACTTTTTAGGACTCAGACTTGATAAAGATGGGAACTTAAAAAATGTTTGAGAGAACAAGAAGGTTTACTACGAAAATGTGAATCCCCAAGGTCTGGGACTGAGGCTTTTGTTAATACGTTTAGAGCTAAAATTATAGGGGCAGATTTTTGCTCAGGATGGAGCAACTTAAGTACACAGATTAACATGTACTTCTGGAGTGTTATTGGGAATGAAAGATGTTGTCAAGAAATATTCACTTTGAAACAGCAGGAAAGGATACCTGTTGCTTTATTTTCATTCATAGGGCTGAAATCACCGACTTCATGGTCAAAAGCTGCTTTTATCTGCCTCCAGTATCATTTGTCTTTCTCACATTTTGTATGATTATAGATAACTCTTTCCGTGATCGTGTGGTATATTTTTTTTTGAAATTGTAGACAAGGTGAGACCTTACCCTCTCTACTTTGTAGGAAGTACCACCGAGCTACTAGCTCATTGGTGATCATGTGGTATTTCACTATGTGCTTTATGGAACCAAATTCATTTACTTGAAGTACTCATGATAGAAATCTAAGTTATAATTACTGTGTGCCTTCTGTGTATTTGCTCTATTATGTGAATCAGCTCTCGAAATGCCTAAATTCTACATCAAGTATTTTCATTTACGCGAATGACGTGACATTTTTGGTACATTACCTTGGCATGAACTCTATCCTAATCCTACCTTTACTGGAAACTGAAAAGTCACGCTTCTTTTGGCTTGCATGAATGTTTGTCATATTTGAGACATTTATGGACCTTGTGCATTGATTGATACATGAGCGAAGATTGGTAAAATCAGTGTTTTTAAGTAGAAGGGCAGTACTTAATACTTATTGTAAAGTAGGGACTTGGGGAGGGTTAGGTTTCAGGTTCAAATCCAATCTTGGTTCCCATCTAAGGAAAAAAAGAAAAGGGTATAAGGATGGTGAATACTTTCACAAAATTAATTTTAGTTTTACCAATTTGGGATCCATAATATTTTGGAAATATTAACAAGTGATGGTTGTTTGTCCATTGACCCTCTTTATGCTCATTGCCTTTGTGAATTTCTTTTGCTGCTCTACTGTTTCAAATTGTGGTAATGATTACGTTAACATCTATTTTTGTTTGTTCTATTATGTTTGATTTTCAGGAGGAATCGTGAACAACACATTACGTCCACAAATTCCGACATGGTGCGACCCAGAATGGAAGTCTTTAATGGAAAGTTGCTGGGCCCCGGATCCAGCAGACAGGCCATCGTTTTCTGAAATTTCTCGAAAATTGAGAACCATGGCTGCTGCAATAAATGTGAAATGAACATTTTTGAAATGGTTAATTATACTTCGTTTTATTTTCAGAGAAAGGTCAAATGTGAACCCACTCCACCCCACCCCATTAGAAACGGAGTATAAGAAGAAAGAGTAGAATAATGGAAAATCATTCTCTGTTTGATATCATCTACTGATTATAAACTAATATGCAAGCAAATAAAGTATTATTATATGCCTTGCTAGTGTTTGCTTGATTGGGGTTGTTCTTTGAAAGAGCAACCATGAGCACTCTGCAGTTGATTTTACCTTGAAGTTGCATAATAGAAGAAGGGCTACGGACGCACAATCAGAATGTGAGCACATCTTTTTCCTTCGCTATATGAAAATATTTTATCTGTTCCATTACTCCGCATATCATTCCCTTCACTTTTAAAAGTTGTAAATTCTAGCAAACTTCTATTTTATTGAATACGAACAGTGGGCTATTTCTGCAGGATCAGATCGTATTTGGGAAGACTATATAAGTCAACCATAATTGAAGTGTTTTGAGGTCTGGGGAAGCCAATGATGCATGGAGTCTCAGGTGAAAACTTGGAAGAAAATTCGTACCAAGTTATTCTTATATACCATAGTTCCGTTTGCAATTACGTGTATCAATAATGTGCCTATATAATATGTTCAACATATAGTCCGATAACGTAAAATGTATATGATGAGAAGGGTATGTAACATCTATTTTGAGAATGCAGTTTAAGTTGATGCAATTGAAATACAACCTTCTCCGGTTGGCAAGATTAGTTTCTATGCTTATATATTTTTGGGTGGATGGTGTTTAGCATTGGTTGTCTGTCTGTTATGGTTGATTCCAGATTAGCAATTCAATTTGTTTATGAAAAGTTGCCGTCGGAGGGTCTTTAAAACCTCAGTCGGATGTTAATAATAATAATGAAGGAACGTGCCAATTCGGTCGGGTTAGTTTGTGATAAATCTTGACATGGAACCATTCCTTTGGATGGTTTTAACTTGGATGCACAAGCAAAGTGGTAGAGGTTTTTTTCTGGTTTTGAACGTTGATGTTCAAGTTAGTTTTTGACTCTAGCAAAAGTGTTACAAACTTACAAGACTAAATAGTGGGTGAGGAAAGGAAAGAGATATTTTTACCTTTTTTTCTCCATTTTTCATAAATGATTGCAATTGTTAATCAGATATTTTGAATTTTTTAACTGTTCAAAAAATCAAAATTGTAACTTTTAGTTAACTATATATGAATTTAGAGCATTTAATTTTCTTTGTATTTTAGTATATAGGAACATCCATGCATGAATCATGTTTTTAGATTAACAGGTTTAATTTCCAAGAATGAAAAAGTTCCAATTTACTACTTTATTTGACAACTATATAAGCTTAACATCTAACCTATATTTATATATACGGTAAATGTTTGCAGAAGGTTTAAAAATTGATATGTGACGTATTGATAGTTTAGTTTATAACCATTATAATGCAGCACTTTCATTTTTAACTCATTATTTGGAAAAATATTAAAATCATTGAAAAATAATTGCATAATGATTTTTTTAGAAATTTTAAAATCATTATGCAATTATTTGTTTCTACAATTAAGTATGAATAAATATTTTAATGACAATATTTATTGAAAATTAAGTATGAAATTATATGAAAAAATCACTATTCAATCATATTTATTTACCACTAAGTATGAATAAATGTATATAATTATTTTTTGTAATGACAATTTATCTTTAAGTATATAATATGAAAGGTTTGATGTTTTAGAATTAAAAAAAAAACAAATTCCCTAAATAAGTGTCGTTTGTAATCATCTAAAATAAAATGTTTATAAATGTAGTCGAAAGTTCATAGAAGAATGTACAACCGAGGTTAGTTTCTATTTTAAGATTAATCTCATCTCATATTTATTCAATATGCCTTTCTTTAATGTTGTTCACATGTCAAAGCTTAATTCAAATAGGGATAGTAATTGGACGGGGTATAAAGCGAGTAAACACTATCTATATCCGCATCTGCAAATTTGCGAGGTAATTTATACCCGCACCCGCATCCATATGAAGCGGGTAAGAGAAGGGCAATTATACCCGCGGATAACCTGCGAATACTCACAGATACCATAAATTTGGTTAAATTTCAAATTTCAATTAAATTAATATCAAAAGATCGATATCACCGAAAAACTCAGTATGATAACGAATGAAATTTTAATCTCACAATATTCTTATTATTTCATGTTTGATTACCAAACAATTCGATAATATTTTCCGTAAAATATGATATAAAATCTCAAATTTGAATTTTATAATATGCATTTGTATTTGTGATAAAGAAAATAAAGAAGTAAATAAAAATAAAATTGTATTCGTACAACATACACTATGAAGTTTCTTTATTTATGATTGAAGAAGATGCTTGATGCTATACAAATATGTACAACCTCCTAAAAATTACTCCCTCCGGAACTTTATAAGTGTCTTTCTAGCTTTTTTTAAAAAGCACACTATTATTTGTCTTTCTAACTTTTTAAGTGGTGAGATAACTATTATGCTCTACTTTTTTTTTCCTACCCCACTATTTTTTGTCTTTACATAAATAGTATGTTGGTAAATTCGAAAAAAGATAAAGGGTAAAATCGTCTCAAAATGAGTCATCAAATCCTCCTTAATATGTGTGCCCAAACCTAGAAAAACACTTATAAAGTTCCAGAGAGAGTATGAAATAATTTTTTTAGCCAAAATGTAAAATTATAAAAATTCGGAGAAAATATCTTTTAAATTTTTTTTTTAAAAAAAATGTTTAAAACCATCTCAGAATGCGCGAGTCTAATACTAGTAGGGAAGGCAATTTGCACCCGCGGGTATGGATACCCGCCGGATACCCGCAATTGCGGGTGGGTATTACCCGCAGTTTGCCAGTATTTTGCGGGTATGGATTTACCCGCACCCGCAAAGTGCGGGTATGGGTGCGGGTATGGATAGTGCTTTACCCGCACCGCAACCCGCACTAAATACCCGCAGTGCGGGTATTAAATACCCGCGCAAAATAAATATACATGTCCTTAATATGCATCCACCAGGATTCGAACCTGGGTCTATTACTTGGAAGGCAATATTCTAACCATTAGACTACAAGCAATTACTTGTCTCTCTTTGCACTAAAACTTAGATATACGGTAGTATTATTGTTATTCCATTTTGTAGTTAGTTGCAAAATAATATTAATACTAAATTCAGCTATTTTAAAGAATTACAATACTTAATTTATCCTAATTAATTAACAAAAACATACTACCAATTAAAATTAAAATTATATGCATAACATTTTAAATAAGGAGAATAAGGAAAAAAACATACTACCAATTAAAATTAAAAATATATGCATAAACTTTTAATAAGAAGAATAATAACATACTACCGATTACAATTAAAATTATATGCATAACATTTTAAATAAGGAGAATAAAGAAAAAAACATACTACCAATTACAATTGTATAGTTATATGTATATGTTATGCTCATAAGTCATATTCGATACTTGAATATTTATATTTATTCGACATTTTTTGAGTTTTGACGTGTGCTAGATATTTGTTAAACGTACTCCTTATATTTACTTGAGTTAATTGTATAGTTCAATATCAATATTTACTTGAGTTAATTATAACTTATTAACTATTGTATTGTAAAAAATTTGCGGGTATTCGCGGGTAATCCGCCGGTAATTCGCGGGTACAATTTGTCTCCTTTTACCCGCACCGCGCGGGTGCGGGTGCGGGTATGGATTACCCGCAAATTTGCGGGTGCGGGTATGGATAGTGCCTTACCCGCTCCATTGCCTTCCCTAAATACTAGTGTGTATAGTAGACATTCAAGTGTGGAGAACGCCATGGCTATATATAGTTGGTACCAAATAATGTCAATACGTAGAATCAATCCATATGTGCTCGTTATACCTGCCTAACTCTTGAGTCTTGAGTGATATTTTGTACTTTATATTCTTAATGAATAGTTGGTTGTAGCTATGTATAATTAAAAAAATTAATTAGTTGTTTGGAGGAAAAAATAAATAAATCTAGTAAGAACAAGATAAATTCTAACCGAATGAATTTAACTTATAGGAATGTAGTTCAAAACTTTTAAAAGAAACTAGGAGGAATCTAAAATGTTATTACAAGGATAGTTAGTAACAAATGAAAGTTATGTTGGGTATGTGGAGTCTGATATATACCACATCGCTAACATAGGGAATGGAGGCCGGCCCTTTCCCTATAAATAGACTTTCTTGTAATTGTAAAACTAACGAATATTAAGACTAATAATATTTGTGCGGTTTGTGGAGTGCGGCTAGACCGATACCACATTAATCCTTTTGTTTTGTCTATTGTCGTTTATCTTTCTCAATCTAGGTTATCTTTCGGTCTCCTACTCGGGTAATTCCTAACAACTGGTAGCGGAGCAAGGTTAGTAAGTAGGAGCGATGGCAGACGATGGGAAGATAAAGATCGACAAGTTTGATGGGACAGACTTTGGATTTTGGAAGATGCAAGTCGAGGACTTGCTGTATCAGAAGAAGTTGCACGAACCGTTAGAGGAGAAAAAGCTAGAGGCGATGAAACAACAAGATTGGGACTTGTTGGATAGGCAGGCTCTGGGTGTGATACGGTTGACACTGGCGAAGAACGTTGCTTACAACATCGTCGGTGAGAAGACTACACATGGACTGATTAAGGCGTTATCAAATCTGTATGAAAAGCCCTCTGCAGCTAATAAGGTATATTTGATTCGTCTATTAGTCAATACGAGGATGAAAGAAGGTGGTTCTGTTGTTGATCATGTGAACGAATTTAATTCTATACTGTCTAGATTAGTTTTCGTTGGGATTATATTCGATGATGAAGTACATGCCTTATTGTTGTTGTCCTCGTTACCTGACAGCTGGTCAGGGTTTGTCACAGCAGTTAGTAGTTCGTCTGAGACTACTAAGCTAACGTTCACAGGAATTCGCGACTCAATTCTTAGAGAAGATATTCGTAGGAGGAATTCTAGGGAATCATCGGGCTCTTTGTTAAGTATGGATGGTAGAGGCAGACAAGTTGGGAAGGGGCATAATCAAGGGCGTAACAGATCGAAGTCCAGGAAGAGAGGGCAGTCCAAGAATCGCAAGGATATTGTGTGCTGGAATTGTCAAAAGACTGGTCACTTCAAGAATCAGTGTACTGCTCTTGCAGTTCCTAAACCAAAGAAGAATGATGGTAACTCAGTTAACACAGTGGAAGAAGTTAGTGATGATGCACTGATTTGTTGTGTTGAGTGTTCTATTGAATCTTGGGTCATGGATTCTGGTGCATCATTCCATGCCACTCCAAGCAAGGATTCAATGCTGAATTTCAGGTCTGGAAATTTTGGCAAAGTTCGTCTTGCTGATGACGAGACTTTGGATATTACAGGTATGGGGGACATCAAAGTCAAAACCTCTTTTGGAACAATCTGGTTGTTAAAAGATGTTAGATACGTTCCTGGACTCAAGAGGATGTTGCTCTCTATGGGTCAGTTGGATGAGGAAGGGTATCGTGTTATCTTTGGAAATAGACAATGGAAGGTTTTGAAGGAGAATTTGGTTGTTACTCGTCGTGATAAGGTTGGAACTCTTTATACTATGGAACAATCATGTGATGAGGTTAATGCAGTTATTGATGATGTTGGTCCATCGACTCTTTGGCACCAAAGGCTTGGGCATATGAGTCAGAAGGGTATGAAGTTGCTAGTTTCTAAAGGCAAGATTCCGGAACTGAAGAATGTGGAAGTTGGATTTTGTGAACCATGTGTGTTTGGGAAGCAGAAACGAGTTACTTTTGCAAAATCAGGGAATGCGCCCAAGTCTGGGAAGTTAGAGCTAGTTCATACAGATGTGTACGGACCGACTACAGTTACCTCCTTGGGAGGATCACGCTACTATGTCACTTTTATTGATGATGCCACTAGAAAGGTATGGGTTTATTTTCTGAAAAATAAATCTGACGTGTTTGAAACCTTTAAGAAGTGGAAGGCAGAAGTTGAAAACCAGACAGGGTTGAAGATTAAGAGCCTGAAATCAGATAATGGGGGTGAATACAACAGTGATGAGTTCAAAGCCTATTGTGTAGAACACGGAATTAGAATGATAAAGACTATTCCTGAGACACCGCAGCAGAATGGAGTTGCAGAGCGAATGAATAAGACTTTGAGTGAGAGAACCAAGAGTATGAGGATACATGCAGGATTGCCAAAGATGTTTTGGGCAGATGCAGTTAGTACAGCGGCATATCTCATTAACAGAGGACCCTCAGTTCCTTTGGGGTTCAAGATTCCAGAGGAAGAGTGGCAAGAAAAAGAGGTAAATCTCTCACACTTGAGAGTTTTTGGCTGTGTTTCTTATGTACGGGTTAAAGACTCTAATAGGGATAAGCTTGATCCTAAAGAAAAGAAGGTTACTTTTATTGGCTACGGTTCAGATGAGATGGGGTACCGTTTCTGGGATGCGTTGAACAGGAAAGTCATTAGAAGCAGAGATGTCACCTTCAATGAGAATGCAGTGTACAAGGATAAGCTTGCAGCAGATTCTGAAACGACAAAGAAACAAGCAGTAAAAGAGCAGATTGTGTTGGAAGACATTACAGAGGATGTTCTTGTAGGGGACAGTGGGAGTTTGGCAAACAGAGATGCTGAGGAGGCAGTCCCAGTTGCCCCAGATGTTGCAGTAAGAAGATCAAATAGAGTTTCGCGACCGTCACAAAGATACTCTCCTTCAGCTTATTACTTGCTTTTGACTGAGGATGGTGAGCCTGAGAGTTATTTAGAGGCAATGCAGATGGATGAGTCAGTTCAGTGGGAGCTAGCTATGAACGAGGAGATGAGTTCGCTTGAGAAGAATGAGACTTGGTCGTTGACTAAGTTACCAGCAGGAAAGAAGGCTTTGCAGAATAAATGGGTGTTCAAGATTAAAGAAGAACTTGATGACAGCAAGAGATACAAGGCAAGGTTAGTGGTGAAAGGTTTTCAGCAGAAAAAGGGCATTGATTACAATGAGATTTTTTCTCCGGTTGTCAAGATGACTACTATCAGACTTGTTTTGGGTATCGTGGCTGCAGAGGAGTTACATCTAGAGCAGCTAGATGTGAAGACCGCGTTCTTACATGGTGATCTTGAGGAGGACATTTATATGACACAGCCAGAGGGGTTCCCGGTTGACCTTGCGTCGAACACGTCAAATATAAGAGTGAAATAAGTATGGAAATGGGGGTAGAAATACAACTTATCACTGTCTACAAGGATTTGTAGATGATGGTAAGAGGATCGTCCACAGAGACCTCTAGGAAATGTAGTTCTTGAGTTTGACTTCCTCGTCACTGAGTTTTGGTTGGTTGTTATCTAAAACTAAAGACAAAACAGAAAGTAATGAAAACAGTTTAAAATATAAGATAGTATTGGCCGAAGTCTAGGCCAAGACTGCGGGCTAGATTGGGAAAAAGTCTTGTGATACGGAATTCCAGGTAAGGGCGATGGGTGAGCTTGCGTTCTTATGCATCGATCATGGACTGAAGTATGTTCATCTCTTCTTCATAGTACTGCTATAGAGGGGAGGAACTCCTTTTCCCTCCTATCTTCCCTCCTCTTCAAACTATCTGGCGGGTACTCCCTCTCCTGATAATCCTAGTCAAGGGACACCTTGCTGGTTAAAGGGTTTATCTGTTTGACTGCTGTCTTGAATGGTTGCTCACCTCTTCAATGGCACAGGGGAAGACAGTACCTAGGCTAAGTTCCTAGGTTGTCAATCTGGTCTCTACCTATTTTACCTACTCTTCTAGTCTGCTCGAGACTAGTCACCTACTCCGTCTAGCCGGCGGGTACTCCCTCTCCTTCTAGACTGGTTACAACTCTTCTCTCCTAGAGAACAAGGATGATCAAACCTTGGCTCTAGTGAGTAAGCGATGGATTAAGTTCAAGAATAAATAAATACAAAGAAAGAGATTGTGAAGAACGGATTGTGTCTCACGATTGCATTAAGAACTTCAGCTCATCACCCTTACCAAGAATGGGTTTTTAGTTACTCATACTCATGGATAAAAGATAAAGAAATTAATTTGCATAAATATATTAAATCCGAAATAAATTCGGAGCAAGGTTTTTAACAATGGTGAACTAAGAAAAGGAAAATTGCGTTCTAACTGGGAAAATCTGATCGGGGATGATGCGGGCAGAGGCCAATGATGTTTAGCTAAAAATAGCCATAAGAACCTCTGTCCCAATCAAACTCAAACTCCTAAAATATCCTAAAAGATAATTACAATTAATTGTTTCTAAAAAGGAAACTAAATCGCAATTAATTAAAAGAGGGAGATCCCAATCGGGATTCTACTTAAGATTGTCTTCAGATCCCTCTAAAATTGCTGGACAGCTGCTACGTGCCAGCTGTGAGAGTCCATCTCCAAAAATACTTCAATCGCTCCAAGCTGCAGTCTGATCGCAAAGGAGTCTTGGCCGAAGTCTAGGCCAAGACGATTCTGGTAAGCGCACTGCGTCAGATACGACCTTGTCTAGGCCAAGATCCAGGCCTAGACTCGAATAAACAACTTCAGCTCTAAACTTCATGAATTCTTCTCATTCTGCCTCCAAACCAGACCTGATCAAATGTGGGAAATAAAAGGTAACATCAGTAGAATTACTGTCCAAATTAACAAGAAAATGGACAATAAAACATGATGAAATGCAATGCAATCACCGGTAGCTGGGAAAGAGGACATGGTTTGCAAGCTGAAAAAGAGCTTGTATGGTTTGAAGCAAGCACCAAGACAGTGGTACTTGAAGTTTGACAGCTTTATGATGAGGAGTAAGTACACGAGGTGTACCATGGATCATTGTTGCTATGTTAAGCAATTTGATTCATCTTATATTATACTGTTGTTGTATGTTGATGACATGTTAATCGCAGGATCTAACATGAGGGAAATCAACAAGTTGAAGAGACAGATGTCTCTAGATTTTGAGATGAAAGATTTGGGTTCCTCAAAGCAGATACTTGGTATGAGCATCATTAGAGATAGAAGTGAAGGTACTCTGAAATTGTCGCAAGAGAAGTACATTGGGAAGGTGTTAAATAAGTTTAACCTCCAAGATGCGAAGATCAGAAGTACGCCTTTGGGAGCCCACTTCAATCTCACAAAGAAGCAGTCACCTCAAACGGATGAAAACAAGGAAGGAATGGCTAATGTTCCGTATGCATCTGCAGTTGGTAGTTTGATGTATGTTATGGTGTGCACGAGACCAGACATTGCTCATGCAGTGGGAGTTGTTAGCAGATTCATGTCTAATCCTGGGAGAGAGCATTAGGAGGCCGTTAAGTGGCTGCTACGCTACTTGAAAGGTACCTCTAAGGTTGCATTATGTTTTCGCAGGAAAGATGTAATCTTGGAAGGATTCACTGATGCAGATTTGGGTGGTTGTGAGGATACAAGAAAGAGTACTACGGGATATACTTTCACCTTGGGTGGCACAACAGTTAGTTGGATGTCTCGATTTCAAAAGAGTGTTGCTCTTTCAACCACGGAAGCAGAGTACATGGCTATTTCAGAAGCCAGCAAGGAAATGATTTGGTTGAAGAATTTTCTTGAGGAGTTAGGCAAGAAACAGGAAGACAACGCTCTGTACAGCGACAGTCAGAGTGTCATTCATCTTGCGAAGAATCCTGTGTTTCATGCTAGGACAAAACACATCCAGTTGAAATATCACTTTATCAGGGAGTTGATTAGTGATGGTACTTTGTCCTTAAAGAAAATCCTTGGTTCAAGGAATCCAGCAGATATGCTGACCAAGGTGGTTACTAAAGAGAAGTTGAAGTTTTGCATAGCTTCAACTGGCCTTCAGAACTGACTGTTGAAGAAGGCTCAGCACATATAGAGTTGCTTAATGCTGTTGGGTTTTACTAGAGTTACATGAGTGAGAATGGACCTGTGATCAGTCTCCAAGTGGGAGATTGTTGGGTATGTGGAGTCTGATATATACCACATCGCTAACATAGGGAATGGAGGCCGACCCTTTCCCTATAAATAGACTTTCTTGTAATTGTAAAACTAACGAATATTAAGACTAATAATATTTGTGCGGTTTGTGGAGTGCGGCTAGACCGATACCACGTTAATCCTTTTGTTTTGTCTATTGTCGTTTATCTTTCTCAATCTAGGTTATCTTTCGGTCTCCTACTCAGGTAATTCCTAACAAGTTATCTAGTAAGGATGAATATATAATACCCCCACCAAATTTTATTAACTGTCATTTTTTACTCTTTGAAGAAAGAAAAAACGATAGTTAATAGAATTCGGAGGGAGTATTAATTACAAGGATATTATAAATATATTTGTAATGTGTTAATTTACACTTTACATCCCTATTCATCGAAACAATAGTGTCAATCCATAGAACCAAACGACGGACCTCACAGGCCAATAGCCCCAACTTGCCAATAATTCCCAACTTGCAAGTTATGGATTTGTACAAGGCCGAGCAATAATATGGTTATCCTATTATTAGATTAATCTCATGAGTTTTATTAGTATAATCACTCTAAACAACTATCCATCAATATTCTTTATGTGATTAATTTACAGTAAAATTATCCATTTATATTCTCCATATGATTGATTTATAGTAAAAATAGAAAAAATTACCGACTTTTACGTATAAACCAATCACATAGCAAATGTTAATCGACAATTGTTTTCGGTAATTGTCCTTATCATTGTTCTTTACTTGTAGTATGTGTCTATGTGACACCACTAACCAACGGAGGGCTACGAATATACAAGTGATGAAGGTAAAGGACAAGAGCCATATATGGTTTGACTTTGGACAAAAAGTCTGCTCAATAGCCGTGTGGTAGGTATTCCCATAACCATTGTTTTTTAGGCAGGAGGACTTAAAGGGAATGATCGATGGTGTCACAAATTTTGACTCTTCATATTTTCCTTTGCAAAAGAGGTAGAGTTGTTGAATTGGATATATATTATCTTTCTTTTTTCTCCTTCTCGTATTAGGAGCAATTAATTGGAAGCTAATTATAAAACAACAAACATTAATTAATTAATTAGTTAGTACTAGGGAAATTTTAATATATTCAAGTCAAATAGGGTTTGAAAATGTACTCTTCTGTATCGTTGATTCTTATAAGTTATTTTTGAGTATCATTGATTTTGTCTATTTCGAATAGAAAACTGGTTTCGTTTGAATGTTGCCGGTATACTTAAAAAGTGAATGATTATTTAAGTTTTTTTTTTATTCTTCAAATTTGAATTTAAGACTTGTGTTAAATGTGAATAAATCTTTTGTCACTCAATCACTAGCATCATTTACATACATGATGTATAAATATATACATAAACGTACAAAAGAAATTAAATGTGGGTATACATTATATATACACGTACGTACATCATTATTATTATTATCATAAGAAGAGCATATATACATGCATAGTCGCGACAAACCAAGAGGATGGAGGTTTCTTGTAGGAATTACATGCATAATTGTTATTCAAACAATAAAATAATGCACATATTTATGCAAAAAGCAGTGCAATATAGAAATGGCTAAGAGGAGGAAATTGAGTTGCACTAATTTGTCGATTTGCATGGTGTCCATTTAAACTATTGATTGATGTGCGAACTAATCCAAAAAGCAAGAAAGAAAGCAGAGAGTACTGTTTTAATTTGCAAAGGAAAAACCCTAGAAAGAAAGAAAGGTAAAAGTGGGTTGATTAGGAGAAGACTTTCTTTTCTTTTTCCTTTTTTAATATCTCCTCTCTCAACAAGTTCTTGCTATATAAACCTTGTAACCTCATCTTATCCTTTTAATTTGTGCTCAAGAAGCTAATTATAAGCGATCGATCTCTAATCGAAAGAGAGACAAATCATAAATAAAGAAAGTGATTATAATTAGAAGAGATGGGTAGAGCTCCTTGTTGTGATAAGAACAATGTGAAGAGAGGACCATGGTCTCCAGAAGAAGATGCAAAGCTCAAGGCTTATATTGAGCAATATGGTACTGGAGGCAACTGGATTGCTCTTCCCCAAAAGATTGGTATGAATATATTTTTCTTCTTTTTCTTTTTTTAAATTTATTTTCTTGCCTCTAGAGCTAGCTAGGGTTAGGCCTAGCTATATAGCATGATGATCTTAACTTCTTCTACTTGTTTGTTTTCATTTTGGACATGTATGTATGCATGTATAGGTCTGAAAAGGTGTGGGAAGAGTTGCAGGCTGAGATGGTTGAACTACTTGAGGCCAAACATAAAGCATGGAGGATTCTCTGAAGAAGAAGACAACATCATCTGCAGTCTCTATATCAGTATTGGGAGCAGGTAATTTACATTTACTGACACACACATGCGCACGCACATATATATGTTTCACATGTAGTTATATGTATGTGTCAATTATAATTACCTAAATATTAGTAATGTTGTCTAGGAAAAAATTAGCTATTCTGAGTTAGTATTTTTTTGAAGCGTTTTTTTTTAAACGAATACTAAATAGAAACGGAGAGAATAGTATTTTACATCTTATATTGAGCTAACTCAACCCGAACATTATGAGTTTTAACTCCTTTAGATTTAGTGTAGTTTTTAACTTTTTATACGTAGAAAACAAAATATGAGGTAGCAAATTTAATAGAATTATATGAGAGAGGTAGCTAAAATTTTTTTTCTAATGGGATCTTTTTTACATGTATAGGTGGTCTATAATTGCAGCCCAACTACCAGGAAGAACAGACAATGATGTGAAGAATTACTGGAATACAAGATTGAAGAAGAAATTACTAGGGAGAGCACGCAAGCAATCCAACATGAACAACAACAACAACAACAACAATCTCTCATCATCTAATGAGGGTTTGAGCAGTTCTGCTATGGAAAGGCTTCAGCTTCATCTCCAACTCCAAAACCCTAATTCTTCCAGCTGCTCTACTACTGCCCTCAACATTAATCCTCATCTTATTATGCAGCAATTAGCAGCAGCAGCAAATCTTGTTAACAACAATGGACAACAAACCAACAATAATTACCTCCATATCCTCCAACAACAAATATTTCAGGCGCCTAATTATGACCATGGTCTTATAATTAGTCCCAATTACAGTTCTACCACTACTGCTAATGCGACTGAGATATTGGTCGACCCAACAAAAGCACCAAATGGTCATTTCAATGATCAAGATGCAGCAGCAGCAGCTGGGAATGATCTTGGTGATCATGAATTTGATTGTTTCAAGCAGGTCATTAATACAAATATTGATGATATTGTTAATATTAATGGTACTACTTCTTCCAAAAACGATCAGGATCACGATTACCGGATGGTCTCGAACAAAAAGAAAGACGATCAGGAGCAAGAGGAGGAGGAAAGCTTCGTTTGGTGGTCTAATAACTTCATGGAATCAGATTGGTGCTAATATATATATGTAATAATAATTATTGAATGCTCATTTCTGATGTTGTAGTTGATAATTAATTAAGGAGAAGAGATGATGATGATGATCAAGGCATATATATCTCCACATGATGTATAGTTTGTGAGAGGAGCTAGTAGCACTAGTAGAAGAGACTTTGTACACTTTGTGTGATTATAATAATGTTTACCTCTCCCTTTGCTTTTGCTTCTTAATTTCTAGTTATTAATCCTCATCTCTTCCTTGTCAAATATTATTAATTACTTTCATGCATAACTATTGCATTAGTCTCAATAATCCGACTGGGTGTTTCATTTAAATGAAATATCAGAGTACACTATATAATTTTTCGAATACAGGAATGCAAAACCAAAAAAATATTGTCCAGATTGTGAAAACATATTGGATGATTAAATAAATTCTGGAAATGAAATTTTTTAAATCCTTACTAATAATTTAACATTAATTTAAAAAGGAAATATATAAATTTTAATCAGAGTCATTGAATGCGTGTGAAGGTGAAAATAAAGCAAGTACAACAAATTAGTCGAGTACTTGTAAAGAAAAAAAGAACGCAAATACCCTCGATTTATCTAGAGTAGTTTAAAGACAATTAAGATTACTTTTATACCCTAAATTTAAATTAATTATCAATACCTTTTATTTTCTAATAGCAATAATAGCAATAATTATAAATTTTACCATTATTACTATACACATCGTTTATAATAAACAATAATTTTTAGTTCTATATTAAAATAAAACAAATGAGGCTATAATAGTCCGCGTATAAAATAAAATTATTTTTATTCCTTGGAAGATTCCCTTAGTTTTTTTTTGTTTTTTTAAGGACTTTTTTTCTTTTGTTTATTACCAAATTTATAGTATTCAGGATGCTTATAAAAAATGAATATTTTAGAATATAACATTCTTAAGTTGAACCAGATCACAATTCCATAATCAAACGCAGAGGGTGATAATTTAAATTCGGACTCGTAGGTTCGTATTGTTAGTTCCGGTGTAGACGGGACAAGAACTAAATTTAGATATATCCGAGACGGGTCTGTCTCGTCTAAAAAAAAAAAGAGTAAGTATAGATTTTTTTTGAGTTGTTTTTGTGTATCAACATGAAAGTTCATAGTTTATTCATGGCCATGAGTCCTCCTAAACTCTTCATTTTTTTCTAAATTATTACCTATCCACGGTCATGGTTGGAATCAAACAATTCATTTCATTTGTAAAAAATAAAAATAAAGAAATTAAAGTCGGGTCCAATTTAATTGAATCTAATTCTGGACACGTATAACTTGAATGGTCAAAATCGGGACTCATTTGACAATTTCCTTTAGACCCAAAACCCAAACTCGTGGTCTCGTTTTACCGCCCCTAATCAAACGAACTCTTAAGTTGTTGAAAAGTGAAATAATAACTATTATACTTGTTTTATTATTTCTCTTAATTAATGACTTCCATGAAAATTTATACTCAGTTAAATATATAATATGATAGTAAGAAGTAAAATTTATCCATTTTTTTTAATTTTTTAATTTTTAAAATTAATTATATTATTTATTATTTTTACATAATTTCCATTATACATTGAACTCATGAACTACTTCACCAAGAAAGTATGCAGTAATCAATTGTGCTACACGACCAATTATTTACTATTTCCTTCATTTTAAATTAAATAAACATTTTGAGGTTTTTGTTTGTCTAAAATTAAATGGCGTTTTACCATTTTTTATACGACTTTTTTTTTGTATAATTTTACTAACTTATCTTTTATTATTGAGGAAAGAAGATTAGTGAGAGTAATGAAATAGATAAATTATACTCCCTCCGGTGTAAAATAAACGACGTTTTCCTACGGATTCTTACTATTCATAATATTTGTCTTCTTATTTTTTTCGAAGCCAATATTTTGTGCAAATGACAATTTTTTTTATGCATCAACCTAATTTGATGATGGTGTTTTAATTTGAGTGAAAATTAGGAGTAAAAATGAAACAATATAGAATAAAATAAGATCAAAAATCACAGTGAAACGGACTTTTACTATCCTAAAGAGTCATTTATTTTGCACTGAAAGGAGTAATTTGATAAGAAGGGTATTAATGTCAAATATAAACTTAAAATATATATAAGAAATAATTTATTTGGTAAGTGTAAAACAGAAAAAAAATCATTTAATTTGAAATGGATAATTAATAGTTATGGCCACAAATGTGAAAATTACATTCCCTAAAGTATATACGACATTAAAGATTTCATTTTAACCAATACTCTTACTGGACCCGAAAATAGAAATCATTAAAATTGAAGAGGTAGACAGAAATTCAAGATTGTAATACAAAATCTTTCCATACAAATCTTTCTCGTTCCAAGTTTCAAGCTCCAACAGTGGGGTTCATGTCACATACAAGGGCATCAAAATTGCCTGAAACATACATGTAAATAATAATAAACCTATTTGTATATGAGAGCATCACGTCCAGGACCGATACCAATGTAATTGATGGGTACACCAACAAGCTCCTCAATCCTCTCCACATATCCTCTTGCAGCCTTTGGTAGGTCTGAGTAACTTCTAATATCAGAAATGTCACATTTCCATCCAGGTAAGACTTCATATTCCACCTGAAATAGATCAAGTTTCAAAGATTAATCAGCACGACCATTTGCAACACATTATAATTAATCCAGAAAAAGTACACAATACTTTAAGACGATGATGAGAGAGAGAGAGAAGAAAAACATAAATGAAACCATCTCATCCACAAAATCGACTTTTAATAGTCTAGTAAGTTTACACACGTCAGTATTTCCAATCGAGTACACCTGAACCTCAAGTTGGGAATAACAAACCTACCTTCAGTCGCTCAAGAAGACTGAGATCTGCTGGGAATGATTCAACAGGTGTACCATCAGGATTTTTATATGCAATCCCCAACTGAATTTCCGGAAGGTCTGACAAAACATCAAGTTTGGTGAGATTTAGTGAAGAAAAGCCATTTATCTGACAGCAGAACTTCAGCGCAACAATATCAAGCCAGCCACAACGACGAGGACGACCCGTAGTTGTTCCAAACTCTTGCCCTGCAAACCTCAGAATGTCACCCTCTGGACCCAAGTTCTCTGTAGGGAAAGGCCCGGAACCAACCCTTGTAGTGTATGCTTTCACCTGCAGGCAAAATTGATAGAAAGAAATACAAAATATAAGGCTAACTCTAACTGTGTGTTAAATACAAGCATTCAGCACCACAAATTGTACAGAAACAAAGGTTTTGTTTCGTTTCAGGGCACCTAAATATATATATAAATTCTATGAACCGAACTGAAACAAGATATCTAGTTGACTTGTTGAGGAAGAGAAGCATAATTAAAAACCTATTAAAGGTTTACGCCTTGTGCATTAAGAACTATCTATGCAACTACAGAAGAATGCTTTACTTGAATCATAAATACCCCAAAGCAGAAAGAAAAAACAAAACTTTAAAACTCAGGAAAATATATAAACCATTATACATGAAACAATCAAACCATTCACTAACCACTCCAATGAGATCACCAACAACTCTTGGTGCAATGCCAAGACCAGTACAAATCCCACCAGCAGACGGACTAGATGAAGTCACAAATGGATAGGTTCCAAAATCAATATCCAGCATGGTTGCTTGCCCACCTTCCACCAAGACCTTCTTCTTCTGTGAAATTGCCTCATTCATAAAATGCACAGTATCCACAATATAGGGCTCCAACCTCTCTGCAAACCTCTTGTACTTCTCCACTTCCTCCTTAAGCATCTCTGGACCATAATTAAATCCAGGAAACCTGGCAGCCGCATCCGCCAACAAAACATCAAGCATCTGTGGAAACGTATCCATATGCCTCAAATCACACACTCTAATCCCATTCCTAATAACTTTGCTCGAATAACAGGGCCCAATCCCTCTCTTAGTAGTCCCAATGAATGATTTCGCCAGCTCGGCCTCTCTTAACCCATCAACTTCTTGGTGAAAATCAAACAACAAATGCGCACGGTCAGACACCAAGATCCTCCCTTTACAAGACACCCCATTAGTTTCCAACCCATCAATTTCTTTAAACAACCCGGGCAAGTGAACAACAACGCCATTACCGATCACACAGAGCGTGTCCTCGTTCAATATCCCCGACGGAACTAAATGAAGCGCAAATTTCTTCCCTTCTGAGTTGTAAATCGTGTGGCCAGCATTAGCTCCACCCTATCACCATCACAATTCAACCAACCAAAACAAAAAAAAAGAACACAATGACTAATGCACAGTAAATTCAAGCTAACCACAGAAATGCCAACAATAGTATAGTAAGTAGTAGTACTTGGCAGCGGGCTACGATATCGAAATGTTCGGCTAAGATGTCGACCAGCTTTCCTTTTCCCTCGTCACCCCACTGAGAGCCAAGAACACCGGAGACTTGGCTAAGTGATCCGATTCGTCTCGCTGAGTCGCTGGTAGCTGACGGGGCTACAGTAAGTGACGCAGAGGAATGCTTGACGGAGCAGCAGACGATGTTCCGGCGAATGGGAGAGTATAGATTTGGGGCCCGTTTGGAAGGAGCAATGAGATTTACTTCGAGCTTCAGAGTGGAGAGATTCATGGTGATTTTTGTTTATTTTTTTTGAACGGGAAGCAAAGCGGAAGCTAGAGGGAGGAGAGGGTTTATGGTGGTGGGCGGGGGCGGGGGCGGGGGCGGGGGCGGGGGCGGAGATTAGCGATGAGTAGGTTAAATGAATGGCGGCTGGGTAACTGACTAATCCTGTCGCTCCTCTTTTCCCCTCGAGTAAAATTTTTTTTTTTTAGTGAAATTGTTTACTATTTTAAAAATAAATAAAAAATAAATAAATGAACCATGATCCCACTTAATAAAATTGGAGAATTTAACCCAAAATAAACCGTTAGTGACGGAATTGAGAGAGTATACATTATGTTTTATCTTAGCTTTCACTTTCGTGAGATGAAAATTATAAGGGTAATAATTATCAATCCCTTTAATCTATCACCAATCTATCATTGGCGGGCTGGGCTTTATTCAGATGGGCTGATATCCACCTCAAACTGAACCCGGATTATTGATCAATATTTACTTTTATTGTCCAAAGAAAAAAACTATAAAATAAGTGATTATTTGTACTTGTAAAATAGTGAGGATATATGATCAGAATATTTAATACAAACGCATGATTAGTTTTCTTTTTTAATCAAAACAATTAAAATATAAGCAAACAGTTACTAACAATTGCATTTGATTGGTGTGGATAAATTTAAACTGGTCAAATAACTAACGGTGCAAGATATTCTGATGAAGTCATGTTATAAACATATAGGGGTTTTTGGTATCAAATTATGTATGAGTTCAATTCACTTCATTAATTGAGTTCAATTAGAATTTTATTAATGAGTTCAATTAGAATTTTATTAATGAATGAACTCTAGTGATTGGTATAATAATATAAAATTAAAAGAATTCAATTGAATTGAAATAAACGCATTGTTTGGTATGGCTAAGAAATGATTTCATTTTATTTATTTGACCATTATACTCCTAAATTAAAATTTACCCATAAAATAAAATAAAAAATTATAAAATTATGGGTCGAGTAATGGGATGATGAATGAAATCACATACACAACCATAAACATTTTTTGCCATTAAAAACACATCAACGAAAGATTCATGGGTACATGGCATGCAAGAAGACACCCATCACACATTCAGCACTCACACGCACCTAGACACAGAAACCAGATGGAATGCAAACAATAGCTAAACTTGTCATTCTAAATAAGGTTCCAGTGTTAATTATCAGATTCCTTGGATGCTACCCCTTCCTCAATTTTATATTCCTAAGGCCACTAGCTTGCACAAACTCAACATCATTACTGAGTTTAGATTCATCTCCCACATACACATTCAAGCCTGAATCTGCACCCAACTTGGATGCCAGGACTGTCGCGACAGCTGCCTTTGCTGCTGGGTCAGGATCATATCTCTGCATGAAAAAGGGTTCATACCAAGAAGAATTAGCAAATTCCGAAACCGACCTAAAACAGCAAAAAGCTAATTCTATACTGCAATATGTAACTCCTTCAAATCCCCATATTCACTTAGTTGAAAAAGAGAGAAAAAAGTCAGCTAGTCCCGTGTATAAAATTATGTGGGACTTGGGAATAAGAATTTTAAACACGGATCACATCACTAACCCCCATGATCAGACAGAATGCAGCCTGACGCTAAGTTGGAAGAAACTGGTTAGGAACTGTCATAAGGAAAAGGAAAGAGGCTGAGACCCAAGTTGAAATTCATCCGGCTTCTCTTTTTTAAAACCACTCTTGCACCGGTTCCTGGATATCAATTCCACCTGTCTCAGGCACCAAAACATGCTAATTCAGTCAAATTCACACTGTTCCTTAAAATGATACCCCAGAATATTTACAGATATATATAGTTTTGAATAGAGGTTAGGCTTTTAACAAGGGACTCTCTCTAGCTAAAGATTGGATTGAGGTTCAGTTTCATTCATAATGAAGCCATGTAGAGATTGAAACTGTGTCCTAACAGAAGGCACCCATGGTTACACGGATACACCAGAAGAACCATCTAGGGATCAAAATAAGAATCAGCTGAATGTTTCAACGTGTAACAAATGACAAGACCATAAAACAGAACATGGATATGGTCAAACTCAATACTGCTCATGTCTGGATAACATAATGGTGCTCCAATACTTGAATACTGACGTATGATAATGATATGCTTTCTGATACACACAGACCAAAACCCAAGGATAGTGACGTTTTAAGTACAATATCAACTGTAAGGTTATTAGGCAAAACCACCAGTATTCTGACTTTGCAGTCTCTTCTCATAGAAGTCTATTTAGATTATTCTTCTCCAGAAAATAAAAATAAGGATAAGAAATGGAAAGTCCTCAACAAAGGGTGGATAATTCTCATGTCATCCGATAATAAAACTTGAAGTGAACAACTAAGATTGACTACCGGGCATAAGAGACCAAAATTGGTCCAGGAGGGCTACTAAACCAGTGATAGCAGGACTTCAAATATGCAACATGACTAGATCACAACCACAACAATTGAACCCACCAAATTTGTAGCAGTAAGGTCTCTAGTGTGCAGCATGACTAGATCACAGTTTGAAAAGCAGCAGAGTGAACACAAATATACCAAATAACCAGGACAATCAAACACCCATTTATAACAAGTATAGGTTCACGATCAATATCTCAGCAAGACAAATCAACACACGTTGTAACGTGTACTTACAAGTCATAATTCAACGTGTAGAAACCAAATTTAACAACACATCAAAACACGAGAAGCCAAAATTGGATATGCCCAGTTCAAAAATTCAAAAACGACAATTAAAGATAAAAAATTATAAGAAAACGCGAAGATCAAAACCTGTTGAAGCTGTTCTCTGTAAGTTGAGAGATTAGAAGCAAGCTCTCTCTCTCTCACGATCTCTTCTCTCTAGTGTTCTCTCTCGCGTTCTCTCTGTCTCGCTCGCCTGCAGCGTTCTCTTCTCCTCTCTCGCATTCTCCCTCCCTCGCCTGCTGCAGTATCTTCTTTTAGAGGGGGCTTTTAAATAATTAACTAATTAATTATTAAAAAATTAAATAAATTCTTCAACAATCACACCTATTTTGGCATGAATTCTATCTTGTATTAATTTTGATGGTTCAATTCTATAAGAATAAAATTCGTTTAAAAAAAAGTATAACAAACACTAAATTTAGAAAGAATTCAGTTTAAATGAACCCAAATTTTGATACCAAACAGCCTCATAGTTATTTTGTGTGACCAATAAAATGTAAAATCCTAATCATAAATATTCAAAGCATTGAACTAGAAATTAAAACATAATAATCAAAGAAATAGTACTAGTAACTTTCTAAATAGTAGTAAAAGAGAATTAATTCAGGTACATGGTGTTGTTTTCGGTAGAGGAGGTGCTGGTGTTGGGATAGGTGACCGTACGAACAGTTTCTTGGCGCTGGTACTCGACATAGCCACTCCTATCTCCAACTTTAGCAGTGCTGGTGCTCTTGTACTCATCTTTGTACCCTGTCCTTCCATAACTACCCCTCTCCCTCACTCTGTCACCGCTCGAATAGCTCTCCGTCACCGTTGCCTTACTGTATTTGCCCGTGCTCTTGTCGACGCTGTTCTGCTTCCACGTGTTCTGGTACCTTCCAGACGACGCCGTACCGACATCGTTCCACCCGCCGCTTGATGGGACGAACGGCGAGTGGACTGCAGGGGCATGATAGTAATCTTCTTGTACTCCGCTGATCACTTCTTGTTGTTCCACCTCCGAATCATCATCCAAGAAGACTGCAGGGACATGATAGTAATCTTCTTGTACTCCGCTGATCACTTCTTCTTGTTCCACATCCGAATCATCATAATCGTCGTAACTCCATCCGCTTGCCATCCCTACCTAATTAATTATTAATTATTGATTACACAAAAGTAAAAAAACATGATCATCCAATAATAAATATTTTTATAATAAACAAGAATCTAAACTACAAGATTTAAAAACTAAAGAGATATTTAATTGGTACCTTAATTTGTGGCTGTGAGGGGTGCAAAGGAGGACTGAGTGAGGCGCAGAACAATCGAGAAGCTAATGGGGTTTTTAATAGGGTTAACTGGGTTACTCTAGGTCACTGCGCAACAAGTATCTAATATAATCCTGAAATAGGCTAGGCGGCCCAAGCAAACCAGCCCGGCCCATAATAGCAGTCCATTACTTAACCATGGGTTATCTTTTGTTCGGTTGTCCATTAACTCTAGTTAACTTGACCTAGGTTTTTGTACGGTTGTCCATCTTTCTAAGCCAAAATATAAGAGTATTTAACTGCTCCAGTCTCTCTTCCTTGATTGATTTTGTTATATGGTGAATTATTTTTATTTTTATTTTTAGATTAGCGATGAGTAGGTTAAACGAATGGCGGCTGGGTAACTGGCTAATCCTGTCGCTCCTCTTTTCCCCTCGAGTAATTTTTTTTTTTTTGGAAAAAAATTTTACGAAAAGTTGTCATCTTTAAATATTTTAAGAAAATTAATTATGGGTATTCCCCAATATATATTTGAGAATTAATCGAAAAACGAAAATAATTAATGTTGATGGTCTATGTTTGACGATTAGAAGTTACGGTAAAACAATTTCATAAAAGGAACACGACCCCAAAGATTTGAAGTCCTCCAAATTCCAAAGATGATGGAATTCTTAGGACCCGTTCGATTTTGAGCCAACGGTGCTGATACGTGTTGCAGTTCTTGTGGCCAGCACAAGGAAAACCGACGTCGCACCACCAAACTATGGAATGTGTATAAAAGATACTTTTAATCATGAATGATAAAACAAATTTTGACACCTCAACTATAATTGTTTGACTCATTTGGCACCTCTATTTTTTTTTTGCTTTAAAAGGTACCTGAACTCTTTACAAATGACACATTTAGTACTCAGCACTAACGCCGTCCATCGCAACCATTAACTAGCTGATGTGGCATGCCACGTCATAGTACTGCTGACGTGGCATGCCACGTCATAATTAACTTTTATTTTTATTTTAAAAAAAATATATAATTAATTTAAAAAATTCAAAAAAAATTAATTAATTTAAAAAATTCAGAAAAATAATATAATTAATTTAAAAAATTCAGAAAAATAATGTATTAATTTAAAAATTCCAAAAAAATTACTGTAATTAATTTTAAAAATACAGAAAAATAATATAATTAAATTAAAAATTTCAGAAAAATAATGTAATTAATTTTTAAAAATCAGAAAAATAATGTATTAATTTAAAAAATCCAAAAAAATTACTGTAATTAATTTAAAAAATACAAAAAATTAATATATTTCATTTAAAAAATTCAAAAAAATACTGTATTTTTCTTTCTTTTTTTCTTTTTCTTTTTCTTTTCTTCCTCTTCTCTCCTCTGTTTTGCCGACCCACCTCGACCTCACCTCCATCTCCTCTCCCAGCCACTGCCGACAACCACCAACACAGCACCCGGCAATTTTTGTTTTTCTTCATTTCTTTTCTTTTCTCGTTTCTATTCTCTCTTTCACAGCCCTCTTCTCTTTTCTTTTTGTTTTCCTCTCTTCCCCTTTTTTATTTCTTCTATTCTTTTATTTTTTGATTTGGTTTGGGTTGAATCGGAGATAGAGGGTTTGGGTTGAATCCATTTATTTTTTGAATTTTTAGTATTGGTGGTTTGGTGAGATGGAGATCGGGTGAGATGGTGGGGGGCGTACGTTGATGGTATGATCAGAGGACGGAGGAAGAGGTGGAGGAGAAAGAAAAGAAAAGAAAAAAGAAAAAAGAAATTATACTATTAGAATTAATTATATTATATTTCATAATTTTTAAATTAATTATACTATTTTTCTCATAATTTTAAATTAACTATATTATTTTTCAAATGTGACGTTTTGTTATTGTACAAGTATCTTTTAAAAGCAAAATACAACCGAGGTATGAAATCTTTTATTTAATTATTTGACATGTACTATTAGATTATATTATTTTTCAATTTTTTTGATTTTTTAATTAATTATAATATATTTCAGATTTTTTTAAAATATTTATAGTATTTTTTTGAATTTTTTAAATGAAATATATTAATTTTCTGTATTTTTAAATTAATTACAGTATTTTTGTATTTTTTAAATTAATACATTATTTTTTTGAATTTTTTAAATTAATTATATTTTTTATAAAAAATAAAAATAAAAGTTAATTATGACGTGGCATGCCACATCAGCTAGTTAACGGTTGCGATGGACGGCGTTAGTGCTGAGTACCAAATGTGTCATTTGTAAAGAGTTCAGGTACCTTTTAAAGCAAAAAAAAAATAGAAGTGCCAAATGAGTCAAATAATTATAGTTCAGATGCCAAAATTTATTTTATCCCATTATAATTAGCTGGATATGGTTTTAGAGTAACCATTAAAGAGAGGAAAAGGGTCTGAAATGAAATGAAATGAAATGAAATGAAATGAAATGAGATGAGATTGAGAGGTGTTGATAATATGGGAAGCGGAGGAGAGGAATGGATTGGGGAAGAAGATGAGGGATGGATTGCTGACTTGAACAGTAAATAAATTTTAGAATGTCGAGCGAAAAACAATATTTTCCGCATCATTATTTTAAATTTTCACGAAATTAAAATATGATTTATTACAATTGACAAATAATTACAATATGAGGGTATATGATCAGGATATTTATTAGTTTTTTTTTTTTAATCAAAACAATTAAAATATAAGCAAACACTTAATAGCAATTGCATTTGATTGGTGTGCATAAATTCGGTGTTGGCTGAGAATTCGGTAATACATTGAAACTTAAATTTGTTAGTTAGCGCAAGAAGAGCTTACTATTCCTAGTTGGAGAAGGATTTGGGAGCCTTAGGCCCCGTTTACCGCAGAGAATTTCCCAGGAAATTTTCCAGTTTTTTGAAAACTGGAGTTTTTTTTCGAAAACGCGTTTACTTCGCGCTATTTTCGTTTCTGTTTTCGAAATGAAAATTTTCGGAATAAAAACCTATGGGTAAGTTTTGAAAACACTCAAAACTTGTTTTCAAAATTTCTAACTCATCCTTCTTCAAAATGAAAACACGGTTTTCTGTTTGAAAATTAAATGAAAGTTTTTTTAATACACTTTTACCCCTCACCATTTCTTCACATTCTTCGTCCTCATTCTTCATCTGCTCACGTTCATCTTCTTGCGTTCCTCTTCTCTTCTCCCTCCGACGCCGGCTTTCTTCTCCACTCTCGGCTCCGTCCGACTGCCCTCAGTCATCACTCGCTCGAGTCTCCCCTCGCGTCGCCGTCGCGCCTCCATCCAATTCCATTCCAGTCTTTCCAGAGACCAGATTCGCTGCCTCCTCTCACTCTGTCATCGATTGCTTGCTCCCTCTCTCGATTCGCTTGCTCCCTCTCCCGATTCGCTCCCTCCCGGCCGGAAGCCGCTTGCTCCCTCCCTCACTCGAAGAACGAATCAAAATGGTAAGATTTAGGTTGGGCATTAATTCGCTCGCTGCGACCTCTCACTCTGTTGTCTTGCTTCAAATCTTCACTCACCTTTATTTGCTTTTGTTTCTCATCTTTGTTTCCTTTTCAATTTTTATACGAGGGTCTATATGAATTTAGGTTGAGCATTGATTCCCTTGCTAGGCAGTTGGATTTCTTGTGATTTATTGATTATGAAAATGTATTTTAATTTTGGAAATCATTGAGTATTGCTGCAAGAATTTTGTTTGATTGGGTGGAAATTTTGAGTATTGAGTATTGCTTAATTTTGGAAATCATTGAATAACAGTAGTATGGTATTGAATTAATGATTTTGGTATCTTTGAAAACAGAACATGATTTTGAGTTGCTGCCTTTGTGACTTTGTCAATGTTTGTGCTTGAATTTCTTGGTTGGTTTGTTTTCGTGTTTGGTATCTTTGAAAATGGAACATGATTTGCATTGTGATTAGGTTAGTTTGAGACGGGGAGTTAACTGAGGGTTTATTTCTTGTCATTATGTTTTCGTGTTTTCACTGATTTCCTCGTGGATTGGGATGATGGTGTTTGATGTGTATATAGGTTTTAGATGATAAAAATTTAAACTGATGATATGAGTTATCTACATTTTATTATGGCAGCGTCCGTTTTGCGAGCAGAAACATTTGGCATACCAGTTCCTGACTGGGTTAAGTCTCCTGAGAAGTTGGCTGAAGCTGTTAACAGAGTGATAGTCTCCTGATTTTGAGCCAAAGAAGGGTGTGAAAATTGAGACAGACGAGAAGGCCACAACTCTTTCTGCTTCATCAATTGACGATGCTGCAGTAATCAATGAGTTGATTGCAAAGTTAGAAAAATGCCAGCAGCAGCTCCCACCTGGTTTTATGATGAAACCAGTTCAGTTTGAGAAGGTTTGTTTGTTATGCCTGCTAGTTAAGGTCTTATTCATGTATACATGTAGGTCTTAATATTGTGGATTTCGTAAGTTAATTGGTTTCCATTTGCTTAACAAGTCTTTAGTTTTAGAGCCTTTGACATTGGGGCTGTGAATCATAACTGTTGAGTATTGAGGTTTATTTTTTATATAAGCACGGGTAGTTAGTTCAAGGGATCTAGGGATGGGAGTACGATTTTTTTCTGTGTTTAGTTGTATTTAAATAGGAGGAAGGGGTGGGAATTGGTTGATATCCCTTTACTGTCTCTTGATCTATAGAAGAGGAAAGGAGTGAACTCCTGCATTGCTTTTACATCATGCATTTCATTCAAGTAATTAGAAATTGCCATAATCTCATTAGTTGGGTGCATATTTTGTAGATCAGTGACACGTGAAGATTTCACGAGTTTTTGCTAACTTTTACTGCACTTTGTATTGTTCTGCGCGTGCAGGATGATGATACAAACTATCACATGGACTTCATTGCTGGGCTTGCCAACATGAGGGCAAGGAATTATGGTATCCCTGAAGTTTACAAACTGAAGGCCAAATTCATTGCTGGCAGGATCATACCGGCGATTGCAACCTCCACTGCTATGGCAACTGGTCTTGTTTGTTTGGAGCTATACAAGGTTTTAGATGGAGGACACAAACTGGAGGATTATTGAAACAGCTTTGCAACTGGTATGTATTTCTGCTCTGTTTCTGGTCTGGATTTCTTCTGCTTCTGGTATGTATTTCTGGTCTGTATTTCTGCCCTGTTTCTGGTGTGTTTCTGGTCTGTATTTCTGGTTTGCTTCTGGTCTGTATTTCTGGTATGTTTTCACATGCTATTATGCCTGCACATGTCACCAGTTTGAAGCTGAAATTTAAGTCTAGTGGTTTGAAACACAAAGAGCACATTGCTGCATACGGTGAAGGGAACGAGCGTAGACTCACAGGACGACACGAAACAGCTGATATCAACACTTTCTTATGGGTAAAAACCAAAACTGAAAATCAAAGAAACAATCTTCCCAGTTCATTTCATTTGGTAGCCATATTTGTGTCTAATCTAAGACCTTCTTTTGTTTTGCAGGGTGTTGCAAACCGTGGGGCATCCATTCGTGTTGGACGCGACACAGAGAAACAAGGGAAAGGATACTTTGAGGACAGGAGGCCTGCATCCAACATGGATCCATATGTTGTGACTTCTATGATTGCTGATACCACCCTCCTCTGGAAACCATGAGCGATCTTGAAAATTTTGAAACGTCGTTGTTAGACTTTCCATGTGAGTGTGGAAAGAATTGTGTCCTGCAGTAGGATCTTTTTTTTCTTTCTTTACATCTTTCCTTCTGTTTGCCCTTAAATTTGAGGGTAGCCATAGTGATGTGTGTCGCTTGCCTGCCCAAGCCTTCTTCTGCATTTTGTTCAATAATGTAATGCCTATACCAGTTATATGGTAAAAGAGTAGGTTTAGAGTATTTTGAAATGGGGCAAAAACTGTTTCACTATTTTTTTCTATTTGGCGCCTATTACATTAAGTTAATTAATAAAGATGTGCTATTGTTGTTATGTGGTGCATTTGCTATGTAAAACAAAGTGTTCAAATAAACCTATAAATGCATAAATAATAATTAAAATTAATATTTAACTTTTTTCCCTTATACTAATAAATTTTTTATTATTCTTATAAATAAAATGTTAATTATTTATTTAAAAAATAGATTAATTTAAATAATTTATATAAATAATACTTGAAATAGAAAAGTGCATTTTATAGTCATTTTACATAATTGTTTGACTCCCACTCGATTGTCAAATTAAATTATTTTGAATTCATTAATTTATATATTTTGAATTCTTAATTTAAACCAAAACTCTACACTCTAATTAAATGTTATTATTAAAATTTGATTTTTTAAGAACAATTAAGAATGATTGGTTGATAATCATTAAGAGTAGTTTAATTAATAATTATACAATAATTATAATTAAATAATGATTTTGATTACTACAAAAATAAAAAATATGAAATATAGACCGTTATTCATGTAATTCCAAACATGTTTTACTGTTTTTTTATATTACATTGAGTTAAGTGGAGTAGGTTTGCTATGTAATTTTTTCATCAATTACTATATTAGTAGATTGCTTTTATTTTCATGTAGGAATATGAATTATAATATTTAAATGCAATATTAGAAGATTGATGTTATATTAGTTTTTCCTTTTAAAAATGACTATTAATTTTTTTTATAAATTATTTCTTCTTTTCATTACAAATATTTTCAGTTTTTCACAGAAAATGAAAACGCGCGAAGTAAACACGTTTTTCAGTTTTCAGATCAGGAAATTCTTACATTCAGTGCGAAGTAAACGCATTCTCCAGTTTTTCTGATCAGGAAACAAGCGCGAAGTAAACGCGTTTTCCAGTTTTCAGAATGAAAACAAAATTCTAGAAATTCAGAAAAACAACAAATTGAAAATTGAAAATTCTCCCAGGTAAACGGGGCCTTATTGATGTCCCAAAAAGCATCATGTGGTGTCCAATATAAAAGTCAACACAAGGTCGTCCGTCTCCAATCATCACTTCACGACTGTGACAACACGTGGCATCTCCACACTGTCTCAAATACGTTAACACCTGCACCCTCACCACCCTATTTAATTTTCTTTTTTGATTGAAAATAAAATTAAAAACTGGCGTCTTTCTTTTCTGAAAAAATAAAAATAGAAAATTAATTAATTTCTTCATGAACGAAACCAGCGAAAAAGACACAGACAGAGCTTAGTTTGGTAGAATTTCCTCTCTTCTTTACCTCTGTTCTACTCCGTTCTTAATTTCCCTATCGCCCCGCCTTCTCCGTCAGGTACCCTTATCACTCACCATTCTCAACTTTCCGTTTACTTCAAGTTACCGATTATCCTAATCAATTCCGATTCCTGTTCTATCCCTCACGAAACCATTAATTTACATTCCAGTACCTCTACCTACAGCTCTTAATCCGATTTCGTAATGGAGACGGGTCCGCCGCCGACAATTCCGACGCAGCGTTGAGCGATGTGGAGGAGGGTGACGATTCGGTGCCGATCCTCGTTACCAATCCTCCGAATCAAGAGGACATCTCCGTCGAGCGATTCCGAGAGCTCCTCGCCGAGTTGGATCGCGAGCGGGCCGCGCGGGAGGCAGCAGAAGCTTCCAAATCGAACCTCCAGGTCTCGTTCAGCCGGTTAAAAGCGCTCGTTCATGAGGCGATCAAGAAGCGTGATGAGCTGGGGAGACAACGGGACGAAGCGATACGAGAGAAGGAAGAGGCATTGAAGGAAAACGAAAGGATAGCGGGTGAGTTAGTTGAAGTCAACAAGTCAAAGGAGGTGGTTGTTAAGCAATTGGAGGAAACTGGTAAAGTGAAAGATGCAATGCAGTCGGAGATTGAGAATTCGCGGCATATGTTAGTCAGTTTCTTCCAAAATTAATCTCAACCTACAATTTAGGAATTCAATTATAATAAATTAATTTTATTTCTTTTTATAAACAAGTTAAGATTTTTTTTAAAAAAAATCAAATTAAAATTATAATTCATTTTTTTTTATAAAAACTCATTTTATTTCTTTTGAAAGGAAGCCTACAAATTGAAATTAAATTTTTTTTCTAGCGCTACAAAGTGAAGTCTAATGTTCTAAGTTATATTTTTACTTTTATTAGTATTTATTAAACTAATGTTTGGATTCTTGGTTAATTAAAACAATTGAAATATTGAAATCAATTTACTAGGATTAATTTTAGATAAATATCAATTATGAAAGTATTTTTAGCACAATTTTTTCAATCTACATATTAATTATCAAAATTAAGAGGGTAGACATGTCTAATAATTTATTTTTTTAGATTAACAATATGGATTGGTTGAGTTAGAGTTAAAAAAAATGATATTTTTTTAAAAATATTGGAAAATTTTAAATATGGCGTTTTCAAAATTTTCTAAAATTGTAGTGTTAATTCTGAAAAACTAGAAAATGTTAGAAAACTGGAATATTTTCTAAAAAAAATCCATTTTGGAAAACAGAGGCTACAAAATGCGTTTTAGGAAATTTTTCAGTTTTAAAAATTTTTTCAGAAGATTTTCCGTAACTAAACAGCTCTTTAGTAAGAGAATTGAGAGAGTATACATTTATCTTTGCATACATATTTTTCTTCCAACCGTAATCTATCACCAATCTATCATTGGCGGGCTGGGCTTTATACAGATGGGCTGATATCCTCCTCAAGCCGGATTATTGATCAATATTTACTTTTATTGTCCAAATAAAAAAGCTATAAAATAAGTGATTATTTGTACTTGTAATTTCTTCAATTGCTTCATTTTGCTGACTTGAAAAGTAAATAAATTTTAGAAATGTCGAACGAAAATAAATATTTTCCACATCATTTTTTTTAATTTTCACGAAATTAAAATATGAATTGTTACAATTGACAAATAATTACAATATAAGGGTATATAATCAGGATATTTAATACAAACGCATGATTAGTTTGTTTATTTTTTTGAATCAAAACAATTAAAATATAAGCAAACACTTACTAGCAATTGCATTTGATTGGTGTGGATAAATTTAAACCGGTCAAATAACTAACGGTGCAAAAACGACATTAATATAGAAAAGATTCGGATGAAGTCACATAATAAACCTCTAGTTATTTTGAGTGACCAATAAAATGTAAAATCATAAAAGCATTGAACTAGAAATTAAAAAATAATAATTAACCATCCGTCCAAAGAAATAGTAGTAGTAAAAGAGAATTACTTAATTCAGGTGCATGGTGTTATTTTTGGTAGAGGAGGTGCTGGTGTTGAGATAGGTGACCGTACGAACAGTTTCTTAGCAGTGCCGGTGCTCTTGTACTCATCTTTGTACCCTGTCCTTCCATAACTACCCCTCTCCCTCACTCTGTCACCGCTCGAATAGCTCTCCGTCACCGTTGCCTTACTGTACTTGCCCGTGCTCTGGTCGACGCTGTTCTGCTTCCACGTGTTCTGGTACCTTCCAGACGACGCAGTACCAACATCCTTCCACCCGCCGCTTGATGGGACGGACACCCAGTAGTCTGCAGGGGCATGATAGTAGTCTTCTTGTACTCCGCTGATCACTTCTTCTTGCTCCACCTCCCAATCATCATCCGAGTAGACTGCCGGGGCATGATAGTAATCTTCTTGTACTCCGCTGATCACTTCTTGTTGTTCCACCTCCGAATCATCAGAATCGTCGTAACTCCATCTGCTCGCCATCCCTACCTAAGAGAAATGATATTTTGTGAGAAAAAATAGACAGATGGTAATTCCGTAAATATGTGATGACAATTTCGTAGAATTATTTATTAATTATTGATTACACAAAAGTAAAAAAACATGATCATCCAATAATAAATAATAATAATAATAATAATAATAATAATAGAGAACATAAAATTAATAAATAATTCTATTTGTTGCAAAATAATATTCATTATGTAATCGATCAGCATGAAATTCTTATATATTTTTTTTATAATAAACAAGAATCTAAACTACAATGTTTAAAAAAAAAAAGAATCTAAACTACAAGATTTAAAAACTAAAGAGATATTTAATTGGTACTTTAATTTGTCGCTTTTAGGGGGGCAAAGTGAAAGGAGGACTGAGTGAGGAGCAAAACAATGGCGATGCTAATGGGGTTTTTATAGTGTTAACTGGGTTACTCTAGGTCACTGCGCGACACGTATCACTATCAGCACCGTTGGCTCAAAATCACGATCCTTTATCATTTATTAGGATTTGATTATTACTACTAAATTAATCGTTTGCAATTAGCAACCCATCATATGCCCGTCATATGCCGACAGTTATGGAATTTGATCCTCTTTCTATTATAGTATGTTTTATTATTTTCCAAATTAATAGTATGTTTCAGTTTTGTGTTGAACTTATTATATACCTTTCCTTTTTTTCCCGGATCAATTTCCTTTTAAATTAATAGAAAATATACCAAAATGGTGGCTAAAATATACCAAAATGTTTTACAAATACAATACCAAATTAATTATTTAGAGGTTTGATTGTAATTTTTTTATGAATATTTGGATCCCATGTTATGGGTTCCGGTTTAATTGAATTTTTTTTACAAATTCGGAGACAAAACTAATAAAAGTTATTAGAATGAGAAATTGTGTATGCTTTAAAAAATATATAAAATTGAATAAATATATGAGTTCAATTGAATATTTTTATGATTAGGGGACTAAATTAATCATTTACAGGTTTGATCGGAAAAAAAATTACGAATATAGGAACAAAATTAATCAGTTAGGGGTACGTTTGAAAAAAACTTTATAAACACCGGGACTAAACAAATCAACGAATGAAAATCTAAAAAAGTAAGAATAACGAGAAGTCAGCAAATTTGTGCACTGTTCAAATGCCCATTTGGGCATAAAAGTATGAGTAATATATATATATATATATAAAGAAATATGAAAATCCATAAATATATGAGTTCAATTATTATTTTTATGAATACGGTGACTAAATTAGTCATTTACTTATTTGAAAAATCTTTTACAAATATGGGAACTAAATTAATGAGTTTGAGTTTTACTTGTAACAAAATTAGAGAAATGTAAAATTTCATAAATGTATGAGTTCGATTAAAAAAATTTATGAACACGAAAACTAAACTAATTATTTTGGAGTTTAATCGAAAATCTTTTACAAATATGGTGACTAAATTAATCAGTTAAGATTATATTTGAAAAAAAAAACTTTATAAACAAATGGGCTAAATTTATCAATAAATGGGCCCAGCTCAGCTAATCTGTAGCTGAACTGTTGAAATAGCCAGTTTGTACAATGGGTTAACTACCTGGTGATAAAATTGGTGGGCTTGAGGTGGTTTTAAAGTTTTAGGCCTGTGACAATTTCTATCGTCCTTGACTCAAATCTAATTATTAAAATGAAAATGGGCCAAAAAGTTAAGGTACTGTTTCACGTCGCAAAATTTTCTGAAAGTTTTACAAAACTGGAAAATTTTGCAAAAACTGTTTCTCAGCCAAAATTTTGCTAAATTTTCTGTTTTGTAAATATTTTTCAATTTTTTTATTTATTTTTACTCTAGTTCAATAAATCCATATTGTTAATCTAAAAAAAACAATGTTATTTTAGACATATCTACTCTTATATAAATTGATACAAATTGTTTTAACTAACTAATACTCCTAATTAAAATCATACGAGTAAAATTCAATGTTTAACATTGTAATGAATAACATTTTTTATTATGTTATTATCGAAAGTTACATTATGAAATAAATACAAACTCGATTTAAAACAAATAACTTCATACATCATAAACAATTAAGAATAAATATGGCTAAAGATACACCTTATTTTAGCTTTGCAAAATGGAAAATTGTGCTAAAAATACTTCATAATTGATATTTATCTAAAATTAATCCTGGTAAATTGATTACAATGTTCCAATTGTTTTAATTAATCAATACTCTTAATTAAATTCATATGAATAAAATTAGATCAATATTCATTGAAAAATTAATTAACCAATACTTTCAATAATTTCGGTACGGTATTGCAATAATATCGAATTACATACAAACATTAGTTTAATAAATACTAAATAAGTAAAAATATAATCTTGAAACATTGGAATTACAAACATTAACATTAGTTCGGTCGATAATTCGATATATCATACAGTAAAAAGCCCCCCGTACTAACGCAAAAAGTAGAAACCTCCCCTGACTTTTAAAAACTCTATTCAACCTCCCCTGTACCAAGGGTTGATTGCGTGTCGAGGGCATCAAATTTAGTTGTATAAAATTTACGAATTTAGGGGTAGGAATACAACTTATCACTCGTCCACAAGGAACTTGTAGATCGTGGTAAGAGAATCATCCCCAGAGATCTTTCGAAAAATTGTAGTTTCGACTCGACTTCCTCGTCACTGGAGTTGAGGGGTTTTGTTTCTGCAATTAAGATAAACAAAGCAATAAAAAGGAACAAAGCAAAAATTAAATAAATAAGCAATCTTAGGCAGAAAGGAATCTTAGCTAAGATTGGTGGTTGAGATTGGTTGTGAACTGATATGGGGTAAACTCCTAGTAAGGGCGAATTCGTGAGCGTAATCCTTGTTTATTCGATCATTGACCTTTAGATTTTCTCTCTCGCATAACACTGCTATAGATTGGGAGGAACTCCTTTCCAATCCTACTTTCCTCCTCTTGAAATCACTTGGCGGGAACTCCCTTTCCTAGTGATCCTAGCCAGTGGACACCTTGCTGGTTAAAGGGTTTATCCAATTGGCTGCTGGCTTGAGGCACATGCGTTTTCTCAATGGTGCAGGGAAAGACAGAGTCTAGGCCAAGTTGTTCCTAATTCGGAGCCCTAGATTGTCAGTCTGGTTAGAACTATATCGATCCAAGTCCACTAACTTCCTCAAAGCTAGTTGCCTACTTGCGTCACTCCGGCTTCGGCACGTCCCCTTCGTGACTGGCTATAAATCCTCTATCTAGCCCAAGGCTGATCAAATCTTACCCTAGATAGGAACCGGTTTGTTAAACTAGAACTTGAATCAATTACGATCGAGAGGATATTAGGAACAGATCGGTCTCACAATTCACAAGTGCACTCACTCAACCCTTACCAAGAATTGGGTGTTTAGCTGCTAGACATAATAATCAAGAAAACAAAGAAATAATTGAAGAACATAAAAATGGAATTAAAATGTGATATTCAAAAAAATTATCGTAGCAAAGTGTTTACAGCCCAGAAGTTGGAAGAAGGAAGATCCCGTAATTGACAACTTTCCCTAACCTTTAACAAGGTTAGAGTCCCCGGCCATCACGTTGCTTTCCAAATTCAAAACTTCAAAAAGATAAAAGATAGGGATAAAATCTCAATTGTTCAAATTCGAAACATATAATAAAATAAAATAAATATTCGAAACAGCCGGATTGTTTGTTTGTTCAAATCGGAATCAGAGTAAATCCTTAGAGTCCTCCCAATAGACGCAACAGCCAGCTGTCAGCTCAATCCAAACGCGTCTTCCTTAAGTCCATGACCAGCACGCCTTCATTTCTTTCGTTTCCCAAGACTTCCTTCAAAAGATAGCAAATTGACGTGAAAGAGACTGTTTTCACCATAACCATAAAACAATGTAGTTTAAGATGGTAAAAACGCATGGAAAAAAGCGTCAATCAAGGGTCAACGACAAAAGTGTAGTTTCTGTTAGTCAAACTAACAGACCGTTAGTGTTGACTGTTGACTTTAATTAAAATATTCAGAAAAATATAAAAATTCCAAAACAAATCTATAAAAAATTATAAAAATTCCCAAAAAATGTAAAAATTCTAAAAAAAATTAATTAACCTAAAAATCTAGAAACAAAATGTAAAAATTTCAATAAAATATTTAATTAATCTAAAAATCCAAAAAAAAATTAATCTAAAATTCCAAAAAAATGTAAAATATCCAAAAATAATTGTAAAAATTCATAAAAACATTCTAAAAACATTTTTCCAAAAAATTGTAAAAATTACAAAAACAATTAATTAATATAAAAATCCAGAAAAATGTAAAAATCTATAATTAATTATTTTTTTACAATTTCTTGGATTTTTAGATTAATTAATTTTATTTTGGATTTTTAGATTAATTTATGGAATTTACAATTTTTTTGGAATTTCTACATTTTTTCTGAATTTTTAGATTAATTAAATTTTTTTTGGTTATTTTTACATTTTTACGAATTGTTTAATTTTTTTTGGAATTTTTTTCTTGATTTGTAGATTATTTTTTTTGAAATTTGAGTTTTTACATTTTTTCTGGATTTTCAGATTAATTTTTTTTGAATTTTTACATTTTTTTGGGAATTTTTACATTTTTTTGAATTTTTTATATTTTTTACATTTTTTCTAAACTTGTAGTGTTAATTCTGAAAAACTGTTTTTTAATTGTAAAACTTCAAATATGACGTTTGCAAAAATTTCTAAACTTGTAGTGTTAATTCTGAAAAACTGTTTTGCAATTGCAAAACTGAAAAATTTGCTGAAAATTCTCCATTTGAAAAATGTTGCTTTGAAACAGATTTTGGAAAAAAATTTAACTTTTGGAAAATTTTCTAAATTTTTTTCAAAATTAAACATCCCCTAAATGGCTTGTGCTTTAGAATTTAGACATTAATATATTTAACATATTTATATTTGATCTTTAACAAACTTAAAATAGGCTACTATTTAGTTTATTATTTTTTTTTTCAAAAAAATGTTAGCATTGTTTTTATTTATTTAACAAAAGTAGTAGCTTTTGTTTTTCAAAAAAATAAGAAATACTAGTTGTTAGGTGAATACGATTTTGAGTTTTCTAAGGCTGAAAAATGAAAGCTGAAAAATAAAAAACGTACTGTAGCTATGAAACAAAATTTCCATTTTTGTAAAATTTTCTGCTGTTTTACAAAAACTAAAAATTTTGCAAAACTGAAAATTTTACAAAACAGAAATTTTGCGTTGTGAAACGCAGCCTAATTGTTTTATCTCAGTTGAGTATTTCTAATAAAATTTGCAATTATATCAAACCCCGAAAAAAAAAATTTAATTTTTTTGGGTGACAAACTTGGATGTCGGCGGACCAAGATAAAAGTGAAATAAATTATAAAAAATAGAATATATGTTACTTCCTTTGTTCACAAATAATTATCTTTCTGAAATAGGAATTGAAAGATAGAAAAGGAAATGTGGGTGGCGGCGAAGGATGAAGAAGTTGAGAGATAGGAAAGGAAATGTGTGTGTGCGCAAGTGTAGATAATAGGGTTTTGCGAAGTGTGCAGGTGTAAATAATAGGGGGTAAATAAATGACGGTTTATTTTTGGTACTGTGCATTAAATATTTTGTTATTAATAATTTTTACTAGACTCCACTTTCAAGCAAAAAAGCCAAGTTGTTGTGCTGATAATTAAAACCAAACGGCAATTAATTTAGGGTTAGCACGGTAGTTTCTTCTAAAATTAATCTCAACGTACAATTTAGGAATTCAATTATAATAAATTAATTTTATTTCTTTTTATAAACAAATTAAGACTTTTTTTTTAAATCGAATTAAAACTATAATTCATTTTTTTGATAAAAACTCGTTTTATTTCTTTTGAAAAGAAGCCTACAAATTGAAATTAATTTTTTTTTTACCGCTACAAAGTGAAGTCTAATGTTCTAAATTATATTTTTACTTATATTAGTATTTATTAAACTAATATTTGGATTGTTGGTTAATTAAAACAATTGAAATATTGAAATCAATTTACTAGAGTTAATTTTAGATAAATATCAATTATGAAAGTATTTTTAGCACAATTTTGTCAATCTACATATTAATTATAAAAATTACGAGAGTAGACATGTCTAATAATTTATTTTTTTAGACTAACAATATGGATCGGTTGAGATAGAGTAAAAAAAAATTGGAAAATTTTAAATATGGCGTAATTTTTTAAATTTGTAGTGTTAATTCTGAAAAAACTGGAAAATGTTGGAAAACTGTAATATTTTTTAAAAAAATTCTATTTTGGAAAACAGAGGCTACAAAATGTGTTTTAGGAAACTAAACAGCTCTTTAGTAACAGAATTGAGAGAGTATACATTTATCTTTGCATACATATTTTTCTTCCAACCGTAATCTATTCACCAATCTATCATTGGCGGGCTGGGCTTTATACAGATGGGCTGATATCCTCCTCAAGCCGGATTATTGATTAATATTTACTTTTATTGTCCAAATAAAAAAGCTATAAAATAAGTAATTATTTGTACTTGTAATTTCTTCAATTGCTTCATTTTGCTGACTTGAAAAGTAAATAAATTTTAGAAATGTCGAACGAAAATAAATATTTTCCATATCATTTTTTTTAATTTTCACCAAATTAAAATATGGATTGTTACGATTGACAAATAATTACAATATAAGTATATATAATCAGGATATTTAATACAAACGCATGATTAGTTTTTTTTTTTTATCAAAACAATTACTCCCTCCTTCCCAAACGAATGAGGTTTAATATTCCGGTACGCATTTTAAAGTGGCCGGATGATTCACTATTTGAGATTGCTTTCTCGGAAGTACATTTTTTTGCATTTGATTGGTGTGGATAAATTTAAACCGGTTAACGGTGCAAAAACGACATCAATATAGAAAAGATTCGGATGAAGTCACATTATAAACCTCTAGTTATTTTGTGTGACCAATAAAATGTAAAATCATAATCATAAATATCCAAAGCATTGAACTAGAAATTAAAAAATAATAATTAACCATCCGTCCAAAGAAATAGTAGTCGTAACTTTCTAAATAGTAGTAAAAGAGAATTACTTAATTCAGGTGCATGGTGCTATTTTTGGTAGAGGAGGTGCGGGTGTTGGGATAGGTGACCGTACGAACAGTTTCTTGGCGCTGGTACTCGACATAGCCACTCCTATCTCCAACTTTAGCAGTGCTGGTGCTCTTGTACTCATCTTTGTACCCTGTCCTTCCATAACTACCCCTTTCCCTCACTCTGTCACCGCTCGAATAGCTCTCCGTCACCGTTGCCTTACTGTACTTGCCCGTGCTCTTGTCGACGCTGTTCTGTTTCGACGTGTTCTGGTACCTTCCAGAGGACGCCGTACCAACATCGTTCCACCCGCGGCTTGATGGGACGGACGGCGAGTGGACTGCAGGGGCATGATAGTAATCTTCTTGTACTCCGCTGATCACTTTTTCTTGTTCCACCGCCGAATCATCATCGGAGTAGACTGCAGGGGCATGATAGTAATCTTCTTGTACTCCGCTGATCACTTCTTCTTGTTCCACCTCCGAATCATCATAATCGTCGTAACTCCATCTGCTTGCCATCCCTACCTAATTAATTATTAATTATTGATTACACAAAAGTAAAAAAACCTGATCATCCAATAATAATAACATAAAATCAATAAATAATTCTATTTGTTTCAAAATAATATTCATTATGTAATCGATCAGGATGAAATTCTTATATATATTTTTATAATAAACAAGAATCTAAACTACAATGTTTTTTTAAAAAAAGAATCTAAACTACAAGATTTAAAAACTAAAGAGATATTTAATTGGTACCTTAATTTGTGGCTTTGAAGGGTGCAAAGTGAAAGGAGGACTGAGTGAGGAGCAAAACAATGGAGATGCTAATGGGGTTTTTATAGTGTTAACTGGGTTACTCTAGGTCACTGCGCAACACGTATCAGCACCGTTGGCTCAAAATCGAACGGGTCCTAAGCATCCCATCATTTTAGGTGATTAATGATAGTAACATAATAAATCACGATCCTTTATCATTTATTAGGATTTGATTTGATTATTACTACTAAGAGAAGTGATAGCAATTAGCAACCCATCATATGCCTACTGTTATGGAATTTGATCCTCTTTCTATTATAGTAATCGTTTGGTTTTTCTTTTATATATATCCTGTTTGTTTTATTATTTTCCAAATTAATAGTATGTTTCAGTTTTGTGTTGAACTTATTATATATCTTTCCTTTTTTTCCTGGATCCATTTCCTTTTAAATTAATAGAAAATATACCAAAATGTTTTACAAATACAATACCAAATTAATTATTGAGAGGTTTAATTGTAATTTTTTTATGAATATTTGGGCATAGAAGTATGAGTAATATATATAAAGAAATATGAAAATTCATAAATATATGAGTTCAATTACTTTTTTTATGAATACGGGGACTAAATTAGTCATTTATGTATTTGATCGAAAATCTTTTACAAATACGGGAACTAAATTAATGAGTTTGAGTTTTACTTGTAACAAAATTAGAGAAATGTAGTAAAATTTTATAAATGTATGAGTTCGATTAAAAAAAATTATGAACACGGAAACTAAACTAATCATTTTGGAGCTTAATCGAAAATCTTTTACAAATATGGTGACTACATTAATCAGTTAAGATTATATTTGGAAAAAAAATTATGAACAAATGGGCTAAATTTATCAATAAATGGGCCCAGCTCAGCTAATCTGCAGCTGAACTGTTGAAATAGCCATTCGATTTTATATATTAGAAGATTACTGAGCTACAATCAATAAGATTGTACAATGTGTTAACCACCTGGTGATAAAATTGGTGGGCTTGAGGTGGTTTGAAAGTTTTAGGCCCGTGACAATTTCTATCATCTTTGACTCAAATCTAATTATTAAAATGAAAATGGGCCAAAAAGTTAATTGTTTTATCTCAATTGAGTATTTCTAAAAATATTTGCAATTAGATGAAAGCCCAAAAAAAATATATATTATATGTTATATAGTTAGTATTATAAGAAAATAAATTATATATTATAAGATCATTATAAATAATAAAAATTAAACTGTAAAAAACATTTCATTAATGAATGAACGTTTATAAAAGCCTAAAACTTGGACCACGTTAAAAGTGACTTGATCACTTTTAAGTATCCAATACCTACGGTGCTAATAATAATTAAGAAATGATCGGAGCTCGCCGATGAAATAGCACTTTAGGTTATATTTGTACATTATATTCAAATATGTGAGTTCTTATACGATAAATATAGAACTTTAGGTTATTTAGGCTCTGTTTGGCGTTCCGGTTCTAGTTGGTGAAGAGCTTGTGTAAAAGTGCTGTGTGAAAATCACTTTTGGGAAAAGTAGTATGCTGTTTGGTAAATATAATTAATTTTTTTTAATATCTTTATATATATTTTTAAATAAATAATTGAAAAAAAGTAATTAAATGGTATAAAAATCATTTTTAAAAAATTAATAAAAATAGAAAAAGTGAATCTAGAATTACTTATCTTGAGATGGAGATTTTATTGTGGTAGTTTTTAATTTATTTTGATCTATTATATAAAGTAAAAAAATGAAATTAAAATGGAAAAAAAAGGAGAGAGAAAGAGCTTTTGGTGGAAGGTCCAATTTGGAGCTTCTCCAAAAGTGGCCAAAAGATCGGTTTTGAGGAGTGGACTTCTCAAGAAGCCCACTTTACCAATAATTGCCAAACGCCCACCTTTGATTTTTCGTTCCGAAACAGAACTTTCTGTCGTAGAACCGGAACGCCAAAGGTCACCTTAGTCGGTAAAGAAGTAGATGGAAAGAAGACTTTGTTAAAAAAGAGAGTGGATGGAAGAAAAGGGTTTGCCGGAAAAGGAAAAAAAGTTGGTTCAACTTTCATATGATTAGCCTATCAATAAAATAAAATAGAATAAACACTTTCATATGATTTCCTCCATTAAGTTATTAGTAGTTCTGAACATGTAAGAATCTCACTTTAGTTTGAGATTCTGCAACGTTGTGCCTCTTGGGTCCGGGAGACGTCGACCTCGTCCCTTCAGTATTTGGAAAGGGACTGACGTTTTTCTACCACTTATGTCATGCCGCGGCAGGAGTCAAACTGGCATATGCGGCGAATTGGTGGGAGAAAAAGAATCCACTACGTATGTACACGGTTTGCTTCGGTTTCATAGCAACTCAACGGCCACGACTATTAGTTATTTTGAAAGGAAAATAAAATTTCGGCTACAAATAGTGGCTACCTATTTTTTTAGATTATAATGATCTAATTTTATCCATATAATCTATCTAATTTCAATGGATGAGATTAAATCATTTTAATTTAAAAGAAAAAAATGCCACCATATGGGCAGCCAAAAAGCAAAGTCCATTTTGAAAATTATCTCTTGATTGTGTTTTGAAATTTTCCTATAAATTTGGCCGTTGACCTAATCCGAAAAACTTATAGTGCGATTAAGATCTGATATTACTGAGTTGATCAGTTAATAAAATTCAACAAGTGGTCAACTCATTAATTATTTGAATTTTTTATCTCATCCGTCCAATTTTATTGAATGGTTCAGATTCTTCTAATATGACTGGTCATGTTATAGGAAAAATTAGAGGAAACAAATCCTATTTTTTATATAAAGAAAAAAACAAAAAAACAACTAGACTATTACACCTGGATATGTCTTGATATAGAAATACCTGAAATATCTTCTAAGAGATTAAGATAGACCTGAGTAAAAAATATGAAAATCCATGACTAAATTGGCTAAAATGTAATTCATTTTTGTATTGATTTTTTCTCCTAAAAGAGCACGTTTTTCTTAATATTAGATAGTACTGTTGAAGTAAAAAAAAAATCACAATAAACAAATTAAAAAAAAAGTTTCCTAGAACTACGTTCCTATAAATCATCCTCTAATTTCATGCTTTGTTATTTCTTTTTTCATAAAAAGAGATTAAAATGTAGTAATTTCATTCTTTTATCATACCACTACTCAAACTTAATATATAATTATCAAGAGAGAAGCAACAACAATGACTTCTTTCTTACTAATTCTTTTAAAATGTGAAATTTTACTTGAAAATTTTATATTCAATACGCTATCAGTGAATACTTACCATAATCACAATGATATATTATTTTATCATTTTAGAAGTTGGATCAATAGGAGAGCTATATCACAAAGTACTTTATAAAGGGATTCTTTTCTAAATTTGTTTCATTTATTTTATGAGGGTGATTTATTGCTCCCATGCTTCTTTAAATAAAAGATCGTTAATTTGATTACTATATTTGTTATAATTATACATTTATGATTATGGGAGCATACCAAATTTTGTATTTGGTGCTTTATCTACTACATGCACTAGGAATTTTGATGACGTGCAACGTGTATTCTCATAGGTTGGGTGTTGTCGGCATGAACCAAGAGTACGATTGAAATTGTATTTACCATAAATTTAATACATAGATCTATACATACTCAATGCTAAACATAATCTAAGTATTGATCCATGCATTGACATTGAAATTCCACCATTAAAGTTTATTTGCACCTAAGAGGTTTTTCATTGGAGTAATGGTTTAAGGTGATGTAAAGCTAATTCTGCAGCCTGGCATAGATGTCGTTTAGGATAATGTCAATCTGTATGAGATAATAAGACTTAAATGAATATTATAGAAGAATTAAAAATTTAGAGGGACCATGCTCCAAAACCATATGGATAAAGCCAAAGAAAATTAAAGCTTAGTTCAGGAAGTCCTTCTCAACGTACGCAGTACTTTCTTAGGAAAGACAAGTCGGCTTGGATTGGATTGGATGATATTATGAAAAAAGAAAAATCTCAAATAAATGCAAACGTGTGCTCCATACCATAGCCATAAAATGTACAAAATGTATAGTGAATTAGTGAGTCACCAAGTCTCTCCAGTCTCCACTGCCACTTTGAACCTTATGTCTTTCCTTCGTTTATATATAAATGGTAGCTAGCTACAAGCTTTGCCTATCTAACTCCATTCCTAATACACACCCTGTATATCTATACATTAACAGATGGCGAAGCATATCGCGGCGAAGAAGATGGCGATTCTTTTGACGATGATACTTGCGATGATGATGAGGAATTTGAATGTTGAAGCAGAAGCACAACAAGTCCATGACCATGGCCATGGCCGTGCATTAATGGAAGTTAACGTTGAGAATATCAGGCGCCTTCTTTTAAAGAAACTGGTAATTCTTGCTAATTCAAGACACGTTGATCAGCCTACAAGAACCTCACCTGGAGGACCGGATCCTCAACATCACTCCCATACATCAACTACTACTATTAATTAATTAACAATTTTCTTAATGCATTAATGAGGGTGTAAAGGAGTTGAAGGTTTCAAAAGTTTGTGCATGAAAAAGAAGAGAAGTGTATAAGAGTTGTTTTAGGTCCTGCCCAAAATTCTCCATTTATAGTTTACATAAAGAAGATCTCAAAATGCATCTCCTACTTTGCAAGGGCATATATTGCCTCATTTTCTTTTTTTAATTTCAGATTTAACGTTTTGAGAAAGATCCTTAACTGGGATATATTTACACGAGTGGTTATTTTAATTAAGATTTTCTTTATATAGACTTTTAATTAAGAATTTAGGCGGGTTGATCAGAAATCTTTTACTAATATAAAGACTAAATTAATTAGCTCAGAGTTTAATTGAAAAAATAATAAAAAAATATGAAATTTCATAAATCTATGAGTTTGATTGAAATTTATTGCAAATATAGGGACTAAAGTTATCATTTTGAGGATTGATCGAATTTTTTTTATAAATATGGGAATTAAAAATTAAAATATAAATGGTCATTAAGAGAAATAATGATATATATTTATTGTTCTTCAAATAAAAATGATTAAAATAATAACTTTTGGGAAAAATATTCTAGGCACCTCCAATATTTGGGAACCCGTTTACGCAAATGTCATGTCAGTAAAATTACACGTGGCATCTGACGTGTCAGGTAATGTCGGAGATTTAATGAAATGTGTTGGACGGTGTCACTACTATGAGAGACCAAATGTGAACGATCATTCGAATGCGAGTATCAAATATAACCGAAAATGAAATAAGGGATCAAATCAATACACTTAAGCGAGTACAGATACCATTTATTTCATTAACACCCTTCTTATTTTTCTTTTTTAACAAAAAATAATTATTAATTTTATAGCCCGTCGGAAACGAAAAACGTATTAATGAATTTTCGACGGGCTAGTTAAAGGCTGGCCCTAATCAGGCTTTATGAGAGCTGAAGCTGGCAAGAGATGACAGCGGAGTGCGCTAGAGAGCTTCCATTCTATTGCCCAAAGACTGGCTACATGCCCGATCTTCTTTCTTTCTTTCTTTCCTTCTTTCCTTGTCCCTGTCATACCCTCAATTAACTGAAGTATCTTCCTCCATTTTTCTCCTGTTCTTCATAAGATTTTTGCTTTCTTACCATCCAAGGCTCAAAGTCAGACGGAGCGAGTAAGACCCAGAAAGGAAATACGGTTTTTGTGGAGAAACAGGGATCCGTCTTGGAAGAAGCACTTCACCTAAGGTTCGTCATGCCAGTTAGCTGATTTCTGTCAATTTTTTGCATGTTACTCTACAATGTGATATGATTATTAGATTCTCGTTCATGGGTTTAGATTGGTTTTATGAAATGCTTGAGATTGACGAATTTCGTTGTAGTTCAAGGATTGTGGTCAATTTACTTTATATTAGTACAACTTTGCATGGTCAATGATCTATGCATTGTAGCCTTCAAACCTTATTCTATTTATCGATACTATATTTAGGTTCCTTCCCCCCTTTGCTGGTGTTGACTGGTTAATGTAGAAAGAACTTTTGTGATGGATGAAACGGGAAGAGATGCATGAGAACAAAAGAGAGTCTGCATTTCTAGTGTCTTTCATTCAATTACCTCGCTACTGTTAAACACCTGGCAGTAACTTCTTCAAGCAGTAAAAACTTTTTACTCTTTGGCTTGGCCGCCTGAGAAAGGATAGATGATCTGAACTCATCAGTCATCACTGTACTCTGCTATTGCCAAGCCTACAATCATGTTTGATACCATACGCAAGCAAACACAGGAGTGGGTGCTTTCTTCTGTGTTGGTTTTTGACTGCATTTCCAGTTCTAGATTTTAGGATAAATGGGTTTGTTCCAACTGGGCAAGGAATTCAAGGACCAGGCAATTGGACTTTATTTGTTTTGGTCCTAAAAGTTGATTGTTTACGGGAATTGTGATTCTCTGTGTGTGTGCATGTTTTGTTTTTCCTAAGGTAGTTCTCAGGTATGCTTTGTTACTTGGTTGTGCTTTCTTTGGTATATTCCTGTCTTTGGATTCTCATCAAGGCCAAGTTTCTAATTAGTATTAGATGTTCTGTTGTAAGGAAGGAACAATATGAAGTTTTTCAATGATATGAAAATGGAATTATTTATGATTTTGTGTTTGTTAAACCAAGGCGCCCATCTTCAGTAGTTGTTTTCCTATATAATTCATTGTTTTCAGTTTTTGTCTTCTCCAGTTCTGTTGTGAGATTTTATTCTGGTCCTGTAGTTATGTTTTTGCCACATTCAACGTGCTCTTCTTAATGGCCATAGTTCAACTGCAAGATTTACACAGATTTCTCGTCCTCGGCGTTTGGGGCTTGCTTAAATTCATTGCTTTTTATTGTGTATGATGGTGATGATAACAGCTTAGTTCAAGTCTATCTAATTAGGTTCTTTAGCTATCAGCATAAAAGGAGGATGTCTTTTGCTTTGTTTTTTTTCTGGCTATTATGGGGTGGGTGTGCCCTCATTAGACCTTCCTCTTATCATCTATGGTCTTGTATAGGGTAGATGGTATTTGGGAATTTGCAGTTGATGTGTTAAGTTTACTTGATTGATGCGTCATTCGTGGTTGTGGCTGCTTGTGTGCTTTTCTATTATTGTATGATTTATTTTCTTGCTCATGTTCTTGTTTCATGCCAAATTTGTTTTGCACGTTGAATTGCTTAAAGTTGAACCTCTAGGGACACCTCCTATTTTCTCGGCAACTTACTATTGGAGTGTTCTGGCCTTTTGATTCAAGGATTGATGGCACATGTTTATAACTATTCAAATTTGGTTAGAGTTAATCTTCTGATTCAGCTGTATGTGCAATTTCTGGAAAATTCTTGAGAATTACTCTATCCTCAACACAAACAGACCAACAAACTAACTTAGAGTTGTTCTCCTAGTAGGCGTCCTAGAATACCTGCATATTCATTAGAGTATATGATGATATATGTGAATGGCTTTTGTTTACCTTTGTATGTTTGGTTCTTGGCAGAATGCTTGAAAGTTTCGCTAACTGCAAAATAACACAGACCACCAAGTGAGACGAAATTAGAGTTCTTCTTTCCTGTTTCCCTTGAATTGCACAACATATCCATTGGAGTTTATGATCTGCTTGAATGTTCTTTTAAATTGATTATTCTCCTTTTCTGGGTGATTTCTTGCTGTTAATGCTGTTCTGTTTATGTTATTGATTGTGATTCTGAAATGGACTAGTGCCTAAGTTCATAAGCATACAAAAGTAAGCTAATTGTGTGCCTTCTTTTTCAGAAAGTGAAGTTCCATGAGAAGAGGGAGTAGTCTTGTTAATCTCATGAGAGCTATTTGTCATAACCGTCGCATGTTCTCCTCTTCAACACCAGAAAACGCTCTCCCATGGATTTCACCTCTTCATTTTATGAAAGCAACTCCTTCCAAACCTGATTCTCCAATTGAAAACCCAAGCACCCTTGTGGGATTTAACAGGAAGCCAAAGTTTATTTCTCATGAATCTGCCATAAACTTGATCAAAGGTGAGAAAGATCCAGAACATGCTCTGGATATATTTAACTTTGTCGCTGAGCAAAAGGGTTTTCGTCACAACCATGCCACCTATTCAACTATTCTCCATAAGCTTGGTCAGGCCAAGAAGTTTAAGGCTGTTGATGCACTTCTTCTCCAAATGTCAAAAGAAACTTGCAGATTTCATGAGCCTATATTCCTTGATCTCATGAAGCATTTCTCAAAGTCGTCTCTGTATGAGAAGGTGATTGAGATGTTCCATGTGATTCAGCCAATTGTTCGTAAGAACCCTTCTCTCAAAGCCATCAGCACATGTCTTAATCTTCTAGTTGACTCAAATCAGGTTGGTTTGGCCCGGAATTTTCTATTGCATTTGAACCGATCTCTCAATTTGAAGCCAAACACCTGCATTTTCAACATTATGGTTAAGCATCACTGCAAAAGCGGGGATCTTGAATCTGCCTTTGGTATGGTTGAGCAAATGAAAAATCTAAGATTTCTCATCCTAATCTAGTTACCTACACAACTCTGATGAGTGCATTATGTGCAAGTGGAAGACTTGAAGAAGCAATTGAGTTGTTTGAGCAAATGGTGTCAAGGTATCGGATTCGGCCTGATGAACCAACGTACAATATCCTGATTAATGGGTTTTGCCATTTTGGAAAAGTTGATCGAGCGAAGAAGATTATAGAGTTTATGAAGAGTAATGGCTGCAACCCAAATCTGATCAGTTACTCAACCCTAATGAATGGATTTTGTAAGGAGGGAAAACTGGAGGAGGCAAAAGAAGTTTTTGATGAGATGAAGGCATCTGGTTTGAGACCTGATACAGTCAGTTATACAGTATTGATGAATTCTTTCTGCAAGGCTGGTAGAGTTGATGACGCGGTAGAGTTACTTAAGGAGATGAAAGAGATGAAGTGTAGGGCTGACGCTGTGACATATAATGTGTTACTCGGAGGATTGTGTAGAGAAGGTAGGCTTCAAGAGGCTCTCGGGATGATTGAACAGCTAGCTTATGAGGGTGTTGGTCTGAACAGAGGCAGTTACAGCATTGTGCTGAACTCTTTATGTCAGAAGGGTGAGTTGGAAAGGGCTGCTGATCTATTGTTTTTTATGCTTGATAGAGGCTTTGTACCTCATTATGCTACCTCAAATCAGTTGTTGGTGAGCCTCTGTGAAGCTGGAATGGCAAATGATGCAGTTACAGGTTTCCTTGAGTTGGTTGAGAGGGGATTCAAAGCAGAACCTCATACTTGGGCTCTTTTAATTGAATTGACGTGCAGAGAAAGAAAGCTGTTGTTTGCATTTGAACTGCTTGATGAGTTGGTAAGTAATGGTTTCGAAAGAAAAACCTAATTCTTGAGTTCAATCACTCTCCAAATTCAGGCTAAAAAGCCTACAAGACTACAAGTGCATGAATTCCCCTTTGGGTTGATGTGTGGTCCATTGTTCCCCAGCCACTCACTTGTTGGATTGTTTCATTTTATAATAATATTGGTTGTAGGGTGATTGATGTTTAGTTGCATTCTTGAGATGGACATACGCACAAAAATGGTGCATGGGACATCACTCTCTGTATGATTAGGTTTGACATTTTTCTTTCTCTGTGTTTAGTCATTAGTGATTACTAGTGTACTGTCTTCTTCCCCAAGCTCCCTCATTGGTTGCATCCACCTTTGGTGCTCCCTCTTTCTCCCATCACACCTATCAATTATCATCACCCATGTGTTGCTCACCATAAACACACGAGAATAACTAGTTTTTACATTTTGATTTTATTTTGTTTTTAAAACACTTTTTTCCATTTTTCTCATTAATCCCTTCAACCCTACTATATTTCTTACATTTTTCATCTATTGGATTTCTGAAAAACAAGAAAATAAACAAACACATATGAGATATTGAGTAAAGCAGAGCCTGCTAGGATACAAGAACTATAAAAAAGCTCCAATTTTCAGCTTCAAGGAAACTCGCGTTTTCTTCAAAAATCGCCGTTAGTCACTTACTTCTTCACTGTTCATAAGAAGCAAGATGGCGAGATGGTTATATATATACATATACTAGCAAATTGGTTCTTGCGTTTCGAGACTGAGTTGAGAACTAAAATTATTAGAAGTATGAGTTTGATTTAAATAAAATTCATTTGCAGTGAATTTTATAAAAAATATTAAAATGAGTAATTTTACATGCTTTAGTTGAACTAAATTTACATACATATAAAAAATATAAAATTACATAAATGTATGAGCTCGATTAATTTTCTTTTTACAAATAAGAGGACTAAATTAATCATTTATGGGTTTGATAAAAAAAATTCCCAAATACGAGGACTAAAATAATCAGTTTGGCATGACATCAATTTCAACCTTAGTTGCGGAGTAGTGTTAGAGATACTAATATATTTACTAACTTTTATAGTATTAAAAATACATGTGTTATCTTCGCATTCACTTGAAAATTATTTATTTTAAATAAAAATAATAATATAACCTAATTAGGAAGGGATAAATTCCGATTATATCTTGACACATCAATTAGTACAATTTTATTAATAAAATAAGTTAGACAAATATTTTATATACTAACAAATCTTACAAACTTTTTTTTATTAATTGATGTGTAAAAATCTAAATATTATCCATTAAGTGATGAGCACATTAGGTGAATTACTCAACAGCCCTTGAATTTCACAATTTTACAATCAACCCTCTTTTGCCATTTTTTTTTCGTCAACAGCTAACGTTTGTATAATTTGTTTAAACTTGAAAAAGGAGTATAACATTGAATAAAAGAGAAAAAAAGAAGAAGGAAAATTGAAGAGAAAAATATGACGCGATTTTTTACCTTTATTTTTATTTATTACTTGTATGGGGAAAAAAACACACAACCTTTAGCGCCAAAGCATTTTGGCGTTCTTTTAGTGCACAATTTAATTGGAGATATCAAATGCAAAACACATGGCCATTAGCTATTGATGGGAGTGATAACGTAAAAGACTTGATTGTAATTAAGCTTATCAATTTCGCGTATCGTTTCGGCCAGCATATCGATACATACAAAAACAATTTGGTCGAAATAGTACGAGTAGATATATGTTTCCTACCGGTCTGCATCTCGGTTATCTCGGTCTGTCCTGATGAAATACCGCCCGAGATGGACCATTACATACTCTCGCATACCGTTTCGGGTAAAAAAAAACAAGCAAGCCAACTAGTGACCGACCGACTGACTTTTGTTGAAATAATTTGTGTCTCATTCATCATGTTATCATTCTTTTCTTTAGCCTGACCTATTTGATTACCCGTAATGGACCATAAGGAATAAGAATGGAGGTAGAGAATGAGAATGAAGGAGTATGCCCATTAAAGTGTTTGATATCCTACCACCAGGAATGAGAATCAAAAAGCTGAATGACCATTACCTTTGTGTTGGTATGAATGGTAAACAATGAGAATAAGCATATAAATTTCTATTTTACCTTTATTTTCATGGAGTCATTATTAAATATATTTAATAATAAAATTCATTGATTATATTATTTGATAATTTTTATATAAATTTATTGAATAAAACATAAATATTAAATTACACATGAAATATCAATAAAATATTGTTTAAAAATCATTAAGTATTTTATTTAACAATTAATTATAAATAAATAAAATTAATAATGAAGTTTATCCGGAAAAAAATCAAGAAGAAAGCTTCTCATGGATCAAAGTAATTAGTAGCCTTTATAACAAAGCACCAAACATTTTCTTATGAAAGGCAAATTAAATTATTAAAAAAGAAAAAAAGAAGTCGTGGTTCAAGTTAGAATAGTACAAATGGAAAATAAGTGATATTTGTATAGTAGCATAAATTGTAATTTTAAAAACCAGAAAATGTATTTATAATTAAAAAAAAAATGTAGGATTGATTCTCATTCCATTCCTTGTAACCAAACGATCTAAATACTAAAGAATGAGTCTCTATTCTCATTCTTTGTGGTCCATTACGGGTAACGAAACATACCGAATATACTTTATAATACAATTCATTTATTAATATGAGATGGAAAGTTTTGAATAATCTGATGTATGTTCCAGCCACAAATATGCAAAAGACCACTAAACAAGAAGAGCTATTGTTATTTTATATATATTATTAATACTTGATGATGAAAGTTTGAATAATCATTTTCTTAAGTGTTTAATTTTTTAATATTGCATGATTAATTTTGTTTATAAGTATTAGAGTATATAATTTATATATATTTGTATATATATTACAATCCGAGATGCGACACCGAAACAGTACGCTGGTATTTCTGATATCCAATTTATCTTTTTCTTAAAAGCACGTCCAAGATGACTACCGATACGAGATTAATAACCTTAGATTATAATACCTACAAAGTTCAAGAAAGTAATTTTTTTTTTAACTTCAAAGGATTTTTTTAGTATGACTTATAATTTAAGGGTGCAAAGTAAAACTACACCTAAAATTGTTTCGGTATGGATAAAAGGACCAACATGTGACATGCCTAAGATTGGTCGTGGTGGCCAATCTAGAGTTAGTTAATCAGGTCAAGCTTCTCTTGGGGTTTGGAGATTGGGAAGTATACATTGGTCACATATTTCGAAAAGGTAATTCAGTTGCAGATGAATTAGCTAATTTTATCTTCATTTATGGTTATTATCATTATCATTACTTCGATATGCCTACTAATATTTTGCATATTTTAAAGAATGACAATATTAATTTTTGTATTCCTAGCTATGTAATTGGTTGGTTTTTCTCTTTATATATATATAAATAAAATTACAGCATGAGACATCATTATTGTTATTATATATCCATAAATTTATTTATTTGCTTTTAATAAGCTGACGTAACTATTTAAAGGATAAACATCCACATTTAATTATTTTTTTAAGGAAGAAAAAGGAAAATTGGGAGTTTGGAGAGAAGAGAACGCTAAGCGTATCAGATTGCTGAGAATCAGGCCAAGTTTTCTAAATCCAATCTTAATCTAATACAGTATAATCCTAACTTAAAGAAGTGTTATGGTCTATTCTCTCGCATAATTTTAGATAGAATCAAACGCAACAACAAACAACATGATCCTATTCCTAGTCATTCCTGACTGTTATTGTTATCGATAATCTAAAAGATCTGTCCTTTTTAAGCCCCCCTTCTCTCTCCATCACAGTATTCCACGTAAACGCTTCACCCCAGCTGCTTACGTTACACCTCTTCTCGTTTCAATTTTCTTCCTGTAAGTCTCTTCTGCCCAAACTTTTGTCTTCTTTAACCTCATCTTCCACTTTTAATATGTTAGTATTGTACTTATAGACTGAAGTAGCTTTCTTTAACTACTGAGAATTTGTGGTAGTGGAGTTGAATCCTTTTGATCATCTTCATAACTGATTTTTGTTGGTAACCCAATATTGCTATTATTTCCAAATCTCTGTTACGATAAACCATTTTTCTTGGTGACCCATCATTGCTATATGCTTGTGTTCTACCAATTGCTCTTAAAGGTGTAAACTTCTGTTGTCTGTGGCTTATGTACTTTCCACTTGCATGTCACAATTGAAATTTTACAATCCTCTTTGCTTACAATGTTTTCTTTGCTATGCATTTGCGTCTTTGTATCTTTTGGCATATGATGAGTAATCCTCTGGTCCTGTTTATCTTGTATTATGTTACAGGGTTAGGTTGGATAAAATGAGCAAGATGAAGGGTCTCAAGATCTTGTTGCTTCTTTTTTGCTTGAGTGTAGCCACCTCTGTAGTGGTAAGACTATGTGGATTGGTGTATCGTGCTGTTGAAAAGGATTTTATGGTTACTTCTTAAACTTTGGATAGGTTTCATGTGGTGCCCATTATCATGGATGGGTCAAATGTTAAGACAAGACATGCTAGCTTGCACAAAGTATTAGTAATTGTTTGCATCTTCATTTCAATTTTTTGTTGTTGTCAGTATCCTACCTTTAGTTTGCATCGTTTGTCATCTAAAACTGCTATTTTTCTCTCATCTTGTTTGTATTGCCTCACAGATTGCTGGTGGTTCACAAACATGCCCTGCTGATCTTGACAGCAAGTGCAGTGATTCAGGAGAGTGGGAAGGGGAATTCTTCCCGAACATCCCCAAAATTGAGTATGAGGTAGAGACATTTATGAATCATTTGCATAGAAATCTTCAACCATGTGCCAGCATCTCTTGTGCAAGCAAACATTGTGTCATCTCTGAATTTTTTTTCCCTTTAACTCCTGGAATCGATTGTGTCATTTCTGTAATTGTTTCTGGAATTTTAGCCTCAGTGTCTATCTTCGCATTTTAAGAAATCTTATGTTGTGAAGCATAATGTAGGAAAGTTTAATTATTTGCTCAACAGGATTGTCTTGTTTTACATTTTTGTGATAGCTCCAACTTTGTATCTTAAAATTTTTCTTTGTCCGTTTCCAGGGGCCTACCACCAAGAATCCGCTTGCATTCAAATGGTATAATGCTGAAGAAGAGATTCTTGGGAAAAAAATGAAGGTAGAGTCCCATTCTTCACGCTTATAAACTGTATCATGTAGATGTTGACTACTAACTATTATCTATGGCCATAGGATTGGTTGAGATTCAGTGTTGCATTTTGGCATACATTCCGTGGGGCAGGAGAAGATCCATTTGGTTCACCTACCAAGTTTTGGCCTTGGGAAGATGGAACAAATTCACTGGCTATGGCTAAAAGAAGAAGTAAGATTAATAAATGCTGCATACCATAAATTAATATGTATTTTCTCGTGAGCAGCACTTATTTGTTCTTTCCATTTGATATGTGGAGATAGTGAGAGCGAATTTCGAGTTCATAGACAAGCTTGGGGTTCATAAATGGTGCTTCCATGATAGGGATATTGCCCCTGAGGGTAAAACTCTAGAGGTAAGTTAGCTATTGTATATTAAACAAAGTTATAGAGCAACTGGCAAGATGGTACATGGTTACATGTCTTGAATCCCTTCGATCTATATTTATGTTCAATATGACATTTGAGTTAACTAAACGTGCTGAACTGCTCTTATATTTTTTATTTACAGGAAAGTAATGCAAACTTGGATGAGGTGGTTGCATTGGCTAAGGAGCTCCAGGTAGTATATCATGCACTGTTGCACGCATTTGCAGGGCCAACATTTATAGATCTGTTCATTAGCATTTGAAATCTTTAGTTCGTCATAACAAGTGTGCTTAAGTTTACGCTAGTATGTAGACTTGGAGTTACAGCTTGTACATGCATATCCTCATCATCATCCCAGGATGAATCAAGGATTAAAGACTGCCAGTGTTAAACCTTTTTAACTATTTCAGTTGGAGTCAAGGAGACAGATTAACCATATGAAGGGTTTTGTGGATGAAGGAAGGGGAACTGTTTTTCCAACAGTTATAGAGATGCCCTCTTTATAACTAATGATGACCACTGTGTTTCTTCATCACTAAACTCTGAAAAGCAGACCAAACATGTCTAATTGGTGTGTTCTTTTGGTGGTTAGGGTTGTTATAGGGTTTTCAAATTGGTGAAGTTTTTTTTAGTTCATAAAGTGGTGAAGTTAAAGAACAGATTTTGCTCATCTTGGAAAATTTCAAGACCAATATTGCTTTTAAATCGTTCCATGTGTATCCCTCTTTACCCTTTTCTTAAGTTCTTCCAACAACTCCTTCATTGAGATACTATATATTCTCTCTTCTTCACCAAATGGTTTTCTAGTGTGTCCGTCATGAAGCTTACCAATTTCATTGGCTCATTTGCATGATGGTGCAGGGAAGCAAGATACGACCTTTGTGGGGTACAGCACAGTTATTTAAGCATCCTCGTTATATGCATGGTGGTGCTACTAGGTACTCTACTTACACTCCAGTGAATACCGCATCGCAGGTTGAAAGTCTAACTGCATTCACGGAGTTGATGGTTTTGCAATTTTTTTTCCCCAGTTCTGAGGTTGGTGTTTTTGCATATGCGGCTGCTCAAGTTAAGAAAGCAATGGAGGTTGGTAGACTTGCACACATATAAATGTTCCAAAAATTCATAGTTGTGTAAATGGAAGCTACATTTATAATACCATCATTTCTAAAGCTGTGAAATATGCCTGAACCAACTCTCCTCAACAGGTCACACATTACTTAGGTGGAGAAAACTACGTCTTCTGGGGTGGTCGTGAAGGTTACCAGACTCTTTTGAACACAGATATGGAAAGGGAGCTTGATCATTTGGTATTTTCACAATGATCTCTTTTAAAATATTTGATGCATGCTGCAAAACATCTCACTCAGTAGACTTCTAGCTACCTTTTCTTGTTCACCAGTTCCAAAGTTTCCATTGATAAAATTCTATTTTTCTAATTGATAAAATTATCATCCATCCACAGGGAAGGTTTTGTGAAGCTGCTGTTGCCTACAAGAAAAAGATAGGATTCAATGGTATCCTCATGTTCATTTCATAATAGGCTCATAGATTTTTAATGCATTAATGAAATGAAGTGAAATCAATTGTGTTCGTTTAATATGAATAAATTATTTTCTGATCCTCTTTTTTTCTGGTATTTTTTCTCCCTTTTATCTGGTTGAAGTTCTTAGTTGGTTATTTTCTTTTCCTTCCATCTTTCAGGGACCCTTCTAATTGAGCCCAAGCCACAAGAACCTACCAAACACCAGTAATCTTCTTACCTTATTCATTTAATTGGCAGTAAGCCTTAAATTTCCATCCATAATTTAATCTGGTGTTATTTTTCCAGGTATGATTGGGATGCTGCTACATCAGCTAATTTCTTGAGAAAATATGGCCTTCTAGGTGATTGTTTGAGTGTCTATTCTAATCTGTTCTGATCTTTATGCAAATATCAAGGATGAACATTGCATAATTACTTTTCTCAAATTTAAGTTTACACGAGCTGTTTTCAATTGTCATTATAAAGGTATTATGGGTATTTTCAGTTTTCCATTTGCCTTTTGAGTCATGCTGATACATTCCTAGATGATGCATATAAGCTTGTCGAGCTAGAGGCTTTATTTTTATAGTGATCTTGTGCTTCTAGTTTTAGTTGTAGTTTCCACATCAATTTACTTTAGGTCCTGTTCTGAAGATGTTACGAACAATTCTTTTCCAGTCTATCATATTACTTAAAACAGGCTTTTTCCTTGCTCTCTAGCTTGTTTGAAAATGCGTGTCTGTCTCTGTAGCAAAATTCTCATGTTCCTCACTCTCCTTTCCTGTATTTCAAAAAGAAACTTCTCATCAAATATCTTATTTAAGTTTATGTATTTCTCATCATATATCTTGTCCTATTTTTAAAACTTAGAAGTAACATCAAATGTCATTGTTGGCAATTTGTTTTTTGTAGATGAATTCAAGCTAAACATTGAGTGCAACCATGCCACTCTTTCTGGTCACAGGTACATCATGTCTTTCCTTTATAAAATCCCAACTTTCGTAGACTTCTACATTAGCCTGTAACCTTGTGTATTCTGCAGCTGTCATCATGAGCTTGAAACTGCCAGAATCAATGGTTTGCTTGGAAATATTGATGCAAACACTGGCGACCCTCAAGTTGGTAATTGATAGTTAGAATTTTTCCTCCAATTTTTATAGCTACATCAAGTAGATTTTACTTAGCAATTTAAGACTCTTAAGTAGGTGGTTTTGATTGCTACAGGATGGGATACAGATCAGTTCATGACGGATATTGCAGAGGCAACCATGGTTATGCTCAGTGTTATAAGAAATGTATGCAAAGGATGTACTCTTGTGTTTTTTGGTTTGATTACTCTGTCATTTTTTGTTTCACCATTGGTTTTCTTTCATTTTACAGGGAGGATTAGCACCTGGAGGGTTCAATTTTGATGCAAAACTGTAAGTTCCACACTGTACTTGTTGATTTACCAACTATGCATACTTGTTAATTTTACATTCTATCTTTTAGCCTGGTATGAATTTTTTCATGCGAGCCATATTGTTTTCTTGATGCCTTAGGCGAAGAGAGAGCACCGATGTTGAGGACTTATTTATTGCTCATGTTAGTGGTATGGATACAATGGCTCGTGGACTCAGAAATGCTGCTAAGCTGCTTGAAGTGAGAATCTAATTTCACTTTTTTCATGTCAAGGTTGTACGGAGCAATCTTTTTATCCTGACTTTATATGAACTAACCTTTTTCATCTGGATTGAAGGATGGTTCTTTGACTGAACTTGTCCGGAAGCGGTATCAGAGTTTTAACACGGAAATTGGGGCTCTGATAGAGGTAACATGCAACCAGATTGTGTTCTCCTCGCTATGCCTTTTTTCCCAATCTGTGTGTAACTCAATTGCATGCATCATATTGCAACAGGCTGGAAAGGCTGATTTTGATATGCTTGAGAAGCTAGTCCAGGAATGGGGTGAACCCAAGGTTTCTTCTGCTAAGCAGGTACTTCAATACTTTCTTTTCTTAACTCTCATTATATTTTGATACTGCTAGCATCAAACTTCTGTTTCTATAGTATGAGTGAGAAGGAAAGAGCTTTTTAGAGGAATTATGGAATGGAAATCTTACACTCTCTGTCGAAAGAGTTCAGGAAAAACGATATGAGCGGGTTGAGTTAGGTTTCTTTTCAGTTCTTTACCAAGTTAGTTTTTACCTAGGCTGTTTGTTTTTCTTTTTTTTCCTCCTACCCGTTTTCTTTTGAAATTTTATTCTTAAATCTATTGCTAATATTCTGTTTAAACATGATGGAACATTATTAGTTAATATAATTCGATCCGTCTTGATACGGCAGAGTGTGTGATACAGAAGTTGTTTTTCATTGTTTGCAGGAACTTGCAGAGATGATTTTCCAGTCTGCACTATAGTATTCAACACCAGTTTCTTTTCTTTTTTCTTTCAACTTTGGTAGAAGTAGGAAATAATTACTGAGTGCAGTTACATCCTGGTGTTGAATTCCCTGGGAAAAAGTATAAAAGTTGATTTGTCCTAAATATGGTGCCATGTTGTATTTATTATCCCTTTCTGGGAAATTATGAAAATAACAATTTGAGATTCTTGGACAAATGAAGGGCCGAAAATACCCTTTTGAGCCCTTTATCCTTCATAAAAAATCCAAATAAAAAAGTAACAATAATATTGAAATTCTCAATGAACTCTCAATAATCCTCAAAAGGGATGAACTTTCAATGAAGACGGTTGATATTGAACGGTGATTCTTGAAATTTATCATGTTTGTGGAATTTATAATTTCTAAAATTATATTAAATAATACGAAACAATTATATTTGTGTAAATTTTAAGTTTTTATTTTTTATTTTTTTGGACAATAATATAAAATAAGTACAATAATTATATAAAATATAATAATTATATTAAATATATTTATTTGCAACATGCTAAATTTTCTTTATATAAATATAATTTTTTTATAATTTTTTTTAGAAACTAAACTATAGTTATTAAAAGCATACAGAGTTATTGAAACAAGGAATGGACTCTCTTCTTTTCCTTTTTTCTCTTTTTTTCTTAATTTTAATCCATTAGCCTTATATTATAACTAATAATGTTCGTATTGGTTAATCCATTAAGAGCTAAAATGTTTTCGGCAAATAAATAATAAGGATCGAACCTGCGACCTTTGATAGTAAATAAGGATGAAAAGAGTAGACAGGCAGCAAGTCAGTAAGGCCTTTCTTGGCCACTCGTTTAGGCTTTGTTATCCCCTTGGAAAGATTAATAAGGCAATCGGATCAAAAGAGTGTAAGGTATAAGTGTGGGTAGTTGCTATTTGATAGGTAGCAAGAGAAATGAAGCTCCAAATTGAAATCCATAGAAGAAGAGTAGCATTATTACTGGTACTAGTACTGTGTCCAATCATAACCGCACTTCCATTTCAAACCCATCAGTACTCTCAAATCATTGATCAGATTCCGAAGCCAGCTCCTTGGCCGGAACAGTTCCACGCGCTCTTGTACATGAACATGAGCTCAACAAGACTCCAGATTACCAACCTATGGTACGACTGGCCGAGAGGCCGCAATGTCAATATCATACAGAAGCAGCTCTCTTCTCTGCTGTATGACATTGAGTGGAATAACGGCACCTCCTTCCTCTACACGCTTGGTAGTGACGACGACTACTGTCAGGTTACGAGGTACGAGGTGGGGATTCCGAGGCCGGATTTTCTCGACGGGGCCGATTTCCTGGGCACGGCTGTCACTGATGGGCATGTCTGTAATGTGTGGGAGAAGGTGGATTTCATCTGGTACTATGAGGATGTTCTCACCAAGCAACCCATCAGATGGGATTTCTATGATGGTATGCTTATGCTATATCTAATCTTTTCTCTTGTTTTAATTCGCTAGGCACTTGATAATTTGCTAAGTCTAGGATGTTTATAATAAGTCTAGTTTTTAGTCTAAACCAACCGATTTTGTATACTCTCAGTGTGTCGACTTAATTACACTTTACGTGTTACTTAAATAAATAGTAAAATTTCCTTGAAACTTCACAAACACAGTAATGTTTAAGAATTTAAGAATTAATTATTTGCTTTATGGGTTTAGCAGAAAATACCTTAATTATTTGAAAATAAGATTTTTAGTTTATGATTTGATGGTATGTATAATTATTATGTTGGATGCAGGTATATCTACGCATGTTATAACGTTTGAGGTTGGAGCTGTGTTGGATGATGCAGCCGTTCAAGCACCTGTATATTGTTTTACTAATAAATTAGAGCAAAACATGTAATTAAACAAATTAATTACCTTTGTTATTCTACTTAATTATCTCATTTAACAAATAAATTAGAGCAAAACAAGTATTTAATTTATAAGAAAATCGGTATTATCATGTCTAATATGGATGATTATTGATAGAGATTCTAATATTAGTTTACTTTCTTGTCCAACATATTCACATAATACTAGTTTGATGTCAATTGACTTTCTTATGGATAAGTTTCTCCTAGTTAGGTGTTCTTTCAATATTCACATGGTAAAAGAGAAAAAATAAAATAAATGAGTTTGTATTTAAATGACTTACGAAAAATAAAATCTTAAATTCGAGACTCCTTATTTACTATTAAATATTAACTAACCAACCCAAATCCTACTAAGTTTAAGAGTTTAGACGGAAAGAAAACAATACTTAAGTACCATTGGTTCTGGTCAAATGATAAGAAAATTATCCACCCTTAACTAATGTCTCGAATTCGAATCTTAAAAATGAAAAAAACCATATTAACAGAGTTACCTCTTTTTAGAAGGCCAATAGAACTTGAATTAAATCACTCGGTAAAAAAAAGAGAGGAAGAAAACAATACTTTACATTTAAAATCAAAATCCAGGGATCTTACTTTTTCTTAGAAAACTTATAATTATAGTTATAGTTGTAAAAATAAAAATAATTCATCAATTTTAACTCTCTTGAACAGTAAATGACAAGCTTTCAAACGAGTGTTCATAATTCATATGCTAAGTAACTAGTCTGTGTGGGACATTTCCTTTGTTCCGTGTCTTATAAATTAGTCATTGGCCATTGCTGTCTAGATTCTAGAATCCTACTATCGTAAACTTCTCATACCCAAAAACACTTAATTTACTAAAATAAAACAGGAAATTTTCTTTGAATAGCTACAAGACACTACTTTCCTAAAACTATTCTACATTTCTTTAAGCTACAAAAGATACACTTTGGACTAACAAAATCACAATCATAAACCGAATAGATGATCGTTCGTACCAAATATCGCAGCATTGAATCTCGTATTCAAATCACTCCCATCCATAGCAGAACCAAACCGATCAAGCCACTGCGTCGGGCTTTGGTTATCACTCTCTTCTACCCACTCCGAAGTCATATCGATGTCATCGCATTGAATAGGATCAGCTTCTAAAGACTTTGTTCTCATTTGTCTAGTTAATTTAAGGTTGTAGTTGATGTATGAAAGGTCACTCAATGTTTCCTTGTCTATCTTGTTGCGCTTCTCAGAGTGCATTTGCTGGAATGCATTCCAATGTCTCTCGAAAGAAAATGTGCTGCACACTTGACTCAGTACTCTAATGGCGACTCGTTGCAATACTGGTGCAGAATCACCAAATTGCTCCCACCAAAGTCCTACAAGGCATCAGACAAGTGTATATTCTCAAAATTCAGCAAAAGAATACTGTAGATGCACAGAAAAAACAAATTCTTGAAGCAGAAAATTGACTGAATGATTAACTCACTTGCGATAAATCCATCCATGAAAAAACACTTATATTAGTTCCAATTTTCAACTATTAACTCATCAATGAATTTCTCTCTCTCAATTAAAAGGATAAATTTACCATTTACCATACACAATGTGTTTCCTTTCCTTTTGTTTTCTTTTCCTCCTTATTTTTTCTAGTAGAAAGGCATTCTACTAATCTAACAATTCACCTCATTTTAATTTTCTACTTAAACGGTGGCAACAGAACAAAAGGATTGAGCATCAGTTCCCCAAAGGTATAATTTTCCAGCATATGCATGTCGAAATAAAAACCTTAAATGATCAATAAGATGAAAATATAAGCTCCTCCAACCAAAGTGCTATGGATAATTTAGAGATTAGTTTTTAACAATAAAGTTAAAACAGCCAACTAAACTTGGATTGAAGCAAATTATGCATTCTTCTTTCCTCATAAATTTGAGAAACTTTTTTTTTTTCACGGTTCCAACCGCTACCAGATTCAACCTAAAGGTACATAACTATTTTTTAGACTTTTTTAGGATTTTATTCCTCCCGAGCTAGCTTGAAGTAAAGACAAAAGAGAGCATATCTTAGTAGCTGCTACACTAGAAGAAGCCCAAAACTGTCCTGAAGGTGCAATTCTTAAACTAGTATTTGAAAGTTATGCAAATTTGGATTGAATTCATCAAAATGCTCACTACTATGGTCTCATATTTGAAGATGAAAAGTATGTTCCATGCTAGGTCATCAGACACAATTTTAAGAAAACAGTCTCAGATTAGCACAGCCGTCTACTTGAATTTGCACATGCACATACAGAGACCGTGGAAATTAAATATATACCACCAACTATATCACATGCCTCCATCGGTAAACTACAGTCTACAGCCAAACTGTCGCAAACACACACAAACACGTGCTTGAATTATAAATGCACATAGAAACATGGGAATCAAACACATACCAGGAGCAACTGTGTCGCGTGCCTCCATTGCTAAACTACAACCAAACATCCCACTTGCTCGTGTAAAACTAAAAATCTGGTTGGTAATGTCACGTCTCATTTCTGGCGTAGGAAGCAGTTTCTCAATGACTTTAAAAAAATCCTCTTTAATAGACACAAGGAATTTTATTTCTGGATTGTACTGGACACAAGGGTTCAAAAATGCAGCTGCCGAATGCAATGGAGAATGAAGCTGTTCCCTCCATTTTCTGTCCACTATATCTGAAAAGGTCTTACATTTACTCTCATCCATTATATAATAAGTCCGTATTGACTCCTTGGCCCGTGTCATCAACTCATATATAGACCCGACAGCTGGTTTACCACCAGATACTTCCCTCAACACTTTAAGGAAAGGCTCAGAAATTGCTACAGTTTCTTCCATTGCTCTCCAAAACTCTCCATCATCAGCAATGGCGACACAAGCTATGCTCTGTGGTTTGTTTGCATGTGAGTTTGTAGAATACTCAGGGCTAGTAAGCAGTAGCTTCAATCTTGACCTTTGCTTCAACATTGATTGCAATGAGAGGAAATTTGATACAGACTTTGTGATACCAGTCCGAATTAGTTCCTGGCCACCAGTAAATTTTTTCATGAGATCAAGTACTGAGGCATTATTGTATATAAACTTTGATATGGTCTGGGCTTGCAAGATGCATCTGTTCACCCAATCTACTTTTGAGAACTCCTCCAAGATTAAATTCAAACATTGTGAAGCACAGGGTGACACAAAGATGGTTCCATAGTTCTGAAGGATATGGTTAGCGACACCAGTATAGTTCAAACTACTGTCCATTATTATCTGCACAACATTTTCTGCACCAAAATCCTGAATGATGGAATCAAATAAATCAGCAAGGCATTTGGTGTTCTTAAAGTACGACGATGCATCAACAGACCGGTGGAAGAAAGTCCTGGAGGGCGAGGAAACTAAAAAGTTAATCAATGCTCTAGATTTATTGTCCGTCCATGTGTCAGCGATGATAGTACAACCAGTGGTAGCCCACTCTTTTTCCGCCTCTTTTGATTGGAAGCTCACTTCAGATTTGATCTTTTCTAACCATGTAGTCTTCAGCATTTCAGCAGATGGACCAGCAAATACCAGACCACATTTTCCTATTGCATCAATCATGAGCTGATAAGATGGAGAACGAGCAACACTAAAGTCCAGCTTATTCTCAAAAAAGAAAAGGGCAATACTTCTTTCAGCATTTTCTTGGTTACTTAAAGGTGATAAGGCGAGTGGTGCTGCAGCAGGGCAGGGTTTTGGTGATGCAGCAGGGCAGGGTTTTGGTGCTGCAGCAGGGTAAGGTTTTGGTGCTGAATAATGTGCCGCCTCCATGCACACAAGACTTTTGCTGGCAGAGACACCCCCTGGAGATTTGGCTTCCACAGACCTCTGTTTCTTAGGAGTAGGGGCATCTTTAATGTCCTCCTTTGATGCTATAATGGCTCTTACCCTATCAGTGACATCATCTCTCACTTTGCTACAAGGATTTACACCTTTACTTGGAAGCCGTGATAGATGATGTTTCAACCTACTAATGCCGCCATTCAGAACCCTGAGGCAAAATTTGCATTTCACCTTGTTTCCATCTAATTTCTCAGCATATTCCCAGCAAGCATCCTTTTCTCGAACCACTGACAATAAATAAACATAAATGATCAGGGGATACGTGGAGCACATCCTTTTGTTTTATGATTAATAAAATTCAATGTTTGGGTTGGTACAGACAAAAAAGATGTAATAAAGAGCAGGCAGTAGTAGCATTGTTGAGAATGAGAGTGTCAATGAGTCTGAAAAATGAAATGACAGTTGAACATGATGATTTTGTACATTAATAACACAAAGGGTAGCAGAAGAAAAGGCTTGAACGTACTGATTATAAATGGAGGAACCTCTTGTTACAAGACCCAGCAAGTTGACCTACAGAGAATCAAACAGAGAAAGCATACACAATTCTGAGACACTGAAAAGATAATAATTTCCATAGTACAAATACAAATAACAAGCTGGCTCGTCACATGAACCAGGGGTTTTGCAGGTTGGGGTACCCAAGCTGTTTGCGATTCAGTTTGGGTACTTTATTTGACCAGGTAGGTCATGGTTGTTAACTTTGTAACCTGGTCAAAACAGGTACCAGTTTGAATGGGTACCCTATCGAACTGGACCAGTTTGGTGCAGTAAATTAGGGTTTTTTTCTTCAGTTCTTAAGATCGGACTATTTAGTACTGTCTGATAAAATAAAACTTTTCCGCTAGTGGAACATCATACAGTTAAAGAAAGTGGGAATCAAAAGAAAAGTGCTGATTACAACATTGAACATTCTAGAAAGCAACATACAGAAAATAGAGTAAGGATGTAAGCACCTTCTGTTATCCCCATGCATATCAGAATAGCATGCCTGAACAAACAATTTCAGTCCATTAAACAACAAGTTAGAATCATCTCGTAAAGTGTGGACCAGAACAAACTGGCGGTACTTGCAACATATATGACACTAACAGCATGCTAAGACAAACTACAAACATCTGGCAGATTCCTTTCATGAGGTTCAAGCCAAGGGAAACCCAGGAAATCAGACACCTACTTTCCGGTGCAAACCTCAGACTCGCACTAGCTTTTTCACACTGCAATAAAATTAACAGAACTAAAACCCATAAAAGAAGTCTTAGGCATAGGCACAGGACAGAACCTGAGATTCAAACTTATTACCTGTTTAGCTACTGATGCCTGAGTAGCAGGATACAGTCCAGTATCACAATTAAGTATCCCTAGATTCTGCTAGAAGTCTCAGCCTGCACTCAAACACAATCACCAACTTATGGATTGCCCCTAACAAAATACATTCAAACTTGTTAATTAGAAATTAACAATTTATTTCCTAGCTCATGGTACTAAATTATGACTAAACTAAGTTCATCCTGGGGTTCTGTTAGGAAAATAATAGCTAATTTAGAGTTACAGTTACATCAGGCATTTGACAATAACTTAGCACATGATTGGACTAGCCACAAACACATAGTGACGCTGCTGAGTTAAAAGTGCGAACTTGCAAGCTAACAGTGCTGGAAAATTAATTGCAATTTACTATAAGCGAGCAGTGAGTCTACATTTAGAATGAGAAGTTGCTGATACTGGTTGCTTTATACTGGGGAGAGCGGTTCCAGGTAATTGATTTATTGCCCATCAGATAGTGAAATGAGCATACATCATCCCCAGTCCATGCTATTAGACTAAATTCATTAACACAGCCCTAGTTACCTCCTTCTAAACCATGCTCAAATCCGAGAATTGTACACAATGCTTGCAAATGCTAAGTTCAACCAATTATAGCACAATCAAATTAGTTGTCTTTTCCTTCTTAATTTAAAAACTGGCACTGGGACTTTTCGCCAAAATTCCAATAATTTAATGTCTAAATTACTCTGGAGAAAGCTGTAACAGTTTTAAGAGCAGAACAACAAATACACCAATCCATGGTTAGGAGGAGACATACCAGCAATAGCCACAGAGTTTGGGAGTCGAACTTGGGGGCAATTGATTAGAGACACAGGCCACCCTAATTGGGGCCAAAACGGCTCCCAGCCTATCTCCAGTGCTCGTGTAGCTGCGACGAGAGTCTGATGTGTAGCCGGCTCTTCAACGACGCCGTTTTAGGGCGGCAATCGATGACGTGTGCCGCGGAGGCTTTGGAACGTGACTGAAATGGCGGCGCTGCAGTTTGGAGAACCCAGGGTAGGTGAGTGAGTGGAAGAGAGAAATTGAAAGCGGAAAGTGCAGTTACAAGTGGTGCAGGTTGAGATGAACTGAGGAGGAAGACTATAGGGCAGTGATGAAGAAGAAGAAGATCAGATATTTACTTCTTTACCCTTACTCCCGTTTCCATTTGTCCATTTTTTTCCCTTCACGCGGCCTTCAGGTGCCGTTTTACCCTATGAAATTTGCCGTTTCGTTTTCTTCCTTTTTATCTTTTTTTTTTTGAAAAAACAATACTAATTAACAATTTCCAGTTTTCACTGGTACGAGAAATTGGGAGTAGCCAATAATTAACTTATGTAAACATAACTCAGTTTTCATTAGTTTTCACTAATGAAATCGGTTTGAACATTTTTTAATTTGTACTCAACTTTTAATTTGGTTTAAATCATTTTTTTGACACTTGTACATTATTTGACTGACTCATTTGACACCTTTTTCGTCAAACGGTTTAAAAGACACCTCCATTTGAAAGATATGACACATTTAACACTCGCCATTGACGCCGTCGGACAAAAACTGTTAACTGCTGATGTGGCACGCCACGTGGCATGACACGTCATCAACATAATAGCGTGACACACCACGTCAGCAAAAAAATCTATTTCTTTTCTTTCCTTTTCTTTCTTTTATTTTCTTTCTTTTTCTTTCTTTTTCTTTTCTTCTTCTTTCTTCTTCCTCTGCACACGAAAACTCTCATTATCTCTTAAAAAATAAATCTTAAAAATTCCCAGCCAAACCACCATGACAGCCGCCGTAGACCACCAATCCCAAACCCAAACCCAAACCCAACCGTATCGCCACCAATCCTAAACCCAAACCCAGCCAAACCACCATGACAGCCGTCGCAGACCACCAATCCCAAATCCAACCGCATCGCCACCAATCCCAAACCCAAACCCAGCCAAACCACCATGACAACCGCCGCAGACCACCAATCTCAAACCCAAACCCAGCCGTTCAACACCAAAATCAATCCCCGGAGGAAGAGGAGCGGGTCCAGCAGCGGAATTGAAGACACGATCTTGTTCGTTTGCAGCCAGGATAGGCGTGGTGGTGGCTGATGCAGATGAGGTGGCGGCGCATCTGATGGATATGGGTTTGAGTTTAGTGAGAGTAGGGAAGTTGGTGGTGGTTGGCGGTGTGTGGCTGCGGCGGGGTTTTGGAGGAGGAAGGAATGGGGTGAGGTGGTGGTGGCGGCTAGCTTCGATGCTATGGTGGTGATGGTAATGGGATTTGGAAAGGCAGAGCTTTTTGATTTGTGTTTTGTTTGTTTGTTTGTTGTTATTCAATAGTATCGAAGTTTTTCAGGATTTAATTGGAAAAGGAGAAAAGGAAAAAGAAAGAAAGAAAAAGAAAAAGATAATAGCTCGATCTGAAGATAATTGGAAGGGCTACAATTCGTATGAAGATGTCTGAGTGAGATATTGACATTATCTGGGTGTTATTGAGTTGTAAAGTGATGATATGGCTGATTCCGGGTTTATAAAAATTGTGATTCCTGTTTGTGAGTTGATTCCGGGTGGAGATATGATTCCAAGTTGAGATTTGACTCCGGGCCTCCGATATATTAGTTACAATTTGATTACAGTTTGAATTCTACAGCGGCAATATGAATTCTTCAGTTATCAGCTTGAATTATTCAGCAACATTATCAGTTAGCTATCTAAATTCTTCAGGAATGGTATGAATTCGGATGATTCTTAATTTTTATTTATCGGGTGAATATCTACCCCGAATGATTCTTATTTCAAGATATTATTATCTATTGGGTGAATATCTACCTCAGATGAGCAGTCTTCAATATATCATCTTATTATCATTTGCAGAGGAAAAGTTATTGTTGGGTATGTGGAGTTTGATATATAGGGATGACAATTTCGCCCGCGGATATGGATATCTGTCCAATATCCATAATTGTGGATGGGTATTACCCGTACATTGTGGGTATTTTGCGGGTATGAATATACCCGCATCCGCAAAATGTGGGTATGGATAGTACTTACCCGCTCCAATACCCACACTAAATACCCGCAAAGTGTGGGTATGGATATCCACTATAATACCCGCACGAAATATATATACCCACCCTAAAAAATAGCCCCTCTTTAGTTTTTTCTTTTCTCGTATAATACCCGTATTATTGTGTGGTATTGTTATTAAATTAGATTGATTTTTTATATATTAATTTGATTGAAATTTGAAATTCAATTAAATATGCGGGTATCCGCGGATTATTCGCGGTTAAAATTATCCTTCCTTTACTCGCTCCATATGGATATGGATGCGGGTATGGATTACCTGTAAATTTGTGGGTGCGGGTATGGATAGTGCTTACCCGCTCCATACCCGCCCAATTGCCATCCCTACTGATATACCACATCGCTAACATAGGGAATGAAGGCCGAACCCTTTCCCTATAAATAGACTCTCTTGTAATTGTAAAACTAACGAATATTAAGATAATAATATTTGTGCCGTTTGTGGAGTGCGGCTAGACCGATACCACGTTAATCCCTTGTCCTGTCTATTGTGGTTTATCTTTCTCAATCTAGGTTATCTTTTGGTCTCCTACTCAGGTAATTCCTAACAACTGGTAGCGGAACGAGGTTAGCAAGTAGGAGCGATGGCAGACGATGAGAAGATAAAGATCGACAAGTTTGATGGGACAGACTTTGGATTTTGGAAGATGCAAGTCGAGGATTTGTTGTATCAGAAGAAGCTGCACGAACCGTTAGAGGAGAAAAAGTCAGAGGCGATGAAACAGCAAGACTGGGACTTATTGGATAGGCAGGCTTTGGGTGTGATACGGTTGACACTGGCGAAGAACGTTGCTTACAACATCGTTGGTGAGAAGACTACACAAGGACTAATAAAGGCGTTATCAAATCTGTACGAGAAGCCCTCTGCAGCTAATAAGGTATATTTGATTCGTCTATTAGTCAATACGAGGATGAAAGAAGGTGGTTCTGTTGCTGATCATGTGAACGAATTTAATTCTATACTGTCTAGATTAGTTTCCGTTGAGATTAAATTCGATGATGAAGTACAGGCCTTGTTGTTGTTGTCCTCGTTACCTGACAGCTGGTCAGGGTTTGTCACAGCAGTTAGTAGTTCGTCTGAGACTACTAAGCTAACGTTCACAGGAATTCGTGACTCAATTCTTGGAGAAGATATTCGTAGGAGGAATTCTGGGGAATCATCGGGCTCTTTGTTGAGTATGGATGGTAGAGGCAGACAAGTTAGGAAGGGGCAGAATCAAGGGCGTAACAGATCAAAGTCCAGGAAGAGAGGGCAGTCCAAGAATCGCAAGGATATTGTGTGCTAGAATTGTCAAAAGACTGGTCATTTTAGGAATCAGTGTACGACTCCTACAGTTCCTAAACCAAAGAAGAATGATGATAACTCAGTTAACACAATGGAAGAAGTTAGTGATGATGCGCTGATTTGTTGTGTTGAGTGTTCTATTGAATCTTGGGTCATGGATTCTGGTGCATCATTCCATGTCACTCCAAGCAAGGATTCAATGTTAAATTTCAGATCTGAAAATTTTAGCAAAGTTTGTCTTGCTGATGACGAGACTTTGGACATTACAGGTATGAGAGACATCAAAGTCAGAACTTCCTTTGGAACAATCTGGTTGTTAAAAGATGTTAGATACTTTCCTGGACTCAAGAGGATGCTGCTCTCTGTGGGTCAGTTGGATGAGGAAGGGTATTGGGTTATCTTTGGAAACAGACAATGGAAGGTTGTGAAGGAGAATTTGGTTGTTACTCATGGTGATAAGGTTGGAAATCTTTATACTATGGAACAATCATGTGACGAGGTCAATGCAGTTACTGATGATGTTGGTCCATCGACTCTTTGGCACTAAAGACTTGGGCATATGAGTCAGAAGGGTATGAAGTTGCTAGTTTCTAAAGGCAAGATTCCGGAACTGAAGAATGTAGAAGTTGGATTCTGTGAACCATGCGTGTTTGGGAAGTAGAAACGAGTTACTTTTGCAAAATCAGGGAATGCAACCAAGTCTGGGAAGTTAGAGCTAGTTTATACAGATGTGTACGAACCGACTACAGTTACCTTCTTAGGAGGATCACGCTACTATGTCACTTTCATTGATGATGCCACTAGAAAGGTATGGGTTTTTTTTCTGAAAAATAAATCTGACGTGTTTGAAACCTTTAAGAAGTGGAAGGCAGAAGTTAAAAATCAGACAGGGTTGAAGATTAAGAGCCTGAAATCAGATAATGGGGGTGAATACATCAGTGATGAGTTCAAAGCCTATTGTGTAGAACACGGAATTAGAATGATAAAGACTATTCCTGAGACACCGCAGCAGAATGGAGTTGCAGAGCGAATGAATAGGACTTTGAATGAGAGAGCCAAGAGTATGAGGATACATGCAGGATTACCCAAGATATTTTGGGCAGATGCAGTTAGTACAACGACATATCTCATTAACAGAGGACCCTCAGTTCCCTTGGGATTCAAGATTCCAGAGGAAGAGTGATAAGAAAAAGAGGTAAATCTCTCACACCTGAGAGTTTTTGGTTGTGTTTCTTATGTGGGGGTTAAAGATTCTGACAGGGATAAACTTGATCCTAAAGCAAAGAAGGTTACTTTTATTGGTTATGGCTCAGATGAGATGGGATACCGTTTCTGCGATGAGTTGAACACGAAAGTCATTAGAAGCAGAGATGTCACCTTCAATGAGAATGCAGTGTATAAGGATAAACTTGCGGCAAATTCTGAAACTACAAAGAAATAAGAAGTTAAATAGCAGATTGTGTTGGAAGACATTATAGAGGATGTTCTTACAGGGGACAGTGGGAGTTTGGTAAACAGAGATGCTGAGGAGGCAATCCCAGTTGCCCCAGATGTTGCAGTAAGAAGATCAAATAGAGTTTCGCGACCGCCACAAAGATACTCTCCTTCAGCTTATTACTTGCTTTTGACTGAGGATGGTGAGCCTGAGAGTTATTCAGAGGCAATGCAGATGGATGAGTCAGTTCAGTAGGAGCTAGCCATGAGCGAGGATGATAAGATTCGGAGAGTGTGGGAAGCAAGGAAGAGATCAGGGCCCTCCGGGATCACTGTAGTCGCCGTCTGTCGTACCTGCAAGGCGTCGGAGGGGGGACTCCGGCGTAGACACTTCGATGCTTAAGTTAGTATGGCTATAAAATTTGGCAGAGATTCTAGTAGAGAATTCAACCTCACCTTTGATATAGGGGTGGGGGGTATTTATAACAGAAGAGAGGAAAGTCGTTACCCCTGAAGGTAGGCGTTTGCCTAGAGTGACATCAGCAAGGACGTACAGGATGACGTCATCGTGAGGATATCGCCAATGAGATATCGTCACGGGCCGTTATCTGGGTTATCGTCGGGATACCGCCTATGACCGTTATCGGGATTACGGTCAAGATATCGCCTATAGTAGCTATCGGGACTCCTGGGATGGGATGACGTCGCATGGGTCCCCCCCTGTTGATGTCGACCATCCCAGGATCAGTGGCCTAACGAGGGTGTCGGCCTGGTGCCATCATTGAGTTAAGGTCTATAGGGATCCGACTTTGACTTGGGGTGAGAAGACGATCATACCCTTGGTGTTTCTTCAATTGTTATCATAAGCCCAACTGAAAATGAGCCCGAGTATTTACCAAGGGCTACCTCTCTTGTCCTCTGGAGGAATCATTATTCCTTTTGTGCCGCATCAACTTCGGAAAAATTACCGAATTTTTTCTAGCTCCTTTTTAATTTCATCTCGTCGGTCACGCGCCAGTCATCCTTCAAGAGAGGCCGACTGATAGCAATAGCACGAGTCTTTTCTGAAGTTCGGGCTATCGTATGGAGGTGATGTGTCTGTGTTGCTTCCGCAATGTTGTTGTTGGTCTTACGCCACAGCTACCGGCGATATTTACGTGGTTTTACGCTACTATGAGCTATCTGTAATATCAACGTAGCTTCAGGCTGTAGGTGGCTTACAAGTCGTATGGTCTTACGCCCCCCGATATGCACTCTACTTCGAGCCCTTCGGGTGTTCATCAGGAGTACCGCGGTATCCCTTTTCTCCAACAATTTTGGGATAACGGTATGACTCGTTTCTCGAGGCGCACAACTTGGTGCACAGCTATTGTCTTGGATCTATAAATACAACCCTTTTCTACACATTCTTCAGATTCTCTCTGCCCCTCTTTTGCCATTTTCTCATGGAAGATCTCACTAGAAACTTTCTGATCTAAGGCTCTGACCCTTAAAAGTCTTACTGAGGGCGATATTGGTTTCCTGGAGAACATGATGACGAAGTCCGGCGAGGATATCCTGGAGCTTCGGGGGATGATGGCTCCGATTCAGGCCAGGATCGGGTCAGCTACCATGGAGGACTTCAATCCCATCGGGAATGTCTCCAAATTGGCCGTTGTCGTTTGCCGCATTGAAGTGACTATCGCCATGCTGCAGCAGAGGAAGGATTTGCTGAACTGTTGCCTGAAGAGCATGAAGAACACTGTTTCTGATCTGACTTCAGTGGAGGAAGCCCTGAGGGATGTCCCCACCCTGCTGGTGGATGACGACAACGATGCTGGATCTCGGGCTTGAATGCTCGCCGCTCCGCTTTTATTTTGTTCCCCTCTGTATATTTTATGTATGCGAACGTATCTTTGGGCTGTTAGGCCATAATGAATTCCTTTCCGTTATCGGCCTTGTGATCACTTTTTCTTCTTTTCGGGGAGTTAACCCTTATTTTAATTGAGGGTTGTGCTAAGCCCAACTGAAAACGAGCCCGACATTGATCAGACTTTTTGCAGTGTTCCTTCTTCTTCTTCTGCCAGGTGGCAATGGTTGCTTAAGTAACTGTTTTGCTAATCACGCGCCGTTTTTCCAGAAATAACTGATTAGGCGGTTTTCTGTGTTTCTTGATCTTCGAGAAATTTTACTAGGCGTGCCCAAAGGATTTGATTCGACCATTATGGTTGATTTTCTCGAGATGCATTAACTTTCTTTTTGAAAATTTGAAGAGTCTCGCCACTTCAACTATTTATGGGGGGTTCTTCTTCTTTTTTCCTATTCATCTTCTTCTTTGAATTTTCCTGCTGTTACTGATTTTCTTTCATGGCTGACCTTCACGATCAGATTCCTGATGATCGAGAATCTCGTCCGACTCCTCCCACGACTCCTGATTCTGACGATCCCCCTTCACCGCCATGCCGGAAGAGACTGCTGCCACGGCGCAGAGGTCTGAAGAAGTCGAAAAAGAGAGCTCGTGCCGATTCTACTGGCTGGTATCCTTCTTCTTCAGCCCCTCCAGTTTGTGAGGGCAGAAGACTGTTTTCTCCCGCCGATTGGTTCGAGGAGGAAGTCCCTTCTGGCGATATCCTTGCAAAGGTGACATCCCCGGTCATTAAAGAGGAATCCAAACCCTTGATGTTAAGTCCAGGGCGGAAGGCTGACAAATCCCCTCCTTTCGCTGACGAGGAGCTTCCACCCTCGGATACAGAGCATTGGTACTGGCCTTCTTATTGGTCTGATGGTGATTAATTTCGCCCGCAGCCTCCTTTGTAGATGTCGTATGGCTCATTATTAATGAAATAAGGATTTGCTCTTTTAGATTCTGTCCGCTCGGGTGTTAGCTCCTTTTTGCCTGGCTATCGCTGAGAAACTTATTTGTTGTCTCTAACTGTAACCGCTCATAACTATTTGTCAGTAACTACCTCCTCCAGAAGATATAAATGTGCGGTCATGATTATCCTTCTGAGGTTTTCACACGTGTCACTTTGTTTTGGGGCGTGTCCCGTTTTTACAGGCTGTTCAATTTCCGAACTTAGCCTTTAAAAGGGAGTAACTGCTCTCTTTTGATACTCTTTTCCTGCATTCTAGAATTTTCTCTTCTCTCTCTAGATTTTTGCTCTCAGAGAAGCTACGACCACCGTCTCTCGGCGCAGACAATTTTGCCCACCGTCTTCTGTTCAAGGTACTTCGCCTCTTTCCTCAGATTTTCTTCTTGCTGATTTATTATGAGCGCCTCTAGAATACCCAAGGATTCTCAGTGGCCTCTGCCCACGAATAGGTCTTTGAGAAGTTTCCAGGCTTTTCATCAGCCCATAGATTTAGAAATTGAAAAAACTCCCAGTATTTTTGTTGATCAAGCGGTACTGGAGGCAGAGTTGGAGGAAAATAGCATCTTTTTCCCTCCTGGTTATTCTGTTAGAATTCCTGATGTCGATTACCGGCTTCATGATCCCCTATCGGGGGTCGATAGGATGTTGTATTTTAATATGTTCCTTTACGGTTTTCGCTTCCCTATCCATGAAGCGGTGAAAAGATTATTAGTTCAGTATGACATTAACCCAGTTCAGCTTACGCCTCCCTCTTGGTGCGGGATTTCGGCCTTCATTGGCATTTGCGAGCTACGGGGTATCCTTGTCCCGTCTATCAACTTGTTCCGTAAATTTTTTAGCTTCAGATGCCGCAACTGTGTGGTAGATATCACCCCAAGATGGAATGACGCGCTGGTGCAGTCTTTCTGGCAGAAATTCTAGGGTTTTGAAGATACCATGGCCGATTGGAAAAGCGGTTTCTTTATTGTGAATTTGCCTTTCCGCCCGTGGCCCAGAGGTTTCAATCAGTATCTTAATGACTCCCTTTGGACAAACTCGTCAACGATATCTAAGGAAGAGCTTCGTCAGACGAACGTGCTGATGGGGCTGAATTCGTCTTATCGCATTCGAGAGTTCGCCTTGCACAGGGTTTTAGAGAAGTGTATTATAAGTAAGTTTCTTTCTCTCGCTATTGCTTCCGCTGATTCATTATTCTGATATGCTTTGTTGGTAGGTGACGCTGGAAACCAATCGTCGAGAAATAGAGACACTCCTTTGAACGTGAGGCCACTTCAAACACTGCCACCATCTCCTCCCCCTGAGAGTTCCAGTCACCCTACCGTTCCATTGAAAAGAAAGAGATTCAAAACTGTTGCCAAGCGCGGTATCTCCCATCGCGCCTCTCGCTTCATCGAGAACTGGTTACCCACTCGGAAGGGAGTAACTCTGAATCGTCCTAAGACTGAAACACCTGATAGTGATAGCGAGGACATGGATAACGATTCTGGGCTTCGTCCAACTTCCGCAGCACAGCGGAAGAAGCTACGCATGGGAAGCGGCAACCCAACCGCTGAAGTTACTTTGAACAAAGTCAGCGAAATCCTTGCCACCGGGACCGGTTCCTCTGGTGGCGCGCGCACTTCCAAGGCAGCGATAACAACCGAGGCGTCAATAGTCATTCCTCCTAATATTCCTAAGGTTCTGCCAGAAGTCAATCTTCCTTCTCCGACTGCCGCTCCTGACTCTCCTATCTCCTCTTTTATTCCTGACATCGCTGCCCCGAATTCTGAACCTGCCGCTACTCCCCATCCACCGTTGAGTGGCCTTCCGCCATTATTCTGCACTTCTATCTCAGGAGCTGGGGGTTCCGCTGAAAACTGTTCTCCTTTTACCGCCAATCTGTCTCCTCAAAGTCCTCAAGGAGCTACTTCCTATCGCTTAGATCTATCTACCTTTGGCACAGACGGCCTTCGCGCTCTGGGAATATCGGATCCACTGTCGCGGAGTGAGCCGGTAGGTTCTATTGTGGGTGCGATATTTGGCTCTACCAAAAGTAAGGAGGAGATGTCTGAGCTTCCTCTGGAGGTTCATCGTGAACGAGCTTTGAATAACGTGCTGGCCAGCTTTCGCATATTGAATTACTTTCTCGATATCCAGGGTGACAAGACTCGAGGTTCCCCCTCTAAGGTGTCGGAGCTGTCACAGCTTCAAAGCGATACCAGAGCTGAGCTCGCAGACTGCCGTGCTGAATTGGCCAGAGAGAATTCGATAGGGAAAGCCAAGATAGAACTTCTGGAAGCGGAACTAGTGACTACCAACAAAAGAATCTCTCTCCTTCATGAAGAGATATCGGCCCGCGACGCGAAGTTAGCAAAGGTGCCTAGTGAGATGCTGCGTTGGAAGGACAAGGCGATACGCGCCCTTGGCGCTGGATTTCCAGATTATTATCACAGCAAAGCTTTTGACCCTGCCAAGATAGCCGAGTACGCCTTCGAGAAGTTGAAGGATGTAGCTGCCGGGAGCGATAAAGAAGTCCTTCCGTGATGCAATAAGGCCACCTTTAGGAGTGCTTATTTTACTTTAAACATTGGTTTCATTCGGCTTGTAATAACTGACAACGCTTTGTCATTCCACTTTGGATAACTATTGATTTGCTTCTTAGCGTTATCTTATTGGCCACGTCATCATGCTTGATTTTTTTCTGATAAAGCGATTCTATTTTTTCGGAGCATTTAATGCTCGGGATCTCCTCATTGATATGAGCGAATGGTCATGATGGTTAAGAAACACGTGTCTGTTCCTCAGGATGCTAGGGCTAGCGTGATTTTATAGGATCAAAGCGCCTTCTCGCCTTTCTAGGGTTGTACTCATTGCTCACGCCTGTCACACGTGAAGCACCTGTTCCAGCAGTCATTTCTTTTAGTCTCCTAGGGTTATAAAACCCAACACTCTATTTCTTTTTTCCACTTTCGGTAATCCATTTCTCTTCATCTTTCCAAATCGTCTTGCGTTTCTGGCTTTCATCGTCTGGGCATTTCAAATTTCTTCTAAGAAAAAGGTACTTCTTTATTTCCTTTTGCTCTGTTCTTCATCTTTTTATTTTTTTTCTTTCCACTATGGGAAAAAGAAAAACTCGTGCCCCTGAGTCCAAATCCGTTGATGAAGAAAAGATAGAAAACATAGTTAGCACCATTACTTCTCCTGCCATTCTCAATAAACATCTGTCTGATCACGGTGCCACCTTCCTTGAGGGTTTTAAAGCTACTGTTGCCCCTGAGTCTTTACGCCTTAATAGCGTTACGACCGGCAATCGCAGAATCATGTATGCCCAGATGTTCCGTTACGGTTTCCGGTTTCCGGTTGACCCGTTTATCAAGGAGTTGCTTACCTCCCTAGACTTGAGCCCCGCTCAAGTGGCTCCAAATACCTACTGTGGCATTTATGCTTTTCTGGGACTCTGTAGGTACAAAGAGATTACATCTCCTACTCTTGCATTACTCAAATCTTTGTTCAAGTTGTATAACCGTCGGGGTGTGATAGTGATATCACCCCGTTTTGATGACGATTCGCTAAAAAACTTCACCTGGAAACTCCTTCACATAGAGTCTTCCATTGCTGAATGGAAACAACAATTTTTTGTGGTTGAGACCCCTGAACTTCCAGAGCCATGGTGGCAATCTGGTTTCAATCAGAACGTCAAGGATAGGGCTTGGCGCCGCATTGATCTTAATGAAGAGGAGCAAGGCTGGTTTGATAAGCTGCTTAGTTTGGAGATCAGCGTTCATACTCGCTTTCTGGCTTGCGGGGCCGATATCAGGGACTGCGTTAGACGTGAGTATCGCGTCAATCTTTGATTTTTCAGTATTAATACTAACGCTGACGTTGCTTCGTGCTTTTGCAGCGACTGATCCGAATTACATTCCCGAGAGCGTTAGGAGGCGCCTAAAGAGACTTCAAGATAGAGAAGTGGCCGCGGCTGTCCATATCGCCACCACTTCAGCCACTCCTTCTACAACCACTTCGGCTCCTGTCCAAGCATCTTCCGCTTCGATTGACGAGGAAGCCAACACCATTCCGATTGGTATTCCTCTCGTATCAATCGCTGTCCCTCCTCCTCGGTCAATTGCAAAAGGAAAAAAGAAGAGGAAAACAAGGAACGTTGCCTGCCTTCAGCCAGTCATTCCGCCTCCTCTTCGGAAGCACCTGACGCTAAGACGGTAACGGTTACCGCTTCCTTATACTTTTTGTACTGCTTTTTCTATACCTTTCTTTTGGTTTTTCATTATTTCGTTTCACAGGTTATTTCTCACGTCGCTGCTCCTACACCATTGCAAGGTAATATGGACTTGTTGCGGGCTCTTTCCCAACCAAAGAAGAAGAAGAAAGTCAATGAGGCGAGTCCCAGCCTGTCCTCGGTTCAGGCAGATATCGGGGTGGGGGCTCAAGCCGCCCTTACGTCTTCCGGGCCTCCTACGGGTCAGGCTGATAGCGTTTTTGAGAACGTGGACATGCCTTCAGTCTTCGAGAGTTCTCCGCCCTCGTTTGGCTCGGAAATGCTTCATTTTTCCTCTAACGCAGTTTATAATGACGAGTTGGTGGGTTTTTCTTCTCATCAATCTCAAGGTGCATTCAGGCCTCAGGGAGGTTCTACTTCCAACCAGCCTCCTTCTCCTCCAGCTGTGGTCTTCGTCCCTTCCAATGCTTCCACGCTTAAGCATTTTGGGGAGGGGACGGTGGTGTCTGCCCTCATGGCTGACGTAAGCACATATGGCGCCACTGGGCCCCCCACTCACCAAGTGGACCTGACTACGCTTCGTAGTTCAGGGATTGCGGCCATGGGGGGTGATAACTCGACCGTTACTGCTTCATTCTTAGCCGCCCATATGCTGATGTCTCTTGAGGAACGAAGTGTATTTGCCGCCATGGGAGACAAAGAACTAACTGATCAGATGCGCTCTGCCCTTCTCACTAGCTTCCTTGAATTCCATCATTATAGCGAGCGCATGTCGCAGAAGACGTCTGACCTTGCCGCTTCCCAGGAGCAGGAGGAAAAACAGCGGCTACTGGCCGAGCGGGACGAGTGTATGCAAACTCTAGAGGTGGCCAAAAAGGAGGCACAGGAGGTCAAAGATCAGTTGGCTAGTTCTAACGTGGCCTTGTCGTTAGAACAGGCAAAGATTGTTGCTCTGGAGGCGGAGAAAGTAGCCTTATCAGAAGAGAAGACAGCTTTGGCTGAAGGAAAAGCAGCGCTTGAGGCGGAAGTAGCAATCAAGTGTCGCTGGTACACGGAAAAGACTGCTTCTAAAATGGCCAACGCCTTTGTAGAGATTCACGGGGAGGAACTCTATGACGGCAAAGCAGTTTCTAAGGTCTTTTTTGAGAACTCTTTCGACTTGACTGATGAGGGCTTCCGCTTGGCCAGATCGAAAGACTACCCAGAAGTGTTTGACGAAGATCAAGAGTAATCGGGATATCACAACCCCCCTTTTTGTCTGTCCGTCCTCTTCTGGATATTTTTGTAACCCTTTATGGGCGTTTGAACTATGATTCTCTTATGATATTGGTTTTTGTTGATGTCGTTTCCCCCTTTCTTTCTTTCTTTTTTTTTTTTTTTTTTTGCATGGCTTTCGTATCCTTATCGCCTTATTCAGGTTTTGTCCATTCTGACTTAGTCACCGCCTGGCCCGTGATTGGTTGTTTATATTCGATGATTTATGCTCTCTTTATCTTATGTTTTGAGAGCATTTGATTGCTTCTTTTGGCCATTTACTTCCATTTTCCTTTGTTGAGGCTTGAAAGATCAGTTGGAAGGAAAAGGAGTTGATTTGGTGAAAGATAGAGCATTTTCCAATCATGGCAGTTTTGGAGGATGACTGCAGAAATTTTCCCTTATTCATCCCTAGGCCTAGGGATGAGTCAGGCGATCTGGTGAAATTCTGGGCAGTCCGCCCATGTTTATGCGTGCCGAGGATTAATTTATTTCTTAGTGCTTTTCTTGTCCCCTGAGCATGCTAGACAGTTTTTAAACTCCACTATCTCGTGTTCCCTCATTTCCTTTGACTCAAGAACTCCTTGGAGACTCCATAGGAATATATTCCATCCCTCTTAGTGCTAGACAAGAATTTATTCTTGTCCCTTCCTTGTTGTTGAAGCCGCATGCTTGCATTGTTTGTCCCTTGAGTGCTTGCTCCTTGGGGAGTTGTGAGAGGGCATGGCTGAGCTATAGAAAGAGGAGAATTTCGTCCAAGGAAGGGGGCTGAACATCATCACATTCGGACAGAGGGAGAGGAGGCAAGAACAGCAAGCGGACTGCACTTCTTCTTCACCAACAATTTCCAGATTTGTTTTACTTTTGAACAATAGTTTTAATTTGTAATTTTAATTATGTATTGTAGCTAATTACCTCTGATTCTTGGTAGAGATTAGAGGTTGACTATCCATGTTGTTGTGAGACTTTTATTGGAATTAATATGAATGTTTTTATATCTCTTTTCTTCTCACTTTAATTGTTAAAACTTGTTCTTGTTGAATTAAAAGCTTGATCAACTCTTGATTTAATTTGAATGGGTAATGTCAGTTTCATTTATGTTCAGTGTGATTCCTGCATTTATGAAGATTGAGTAGACAACTAGTGAATATTTGACATAAGACTTGTCTTTAGGATCTAGGTAGAAAGGAAAGAATGGGTCTGGGGTTCAGGGTTGAGTGCCGTATCTATCCCTAGGCCTAGGGATGGGTTTCCCGTATGGTTACAATTTTCCAGCAACTTGACAAATTGTTAGGAAGGTTAGGGTCATTATTAGAGGGCCTCTTTTAATCGACTTGTATAGGGGGAAACCTGGGAATTTAGAGTGTCTCTTGTTCCTATAACATCTCTATAAATCCATTTCAGAATATGTTTTGTCAATGATCAAATAACAAAGGATAGTCACCTTGCTAAAATCTCTACCAAGGATTGCCTCTTTACATCTGATTTCACTCATATTTTCAGTTATAATTCGTGCATGCTACTGTCACCTACTGATTTACATTTAAAGTGCTGTTTTTAATTTGGTTTTAATTACAAAAACTCCCCCCAACTTTGTACCGATTTGGTTTTTAACAAGAAGGATTGCGAATTACTCAAAGATTTCCTCCCTGTGTTCGAACCTTTCACTACTATCTACATTATATTTTGTGGTTTAGCACTGAATTGTATTTTTAATTTATGATCGAGAACGACATCAGTCATAATTTGGCGCCGTTGCCGGGGAGGTAACGAGTTCTAATTTTCGTTTTTCTTGTTGATGACCAGGTCCAGTAACTCACAACCAGTACCTTACGTCCCTGAGATCACAAGAGTTGAAACCGCAATCAGATTATCCAAGAGAAAGTTCAACGAATTTTCATCTTCTGGTTCAAATTCAGAAGCTGAGGAGAACCTATCCCAAGGCCTAGGGATAGATTCAGGATCAGAACCTGAAGCAGAGCCAGCACAGCCTGAGATGGATAATCCACCACCTGAACCTACCCTTCGGGAGCTCAATCAAGGAGCTGAACAAGAGTCCTTCTTGTGTATTAACTACCGCCCAGTACCAAATGATTGGGCCGTGAAGTCAAATGTCATGCATAACCTCAGCAAGTTCAGAGGACATGCATCCGAAAATCCTTACAAACACCTCCAAAAATTTCAGTTTGAGTGTGATGCTCTAAAACCAACTGGAGTGAGTCTTGAAAGAGCTAAGTTGAGAGCTTTTCCATGGTCTTTAGAGGATTCAGCCAAGAATTGGTTCTTTAGCTTGCCTCACAATTCCATTAATTCTTGGGCTGATATGGCTGCTACGTTTCTAAAAAAATATTGGTCAGCCACCAAAGCAGGAGCAGCTAGGAAAAGTCTTGTCTCAATTCAGCAACATGGTGACGAGTCTTTTGGGGAATATCACCAACGATTTAAAGACCTTCAAGAGGTCTGTCCTACCCATGGCGTGCCTGAGCAATCTCTCATTCAATACTTCTACGATGGCATGCGAATTAAGGACAAGGAGAAGCTTGACTCGGCAGCTGGAGGAGCCTTGCTTGACTTAACACCAAGTAGAGCAAGGGCTCTCATTCAAACCTTGGCCGATAATTGCCACCAAAATGGGACTCAAGAACGTTCCACTTCAGCCAACAATATTAGTGTAGCTGCCTTTGAGAAACACATGGAGGAAGTCTCCACATTTATGAAGAATTTTCCAGCTGCAATTGCCCATATTCAGCAAATTCCACCACAGCAAGTTGTTCCTTGTGGAGTTTGCTGTCAAATTGGGCATGTGACTCATGAGTGCCCTCTCATAGCCGATCCTCCTGAGCAAGTCAATGCTGCCATGCCACAACAAGGAAATATGCACCCCAACACCAGTAATCAAGGCTGGAAAAATTACACTCACTATGGGTGGGGGCCAAACCAGCAGCAACCTCCATTTGAGTGGAAAAACTTTAAGCCAAGACAACAACAAAGCTACCAAAATCAGCAACCAAACCAGCCACCCACTCAACCACAAGTACCTCAGTTACCACCACCTCAACAACCTCTGCAACTACCAGCACCACCACAAGTACCAATCGAAGAAACTCTCAAGCAAATCCTTCAACCATTACAAGCCACGGTGCAAGCAACCCAATCTATGTTGCAAGCAAACCAATCCACCATTGCTGACCTCCAAAAGCAAATGGCACAACTTGCAATGAACCAGCAAAATACCTCTGGGCAGCTGCCATCAAACACAGTCGAAAACCCAAGGCACGGACTGAATGCAATCCATTTGCGAAGTGGGAGAGATTTACCTCCCAGGGAACTGCCGCATCCATCCCTAGGCCTAGGGATGGATAAACCAGAAATCCAACCAGAAGTTTTGCCCGAAAATCAGCCAGAAATGCAACAACCAGCGCCTGCACCAGCTGAGAAACCCTCTGCACCTGCAGAGCCTCAGGTAATTCCTTTTCCCTTTCCAGAAAGGCCCTTGAAAGCCAAGAAGGAAAAAGAGGACAAATTAATTCTTGATGTTTTTCGAAAAGTTGCAATTAATGTTCCTTTGTTGGATTTAATTTCTCAAGTGCCTAAATATGCTAAATTCTTGAAAGAATTATGTACTAACAAGAAAAAGCTTGAGGGGATTGAAAGAGTGAACTTAAGTGAAAATGTTTCGGCAATGCTTCAACAAAGACTTCCCGAAAAATGCAAAGACCAAGGTACGTTTTCAATACCTTGTAAAATAGGGAATAAAGAGATAGAAGATGCATTGTGTGACTTGGGTGCAGGTATTAATGTTATGTCTCTGTCCATATTTGAAACTTTGAATATAGGATCTCTCAAGGAAACTAGAGTAGTAATCCAACTTGCCGATAGATCCACTATCTATCCAGTAGGTTTGCTTGAAAATGTTCTAGTGAAAGTAAATGATTTTGTGTTTCCTGTGGATTTCTATATTGTTGATATGAAAAACAAGGATGTGCTTAAAACTACTGATGTTATCTTAGGAAGACCCTTTCTAAGAACAGCTAGAGCAAAAATTGATGTCTATGATGGATGTTTGACTTTTGAATTTTGCGGTGAAACAATTAAATTCAACATGTATGATGCCATGAAACATCCAAATGAAGTTCATTCTGTGAATTTTATAGACATAATTGATCCTTTTGTTGATGAAGTTTCTGATATTAACTCCCTTGAACCTCTTGAGTATGTTCTAAGCAAAGGATTAACCAAGAAGAAATTGGAGAAATTGGAAGGCCAAATCGAAGTCAAATCTGAAATTAGTGACTTGGTCATGGAGCTGGACACGCCTCATGTCCCAGAAGGTACTCTGAACACAATTGAAATATCAGATAAAATCACTAAAATCAGACCTTCAATTTTTCAGGCTCCCGATTTAGAACTCAAGAAACTGCCAGACCACCTGAAGTACTCATTCCTAGGCCTAGGGATGAGTCTGCCAGTAATTATTTCTAGCAGTTTGTCAAGGTTGGAGGAGGACAGACTTGTGCAACTTTTGAAGGAATACAAGGAAGCTATTGGTTGGACCATAGCTGACATAAAAGGGATATCTCCAGCAATATGTACCCACAGAATACACCTTGAGGAGGATGCCAAAACAGTAAGGCAACCACAGAGGAGGCTCAATCCTCCAATGATGGAAGTTGTGAAGAAAGAAATCCTAAAACTCCTTGCAGCTGGTGTAATCTACCCCATTTCGGATTCATCTTGGGTTAGCCCTGTGCAAGTGGTCCCAAAGAAGTCAGGAATCACTGTTGTGACAAATGAGGAAGGAGAGTTAGTTCAAAAAAGAGAGCAAGATACATGGAGAGTGTGTATCGACTATAGGCGATTGAACAATGCAACCCGAAAGGACCATTTTCCTCTCCCTTTTATTGATCAAATGCTAGAACGATTAGCAAGCAAATCTCACTACTGTTTTCTTGATGGATTTTCAGGTTTCCATCAAATTCCGGTGGCAAAGGAGGATCAAGAAAAGACAACTTTTACATGCCCTTTTGGCACGTTTGCATACCAAAGAATGCCATTCGGATTGTGTAATGCACCAGCCACATTTCAAAGGTGTATGATGAGTATTTTTTTAGATTATGTAGAGAAAGGTATAGAGGTATTTATGGACGATTTTACTGTCTATGGAAACTCTTTTGATGAATGCTTGAAAAATCTGAAAAAAATCCTTCAAAGATGTATAGAAACGAATTTGATTTTAAATTATGAGAAATGCCATTTTATGGTAAATCAAGGAATTGTTTTAGGCCATGTTGTTTCTAAAAAAGGCATTGAGGTTGACAAGGCTAAAATAGATATTATTGAATCGCAATCTTACCCATCTTGTGTGCGAGATGTGCGTTCATTCTTAGGCCTTGCAGGTTTTTATCGAAGGTTTATTAGAGATTTCTCAAAGATTGCGGAGCCTATGTGTAGGTTGTTGCAAAAGGATGTTGAATTTGACTTCGATGAAGCTTGTAAGAAAGCGTTCAACCTCTTGAAGGAGAAGCTTGTGACTGCACCGGTGATTAGAGCACCCGACTGGACCAGACCATTTGAGATAATGTGTGATGCTAGTGATACAGCCGTTGGGGCTGTTCTTGGACAAAAAATTGGCAAAGAACCACACGTTATTTACTACGCATCAAGGATGCTTGATTGTGCCCAGAAAAATTACACTACCACGGAGAAAGAATTATTTGCAATTGTGTTTGCCTTAGACAAATTTCGTTCATATCTCCTTGGTACTAAAGTGATAATTTTTTCTGACCATGCAGCTTTGAAGTACTTAATGACGAAGAAGGAGGCAAAGCCTAGGCTCATTCGATGGATACTCCTTCTACAGGAGTTCAACCTTGAGATCAGAGACAAGAAAGGCAAGGAAAACCTCGTGGCTGATCATTTAAGCCGACTCCTTACTGACCAAGAAATCAGACCTGTCAAGGAAAATTTTCCAGACGAACACCTATTCCTAGGCCTAGGGATAGAGCCCTGGTATTCTGAAATTGCAAATTTCCTTGCTACGGGTAGATTCAGAGGTGACTGCACTTCAGCTGAACGAGAGAAGATCAGGAGGGACTCGAGACACTATCTGTGGGATGATCCGTACCTGTGGAACATAGGAAAGGATCAAGTCATCCGCAAATGTGTCCTTGAATCCGAAATTCCATCTATTCTCCAACATTGTCACTCTTATGCTTGTGGAGGACACTTTGGCCCGAGGAGGACGTCATGGAAGGTCTTGGAGGCTGGTTTCTTCTGGCCTACATTGTTCAAGGACTCATATATCTTCTGCAGAACTTGCCCAAATTGCCAAAAGACCGGAACTATTTCAGCAAAGAATCAAATGCCACTCAATCCTATTCTTGTTTGTGAGGTATTTGATGTTTGGGGTATAGACTTCATGGGTCCCTTCCCAAACTCAAATGGCCACATTTACATCATTTTGGCAGTGGATTATTTGTCAAAGTGGGTAGAGGCAAAGGCAACAAGGGTGGATGATGCAAAAATAGTGGTTTCCTTCTTGAAGACGCACATTCTCAACCGTTTTGGAGTCCCCCGAGCCATCATAAGTGACAGGGGCAGCCACTTCTGTAATCGTGTGGTTGCAAACCTCTTTGCAAAATACAAGATCACCCATCGTGTATCTACTGCCTACCGTCCACAAACCAATGGAATGGCTGAATTATCCAATAGAGAGATCAAGTCTATCTTGGAGAAAACAGTAGGTCCAGCAAGGAAGGATTGGAGTCAGAGACTTGAGGATGCTTTGTGGGCATATAGAACAGCCTACAAAACTCCAATTGGAACCACTCCTTATCGGTTGGTTTTTGGGAAGTCTTGTCATTTACCCGTGGAGATGCAACACCGTGCATATTGGGCTATCAAGCAATGTAACATGAGTATGAACGAGGCTGGTTTGCAAAAGAAATTGCAGATTCAGGAGCTAGAAGAGTTGAGGAATTCGGCTTATGAGAATTCAGCCATTATCAAAGCTAAGGCGAAGGTGTACCATGATGGTCGCATCCATCCCAAGGCCTTGAGAGTTGGCCAAAAAGTTCTCCTCTTCACCTCCAGGTTTCGCATTATGGCTGGGAAATTAAAATCCCGTTGGACTGGTCCTTATATTGTTGCTAAAGTGTACCCTCATGGTGCAATCGATATTGAGGATCCGAAGACAAATTCCATTTTCAAGGTTAATGGCCAACGTTTGAAGCCATTTTATGAGGGATTTCGATCTCACATCGTGGAGAGCACCACGAATCAGCCATCTGATGTTAATGCAGCTTAAGCAAGCAGTGTCTAGTCTTTTCCAAGACTATAAACTGGAACGAAATGTGGGAGTCAGCCCACACCATTACAGCTTATGCGAAAATGATCAGCAGCCTGACCTATCCTTAGGCCTAGGGATGGGTTCAGTCTCGAATTTCAGGCACAAAAATACAACAAGCTTGCCACCTCACTCAAAATTGCCAACTCATTTAAATCAGCCACATCACCAATGCCACCTGTCTAAATCAGCCACCTCACTATTTCCCTCTTCAATTTCAGTTTCCCCTTTCGTTCAAAACACCTCCATAAACCAAAAAACTGAAATTATCATTCCCACTCTATCTCAAACATCCGTTCTCCCAAAATCAAAATCCCAAAACCAAAACCTTTCGTTTTCCCTCAACCAAAACAGCAAATATCCAACCATGCCCAGAAAAAAATCAGAAGCTAAAAGGGGTGGCTACAATCTCTTCTCAGCAAACCAGCCGCCAGGTTTGTCCCTTCCTTGTTGTTGGAGCCGCATGCTTGCATTGTTTGTCCCTTGAGTGCTTGCTCCTTGGGGAGTTGTGAGAGGGCATGGCTGAGCTATAGAAAGAGGAGAATTTCGTCCAAGGAAGGGGGCTGAACATCATCACATTCGGACAGAGGGAGAGGAGGCAAGAACAGCAAGCGGACTGCACTTCTTCTTCACCAACAATTTCCAGATTTGTTTTACTTTTGAACAATAGTTTTAATTTGTAATTTTAATTATGTATTGTAGCTAATTACCTCTGATTCTTGGTAGAGATTAGAGGTTGACTATCCATGTTGTTGTGAGACTTTTATTGGAATTAATATGAATGTTTTTATATCTCTTTTCTTCTCACTTTAATTGTTAAAACTTGTTCTTGTTGAATTAAAAGCTTGATCAACTCTTGATTTAATTTGAATGGGTAATGTCAGTTTCATTTATGTTCAGTGTGATTCCTGCATTTATGAAGATTGAGTAGACAACTAGTGAATATTTGACATAAGACTTGTCTTTAGGATCTAGGTAGAAAGGAAAGAATGGGTCTGGGGTTCAGGGTTGAGTGCCGTATCTATCCCTAGGCCTAGGGATGGGTTTCCCGTATGGTTACAATTTTCCAGCAACTTGACAAATTGTTAGGAAGGTTAGGGTCATTATTAGAGGGCCTCTTTTAATCGACTTGTATAGGGGGAAACTTGGGAATTTAGAGTGTCTCTTGTTCCTATAACATCTCTATAAATCCATTTCAGAATATGTTTTGTCAATGATCAAATAACAAAGGATAGTCACCTTGCTAAAATCTCTACCAAGGATTGCCTCTTTACATCTGATTTCACTCATATTTTCAGTTATAATTCGTGCATGCTACTGTCACCTACTGATTTACATTCAAAGTGCTGTTTTTAATTTGGTTTTAATTACAAAAACTCCCCCCAACTTTGTACCGATTTGGTTTTTAACAAGAAGGATTGCGAATTACTCAAAGATTTCCTCCCTGTGTTCGAACCTTTCACTACTATCTACATTATATTTTGTGGTTTAGCACTGAATTGTATTTTTAATTTATGATCGAGAACGACATCAGTCAGCCCGTTAGGGAGTTCGTTCCTGAAAAAGGAAATTTTTCCTTCCTTGGGCGGAGAGACAACAAATGGGATCTTTAAACCCCATTCTGACTGCGCCATTATTATTACGGTTTGCTTCGCGTCCGCTTTGTCGACGAGTCACATATCTCTTTTACCACCCCGAGTTCTGCGGTTCCTCTAAGTCAGAGATATCCTGCACGCTTTAAACCAAAGTTTATTAGTAAGGACTAAGCAATAACGGACACATGTTTCCCCTAGGAGTCGTTCCATCGCCCTTCCAGGGTGTCGGTGTCGCTTACTATCGCTTTCTCAACCAGCTCACTTCACCAGGGATTCCGCATCTAGTTACTCGCTGGGATTTCACGATTTTTCGCTTTTTCCTTAGCCAACCGGAAAGTGTCATTTCCTTTTGAGCCGTCTGATCAGGACAGGCAATCATAAGGTGAGGATTTTTCACTTTCGGCGTTATCCTCTCATTTTAGAGTTGTGTCTTTCCTTGACGAGCCATCTGCACCAGTCCGACTGCAAGGATAGGACTTTCACTTCTAAAATGGAGTTATTATCTCCTTACGGTGTGCTTCTCCTTAACGAGCCATCTCCATGAGAATAACTGTCATAAGGATGAAGCTTTCACCTTGAGGAATCCTGGAGCGTGCCCTTACTCAGTGAGCTGGCGGATCCAGACCGACTATCACGAGGATAGGACTTTTCACTCCCAGGGGTTGTCGGGTCGTGCCTCTTCTTATGGCCCACACGTGGATTCCACAAGGATAGGATTACTCACTCCCAACATTAAATATTACGCGCGTCAGGGCGTGCCCTCACTTAGTGAGCCGTCGGATCAGGACAGGCTATCACAAGGATAGGACTTTTCACTCCTGACGCTAGATACTAGGTATGCCGGGGCGTGCCCTCACTTAGTGGGTCGTCTGATCAGGAAAGGCCATCACAAGGATAGGAATTTTCACTCCTGGTAACCTTCATTTTATCACCTGCACCAACACGTAGCCATAAAATAAAAGAGCTCATTACTCGAGCGTTAGTTAGGGCTAGCGTTAGTAAAAGGCACAGAGATAAATCAAAATCTAGCATGATATAATTTCAAACGAGCAATATTCCAGGAGTTAGGTAAAGGGGTACCGTCAAGTGTCTCCAAATGGTACACTCCTCTCCCGACGATACGAGTAACGCGGTATGGCCCTTCCCAATTCGGGCTGAGCTTTCCCCGGCGTTGACCAGTTGCTCGTTGATCCCTGAGTACCAGGTCGCCTTCTTTTAGAAGTCGCTCTCTGACGCACCTATTGTGATAGCGCGCCATTTTTTGTTTATAGTGTGTCATTTTCAGGAGAGCTTCCTCCTGGAATTCGTGTAGCGTGTCAAGATTCGCGCGCAGCCTTTCTTCATTTAGCTCTTCCCTGAAGTGAGACACTCGCAGACTCATGGTACCGATTTCTACAGGCGTGACAGCTTCAGTACCAAAAGCCAGCGCGAAGGGTGTCTCTCCTGTGGTGGTTTTCACCGTCATGCGGTATGCCCACATCACATACGGCAGCTCGTCTGCCCACTTCTTTTTGGATCCTTCTAGGTTCTTCTTAACACCGTTAAGGATGGCTCGGTTTGTCACCTCAGCCTGACCATTGGTTTGCGGATGAGCCACGGAAGAGAATCTCTGCTCGATTCCGAACTCTACACATTGGTCTCTAAAGAACTGGCTGGTGAACTGCGTTCCGTTATCACTAACTAACACGCGGGGAACTCCGAATCGCATAATTACTTGGTGTTTGAAGAAACGCCAGATTTTTTCCGTCGTGATGCTGGCAACTACTTCAGCCTCCACCCATTTGGTAAAGTAATCTAACCCCACCACCACAAATTTTAATTGAGACCTCGCCATCGGAAACGGTCCGAGGATGTCAATTCCCCATTTCGCGAAAGGACAAGGTGCGATAATATCATGAATTTGTGCGGCAGGCTGGCGAGGAATTTTGGAGAATTCCTGACACTTTTGGCAGGTTCGCACGTAATCGTGGCAGTCTTTCCGAATGGTTGGCCAGTAAAACCCAGATCGAAAGACCTGGGCAGCTAAGGTGCCGCCGGAGGCATGCATGCCGCAAATTCCTTCATGGATTTCATGGAGGGTATGAATGCCCTTTTGTTCCGTTATGCATTTGGCAGCCGGGTGAGAGAAACACCTCCGTACCAATTCCCCATTGAAGTACGTGCACCGTACCGCTTGTTTAAGTACTTTTTTTCTTTTCAGCGTTATCATCTGGCAACTCATCATGCTTCAAGTATCTTATGACGGGAATTCTCCAGTCATTGTCACCTTCTTCCACACAGAGTGTCGCTTGTTCTTCCATAAAGGAAGGTACCGGTAGCTCCCGGTAGTACACTCCTCTTGGTATAGATGCTTCCGGGTTTGCCGCGAGTTTGGCAAGGTTATCGGCCTCCGCGTTATCTTCTCGCGGAATGTGCTCAAAGCTAACCTGTATGCCACATTTCTTTATTTCTAGCAACTCGCGCTTCACCTTGGCGAGGTATTGCACCATGATGGGCTCCCTAGCCTGAGAGTGCCCCAGAACTTGATCTATTATTAACTTAGAGTCTCCACAGACTTTCAGCCGTAGATCTCCCAACCTCCCTGAATCATGTATTCCTTTGATGGAAATGCTCTTTCCTATCCTGAGTCCGGCCAACAACGCTTCATACTCCGCGGCATTATTGGACAACGACTGTAGGATTCCAATCGCGTACCGCACATGGATGCCATAAGGCCCACTCATAAAAATTCCGACCCCGGCGAGCTCTTGATTTTTGGCACCATCCACGTGAATGACCCATAAGTCGGTGTAGGTTTCGGGGAAGGGGAGATCCAACTCTTATTTTTCTTTTTCAGTCAATTCTGTTAACGGATCAGGCGTGAAAGTACATTCCGCAATGAAGTCTGCCAGGATTTGAGCCTTCACAGATGGTCGGAATCGATAATGCAATCCATATTGTTCAAGCTCGATAGCCCAAATTAGCATCCTCCCAGAGGATTCAGGTTTCCGGAATATCCTTTTCAAAGGTTGGTCCGTGAGTACAACGACGGTATGGGCTTGAAAATATCGATCCATCTTCCGCGTGGCTTGTATCAATGCGAATGCTATCTTTTCAATATGGGCATACCTCAATTCAGCGTCTTTTAAAACGTGACTTATGAAGTATACAGGGCGGTGCATGTGGTTATCGTCTCGCACAAGGACCGCGCTGACCACTTCATCGGCAACTCCAAGGTATAAGTACAAGATATCTCCGGGCTCTGGTCTTGTCAATACCAGGTCAGATGACAAATAAGCCTTTAGGCTCATGAAAGCTTCTTCACACTCCGCCGTCCATCCGAAAACGGCTTGCTTGCGTATGACCTTAAAGAAAGGGAGGCATCTTTCGCCTTGTTTCGAGATAAACCGTCTCAGTGCGATAACGTGCCCGGTTAGCTTCTGGGTCTCTTTTACAGTCTGAGGAGATACCATGTCTTGGATGGCTTTGATTTTTGACGGGTTAGGCTGGATCCCCTTTTGACTGATCACGTATCCCAAAAATTTGCCCGTTTGAAAGGCAAACATGCATTTCTGAGGGTTTAGTTTCATCTGGTATCGCTTCATGACGTCAAAAACTTCCGCCAAATCAGACAAGTGATCCTTGAAGCTTCGGCTTTTGACCAGTATGTCATCGACGTATGCTTCTACGTTTCACCCGATTTGTTTCTCAAAGACTTGATTCGCCATCCGCTGAAAGGTGGCCCCAATATTTTTCAACCTGAAAGGCATTGCCGTGTAGCAATAGGTGGCTTTGGGAGTCATAAAAGCAGTTTTTTCTTCGTCCTCCTTAGCCATGGGAATTTGATGGTACCCGGAGTTGGCATCTAACGAGCTCAAATATGCGTACCCGGCAGCCTGATCAACCAGTTGGTCGATTTGAGGAAGAGGGTAACAATCTTTAGGGCAGGCGTCATTCAGATCCGTAAAGTCAATGCACATACGCCATTCGCCGCTGGGTTTGGGGACTAGGACAGGATTAGCCAGCCAGGTAGGATATTGCACTTCTCGAATAAAACTAGCGTCAAGAAGTTTTGCGACTTCTTTTTCAACAGTTGTTGCTTTTTCGGCAAAGAAGGCGCGTCGTTTCTGCTGGACCGGTCTTGCATCAGGGTTAGCATTGAGTCGATGTTCTGCCACCTCTCGCGAGATACCAGGCATATCAGATGGTTTCCATGCAAATTCTCTTTTGCACTTGTTCCACAGCCGAGCTAACTGTAAGTTTTCCTCAGAGCTGAGGTTATCGCTGACCAAAAATACGGCCCCATTTATTCCATTAACTAGAACGGGAGTCATTTTGTCTACAGGCTGAGTGCGTTTGTCTTCATTCTGTTCGTATGGGTCCACGGTCACGCACACGTATCTATCGCAACCCTTCTGAGTCATGAGCAGGTAGCATTCAGCTGCCAACTTTTGATTGCCTCGGATTGAGACCACTCCATCCCAGGATGGATATTTCAACTTCAGGTATTTTTGCGATATCGCAACTCCAAAACGGTTGAGGAATGGACGCCCCAATATGGCGTTATAGGGCAGATTTAAATCCACCACCATGAAGAGAAGTTCCTCTGACCGTTTGGAGCCATCCTCCTTAAAGTACACAGGCAAAGAGGTGATCCCAGTCACAGGAAGGGGGACTCTGTCCACCCCAATAATGGGATTTTTTCAGGGCGTAAGCTCATTATCCGAACGCTTTAGGAGGTTGTAAGCTTCCAATGAAAACAAGTTTACGGCACTTCCATTGTCAACCAGAGTCCTTCTAATTCCATGACTAGCGATAATGGGCATAACAACTAGTGCATCGTTGTGTGGATATACCACACCCTTATCATCCTCTTCAGAAAAGGATAGTATCATACGATCAAGGGCGCTTATCGCCTCAGTCTTGCTTGACGCGCCTAGTCGCTTTCGCTTATCCCTCAGCGCGGGTATCGGTGGTATGGACTCGTCCAAATAAGGTGTGCCCCCTAGCAATGATGTTAATGATGGGTACCTCCTCCTCGTCAACTGTAAGCGTTTCCCGACCTCCTCCTGCGGGGCCAGTATCATGGCTCGGGGGGGCGGGAAGGTGTCGCCCTGCTATCGGTCATTCTGTTTGCCGAGTTATTCTTAGCTTCTCTCGTTTTCACGGCAAATTCTCCCAAATAGCCTTCCTCTACCAGAGGCTCTATTGTCGCTTTGAGATCTCGACACGCCTCAGTTGAGTGTCCCTTGGCTTTATGGAATTTGCAATATACATTTTCTCTTCTTCCTAGGAATACCCCCGGTCTTACAGGGGCAGGGTATCGGATAGGCAGATTTTGCTGCTCTACTATCGCCAATATTTCTGCTCTGGGTACAACGAAAGAGGGGTGGTCCGAGTCGTAAACTCGTCCCTTAGAAGGATCACCTTGCCGCTGGGCTGAAGAGTCACCAGACTTTCCCTTAGAGGAGTTGCCTTTCTTCCGATTAGTCATCTTGGGAATGTGATCTTTTCGTTGGGCATAATCATCTACGAAGTGATCTTCAGGAGTGGCCGGAATGGGAGCGTTATGGGCCGGAGGCATTGCTGACGGCATGCTCCGAACCAGATCCCTATGCTCCTCCTCTTCCATCCTTGCGTAATTTTAGGCTTTCAGTCTTAATGCATCTAGGGTTGCTGGTGGGTCAACCATCAAAGCATCTCTGAGCTTCCCATATCCGCAGTTTCGCTTTAAAGCTTCGATGGCGAAATCTACTGTTACTCCCGACGTTAATGACATCTCGGTGTCAAAACAATGGAGGAAACTCCTCAACGATTCCTGAGGTTTCCTATGCAGATCGAACAAAGCAGCAGTTGATTTCTTGATAGGGACCGCAATACTAAATCGGCTCCTAAATTTAGATTCCAGCTGCGAAAAACTGTCAATGGACCCACCCGGGAGGCCTTCGAACCACAAGCGCCCACCCCCGACAAGGTCATCACAAATATCTGGCATAAAGCAGCGTCACTGTGGGTCTGAAATTGTACAAAATCCTTCACCTTGTTAAGATGAGAGATGGGATCTTTAGTGCCATCATAGGATCCTTCACCTTGTACAAAATCCTTCACATGTCTGTTTACTCTATGACGCCTTATGCGCTGGCTAAAAGGGTGGCCAGAAGTATCATCAAGAATTTCTCGTGCATGCCGAGGTGGGGATACCTCCAAATAACACCTTTGATCTCGCGACTCTCTAACGTGATGTCATCTGGGGGTCGGGTTGCGGCTCCTTGGCGAACGAGTTCGATGCCTTTTACTGCTGGATCTTTCACTCCCTCTTGGAGACATGTCTCTATCGATTTCACCCCTTCTACCATCCCAACGACCTCCATCCTCCACACGTCCTTGACGTTCCTCTTGAGGAATAGGAAATACTGGCACTTGTGGTACGTATGGCTCCACTGTCCTGTGAGCAATCTGTACAAGACTAGCCGGCGTACTCAATGCAGGCAATGTCAAAGGGACGTTCATATGCAGCAGAGACGACAGAGGTCGCTCTGTGACAATGGGCGGAGTGAAAACGAACGGTGATGGGATGCTCGATCCAGAGACACCGGGCGTGTATCTAGCAGCCAATTCTGTCAAATAGCCAACTGAGCACGAAGGGCTAAAATTGAGCTCGCGAAAGGGTTAATCATGCTGCCGGTCCCGGGTCCTCCCGACTGAGGGATAAAATAACTGGACCCCGCCATCTGGGATACAGGAGTATGCGGCTGAGACCCTACTGCTCCCACTGGTTGTTCTAGGGATGAATCTGACGTTCCAGGGGAAATTTCTTGCACCGGGGTGGAAGCATCAGAGGTGGTGAAGGCGAAAAGTTACCGACGGGTGTTGTATGAAAGGCCAGAGGATTGAGTCAACGGCGGATCAGAACCAGAAGCCATAATCTTCCAATTCCCAGAAGAACAGAGCTTGGCTATTAAGGACGCTCACTTAATCAAACCAAAGCTCTCAATGAAAGCACCAATTTGATAAGATTCGGAGAGTGTGGGAAGCAAGGAAGAGATCAGGGTCCTCCGGGATCACTGTAGTCGCCGTCTGTCGTACCTGCAAGGCGCCGGAGGGGGGACTCTGGCGTAGACACTCCGTTGCTTAAGTTAGTATGGCTGTAAAATTTGGCAGAGATTCTAGTAGAGAATTCAACCTCACCTTTGATATAGGGGTGGGGGGGTATTTATAGCAGAAGAGAGGAAAGTCGTTACCCCTGAAGGTAGGCGTTTGCCTAGAGTGACATCAGCAAGGACGTACAGGATGACGTCATCGTGAGGTTATCGCCACGGGCCGTTATCTGGGTTATCGTCGGGATACCGCCTATCACCGTTATCGGGATTACGGTCGGGATATCGCCTATAGTAGCTATCGGGACTCCTGGGATGGGATGACGTCGCATGGGTCCCCCCTCTGTTGATGTCGACCATCCCAGGATCAGTGGCCTAACGAGGGTGTCGGCCTGGTGCCATCATTGAGTTAAGGTCTACAGGGATCCGGCTTTGACTTGGGGTGAGAAGACGATCATACCCTTGGTGTTTCTTCAATTGTTATCAAAGGAGATGAGTTCGCTTGAGAAGAATGAGACTTGGTCGTTGACTAAGTTACCAGCAGGAAAGAAGGCTTTGCACAATAAATGAGTGTTCAAGATTAAAGAAGAACTTGATGGCAGCAAGAGATACAAGACAAGGTTAGTGGTAAAAGGTTTTCAGTAGGAAAATGGCATTGACTACAATGAGATTTTTTCTCCGGTTGTCAAGATAACTACTATCAGACTTGTTTTGGGTATCGTGGCTGCAAAGGAATTACATTTAGAGCAGCTAGATGTGAAGACCGTATTCTTACATGGTGATCTTGAGGAGGACATCTACATGATACAACCAGAGGGATTTCCGGTAGCTGGGAAAGAGGACATGGTTTGCAAGCTGAAAAAGAGCTTGTATGGTTTGAAGCAAGCACCAAGACAGTGGTATTTGAAGTTTGACAGCTTTATGATGAGGAGTGGGTACACGAGGAGTACTATGGATCATTGTTGCTATGTTAAGCAATTTGATTCATCTTATATTATATTGTTGTTGTATGTTGATGACATGTTAATCGCAGGATCTGACATGAGGGAAATCAACAAGTTGAAGAGACAAATGTCTCTAGATTTTGAGATGAAGGATTTGGGTCCGTCAAAGCAGATACTTGGTATGAGCATCATCAGAGATAGAAGTAAAGGTACTCTGAAATTATCGCAAGAGAAGTACATTGGGAAGGTGTTAAATAAGTTTAACCTCCAAGATGGGAAGATCAGAAGTACGCCTTTGGGAGCCCACTTCAATCTCACAAAGAAGCGGTCACCTCAAACGGATGAAGACAAGGAAGAAATGGCTAATGTTCCGTATGCATCTGCAGTTGGTAGTTTGATGTATGTTATGGTGTGCACGAGACCAGACATTGCTCATGCAGTGGGAGTTGTTAGCAGATTCATGTCTAATCCTGGGAGAGAGCATTGGGAGACGGTTAAGTGGCTGCTACGCTACTTGAAAGGTACCTCTAAGGTTGCATTATATTTCCGCAGAAAAGATGTAATCTTGGAAGGATTCACTGATGTAGATTTGGGTGGTTGTGAGGATACAAGAAAGAGTACTACAGGATATACTTTCACTTTGGGTGGCTGATAACGCGCTTGTCGAGGGCACTATCAAACAAATAATTACAACTTATCACATGCAACAAAATAAATTGAAGACAGTGGCAAGAGGATCGATCCACAGAGATTGGTGAAGACTTACACTAGATAAGGCCAGATTATAAAATAAAACAATAAAAGAAACAAAACAGAATTCAATGGCTGGATGGAGAGAATGAATTCAAGGTCTTGAATGGAAGCACAAAACAAAAACACAGAAACGTAACAAACAGGGAGGTTTTAATTGACTAAGCAAGTTAGCCAAGAGAGATTTGGAGCTATGATGGTTGCCGAAACCAGCAAAAATAAATCATGCAATTCACCATGCACAATTAATTAAAACTGTAGCAAGTGGTAAAAGGATCGAACCGCAGGGATTTCTGGACAATAATAATTTCTGTTCAAAGACCAAAATTGTAACAGTGGTAAAAACCAATGAGTGGGATTTTGTGTGCAATTAATTTAATAAATGTAGAAAATAATAACAGTAAACAAGTGATGATTGGATTAACTCAGGTGATGACAGATTCCCGGTAAAGACTCTTTTCGGGTCACGATTCATAAATGTCGATCATTGATGCAAGTGTTTTCAAAACCAAATTTAATAGAAAAGCTATAGAGACCAGCGGTACTCTGAGTCTCCTGCTCTCCTCCTACTCAAGATTCCTAAGGCGGTACTCCTACTAGGATCCCTAACCGTCAATAACTTTAAGGCGGTACTCCTAATAAAGTTTAACTGAACGGTTGATTAAACACGGGGAGAGACCTTTCCCGATCTAGAAGAGAATTTCTTCTACTCCTATAAATCGGATTCTACCCTTTTCTAATTAGCTCTTACACTAATTAGTTACCTACAGATTCCTATCAACGATGTAGAATCCAACGTTTCTAAGAAAAGATGTAATCATTCATATTTAAAATCAAGTTAGCTACTCTTAACCAAAACATGAACAATTTGACATTTAAATAAAAAGAATAGAAATACAAACTTGGATTTTATGAAGCTTAATTAGATCTCACAACATATGAATCACAACCCTCGAGCCTTTACCAAGAATAGATAACTTAGCTAGAACAAGACATAATTAATTCAAACAATTAAGATGCATGAATTAATTAAAATCAAGGAATGAAGAAGAATTAAAATAGATAGAAAATATAGAACCAGTAGCCGAATTCAATCTAGGAAGAGAAGATGATTTCTCTTTCTTTCCTACTAGGTATTTAACAAACCCCGTCTAACTTAAATTCCTAGAAAGTAGGATTTTAGATAATTATTAAACTAATTATTATGTTTCAAATAATTACAAAATATTGTTCTTTGATTATCCTGTACGCGTCCTTCTCTTCTCCTCATGGGCCCAAACCCATTAGTAATCTCTTGGTGCGTTGAATAAATTTGGCTGCAACAGTTAAACAGCCTGAACGCTGCTACCTTCTTTTCTCGTCTGCATCGACTCGAGCTTTGTACCTATTTTCAGCTCCTTTTTAATATTTAGGCTTTGTAGCCTACTCTCTGCAAAAAGGATTGAAAAGTACACACAATCAGTGTAATTGGCATCTAAAACAGCAAGAAAAGATGGTGATAAATTCAGCATATTGGCACTCAATCAAGCTAACAATTATAACTATGAAAGCAGTAATTCGGGACCTCGAGTTGTCAGTTCGGGGTCCCGAAGGATAAAATATAGCAAATCAGTGAATAAATTCAGAAATAATAAAACAGAGAGATAATGAACACAATAAATAAGATAGAGAAGGGTCTTAACAAAAGGTATTCTTAGGTTGCATTCGGGGGCCCGATTGTCATCAGCACAGAAAAATTCTATTCATGCAATCATAGAAGTGACATAGGGACCAGATTCGTCGGATATCTCATACTTTTCTCTTAAGAGAAACTACCCCCTGTTTCCACATATGAGGTAGTCTTGACAGCCCGCCATCCCTCCAGGCACGAATGCCGGAGAGCCATATTCAGGCTGCCTATGAAGATAAGAAAAGACACAGCTAGAGCTAAAGGTCCCTCAGTTTGTCAGGCTCGTAACCCCGCTCTAATCAATTACTCATCCTATCTAGTCGAGACCATTTCAGCACAGTTACTACTAGATAGATGTCTACTTGTTCCATGCAACTTTCCTTCCGTATTTATCACATAGATGACAACATTCACTCATAGAAATTATTAGTTGATCAAGCCTTTAATTACCACAAGTGAAAATGTAATTAAAATGATAAGCAATTAAATATGGCAGCAAGAATATATTAAGCACGTTTAGGCCTCGAATCTGCCCTTGCAACCCTTAAATTACCTTTGCTAAGAACTAAAGATTTAGCTACTCATGCTTGAAGATAAATAAATAATAATTAAAGAGAGCATAACAAGTAAAGAAATAGATTAAGGGAAGAAGACTTGATTACTAAACATTTGAAGCCCGACGACAAAGGAGAAGGATGCTAACAAGAATTAGAGAGATAAACTAGAGAGAAGTCTAAGAAAAATGTAAAATTAATTCTGATCTACCAAGCTTGCTTTCTATCTATCCTTGAGGTCCTATTTAAGCTAGAAATTACAAGCACAAAATATCTTCAGCCCTAACTAGGGATAAAATGCATTTAAAGAAAGCCTATTACAATGGATCCATGCTCCATAAAGCATAAAGCTGAAAAGCACAAACCTGGAGGTCAAGGTCTGATTTACCCAGCTTTGGCAGGTCTGGATTGGGCTCAAGGTCTGAAATGGTCAGAGGGTAGGTATTTTGTGATCAGTGCAGAATTCTCAGAAAGGCTTCAGAGGGATCACATGGGAGCTTTGGCAAGAGGACACGTGGAAATGTCGTTCTTTGCCCTTCGGGGGCCCAAATGGAGAATCCGATTCGGGACCTTGAACGTTGTTTTGGATTCGGGACCTCGACTCTGGTCTTGAAGCTCGAATTCGCACAAAATGCTCCAAAAACGCATGTTTTTGCATAAACTCCCTTTTTAGACCTAGATCTGCAATAGTAATGAAAACAATGGTAAATTAGCAGAATCATGCCTTAAATTGGTGGAATATTGGAGGGAAAATCATGCATAAATACACGCTATCAGTGGCACAGCAGTTAGTTGGATGTCTCGACTTCAAAAGAGTGTTGCTCTTTCAACCACAGAAGCAGAGTACATGGCTATTTCAGAAGCCAACAAGGAAATGATTTGGTTGAAGAATTTTCTTGAGGAGTTGGGCAAGAAACAGGAAGACAGCGCTCTGTACAACGACAGTCAGAGTGTCATTCATCTTGTGAAGAATCCTGTGTTTCATGCTAGGACAAAACATATCCAGTTGAGATATCACTTTATCAGGGAGTTGATTAGTGATGGTACTTTGTCCTTGAAGAAAATCCTTGGTTCAAGGAATCCAGCAAATATCCTGACCAAGGTGGTTACTAAAGAGAAGTTTAAGTTTTGCATAGCTTCAACTGGCCTTCAGAACTGATAGTTGAAGAAGGCTCAGCACATATAGAGTTGCTTAATGATGTTGGGTTTTACTAGAGTTACATTAGTGAGAGTGGACCTATGATCAGTTTCCAAGTGGGAGATTGTTGGGTATGTGGAGTCTGATATACCACATCGCTAACATAGGGAATGGAGGTCGGCCCCTTTCCCTATAAATAGACTTTCTTGTAATTGTAAAACTAACGATTATTAAGATAATAATATTTGTGCGGTTTGTGGAGTACGGCTAGACCGATACCACGTTAATCCCTTATCCTATCTATTGTGGTTTATCAATTTAGGTTATCTTTCGGTCTCCTACTCAGGTAATTCCTAACAATTATGCTTGCTGAAATCCGTAAATCATTATGATATACATATATATATTTTAATCATAATCACATTGGATGCAAGTGTTTGTTGTATATGCAGATATTTGTAATAACCCTAGAGAAGATTGCCTGGGAAGATACCGGTCCATTTACAGAATCATTTGGTAAAATAAGCAATTGAAGCTTCAAGGTACAATTATATTCTTTTTAAAGTTTTTTAATTCTTACAGTCTGTCCTAACAAACAAGGAATGCTTAAAGTAAAAATATGCAATATGCTATTGATATCTAAATTGATAATTATAGTCTGCACGCATATATATGTTTTCGTTATGGCATTCGGCAAAGCTAACACCTTATGTGCACAATAGCATTTATATTATGAGAAATGTGTTGGATAGAAAATACAGGAGAGCACTGCAACCAGAGAGAAAGCAAGCATGATCATGGATAATTGGGTTTTCTGATTCCGGGTATAATGTGGTGTTCTGGGTAAATGCATTCCGGGGTTGATTGGGTTCAACAGCCTTAAGGGTTTTGTCGCATTAGGTTCCTTTTAACTGAGCATTGTTGCTGTGTATACTGGACACGTGACAATAATCCGGAACAGCAATTGGCCATTTTCTTCGATTTTGATGAAGGGTCTCCCTATATTTTGCCTATGGATTCCCTTTTTGCTACATAGTTTTGGCAGTGAACCGGAAAAACAAATGGGCCTGTTAATGGTTCATTGATATAGGTGGAAAAAGAGGATATCAGGAAAACCTCTGCTAAGCCAGTTGCAGCAGTTATAAGTTTGCTGCCTTGTGGATTAATTAATTCTAGGAATTTATGAAGACGCAACAGGCTCTCTTGTCCTGATTACTTGCGGGTTTATAATTATTGTGGTTCCGGGTTATGATTCCGGGTTTGTTCAGGCCGTTAGTCTTAGGAAGTGTGTTGAATTAAATTGGGGTTATGTATTGAAGGATGGATCTTTAATTATGGGAAGAATCACTGAATTTTGTCGGTCGTGGTCAGTGATTGAATTTTGTCAGTTGTGGTGAGTGATTTGAGCAAGAATTTAATTGGAATAGCGAGGTTAGTGGATTGCCCACAGATGAGGAGCACGCACCCATCCGGTTCAGTAAACTGAGCTACCTTACCACTACAATAACAACGATCTGGATTGTCTTTCCATACCGGGTTCTTCCTGGCAGGCTGTATTAACAATAAAATTCTATTTTGAATCCTTTTGAATCCGGGAGACCAGGATAACAAAGGGGGTTATCTGAGGGGAAGGATCACAACTCTTGATCAGGGCTATGGTTTGATTAAATAACAACCATCATAATATTGGGACCCAGGTCATTCGCCATCTATTTCCTCAAATCCCGCATTATCACTTGATTGAAGCTACTAAGGCAGCGAAACCAGGGCTTGGTATTTGTTACTCTCCGCTGGTTGTCAAAATCAACAACAGTCTTGATCTCGAAGGAAAAGGAAAAGAATTGAATGATTTTTAATGGGAAGAGCAAAAGGAAAGAGATAATGGAAAAGAAAGGAAGGTAGCGGGAAAGGAATGGAAGGGAAAAATAACAGTTATGAGTTTTAATTTAATCACAAGTTTTAGAACTGAAAATGAGAGGAACAGAGGTAGGAAATGTGATTCCGGGTTTGTCTATTGCTGAAGCAAGTCTATGATGAACCCACTCTTGTACACGTAAGATTCAATTATGTGGTCTAATATGAGCTTCTAGAAGTAAACCTATGAACCAGAAGCGGGTTATGCATAAGGCTATGGGTAAATGATTATGACATCCAAGCTGCTGTTTCCTATAAATTGTTGGACAATTTGGTACCGTGAAAAATGAAAATTGGCAGTGTTATGGAAGGAAGTAAAAGATGACAAAGAGCATGTTATAGAATGATTCCGGATTTATAATTCTACGATTCCGGTTTGATATTCCAGGTTTGAGTTTCCGGATTTATCAACAGCAAGTTTCTGAATTTATGAATAATAGAGATCCGGATGAACAGTACCGAAGATTGCTGGGCAGTTATATTGGATTTTACAGGGAAAATCATATCTTCTTCATATGTGCTCAGAATTTTCTGTATAATATTTCGATTTAAAGGTAATTGAAAGACCTACAATTCTTATGAAGACATCCAAGTGAAATATCGACGTTAACAAAGCGGTACTGCACTTCAAAGTGACGCCACAGGTTTGGGAAAGGCTGAAAAATGTGATCTGCTCTACTTTGATATAGATATTATCATTCTGTCATCCTTGGCATGGAAAAATTTTATGCTCATCGAAAACGTAATTTATTTTGATAAACACATTCTAACCACATTATATGCAAATGTTTATTTTGTACAGATATTATTAAGAATACCACAAGTAAGAATTCTACTTTGGTATATCCGGATGAAAGAATCCTATTCTTACGATACCGGCTTGTATGACAACATCAGGACAGAAGGTATGTTTCGGCTCAATAAAAATTAACAATGTTCATCTATTAAGGTAAGCAATACTGTGTATCTTATGTGTTTTAAAAGGAGAAAGTATTGAAACATGGAGGTAGTGCAATTGAAATACCAAAACATGGCAAATGTCATATTATTGCTTGTTCTTTTGCTAATAGAGTTGAACAATTTCCTTTTTGCTAGTCTGCAGAAGAAATGAGAGATTTTCATTCGGTGAAGTGAGCAATTAAAGCTTTGAGGCACAGTTACATTCTCTATTAAAGCTTTTTATTCACAGTATGTCTTAACAGACAAGGAAAGCTTTAAGCAAAATGTGCCATTTGTGTTTAAATTGATTATTACCATCGGCCTGCATATATAATTTTTATGCTATCTAATACGGCTAACGGATTATATGTATAAATAGCATGCATATTATGAGAAGTATGCAGGATGATAGATACAGGTAATTGGATCAAATAGGCGAGTGTTGACAACAATTAACACCAACGGGGAGATATATTACTGTGTCCTAGCGGGAGCAACATATGGGATGGCTTGGCATCTCATCAAAATATTTCTGCTTCCGGAGTTTGTGGAAGATGGAGTACCAATAGTGATGCGAATCCACGCATCCAACTACCGTTACCACCAGCTGGTCCCATGACTCGAGCCAGAGCTAGAAAGCTTCAAGACCGTTTGTCATCTCTCATTCACAAGGAGTTGGAATGTGAGAAGACAAGTGAGGAAGCTGCACTTAGAGAGAAGACACCAAGAGTTGTGAATCTCCTTACATTCACAATGCCCGAAGATGATTCTGCCAGAAACGGCACTTGACCGTTTGTCACCAAAACGGCTCTTATCCGATTCATTCAAAACGGCTCTTGTCCGTTTCGCTTAAATCGGCACCTGACCGTTTCACTCAGCCATTGCCGTTTCACTCATCTGTCTCGCGTGCCGATTGCTCAAAACGGCTCCTGCCCGTTTCGCGTGTCCAGAAGCGCGCGTTGACTGAAGTTTAAGTGTTGACTTTAATTATTTTAGCTTAATTAGTTAATTAGACAGTTTTAATTAGTTAAGTTATCTTCCTATTTTAGAAGTCTTACTTCTATTCCTATTTGGTTTACTATTAGGGTTTGTTTGTAACCTATATAAGGAACCACTTGGCTACTTTATTAAGTTGGCTGTTATTTGATAAATTGAGATATTCTCTTCAATCTCCGCCCCTTGTTCAAGTTGGTTGAACCTTGTTCTTCTTGAGTCCGCAATACTTGAGTCGTATACAAGTAAATCTTGGAATTGCATCCTACTTGTTGTTTATCTTCTTGTTCGGACTTTGGTTGGCTGTTGCTTAGCGTTCAGCAGGTCTTAGTTGTGCAAGTTTATCATTCACAAGGACCCTCTCTTGTTCGGATTTTGGTTGGCTGTTGCTTAGCGTTCAGCAGGTCTTAATTGTGCAAGTGAGTTCTATCTATTCTATCTATTCCGCAGGAAATCCATCTTTGAACAAATAATGGAAGCAAACGGATTGTCAGTTTAATTTGATCACGAGTTTAAAACGAAAAAAGAAAGGAGAAGAGGTATGAAGTTTGATCCGGGTTTTATGAGTTTGTGATTTCAGGTTTGATGGATTCCGGGATTGGGAATGATGACTCTTGATTTGAGATTTTGATTTCGGGTTTGCACGTCCGCGCCTGGGAAGTTGGAGAGGCCACGCTGGTTGACCATGTTGGGATTAGTGCAACCCGTGAAGAATTTGGCAATGAAAAACCGTTAGGAATTGGACAATGAAAAATGAGATTGATAAAGTAGGCGTAGAATTGGGATTAAATGGATTTGAAGGGAGGATGCTCTCATCTCTTCCTTGGTTCGCCAGCAAAGAACATTTACCAAAACCAGAACCGGAATGGAAATGAAGATAATGGCAAGAGAAATCAGGAATCAGAGGATGAAGCTGGTGAGGGTGTGAATGAAGATTTGGGGAATCAAGTTGCGCGGCTTGATGGAGCTGATTCTTTCTATCGGGATAGCGCCCATCAGTCGGACTGTCATTCGGGTGTTTGCATTTATGCCTCTCTGAATCAACAGCGTCTTTTTTGGTTTGGGAAAGGGGAAAACATCTCAGAATTATATTGGGTCTTCAACGATATGTTATTCTTCTTCAAATGCAAGAAATCAAACACGACTAGAATAACGGATGAATTCCTTGTTTATTCCCTTAAGGTTTATAAATAGATGTGTGGCAGAGGCTATCCGGAAATTTCTTTGTGAGATCATCCAGTAAATTCGAGAATCAAGCATGTTATCAGCAGTGTATATCACGCCCGTTTTCGTTTGAGCTTGGGAGTATCATTTTACAGGATTCGTCAAGTAAATGTTATTTTAACAGAGAAGAGTTATACTTTAGAGGATGGAACACGGTATCAATTTTTAATCATCTGGGAAAGCCAATCCTGATGAACAGTCAATCTGAGTGAATAGTAAAAGTCAATCCGGGAAAGTCAACAATTGAACAGTATCGGGAAGTCAACAGATGAAACAGTGCTAGAATGTATGAACAGTCTCGAAACAGTAAAGCTTCCTTCCCTGCGAACAGTAAAAGCTTCATTGTAAACAGTACCCCCGGAATAGTGAAATGCAAGAAGGAAGAAAAGGATTGAAAACTCCTAAAAAATCTACAGCCTCCTGCAGTTCAGAGATACAAAATCCACTCGGATACCGGGAATTTAGCTCTTGGTAAACACTCGGGCTCGTTTTTGTTTGGGCTTGTGATAATCCAAAATCACCCCCTAGGCATTTTGGTCTTTACACGGGGTGGCAGAACTCAAGATACTGTAGCACCTACCCGGTATCCTGCTTGCTCTATGTCCGGTGTGGTCGACATCAGTGAGGGGGGTCCTACCCGGTACTTAATCCAGAATGACGCTTATCCCACACCCAGAATATCCTACTATCCTATATGTCTAAGCACCCACCTCAAGTACCTATAAATACCCCCTAAGGCCAAGGCAAGAACACAGACAGACAGGCACACATAAGTCACTCCATACTCTCTCTCTAGACTCTCTCTTTACTCCCTCAACTCCTGCCTACTTCCTATTTACCATATACTGACTTAGGCATCGGAGTTCTTGCGCTAGGGACCCCTCCGGCGTTGTGTAGGTATAATGATGGTGAAAACCTCATATTCCTAGCATAATCCTCATTCCCGCGTCCAGAATTATCAAGTGCTTTAAATTGTTATGGTGAAAGATGACTCAGTCACGTTTTTCATCATCAAATATGGAATGAACTAAGAGCTGTTAACGTTGAAAAGATTCAGAGAAGTTATTTTTGAAAAATCTTCACCTGCTAGACTGTTTCTTCAGCATATCACCCTTGCCGGAGCAACCAGCGGCATGGTGGTGACCTGTAATTTACATTGTATTGACATGTGGCAAAATAAAAAATAGTAAATTAAATTGATGTATTCATTTCATCATTAATGAATTCATTAAATGGAACATTTATGTTTTCATATGACTTAATTATATTTTAATTAGATTAATAATTAATACAATGAGACGATTCTATAATGGACATATTCCACGTGTTTCTTGACATTACCTTGGTACCATGTGTCACAGTTTGATTGACTACCCCGACGGCGAAAATAGTACCAGCCATTTAAATATAGATCCTTCTTCTCTTTGTTCCTACTTTCACTTTTATTTTTAAACTTCTGCACCCACTCGTCTTTTCTTGTCTCCTTGCATTGCCAACCATCTCCGACCAGACTCCGGCCAGATTACAGTCTCCATCTTATTCTATTTTTTTAAGGTATTCCGTTATTACTCTTCCCGTATCCTTCTCTTTTCTTTCCATTTATCAACACTATGTATCAAACTAGATCTCAAGTGAGTCCCCAAGGTCCCATTAACCCAGAAATAGAAAAAAATCCTAGTGTGTTAACTGAAATTGCCATATTGTGGGATGAACTGACAAGTTATGGCGCTTTTTTAACCCGTCACTATAGCGTTACGTTTAGGGATGGTAATTGGGCGGGTATCGGTATGTTAAAGCGGGTATGGGCGGATATGGGTAAATACCCAATTCATATCCAAAATTAAATATTCATTATTACCCATACTCAATATACCCAATACCCAATTGGGTATGTAATGGATATCCAATTCACCAAATTATTTTATTTTTTTATAATTAAAAAAAATAATTCACTATTTAGATCCGTTTTCACCAATTAGGTTCATTTTTTACCATTTTTGTTCGTTTTTTACTATTTTGTCTCATTTTTTACCGTTTTGGCTCGTTTTGACTGTTTTGGCTAAATTTTTTACCACTTTGGCTCATTTTTTACCGTTTTGTCCCTTTTTTTACCATTTTGGTTCATTTTTTTACTTTGGCTCGTTTTTTACCATTTTTGCTCATTTTTTACCCTTTTTACTTATTTTTTACCATTTTTACTCATTTTTTACTGTTTTTGCTCTTTTTTTTATCGACAATAGCTTTTACATTTTCTAACAGCTGAAGTAGGCCAACGATTGTGGATGCATACAACAATATATATACAAACGTGTCTTAAAATCCAACAAAAACGGTTATAATATTTCTTTAAAATAATAGTATAAAACAAAAAAAATCCATTTTTTAACTCATGTATTTATTTTAAAAAGTACAATTTATCCATTAACCATGATTTTTTTACTAATAAATTACACACGTTTAAGTAAGTTAGTAAAAGTATTAATAGCATAAAGAATCAATTAGTGAAATGTATTTATTCTCTTTACAACGAGAATCGTGAAAAAAAGACTTTAAAGGTTTTTCTTTTTTCAAAAAGGAAAAATAAATTAATGCCCCTAAAATTATTCCAAATAAAAATACCCAATAAATTGCACTTTATTAAGTCGGTAATATAATTGAACAAAGGCATAAATGTACCAATTCTTGTTATGTGTCATAAAAATGTACAATTAAATTAAATATTATTTTTTAGTGTTGTTGTTAATGAAACATTATTTTTTAGATAAATACACGGCCCAGGACTAAGTGCCTGTTTGGGAGTCTGGGTTGGGTACCCAACCCAGCATTCCCAAACTGAAATGGGTTGAATGGTGTTTGGTAAACACCATTCAACCAATGAAAATCTTAAAATTTGGGTGGCCAACCCAGGAAAATACAAGGTAAGGGAATGGGCCGAATTTGGCCATTGGCAAGATGAGGAAAAGGGCCATTTGCGGGATAGAGCGGGTTCATTTATTTGGACAAAAATAACCTCAGTGTCCTTTGATAATTACGATCCATACCACATATTTAATGTTGAAAATATTTCTGATTTCCCTCATTCTCCCCTCTCTCTCAAATTCTAGGGTTGCAGCCGCAACTCCCTTCCTCCTCTCTTCTTCTTCCTTCAACCTCGGGCTTCCTCATCTCCAGCACTCCGTTTCTTCAAGTCTTCATCTTCAACCTTCGCGAACGCTGTCTTTCCCAACCACAGTCAATGTATTGGACAATGATGTTGATGAGGCAGCTGCTGAAAATTTGTCACCCAGTTCCATAAAAAGACGAAGGTATTCCATTTCCATCTCCTTAATTTTGAGGATTCCTTACCTTTATTGGATAAGCTAATAAATTCATAACTAAATCAAAGGATCAATTTGCGTGCTGCTAATTAAGCCACATTCTTTTTTTTATGTGTACATCCACGCATGCGTCGACACTAGAATCAGTATTGTCCTTAAATTTCTAAGCATTTTTTTGTTGTTTTTTAATGTCCTGTGCATGATGGTTTATGAGAGAGATCACTGACTGATGATGTTTGTCCATAACTGCTGTGAAGTTTCCAGGTCTGCTATTGAAGCCCTAAGTTGCTAAGTAAGCTCTGCTAATTTAAATACTTACTGGAATTAATAGTATACTAGTCTCTAATGTGTTTTTGAAGTCGCAAGTAAGTTTTCTGTTTGCTTAACTTTTACATCTTGCATTTCTATGACATTTCACTCTTGATATGAAAGCCTCTTTCCCAATTAGTTTGTGATTGGAGCTTAGTTTAGTTGAGTCAGTTCTTATGTTTGTTTACTCTGTCAAGAAAACTGCACATACTTTTTCCTAATGCTTTGCATTAAAAGGAGGTTCAAAGTCTTTTATGCTGTCCTCATTAGTCAAACATCTGAAACAAGCATTTTTATGACAGAGGTGGAGGTGATTTGTTAAGGCAACTTCACGAATTGGCAGAGGCAGAATCTAATCTCTTCTGCAATTTTCCGTCTCATATTGATTGTATATGGAGAATGGCAAGATGCCCACATGGAGGTTCGTTACACTGATGTGGATTACTTGGTTTTCTCCGATGCTGCCTCTTTAATGGCTTCTGGGCACTCTCCTTACAAACGAACCACGTATCGCTATTCTCCTCTGCTTGCCTTTTTACTCATACCCAACTCGCTAATTCACCGCGCTTGGGGAAAATTCATCTTCTCTATCTCAGGTACAAGCTACTTTTCTTCTCTCTCGTTCTGAGCTGTTTTCTTCTGATTTCACTGCTGTGTTGTTGGTTGGATGCGAGACCTGTTTATTGTCATGGCTAGTCTGTGAATCTCTGGTAGTACTTGGACTTGTATGCACTAGAGTAGGCAGACTGAATAATTGGTCCTTGAAAGTTGGAATCTTTTGTATTTCTGATCTCGTTTATTATTAGTTCAAAGAATGTGAGGATTGATTTGAGATTGAGTTGACGGCCAATAGTTCATTTGTAGTGTTAGGTGCACACTTGGATAGCGTAAGCTGTTGGGTACTTGTCTATTCTTGGGCATCTTACAATTGCATTGCATCATAGAAAGGCCAAGATGAGGACTGCTGGTATCAGTTGCGACTGATGCAACTAGCAGAAGTCCTGTCATGACAACTACAGTCACTGAGTTACTTATGCTAGTACTGTCCATGTTAATATTTTGTTCACTAGCTAAATTATGTGCTAGTTTTCGTAGCTTAGTCTCTCAAGTGGTAGGATTCTATTTTATTGTCACTTCCTGCGCAGATTGTGTCTGGAAATTTCTTGAGTTATATTTGATCAAGTTATTTATTTATTTTGTGCTACAGATTTACTTGTGGGCTTGTTTATCCACAGTATTTTGAAGTTGCGTAAGGTTTCTGCCTCTTTTTGTGACCACCTTCACATTGAAATTGCAGATCATGGAGCTCCTGCCTCTTCACAAAAAGTTCTTGGATATCCATAAACAGCTAGAACTTAAACTGTATGACCTTTCACTATTTCAGGGCAGGGCTGAGCAAAATGAACATCACAAGGTTTTGTTCTTTCCCCCCTTTTATTATATGTTTAACCCATTTCCTATTTCGGTATCATAAATTAACAGTTAAATTTTGTCCTTTTTGTTGGCGTTAACAGCTTGCTGAAGTAGTGAGAAAGATTGAGCAAGAGGTTGAAGAAGCAAAATCTGCAGCCAAAGAAAAGGAAATTTTGTATGAGCAATGTGTTAGTAAAGTGTCAGAGCTTGAGAAATCAATCAAAGAGCATGATAATAATAGAAAAGGAAATTTTGTATGAGCAATGTGTTAGTAAATTTTGTATGGTCTTGTTTTTTTCCAGTTTAATTTACAACGCTAAAAAACTTAAAGATCAGCAGTAATACAAGTGGTGATAAAATTAGACCAGTTTGGTTCAATCTTGCAAATATAACTTAATTTAATCAAATTGTAAATAAAAAATAAAAGGTTAAAACGTTTATTCAAATTATAGAAGAAATTATAAAAGGGGCCTTATATATATTTATTTTATTAAGTATATTTCAAAAATTAAATGTTTTGATGTTATTTCGAATTTTTTTCCGAATTAAAATTTTAAAACAATTTCTACTTCACAACTCAAACATAATATATTTAGAATATTAATATAAATCCTAAACCAACACCCTTTAGTACACACATGAGTTAAGACCTCATTTTTTTTAATGTTTGAAGAGTTAAGACTAATTAATGATAATAATGATAATAATTTCACTAAATAAATAGGGTAGGCATATACACTTATTTTTAAAATACTCTTATAAATTTTGAACTCAATATCCTAGCTCTACTCCCTTTGTAAAAATATAATAAAAGAAAAAATAAGTCATTTTTTTTTCTTAATATCTATAATTTATAATATATAGTTAATTTATGCATATTGGTGAAGGAAGTATGCAAAGTGAAGCGAATAATAGTCAAATGTTGCCGATGAGTGATGTTCGTAACTCAATTGCTAACAGCTTAATACTTAATACGTAATTTTATTTTATTTTAATTTAGTTTTTAAGCAATGCAAAGTGTAAGGCACAATGTCTTATTTATGGTATATAGATCAATTTTATTAGATGTTAGATTATAAATAAATTGATTAAAAATATATATATAAAAAAATTAAACACTTAAAATGAATTATGCCCTTTATGGTCATTTTACATCCAAACCATAGTTTTGGAAAACTGGACTACCAAACAGCACCCTCCGTTTCCCAGATATCGTTTTCCCACTGAATTTTTATAATTATTTTACCAAACAGCACCCTCCGTTTTTCAAATATTGTTTTCCCACTGAACATTTCCCCACTGACCATTTCCCCACTAAACTGGACTGCCAAACAGACCCTAAGCCCAACCCAACCTAACCAAGAGTCTTCTACTTCAGCCCAGACTATAAAAGGTCTGAGTCTCGTTTAGCCCAAAAGTTTAGGTTAAATCTGTAAATTTCCAAAGCTTATATAACTCACTGGTTTCTCTCCTCCACTTGGAAAAACACTACTCTACTCTGCCGCAGCTGCTAAGGTAAGGTCCGTCCATGTCCATTTACCGTTCTGCACTCTTCACGATCACATGTCTCGAGTTCCATCTCTCAATCTATTCTTCGAGGAAGATCCCAAATGGGTTCAGACTGTGTTAAAAGACGCTCCTACCCTCAACGGGCACACCGTACAGTACCGCACCCAGCTGCAGGAATGCTGAAATAGTACAAATTGGAGCCGATTTGATTGGCGATTTAGTGGGCTGTTTCGGCAGTGGGAGATGGTGGTGGTTCGGTGTTGGATTTGGTTGTGATGATGGGTTTGGCCGAGGGGGTTGGCGGTGAGGATTTGGTTGTTGGTTCGGCGATGGTGGTGGTTCGGATGGTGTTGGGTTTTAGTGGCGAGGATGGATTGGGGTGGCGGTGAGGATGCAGGAAAGAGATGGCAATGGGTAAAAATCAGCTCATACCCGTTCGGGTATAAGCCGGGTATCATGCCCGAACCATACCCAGTCAAAGCGGGTATTACCCGGTCAAACGGGTATGATTACGGGCGGATATTCGGGTACGGGTACCCATTGTCATCCCTAGTTACTTGGTGCCAATTCTATGAAAGCGCAGATTTTTTCTCCTTTTTCTTGTTCTTCCTCCTTTCCGGGTCTTGGCTGAGCTAGGCGCCACCTTGTGCCTCTTTTAATGATTGATTGACTCGTGTTGTTTAGGGATTATCCTTGGACAACAAACAGTGTACTGATTTTTCCCCATTCTACAGTTGAATGTTCCAATGGGTTATTGCAGAAATCAATTACATTGTTTCAATTGGTCACTAAAATCGAGATATATCTTTCTGAACCATTTTGTTTTGGTTTTTCTTGTCACTGTGTGGATGTCAATGTACTTACTTGCTGGGGTGCATCTACTGCCTAGAAATTTATTTGCAATTCTTATCTACGCATTTAGTTTTTTCATGCTTGTATATATCGATGTAAACATATATACATTGCACATGGTGCTCTTATACCTCAACAGTGAGACATTTTTGGCGGATAAAAATGCTTTAAGCTCGTTGGTAGTAGCGTATCCACTAGCATCTGGCAAGATTTTGCTGCAAGTTAATGATATGGTTTTGCTAGTTTTTGTTTTGTTGATCAATGCATACTTAGTTCTTCAAAGAACGAAGTATGCATTGATCTTCATTGTCATTTTTTTTCATCTTGTCTTCCTTATCTTAGTGGCTTATTGTTTAGGTTCTCTATGTTACTTTGAAGAAGGCTTGCTCTCCGCTGTCAGTTTTCTTATAGGACTTAAAACCTCAGATGATCTACTTTGTTCTCTTATTTGTAATTTTAAATGCCTGCACTGCTTTCTTTCAAGAATAATAGTTTTACACTACACATATATTAATTCCTTTCATGATAATTTGATTTGAAATTCAATCCCTCTTTCATAAGCTCTCATTTGTAATTTGAACTCATTGCCTTTTTGTGACCCAGGGAGCAAGGTGATAACTGCTAAAGGTGACCATCTAATCATTGCACATTGATTCAACAATTATAATCCGCTATGGTTAGCTTACGGAGGCGTAACCAGGCTAAAGTCGATGTAGATCTTGTAGGTTCTGCTGTTGATCCTGCTGGTGACATTCGCGTTGACACTACTGTTGCCGGTAACATCACTCTCCTCTTTTTGATGATATAGCTGTTGATGATGTTTTTGTCACCGTTAAAATTTCTGGACTTCTTTCCAGCTGATGAGATGGCTGTTACCCCTTCCAATATCGCCACAGGATCTTCTGCACCATCAGCCACCAACCTTATTCCGCTCTCTTTTACTCCAGTCTCCACACCGTCAATCACTCGGTTAGCCTCTGCTCAGAATCCGCCTGCCCATTTTATCGCCAATCTCTCATCCGCAGGCCCCCAAGGTACTCCCACACATCAAATCAATTTAGAGAATTTGGGAGTGGACGGTCTTCGTTCCCTGGGGGTTCCGGAATCGTCAACTGGAAGCGGAATGGCAGCTTCCTTGATAAGCAGCATGTTGACCCTTCCTAAGGAAGAAGAAGAATTCAGCAGATTAGCTTTTGAGGCCCACTACCTCCTCCAAAATGACCTTCTAACCATCTCCCGCAAGTTGCATTATTTAATGAAGGAAAACAATGCCAAACTACAAGGCTTAACCAATACTTTCAATAGCCAAAAAACGCAACTTGCTCGAGTCCAGGCTAAGACCCGGAAGGTAATACAACTCCATGACCGCACCCAAAAGGAGTTGGATGACTGTCGAGCCAACTTGTCAAAAGAAAAGAAAATTGAAGCCCTTGAAGCGGAGTTGGTAGCAAAGAAGAAGAAAGTTTCCTTACTTCAAGAGGAAATTTCTGCCAAGGATGAGGAACTAGCTAAAGTTCCCCGCACGATTGACTGGTGGCGAAAGAAAACCATGCGAGACATGAATGTCCGGTTTATGGATTACTATGGACAGAATAGCTTTGACCCAGGCCGCATTGCTGAGTATACCCATAAGTGGATGGCTGAGATTGATGAAAGTAAGGCTGGGCTCTCCTCATCTGAGGAGGAAAAAACAGATGATGACGGAGGCAGTGAAGATCTATCCTTATCCGACACCCCGGATGATGTGGAAACCGCAGACATGGAGGTCTGTACAGACCCCGGAATAGAAGATTCTGTCAATCCGGGAGTAGAGGAACCCACAAGACCAAGCGCAGAATCTCCTGGTAGGTTTTCTTTTTGGCTTAATTAATGATATTAGATGATCCTCTGCCTCTTGTTTCAAGTTAAGCCCATTTTCTGTCAATTCTTTTGACTGCTTTCTGTTGGCCTAGCAGGTCTCCTTTCTTTTGTATAATCTATTTTACAGCACTGAACTTTGGCATGGTCCTTTCTCTTGTCAATGGATTTAAAAAGATGACAAGTAAGAGACTATTGATATAGGGCAATGGGAGGATTATACCTAGGGTTGTAGCACAATTTCAAAGAAAAAGATTTCTAGGTGGGTTGTCTCCTAAGTGTTGCATCCCTAATTGAAGGCAATTACATATGTATGAAGTTATTGATGCTCCTAATCCAATAAGGGTTTGATTCCTAATTTAAGAAATATGCTTGTTCCTAGACATGACAACTTGACAATAATCTGAGAACTCATCATAATTGCTGAAAGCATATGAACCATATTATACATGTCATGTTTGAAACTTAATGCATCCTGATATCTTTATCTTGCTGCTGTAAGTTTTCCTATCTAAGCCCAATATGTACTTGAATGACACGAATGATGCCTTGATATTATTGATTCTGTTGAATCCATATGTGATGTTTTTCAGTGTGCTTCTCTGTTGCTATGTCAGATGCATTTTCCGAGTCATTTGTTGCATTTTGCAGGATGAGCTTGGTTCCGTTGCATTTTTGCTGACTTTCCCTTTTCTTAAGTTGATTGTGGTGCTCTTGATGAAGTTCCTTTTCAGGACTATAATTTTTTTTAAACCAGCATTACTGTCGTAATTTATTGAGTTATCTGCATATTGTTGTTAAATTAGTTTTACTTCCTTTCCTTCTCCATGTTTGTTGAAACAAAATGAGTGACTTTATTTGTTTGCTAATGCATTCTTGTTACAGCTTGAAGACAATGTCTGGGATGAGTTCAGTGCGAGTGATGATCATATGGTGCCTCGTCCTGGTGATGAATATGAGTATCAGTTTGAGTTTCATGATGATAGCCAGAAAAAATCTCGACATGAATTGAATAATCTTGGAATTATTTCTGATGATACAGTTAGATATAAGACTCCAGGGAAAGAAGAAACTAGCTTACCTACTTTGACCAAGGATACAATGATAGAAAAGGGTCCATGGTCTCTCGCTCCTGATGGTGTGCTTCCAACATCATGTGATGGTAACTCAGTGAAAGAAGTGACATGTATAACATCTGGAGAGACAAGGATATCCAGTCCATCTTTAAAAAGTGGGAGTCTTGATGTAGTTGCCAGAGGGTTATGTACTAATGATTTAATGGATGAGAATTGTGCCACCGCTGACGATAATGCATATAGTTATTCACTCAGTAACATTTCTCAGGCTCCCTTTGGGAGTAAGGCAAAGAGCTGTGTGAAAAGTACATTTAGACTAAATTTAGAATGAGAAGTTGCTGATACTGGTTGCTTTATACTGGGGAGAGCGGTTCCAGGTAATTGATTTATTGCCCATCAGATAGTGAAATGAGCATACATCATTCCCAGTCCATGCTATTAGACTAAATTCATTAACACAGCCCTAGTTACCTCCTTCTAAACCATGCTCAAATCCGAGAATTGTACACAATGCTTGCAAATGCTAAGTTCAACCAATTATAGCACAATCAAATTAGTTGTGTTTTCCTTCTTAATTTAAAAACTGGCACTGGGACTTTTCGCCAAAATTTCAATAACTTGATGTCTAAATTACTCTGGAGAAAGCTTGTAACAGTTTTAAGAGCAGAACAACAAATACACCAATCCATGGTTAGGAGGAGACATACCAGCAATAGCCACTGAGTTTGGGAGTCGAACTTGGGGGCAATTGATTAGAGACACAGGCCACCCTAAATGGGGCCAAAACGGCCCCCAGCCTATCTCCAGTGCTCGTGTAGCTGCGACGAGAGTCTGATGTGTAGCCGGCTCTTCAACGACGCCGTTTTAGGGCGGCAATCGATGACGTGTGCCGCGGAGGCTTTGGCACGTGACTGAAATGGCGGCGCTGCAGTTTGGAGAGCCCAGAGTAGGTGAGTGAGTGGAAGAGAGAAATTGAAAGCGGAAAGTGCAGTTACAAGTGGTGCAGGTTGAGATGAACTGAGGAGGAAGACTATAGGGCAGTGATGAAGAAGAAGAAGATCAGATATTTACTTCTTTACCCTTACTCCCGTTTCCATTTGTCCATTTTTTCCCCCGTCCCGCGGCCTTCAGGTGCCGTTTTACCCTATGAAATTTGCCGTTTCGTTTTCTTCCTTTTAATCTTCTTACTAATTAACAATTTCCAGTTTTCACTGGTACGAGAAATTGGGAGTAGCCAATAATTTAACTTATGTAAAAAACATAACTCAGTTTTCATTAGTTTTCACTAATGAAATCGGTTTGAACATTTTTAAATTTGTACTCTAACTTTTAATTTGTGAAGGAGAAATAAAAGAAAATGTGCCTGATTTATTACATTATACTATGTTACAAGCTTTTGTAGCTAGTTCTCTGCATCAGTTGATTTAATATTAATGACAAATTTTGTTTTTGCATCATCATCTCAGCCGTCGCAAGTATGACTGACTACTAATACGTTTGCGATGGGCAGTAACATCCTTGTCATCTTCAAGATCAGTCGCATTGATGGTATTAATAAGCAACTTCTTTGTAAGATGCGAAAGTAAAGTTGACAATAAGCACAAGGCCAACCAAGGTTCTCAAATCCATCTTGTTAGTTACATATATAGCTCAATTGCTACTGACTTGTGTATGCCTTACCCCTTTTAATCTATGTCAATTTATAGCATTGAAATTACAAGCAAAGTAGTTAGTGGATGGAGGCGGCGACGCCACTGTGAGCTGGGGTAAAGAAAGAACTAAGAGTTGTTAACGTTGAAAAGATTCTGAGATGTTATTTTTGAAAAATCTTCACCTGCTAGACTGTTTCTTCAGCATATCACCCTTGCCGGAGCAACCAGCGTCACGGTGGTGACCTGTAATTTACATTGTATTAACATGTGGCAAAATAAAAAATAGTAAATTAAATTGATGTATTTATTTCATCATTAATGAATTCATTAAATGGAACCATCTATGTTTTCATATGACTTAATTATATTTTAATTAGATTAATAATTAATACAATGAGACGATTCTATAATGAACATATTCCACGTGTTTCTTGACATTACCTTGGTACCACGTGTCACAGTTTGATTGACTACCCCGACGTCGAAAATAGTACCAGCCATTTAAATATAGATCCTTCTTCTCTTTGTTCCTACTTTCACTTTTATTTTTAAACTTCTGCACCCACTCGTCTTTTCTCGTCTCCTTGCATTGCCAACCATCTCCGACCAGACTCCGGCCAGATTACAGTCTCCATCTTATTCTTTTTTTTTAAGGTATTCCGTAATTACTCTTCCTGTATCCTTCTCTTTTCTTTCCATTTATCAACACTGTGTATCAAACTAGATCTCAAGTGAGTCCCCAAGGTCCCATTGACCCAGAAATAGAAAAGAATCCTAGTGTGTTAACTGAAATTGCCATATTGTGGGATGAACTGACAAGTTATGGCGCTTCTTTTACCCGTCACTATAGCGTTACGCTTGGTGCCAATTCTATGAAAGCGCAGATTTTTCTCTTTTCTTGTTCTTCCTCCTTTCCGGGTCTTGGCTGAGCTAGGCGCCACCTTGTACCCCTTTTAATGATTGATTGACTCGTGTTGTTTAGGGATTATCCTTGGACAACAAACAGTGTACTGATTTCCCCCCCATTCTACAGTTGAATGTTCCAATGGCTTATTGCAGAAATCAATTACATTGTTTCAATTGGTCACTAAAGTCGAGATATATCTTTCTGAACCATTTTGTTTTGTTTTTTCTTGTCACTGTGTGGATGTCAATGTACTTACTTGCTGGGGTGCATCTACTGCCTAGAAATTTATTTGCAATTCTTATCTACGCATTTAGTTTTTTCATGCTTGTATATATCGATGTAAACATGTATACATTGCACATGGTGCTCTTATACCTCAACAGTGAGACATTTTTGGCGGATAAAAATGCTTTAAGCTCGTTGGTAGTAGCGTATCCACTAGCATCTGGCAAGATTTTGCTGCAAGTTAATGATATGGTTTTGCTAGTTTTTGTTTTGTTGATCAATGCATACTTAGTTCTTCAAAGAACGAAGTATGCATTGATCTTCATTGTCATTTTTTTTCATCTTGTCTTCCTTATCTTAGTGGCTTATTGTTTAGGTTCTCTATGTTACTTTGAAGAAGGCTTGCTCTCCGCTGTCAGTTTTCTTATAGGACTTAAAACCTCAGATGATCTACTTTGTTCTCTTATTTGTAATTTTAAATGCCTGCACTGCTTTCTTTCAAGAATAATAGTTTTACACTACACATATAGTAATTCCTTTCATGATAATTTGATTTGAAATTCAATCCCTCTTTTATAAGCTCTCATTTGTAATTTGAACTCATTGCCTTTTTGTGACCCAGGGAGCAAGGTGATAACTGCTAAAGGTGACCATCTAACCATTGCACATTGATTCAACAATTATAATCTGCTATGGTTAGCTTACGGAGGCGTAAACTCTTGGGACTCTGCGCTGGTATGGTGCTTTCTTGAAATGCTCTGTAGAGAAAAATGATTGATTCTCCATGCTGAATTAATAAGAACTGTCCTTGGTTGTTGTCATAGTCTTGCGTATTAAGGTGCTGTTTGTAGAACTGCATGTTTAGGCAACTTGCTATATTGAAATTGAGCATTGATTTAGAAGTTGCATATCTTTGAGACGTTTATATATAAATATTGGTTTTGAAAGCTTCCATGTTTTTCCCGAATAAATATTATTCACTCAGTTTTGTGGGTTCTTAGGGAGAAGTTCTTAAGATTCAAAGTCAATATTGAGGTATCAATCCTCCTATCCCGCCGGTTCAGAATCTCAGTACTGCATCTCCTACTTTTTCAGACGAGATGCCAGTCAGTGGTCTCGTTACTAGGGCACGTCAATTGAAAAGGAAGTTTATTGAAGATAGGCGTGCGGAGGAAGCTATGGCCACGAGGCCTACCAGTAGCGTGGATCTCAATGCTACAGTCGATTTAGATCTTGTAGGTTCTGCTGTTGATCCTGCTGGTGACATTCACGTTGACACTACTGTTGCCGGTAACATTTCTGACTCTCCTCTTTTTGATGATGTTTTTGTTACCGTTAATATTTCTGGACTTCTTTCCAGCTGATGAGATGGCTGTTGATAACGCTGTTGCCGTTTCTGCTGCTGAGGCTGCCGTTGCTGAGATTTCTAATGCCGTTACCCCATCCGCTGGGATTGAAACGGTTACTGCCGTTGTTTCCCCCGCTGGTGTGGGACCAGCTGCTGCCGTTGATGTTACTCCTGCCATTGAGGCTCCTTCTGTGGGAAGCTTTCTGGAAGAAATGCAGAAGCTGTTTCGCGACAGCACTTTGACACATCTTTGTCAGTTGCAATATTTTGAGGAATCATATGATGCAGAGGTGCAACTCACCAACAGAACTCAAAAAGATTTAGAAGATTGCCAGGCTGAGTTAGCAAAGGAAAAGAGCAGGGGAAACACCAAACTAGAAGCGTTGGAGGCTGAACTTGTGGCTGAGAAAAAGAAATCTGAAGCCTTAGAGGCTGAGTTGATTGCTGAGAAGAAGAAATCCCTTGTCCTTCATCAAGAATTATCATCCAAAGATGAAGAGCTGGCAAAGGTTCCACAAAAGAGAGACTGGTGGCGGAAAAAGGCAATGAGGGCGGTGACTACCGGGTTTTTGGATTATTATGGGTGCATCAATAAAAGGCTTGCTGAAATTGATGAAAGCAACATGGGGCTTCCGTCTTCTGAAGATGAGTCAGATAACCCAGAAGAAACGGAAAATCCTCCTGAGCAACCATCCGGTATTCCTCCAAATACAGAAGATCTTGTTGAACAACCATCCGGTCTTCTTTTGGAATAGCTTATTTAAAATCTTTGTAATTCTTGAACGATTTTTTTTCTTTATTGATGAAATTGTCTGTTAAATTTGATGAACCACAGTTCTCCACGCTCCCATAATGTTAGTTATAACGACAGGGTACATTCTATTAAAGGAAAAAAATTATAACGGGAAAAGTAACGAAAAGGAATAGATAATATTAAGTGATATTCCATTAAAAAACGAACAAGAACTAGTATGTTCAAGGTACGTTACCTATTTCTCGCAAGATATGATTTTCATATGATCTCTGTATACTCGGAAGGGAATAAGTTATGTATCGTAATTGTTAAGGTCTAAGCTCGTCTAGAGCATGTTCGTGTCCATGGCCGCTTAACCTTAACGAGAGTTTACGTTGTAATCCTTGTAATCGGGATGGGGGAGTGAGTAATCAGTCCTTTTGTGCCATGGGCTCGGTTATTCATTGGAAGAGTGTTTGAGTCGGCCTTGTGCGGGCGACCCCTTTGTCTGTGACCTTTTTGGCCCTTGTCTATAATATCATGCTTATTCATAAAAGTGATGTTTTTCGTGATTGTTGTACCTTATTGTTTATGTGCTTGCTTGATGTTGTGCCTATGATAAACTATAATTTTATCTTCGTATAAAACATGATTATACTTAAAAAATTCATGTGTATATGTTAGGTTTGATACATATTCATTTACATTTCAATATATTAATACTTATTATTTATTAATATTTAATCACTTAATATTTTTTATGTTTTGTATCATAAAATTTAAATATTTATCATACTAAAATATCTTTATAATATTAGGCTGTCATTTATAAATTGGTAAATCAAAATTTTTTTAAAAATCAAAACTGTGTGTTTAACAACTAAACGGCGTCGTTTTGAGCAAACACCAAAACGACGTCTTTTTGCCCCAAGATTGAAACGGCGTCGTTTTGATTAGACAAAAAAATGACGTCGTTTCGTAAAAAACTAAAACGGCGTGTTTAATCACTAAATGACGTCGTTTTAAAAAAAAATAAAAATATATAAAAAAAAACCAGGAACTGAATCGAACCATCTAATTCGGTCCGATTCTAGCACAACCAGAATCGAAAATTTTCAGTTCGGTCTGATTCTACCCCAAAACAGGACCGAACCGGCCTGGTTACACCCCTAACAATTACATTGGTTAATATTTAACACAAAATTATATTAATAAAAAAATTACTAAATTTTCTTAGTAAAGTATATTTTATTTTTACAACAATTTATATAAATTTTTTTACAAAACATTAATGTTAATTTTTTTTCTTATTCCCATAAAGAAAATCATAGTCAATAAAATTACATATATATTTAATAATAGAAAATATTTGTTAAACATAATAAAAACACATAATAAATTAACAAAAATAAAAAAAACTGAGTTCAAGCAGTAATGACGCATAGCCTGAGGGACGAGACTAATCTATTTATAAATTAAACCCTTCGATTATATTAATTTAATAGTTCTTAGAATTATTTTAATTAATTTTTGTATAAAAATAACAATATATTTAATTACATAGTACTCCCTAAGTCTCATATTAAGTGTCATTTTACTATTCGTGCACGTATTTCGAGAAAATCGAATGACTCATTATTTGATTCAAAAAAATCCGTACTTTTTTTCGAACGTACGTTAATTCTTAACCTACGTTCGAAAAAAAATCCGAAAATTTTTGAGGTCAAATAGTGCGTCATCCGACCTCCTCGAACGCGTGCATGAATAGTAAAAATGGACAATTATATAGGTCCAGAGAGAGTACTATTTTACAGGGTGTATTTTAAAATCTTATTAATATAAATTAAAATAATAATATATTTTCATACCTGGTTGGAACGAGACTAGTTTATTTGAGTCTGACTTATGACTTTTCAAAAAAATTGGCGATGGTCCGTGTAGGTGGAGGCGTGGATCGGCAAGCGGGTCCCAAGTCGGCACAGACACTACACGGAGGAATCCTTTTCAGAAGCCAACATAATTTATTATTAAAAAAATATCAAGGAAATCTATTACTTGGACAAGAGTCGTCCACGTGGCCCTCTGTCTCAGTTAGTTCGGCTACATTATTTCCTTCCTCCCCAATCCCGTCTCAAAGAGTAGCAAACACATCTCTCATTTCTTTTGTGCTTTCTGTTTTGGGCAAGGAAAACAATTTTTTTTAAATGGATGTGATTGAGAGGTCGACTGTGGAGGAGGAGGGCGGCCGCCGAGTTTTGATGTGCGAGGTGTGCGAGGAGGCGCCGGCTGCGGTGGCGTGTAAGGCGGACGCGGCGTTGCTCTGCTTGAGATGCGACGCTGACATCCACTCCGCGAACCCGCTTGCCCGCCGCCACCAACGTGCCCCCATTTCTGCACACCTGGACGGCCGTGACGGTGATGTGCCTAGCTCCTTCTTGTCGGATCATCATGACCACAATCAGAATCATGATCAATCAGCTGTTTGGTGTGGAGATTTCGGATTTTCCGAGGAATATTATGAGACGGATGGGCTCGTCGTTGATTTTACCAATTCTTCTTCCACTTCTGCTACTTCCATAATCGACATGAATATGAAAATTGAATCAGATGGAATATTATTCCCATGGATTAATAACCCAACCCAAAGTGTGCGTAATCATACTCAATTCTTGCTAATTAATCCAATTCGTAATTTGATTTTAATTTTAATCTGTTTAATTCAAAAAATATATATTACTGCAGGTTTCATCCTCTATGATCTCGGACGTCGGGGTTGTTCCGGACGGGATGAATTGCATCTCCGATATCTCGGGGAAGCGGGAATCTTCTTCTTCTTCTAATTCCCTTATTTTGAGTGGAGGAACCGGGCGAAATGTGGCGATACAGGATAGGGAAGCAAGAGTGATGAGGTACAGAGAGAAGAGGCAGAGGAGGAAATTCCAGAAAACCATACGCTACGCTTCTCGTAAAGCTTATGCCGAAACTCGGCCCAGAGTCAAAGGCCGTTTCGCCAAACGGAATGATGATAATAATAAAAGTATTAATATCCTGTCCGATTTGGTTCCGGATCTTCAGTACGGCGTCGCGCCCTACTTCTAGCAGTTTCATTCCTGCATCAAACTTTTACTTGCAATTTTAAGAACAGAAGAAGCTCAAATACTATTTTTAATGTGAGGGCTCCTTTAATTTGTGTTTGTGTATTCATCCAGTTAATATAATATATATTTATTATATATTACCGACCACCACCTCATCCTTTGTCAGCAATCACCTTCCCCACCATCATCTCCTAGCCATTTCCCTTTTCTGTCACTTAATTAGTTTAAAAAATTTAAAATTATAGAGTGCTTTTAGTCATTGTTGTAAAAACCGGACCGGCCCGGCCGGTTCGACCGGTCCGACCGGGGACCGGTCCGACCGGGGACCGGTGGCCTGACCGGTCCGGTTAACCCCCTAAAACCGGACTCTTGCTGACCCGGCAAAAACCCAGGTGACCCGGCGGTTCAACCGGAGACCCGGTGACCCGGTGCCGGGTCAAACCGGGTTGGCCACTCCTTTCCTTTAATCCCATTTCATTAATTCATTTTTTTGTTTGTGTTTTTAGTTTATAAGGTAATTAATTAAATTTTATATTTATAAAAATATATAAATAATATTATTAAATAGACCGGGTCGATACTACCGGTTGAACCCGGTTGAACCTTTGACCCTCTCGCCCTCTGACCTGCCCGGGTCAATGTCCCGGGCCGGGTTTTACAACCTTGACTTTTAGTTGGGTCTTCATGAATTATTTTACTTATTATTTTGTTTTTCAAATTATATTAATTAAAGGTCCAATCATATACGGACGATAGTTGACGTTAAACGGGAAAGAAGTTTCTAGGAGTTGTTGCTGAATTTAAAATTTGGTGTGACTAACTAAACCCAACATAAATAATAAAGACTATAACTCCAATTATTATTTTAATATAATGGTTAGGAAGAGTTATTAGTTTTTGGTAATTCAATATAATTCAAATTTAAATCTCTTTTACGGCTATTCTATATTTGGTTTGATTCTAGGATGATTGATTTTAGAGATACTAATTTTTTTACTAAATTTTATACTAAAAGTACACGTTATCATCTTCACATTTACTTAATAATTATTTATTTAAATATAAATTAATTAGAAAGAGATATATTCTATTTATATATTGACACATAAATTACTACAATTTTGTTAGTAAAATAGTTAGTATTCTAAAAAAAAATATTTTTTTTACTTACATAAGAAAGTAGATAAGAAAATTAATCTAAACCAGTACATGGGAAACAAACTCTGGAGATATCACCTAAAAGAAGCATGTGAAGACAAGAGGGGGACAGTAGAACTAATTAATGAGCATTATTCTTCTTTTATTATCAAGTTTCTTTTATCATTGGAAAAAATAAAACAAAAAATACTAAATGAAATAACTGAATCTCTCTAAAAATATTCCATTTAAAAACAATCTCATGGGAGAAGTATGCTTGTGATTCCTAAAATCATCTATGTAACGTTTCAACGAAGAGAAAAAAATGGAAATCAAGCGTTTAACGAGTGAGTTCATGGTCTGCGTTAGTGAAGTCTTCGTTTTTCCTGTTTTCCGACTTCCATAGTTAGGTTCATGCCCGTGACTCTGCGTATAACAGGGTGATGAATTACCGTTTTTTTTTAAAGGTTTTTGTTAGGACACATATATGCTTATGTTCGTATCTTGTATATTGGGCCTATTGGGCCCAAAGTTAGCTTGTATATATACTCATGTATTACTGATTAATGAAGAGAAGGAAAACCTATTTCCCTAAACTTAACATGGTAGCGGAGCCAAGCCGCCTAGCAAACCTACTCTCTTCACGTTGATTCGCCTACTGCGATCGACAAACCAACCCTCTTCCCGTTGATCCGCCTACTGCGATTGACGTAGCTTCAGCGATTTGCCTACTGCAATCGCCTTTAACCTCGACATGGCCGGCGCAGACAAAAACCAAACCCAACCTCCCGAAGATAGAACTCAATCTCCCTTTCTACCTCTCTTCAGGTGATCAACCTGGAAACGTTATCACCAACACAGTTCTAAAGGGCGATAACTTTGTTGCATGGTCGAGAGCGATCACACTAGCTCTCAAATCGCGCCGCAAATTTGGATTCATTGATGGTTCAATCAAGAAGCCCACCGATGCTATGAAGATCTCGGATTGGGAAACCGTGAACTCCATGATTATTTCATGGTTCACTAGAACGATGGATGCTAGAGTTGCTGCGTCCATCCCGTATCATGAAGAAGCTCGACCTTTGTGGCTGTTTTTGGAGCGCAAGTACATGAAGGCCAACGGTCCACGGATTCAGCAGCTGCGCGCTTCCATCACACTGTGCAAACAATCAAAGGGCGAGTCGATAGATGACTACTACAATCGGTTAGTTGCTCTTTGGGATGAATTGACTCGGTTGAAACCCCTACCCACTTGCCTTTGTGGACTCTGTACCTGCGATCTCTCCGCGAAGCTTGCTAATGAGCAAGATGAGGCATATTTCCATCAATTTCTAATTGGAGTTGATGATGATCTCTACTCCGCAGTGCGCACCAATCTGCTTTCCCAGAAGCCTCAGCCACCTCTCTATGAAACCTATCAAGCATTTGTTCAGGAAGAAAACTCTCGTCACATCGCTCGCGAGAAGGTAATTGAGCAGGAAGTTCGCGCATTCGCGTTGAGGGCTGATCGCTCTCGGCTGCCATCAGACCGTGTAGATCGGTCCAAGCTCTTTTGTTCTCACTGCAAGCAGAAAGGACATGATACTACCTCCTGTTTTAAGATACACGGTTACCCTGACTGGTGGGCTGACCGTAACAGAGTGAGCGGGTATGGCCGTGGTTCTGGCCGCGGGACTCCCGTCACACCTAGCCGTGGGACTCCCGTCACACCTACCACCACAAATGCCGCCTCTCCTGGTCCCTTTCCTGCAACGCCAGCCCGTGCCCATGCAGTCACGGAACTGGGTGATTCCCCATTTGTTGATCTTAGCCAAGCCCAAGCGAAGTCACTGCTGCACTTCCTGAAACATAAGAGTCAGGATGGGGATCGTATGACGGGTGAGCTATTTATTTTGTCTTGGATTATTGATTCTGGCGCTTCTCATCATGTGACAGGAAACCTGGACTGTCTCGTCGATGTCGTACAGATGGATGCTCGCTTGGTTGGGTTACCGAATGGTCAATGTGTTGTGGCCACGTTGAAGGGTTCCGTCCTTCTCCCAAGTGGCATAACCCTTATCAATGTTTTATTTGTTCCACGGCTTAACTGCAGTTTGATTTCGGTGACACAACTAATTGATGATTCTAACTGTTTTATCACATTCACTGCTTCTTTGTGTGCTATACAGGACCATCGTTCGGGGAGCCTGATTGGGGCGGGTGAGCGACGGGATGGACTCTACTATTTTCGTGGCGTTCCTACAGTGCATGCAGTAACGGTACCGGGGTTGACAGAGTTTGAGTTGTGGCATCGTCGTCTTGGTCATCCTTCTGAGAAGATTGTCAAATTAGTGCCTGCTTTACAGTCTAGTAGTAGTAGTTCTCAGCCGTCCAGCGACACTTGCGTAGTTTGTCCAAAAGCTAAGCAAAAGCGAAGCTGTTTTCCTGTTAGTAACAGTAGAGCTAGTAGAAAATTGGAATTGATACACTGTGATTTGTGGGGACCACATTCAGTTCCTTCTTTCTGTGATGCTATTTATTTTTTGACTATTGTTGATGACTTTTCAAGGGCTGTTTGGATTTATTTATTAAGAAACAAGACGGAAGTCTCTAGAGCCTTTCGCTCTTTCTTTGCAATGATTGAACGACAGTTTGCCACCACTGTTAAAACTGTGCGTAGTGACAATGGTACTGAGTTCAAATGCATGCTTGACTATTTTGATGAGCAGGGGATCTTATTTCAGACCTCTTGTGTTGGTACTCCGCAACAGAATGGTCGCGTTGAGAGAAAACATCAACACATTTTGAATATAGGTCGTGCCTTGATGTTTCAGGCGAATTTACCCATTCTCTTTTGGGGGGAATGTGTTCTTGCTGCAGTACACTTGATCAATAGAACTCCCTCTGCCCTCCTTGACAACAAGTCTCCATTTGAACTGCTACATGAGGATCTACCTGATCTAGATGACCTACGGGTGTTCGGTTGCTTGAGTTTTGTTCACGATCAACGTTCCCGACAAGGTAAATTCACCCCTCGCAGTGGGCGCTGCATCTTTGTTGGGTATCCTAACGGCAAGAAAGGGTGGAAGTTCTATGATCTGGACACTGGAGACTTTCTTATTTCCAGGGATGTAGTGTTCCATGAAAATGAATTCCCTTTTGCCAACGGGAATTCGACCGCTTCACCTGCTGCTTTGCCTTCTGTCATAGATGTTATCGCGGTCAATGAAGACCGCCCGGACAGTTTGGATCCGGTTGTGGAGGACGTTGTGTTCCTTCCCCCTATCGACGAGGAAGTGCCACCAACGGAGCCTGCTGGTGCGCTCTCGGCTTCACCATCGGCTGGCCCGGCTGCTGTTAAGTCCTCTGATGCACCTTTACTAGGTCGCGGCTTCCGAGAGAAACGTTCCTCAGGTTGGTTGTCTGACTATGTTACGCACACTGTACGGAATATGAGTCCATCCCCGCCTTCCTCGCAACCATTCAGCTCCTCAGGTACTCCTTATCCTATAGCACCATTTGTGAATTGTGATAACCTGTCATTGCACCATCGTACCTTTCTCGCAGCTGTCATTGCTGGTGTTGAACCATGCTCTTTTCGTGCGGCCATGCAAGATGCAGGCTAGTGCGAAGCCATGCATAAATAAATCGACGCATTGGAGGCCAATGAGACATGGGTGGTGGAGGAGTTGCCGCCTGGGAAGAAGGCACTCAGTTGCAAGTGGGTGTATAAAATCAAATATCATGCCGATGGTTCAGTTGAACGCCTTAAGGCACGCCTGGTCATCTTCGGTAACCATCAGGTGGAAGGCATTGATTACAACGAAACATTTGCTCCGGTTGCCAAGATGGTCACGGTTAGAACTTTTCTGGCTGTTGCGGCTGCTAAGCGCTGGGAGTTACACCAGATGGATGTTCACAACGCTTTCCTTCACGACGATCTGCATGAAGAAGTGTATATGAAAATGCCCCCTGGTTTTGGATCTGACACCCCCAACAAGGTTTGTCGCCTGACCAAGTCCCTGTACGGCCTGCGTCAGGCACCGAGATGTTGGTTTGCCAAGTTAGCGGCTTCTTTGAAGAAATATGGCTTTCTCCAGTCGTATTCAGACTACTCTCTCTTCACTCTACGGCAAGACACAGTGCTCCTCAACGTCCTTGTGTACGTTGATGATCTGATTATCTCTGGTAATGACTCTTCCGCTATTTCTGCTTTTAAAACATATTTGAGCACATGTTTTCACATGAAGGATTTGGGGCGCCTACAATACTTCTTGGGCATTGAGGTTGCTCACAGTCCGGCAGGGATTTTTCTCTATCAACGGAAGTACACACTTGACATTATCACGGAAGCAGGCCTTCTCGGCGCCAAACCGGCTGACTTTCCAATGGAGCAAAATCACTCTTTGGCACTTGCCACCGGTGCTGTTCTTGATGACCCGGAACGGTTCCGTCGTCTCGTTGGTCGCCTCATTTATCTCTCTTTTACCCAACCAGATTTGACATACTCTGTTCACATTCTTGCTCAGTTCATGACCGCCCCGCGCCAAGAGCATTGGGATGCTGCGTTGCGCGTTGTGCGGTATTTAAAAGGGAGTCCAGGCCAAGGTGTCTTACTCTCCTCCTCTTGCGATCTATCCTTGACAGGCTGGTGTGACTCTGATTGGGCGAGCTGCCCTCTCTCTCGTCGTTCGCTCACTGGCTGGATCGTCTTCCTCGGTACTTCTCCCGTCTCTTGGAAGACAAAGAAGCAGGACACGGTCTCCCGGTCCTCAGCTGAAGCTGAGTACCGTTCCCTGGCATCCATCACATGTGAGTTGAAATGGTTAAAGACTCTCCTCCAGTGTCTCGGTGTTGATCATCCGCGGGCAATGGATGTCTTTTGCGATAGTAAGTCAGCTCTCCACATAGCCCAAAATCCCGTTCTTCACGAGCGTACGAAGCACATTGAGATTGATTGCCATTTTATTCGTGACGCGGTCACAGATGGGATTGTAGCGCCTCACTACGTGTCCACAACGGAGCAGCTTGCTGACATCTTTACCAAGGCGTTAGGCAAGAGGCAATTCTTATATCTTCTTCGCAAGTTGGGCATTCGTGATCTCCATGCTCCAACTTGAGGGGGGGTGTTAGGACACATATATGCTTATGTTCGTATCTTGTATATTGGGCCTATTGGGCCCAAAGTTAGCTTGTATATATACTCATGTATTACTGATTAATGAAGAGAAGGAAAACCTATTTCCCTAAACTTAACAGTTTTCTAGTTTAGGTACCTCCATTCTTGTCACCCTATATAAATGAGAAAGGAACGCTCACTTCAGTTTTTTCTGATGAAATTGTTGAAATTATCAAACAAGACCTTGTTTTAGATTTTCTCTAAATTAGGCTACCCTAATTAAAAGCAGTTAGATTGCATCAAGCTGAGTTATGGAGACACATGGTTCCAATAAGCCAACACGCTTTTGGATGTTTAGTAATGGCTACCAAACTAAACCCTTGGTTTTGCGGAAACTAGAAATTGAAGTTGGTTACAAATATGTCACCACATATTTTTTTGGCTACTTTATTGATTTCTAGGATTTTCCCTGGTTAGTAGAGGAGGAGAAAAAGGATTGATGGAAATACATGTGGGCCTTAATAATTCCACCAAAATTTTAAAAAATTATATAGCGGTTGGGTCATGATTCCCTCCCCACGCGAGTGAATCTGACTAGGCGTGGCTTGCAAATTGACCCTAGTTGCCCATGTTACAATGGGGAGTTGGAAACCACAACCCACTTATTACGGAATTTCCACTTTGCGGATCAGACCTAGTCCTTGCTGCCTTTTGAGGGGAGACTTCCGGGGGGACTGACGGAGGTCAGGAAGGTGTTGGATGAGGTAGAGTTTGAGAAATTTATTTCGACTCTCTAGTCCCTGTGGACTTCTAGAAATTATAGGATTTTCCAACATATAGTCGAAGTATCGCAGACAATCTTTATTAGAGGCGGAAAGTTGCTGATGGATTTTAAAGAAACTTGGAAGGTAGACACACTACCCCTGTTCTACTGCAGGGAGGGATGTGAATTTGAAGTTGCAGGCTCCGCCAGAGGGTGTGGTAAAAAGGAAAGAGAGGGATTCAAACAGGTATAGGCCAAGTCAACTGCATTCCCGTAGCAACCAACAAATGACAAGTGTTTTTCCTTGTGTGGATCCTCTCGTTGGGGGCCACTATGCCAAGAGTAAGCTTTTGTTCTTCTTCTACTTTTTATGTCGGAGTGAGTCTTTGGGTTTAGTTAATGGTTTTCTAAAGTCTTGTTTGGTTAATTTAATTAAAGTATTGATCAATTCTTTAAATCTCGAGTAAAAGACTCGAACAATTATCCATAAGAATACGAAATAATTTACACTTTCATTTTCTAGTAATTTCTAATGTATGTCTAATTAAATTTATTAATTAGATAGGTAAACTATAGATATTACACACAGGTAAGCATAATCCATACTAATCAAACATATTCTTTTTTATCTTAAGAAAAGTGAACATATGTGGAAAGCTGAAAGCTTAACAAAAGTGATGCCACCACTAGAGCATGTACAAGAACAATTGAACAAATCATAAAAAGAAGAAGAAGAAGAGGGAGCTACATAAATAGTACTACAATATTGTTAATTAATTATAGATAATTAATCCAAATCCAAAACATTGCGATTGTCGAATGGAATCTCATATCCAAAAACCATGGAGTCATCATCCAATTCATCCGATGTAAATTTAGGGATCCTCCAACTTCTCGCAGCTTCAGAATCCTGCCCACGGCTTAGCAGCTCTAGCACCTGTATATTTATTTATTTCAAAACTAATCAATATTAATTAATTCCACTAAATAATCATATTATTATTATTATTATAAAGATACCTCGCTCATTGATGGGCGCCATGTTGAAGATTGTCTAATGCAATATGAAGCCGTTAACACCACTCTATGCATTTGGTCTGCATCATATTTGCCTTCCAATTTTGGGTCTGCTAGCTCACTTATTTTCCCACATTCCATCAAAGGCTTTACCTGTTACATAAATATTTTACAATGTTCATATTAATGATAGATAGTTCGGAAAATAATAAGTGCTCCAATTAATTGTTCTATTTTAGCGCACCTAGATGGATCGTCCCAAATCAAAAAAAATGTTACTTTCGGAGTTGATAGGTGGTCAGTTTTGTAAAAAATGATTCTGTTCATTCTATTTTGTGATTTGAGCGGTCCATTTGGACATACTGAGATGAACACTGATCAGGGCACTCTATAATTAGTAGTAATTAGTAATTAGTAATTAGTTAGTTGCATACCCACAAGATAAGGTTTTGTTTGGATGAATCCACAGGTCTCCTTCCAGTAATGATCTCCAACAGAAGAACACCAAATGCAAACACATCAGTCTTCTCATCCACAATTCCATGCATGAAGTATTCTGGTGCAAGATACCTGATAACGCGCTTGTCGAGGGCACGATCAAACAAATTATTACAACTTATCACATGCAACAAAATAGATTGAAGACAGTGGCAAGAGGATCGATCCACAGAGATTGATGAAGACTTACACTAGACAAGGCCAGATTATAAAATAAAACAATAAAAGAAACAAAACAAAATTCAAGGTCTTGAATGTATTCGGGGGACAAAGGCACAAAAAGTAACAATCAGGGGGGGTTTTACTTGACCAAACGAGTTGGTCAAGAGAGATTTGGAGCTAACAAGTTTATCTAAGAAAGCAGGTTCGGGGTCCCGAATGTCACGTTCGGGGTCCCGAATGGTAAAACAGAACCAAGCAGTAAATCAGGTCAAGAACAATAAAACAGAAGGTAATAACCACAAACAATCAGATGGAGAAGGATTCTTAGCAAAGGCATTCTGGGTTGCATTCGGGACCAGATCGTCATCGGCTCAAGGGTATTCTATTCAAGACGTCATAGAAATGACATGGGGACCAGATTCCTCGGATGCCCCCTACTTTTCTCTTAAGAGAAACTACCCCCCGTTTCCACATATGAGGTAGTCTTGACAGTTTGCCATCCCTCTAGGCACGAATGCGGGAGGGCCATACTAAAACTGCCCATTAAGCTAAGAAAAGACAGATCTAGAGCTAAAATCCCTCAGTTTGTCAGGCTCGTGACCCAGCCCTAATCAACTACCCAACCTATCTATTCAAGACCATTTTGACACAGTCAAGAATAAACAGATGCCTACTTACTCATGCAATTTTCCTTCCGTATTCATCACATAAATGACAGCCTTTACACAAGATAATTATCAGTTGATCAAGCCTCAAATTAAATCATGCAAAGATATAATTAAACCGATGAATAGTTGAATATAGCTGATTGCATTACATTTCATCATGTTTTATTGTCCATTTTCTAGTTATTTTGGACAGTAATTCTATTGATATTCCCTTTAATTTCCCACATTTGATCAGGTCTGGTTTGGAGGCTGAATGAGAAGAATTCACGAAGTTTGGAGCCGAAGCTGTTTATTCGAGTCTAGGCCTGGATCTTGGCCTAGACAGGTTCGTATCTGACGCAGTGCGCTTACCAGAATCGTCTTGGCCTAGACTTCGGCCAAGACTCCTTTGCGATCAGACTGCAGCTTGGAGCGATTGAAGTATTTTTGGAGTTGGACTCTCACAGCTGGCACGTAGCAGCTGTCCAGCAATTTTAGAGGGATAGGAAGACTATCTTATGAAGAATCCCGAAGGGGATCTCCCTCTTTATTTAATTATGATTTAGTTTCCATATTTAGAACAATTTATTGTAATAATCTTTTAGGAGATTAATTAGGAGATTATTTAGGAGATTGAGTTGGAGAAGGACAGAGGAGTTTTAGCTTTCTTATAGCTGATCTCGTCCTCCCCTTTTCCTCACTCTCTCTCGACGCTCTCTTTTCTTCTTCCACCACTTTTATACTATTTGCTCCGGATTTAATTCTTTAAATCTCGGATTTAATTATATTTATGCAAGTTAATTTCTTTATCTTTTATCCATGAGTATGAGTAACTAAGAACCCATTCTTGGTAAGGGTGATGAGCTGAAGTTCTTAATGCAATCGTGAGACACAATCCGTTCTTCACAATCTCTTTCTTTGTATTTATTTATTCTTGAACTTAATCCATCGCTTACTCACTAGAGCCAAGGTTTGATCATCCTTGTACTCTAGGAGAGAAGAGTTGTAACCAGTCTAGAAGGAGAGGGAGTACCCGCCGGCTAGACGGAGTAGGTGACTAGTCTCGAGCAGACTAGAAGAATAGGTAAAATAGGTAGAGACCAGATTGACAACCTAGGAACTTAGCCTAGGTACTGTCTTCCCCTGCACCATTGAAGAGGTGAGCAACCATTCAAGACAGCAGTCAAACGGATAAACCCTTTAACCAGCAAGGTGTCCCTTGACTAGGATTATCCGGAGAGGGAGTACCCGCCAGATAGTTTGAAGAGGAGGGAAGATAGGAGGGAAAAGGAGTTCCTCCCCTCTATAGCAGTACTATGAAGAAGAGATGAACATACTTCAGTCCATGATCGATGCATAAGAACGCAAGCTCACCCATCGCCCTTACCTGGAATTCCGTATCACTAGACTTATTCCCAATCTAGCCCGCAGTCTTGGCCTAGACTTCGGCCAATACTGTTTTATATTTTAAACTGTTTTCATTGCTTTCTGTTTTGTCTTTAGTTTCAGATAACAACCAACCAAAACTCAGTGACGAGGAAGTCAAACTCAAGAACTACATTTCCTAGAGGTCTCTGTGGACGATCCTCTTACCATCATCTACAAATCCTTGTAGACAGTGATAAGTTGTATTTCTACCCCCATTTCCATACTTATTTCACTCTTATATTTGACGTGTTCGACGCACGGTCAATAGCATCAAGAATATTTTAAGTACATTAAGGCCTCGAATCTGCCCCTGCAACCCTTGAATCAGCCTTGCCAAGAACTAGGAATTTAGCTACTCATGCTTAAAGATGAACAAATAATAATTAAGGGATCAAGGGACTTTCACCATTCCATGCCGAATAGGAAATAAGACGATAGAGAAAGCACTTTGTGACTTGGGAGCCGGCATCAACGTCATGTCCTTGAGAGAATTCGAGACGTTGAAGATAGGTACAATGAAGGAAACTGATCTGTTGATTCAGCTAGCTGACAGATCGTTCATCCGACCCAAGGGAGTCGTGACAGATGTCTTGGTAATGGTAGATGATTTTATATATCCAGTGGACTTTTATATTGTTGAAATGAATATTCAATTGCCTTCTTGCACCACTGACATTTTATTAGGAAGACCATTTCTAAGGACATCGAAGGCTAAGATTGACTGCTTTGAAGGGAGCATAATTTTAGAATTCTTTGGAAGTACTATAAAATTCAGCATCACAGAAGCATCACAGCATCCTAATGATCCACATTGCGTGAATTTTCTTGATATTTTAGATCCAATAGCAGGATTGGAGGACAGAGCAGGAGATCAGAAGGAACTCCCAGAAGTTTTGGCCAGTTTGGCCGATCCAGAAAAAACAGACTCAGTCTTGGCCTCGAGCTTGGCCAAGACGCAGGCCAAGACTGCCAAACCGAAGAAAAAAACTGTAAGTTGCCAATTCGTGCAGTCTACGGTTCCTAAATTCCTACCTTCTGTTGTGCAGACACCACAACTGGAGTCGAAGGCTTTGCAAGACCCACCCATTACAGATCCAGCAGCAGCAGCTGATCTAGGCCAAGACACAGGCAAAGACTGCGGCCAAAATCCCTTATCTAGTCTCCACCTGAAAACGGACTTCAGCAGCACTCCACTCGCTCAACAACAACAGTCCATCCTGGAACATCCTGGACAACCGCCAGGCCAAGAACCTCCTGCTTCAAGAGCTCCGAAACCAAAAGACCCTCCTGCCCCTGATCTAGGCCAAGCTTCTGGCCAAGATCCCCAGACCCCAGCAACCTGAGTTGCTTCTGCCCCCAGGTTATATCTTTCCTTTCTTTTATTTTTATGTTTTGTCTTTTATTTTTGTCTCTCCACACAATGAGGACATTGTGTCTTTTAAGTGTGGGGAGGGTGTTAAATATGTCTTGTGTTTTTGTGAATATTGAATGTTTGATTGTGTGTTTTGCGTCTGTTTCTGTGAGTCAAATTAGTGTGTTTTAATTTTTTATTTTTATATCAGTATGTCCAGTATAGAGTCAGTCATTTGCATGATTTTTATTGGTATTTTTATGCATGTTTTGAGTTTGTTTTGTTGTGAACATCCGAATCCCTGTTTTCTTGCTTAGATTGTTTAGTCTTTTGGTGGGATTGCATGTAGACACTTTTCTAGGGAACACAATGCTTTAGTAACAGGGATGCGAATGAGCGTAAATGATCAATGCCTAAGGGGCATTTAATCTGATGTTTCCCGAACGTTAGCCATCCATATGGTCGTAAGGACACCTAGCTAGGACCTTAATTCTTATTAGGATGATGAGGTTTGCTGCCCGGATTTGAGTGTGTCGTTCTATCTGTTGTAGTGTGAGACAAATAAAGGTGTTGGAATGTCATAGGACAGACATAGCAAAGGTGGAAGTCCCCGCTGAAAAGGACAAGCTCTGTCTATGTGCCGTGTCTATAAAAGAAAAAAAAATTATCATAGAAAAGACACTTGAATTGTCAGAAGAAAAAAAAAAATTTTGCTAAAGACATAAAAGAAAATAAAAGAAGAAAAATCTCTGTCAAAGTGATTTAAATGGCACCAGTCTTTAGGCACTTTTTGATAGACGACACTTGGTGGGACTCAAATCCTTGGTGAACCTTGTTGCCCTATACTTTATCATTTAATCTAGTAGGGTGTCTTGATACCATGTGGAAGGTGTATGTTCGGGGTATTGATCATTCCTTGTTAGTCTTGCATTGGGTACTCTAGTGAAGTGTCTTGGCAGATCCAGTGGACGGGTAAGCAATTTGAAAATGAGAAAGTCCAAGGGGTCAGGATGTCTGTTTTGTTTTGATGTGTTTTTAATTTTTGTTGAGTCTTTGAGTCTGTATGCTTGGGGGCAAGCATTGTTTAAGTGTGGGGAGTTTGATTGCATTGCATTTCATCATGTTTTATTGTCCATTTTCTAGTTATTTTGGACAGTAATTCTATTGATATTCCCTTTAATTTCCCACATTTGATCAGGTCTGGTTTGGAGGCTGAATGAGAAGAATTCACGAAGTTTGGAGCCGAAGCTGTTTATTCGAGTCTAGGCCTGGATCTTGGCCTAGACAGGTTCGTATCTGACGCAGTGCGCTTACCAGAATCGTCTTGGCCTAGACTTCGGCCAAGACTCCTTTGCGATCAGACTGCAGCTTGGAGCGATTGAAGTATTTTTGGAGTTGGACTCTCACAGCTGGCACGTAGCAGCTGTCCAGCAATTTTAGAGGGATAGGAAGACTATCTTATGAAGAATCCCGAAGGGGATCTCCCTCTTTATTTAATTATGATTTAGTTTTCATATTTAGAACAATTTATTGTAATAATCTTTTAGGAGATTAATTAGGAGATTATTTAGGAGATTGAGTTGGAGAAGGACAGAGGAGTTTTAGCTTTCTTATAGCTGATCTCGTCCTCCCCTTTTCCTCACTCTCTCTCGACGCTCTCTTTTCTTCTTCCACCACTTTTATACTATTTGCTCCGGATTTAATTCTTTAAATCTCGGATTTAATTATATTTATGCAAGTTAATTTCTTTATCTTTTATCCATGAGTATGAGTAACTAAGAACCCATTCTTGGTAAGGGTGATGAGCTGAAGTTCTTAATGCAATCGTGAGACACAATCCGTTCTTCACAATCTCTTTCTTTGTATTTATTTATTCTTGAACTTAATCCATCGCTTACTCACTAGAGCCAAGGTTTGATCATCCTTGTTCTCTAGGAGAGAAGAGTTGTAACCAGTCTAGAAGGAGAGGGAGTACCCGCCGGCTAGACGGAGTAGGTGACTAGTCTCGAGCAGACTAGAAGAATAGGTAAAATAGGTAGAGACCAGATTGACAACCTAGGAACTTAGCCTAGGTACTGTCTTCCCCTGCACCATTGAAGAGGTGAGCAACCATTCAAGACAGCAGTCAAACGGATAAACCCTTTAACCAGCAAGGTGTCCCTTGACTAGGATTATCCGGAGAGGGAGTACCCGCCAGATAGTTTGAAGAGGAGGGAAGATAGGAGGGAAAAGGAGTTCCTCCCCTCTATAGCAGTACTATGAAGAAGAGATGAACATACTTCAGTCCATGATCGATGCATAAGAACGCAAGCTCACCCATCGCCCTTACCTGGAATTCCGTATCACTAGACTTATTCCCAATCTAGCCCGCAGTCTTGGCCTAGACTTCGGCCAATACTGTTTTATATTTTAAACTGTTTTCATTGCTTTCTGTTTTGTCTTTAGTTTCAGATAACAACCAACCAAAACTCAGTGACGAGGAAGTCAAACTCAAGAACTACATTTCCTAGAGGTCTCTGTGGACGATCCTCTTACCATCATCTACAAATCCTTGTAGACAGTGATAAGTTGTATTTCTACCCCCATTTCCATACTTATTTCACTCTTATATTTGACGTGTTCGACGCGCGGTCAATAGCATCAAGAATATTTTAAGTACATTAAGGCCTCGAATCTGCCCCTGCAACCCTTGAATCAGCCTTGCCAAGAACTAGGAATTTAGCTACTCATGCTTAAAGATGAACAAATAATAATTAAAGAAAGCATAACAAGTAAATAAATAGATTAAGGGAAGAAGACTTTGTTACTAAATTCCGTTTAGAGCCCGGCGGCAAGAGTTGAGGATGCTAACAAGACTAGAGAGAGAAACTAGAGAGAAGTCTAAGAAAACTAAAACTACATGATCATGGATAATCCAAGATGTCCTAAACTACTCTTAGATGCCCTTTATATACTAGAGCTCTAAGCACAAAATATCTTCAGCCTAAAACTAGGGACAAAATGCATTAATTGAAAGCCTAAGAAAGTGGATCCATGTTCCTTAAAGCACAAAGCTGAAAAAGCATAAAGCTGTCTGATTTTTCCAGCTTTGGGCAGGTCTGGACTGGGCTCAAGGCTGAACTGGTCAGAGCGGTAGGTATTTGGTGGTCAGTGCAGACTGCAGGAACAGTGTCAGAGGAGGCACATGGAAGCTCTGGCGAGATGACACGTGGAAATGTCATTCTTCGCCCTTCGGGGTCCCGAATGGGGAATCCGATTCGGGACCTTGAACGCTGGTTCGGACTCGGGACCTCAACTTTGGGTCTTGAAGCTCAAAACTGCACAAAATGCCCCAAAAATGCATCTTTTCGCATAAACTCCCATTTTATGCCTAAATCTGCAAAAGTAATGAAAACAAGGGTAAATTAGCAGAATCATGCCTTAAATGGGTGAGAAAGTGGAGGGAAAATCATGCATAAAAACATGCTATCAATACCCAAACGTGCCCTCTATTGGTATCACAGCATGGTGAGTCCACTTGTTAGGTAGCCATTTTGCTAGCCCAAAATCTGCAATCTGTGGTTCATAATCGGGACCGAGGAGAACGTTCGAGGCTTTAATATCGCGGTGGATTATCCGGTGCTTGCAGCATTTGTGGAGATAATGCAGACCCCTAGACACCCCAATGGCAATCTTGTATCTTAGGGGCCAAGAAAGGGTTTCTCCTGTTTTACCTGATGGCACCACATCAACGTGATTTTTCACATTTGAGAACAGAACAAGAACAGAACAGCTTAATTAGCAGTCCTTAATTAGTTCATTAATTACCATGGAGAGCAGTTGCTAAATTCCCATTTTGAGAGAAGCTGAGGATGAGGTAAAGTCCATTCTCGACGCAGCAGCCAACCAAATTGGCAGTGTTTGGATGAGAAACATGACCAATTACACCCAATTCCATCAAGAACTCCTTCTCCTTCTTCCCATCTTTGTTGTCATTGGCAACCATCTTCACTGCAATCATTCTCCCATCACCAAGTTCTCCCTTGTACACCTCCGAATATCCCCCGCGCCCGATAACATTGTCTACAAACAAGTTCACATCATCAAACTAACTCATAAGTTTGTCTTTTTTTCAAAGCAATTATTGGGAATGAATTGTACTAGTTGGTTACCTGGGTGGAAGTTATCTGTTGCCTTGGCAATCTCGTCGTAGCTGAAGCAACTAAGCAAAGGTTGCTGCTGTCGCTGCTTCAATTTGGTGTTTCCATTTCTTGGTCTTAGAGGTGAAGCAAAGATTGAGGAGATGTTGAGTAGGTAGTTGAATCCAGATTTTTTCATTCTTTTCTTAGGCAAGGGATGGAGAGGCAGGGGAGGGGACTCCACGGTGGTGCTCGAGTATCCAAGGCTAGATGTGTCCTCATCTTCTGTACTCTCATCAGATTCTGATACATTTTCAACTCCATCCAGCACAGTTCTTGGTGATGGCTTGTGTTTCAAACTCAATCCAAGCCCTTCTGGAATAAACCATAGATTATATGTTTTAGGTTAATTTCTTCACCAAACATTATAGAACAGAACAGAACAGAACAGAACAGAAGAAACTAATTAACCTTTTGTACAGGTTGAATTTGAGGCTGAAATCTTTTGTGATTGACCAATAGAGACTACCGTACAGCTCGTCGTAGCATGATCGAGACAATATCTTACAATGTCATGCTGAATTCTAATCCTGGAGCGACGCAAAATGAAGCAAAAACAAAGAAAGGGCAGAATCATATTTTATGAAATGCTCAAACCAGAAAAGAAATGGAATCCTGAACATCACAGACTGTTATAAAGGTTAATACTAATTTCTCACTTATTTGATGGGATTGTTCTCAAGCGACGAAGAAGAAGGAGATAGCCGGCTGAAATGGATTTGGCTTCCCCAATTAGATACCCTACCTTGGCCTCTAAATTTATCTGAAAGAGAGAAGAAAAAGAAAAGAAACAACATTAACTGAGTACACTAAGAATTACATATTCAATCAACATAAGTGCTTGAAAATGAGAAAATTTAATAAAATTGTAGATACCTGCTTTGACCGACAGATCCAGGCAAACTCACCAAGTACAGATATAACATGAGCTTTCGCTTGCCGAACCTGAGATTGTTTCCTCATCCTAGCTCCATTCTTCTTTGATTCTTCACCTACTGTTCTTTTTCAACATAAATGTGGACTTACCATGACTAATTTCAATGCAAAAACAGTACATAAGATGAGATGAGACACTATGGTTTAGTAGAAGTTTATTACCAAGAACATGAATGGCAACAATGGTGTCGTTGGGGCGAGCTAGAACTCCGATCGCCCACGAGAGAAGTTCATTGCTATCATTTGGGTCCAAGGGGATCCCTATCAGAATCTTGGAAGCTGGAGTTGAAGGGATCATATTGTCGACAGCAACCTTTGATAATATCGAATCCAACCACAACTGACAAGTGATTGATCTTTGGTGTTTCAATAATGTCAGAAGCAGGAGAGTGAGTGAGGTTATTAATATGTGTTAGAAATTAGAATGGAGAAAACAGCGTGATTAAGGTTAGTAGAGAGGAGGTGAGACCACATTGCCTCGCATTTCTGCTATTCTTGTTTAACAAACAATAGTGTAACAATAGCTTTTTAGAGTGGCATGAGCAGCAGAAGTGAGTGAGTATGAAAAATGAATCCTTCTTGACAATATATTTTTGCACTTTTATTATGGGGTTTGTTTGGTTGGTTGCTTTGGACTATAAGCAATGGTTTCTTGATATATCTTGCCATTTAAGCCAAAACTTGTAAAAAATATATAAAAAAAAAAACTGCCATTAAAAGGCATTTCCTTCCTTTATTTGGTACCACTTTCATCATTTCTCTTATCATGAATGAAACGTTGAGAAGAAACAATGGTTTCAAACTTTTACATGATGACCAAAGATTCTTTAGTCACATGTCTAGTTTCTAACACGTAATCATTAACTAAATAAAAACTCTTACTAGTAGTGGAGCTTGGCTGAAATTTTGAAGGAACGAACTAGATAATTTATTTAGGGAAAAAATGTGAAGAATTCATGGGGAAAAAACTGAAAAAGTAAAATTTTGATGGTAAATATGAAAGATTTATGAAAGAAAAATAGAAATATACGGATTATTACGAAAGAATTGAATAGCTCCGTCCCTGACTCGTATGCGTTCCAGATAGAGAGAACACACAAAGAGACCGAATAAATTTTTGTTATCAATGTTGTAACAAGTGACATTTCCAAAGCATAGTAGACTCAGCTTGCACTGAAAAGGTCCAAGAAAAATAGTCAGGTATTTCTTGCTAGGAAAAAGGTCCGTTTGAATAGTGCTATGAAGGGGAACAAAAGGGTTTTGTATTCGAAGATGTTCCTCTTTGGGTTTAGGTTTCCACTTCATGAGATGGTGCAAGATCTGCTGTTATCTTGGAATCTAAACCCGGCCCAGATATCTCCGCCCTCATGGAGTTTAATTTATGCTTTCATTCGGGTCTGCAAGATAAGTAAGATTGCCCCATTAGTTACGTTGTTTCGATTCTTCTTCAACCTCTATATCCGGAAGGGTTTGGTATCCTTTTCTCTAGATTATAATGATACAGAAAATTTTACCTTTGTCCGGAACTTCCAGAGGGTAGATACGTCAGTCAAGAACTGGAAAAATAACTTCTTTGTTTTGGATTTACCGGAGGCTTTGTGGCGAGCAGGCTTTAACTGGAGGATTACTGAGACGGAATGGGCCAATAGGTACTCCTTCAGATGAAGAGCAGAAACAGATTACTAAATTAAGGAAAATTAAGACTGGTTTTTGTTGGGAAAAAATCACATTTTCCCCGCCCAGGATCGAACACAATCAAACACAGCAAGCAGCAAACAAATACACAACACGAGGATTTTCGTGGAAAACCTCCAACGAGGAAAAACCACGGGACCAACTCCGAACAATCTTCACTAATAATAAATTATTAGTCTTACAATCACATCAGGATGCTCAACAACATCCCTTTCACAATCTCTCAGGATGTTCAACAACATCCCTTTTACAATCTCTCTCAACTCAATCTCTCATCTAGATCGAGGAGACACAATCTAGAAAAATAAATACCTCACTGATTTATTTTTCTCTCTCAATCACAAACAAGAAAAATACTCTCTATTTTTCTCTCTCTCTCTCAATCACAGATCAGTTGCCTCGGTTGCAACTGATCAACCCATCTCTTGTGCACTGCACTTGCTACATCTTTGCAAGCTTGCTGCTGCTTCTGCTCTCCATTTAATGGCATGTATTTATATATGGAGTGCCAACCAAAGAAAAGCACATGATCACCACCGTGTGATCACGAGAAGTCCAAGTCCAAATTGGAATTAATCCAATTTGGCCCCTACACGTTTCTTTCCTTACTTTCCCATTTCTAACTTTCCTTCTTTTCTTTTAGTTGGCCGACCCACTCCATTATAAAACTTTAGCCTTTCCTTGATTTAAGGGTGATCATGAGTCCAACTTGGCTCATTCTTTCCATCATTGCAGCAACAATTGATTAGTTGGCGGATACCAACTCATAATCAATTTTGCTATTATCAAACTCTCGGCCTCCTGCACACCTTCCTTTCTTTCTTTACAGCTATCAATATGAGCTGGACACAACAATTCTCCCCCTCCAGCTCATATCACGGGGAATCATCACCAATCCTTTTTTTTTTTTTTCTTTAACCTCGGTTCAAACCAATCGGTAACCAATCTTCATACATCTACACTTCAACGATCTCCCCCTCAATTAAAGTACCACCAGGCCCACCATCTGAGCCCGACAATCTCCCTTTGAACAAAGCTCTACACAGTCCTCAACAGGACCCACCGACTTCAAGTTCCTTTCGGAGATTTATCGTACTTTAAAATTCACCATCAAACTGAGTAAGCCTACCAATTTGGCCCATCAACTTGCACGAAATATGGAATTCACCCATCATACTTCGAACTCAATCTATTGGCCCACCGTTTTAGCTCATCAGTTTGGAGATTCGTTGTGTGCCGCCACTGCACCAGACCTCGTGCACTAGGTCTGTGCCATCATCAACATACTCCCCATCAATCCATCGGATCTACTCCGCAAGCTCATCGAACCTTCGGTTCCGATCAAAGCCCATCTCATAGGCCCAACCGGACCTTCAGCTCTACATGCCCAATCGAACTTTCGATTCCGATCAAAGCCCATCTCATAGGCCCAACCGGATCTTCAGCTCCGCATGCCCAATCGAACCTTCGATTCCGATCAAAGCCCATCTCATAGGCCCAAAAGGATCTTCAGCTCCGCATGCCCATCGAACCATCAGCTCCGCTACCAGTTGTTGGGAAAAAATCACATTTTCCCCGCCCAGGATCGAACACAATCAAACACAGCAAGCAGCAAACAAATACACAACACGAGGATTTTCGTGGAAAACCTCCAACGAGGAAAAACCACGGGACCAACTCCGAACAATCTTCACTAATAATAAATTATTAGTCTTACAATCACATCAGGATGCTCAACAACATCCCTTTCACAATCTCTCAGGATGTTCAACAACATCCCTTTTACAATCTCTCTCAACTCAATCTCTCATCTAGATCGAGGAGACACAATCTAGAAAAATAAATACCTCACTGATTTATTTTTCTCTCTCAATCACAAACAAGAAAAATACTCTCTATTTTTCTCTCTCTCTCTCAATCACAGATCAGTTGCCTCGGTTGCAACTGATCAACCCATCTCTTGTGCACTGCACTTGCTACATCTTTGCAAGCTTGCTGCTGCTTCTGCTCTCCATTTAATGGCATGTATTTATATATGGAGTGCCAACCAAAGAAAAGCACATGATCACCACCGTGTGATCACGAGAAGTCCAAGTCCAAATTGGAATTAATCCAATTTGGCCCCTACACGTTTCTTTCCTTACTTTCCCATTTCTAACTTTCCTTCTTTTCTTTTAGTTGGCCGACCCACTCCATTATAAAACTTTAGCCTTTCCTTGATTTAAGGGTGATCATGAGTCCAACTTGGCTCATTCTTTCCATCATTGCAGCAACAATTGATTAGTTGGCGGATACCAACTCATAATCAATTTTGCTATTATCAAACTCTCGGCCTCCTGCACACCTTCCTTTCTTTCTTTACAGCTATCAATATGAGCTGGACACAACAATTCTCCCCCTCCAGCTCATATCACGGGGAATCATCACCAATCCTTTTTTTTTTTTTTCTTTAACCTCGGTTCAAACCAATCGGTAACCAATCTTCATACATCTACACTTCAACGATCTCCCCCTCAATTAAAGTACCACCAGGCCCACCATCTGAGCCCGACAATCTCCCTTTGAACAAAGCTCTACACAGTCCTCAACAGGACCCACCGACTTCAAGTTCCTTTCGGAGATTTATCGTACTTTAAAATTCACCATCAAACTGAGTAAGCCTACCAATTTGGCCCATCAACTTGCACGAAATATGGAATTCACCCATCATACTTCGAACTCAATCTATTGGCCCACCGTTTTAGCTCATCAGTTTGGAGATTCGTTGTGTGCCGCCACTGCACCAGACCTCGTGCACTAGGTCTGTGCCATCATCAACATACTCCCCATCAATCCATCGGATCTACTCCGCAAGCTCATCGAACCTTCGGTTCCGATCAAAGCCCATCTCATAGGCCCAACCGGACCTTCAGCTCTACATGCCCAATCGAACTTTCGATTCCGATCAAAGCCCATCTCATAGGCCCAACCGGATCTTCAGCTCCGCATGCCCAATCGAACCTTCGATTCCGATCAAAGCCCATCTCATAGGCCCAAAAGGATCTTCAGCTCCGCATGCCCATCGAACCATCAGCTCCGCTACCAGTTGTTGGGAAAAAATCACATTTTCCCCGCCCAGGATCGAACACAATCAAACACAGCAAGCAGCAAACAAATACACAACACGAGGATTTTCGTGGAAAACCTCCAACGAGGAAAAACCACGGGACCAACTCCGAACAATCTTCACTAATAATAAATTATTAGTCTTACAATCACATCAGGATGCTCAACAACATCCCTTTCACAATCTCTCAGGATGTTCAACAACATCCCTTTTACAATCTCTCTCAACTCAATCTCTCATCTAGATCGAGGAGACACAATCTAGAAAAATAAATACCTCACTGATTTATTTTTCTCTCTCAATCACAAACAAGAAAAATACTCTCTATTTTTCTCTCTCTCTCTCAATCACAGATCAGTTGCCTCGGTTGCAACTGATCAACCCATCTCTTGTGCACTGCACTTGCTACATCTTTGCAAGCTTGCTGCTGCTTCTGCTCTCCATTTAATGGCATGTATTTATATATGGAGTGCCAACCAAAGAAAAGCACATGATCACCACCGTGTGATCACGAGAAGTCCAAGTCCAAATTGGAATTAATCCAATTTGGCCCCTACACGTTTCTTTCCTTACTTTCCCATTTCTAACTTTCCTTCTTTTCTTTTAGTTGGCCGACCCACTCCATTATAAAACTTTAGCCTTTCCTTGATTTAAGGGTGATCATGAGTCCAACTTGGCTCATTCTTTCCATCATTGCAGCAACAATTGATTAGTTGGCGGATACCAACTCATAATCAATTTTGCTATTATCAAACTCTCGGCCTCCTGCACACCTTCCTTTCTTTCTTTACAGCTATCAATATGAGCTGGACACAACAATTCTCCCCCTCCAGCTCATATCACGGGGAATCATCACCAATCCTTTTTTTTTTTTTTCTTTAACCTCGGTTCAAACCAATCGGTAACCAATCTTCATACATCTACACTTCAACGATCTCCCCCTCAATTAAAGTACCACCAGGCCCACCATCTGAGCCCGACAATCTCCCTTTGAACAAAGCTCTACACAGTCCTCAACAGGACCCACCGACTTCAAGTTCCTTTCGGAGATTTATCGTACTTTAAAATTCACCATCAAACTGAGTAAGCCTACCAATTTGGCCCATCAACTTGCACGAAATATGGAATTCACCCATCATACTTCGAACTCAATCTATTGGCCCACCGTTTTAGCTCATCAGTTTGGAGATTCGTTGTGTGCCGCCACTGCACCAGACCTCGTGCACTAGGTCTGTGCCATCATCAACATACTCCCCATCAATCCATCGGATCTACTCCGCAAGCTCATCGAACCTTCGGTTCCGATCAAAGCCCATCTCATAGGCCCAACCGGACCTTCAGCTCTACATGCCCAATCGAACTTTCGATTCCGATCAAAGCCCATCTCATAGGCCCAACCGGATCTTCAGCTCCGCATGCCCAATCGAACCTTCGATTCCGATCAAAGCCCATCTCATAGGCCCAAAAGGATCTTCAGCTCCGCATGCCCATCGAACCATCAGCTCCGCTACCAGTTGTTGGGAAAAAATCACATTTTCCCCGCCCAGGATCGAACACAATCAAACACAGCAAGCAGCAAACAAATACACAACACGAGGATTTTCGTGGAAAACCTCCAACGAGGAAAAACCACGGGACCAACTCCGAACAATCTTCACTAATAATAAATTATTAGTCTTACAATCACATCAGGATGCTCAACAACATCCCTTTCACAATCTCTCAGGATGTTCAACAACATCCCTTTTACAATCTCTCTCAACTCAATCTCTCATCTAGATCGAGGAGACACAATCTAGAAAAATAAATACCTCACTGATTTATTTTTCTCTCTCAATCACAAACAAGAAAAATACTCTCTATTTTTCTCTCTCTCTCTCAATCACAGATCAGTTGCCTCGGTTGCAACTGATCAACCCATCTCTTGTGCACTGCACTTGCTACATCTTTGCAAGCTTGCTGCTGCTTCTGCTCTCCATTTAATGGCATGTATTTATATATGGAGTGCCAACCAAAGAAAAGCACATGATCACCACCGTGTGATCACGAGAAGTCCAAGTCCAAATTGGAATTAATCCAATTTGGCCCCTACACGTTTCTTTCCTTACTTTCCCATTTCTAACTTTCCTTCTTTTCTTTTAGTTGGCCGACCCACTCCATTATAAAACTTTAGCCTTTCCTTGATTTAAGGGTGATCATGAGTCCAACTTGGCTCATTCTTTCCATCATTGCAGCAACAATTGATTAGTTGGCGGATACCAACTCATAATCAATTTTGCTATTATCAAACTCTCGGCCTCCTGCACACCTTCCTTTCTTTCTTTACAGCTATCAATATGAGCTGGACACAACAATTCTCCCCCTCCAGCTCATATCACGGGGAATCATCACCAATCCTTTTTTTTTTTTTTCTTTAACCTCGGTTCAAACCAATCGGTAACCAATCTTCATACATCTACACTTCAACGATCTCCCCCTCAATTAAAGTACCACCAGGCCCACCATCTGAGCCCGACAATCTCCCTTTGAACAAAGCTCTACACAGTCCTCAACAGGACCCACCGACTTCAAGTTCCTTTCGGAGATTTATCGTACTTTAAAATTCACCATCAAACTGAGTAAGCCTACCAATTTGGCCCATCAACTTGCACGAAATATGGAATTCACCCATCATACTTCGAACTCAATCTATTGGCCCACCGTTTTAGCTCATCAGTTTGGAGATTCGTTGTGTGCCGCCACTGCACCAGACCTCGTGCACTAGGTCTGTGCCATCATCAACATACTCCCCATCAATCCATCGGATCTACTCCGCAAGCTCATCGAACCTTCGGTTCCGATCAAAGCCCATCTCATAGGCCCAACCGGACCTTCAGCTCTACATGCCCAATCGAACTTTCGATTCCGATCAAAGCCCATCTCATAGGCCCAACCGGATCTTCAGCTCCGCATGCCCAATCGAACCTTCGATTCCGATCAAAGCCCATCTCATAGGCCCAAAAGGATCTTCAGCTCCGCATGCCCATCGAACCATCAGCTCCGCTACCAGTTGTTGGGAAAAAATCACATTTTCCCCGCCCAGGATCGAACACAATCAAACACAGCAAGCAGCAAACAAATACACAACACGAGGATTTTCGTGGAAAACCTCCAACGAGGAAAAACCACGGGACCAACTCCGAACAATCTTCACTAATAATAAATTATTAGTCTTACAATCACATCAGGATGCTCAACAACATCCCTTTCACAATCTCTCAGGATGTTCAACAACATCCCTTTTACAATCTCTCTCAACTCAATCTCTCATCTAGATCGAGGAGACACAATCTAGAAAAATAAATACCTCACTGATTTATTTTTCTCTCTCAATCACAAACAAGAAAAATACTCTCTATTTTTCTCTCTCTCTCTCAATCACAGATCAGTTGCCTCGGTTGCAACTGATCAACCCATCTCTTGTGCACTGCACTTGCTACATCTTTGCAAGCTTGCTGCTGCTTCTGCTCTCCATTTAATGGCATGTATTTATATATGGAGTGCCAACCAAAGAAAAGCACATGATCACCACCGTGTGATCACGAGAAGTCCAAGTCCAAATTGGAATTAATCCAATTTGGCCCCTACACGTTTCTTTCCTTACTTTCCCATTTCTAACTTTCCTTCTTTTCTTTTAGTTGGCCGACCCACTCCATTATAAAACTTTAGCCTTTCCTTGATTTAAGGGTGATCATGAGTCCAACTTGGCTCATTCTTTCCATCATTGCAGCAACAATTGATTAGTTGGCGGATACCAACTCATAATCAATTTTGCTATTATCAAACTCTCGGCCTCCTGCACACCTTCCTTTCTTTCTTTACAGCTATCAATATGAGTTGGACACAACAATTCTCCCCCTCCAGCTCATATCACGGGGAATCATCACCAATCCTTTTTTTTTTTTTCTTTAACCTCGGTTCAAACCAATCGGTAACCAATCTTCATACATCTACACTTCAACGATCTCCCCCTCAATTAAAGTACCACCAGGCCCACCATCTGAGCCCGACAATCTCCCTTTGAACAAAGCTCTACACAGTCCTCAACAGGACCCACCGACTTCAAGTTCCTTTCGGAGATTTATCGTACTTTAAAATTCACCATCAAACTGAGTAAGCCTACCAATTTGGCCCATCAACTTGCACGAAATATGGAATTCACCCATCATACTTCGAACTCAATCTATTGGCCCACCGTTTTAGCTCATCAGTTTGGAGATTCGTTGTGTGCCGCCACTGCACCAGACCTCGTGCACTAGGTCTGTGCCATCATCAACATACTCCCCATCAATCCATCGGATCTACTCCGCAAGCTCATCGAACCTTCGGTTCCGATCAAAGCCCATCTCATAGGCCCAACCGGACCTTCAGCTCTACATGCCCAATCGAACTTTCGATTCCGATCAAAGCCCATCTCATAGGCCCAACCGGATCTTCAGCTCCGCATGCCCAATCGAACCTTCGATTCCGATCAAAGCCCATCTCATAGGCCCAAAAGGATCTTCAGCTCCGCATGCCCATCGAACCATCAGCTCCGCTACCAGTTGTTGGGAAAAAATCACATTTTCCCCGCCCAGGATCGAACACAATCAAACACAGCAAGCAGCAAACAAATACACAACACGAGGATTTTCGTGGAAAACCTCCAACGAGGAAAAACCACGGGACCAACTCCGAACAATCTTCACTAATAATAAATTATTAGTCTTACAATCACATCAGGATGCTCAACAACATCCCTTTCACAATCTCTCAGGATGTTCAACAACATCCCTTTTACAATCTCTCTCAACTCAATCTCTCATCTAGATCGAGGAGACACAATCTAGAAAAATAAATACCTCACTGATTTATTTTTCTCTCTCAATCACAAACAAGAAAAATACTCTCTATTTTTCTCTCTCTCTCTCAATCACAGATCAGTTGCCTCGGTTGCAACTGATCAACCCATCTCTTGTGCACTGCACTTGCTACATCTTTGCAAGCTTGCTGCTGCTTCTGCTCTCCATTTAATGGCATGTATTTATATATGGAGTGCCAACCAAAGAAAAGCACATGATCACCACCGTGTGATCACGAGAAGTCCAAGTCCAAATTGGAATTAATCCAATTTGGCCCCTACACGTTTCTTTCCTTACTTTCCCATTTCTAACTTTCCTTCTTTTCTTTTAGTTGGCCGACCCACTCCATTATAAAACTTTAGCCTTTCCTTGATTTAAGGGTGATCATGAGTCCAACTTGGCTCATTCTTTCCATCATTGCAGCAACAATTGATTAGTTGGCGGATACCAACTCATAATCAATTTTGCTATTATCAAACTCTCGGCCTCCTGCACACCTTCCTTTCTTTCTTTACAGCTATCAATATGAGTTGGACACAACAATTCTCCCCCTCCAGCTCATATCACGGGGAATCATCACCAATCCTTTTTTTTTTTCTTTAACCTCGGTTCAAACCAATCGGTAACCAATCTTCATACATCTACACTTCAACGATCTCCCCCTCAATTAAAGTACCACCAGGCCCACCATCTGAGCCCGACAATCTCCCTTTGAACAAAGCTCTACACAGTCCTCAACAGGACCCACCGACTTCAAGTTCCTTTCGGAGATTTATCGTACTTTAAAATTCACCATCAAACTGAGTAAGCCTACCAATTTGGCCCATCAACTTGCACGAAATATGGAATTCACCCATCATACTTCGAACTCAATCTATTGGCCCACCGTTTTAGCTCATCAGTTTGGAGATTCGTTGTGTGCCGCCACTGCACCAGACCTCGTGCACTAGGTCTGTGCCATCATCAACATACTCCCCATCAATCCATCGGATCTACTCCGCAAGCTCATCGAACCTTCGGTTCCGATCAAAGCCCATCTCATAGGCCCAACCGGACCTTCAGCTCTACATGCCCAATCGAACTTTCGATTCCGATCAAAGCCCATCTCATAGGCCCAACCGGATCTTCAGCTCCGCATGCCCAATCGAACCTTCGATTCCGATCAAAGCCCATCTCATAGGCCCAAAAGGATCTTCAGCTCCGCATGCCCATCGAACCATCAGCTCCGCTACCAGTTGTTGGGAAAAAATCACATTTTCCCCGCCCAGGATCGAACACAATCAAACACAGCAAGCAGCAAACAAATACACAACACGAGGATTTTCGTGGAAAACCTCCAACGAGGAAAAACCACGGGACCAACTCCGAACAATCTTCACTAATAATAAATTATTAGTCTTACAATCACATCAGGATGCTCAACAACATCCCTTTCACAATCTCTCAGGATGTTCAACAACATCCCTTTTACAATCTCTCTCAACTCAATCTCTCATCTAGATCGAGGAGACACAATCTAGAAAAATAAATACCTCACTGATTTATTTTTCTCTCTCAATCACAAACAAGAAAAATACTCTCTATTTTTCTCTCTCTCTCTCAATCACAGATCAGTTGCCTCGGTTGCAACTGATCAACCCATCTCTTGTGCACTGCACTTGCTACATCTTTGCAAGCTTGCTGCTGCTTCTGCTCTCCATTTAATGGCATGTATTTATATATGGAGTGCCAACCAAAGAAAAGCACATGATCACCACCGTGTGATCACGAGAAGTCCAAGTCCAAATTGGAATTAATCCAATTTGGCCCCTACACGTTTCTTTCCTTACTTTCCCATTTCTAACTTTCCTTCTTTTCTTTTAGTTGGCCGACCCACTCCATTATAAAACTTTAGCCTTTCCTTGATTTAAGGGTGATCATGAGTCCAACTTGGCTCATTCTTTCCATCATTGCAGCAACAATTGATTAGTTGGCGGATACCAACTCATAATCAATTTTGCTATTATCAAACTCTCGGCCTCCTGCACACCTTCCTTTCTTTCTTTACAGCTATCAATATGAGCTGGACACAACAATTCTCCCCCTCCAGCTCATATCACGGGGAATCATCACCAATCCTTTTTTTTTTTTCTTTAACCTCGGTTCAAACCAATCGGTAACCAATCTTCATACATCTACACTTCAACGATCTCCCCCTCAATTAAAGTACCACCAGGCCCACCATCTGAGCCCGACAATCTCCCTTTGAACAAAGCTCTACACAGTCCTCAACAGGACCCACCGACTTCAAGTTCCTTTCGGAGATTTATCGTACTTTAAAATTCACCATCAAACTGAGTAAGCCTACCAATTTGGCCCATCAACTTGCACGAAATATGGAATTCACCCATCATACTTCGAACTCAATCTATTGGCCCACCGTTTTAGCTCATCAGTTTGGAGATTCGTTGTGTGCCGCCACTGCACCAGACCTCGTGCACTAGGTCTGTGCCATCATCAACATACTCCCCATCAATCCATCGGATCTACTCCGCAAGCTCATCGAACCTTCGGTTCCGATCAAAGCCCATCTCATAGGCCCAACCGGACCTTCAGCTCTACATGCCCAATCGAACTTTCGATTCCGATCAAAGCCCATCTCATAGGCCCAACCGGATCTTCAGCTCCGCATGCCCAATCGAACCTTCGATTCCGATCAAAGCCCATCTCATAGGCCCAAAAGGATCTTCAGCTCCGCATGCCCATCGAACCATCAGCTCCGCTACCAGTTGTTGGGAAAAAATCACATTTTCCCCGCCCAGGATCGAACACAATCAAACACAGCAAGCAGCAAACAAATACACAACACGAGGATTTTCGTGGAAAACCTCCAACGAGGAAAAACCACGGGACCAACTCCGAACAATCTTCACTAATAATAAATTATTAGTCTTACAATCACATCAGGATGCTCAACAACATCCCTTTCACAATCTCTCAGGATGTTCAACAACATCCCTTTTACAATCTCTCTCAACTCAATCTCTCATCTAGATCGAGGAGACACAATCTAGAAAAATAAATACCTCACTGATTTATTTTTCTCTCTCAATCACAAACAAGAAAAATACTCTCTATTTTTCTCTCTCTCTCTCAATCACAGATCAGTTGCCTCGGTTGCAACTGATCAACCCATCTCTTGTGCACTGCACTTGCTACATCTTTGCAAGCTTGCTGCTGCTTCTGCTCTCCATTTAATGGCATGTATTTATATATGGAGTGCCAACCAAAGAAAAGCACATGATCACCACCGTGTGATCACGAGAAGTCCAAGTCCAAATTGGAATTAATCCAATTTGGCCCCTACACGTTTCTTTCCTTACTTTCCCATTTCTAACTTTCCTTCTTTTCTTTTAGTTGGCCGACCCACTCCATTATAAAACTTTAGCCTTTCCTTGATTTAAGGGTGATCATGAGTCCAACTTGGCTCATTCTTTCCATCATTGCAGCAACAATTGATTAGTTGGCGGATACCAACTCATAATCAATTTTGCTATTATCAAACTCTCGGCCTCCTGCACACCTTCCTTTCTTTCTTTACAGCTATCAATATGAGCTGGACACAACAGTTTTCACACAAAGCTGAGGGCTCTTGATTATCCTCTGGGGAAATGTAAAGTTGGTACGTCCCAGAATTTGTTTGTTTAAATTCCTATTTTTCTGACTCTGATTTGCTGTTTGCAGTGGTGGAGGATAATTGGCAACCGGATTGTTGGAAAAAGGACCGCTAAAAGACGTCAAGCTGAAGGTCTTCAGGGCGGAGCCTCGCTTGGGCCAGCCCCCAAACTTTTCAATTTTTATTCCCAATCCTTGGCCCAGCCCAGTCCTTGGCTCAGCCCAGCAGCAGCCCCCAAAATTTCCTCTTCTCGTCACAATTCTAGGTCTTTCACTTAATTGAAAGCAGTAGCAGCAGCGTCATCTCTCTTGCTCTTCTCGTCTGAGTCCTCTCTGGGACATCGTCCGTCCTCTTCTCGTCTATGGTGGGAAAACACTTTTCTCTACTCCTCTCCTCTGCAACTGCCAGTTTCTCCACTAAATGGTAGGCTTAAATCTATTTTTGTCCCAAATCTACTTTAATTCCTCATTTGTTCTGAATCTGATCCAGTAATTGATCTGCTTTCGGAATAGAGTTGGGTATTGGGTGATCTATCTCATCTCTAGATCTGGCTTCTGTTTCTTGTCTGTCATGTAATGTGGATGTTTGATTCGTATGCCGACATGGGTTTGATCCATTCTTCTTACTTGTTTTTGTGTGTGGGTGAATTATGATACTTGTTTTGTCACTTGTGTGTGCTGGCCAAGTGGCTTGTTGGTTTTGATCTCCTATCCCGCCGGTTCAGAATCTCAGTACTGCTTCTCCTACTTTTTCAGACTAGATGCCCAACAATGGTCTCGTTACGTCGATTGAAAAGGAAGATTACTGAAGATAGGCGTGCGGAGGAAGCTATGCCCATGACCGTTTCTTCTCCACAGGTAACTACTTCTCAAAAAGATTTAGAAGATTGCCGGGCTGAGTTAGCAAAGGTTTCGGCTGCTTTAGCTCAGTGCCAGCAGGAGAAAGAAGCTTTGGCTGCGTCCGTTAGCCAGTTGGAGGAAGAGAAGAGAAAAACGGCTAGTGCCACGGAAGGGTTAATGCGGGAGCTGTCCGCTGGGAAGGATGCTGCTTCAACCTTACTGCAGGAGCTGTATGCGGAGAAAGAAAAGGTTGCTACGCTGAATCATGAGCTTACCGTTAAGGAGGCAACGGTTGCAGGGTTGGGCCAGGAACTTTCTCTTTCCCAGGGAAGGCTCGATATCTCTCATAAAGATCTTGATCTTGCCCAGAGAGAGTTAAAGGAAAAACAAAAGGATCGTGATCTTGCCGCCCAGAGAGAGTTAAAGGAAAAACAAAAGGATCGTGATCTTGCCGCCCAGAGAGAGTTAAAGGAAAAGGAGTTCGATGTTTTTCCTTGGCGCTATGTATCAGATCCTTGGCGCTATGCCTATGTATCAGATCGTGATCTTGCCGCCCAGAGAGAGTTGGGCCAGGAACTTTCTATTTCCCAGGCTCGATATCTCTCATCTTGATCTTGCCCAGAGAGAGTTAAAGGTTAAACAAAAGGATCGTGATCTTGCCGCCCAGAGAGAGTTAAAGGTTTGCTTTAACTCTGAATCAGATCCTTGGCGCTATGCCTATGTATCAGATCGTGATCTTGCCGCCCGGAGAGAGTTGGGCCAGGAACTTTCTATTTCCCAGGGAAGGCTCGATATCTCTCCAGAGAGAGTTAAAGGATAAACAAAAGGATCGTGATCTTGCCGCCCAGAGAGAGTTAAAGGTTTGCTTTAACTCTGAATCAGATCCTTGGCGCTATGCCTATGTATCAGATCGTGATCTTGCCGCCCAGAGAGAGTTGGGCCAGGAACTTTCTATTTCCCAGGGAAGGCTCGATATCTCTCATAAAGATCTTGATCTTGCCCAGAGAGAGTTAAAGGATAAACAAAAGGATCGTGATCTTGCCGCCCAGAGAGATTTAAAGGTTTGCTTTAACTATGTATCAGATCCTTCGCGCTATGCCTATGTATCAGATCGTGATCTTGCCGCCTAGAGAGTTGGGCCAGGAACTTTCTATTTCCCAGGGAAGGCTCCATATCTTGCCCACATTTTCCATTAAAAAGCTACCTTAATTGCGAAGGTCTAAGCTCGTCTAGGGCGGCTATAAAAAACTAGGAAATTGGTTAATATTTAACACAAAATTATATTAATTAAAAAAGTTACTAAATTTTCTTAGTAAAGTATATTTTATTTTTACAACAATTTATATAATTTTTTTTACAAAACATTAATGTTAATTTTTTTTTCTTATTCCCATAAAGAAAATCATTAATCTATTTATAAATTAAACCCTTCTATTATATTAATTTAATAGTTCTTAGAATTATTTTAATTAATTATTGTATAAAAATAACAATATATTTAATTACATAGTACTTTTACAGGGTGTAGTTTAAAATCTTATTAATATAAATTAAAATAATAATATATTTTCATACATGGTTTGCACGAGACTAGTTTATTTGAGTCTGACTTATGACTTTTCAAAAAAATTGGCGATGGTCCGTGTAGGTGGAGGCGTGGATCGGCAAGCGGGTCCCAAGTCGGCACAGACACTACACGGAGGAATCCTTTTCAGAAGCCAACATAATTTATTATTAAAAAAATATCAAGGAAATCTATTACTCCACTTGGACAAGAGTTGTCCACGTGGCCCTCTGTCTCAGTTAGACCATTTGATCATCCACAGCAGGGGAGTAAATTTTAGGGTGTTATTCACTTTCTCTCACTGCCACATCAGCTTAACACCCAACCAACAAGCATTTAACACCCACACGCTCATAGTAGGGGATTATTCAGAGCAGTGTTTTTGGAACCGGACCGGACCGGCCGGTTCGGTCCGGTTCAACCGAATTTTTTAGGTTTCCGGTCTGATTCGACCTATCGGACCGAAATGCACGTGACCCGGGTTGGACCGGACGAACCGGCCGGTTTTTTGACAACCGGCGAACCGGCCGGTTCGATAGCAACCCGGCTGGTTCAATGCAAAACGACGCCGTTTTGAACCCAAAATCCAAAACGACGTCGTTTTGATTTTTTAATATTTTTTGATTTTTTGATTTTTATTTTTTTAAAAAAAATGGAAAAAATTATTTGTCCAAAACGACGTCATTTTGGTTTTGGTTTTTTTTTTTTTTTTTTTTTGAGAATTTGATGGGCCGGCCCATTACAGGCATGGGTCAGCCCATCAGAACTAAAAAACCAGCCGGTTCAATCCGGTTAAATTATCTAAGATTGAACGGTTCGATATGCGTCCGGTTCAAAACGGTCCAATGGTTCAATCCGGTTTTTTCCGGTTGAACCCGGTCGAACCATGAAATTTTCATTTCCGGTTCGCTGTCCGGTCCGGTTCCAAAAACACTGATTCAGAGTGTTAAAAACTTTCTCTCCCTTCCACATCATTTATCATATACCCCACCATATTTTTCATTTCTTTTTCTTATTAAATTTATAATTACTATAATAATTACTTTTTATAATATAATAAATAATAAATAATATTTTTTTAATATAAATTAATTAAATTTCATAATTTCTTTCCAGATTTCAAAAAATCTATACTTTTTTAATAAAATAAATAATATAATATTTTTTAAGAGTAACACACGATATTATTTATCACTTAGTAAATCAAACATCGACTTAGATTATTGCAAACGAACAAGAAAATTCACACAAAATAAACTCGTAAACTTGAGAAACACACAAAATAAACTGGTAGGGATGCAACAAAGAAGAAAGCTAGAGCTTTATCGAGCATTGTGAGTTTTATTTTCAAATTGTATGTTTTTATTTTCAAATATGTTTTTATTTTAAAATATTTTGAGTAATTATTATGAAAAAAATCATTTAAAAAAGAAGAAAATGAAAAAAGTGTAAAAAATTCTGATTTTTTTAGTGTCCAAATTTATAGATCTCAAAAAATTAAAAATAAGTGTAAAAATAATGGTATAAAATTATTTTGAGTAATTATTATGAAAAGAAGCATTTAAAAAAGAAAAAAAATGTAAAAAACTCAAAAAAAATTTAATTTCCAAATAATACAAACCTATTCTCAATTTATAGATCTCAAAAAATTAAAAATAATGGTATATTTTTTATAAAATTATTTTCAGTATTTATTAAAAAAAAATCGATTTAAAAAATGAGTGGGGAAAAAAAAACAAAAAGAGTCAGCCAATGGCAGCGCGCTGCTATTGGCTGACTATTTATTTATTTTTAATAAAACAACTGGCAGTGGGACCCCACTGTCAGTTTAGTCGGGGACCAAAATTTGGTCCCCGGACGAGCGGAGCTAGCATTTGCTCCCACTTGCTCCCCTGCTGCACTTGTTAATCATCATTTGCTCTCCAATTTGCTCCCCTGGTGTGGGTAGCCTCAGGAGCAAGGGAGCAAATGAAGGAGCAAAGGAGGAGCAAGTGGTGCAGTAGGGGAGCAAATGCCAGCTTGGATAGTCCGGGGACCAAATTTTGGTCTCGACTAAACTGACAGTGCCCACTGTCAATTATTTTATTAAAAAAAAAAATTAACAGTCATCCAATGGCAGGGTGCTATGCGCGCGCTGCCATTGGATGAGGGTGTTAGTTTTTTTTCCCCCTCATTTTTTAAATCGATTTTTTTATAATAAATACTGAAAATAATTTTATAAAAAATATACCATTATTTTTAATTTTTTGAGATCTATAAATTGAGACTAGGTTTGTATTATTTGGACACTAAAAAAAATTCGAGTTTTTTACATTTTTTTCCTTTTTTAAATGTTTCTTTTCATAATAATTACTCAAAATAATTTTATACCATTATTTTTATACTTATTTTTAATTTTTTGAGATCTATAAATTTGGACACTAAAAAAAATCAGAGTTTTTTAAATCTGAAAAGAAATTATGAAATTTAATTAATTTATATTAAAAAAATATTATTTATTATTTATTATATTATAAAAAGTAATTATTATAGTAATTATAAATTTAATAAGAAAAAGAAATAAAAAATATGGTGAGGTATATGATAAATGATGTGGAAGGGAGAGAGTTTTTAACACCCTGAATAATCCCCTACTGTGAGCACGTGAGTGTTAAATGCTTTTTGGTTGGGTGATAAGCTGATGTGGCAGTGAGAGAAAGTGAATAACACCCTAAATTTAACACCCGCAGCGGTGGATGGTCTTAATTCGGCTACATTATTTCCTTCCTCCCCAATCCCGTCTCAAAGAGTAGCAAACACATCTCTCATTTCTTTTGTGCTTTCTGTTTTGGAAGGAAAACAATTTTTTTTTAAATGGATGTGATTGAGAGGTCGACTGTGGAGGAGGAGGGCGGCCGCCGAGTTTTGATGTGCGAGGTGTGCGAGGAGGCGCCGGCTGCGGTGGCGTGTAAGGTAAGGCGGACGCGGCGTTGCTCTGCTTGAGATGCGACGCTGACATCCACTCCAAGAACCCGCTTGCCCGCCGCCACCAACGTGCAGCCATTTCTGCACACCTGGACGGCCGTGACGGTGATGTGCCTAGCTCCTGTTGGAAAATCCTGCAAAATAAAGTTAGAAATACAAAGATCGAGTCGCGTAGAAACGCTCGCCCTAAAGAAATTTATTTCCCCCAGGATAAAACGATCTCTTCCGATTTAGAAATCGGGATCCAGAACAGCAAGAATAACAATAGAATAATAACCAGGAAATAAATCTCTCAATTTGAGTGTAGTATTTCTCTTCTTTTTTTTTTTGGTTGATGGAATAGATGGTATTTATAGGGAGGTAAGGATCCATCCAATTTATTGGACATGATTATGGCTATTTAAGGGAGAGATTTTGCCGTTACAGCCGTTTACAAAATCATGGCATGAATATTGGAGATGGGAGAGGATCATGGTCATCATTCCAACCGTTTCAACCTTTGTAATAAATATAATTTTACAACAATCCCCCACATATTACAAAGGTTGACAGTAGGAGTTCCTGGTTATTATATATGGAGTATAATTTTTCGAATCTGGTGTCTTTTGGACTATGAACCAGACCTAGATAAATAAACTTTATCTTCACAAAGATAATGGTGAAGTTTAAAACTTCTATGAACCATTAACTCTTTTGTAAGGTAGGGAATCTATTTATCATGTTATACCCCCACAATTCTTGCTGTTAACGCGGTTTTGCGCGTTTTGGCCATGCGCGTGCCTGGATGTTAATGAATGCTCTAGAGATTATGCCACAATCTCATAGGAGCGGCCCCACTCCACATTCATATAGGTGATTTCATCAAATGTATCCGCAATCAATACATCACCCATAAGGGATATGAAATCATTAAGAGTTCAAAACTCATCCTCTCAATCAATGCAGTATAACACATCCACACCTTAGGAAGGACAATCAATTTGTGTTAACAGAATTAACAAGTGACTTGTTATTACCCATATGAACCTTCTTCATGGGATCTCCAATCACAAAGGTTGGGTTCCCATCACTGTTAATTTTTCTAATATGGCTTTAAGTCCCATTCCCCTCGATGTTTCTTCAATTAATTTTTCCACTCAGAGACTTAGTCAGAGGATCGGCCAAAATCACTTCTGACTTCTCATTATCAACAAAAATCATTTAGCAATGGCTAGCTCAACCACATGCAAGCCTCAGCTTGGCAAATATAATGTATCGATACATAGGTGTTACACCCAATAAAATTCTCACATGTTGTAGAATTTCATCCAAAAATTATTAACATTACTAGTGGATCATCACATTTCATCACTAGTGGATTTTAATCTCATCAAATCTCATTTGAATATAAAATTCAATTATCATCATTGTATTTTCTAATACAACGGATACCACAATTCATTGTACTTATCATCACTGTATTCTCTAATACAGCGGAAACTCAAATTATATATGATACCACAATTCATGGTATATATCATCACTGTATTCTCTAGTACAGTAGAATCTCAAGTACGTCATTTAAGAGTACTGAAAACTTTGACATCAAAATGTCTACTTTTTGAGAAAAATCTCAACACCAATTTCTGGTGATAGCATTGTGCTAACACATCACATCTCTCATTTATTTATTTATTTTTCCATTATCACACTTGTGATATCATTGCCGCCACAGACTCACAAAAGTATTAGTATACTTCATGGCAATTTTTTTTAAAATAAATAAATAAGACAATAATATTCGGACTCCCACATTTGCGAATATTATTCTATTTGTTTAATTTTACCAAATAAATATATCTGGTACATTTTTAATTCCACACAATTACACAAGAATTAATATTGAGAGTAAATACCTTTTTTGAGAGCACCAACACTTAGTATATTCACACCATCTGAAATAATACTTTCACAAAAAAATATATGGAATAATGCCATCAATGTGTTCACATATATTTCATCATATATACGTATAATAGTAATATATCTCCTTCCTCAAGGAGTTTTTATCTCCTTTAAATTATATAAATAATTCTCAATTTTTTTCTTCCATAAATAATAACAATACTCATATGAGAAAGTTTAATACATTCATACCTCTTGTAGTATCGAGTATAATCAAATTACTCATTAATTTGATAGCAAGCTTCATGAGCGTTGAAATATATACCTTATATATTTTCCCCATAATTAAGTTCTCTGCAAACTTAATTAGCTAGACAGTTCACTGCACAATTGATCCCTACCACTTTAATCAGGAAACAATTGCATTGATTATATTAATACTCACAACTTCTACAAATATATATCAGAATATTAATCAATCCATAGCAGTAATAGTCACACCACTTAAAAATAATGCATCACTGTTTTAAATTCTTTTTAAACAGTAAAACTAAACATTAATCTGTTTCCACAGATTCAATTCTTCTCATTTAAATACATTAATTGCACCAATTATTAACATAAATAAAACAATTTATGTCAAACAGTGTATCTTAAGGAATTATTTTCACATTAAGTGAAAATCTATAACATTAATTAAGATACCTCATAAAAATTGCAATTAAGCATATTGTATAAACATTTATGCACAAAATCCCAATTTTGGTACAAATCAACTTTTCAATCATTAATCACTTTTTGTTTTAAAATACCACATAAAATTGCAATTAAATTTTGGAACCTTAATTGCATACCGTAATACGGAGATTTCAATTTCACTAATAATAATAAAGTCATCATCCACTTTATTTTCATAATCAATTGAGAATAATCTGATATATTAAAATCTCATTTATATTTGCACCGCTTACTCCATTGCCACATTGTAACAGTAATATAACAATTAATATTAGTCATTCACCTCTTGTCATTGTTAAACAAATCTTGAGTAATATAAAACACTAACCAAGAAAATTTATCAAGCACATGGAGAATAACATACCTTGATACATACTTGTATCGTATCTGAATCACTAAGAGACATGAATTTCATCATCAATATGGTCCTCATGAATGCCCCACAAGTAATTAGACTTTTTGAGAAATTAACTTGTTAAATAAATCTCTCTCATAAAATTATAATTCATCATGTACCATCAAAAAAGAATTCTTCGTATTGCAATAGTATGTATGGCAACAACATTAAATTTGGATGAATGCACTTAATTGCATTTAAGAAATTATTTGACTAAGTTTAAACATTAGTCCATTGCCACAACATATATACGTATCTCATATAATACATTGAAATTTTATTTAAGGCATCCCATTATAACAATATTTATGGCATTAATACATTACCTCATAATCTTTGAATTCATTCTCGAGCTCCTTTGTAATTACACTTAGGAATATGTACGTGCACCATTATTGCTTAATAAAAAATACCCTCCACAATAATTGGTATCAATAGAAAATAAAATAAAATAATAAAATATTAAGCAATATCAATATATAACAAACATCTCAAATTCTATGACATTAGCAGAACTAAACAGTAAATGGCCATGCTAGCAAATGCTCCTAATTACCAATTCTTTATTGGTCCATCAGAAGGCACATTATGATTTAAATATATAATAATTAATATTTATCCGTTGACAAATTGTATTAACATTCAAATGTTAATTCACCCAAATAATTGTTAGAAACATATCCTCTTAATTAGGAATACTGATAATTTACCACAAAGAAAAGAAATACTTATCTGTTGAGCATAAGATGATGATATGAACTTTCTTTTCTTTGCACTCTTAATCGATCCATCACCGATAAGATAAATTCCTTTAGATTGTTGGAAAATCCTGCAAAATAAAGTTAGAAATACAAAGATCGAGTCGCGTAGAAACGCTCGCCCTAAAGAAATTTATTTCCCCCAGGATAAAACGATCTCTTCCGATTTAGAAATCGGGATCCAGAACAGCAAGAATAACAATAGAATAATAACCAGGAAATAAATCTCTCAATTTGAGTGTAGTATTTCTCTTCTTTTTTTTTTTGGTTGATGGAATAGATGGTATTTATAGGGAGGTAAGGATCCATCCAATTTATTGGACATGATTATGGCTATTTAAGGGAGAGATTTTGCCGTTACAGCCGTTTACAAAATCATGGCATGAATATTGGAGATGGGAGAGGATCATGGTCATCATTCCAACCGTTTCAACCTTTGTAATAAATATAATTTTACAACAGCTCCTTCTTGTGGGATCATCATGACCACAATCAGAATCAAAATCAGAATCAGAAGCAGAATCATGATCAATCAGCTGTTTGGTGTGGAGATTTCGCATTTTCCGAGGGATATTATGAGACGGATGGGCTCGTCGTTGATTTTACCAATTCTTCTTCCACTTCTGCTACTTCCATAATCGGTATGAATATGAAAATTGGATCAGATGGAATATTATATCCCATGGATTAATTACCCAACCCAAAGTGTGCGTAATCATACTCAATTCTTGCTAATTAATCCAATTCGTAATTTGATTTTAATTTTAATCTGTTTAATTAAAAAATATATATATATTACTGCAGGTTTCATCCTCTATGATCTCGGACGTCGGGATTGTTCCGGACGGGATGAATTGCGTCTCCGATATCTCGGGGAAGCGGGAATCATCTTCTTCTTCTAATTCTCTTATTTTGAGTGGAGGAACCGGGCGAAATATGGCGATACAGGATAGGGAAGCAAGAGTGATGAGGTACAGAGAGAAGAGGCAGAGGAGGAAATTCCAGAAAACCATACGCTACGCTTCCCGTAAAGCTTATGCCGAAACTCCGCCCAGAGTCAAAGGCCGTTTCGCCAAACGGAATGATGATAATAATAAATGTATTAATATCCTGTCCGATTTGGTTCCGGATCTTCAGTACGGCGTCGCTCCCTACTTCTAGCAGTTTCATTTCTGCATAATAAGTTTATCCTGTATCAAACTTTTCAAATTTTAAGAACAGAAGAAGCCCAAATACTATTTTTAATGTGAGGGCTCCTTTTAAAAATGGACGGAGGGAGTATATATTACCGACCACCACCTCATCCTTTGTCAACAATCAGCTTCACCACCATCATCTCCTAGCCATTCCCCTTTTCTGTCACTTAATTAGTTTAAAAATTTTAAATTATAGTGAGCTTTTAGTTGGTTCTTCATGAATTATTTTACTAATTTTATTTACTTTCTCTCTCTAATTTTTTTTTAATTAACGTTTTGGGCTAAAAAAAAGAGGGGTACATTTAATTGACGTTCTGATAAAAACAGTACAAAAAGTAGTATTTTTTACCCTTATTAACTGTCCGTCTATTCTTGTCTGTTGTCCGATTGACTCTTGCTGCTTTGTGCCTTGATGCCCGCCTACCCGTTTAGCTGCCCGTCCTTTATTCAATTTTTTATACATATTTTTTAATAAGTCAATTAGAAAAAATTAAAAGGAGTACTCCCTCCGTCGATTTTTAATGGACACTTTGACTTTGGGCACTCATTTTAAGGAGGGCGGATGACTCACTATTTGACCCCAAAAAATTTCGTACTTTTTTTCGAACGTACGTTAATCCTTAACGTACATCCGAGAAAAAATTTGGGGCAAAATTGTCTCAAATAGTGAGTCATCCTGCCTCCTTAAAATGCGTGCCCAAAGTCAAAGCGACAGTTATTTATGGACGGAGGGAGTATTATTTTGCAGTTAAGATGTAGTACTGCCACCATCCAAACCTTATTTTTTAAATTAAGGTCCAATCATATACGGACGATAGTTGGGAAAAGGCACCCTGGGGTCCCTATAGTTATTATTTTTATTTTAGTTGATCCCACTTTTTGATTTCTGTGACATTTAGTCCCATCCGTCATTGCCGTTAGCCCTCCGGAATCCCTATCGTCAAAATTAACGTTAACGGTCACTTTTTGCCGTTAACGTCATTATTTTATTATTATTATGACACGTCATCAATTTTACGGCCCCACATGATAAAATTCCTGGACCAAATTGAAAAAAAATCAACGATACTGAACCAAATTGTAATTTTATTTCCAGTTTTAATTGTGATATTCCCAGTCTTTCATTCCTTTTTAAGAACACAAAATTAATTCATTCATTCACATAATACCGTTAAAATCAGATCTAAAAATAGATCTACAACAAGATCTATAAAACATAGTATAATTGCAGCAAGATAAAACCCATAAGATATCCGATCAAGGACATGGACTCACATCAGACTTCTTTGTCTTCTTCCTTCGGTTAACATTTTGAAATTCTTTAAATTTTAAATTAAATCTTCCAAAAAATAATATTAAACGTATGAAAAATATGAAAATGTAAAATTAAATCTTCTAGAAAAATAATATTCTTAATTTAAAAGATCGAAAAAAAATTAATACACAAATGGTTCAAAATTAATACACCGGCCACCAGCCCTCCTCCTTCCTTCTTCATCTTCTTCCTCAAGTTGCAACCCTCTGCAACTTCAACTAAAAAAAAGCAACACCTAATCCCAAACCAAGCCAAATCCGACCAAACAAATACCACAAAATTTGCGACCAAAATAGCCAAACAAAATTCAACCAGAAACAACACACAAAATCCGACCAGAAACCACAACCAAAATCCAACCAAAACGCCACAAATTCGAAAACAACATCCAAAAATCGAACCCAGAAACAATTAATTAATCTAGCCACAAACAATCAATTAATCTGGCCATAAACATTAAATTAATTCATACACACACATCAAATTAATTCATACATACACAGAAAACCCAGAAATTAAAAAAAGAAAAAGAAACAAATTGAATCTTTTGGGTATGTGGGGATTTATATCTCTCCGTGCTCAGATCTTGAATTCCAGGTATGTGGGGATTTAACAAACCTCCAGATCTACTCTCTGTCACCTCCGTCGAAAATGTTAGGTCGTGTTGTTGCCGTTGATGGTGAGTTGTGGCTACGATGTGCTAGAGAGGAGGAGACGGTGATGCTGTGGTTGTCGGGATCTGGAGAACGGGCTGAGATGGTGGCTGGAGTCGGAATTGAGAGGGAAGATGATGATAGCAATGGACGAATCTGGTGGTTGAGAGGGAAGATAATGATGGCGATCGACGAATCTGGATTTTTAGATCTGATTTTAAGGGTATTATGTGAATGAATGAATTAATTTTGTGTTCTTAAAAAGGAATGAAAGACTGGGAATATCACAATTAAAACTGGAAATAAAATTACAACTTGGTCTAACATCGTTGATTTTTTTTTTCAATTTGGTCCAGGAATTTTATCATATGGGGCCGCAAAATTGATAACGTGTCATAAATAATAATAAAATAATGACGTTAACGGCAAAAAGCGACCGTTAACGTCAATTTTGACGATAGGGACTACGGAGGGCTAACGGCAATGACGGATGGGACCAAATGTCACAGAAATCGAAAAGTGGGATCAACTAAAATAAAAATAATAACCATAGGGACCCCATGGTGCCTTTTCCCGACGATAGTTGACGTTAAACAGGGAAAAAAAATAGTTTTGTTCAAAGTTTAAACGGGAAAGAAGTTTCTAGGTGTTGTTGTTGAATTTAAAATTTGGTGTGGATAACTAAACCCAACATAAATAATAAAGACTATAACTCGAATTATTATTTTAATATAATGATGTAATAGGAAGAGTTATTAGTTTTTGGTAATTCGATATAATTCAAATTCAAATCTCACATCTGCTTATAAAAAATAATACAATTATTTTATTATTAAAGATAATTAAAATTATATTAAGTGGGTGTTTGGGGTTCAAGGTTGGGTTGGGAAACCAGCTTTTCCCAACCCAAAAGCAGTGAAACACCTTTCCAACGGAGCTTTTCCAAAAGCTGGTTTGGTTTCCTTTACAATTACCCTCTAAAAATCACTGCTAAAAAAGAGAGCAGTGACCAACCCAAGGAAAACAGTGCAACACGGGAAGCTGTCCTCTAAATATTTTGGACAAAAATATTGAGGTGAGTTCTTCTTATTTACGAGTATACCATGTATAAATATAATAAAAAAAATAGTCTATCCTCCTCACCTCGCTTTCCTCTTCTCCGGACAAAAGAAAACCTAAGTCGCGACCAGCAATCCTCACTGTTGAATAAAGACTTAGTCATTGTCAGTTAGTTTCAGATAAGTCTTAATAGTAAGTTTGTTATCAGTCAAAACCACTCTGCATAATATATGCTAAGTGGCTGATTTTTCTCATTGTTTGTTATATGTAAGGCTACATAAAGCCAGCAACTCTTTTCAATAAAGTATTCATTCACTGCAAGTCTTGTTCTGCATATTGTACTTCACATTTTGGTAGCGGAGCAAACACTGGGCTTGTAGAAAGAAAGCAGCAGCTTTTGAGTGACTCTAAGAGAATGAGTGAAGACAAGACTTTGACAAAGATCCCTCATTTCGATGGGCATTATGATCACTGGAGTGAACTGATGGAGAATTTGCTTAGGGCAAAGGGTCTTTTGGAGCCTGGTGGAGAATGGTTTTGAAGAACCAAAAATGGGGACGGTTCTGTCTGACGCGCAACAGACACAACTCGATGATGCAAGAACAAAGGATCACCAGGTGAAGCATTATCTGTTCCAGGCAATTGATCGAACTGTCTTTGAACAAATCCTGGATCGACGCACAGCCAAAATTGTTTGGGACTCGATGAAGCGGAAGTTTGGCGGAAATATCAAAGTGAGGAGATCTCTTCTCAATTCATTAAGAAGAGAATTTGAGGTTCTAGAGATGAAGAATGATGAAACCATCACCGAGTATTTTGCTAGAGTAATGGCCGTCTCCAACAAGATGCGGAGCAATGGAGAGAATATGCCTGACTCAAAGATTGTTGAAAAGATCCTGCGAACTCTAACAGAGAGATTCACATATGTTGTGGTGTCTATTGAAGAATCAAATGATACTGACAATATGTCTATCGATGAATTACAAAGTTCATTGGTGGTGCATGAACAAAAGTTTCGCAGGATAAGCAATGAGGATCATGTTCTGAAGGTGGAAAATCAGACTGGAAATCGTGGCAGAGGAAGAACACCCTTTCGAGGAAGGGGACGAGGAAGAGGAAGAACGGTCTTCAATAAAGCAACTGTTGAATGTTATCGGTGTCACAATTTAGGACATTTTCAATACGAATGTCCAAACCAGGTCAACTATGCCGAGTTAGAAGAGGAGGATGAGTTGCTGTTGATGGCATATGTGGAGCAACATGAAGCAAAGAGAAGCGATATGTGGTTTGTGGATTCTGGGTGCTCAAACCATATGTGTGGGAATAAAGGCATGTTTACAAGCTTGGATACAACTTTTACACACACTGTTAAGCTTGGAAACAATACTAGAATGAAGGTTATTGGAAAGGGAGTTGTGAAATTGTTGTTGAAAGGAATCAGTTATGTCATAAGTGATGTGTATTGTGTACCTGAGCTTCAAAACAACCTCTTAAGCGTGGGTCAACTTCAAGAAAAAGGATTATCAGTGTTGTTTAAAGATGGTGTGTGTAGTGTGTATCATCCACAAAGAGGAAAAATTGTGGAGTCCATCATGAGTGCAAACAAGATGTTTATCTTGCTAGCTGAATCATCTACCATGATAAAGGAAGAAAGGTGTCTCCAAATCAGCAATACAGACCAATCAAAGCTTTGGCATCATCGTTATGGCCATCTCAGCTACAAAGGACTGCGCACCTTGAAATACAAGAAAATGGTGGATGGATTACCACAAATTCTAGCTCCAAATATCACTTGCGAGGCATGTATGAAAGGCAAGCAACATCGGACTTCATTTCCGAAAATGAGTCAATGGAGGGCGAAAGACAGATTGGAACTAATTCATGCAGATCTTTGCGGGCCTATCACACCAGCATCTAACAGTCACAAGAGGTATCTATTATGCTTCATTGATGATTTTTCAAGAAAAGCATGAATTTATTTTTTGTTAGATAAATCAGAAGCATTTTACTACTTCAAACATTTCAAGCTAATTGTGGAAAAAGAAATTGGCTTGTTTATTAAATGTTTGAGGACAGATAGAGGAGGAGAGTTTAATTCTACTGCGTTCAGTGACTTCTGTCAGCAACATGGAATAAAGAGACAATTGACCACAGCATACACCCCACAACAAAATGGTGTGGCTGAACGCAAGAATCGCACAGTAATGAACATGGTTAGAGCTATGTTGTCTGAAAAGAAAGTTCCTAAGAGTTTCTGGCCAGAAGCAGTTCGATGGACAATTCATGTCCTGAATCGATCTCCTACCTTAGCTGTGAAGGACATGACCCCAGAGGAAGCATGGAGCGGAAAGAAGCCATCAGTGGAATACTTCCGGGTGTTTGGATGTGTAGGACATGTTCACATTCCAGATGCTAAAAGAACTAAGCTTGAAGATAAAAGTGTGAGCTGCATACTATTTGGGGTTAGTGATGAATCCAAAGGTTACAGAATGTTTGATCCCATTGAGAAGAAAATTATTGTAAGTCGTGATGTGCTTTTTGAAGAAGATCGTGCGTGGGATTGGGATGCTAGCTGTGAAAATGAGCAGTCTATGGATTTAGCATGGGGAGACAATATTGAGAAGAATTCCGATGCAAAAGAACGTACAGATGAAGAGGAAGAAGGAGCAGATGCTATTGCTAAAAATGATTCACCAGCTTTTGAAGAGGATTTAATAGCAAGGGAGGGAAGAAATCGACATCCTCCTATGTGGATGTCAGATTACACTTCAGGTGAAGGTTTGTCAGAAGAAGATGAAGTTAATCTGGCAAACATAGCTCATATGATGCCATCAGATCCTACAGACTTTGAGCAAGCTGTCAAAAGCGCGAAATGGAGGCTAGCTATGGATGAAGAAATCATGTCAATCGAAAGAAACCAGACCTGGCGCTTGGTAGAATTACCTATTGGAGCTAAGAAAATAGGTGTGAAATGGATTTACAAAACCAAGTTGAATGAGTTGGGTGAAGTCGACAAATATAAAGCAAGGTTGGTGGTGAAGGGTTATTCTCAACAACACGGAATTGATTATACAGAGGTATATGCTCCTGTAGCTAGAATGGATACTGTAAGGATGATCATAGCTTTTGCAGCTCAAAAAGGTTGGACACTATATCAATTAGATGTCAAATCTGCATTTTTACATGGAGAATTGAAGGAAGAGGTTTTTGTAGAACAACCGAAAGGATATGAGAAAAAGGGAAGTGAGCAGATGGTGTACAAGCTACAAAAGGCTCTTTACGGATTAAAACAAGCACCTAGAGCTTGGTTTAGTCGAATAGAGTCTTATTTCATCCAAGAAGGTTTCGAACTCAGTCCCAGTGAGCACAGACTCTTCGTCAAAAAGAAAGAAGGTAAACTTCTTATTGTGAGTATTTATGTTGATGATTTGTTATTCACTTCTGATGATGAGGAAATGTTGCGTGAGTTCAAATGTTCTATGAAAAAGGAATTTGACATGACAGACCTAGGAAAGATGCGGTTCTTTCTTGGAATAGAAGTACTGCAAAGGTCAGATGGAACATTTATATGCCAACAAAAATATGCAGCTGAGATTTTGAATCGTTTTGGGATGACAGATTGCAATTCTGTCTGCAATCCTATTGCTCCTGGACAGAAAATTGGTAGAGATGAAAATGGCATTAAGGTGGATGCAACTCAGTATAAACAAATGGTGGGAAGTTTGATGTACCTCACAGCCACTCGACCTGACCTTATGTTCGTTGTAAGTCTTATTAGCAGATTTATGGCAAATCCTACACAACTACATCTTGCAACAGCAAAGAGAATCTTAAGGTATTTAAAGGGGACTCTAAACTATGGCATGTTTTACAAGAAGGGAGGAGCTAGTAATTTGATGGCTTTTACTGATAGTGATTATGCTGGGGATACAGAGGATAGCAAGAGCACTTCAGGTTATATATTTATGATGTGTGGCGGAGCAGTAGCCTGGTCATCTAGAAAACAACCTATAGTCACTTTGTCAACAACGGAAGCTGAGTTTGTCGCAGCAGCTACATGTGCATGTCAAGCCATTTGGATGAGAAGGGTATTGAAGGAGATTGGTCAGTTGCAGGAAGAATGTACTACATTAATGTGTGATAACACTTCAACAATAAAGCTGTCCAAAAATCCAGTTTTACATGGTCGTTCAAAGCATATAAGGGTAAGATTTCACTTCCTTAGAGATCTTACTAAAGAAGGTGTTGTTACGTTATTATTTTGTGGCACTCAAGACCAGCTTGCAGACATGATGACAAAGCCTCTCAAGTCAGAAGTTTTTCAGAAATTTCGTGAGAGATTGGGCATGCGTACTGTTCCAGATATGAACTAATTACTTGTCAAAAGAATTAGGTTCAAGGGAGGGATTGTTGAATAAAGACTTAGTCATTGTCAGTTAGTTTCAGATAAGTCTTAATAGTAAATTTGTTATCAGTCAAAACCACTCTGCATAATATATGCTAAGTGGCTGATTTTTCTCATTGTTTGTTATATGTAAGGCTACATAAAGCCAGCAACTCTTTTCAATAAAGTATTCATTCACTGTAAGTCTTGTTCTGCATATTGTACTTCACACTCACCATCTCCTCTGCAATCATCGCCGCTCCCTTTCTCCTCCGCAATATTCTCCGATTCCAACTAGAAAAGATAGGTCATCCAATCGTCGCCGCAATGTTTCTGGATTTTGGGTTTGAGGATCGATTTTGCAATATTCTAAGCCGTCGCAAGTATGACTACAAATACGTTTGCGATGGGCAGTAACATACTTGTCATCTTCAAGTTTGAACTCAACTTTAGAGTCAAGATCAGTCGCATTGATGGTGTTAATAAGCAACTTCTTTGTAAGATGCAAAAGTAAAGTTGACAATAAGCACAAGGCCAACCAAGGTTCTCAAATCCATCTTGTTAGTTACATATATACTAGCACAATTGCTACTGACTTGTGTATGCCTTACCCCTTTCAATCTATGTCAATTTATAGCATTGAAATTACAAGCAAAGTAGTTAGTGGATGGAGGCGGCGACGCCACTGTGAGTTTTAAATTGTTGTCGTGGAAGACGGGCTAAAGAAAGAAGGTAAGTGCTTTAAATTGTTATGGTGAAAGATGAGGTGAGTAAAGAAGTCGTCATAAGCCACTCAGTCACGCTTTTCATTATCAAATATGGACTAAGAGTTGTTAACGTTGAAAAGATTCGGAGAAGTTATTTTTGAAAAATCTTCACCTGCTAGACTGTTTCTTCAGCATATCACCCTTGCCGGAGCAACCAGCGTCATGGTGGTGACCTGTAATTTACATTGTATTGACATGTGGTAAAATAAAAAATAGTAAATTAAATTGATGTATTCATTTCATCATTAATGAATTTGGAACATTTATGTTTTCATATGACTTAATTATATTTTAATTAGATTAATAATTAATACAATGAGATGATTCAATAATGAAATATTCCACGTGTTTCTTCGGCATTACCTTGGTACCACGTGTCACAGTTTGATTGCTACCCCGACGTCGAAAATAGTACCAGCCATTTAAATATAAATCCTTCCTCTTTGTTCTTACTTTCACTTTTATTTTTAAACTTCTGCACCCACTCGTCTTTTCTTGTCTCCTTGCATTGCCAACCATCTCCGACCAAACTCTGGCCAGATTACAGTCTCCATCTTATTCTATTTTCTTAAGGTATTCCGTTATTACTCTTCCTGTATCCTTCTCTTTTATTTCTATTTATCAACACTATGTATCAAACTAGATCTCAAGTGAGTCCCCAAGGTCCCATTGACCCAGAAATAGAAAAGAATCCTAGTGTGTTAACTGCAATTGCCATATTGTGGGACGAACTGACAAGTTATGGCGCTTCTTTTACCCGTCAATATAGCGTTACGCCCGCCGGTGAGGATATAAGATTGAATAGCTATCTTAAGGGTAACCTCAGAGTTTTATACACCAAAATGTTTCTATATGGATTTAGTCTTCCTCTTCATACCTTGGTCGCCACTATGCTAAACCATTTTGACATCAACCCTGCACAAATAATTCCTTCTTCATGGTGTGGAATCTACGCCTTCATTCGGATTTGCGAAATGAAGGGTATTCTTTTTCCGTCCGTTTCTCTTCTTCAAAGATTCTTCCAACTTAAAAGCCAACATGGTTTGATAGACATCACTCCCAGTTGGGATGATGCGTTTGCCCAGCCACTTTTACAAAATTTCCAGGGATTTGAAACTTCGGTTAAGGACTGGAAAAATAGTTTCTTTATTATTGAATTACCCACAGCCCAATGGCGTTCCGGATCTAATCAAAAAATTACCGGGAAAGCTTGGCAAAAACCCCTTGGCTTGACTCCAAAAGAAAAGGCCCAAGCTGTCGCTTTACGAGGAGTACGGATGCCTTTCTACACTCATAGCTTTGTTACAGGAATGTCGTTGGATAAATGTGCCGTAGGTGAGCATTGGTATCTTACTTTATTTTTCCAGATTTTTCTGCTGCTAATGTATTCTTTTTATAGAGATTATTGAAGATCAGCCACCGGAAATTCACACAACTTCTACGGTACCCGTTACCACTCAAGCACTGACTCTTCCGTTTAAGAAGAAAAGAAATGTCAGAGTTACAAAAAGTTCATCCAACGACCACTGATCGATTGTTGAAGTCGTCAAAAATCATAATAAAAACCTGAAAATACCGTTCTTTGCCCTTCGGGGTCTCGAATAGAGGATTCTCTTCGGGACCTTGAATGTTGTCTTGATGTCAGGGCCTCGACTTTGGTCTTGAAGCTCGAATTCGCACAAAATGCTCCTAAAACGTATATTTTCGCATAAACTCCCTTTTTAGGCCTAGATCTGCAATAGTAATGAAAACGAGGGTATATTAGCATAATCATGCCTTAAATCGATGGAATAATGGAGGGAAAATCATGTATAAATACACGCTATCAAGGTCATATGCAAAAAAGCTCATTTCGGGTGGACAGCATAATGTGAAAAGGCGTTTACTGGCCTAAAAGCTTATCTATCGTCTGACCTGGTGTTAACGAAGCCTGAACTGGGAGACACCCTATACTTATACCTCGGCGTTGCCGACGAGATCGTTAGTTCCGTCCTCGTGCAAGACGACGACCACCTACACCACCCTGTATACTTCGTGAGTCGTGTCTTGAAAGACGTCGAACTGCGATATGCCCGCATCGAGAAAATAGCGTTTGCACTGGTACAAGCCACGAGGAAAATGGATAGATATTTCCAAGCTCATCCCGTCATCATACTTACAGATCAACCTTTGAAAAAGGATATTCAGGAAATCTGAGTCTTCAGGGAGAATGCTGATTTGGGCCATTGAACTTTAGCAATGCAGGTTGCGGTATAGATCCCGACCATCTGTGAAAGCCCAAGTCCTGGCAGACTTCATAGTTGAGTGCACTTTTACAGAAGACCTGCTGACGGATTTGACCGAGGAGGAAAAAGATGGCTTAGATCTCCCATTCCCGGAAACCTACACTGACTTATGGGTCATCCACGTGGACGGGGCCAAAAATCAAGAGCTAGCTGGAGCGGGGATCTTCATGATTGGGCCGCGCGATATGCAGATACGATACGCTATCAGAATCTTGCAGCCGTTATCTAATAATGCAGCGGAGTGTGAGGTGCTATTGGCCGGACTCAGAATAGGGAGAAGCTTCTCTAGCAAAGCCATACACGACACGGGAATGATGAGAGACTTGCGACTAAAGATCTGCGGAGATTCTAAGCTGATAATAGACCAAGTCTTGGGACACTCTCAGGCTAGAGAGCCCATCATGATTCAATACCTCGCTAAGGTGAAACGCGAATTACTAGAAATAAAGAAAAGCGGCATGCAGGTCAGCTTTGAGCACATCCCTCGAGAGGATAACGCTGAGGCAGACAACCTTGCCAAACTTGCGGCAAACCCGGAAGCATCCATATCTAAGGGTGTGTACTACCAAGAAATATCCGTGCCTTCCTTCATGGAGGAGCAAGCGTCGCTTTGCGTTGAAGAAATTGAAAATGACTAGCAGATCCCCATTATAAAATACTTGAAACATGAGGAATTACCTGCGGATAACACTGAGAAAAACAAGGTGCTGAAATAAGCGGCATGGTGCACATATTATGACGGGGAACTGGTACGGAGATGTTTTTCTCACCCAGCCACCAAGTGCATAACGGAACAAGAGGGTCTCCATACCTTGCGAGAAATCCATGAGGGTATATGCGGCATGCACGCATCAAGCGGCACCTTGGCCACGCAAGTTTTCAGTTCAGGATTTTATTGGCCTACTTGTCATAATTACGTACGAACTTGTCGGAAATGTCAGGAGTTCTCCAAAATTCCTCGACAACCCGCCAGGGAAATCTCAAAAATTGTGGCTCTTTGTCCTTTTGCGAAATGAGGGATCGATATCGTAGGCCCGTTTTCAAAGGCAAGGTCTCAGTTAAAATTTGTGGTCGTAGTGGTGGATTACTTCACGAAATGGGCAGAAGCGAAAGCGGTGGCCAACATCACGATAGAGAAAATTTGGCGTTTATTTAAACACCAAGTTATCATGCGGTTCGGTGTACCCCGTGTGCTAGTCAGCGATAATGGGACGCAGTTCACCAGCCAATTCTTTAGAGACCAGTGTGCGGAGTTCCAGATCGAGCAAAGATTCTCTTCCGTGGCTCATCCGCAGACCAACGGTCAAGCGGAGGTGACGAACTGAAGCATTCTTAGCGGTATCAAGAAAAACCTAGAAGGGTCCAAAAAGAAATGGGCAGACGAGTTGCCGTATGTGATGTGGGTGTACCACATGACCGTTAAAACCAGCACTGGAGAAACACCCTTCACATTGGCTTTCGACATTGAGGTCGTCACGTCGGTGGAAATTGGCACCATGAGCCTGCGAGTGGCCTACTTCAGGGAAGAATTGAATGAGGAGAGGTTGCGAGCGAACCTCGATGCGTTACCAGAACTACATGAGGAAACCCTTCTGAAAACGCTACATTACAAATAAAAAATGGCGCGTTATCACAACAGGCTCGTCAAAGAGTGGTTGCTGAAAGCAGGCGACCTGGTACTTAGAGACAGACGAGTGGCCGGTCAGCGCATGGAGAAGCTCAGTCCTAACTGGGATGGGCCATACCACGTTACCCACGTTATCGAAAATGGAGCATACCACTTGGAAACCTTTGACGACACTCCCTTACCTAACTCTTGGAACATAGCTCGTTTAAAATTATACCATGCTAGAATTTAATATATCTCTGCACGTTTTGCTAACACCAGCCCTAAATTGTGTTAACACTCGAATAGAGAGTATTCCTGTGTGTTTTGTGGCTGATTGTGTGCATATGATAAAGGGTGCCAGGAGTGAAAAGTTCTATCCTTGTGACGGTCGGTCCTGATCAGACGACTCACTAAGACGAGGCACGCCCTAGCATACCTAAAATTTAGTGTTGGGAGTGAAAAGTCTTATCCTTGTGGTAGCCACGCTAACATAGGTGGGCCACTAAGATGAGGCACGTCCCGACACCCCAGGGAGTGAAAAGTCATATCCTTGTGGTAAACCGTGCTAACATAGACGACCCACTAAGACGAGTCACGCCCCGGCATCCCTGGGAGTGAAAAGTCCTATCCTGGTCCTGACCGTGCTCACATAGACGGCTTGCTAAGGCGAGGCACGCCCCAGGGAGATAGTAACTCCTTCCCGGAAGTGAAAATCCTATCCTTGTGATAACTGGGCTAATACAGACGGCTCACTAAGACGAGGCACGATTCCAGGGATGCGAGGTCAACGCCTGGGAGTGAAAAGTCCTATCCTTGTGACTGTCAGTCCTGATCTGACGGCTCACTAAGATGAGACACGTCCCAGGGCGATTGTGGAAATTTGGAAATGCGGAAAGAAATCGCGAAATCCCAGCGAGTAACCAGATGGGGAATCCCTGGTGAAGATGGCTGGTTGAGAAAGTGATAGAAGCGGTGCTGATGACACCCCGACGAGGACGCGCGAAAGCTCCCAGCGGCAACTAACGTTTGTTAATTGCATGTTATTTTACAAGTTACTCTAAAAGCAACAATTGAGAATGAGTAAAGACGTAGTGAAAACAAAGAGGAGAGTGACGCCCGCGCAGGCGATAGTATCACGCGGCCTATGATTGCGGCAAGTACACTGTCAAATGGCCAAAATTCTTGTTATTGTTGCCGTTGGAAGAATGTGTGAGTAACATTTCCTTGGTAGTTATTCCCGTGGAAAAAGACATGTTCACTTCTATCTATATGGAATTCTTCGCCCCTGAGTGAGAATATCTACATCAACACGGTATCGTTATGGGAATACCCATCCTGGATGTTATCTCACCGATCGATTTAGTCCTTCAACGGAAATGGTAACAGCGTCCAAGGTCGTAACGCCTCTGGATGGGCACCGATAGTTTGAAGACACACGGTTATATACCAAGCATTGTGGGCAATATTGATTACGACAAGTCACTATTATGAGTTCTATTTCTGAAGCTGCCTGTTAGGCAGTATTATTCTACTTCAACATAAAAATGCACATGATTAGGTCATGACGGGCCATCCTGCATGGCATCCGTTATCATTATTTGTGATCCTACAGATTATATAACGATGCTATGGCTATCCTATTTTCTAGTGGAATCCCGTTATCCTGTCACGATATTGACGCTACTACCTTGTCATGGAAAAGGAAATGCTGCGAAGAGATCAATCACAAAGAGAAATAGTGAACATAATATATATATGTGTGTGTGTGTGTGTGTGATAATTGTTCAAGACACCTCCGAAGGGTTACACAAAAGACAAAACCTTCAAGAGTGAAAAACAAAAATGGGCGGCACCCGACATACAAAAAAGCACGACAAAATGTCTACTGTGCGGCAGTTTCGCTATCTCCTTGCCCTTCGCCGCCCCCCGTTTCTGCCGGCCAAAGTTATCATCTGCAATAATTCTTGACTTCTCAAGAAAAGCCTCAGTGAGAGCGGCACCGCGATACACCTTTTCCCCGTGAATTTCCATAAAGCAGTTAGCCATGATGCGGGCGGTCGTCTCAATATGCCATTTTTTCTTTGCTGCCGCTTCCCACTCTAGCGCAACATTCTTAGCTCTCTCTGCCACCAGAGCAGAGTTAAGATCAGATACCCTAGCAGTCTCTTGCTCTACAACATCCTTCAAGTCCTTCTTAGCCGTCACCAAGACCAGTACCAATTTTTGGCAATTCCCCGACATCTGCTTCTTTTCTTCCCGCTCCCTAGCAAGTTCTTCAAGAAGCTGACGATGAGCGTTACGAAGCTCATCTGAGGCAGAAGTAAGAGAAGCGACCTGACACAACATATGTCGGGACCAGTAGTGAAAATGGGAGAAAGAAAAGAACATGGTGAAGCGCAAAAGACCCATTTACTCCTCAACAGTCCGGGAAAGAAACACCTACTCCTCCTCAAGGGACGATAACGCATGAGCGGCTAAGAAAGAAGCAACCCCCGCGGAACTCTCTCCCCCGACAGCTACAAACCCAGTTAGGCGTAAGTTACTCAAGTCAATGTGATGAGTAACGGGACCAGACTCAGCTATTGAACTCACATCGGCCATGAGGTGAGGCGCGGTAACCCCACCGGGATGATACATCGAGGCATTTGAGGGAACGAAATGCAGAGCAGCTGGAGAAGGAGGTTGACTGGAAGAAGTCCCCCATGAAGTCCAAAAGAACCAAGAGGTTGAAAGGCCGAAAAACTGCCCCCCGTTAAGTCCTCGTTGAAGCCCATAACGTTAGAGAAGGAACCAGGAAGTGACGAGCTGAGGGAATTAAGCGAAGTGTCCATAGCTCCCAAAGGGTCAGAAGACTGATCACCAGGTGGCGTCATTGAACTGAAAGCGGCAGTATTCTCCCCTTCAGCGATAACGGGACCCGTCGGCAAGCCCGAGCTTCCCCCGTCAAGTCGCTGCCTCTTGTCATATCGTCCATTGGCGGCAACTGAGTAGGGGTAACAACGGTGTTCTGCAGAGAAGAACACGGAAAAGAATAAGAAAATAAAAGGAAAAAAGCGTTAAGGAGCAATAAGCGAGATAATGCAACCGTAAAAGAAACACGTACAATGATGATATTGCTAACTGACACCTATGAAGAAGTTGTTGCGTTCGAAGATGGAGTAAGTGTGACAACGCATCTTGTCTTCTTCTTCTTCTTCTTCCTTTTCGCGGCAGCCCTAGAAGAAGACGCTTGAGCAGAAGCAACGTCAATGGATACAGCCGGAATAGAAACAGGGATGGTGGCAGCACCCTCACCAGCCAAGGAAGAAGGCGCTTGGATGGGATTTACGGTCACAGTAGACCGATGACTGGATTATTAGCCCCAGCGGCAACGGCGGCAGCCTCCTGTTGCTCTCTTCTCCATAGAGCCCTCCTCTCCCGTCTCCTAACGCTTTCAGGCTTCCAACCGTCCTTAGGCCCTGCACAAACACGATACAACGTTAGAGTTAGTATCGCCTGAAATAACAAAGAAAGGACATAACACTCACTCGTAACACAGGCCCGAATATCAGTCCCGCACGCCAGATTGCGAGTGTGAACATAAACCTCCAACTCGAGCAACTTGTCCAACCAGCCTTGCTCAGGCTGAGGAAGAGCCCCCCGTTGAACCCAGGCACTATCCCTGATATCGTGGTTAAAATCGGGCTGTCACCGGGGGCTAGGCAGTTCAATGACAAAAAATTCTTTTTTCCAATCTTCAATCGAAGACTCAAGAAGCAGGAGCTTCCAAGTGAAGGGCTTAAGCGAGTCATCACCATAACGGGGCGATATCAATAGCACACCCCTACGGCTATACAGTTGAAAAAGGGACTTAAAAAGTAAAAGGGAAGGAGAGTTAATCCCTTTGTATTTACAGAGCTCCAGAAATGCGTAAACGCAACAGTACGCATTGGGGGCCAACTGAACAGGATTCACATCCAAAGTGACGAACAACCTTTCGATGAAAGGATCAATAGGAAATGGGAAACCATAGCCAAACATCTTGGCATACAAAATCCTACTATTACCGAGCATCACACTATTAAGGCGGAGTGAATCAGAGGCAACAGAAACCTTACAATCCTTAGGGTTGTGGGCATTATGTGTGGTTAAATGGTTTTGAAGTATGGCTGGGGAGGTGATAGTGGTGACAGTATTATCAATTTTTTCCTCATCAACAAATTTGGTTTCAGAACGGTGAGTTCTAGCCATAGAGAATAATAAAGAAAAGATGAAGAAGGTGATAGATGAGGACAGAAATACCTTTTTGGAAGAGAAACTCAGAACGCCCAGATGATGGAAAGAAGAGGCACGAGTCGGCTCGAGAGGGAGAAGCGAAAATAGAATGACAAAAGAGGAAAAAAGAAACAAGTGTTGGGTTTTATAACCCTAGCAGCTAAATGAAACGACTGCTATAGCAGTCGTCGCGTGCGTGATGCGCTGCAAAGAAAAGACGCGAGCAATGAGTATGATTCTAGAGAAGCAAGAAGACGCTTCGATCGCACCAGTTCCTAAGGCACGCCAACCCCTAGCGCCTCCCTCAAATAGACACGTGTATTCTGATCGTCATGACTTCTCTCTCGCATTAATGAGGGAATGTTAAGTATTTAATGCTCTGAAAAGTGGAATCGATTTTCAAACCAAGACAACCGCGATAACGCGGCAATCAGGATAGCGCATCCCAGCGTTAACTCAAAGGGCAACTATCGAGATAACGCAAAAAGTGAGGGATATCGCGAAAAAGACCGATCGTTATTTAAACAGAATTTCAGGCGTTATTACATAAAAGGCGTTATTAATTATTACAAGGTGAATGGCATCAATGTTCAGAATGAAAGAGTAAAAGAAAAGCAATCATTAAATGGGGACAGGTGGAGTCTTCGAAGTCCCCGCGACATCAATACCATTCGATTACGGGAGCGCCTCGTTATCGTCATCGTCACCCTCTTCTTCCTCTCCTGAAGAAAGAAAACCTTCTTTGCTCCCGTCTATCTCATTCATTTTTTTAGAGGCATAATCGGCTACCTTATCAGGATCGAAAGTCCTACTGCGATAATAGTTCGCGAACCCAACGGTGAAGGCCCACATGGTCTTTTTCTTCCACCAGCGTATCTTTGAGGGAACCTTTGCTAGATCCGCATCGCGAGCCGATATCTCTTCACGGAGAAGAAAATCTCTCTTGTCAGCTGCCACCAACTCAGCCTCCAAAGACTCAACTCTGGCTTTCTCCTTAGATTTTTCCCTCGCAAGTTCAGCGCGACAATCATTCAACTCTGCCAGGATGCGATTATGAAGTCGAGTCAACTCCTTCACTTTAGTCAAGGCGGCATCCAGTTGCCCCTTTGAATTAGGTGATGATAAGATCCGAGATCTCTTCTGGTCGGAAACGGCAGCTGCAGCTAGTCGGAGGGGAAGCGATCGGCGTCGGAGGTACCTGCAAAGCGCCGGAGGGGGACTCCGGCGTAGACACTCCGATGCTTAAGTCAGTTCGAGTTTTTAGAATGGTAGAGGTTCTCCAAGATGATCTCGATCTTACCTTCTGTTTGGAAAGATGGGGGTATTTATAGGCCGAAGTTGGCGATACCTGACAGCGATAGGGGTGCAGCGATAAGCATCGTCCGAAGATATCGCCTCCAGCGATAATAGGTGAGCCATCGCGGGCGATAATCACATAAGGCCTATCAGGAGCGACACCCTCTCCGTTCCCCTAGGATGGGATGACGCCGTGCGCGTAAAGATGCATGAGATCCCCCCCCGCTGAAGTCGACCATCCTAGGAAACTTCCGCCGGCCCGGGCGATAGGTTGGTTTTTCAGGGAAGCGTATAGAAACTCGTCAAGGATAGATGCCGTAGCTACAATATTGCCGTCAGGAGCATTCCAATTGTTATCATAAGCCCAACTGAAAACTAGCCCGAGTGTTCACCAAGGGCTATCCATGTCTGATATCTTTAGATAGGGGTTTGTTCTGTCATGAGGCGATATTTCCACAGAGGGCTTGAGCTTTCTTTATCGTTCAAAGGCTGATCAATCCCAATGCGGAACGAGGGCTTAGCTCCACAACTTTCCACTAACCCGGTCAAGTTCGTCCTTGTTTCTTGTCAAAAAGACCCGTCTCCTCGAGACATTAAGAATTCTACTAGGAGGCCGCTGGGGCGCTCGTGATTCTGAAGGCATCACTTTTATTCAGCGATACTAGCCCATTTGGCCTTTCCATAGGACTTATGAAGTCTCAGCTTCGTTCGAGTCATAGAAGGACCGTCGAGAGGTCGCTTGCGATATCGTCGCGTATATTCAACCAGGCCGCACCATGGGCTGGCATATATTTCGGGCCTATCGTCCTTCCAAGTGTTCTGCAAAGACACAGAGGAGATAGAAACTTATATAGAAGTTAGCAAACTTTATACTTATAGAGGTTCGGGGTCACACGAGCCCAATTTTTCTTTTACGCTTGAGAAAACAGCGGTATCAGCGTGGCTTTATACCATCAGCTACCTTATGGTTATCGCGGCTTCATACCACCAGACGCCTGTGATGTCATCGCGGTTTTACGCATCCAGGGCTACCGGCGACATCAACGCGGCCTTACACTGTGGATACCGGTAACCTTATGGTTTTAGCGTTAGGGCTACCAGTGATATCGTGCCTCTCAACGTTTTTCAGACTCTGCCTCGTACTCCTTCCAGTATCTGTATCGTGATCGTCACCCGTCCCTTTCGTTCTACGCTTATCAATCCTCGAGGTTATCGGGGTGGCTCGTCTTTTGAGGACCTCAATCTCTTTTCCCAAGGCCTCCCTTCGCTGGAGCCTATAAATCGGAGAGCTTTCTCCACCCACGTTCTCCTCATCTTTATCAGCTAGCATCATGGATAATTTGACTAAGAATTTTCTTCTCTCCAAGGGTCACTCACTCAGGAACCTCAATGACGGCGACGTCGGTTTCCTGGAGAACATGCTGGTCAAGACTTCTGAGGATATTCTGGAGCTGCAAGGGATGCTGACTCCGCTTTATTCCCGGCTGGGGGCCATTTCCCTGGAGGACTTCAGTCCTTTGGAGAGCGTATCAAAGCTGTCTGCCTCCATCGCTCGGATTCAGGTGGTGATCGCCATGCTGCAGCAGCGTAAGGACATGTTGGGGTGCTGCCTGAAGGGGATGAGAGCTACTTCCCATGATCTTGTCCTGGTCATGGATTCCTTGAGGGACCTTCCTGAGGTGCCCGAGGATGCTGGTTCTGACGCCTGATAGTGATGGCTCCCTTTGGGCCTTTTCTCTTTTCCCCTTGTCTTGTCAATGTATCTTCTGGTCACTAGGCCGTAATAAATAAAGTATTTTCCTCATTCCCTCTCGCAACTGTTCTTCTTCTTTACTGCGCTCATTGTCGTTTTCCAAGAGGATATTCTTAGCCCAACTGAAAACAGTCTTGCTATGGGGCGGTTTTTCTGTCGATCGTTCTGCCTTAACTCCGCGCCGTCCTCATTATAACAACTGATTGGCCGAGGTTATGATTATTCTTGATTTGCGCGAGATTTCAACAGGCGTGACTGCAAATCCATATTTGCACTCCAGACTGTACACGTGCCAATCTTCAAGAGTCGTGTTGGAGGATCGAAGAGTCTCTTTTCTTCTTTTCCCGGCTATTTAATGAGGCTTTTCCTCCTTCATTCTTATCCATTTCTTTCTCCTTCATTTATCTTCGTTATAGATCCTCTGCGAGTCTCATGGCTGATTCTTATTTGGTAGGTACGGCTTCGGGGAATTTACCGCCAACTCCTCCGACTACCCCTGACACAGATAATCCTCCCCCATCGCCTCCTTGGAGGCCGGTTGTCCGCCGGCGAGGTCGCAAGAGGCGGAGGAAGGAAGTTAAACAACGAAGGAAGGAGGCTGCCAAGGCCTCTAAGTCATTTTTCGACTCTCTGGCTTCTCTGGCTAGGGAGGAGAAAAAACCGTCTCCCCCTCCGCAGGAATCACCTCCGTGGGCTCCCTCTGCTTGCTCGGCCGCCGGGGCAGTATCGCCAGGCGTTAAGGAGGAGTCACCCAAGTTGACTTCTGCCGCTGGAAAGGAGGTCGGTGAGGCTTCTCCCCCTGCTATTGTGGATTCACCATTCTGGGGTGGCGATGACGAAGAGGACGTAGTCTATTGCTACGGCGTTACTTGGTCCGACAGTGATGAGTAGGGCCTAACCCTTCTTTTTGTAGATGCCGTATGGCCTTCCTTATAATAATAAATGATGGTTTTACTTCCTTTTCGCTTCTCATCGCTTACTTATTGTTTCTTTCTGAGCGTTCCGGGTTAACGCGGAAGCGTCCCTTTCGCTACGGGTAACTGCCTTCAACTTCTAATCGGTAACTGTCTTCTTTCAGAAGGCACAAACGACTATCCACGTGTCTTTTTCTGTTCTGTACGTGTTTCATTTTTACAGGCTGTCTCTTCTTCAGGCTTTCCTTTATAAGGAAATCGTCTCTCTCTTTTACTGCTTTTGCAAATATTTTGAGTTTTTGCACATTTTCTCTCTCTTCTGCACTTCTTTTCTTCGAGAGGTTTTTCCGCGACCGCTCACTGGTGCCGGCGACCGGCTTACTGGCTTTTTGCTCCAGGTATTTACTCCTTCTACCGCCGTAGATTTACTTTTACTGTCCCTTATGTCTTCAACTGCTGAAAACCCCATAGATCCCGAAGCTAGGCGAACTCGCAGCATATTCAATTGTAATGAGGTTTTGAGGGTTGAATTAGAGGAGAGTGGTATTACTTTTCCCACGGGCTATCGCCCTTTTGTCTCTTTGAAGGACACTCGGCTGCCTGACGCCATGTGGGGAACATTCCGGTTAGTTTATTTCAAGATGTTTACTTACGGATTCCGTTTCCCACTCCATACTTCTCTGTTGAAACTGCTAGATCATTACGACCTTAATCCCGTCCAGATTACTCCACCCTCTTGGTGTGGTATTTACGCTTTCCTTCGTTCGTGCGAGATGAAGCGTATATTTGCTCCATCGCTTGATCTATTCCGCACATTCTTTGTCTTAACTTGTCGCGACTGCCTGGTAGATATTACCCCCAGATGGGATGATGTCATTGTGCAACTGTTCTGGCGGAACTTTCAAGGTTTTGAGGAACACGTAGATGACTAGAAGTCTGGTTTTTTCACCCTCCGTTTGCCGTCACGGCTCTGGCGCGGGGGTTTCAATCGAAAAATCAATAGTGGCGTTTGGAAAAGACCGGAAGCGCTGTCAAGCCAGGATGTTTCCAACGTTAGCGCCTTGTTAGAAATAGAAGGGTCTTTCCGTATCCGGGAGTTTGCTCGGTTCAGGCCCTTGTCAGAGTGTGTTGTGGGTGAGTTTCCTTTTTCTTCTTTATCGCTTCAATCTTCTTAATTTGCTAATATGTTTTGTTGGCAGGTAACGCTGAGAGTAGTTCTTCTGGGGAAAGTGACGCCCCTTTGAACGTAACACCTCTCCAGTCGCTGCCTCCTTCTCCTCCGCCTGAAAACTCCCGCCGCCCACCCATTCCGCCTGGAAGGGGAAGGACTAAAACCGTCACAACTCGCAGAGCCTCCACTCGACCTTCTTGTTTCCTTGAAAATTGGCTTCCTTCCCGTGGCAAGAGGGTAGCTCAAGGCGATCCTGTGTTTGAGAAAATCGACAGCGATAGCGAGAGCATGGACACCGGTCCTGAATTACGTCATGCTACTATTGCCCAAAGGATGAAACTTAGGTCGAGGAGGAATGATGACACGGCGGAATCGGCTGAGGACGATAGCGAAGAAATCGCAGAAGAGACGGAGCGTCTCGTAAAGAAGGTTCGCACAGAGAAAACTAACCCCCCAGTTCCCCCTTTGACGGGAGTTAACGCGGTCCCCCTCGAGAATATTAACGCTTCTCATGCCGCGAGTACTTCGCAAGTGGTGAAAAATATCAAAGCTATCAGGGTGCCTTCCGCCGTTTCTATCGAAAACAATGAGACCTCGGTAGCCGCGACCTCTCCTTTGTCGTCGAGCCATCCTGTTTCCCCGATAGGTTCTTTTATCCCAGAGACAACCCCACCAGTTTCGAATTTAAGCGTTCCTCCTGAATTTCTCCCACGGAAGCCTCCTCTTTTGTTTCTGTCTTCAATTTCGGGCGTTGGTGATTGCGCAAAAAATTGTTCCCCTCCTTACATCGCCAACCTTTCTCCTCAGAGGTCCCAGGGCCCTACTGGATATCAGCTGGATTTGTCCTCTTTCGGCACTGACGGGCTTCGTGCCTTAGGAATATCGGATCCGTTATCGCGAGAAGAGCCCGTGGGTCCCATAGTGGGACAGATGTTCACTTCTTCCAAGGACAGGGAAGAGTTTTTACAGCATGCTCCCGAGACACGACAGTCACACCTCATGAACGACATGCTGGCTAGCTTTCGGAAATTTCATTACTTTCTTGAAGACCAGCGTAACAAAACCCGACCCTCTTCGGATTTGCAGGAACAATTAGACGCGGCTTTGGCGAAGGCGAAGGAGCTATCGCAGTTGCAAGAATGAACTTGGGCGGAGTTGGAGGATTGTCGCGCTGAACTTTCTCGGGAGAAGTCGAAGGGGAAAGCGAGAGCAGAGCTAATGGAGGCGGAACTGGTGGTGGCTGATAAAAAGAACGTCTTCCTCCGTGAAGAGTTGTCATCTCGCGATGCCGATTTGGCCAAAGTTCCTTCGAGGATAGCCTGGTGGAAGAATAAGACCATCGAGGTTTGTATCGCAGGATTTAAGGATCTCCATGTCCGAGGCGCTGTTGATTCATCCATGCTGGCCGATTACGCTTCTCAAAAAATTAAAGATCTTAGTGAAGGCGAAAGGAGTTTTCCTCCTTCTGGGGAAAAGCAAGGGAATGATGACGGCGAGGCATGCGATGACTCTTAATTGATCCATTGAAGAACATTGCTATTTGTTTTCCATGTCTTGTAATAACGTCCTATTGCGCGGCGATATCGGTACTTTGCTCTTCGGGCGATATCTTATTTTATTTCGCTCTCTTGTGCTGTCTTGAGAACTGTTCTTTTATTCAACGCCGATTTGCATTATTTCCTTTCTTGTGATATCGCTTTTGCTTTTTATCAAAAAGTCACGTCTACTTTTCAGAGCATTTAATGCTCGCGACCCTTCCATCGGTGCGCGGGAAGAGTCATGATGGTGCAGACACACGTGTTCGTTTCTTCTGCCACTTCACCTTAGCGTGTTTAGAAATTTTAACCAGATCGAAGCGTTTGCCGCGCTTCTTCTAGAGTCGTACTCATTGCTTGAGTCTTATCCCTCATGTCGCTTCGACACAACGACTGTAGCATCCGTCGTTTCCTTTTACTTACTAGGGTTATAAACCCTCTTTATTTCTTCCCTTTTCTTTTTCACTCCACTTTTTCATATTATCTCTCAGCCGTCTTGTCCTTCTCACCTCCATTCAAGGCTTTCGAAGTTCTTTCCTTCCAAAGGTACTTCCCTTCCTTTCCCTCGTCTTCTTCATTTCTATTTCCTTAGTCCTGTCATGGCAAAGACTCGCCGTTCTGAGTCAAAATCCATCGATGAGAAGAAAATGGATACCACGGTCAGTGTTATTACCACGGAGGCCATTCTCCAGGAGCATTTGGCTACTCACGGTGCCGTTATTCCTGACGGTTACCAAGCTGTTGTTGCCCCTGGGTCGGTTCGTTTAAACAGCGTTCTGACAGGCAATCAAAGGGTGTTATATGCCCAGATGTTTCGCTACGGTTTCCGGTTCCCTATCGATTCTTTCGTCAAGGGTTTGCTTATTGCTGGCAATTTCAATCCTGCCCAGTTAGCCCCAAATGCATATTGCTGTGTTTATGCTTTCTTGGAACTCTGTAGATATAAGGGGATCACTTCCCCTTCTCTTTTGTTGCTTAGATCCCTTTTTAAATTGATGAAGTGCCGGGGTGTGATAACCATATCGCCTCGCTTTGACGATGATTCTCTCAAGTCTTTTACTTGGAAGTTGCTCCATATTGAGTCTTCTGTTGAGGCTTGGAAAAAGGAGTTCTTTCTGATAAATTTTCCTGACGCTCCTGGTCCCGAGTGGCGTTCTGGGTTCAACCAGGACGTCCAAGATGGCGTTTGGAGTCGACCAGGGACACTTCCCGCTCGTGAACAAGGATGGTTAAACACCTTACTCCAACTGGAGATCAGCGTTCATATTCAACTCACGGCCTGCAGAATGGCCATTCAGGAGTGCGTTAGACGTGAGTATCGCGCTACCTTTCCCTTTCATCGCTGATACTAATGCTAACGTTATTTTGTGATTTTGCAGCAACGGATCCTGACTATAAACCTGAAAGCGTAAGAAGACGCTTAAGGAGAGCTCATAATAGAGAGGAAAAGGAAAAGCTCGATTCAGAGGCCACTGATAATCCTTCTGAGCTTCCGGCTACTTCCGCGAATCTCGCTCAAGTATCCTCCTCCTCAGTTGGCGAAGGGAATACTGACATCCCTGAAGGTGTTCCCATCGTGACCGTTGCTGCTTCCTCGTCTTCTCAGGCTCCTAAGGCTATCGCCAGAGGAAAAAAGAAGAAAAGAACACGGAGTATCGCCACTCTTACTCCTTCTCCCGACGCTGCGGGTTCTTCTGAGGCACTACCTTCCCTCAACACCGCTACCGTAAGCGTGTTTTTTCTTTCTCAATATCTGTCGTCATTTGATCTATTTTTCTTTTCTCAATTTGTACTCCTTGCAGGAGGCCGTTGTAGTTACTGCGTCCGCTCCTTCAGGCGATATGAATCTCACTTATGTGCTGAGGGGTTCCGCGAAGAGGGCCCGGATAGAAGGCGAGGATGAGAACATACCCTCCTCTAACATCGCAGGGGAAGGTGGTTCCGTTAACGTTCCTGATTCCGCAGTGGTTCCTCCAGGTAGACATTCCGCGGAAGATTTGGGGAACCTAGGCGGTGCGGACCCCTTTGGTGCTTCGCCCAGTTCCTTTGGTGGGCCTGTGCATCATTATTCCTCTTCTTTAGGCTATCAAGACGTCTTTCAGGACCTTTCGGGCTATCAGCCTCATGGTACCTTCCTGCCCCCGGGCAGTTCTTCTTCACAGGTTCGCGCCCCTGGTCCTCTGGCTTTCGTTCCCTCTAGCGTTCCTTGGCGGCAACGCTATAATGAAGCCGGAACCTCTTTCAATTTTGCGGCGGATCTTTGTCCATTAAACGGGCTCGGCGAAGTGACCCATCAGGTTGAGTTGTTCGACTTCCGTACCCGTGGTTTGACAGCCATCGGGGGCGATGGTTCAGATGAGGTTTCTGCCCTGCTGGCTTCTCAAATTCTGGCCTCATCTGCAGAACGGGAAGCTTTCCTTTCCCAGGCGGAAGATGACCAAGTGAACTCCGTCCGTGCTGGCCTTTTCTCCAATATGATGAAATTTCACTACTGGGCGGAGGAGATGAAGCATCGGGCTGTTTCCCTCCATTCTGTTTCGGCGGAGCTGTCCAAGGAGCAAGAGGAAAGGAAAAAGGTGTTGGCAGATCGTTCCAAGATACTGCTGGCTCACCACGATTTACAGAAACAGCATTCCGCCCTGGAAACAGCTTTGTCAGAGGAACAGGCCAAAGTGACTGCTTTGGAGAATGAGAAGTCCTCTTTAGAAAAGGAGAAGGCAGCGTTGGCGGAAGAGTCAGTCGATATGGGCTGGTGGCATGCTGAACAGACCGCCCGTGCTCTAGTTAAGTGTTTCGAAGAAATTCATGGGGTGGATGCGTACAAGGGCGAAGATGTCGCGAAAGCCTTTCTACAGAGTTCTGCCCATATCAACGAGGCAGGTTATCGCCAAGCCAAGGCAGCGGGCTGGAAACGACAAGACCTCGAGAGCTGACGTGCCGCGATATTTTGCCGTTCCCTCCAGCAATCAACTATCGCTTGGCTTTTGTCTTTTGTCTTTGCAGCATCAGTATTTTGAACAGTGAATCTTTGTAAATCCTTGAGATGCCTTTAATATTTCTAGACAATCCCTTTATCGATATTCCTCTTTTATTTTTCTCATCACGAGACTTCTCTCGTCCCTGAGGTTGCCTTATCCTCACGGTGCGTTTACTTTCTTGAGCAGATCCTTGGTATTAATACCAAGAAGACCAAGATCTATGTCGGGCTGGTCTTTCGATAAGCCTATCGGTATCATGACCACCTCTCCTTCCGCTGCTCAGAAGTATTCTGCACATCTCTAATTGTAGATTATCAGTAACAAAACGAGATTTGAGAGATAGTGATTACCCGTAGGAGCCCGTTCGCTGCCATCATTAGGCTTTATCACGGAACCCGTTTCGAATCGCGTTTTCCCTCAGCTCTACACTTCGCCAAGGGTTACTTATCCGGTTACCAGCTGGAATTACGCGATCCTTCACGTTTCCCTTATCTCTCGATCGGCCTTTCTAAGTGCCTCATCTCGTGAGCTGTCGGATCTGGACGGCTATCACAAGGCTAGGGAATTTTCACTTTTATAGGCGTTGTCCTCTCGTTTAGAACCGTGTCCTTACTTAATGGTTCAGCTGCACCAGCCCGACCGTTAAGATAGGATTCTTGTTTCTAAACAGAGTTTCTAACTCTTTGGGGTGTGTCTTGTCTTGATGTACCGTCTCCACGAGATCGGTTATCATTAAAGAACTTTTCACTCCCAAAGATACCGGGCAGTGCCCTCACTTAGTGAGCCATCTGATCAAGATCGGTCATCACAAGGATAGGACTTTTCACCCCCGGGGGCGTCAAGGATCTTTCAATCCGACGCTAATCAAGGATACACTGGGGTCGTGCCCTCACTTAGTGGGCCATCTGATCAAGACCGACCATCACAAGGATAGGACTTTTCACTCCCAGGGTACCCCCCTTTTTATCTGCACAAAAGCAACCACAAACCCACGAAAACTCTCCTATTGAGCGTTAGCCACGGTTAGGGTCGTTATAATCCAAATAGTGCAGATAAAATTAAACTCTAGGATAATATAACTTCAAACGAGCGATATTCCAGGAGTTGGATAAGGGCGTACCGTCAAGTGTCTCCAGGCGATAGGCCCCTCTTCCGACAACGTGGGTTACGCGATACGGTCCTTCCCAGTTAGGACTAAGCTTTCCCATACGTTGTCCGGTTGCTCGCCTGTCTCGGAGCACAAGGTCACCGTTTTTCAACAATCGCTCTTTGACCTGCCTGTTATGATAACGGGCCATTTTTCTTTTGTAGTGTTGCGTTTTCAGTAGGACTTCTTCTCGAACCTCTAGTAACGCGTCCAGGTTAGCACGTAACCGTTCCTCGTTCCGTTCCTCACGAAAGTGAGCCACCCATAGGCTCATAGCCCCAATTTCCACTGGCGTAACGGCTTCAGTTCCAAAAGCCAACGCGAAAGGCGTTTCTCCAGTGCTAACTTTTACGGTCATGCGGTATGCCCACATCACGTATGGCAATTCATCAGCCCACTTCTTCTTAGACCCCTCTAGGTTTTTTCTTAATACCGCTGAGGATGCTCCTATTAGTTACCTCTGCCTGTCCGTTGGTTTGTGGGTGAGCCACGGAAGAGAATCTCTGCTCAATCCCGAATTCTGAGCATTGGTCTTTGAAGAATTGGCTGGTGAACTGGGTCCCGTTATCGCTGACAAGGATACGAGGCACCCCGAATCTCATGATAACTTGATGTTTGAAAAAACGCCATGTTTTTTCTGCCGTGATCGTGGCAACCGCTTCAGCTTCCGCCCACTTCGTAAAATAGTCCACAGCCACTATCACAAATTTCAGTTGGGACCTTGCCTTTGGAAATGGACCCAGGATGTCAATCCCCCATTTAGCAAAAGGGCAAGGGGCGATGATTTCCGATATTTCCGTGGCTGGACGTCGAGGAATTTTAGCAAATTCCTGACATTTGGGGCAAGCTTGTATATAATCGTGGCAATCCCTTCGTATGGTGGGCCAGTAGAATCCTGATCTGAAAACTTGTGCCGCCAAGGTGCCGCCTGACGCGTGCATTCCGCATATCCCTTCGTGGATTTCGCGTAAGGTGTGAAGACCCTCTTGTTCGGTTATACATTTGGCGCCGGGGTGAGAAAAACATCTTCGAATTAGATCCCCGTTATAGTACGTGCAACGAGCAGCCTGTCTTAGCACTTTCATCTTTTCAGCGTTACCGTCGGGCAGCTCTTCGTGCATCAGGTATTTTATTACCGGAATCCGCCAATCATTCTCGAGCTCATTCACACACAAAGAGGCTTGTTCCTCCATGAAGGACGGCACCGATAGCTCACGATAATACACATCTTTAGGTATAGATGCTTCAGGATTCGCGGCCAGCTTGGCAAGGTAATCGACTTCAGCATTTTCCTCTCGGGGGACGTGCTCGAAGCTGACTTGCATGCCCTCTTTCTTTATTTCCACTAGTTCTCGCGTTACCTTAGAGAGGTATTGCACCATAATAGGTTCTCGAGCCTGAGAGTGTCCTGAGACCTGGTCAATTATCAGTTTGGAGTCTCCACAAATTTTTAGACGCAGGTCTCCTGTTTGGCCGGTATCGCGCCTTCCCTTTGAAGAAAACTCTCTTCCTATTCTGAGTCCAGCTAGCAACGCCTCATATTCGGCTGCGTTATTGGACAAAGGATGCAAGATTCGAACAGCATACCGTATATGCATATCGTGCGGCCCGTTTATGAAGACTCCGACCCCCGCCAGTTCTTGGTTTTTGGCTCCGTCCACATGAACGATCCAAAGATCTGTATATGTTTCTGGGAACGGAAGATCCATATCGTTCCATTCCGCTTCCGGTACACCACTCAAAGGGTCCTCTGTGAAAGTACACTCCGCTATAAAATCAGCAAGGACCTGAGCCTTTACGGATGGCGGGGACTGGTATCTCAAACCATATTGTTCGAGTTCTAGGGCCCAGATCAGCATTCTTCCTGAAGATTCAGGCTTTCGAAATATCCTCTTCAAGGGTTGGTCTGTAAGTACAACGATAGGATAAGACTGGAAGTATCGGCCCATCTTGCGGGCGGCTTGTATAAGGGTGAACGCTATTTTCTCAATACGAGCATATCGCAGTTCCGCGTCCTTTAAGACATGACTCACGAAGTAAACTGGGCGATGAGTGCGGTTATCGTCACGAACAAGGACGGCGCTGACCACTTCGTCCGCCGCGCCCAAGTACAAGTACAGAGTATCGCCGGACTCGGGCCTTGTCAACAAGAAATCAGATGAAAAATAGTCCTTTAAGTCCACAAATGCTTGCTCACATTCTAGGGTCCACCCGAACGTGGCTTTCCGTCGTATGACTTTGAAAAAAGGGAGACACTTTTCTCCTTGCTTGGAGACTAATCGTCCCAGAGCGATAACGCGCCCTGTTAGCCTTTGCACTTCCTTAACGGTTCTCGGCGATATCATATCATGTATAGCTTTAACCTTGGAAGGATTAGGCTGGATACCTTTCTGGCTAACTACATAGCCCAAGAACTTACCCGTCTGGAATGCAAACATGCACTTCCGGGGGTTTAGCTTCATGCGATACCTTGTCATCACATCAAAAACTTCCTTTAGATCCTGCAGGTGATCATGAAAATTCGCACTCTTCACCAGTATGTCGTCAACATATGCTTCCACATTTCTCCCTATCTGTTCCTCAAAAATCTTATTTGCCATTCGCTGAAACGTAGCCCCCGCGTTCTTTAGTCCAAATGGCATCGCTGTGTAACAATACGTGGCTTTAGGAGTAAGGAAGGCGGTCTTCTCCTCATCCTCTAGGGCCATAGGGATTTGATGATATCCGGAATTGGCGTCCAATGAGCTTAGATATGCGTACCCCGCGGTTTGATCAACCAACTGATCTATGCGAGGAAGCGGGTAGCAATCCTTAGGACAACCATCGTTCAAATCGGTGAAGTCAATGCACATACGCCAGTCTCCATTGGGTTTAGGAACGAGAACCGGGTTGGCTAACCAAGTGGGATACTGTACTTCGCGAATGAAACCCGCGTCAAGGAGTTTCACAACCTCCTTTTCCACAGCCGACGCTTTTTTGGTGGAGAACGCCCGTCGTTTTTGCTGAACTGACTTGGCATTAGGGTCAACGTTAAGTCTGTGCTCGGCTATTTCTCGGGATATACCTGGCATATCGGCGGGCTCCCATGCGAAATTTCCTTGGCATTTGTTCAGCAGCTGTGCCAGTTGAAGATTTTCCGCTGGGCTGAGCTTATCGCTGACCAGGAAGCTGGCTCCCTCTTTGCCTATCACTGATACGGGCACCATCTTGTCAAGGGGTTGAGCGCGTTTTTCATCACCCTGTTCGTAGGGGTCTGCCGCTATACACACGTATCTATCGCAGCTCGTCCGAGTCATGAGCGAATAGTATTCTGCCGCCAGTTTCTGATCACCTTTTATCGATACCACCCCGTCCCAGGAGGGGTATTTCATCTTTAGATGTTTTTGTGATATCGCCGCTCCGAAGCGATTGAGGAAAGGTCGTCCGAGTATGACGTTATAGGGCAGATTCAGATCCACAACAAGGAACAACAAATTCTCTGACCGTTTGTAAGTGTCTTCTCGGAAGTATACGGGTAGGGTGATTACTCCCGTAACAGGGATAGGGGTCCCATCCACTCCGACTATGGGTCTCTTACTAGGCGTTAACTCATCGTGGGGGCGTTTCATGAGATTGTAAGCTTCCAGCGAAAAAAGGTTCACGGCACTCCCGTTGTCCACAAGAGTCCTTCTTATACCATGACTGGCGATGACAGGTGTGACTACCAAGGCGTCATTATGGGGATAGATAACACCTTTTTCATCCTCTTCTAAAAAGGATAAGATCATGCGATCAAGTATGTCTATCGCTCCACCTTTCTTTGTCATGCCGTCTCGCGTACGCTTTTCCCCTTTCGCCACCATCGACTGTTCTGATTCATCTGTGTAGGGGATCCCTCCCGCTATGATATTGATTATGGGGATGTCGTCGCCATCTATCGCGAAGGTTTCCCCACCCTTTCCTTTGGGAGCGTTATCCGGCTGTGGGACCGGAGGGGGTCTTGGTCGTTCGTCTGCCGCTCTTCTTATCGGATTGTTTCGGGCATCTTCCCTTACTTGAGTCGCAAATTCTCCCAGATATCCTTCCTCCACCAAGCGTTCTATCGCCCACTTTAATTCTCTGCAAGCCTCTGTGGAATGTCCTCTGGCTTTGTGGAATTTACAGTAAGCGTTTTCTCTCCTGCCTAAAAGCACTCCAGGTTTCGTGGGTGCAGGATAACGGATAGGAAGATCTCGTTGTTCCGCTATCGCCAAGATCTCCGCTCTTGGTACATTCAAGGAGGGAAAATCCGGATCATACGCCCGATTTTTGTTAGCGTTCCCTTGACGCTGACGAGGGGAACTACCTTGTCTTCCTTTCGAGGAATTTCCTTTTTGCTTATCGTAGGTCTTTGGGATGTAATCTTTCCGTCGAGCGTAATCATCAGTGTAACGATCGTCAACTAGAGGATTTGCGGGAGCGGCAGGGATGTGAGGTGCCCCAGGCGGCATATCAAATGTTCTATTTCTATTTTCTTCTTCTTCCATTTTTGCATAATTATGGGCTTTAAGTCTTAGTGCGTCCAAGGATATTGGAGGGTCCACCATCAATGCATCTTTCAGTTTTCCATAATGGCAGTTTCTTTTCAGAGCTTCTATGGCGAAATCAACGGTAACGCCCGGCGTTAATGACATTTCCAGATCGAATCGGCTGAGAAATTCTTTCAATGTCTCTTGGGGCTTCCGCTGTATGTCAAATAACGCTGCGGCAGATTTCCGAATTGGAATTGCTGTACTAAATCTGCTCCGAAATTTGGATTCCAACTGTGCGAAATTACTAATGGATCCGCCAGGAAGACCTTCAAACCAAAGACGAGCAACTCCCGATAAGGTCATAACAAATATCTGACATAAAGCCGCATCACTGTGGGTTTGAAACTGGACGAAATCCTTCACTTTGTTGATGTGCGAAATAGGATCTTTAGTACCATCATAAGTATCAGCGGGAAGCTTCACTCGCCTGCTGACCCTGTGACGTCTTACACGACGACTGAAAGGGTGACCTGAGGTATCATCAAGAATCTCACGCGCATGACGTGGGGGAGATATGTCTCCTTGTCGCCCTCCTTCCCTTGGTTCAGGTATATGATGTCGCCTGGGAGACCGACTGCGGCTCCTGGGAGAACGACTTCGATATCTTCTGCTACTGGATCTTTCACTGTACACGGGAGATAAACTCCTGTTTGTTCCTTCCCTCCGTCCCGCCCAACGGTTCCTTAACGCCTCAAGCTGCCTGTCTTCCTGCAGAAGAAGTCTTTGCGGCATTTGTGGTACATAAGCCTCTACTCCTCCTTGAGTGAGCTGTACGTGACCAACCGGGGGATTTCCTGCGGATAAAGGCACTCGGGGGTTCTCTGGAAACAACGGGGGCAGAGGTCGATCAGCAACAATAGATGGTGTGAACATGACGCGAGGAGGAACGCTAGATCCAGAAGCACCAGGCGTGACTCTAGTGGCCATTTCAGTCAAATATTCCAAGCGGGAACGAAGGGCCGCTATTTCCATAGCAAAGGGATTTTCATTGTTAAGCACAGATCCTTCCAAAAGAGGAGTATAAAGATCAGATCCCACCGTCTGTGATGAAGAAACGACCGTCTGTGAGGAGATAGATCCTCCGGCGATGCCGACCGAGAGGTCCAGAGGTCCCGAGATGGTCGATTGTGTCGTCATAGAGAGGTCAGCAGTAGCAAAAGGAAATAACCGCCTGCGAGTTGAGAAAGGAATACTAGAAAATGTAGACCGGTCTTGCTCCGATCTGGCTGTCATAACCGTTCCGATCTCCCAACTAAACGGAGCTTGGCTATTAAGGACGCTCACTTAATACACCAAAGCTCTCAATGAAAGCACAATTTGATAAGATCCGAGATCTCTTCTGGTCGGAAACGGCAGCTGCAGCTAGTCGGAGGGGAAGCGATCGGCGTCGGAGGTACCTGCAAAGCGCCGGAGGGGGACTCCGGCGTAGACACTCCGATGCTTAAGTCAGTTCGAGTTTTTAGAATGGTAGAGGTTCTCCAAGATGATCTCGATCTTACCTTCTGTTTGGAAAGATGGGGGTATTTATAGGCCGAAGTTGGCGATACCTGACAGCGATAGGGGTGCAGCGATAAGCATCGTCCGAAGATATCGCCTCCAGCGATAATAGGTGAGCCATCGCGGGCGATAATCACATAAGGCCTATCAGGAGCGACACCCTCTCCGTTCCCCTAGGATGGGATGACGCCGTGCGCGTAAAGATGCATGAGATCCCCCCCCGCTGAAGTCGACCATCCTAGGAAACTTCCGCCGGCCCGGGCGATAGGTTGGTTTTTCAGGGAAGCGTATAGAAACTCGTCAAGGATAAATGCCGTAGCTACAATATTGCCGTCAGGAGCATTCCAATTGTTATCAGGTGAACCTCGAAGCTTGTCGCCATGAGCTTTAAGAAAATAATGCATCTTGCGGAAGCCGGCCAATGCATCGTTCAGAACATGTGCGTGCTAAATATCGGGGGGAAGCCACAATAACTTTTCTTCATCCTCAGGTGAGCCAAATATCTCACCCACCAGGAAAGCCGTCAGTTGATCCCGCGATAACGGGTCTGACACGCCTAAGGCACGAAACCCGCTAGTGCCCAAGGTTGACAAATCCAAACACAAGGAAGGAACTCCTTGAGGACACTGAGGAGAAAGATTGGCGATAATAGAGGAAGCAGAACCGTCAATACCCGAAATGGAAGTGAAGAACAACGGTGGAGGACCCCCCGCCGGTGGGTCAGGAAGCTTGAATTGAAAGCTGGCACGGCTACGTCAGGAATATAAGAGGAAATAGGAGAATTAGGGACATCAGTCGGCGGAAGCAAGTTTGCTACCGGCGGAGTTTCGATAACCTTGGGAGGAATGACAGTTGACGCCTCAGTAACCCTTGCCGCTTGAGAAGTACTCACTACAAAAGAAATGTCAACCCCCGCGGTAGGGACCCTGTCAACCTTTTCAGAAGAAATCTCAGTAACTTGATCGTTTTTCTCCACTCTGAGTTTCTTCCGTTGAATTGAGAAAACATGATGAAGCTTTGTTTCAATATCCATATCATCCCTATCGCTCTTGATTATCCTGGTTACGGGCCGGCTCAAATTTACTCCTCTGCCCCGAATCGGTAACCAATTCTCAAGGAAACGAGAGGCTCGAGCAGAAATATTGCGCCCCCCCGGCGACTGTCTTAGTTCTCCTCTTCTTGGGAGGAGTAGTTTGACGGTTGGAGCCCTCGGGTGGCGGAGAGGTTGGTAGAGTTTGAAGCGGCACCACGTTTAAAGGAGCATCATCCCCTCCAGGCGGTTGACCCTCAGCGTCATCTGCCAGCAAGATGTATTAGAACAGCAGGCAAATCACCTATAATGCACTCTTCCATGCGCCTGTACAAAGCAAACTCTCGGATGCGGAATGATATATCTATCTCTAGCAAGGCGTTAGCCTGAGCTAACTCATCTCTAGACAACACTACTGGGTTTACCCAGGTGGAACCGATAAGCTCTCGATTAAATCCCCTGCGCCACGAACGGAAAGGCAGTTCGAGGACGAAGAAATAGCTTTTCCAATCAGCCACAGTCTCCTCGAAGCCCTGGAACTTCTGCTAGAATGACTGCACGAACGCGTCATTCCACCTCGGAGTGATATCGACTAAACAGTTGCGACAATTAAAGCCGAAGAACTTGCAGATTAAATTGACGGACGGAGTAAGAATACCCTCCATCTCGCAAGCCCGAAGAAAGACATAAATCCCACACCAGGAAGAAGGAGTTATCTGAGCGGGATTAAGATTATATTGGCACAACAGTTTCTCTATAGAAGTATAAAGTGGGAGATGAAAGCCATAAAGGAACATTTTAAAATAAACCATCCTATACTTCCCCCACAGTAGATCATCAAGTCGCAGATCAACCTCGGGAACGATAAGGACGCAACTAGGTGGGAAAGAGATACCATGACTCTCTAATTCAGCCTTCAGAACCGTTTCACATGAAAAAATACTACGTGTTCTTGCGATTTCTGGATCTACAGGTCTCTGAAGACCCATGGTAGCTCTAGTATGGCGCATATCGAACTAGCAAAAGGAAATCTGGGAAAGATGGAGAGAGGTACCTTGAAGAAGAAAGCGGTGAATAGGCCGCCTGAGCCGATGAACGGTTGAAGAAGTTTCTTTGACAAATAGAGAGAGAAAATGGCAAAGATAAATTTGAAGCGCGAGTAAAAGTGTAAAAAGAAAGGAGTTATTTCCTTTTAAAGGACAAACCTGGTGATCGAGCGACCTATGGAAACAAGACACGCGTGAACTAGAAAATAACACGTGGAAAGACAACAGAAGAGCATTTAAAGCTAAGCATCTACGTCTCTGGAAGAAGGCAGTTAGCTACGAGGAGTCGAAAGAACGGTTACGTGAGGTGATAACCGCTCGTTCAGCGTTAACCCCCCAACGTTGCAAAGATAACGCGGATATACAACGCCAAGAGAAAGAAAATGAAGAACGTAATTTTATTCATAGAAAAAGCCATACGGCATCTACAACACGGCTAATGCGCAAGCTTCAATCCTCATCAGGCCAGTATGTGTCATAGTAGAAAACGTCATCTCCATCTGAGGTCGGCAACTCCTCATTGACAAAAGGGAAAGGCTCATCAACCCTTTTCTCTTGAATCAGCTTTGACAAACTTGACCCCTCATAGTGGCAGAAATCGCTACCTCAGCGCCGGTATCGCTGACGGAATATTTTTTCATGAAACGGCTGATGTGAGGAAACAACTCATCACCCCTCCGAACAGTAGGGACATGTAAGTTAAAAGGCATGACGGTTGCCTCAAAGGCCTTCCTTTTCCGCCTCTTGTGACCCTTGCGTCGAGAAGGTCGTCTTTTCAGACGTGGTGAAGGAGGATCGTCGGAATCTAGTGAAGTCGGAGGGGTCGGTGGAGATCCACGATCTGCAACATCCATGGAATATGAATCAGCCATGAAATCGTAAGCAATTTCGATGGAGAAACGAGAAGAAGAAGATGAACAGGAGAAAAAAAGAGAAAATCCCATTAAATAGTCAGAGTGAAGGGTTTTTTCCCACCTTTTCGCACGCCCCTTGAGAGAAATCAATGCGCTTCGAGAAGAACGATCTTAATTGCAGAATCGGATCCCGTGATCACGCCTGTTCGAATTTCCCATTGATCAAGAAACACTAAAAAACTGCCCAATCAGTTGATACTGAAAAGACGGCGCGAAATTAATGCGGAGCGGTTCGCAAGAATAACTGTCGCCATTAGGAGCGCAAGGGAAAACAAGCGCTGCAAAGTTCGACCAATCGAAGACTCATTTTAGGTTTGGCTGATGTGGCACTCAACTGAAGCATTAATTGGCAAATTATGAAAAGAGAAGAAGTCGCAAGCAGGATAACAAAAGGACATTTTATTTATTTATGGCCTAATGGCCCAGGCATACATCCGAGTACACGAAGGAAGACACAAAAAGAAGAGCAAAGGGACACGATGACAGCGGCGAGCGGTCAGGCATTGGACCCAGCGTCGTCCTCCCCTGATACCACCAGGATCTCCCTCGGGGCATCGGCAACATAGGTCAGCTCAGAGGAGCAGACCCTCATCCCCTTCAAGCAACACCCCAGCAAGTCTTTCCTGTACCGCAACATGGTGATCACCACCTCGATGTGAGAGATGGTGGCGGCTAGCTTTGTCACGCTCTCTAGGGGGCTAAAGTCCTCTAGAGAAGTGGCAAGCTGCTTGGACAGAAGAGGGGTCGTCATCCCCTGAAGCTCCATGATATCCTCGGAGGTCTTCCTCACTATGGTTTCCAGGAAACCAATGTCAGCCTCAGTAAGATTCTTCAGAGTGTTGGCTTTAGAGATCAGAAAGTTTCTTGTCAGTTAATCCATGATGAAAATGCTAAAAGAAATGCTAAAAAAGATGTGAAATTTGCGCGAAGAAGGTTCAAATTTATCGGCCCAAAGGAAGGGACGTTGAGGGCAAGTGTCCCTCGAAGATCGAGCCACCCCGTTATCTCTAGAACCATCAAGATGAAGGCGAAAATAAAAGGAAGCGTTAGCCCTTGGTAAACACCCGGGCTCATTTTCAGTTGGGCTTATGATAACAATAGAGGCAATTCCAGGGGTATTGCCACCTTTACCCCAAGGCTAGAACACTGTAGCACTTATCAGGCGCTTGCCGCGGAAGTTGTCGCCCCGCGCCGAGAGAAGAACCCTGGGATGGTCGACATCAGCGGGGGGGTCTCACGCGTCATCTGTCCACACGCACGACGTCATCCCATCCCAGGTCATCCATGACGTCACTCGAGGCATTCAGCCCTGACGTTACACAAGGTAAGCCTACGATCGCTACTCGAACCCCTGCTATTTAGAATAGCCATACTGACTTAAGCATCGGAGTGTCTACGCTGGAGCCCCCCCTCTAGCGCTTTGCAGGTACATCCGGCGGCGCCTACAGTAACTCCGAGCGGACATAATCACCACCCCCGGTTCCCCAGAAGTTCGAATCTTATCAGTTAGGTTCCTGAAATGCTATATTTTAAGAGGCGATTTCCTTTGGACAAGGTTGTTTTGTTTTCATGGTAGACAGTTCGCAGCAAAGAGTGGGTGGAATCGGTGGATAATGGGTTGTATCACGCTTGAGCTTAAATGGGTCAATAACCCAATTTGTGCGCTGGCCCTTTTTGTGTAGTAAAGGATTGTGGAGTAAACAACTTAAATTTACTTAGAAGGGCAAATGCGGTATTGTATTGTCTAGGCCAAGGGCTGGCTGCTGGGCTGGGCCAAGGGTTGTGCTACAAAATCTAAAAGTTTGGGGGCTGCTGGGCTGGGGCAAGGGCTGAGCCTAGGGGTGGGCGAAGTGCTGGGAATAAAAATTGAAAAGACAGCACCCCCTACCCAAGCGAGGCTCCTCCCATGTTTGTCATCCTGCAATTTAAATTTGAAGAAAATGAAGTGGCATACGCATTTAATCGTTGCCACCTATCCATTTCTGGTTGGTGACTGTCCACGTGTCGTTTTCCGGTAGGGCGTATCTATAGAAACGACGTTTCTTTCCTTTTAAATACACTTTTCTCTCCTTCACTCGTTAATTTTCAATTCATTTTTCTAGAGTAGTCTACCGAAATACTGTATCAAAAATACTGTAGTACTGTTCCAAAATTACGCATATTCAGATGGTATTTTTCCGACTAAATTTACTGTTCGGTAATTCGGTACGATACGGTATTGATTTTGGTAGGTTCGGTACCGTACCGAATTACCTTTTGAATTAATTCTTACATTAATTACATTAGCCTCTGAATGGGATGAAAGATTAAAAGGGGAAGGAAAGGAAGGGAAAGGAAATTTTTAAACTTTCCTTTGTATGAGAAAAACTTGCTCAAGGGAATCAAAGGGAAATGAATGGAATAGGGAGTAAATAAATTGTAAAAAATTCCTCTCTGACCCACAAAATTTTTTCTCCCATAAGTGGGAGGAAAAGGAAGGAAATTAGAGACTAAGTTTAAATTAGAAAAGAAAACCATGAGCTTGGGTTTAGACCATGAGATTTAAAGAGAATTTTCTTCCTTTTTTCTTGTGTATAAAAAATGCAGCCATATAAAGGAATTTCTCTAGAAGTTCCTTTCCTTTCTTTTTCTTTCCTTTCCCTTCCCTAGTTAAACTTCCATTTTTTTACTTCCTGCAGTTTAGTTACCATACAAAGAATTAGGATTATTCTTGCATTTCTATTCTCCTTCACCCTCGCCTCTCACCAGCGCCGCTCAGCCCGCCTCTCACCCTCTCGACCGTCGCCGCTCACCGTCGCTTCACCCTCGCCTCTCACACTCTCCTTCACCGTCGCTCACTCTCGCCCTTGCGCGATTTGCTTCTCAGCCTCGCCTCTCACCCTTGCGCCATTCGCTTCTCACCATCGCTGCCGTAAGTTCTCTCCGCGTTGATATGTGTTGTATTTTCGTTTTGGGTACAATTGGATTTGGGATGTTTTGTTGTTTACTGTGAACTGAAATTGTTAAATTTAATGTTTTGTTCTTTTTTTAACAGACTTTTTTTCTGCTTTATTTCTACTCTGTGGTTGGATTTTAACAAACATTTAGAGCCTGTTTGGCGTTCCGGTTCTAGTTGGAAAAGTGCTGTGAGAAAAGTGCTGTGTGGAAAGTACTTCTGGAAAAGTGCTGTGGGAAACGAGAATTTGTTTTATGGTGTTTGGTAAAAATTGCGGTTAAAACTTTGGTTGGAATATAAAATGACTATAAAGGACATAAAACCTATTTTTAAAAAATTAATAAAAATAGGAAAAGTGGATCTAGAATTATTTATCTTGAGATGGAGATTTTATTGTGATAGTTTTTAATTTAATTTATTCTATTATATAAAGTAAAAAAAAAAATTTAAAATGAAAAAAAAAAAAACATAAAAAGTGCCAAACGCAGCTGCACTGGAGCAATTTGCTCCAGCCCGTGCAGCTGGCTTTAGCTCTTGCCCATCCCTTGGTTTGAACTGGGCTTCTTGAAAAGCCCAGTGCCAATGGTGTTTACCAAACACCTTAACTAGGAAAAGTCTACTTGGAAAAGTGATTTCCAAGTAGAACCTAAACCCCAAAGGGGCACTTAGTAAGGCTGTCAGTCAAAATGGTGGGAAAGATTGAGTTTGAAAATTCTTGCTTACTTTCATAATCAGAATCCAAGTATAACCTGGAATCCAAAAATGATGCCCCAGAACTGAAAGTTGTAGTAGAAGAATCAAATTTACCTGGTTTACAAGCTGTTCCAATAGCTTTTGATTGTTCTGAATGCAAATTGGAAACCTTTTCTTTCTGTGGCTAATGTTCTGATCACTGACAAATCCTAGATTTTCATGGATTTTTCTTGTTGTAAGAATCATATTCTTGTATTCATGTGCTGTATTATGTGTTAAGTGTTAACAACAGAAGGTATTCTGCTTCACCAGAGCCCAATAATTTGGACGACATCTGTTACAAAATGAACATTTTTCAATCATGATAACAGCCTCTCCATAACAATCATCCTCCCCACAACAAGGGATGTTTTGCTGTTTACTGTGAACTGAAATTGTTAAATTTAATGTTTTGTTCTTCTTTTAACAGACTTTTTTTTCTGCTTTATTTCTACTCTGTGGTTGGATTTTGTATTCTTGCATTATAGTTCATTAGGCTCAACAGCAACATGTTTTTGCTCTGAATGTGATTGAAATATCCATACACACTTTATTTTAGAACAACCAAAACATATTGTTTGTGTTTTTCTTTTATGCTGAATTTATTTTGATGGCATTCCATCCTTGAAGGTAATTTAGTGGGACAGATACCGTACTGTAATGTTTGGATTGTTGAATTAATTTCGGTACTGTAATGTTTGGATTTAATGGATTAAATGCAACGGCAATATTTAGATAATTGTGAAACTGTTGGAATGTTTTTGTTACTGTTGGAATTTAAGTACCAATATTCATGTTGTTGGAATTAATTCTTCTCCCCTTTTTGCTGGTTTCTTCTGCACTCTGTGATTCTAACCTTGTTCTGTTTGGTGCCAATTCTATGAAAGCGCAGATTTTTCTCTTTTTTCTTGTTCTTCCTCCTTTCCAGGTCTTGGCTGAGCTAGGCGCCACCTTGTACCCCTTTTAATGATTGATTGACTCAGTGTTGTTTAGGGATTATCCTTGGACAACAAACAGTGTACTGATTCTACAGTTGAATGTTCCAATGGCTTATTGCAGAAATCAATTACATTGTTTCAATTGGTCACTAAAATCGAGATATATCTCTGAACCATTTTGTTTTGGTTTTTCTTGTCACTGTGTGGATGTCAATGTACTTACTTGCTGGGGTGCATCTACTGCCTAGAAATTTATTTGCAATTCTTATCTACGCATTTAGTTTTTTCATGCTTGTATATATTGATGTAAACATATATACATTGCACATGGTGGTCTTATACCTCAACAGTGAGACATTTTTGGCGGATAAAAATGATTTTAGCTCGTTGGTAGTAGCGTATCCACTAGCATCTGGCAATTTTGCTGCAAGTTAATGATATGGTTTTGCTAGTTTTTGTTTTGTTGATCAATGCATACTTAGTTCTTCAAAGAACGAAGTATGCATTGATCTTCATTGTCATTTTTCATCTTGTCTTCCTTATCTTAGTGGCTTATTGTTTAGGTTCTCTATGTTACTTTGAAGAAGGCTTGCTCTCCGCTGCCAGTTTTCTTATAGGACTTAAAACCTTAGATGATCTACTTTGTTCTCTTATTTGTAATTTTAAATGCCTGCACTGCTTTCTTTCAAGAATAATAGTTTTACACTGCACATATATTAATTCCTTTCATGATAATTTGTAATTTAAACTCATAGCCTTTTTGTGACCCAGGGAGCAAGATGATAACTGCTAAAGGTGACCATCTAACCATTGCACATTTGATTCAACAATTATAATCAGCTATGGTTAGCTTACGGAGGCGTAAACTCTTGGGACTCTGCGCTGGTATGGTGCTTGCTTGAAATGCTCTGTAGAGTAAAATGATTGATTCTCCATTGCTGAATTAATAAGAACTGTCCTTGGTTGTTGTCATAGTCTTGCGTATTAAGGTGCTGTTTGTAGAACTGCATGTTTAGGCAACTTGCTATTGAAATTGAGAATTGATTTAGAAGTTGCATGTCTTTGAGACGTTTTTCTTTCAAGAATAATAGTTTTACACTGCACATATATTAATTCCTTTCATGATAATTTGTAATTTAAACTCATAGCCTTTTTGTGACCCAGGGAGCAAGATGATAACTGCTAAAGGTGACCATCTAACCATTGCACATTTGATTCAACAATTATAATCAGCTATGGTTAGCTTACGGAGGCGTAAACTCTTGGGACTCTGCGCTGGTATGGTGCTTGCTTGAAATGCTCTGTAGAGTAAAATGATTGATTCTCCATTGCTGAATTAATAAAAACTGTCCTTGGTTGTTGTCATAGTCTTGCGTATTAAGGTGCTGTTTGTAGAACTGCATGTTTAGGCAACTTGCTATTGAAATTGAGAATTGATTTAGAAGTTGCATGTATTTGAGACGTTTATATATAAATATTGGTTTTGAAAGCTTCCATGTTTTTCCCGAATAAATATTCACTTAGTTTTGTGGTTCTTAGGGAGAAGTTCTTAAGATTCAAAATCAATATTGAGGTATCAATCCTCCTATCCCGCCGGTTCAGAATCTCAGTACTGCATCTCCTACTTTTTCAGACGAGATGCCGATCAGTGGTCTCGGTACTATGGGACGTCGATTGAAAAGGAAGTTTACTGAAGATAGGCGTGCGGAGGAAGCTTTGCCCACGAGGCCTACCAGTAGCGTGGATCTCAATGCTACAGTCGATGTAGATCTTGTAGGTTCTGCTGTTGATCCTGCTGGTGACATTCACGTTGACACTACTGTTGCCGGTAACATTTCTGACTCTCCTTTTTTTGATGATATAGCTGTTGATGATGCTTTTGTTACCGTTAATATTTTTGGACTTCTTTCCAGCTGATGAGATGGTTGTTGATAACGCTGTTGCCATTTCTGCTGCTGAGGCTGCCGTTGCTGGGATTGAAACGGTTACTGCCATTGTTTCCCCTACTGGTGTGGGACCAGCTGCTGCCGTTGATGTTACTCCTGCCATTGAGGCTCCTTCTGCCATTAGTCTTTTGGGTACTCAACTACCCAATTTTGAGCAAGGATCTGGATCTGGATCCACCAAGATTGTCTCTCAGACGCCTGTAACTGAGGGTGATCATCCAGGCGTTATCACAGCTGTTTCCACACCTTCTTCTCCTCCCGACGACATGGATTCGACTGAAAGAAAAAGTTTGCCTCCTCAGGCCCCAATGCGGGGTCCTAATTTTCCTAAATTGACAGAGGAAATTCCTTCTAAATCCGTTTCTTCTCCACAGGTAACTACTTCTAATCTGATACCTTCCACATCTCCAATTGCTTGTACGATCCCGGCTAGGAATGTTGTGGCCGAAGATATTCCGAGACCTTCAGAGCCAACGGGTCACACCCCTATTCCGCTTTTCTTTACCCCTGGTCCAGCTAAGATTCCCCTGATGCTTTCCACAAATCCCAATGGTCCTGCTACACATAAAATTTATTGGAATGATCTTGTTGCTTATTTAGTGGAATCATGGTATGCGTTGAAGGATGCATTTGTCGCTGAGAAAAAGAAATCTGAAGCCTTAGAGGCTGAGTTGATTGCTGAGAAGAAGAAATCTGAAGCCTTAGAGGCTGAGTTGATTGCTGAGAAGAAGAAATCCCTTGTCCTTCATCAAGAATTATCATCCAAAGATGAAGAACTGGCAAAGGTTCCACAAAAGATAGACCGGTGGCGGAAAAAGACAATGCGGGCGGTGACTACCGTGTTTTTGGATTATTATGGGTGTATCAATAAAAGGCTTGCTGAAATTGATGAAAGCAACATGGGGCTTCCGTCTTCTGAGGATGAGGAAACGGCTAACGATGCCTGAGCAGCCATCCGGTAATACAGAAGATCTTGTTGAACAACCATCCAGTCTTCTTTTGGAATAGCTTATTTAAAATGTTACGTTTATGATTTTACCCCCGAGTCCTTCTCGGAGTTGATAGGCGGTCAGTTTTGTAAAAAATGATTCTGTTCATTCTATTTTGTGATTTGAGCGGTCCATTTGTACATACTGAGATGAACACTGATCAGAGCACTCTATAATTAGTAGTAATTAGTAATTAGTTAGTTGCATACCCGCAAGATAAGGTTTTGTTTGGATGAATCCACAGGCCTCCTTCCAGTAATGATCTCCGACAGAAGAACACCAAATGCAAACACATCAGTCTTCTCATCCACAATTCCATGCATGAAGTATTCTGGTGCAAGATACCCAAACGTGCCCTCTATTGGTATCACAGCATGGTGAGTCCATTTGTTAGGTAGCCATTTTGCTAGCCCAAAATCTGCAATCTGTGGTTCATAATCGGGACTGAGGAGAACGTTCGAGGCTTTAATATCGCGGTGGATTATCCGGTGCTTGCAGTTGCAGCATTTGTGGAGATAATGCAGACCCCTAGACACCCCAATGGCAATCTTGTATCTTAGGGGCCAAGAAAGGGTTTCTCCTGTTTTACCTAATGGCACCACATCAACATGATTTTTCACATTTGAGAACAGAACAAGAACAGAACGGCTTAATTAGCAGTCCTTAATTAGTTCATTAATTACCATGGAGAGCAGTTGCTAAATTCCCATTTTGAGAGAAGCTGAGGATGAGGTAAAGTCCATTCTCGACGCAGCAGCCAACCAAATTGGCAGTGTTTGGATGAGAAACATGACCAATTACACCCAATTCCATCAAGAACTCCTTCTCCTTCTTCCCATCCTAGTTGTCATTGGCAACCATCTTCACTGCAATCATTCTCCCATCACCAAGTTCTCCCTTGTACACCTCCGAATATCCCCCCTGCCCGTTAACATTGTCTATAAACAAGTTCACATCATCAAACTAACTCATAAGTTTGTCTTTTTTTCAATGCAATTATTGGGAATGAATTGTACTAGTTGGTTACCTGGGTGGAAGTTATCTGTTGCCTTGGCAATCTCGTCGTAGCTGAAGCAACTAAGCAAAGGTTGCTGCTGTCTCTGCTTCAATTTGGTGTTTCCATTTCTTGGTCTTAGAGGTGAAGAAAAGATTGAGGAGATGTTGAGTAGGTAGTTGAATCCAGATTTTTGCATTCTTTTCTTAGGCAAGGGATGGAGAGGCAGGGGAGGGGACTCCGCGGTGGTGCTCGAGTATCCAAGGCTAGATGTGTCCTCATCTTCTGTGCTCTCATCAGATTCTGATACATTTTCAACTCCATCCAGCACAGTTCTTGGTGATGGCTTGTGTTTCAAATTCAATCCAAGCCCTTCTGGAATAAACCATAGATTATATGTTTTAGGTTAATTTCTTCACCAAACATTATAGAACAGAACAGAACAGAAGAAACTAATTAACCTTTTGTACAGGTTGAATTTGAGGCTGAAATCTTTTGTGATTGACCAATAGAGACTACAGTACAGCTCGTCGTAGCATGCTCGAGACAATCTCTTACAATGTCATGCTGAATTCTAATCCGGGAGCGACGCAAAATGAAGCAAAAACAAAGAAAGGGCAGAATCATATTTTATGAAGTGTTCAAACCAGAAAAGAAATGGAATCCTGAACACCACAGACTGTTATAAAGGTTAATACTAATTTCTCCCTTATTTGATGGGATTGTTCTCAAGCGACGAAGAAGAAGGAGATAGCCGGCTGAAATGGATTTGGCTTCCCCAATTAGTCCTTTTGCAATGCTAGAGCTAAACCCTAACTTGGCCTCTAAATTTATCTGAAAGAGATGAGAAAAAGAAAAAGAAAAGAACCAACATTAACTGAGTACACTAAGAATTACATAATCAACAGAAGTGCTTGAAAATGAGAAATTTAATAAAATTGTAGATGCCTGCTTTGACTGACAGATCCTGGCAAACTCACCAAGTACAGATATAACATGAGATTTCGCTTGCCGAACCTGAGATTGTTTCCTCATCCTAGCTCCATTCTTCTTTGATTCTTCACCTACTGTTCTTTTTCAACATAAATGTGGACTTACCATGACTAATTTCAATGCAAAAACAGTACATAAGATGAGATGAGACACTATGGTTTAGTAGAAGTTTATTACCAAGAACATGAATGGCAACAATGGTGTCGTTGGGGCGAGCTAGAACTCCGATCGCCCACGAGAGAAGTTCATTGCTATCATTTGGGTCCAAGGGGATCCCTATCAGAATCTTGGAAGCTGGAGTTGAAGGGATCATATTGTCGACAGCAACCTTTGATAATATCGAATCCAACGACAACTGACAAGTGATTGATCGATCTTTGGTGTTTCAATAATGTCAGAAGCAGGAGAGTGAGTGAGGTTATTAATATGTGTTAGAAATTAGAATGGAGAAAACAGCATGATTAAGGTTAGTAGAGAGGAGGTGAGACCACATTACCTCGCATTTCTGCTATTCTTGTTTAACAAGCAATAGTGTAACAATAGCTTTTTAGAGTGGCATGAGCAGCAGAAGTGAGTGAGTATGAAAAATGGATCCTTCTTGACTATATATTTTTGCACTTTTATTATGGGGTTTGTTTGGTTGGTTGCTTTGGACTATAAGCAATGGTTTCTTGATATATCTTGCCATTTAAGCCAAAACTTGTAAAAAATATATTAAAAAAAAACTGCCATTAAAAGGCATTTCCTTCCTTTATTTGGTACCACTTTCATCATTTCTCTATCATGAATGAAACGTTGAGAATAAACAATGGTTTCAAACTTTTACATGATGACCAAAGATTCTTTAGCCACATGCCTAGTCTCTAACACGTAATCATTAACTAAATAAAAACTCGTACTAGTAGCGGAGCCCGGCTGAAATTTTGAAGGGATGAATTAGATAATTTATTTAGGGAAAAAATGTGAAGAATTCATGAAAAAAAAAACTGAAAAATTAAAACTTTGACGGCAAATATGAAGAATTTATTAAAAAAATAGAACTATACGGATTATTACGAGAGAATTGAATAGTTTCGCTCCTGACTCGTACATATTTCAAATAAAGAGAACATATAAAGAGACCGAATAATTTGTTGCTGCTTATCAATGTTGTAACAAGTGACATTTGCAAAGCATAATAAACTCAGATTCTCAGTAGTTAATATTTCTTTAAAAAAAGAATTTTAAAAGTATTGTGTGATGAATAACATACATAATTGGGGAAATAGTTTTTACCACCCTTGAATTATCGGCGAAAATCACAAACTTCCCCTGAACTTCATTTTTTAAAATACGCCTCCCCTGAACTATTGTTTTCGAGCAAAAAGACCCTCTCCGTTAACTTTTTCTGTTAAATCTAACAAGTGACCTGCTACAGCAGGTTTTTTTTTTTTTTAACCTGTTATCGCAGGTAATCCAAAAAAAAAATTTTAAATAATATAATTAATTTAAAAAATCCAAAAAAAAATTTAAAAAATGTATAAATGAAAAACAAATTGTAAAAATCACAAAAAACATTTAATTAATCTAAAAATTTCAAAAAAGCATGTTATAATTCCAAAAAAATGTACAAATTCCAAAAATAATTTAATTAATCTAAAAATTCATAAAAAAATGTAATAATTCCAAAAAAACATGTACAAATTCCAAAAAAAAATTTAAACATTCCTAAAACGAAATAATTAAAAAAAATTAATCTAAAAATATAAAAAAATGTAATAATTCCAAAAAAAATGTACAAATTCCAAAAATAATTTAATTAATCTAAAAATTCAGAAAAATGTAACAATTCCAAAAATAATTTAATTAATCTAAAAATTCAGAAAAAATGTAAAAATTTTAAAAAAATGTAATAATTCCATAAAACATGTACAAATTCCAAAAAAAAAATTAAAAATTCATAAAACGAAAAAACTCAAAAAAAATTAATCTAAAAATTCAAAACAAATGTAATAATTCCAAAAGAATGTACAAATTCCAAAAAAAAATTAATTAATCTAAAAATTCATAAAAAAATGTAATAATTCAAAAAAACATGTAAAAATTCTTAAAAAAAAATATAAAAATTCCTAAAACGAAACAATTCAAAAAAAAATGTAATAATTCAAAAAATATTTTAATTAATCTAAAAATTCAGAAAAAATATAATTTTTTTTCAAAAAATATAATAATTCCAAAAATAATTTAATTAATTTAAAAATTAAGAAATAATGTAAATTTTTTTTAAAAATGTAATAATTCCAAAAATAATTTAATTAATCTAAAAACTCAGAAAAAATGTCAAAATTTCAAAAAAAATGTAATAATTCCAAAAAACATGTGCAAATTCCAAAAACAATTGTCTAAATTCCACAAAAAATTGTACAAATTCCAAAAAAAATGTAAAAATTTCCAAAAAATGTAAAAATTGCAAAAATAGAAAAATTAATATAAAAAATGTAAAAATTCCAAAATAATTTAATTAATCTAAAAATCCAGTAAAAATGTAAAAAATTGCAAAAAAAATTGTAAAAATACTCAAAATGTGTTAAGATTCAGTAAAAATGTAAATTCCAAAAAAAATGTACAAATTCCCAAAAAATGTAAAAATTACAATAATTCGACGATGTTTTTTTTGGAATTGTTACAATTTTTTTAGAATTTTTATATTTTTCTGAATTTTTACATTTTTTATTTTTTTTTGAATTTTTACGTTTTTTGAAATTATTACACTTTCTTCGAATTTTACAACTTTTTTAGAATTTTTTCTGTTTTTAAAATTTTTTTGGGAATTTTTAAATTTTTTTGGAGTTTTTACATTTTCTTATATTTTTTACAATTTTTTTGGAAATTTTACGATGTTTTTATAATTTTTACAATTTTCTTAGAATTTTTACATTTTTTTGGGAATTTTTACATTTTTTAGAATTTTTTATTTTTTTTAGAATTTTTACGCTTTTTGGAATTTATACATTTTTTTTAGAATTTTTTTAGACTCTTTACATTTTTTTTGAAAATTTTACGATGTTTTTAGAATTTTTACAACTTTTTTAGAATTTTTTCTGTTTTTTAAATTTTTTTGGGAATTTTTAAATTTTTTTGGAATTTTTACATTTTCTTATATTTTTTACAATTTTTTTGGAAATTTTACCATGTTTTTATAATTTTTACAATTTTCTTAGAATTTTTACATTTTTTTGGGAATTTTTTATATTTTTCTGAATTTTTACATTTTTTAGAATTTTTTACTTTTTTTGAATTTTTACGTTTTTTGGAATTATTACATTTTCTTGGAATTTATACATTTTTTTTATATTTTTTTTAGACTCTTTACATTTTTTTTGAAAATTTTACGATGTTTTTAGAATTTTTACAACTTTTTTAGAATTTTTTCTGTTTTTTAAATTTTTTTGGAATTTTTACATTTTCTTATATTTTTTACAATTTTTTTGGAAATTTTACGATGTTTTTAGAATTTTTACAATTTTCTTAGAATTTTTATATTTTTTTAAAATTTTTTTGGGAATTTTTATATTTTTCTGAATTTTTACATTTTTTAGGATTTTTTATTTTTTTTTGAATTTTTACGATTTTTGGAATTTATTATTTTTTTTTTAGAATTTTTTTAGAATCTTTACATTTTTTTTGGAAATTTTACTATGTTTTTAGAATTTTTACAACTTTTTTAGAATTGTTTTTGGAATTTTTATATTTTTTTGGAATTTTTACATTTTTTTTTGAAATTTTACGATGTTTTTAGAATTTTTACATTTTTTTAAATTTTTTAAATTTTTTCTGAATTTTTACATATTTTTATAATTTTTTTCGAATTTCAACATTTTTTTTGGAATTTTTACGATGCTTTTAGAATTTTTATATTTTTTCTCATTTTTTACATTTTCTTAGAATTTTTGCTTTTTTTTTACATTTTTTTAATAATTTTTACATTCTTTTTTGAAATTTTTACATTTGTTTTTGAATTTTTAGATTAATTATATTATTTATTTAGTTTTAAAAATGAAAATAACCTGCTGTTGGGAGGGTTTTAACGGATCCGTTAGAAAAAGTTAACGGAGGGGTGCAATTTGCTTGGAAAACATAGTTCAGGGGAGGCGCACTTTAAAAAATGAAGTTCAGGGGAAGTTTGTGATTTTCGCCGATAGTTCAGGGGTGGTAAAAACTATTAATAATTTGATGAGAGAAACAAACAAAGAAGTAGTAGCTATACTACATATAATAACAAAGAAATTGAGGAGCACTTGGTAAATTATGAGACATATTTGGGGATCCTCCTATTGTCATTGTTTTTGAAATAAGGGTCATGCATTTTCTGAACTTCCATGGCACTAAATACACTGTACCCTCCCCTGTCCTGATCATCAGGGATGGCACGGTGGTGGCGCTTGTCCCGGTCTTCATTGTCGCTGCCGTTGTCGTCCTCATCATCGCTGGTTTGGTCGTCTAGAGCCAGTAATTCCTCCTTATATTTCACACTCTGCAATCTTGGCTGAGCAGACATAACAAGTTTATTAGCCCCTCCTCCTCTAGGATCATAGCCTTTCAGCATTGCTACTACTTGCTTCATGTTAGGCCGCTTCTCAGGCTCACTCTGCACGCAAAGTGCAGCGACGTTAATCGCATGTTTTAGCTGGCTTTCATCGAAATTCCCTCTCAGTTTTGGATCGGCCAGCTCCTTAAACCGGGATTTCATGATCAGAGGCTCTGCCCATTCGGCAATGGTCCTCTTCACTCCGCCAGGGAGCTTCTCGATCGGTTTCCTTCCTGTCAGGATTTCGAGTAGCAGAATCCCGAAACTGTAAACATCACAGCTCTCTGATACTTTCCCCCACATTGCGTACTCGGGTGCTAAGTACCCGAGTGTGCCCTTCACACGCGTTGTCATGTGGCTCACGCCCTCTGGAATTAGCTTTGCGAAACCGAAATCTGCAACCAGAGGCTCGAAATCCGAATCCAGAAGCACATTGCTCGCCTTTACGTCCCTGTGGATTATGTGGGGCGTTACCTCGTGGTGCAGGTACCTGTCACACACAAATACACAAATCCATCCTATCATGTACTACAAAAGATGATTGCAAGAATAGAATTATCTCCTAGATTGAAAAAAAAAAAAATCCAACATTCAATCATTTTTTGAATTGGTCAAATTCAATAAAACCCAAATAAAACAGGTACGAACTAGAGGAATCTTAAATTCATTCGGCTAAAACTAGTACTGTTCGCATAGAGTGGACCCATTACGAGATTAAGAGGAGTAAAAGAAAAGAACACATACAGTAGGCCTTCAGCGGAGCCAATAGCTATGTTGATCCTTCGTTTCCAATTCAAATGGACATCAGCAGCAAAGTGGCCATGTAGATGGGACAAGAGGCTGAGATTAGGCATGTAATCGTAGACGATGAGGCGCTGATCGGTTCCGACACAATACCCTCTAAGCCCAAGCAAATTCTTGTGCCCAACCCTCCCTAACACTTCCACTTCCACAGCAAATTCCATCTCAGCTTTTGAATTCATTGCTTTCAACTTCTTCACTGCAATCTGCAACATAACGTAATAATAGTTAAAACCACATAATCAATCAATCAAATCAGATCGAATCGTATCGAATCGAATTGAAGGCCATCACAGTAAGTACCTGAAGGCCATCACTAGTTTTACCCCAGTACACACTTCCAAACCCTCCTTCTCCAAGCTTGTTGTCCTCACTAAAGCCGTTTGTCGCTGCATATAACTCCTTGTATGTGAATATCCTCCATGAATTTGCCATAGCTCCACCAGTTGTTATGTTTCCCCTGCACAATATCCATATTTCATTTCATCAAATTCATAACAACCTCAATATACTTGTTTCTTTTTCTTTTAGTTCTAAACTACATATATTCTTAAACTCATTGAACCAGAACTAATTTTGTTTACATTTACATACATAATGAATCAAACAAAGCACAACTTGAAGATGAAGCGCTATATATATATATAGCTAGGTTTACTTACACTTGATCAACCTTCTCGTTGCCACAGCAACTGAAGACTGATCCCATTGTTTCCTAACCTTTGATTCTGTTTTTTGATTTTGTTTTTTGTCACCCAAATTACTGAGGTGATGAAGTTATGGCAATATTGGAGTTTGTGTTTTTAAGGAGAATGGATATGGTGTTGTGGTCATTTTCATTTTGATGCCACAGCCGACCTTGGCCGGCTCGATCAACGTAAATCACCAAGTAATTAGTTTATCAACTATATTATCATTATAACATAACTACTACTACTAAATCCTAATGATGTTTAATTAAATACCTACTATCCAAATGCTGCAACCTAATCAAATTTCTCTTTTTAAAAAAATAGGATATTTGACTAAATCGATCCCGATGGCAATCCTTCGGAATGCTCCGTCGCATAGGTAATGGTAATGCGATCTCACATATATATTTAAAAAATGACAAAAATATTTGGCAGTATTTAAATTTGTTATATTATTAATCATTATTCAATACGTATCGAACTCATGACCTTACTTTAAAAAAAACCACATATATAAACCAGTTAAACTACAACTTTGTGTCTTAACAATACTTTTTTCACTGCAGTCCTACCTTTTTTTCTTTAAAATTGATTATATTATTAACTATTTTTATAATATCAGAGATTAAACTCATACTATATACCAATCGGTTGAACTACAAATCAACAATTCTACCCTTTTAATCATGAATGAATCTACGCATATAATGGAAATTGCCCATTTCTATAGTAAAAGAACTGTAGAAAAGGTTCCGGGACAAGTTTTTTTTTGTTGTTTTTTCTTCTTTGGAAATAATTAATTTAATCCGTGTATTTTTTTTTTAAATTCAATCAACTCCTAAATGATTAATTTTATTCATGTATTTATAAAAAATTCCAATTAATAATTTTTTGTATAAGTTATAAACTTGAAAGGATGACGTTTTTTGCATTTTAAGAGTATAAAGAAAAGGTTAAAGAGAGTTAGTTGGTTTAATGAGTTAAAAATATTCTTTTGAGGATTAGATGCATAACTTGCTTGGTAAATGAACATGTGCTTGCAAAAAGTTTATAAATCAAATCCCATGAGGTTAAAAAACTTTTTGCATAAAAAAACTAATAGCAATGATAATAGGAACATTGGGTCTAATAATGAAATGAAAGCAAGCTTAAAAGCCATGTTCCACTTGTTGCAGATCAATGCTTTAATTAATTAAAACTGCGGATACAATACAACAGCGGCATACTGCCGCAACTTAACAGTATGGTTATAGTTACATTGCAGAAGATTACGAGCAATAAGAACAAAATTTTGGCACAAAGAAGACAAGTTAAGAAGATTGCATAACTCCGTCTACTACACAACCAAACTTGGTTAGTTGTTGAAATAGGTAGAGAATTTCAACACAAGCGGAGCCCAAGACACAGACTTTGATCCGTTCGAGCATCCGTAAGCGATTTCTGCCATTCCATACACTAGGTATATAAATAGGGTGTAAAGGAAATCCAATCGACATTCTCAATCCAAAATCTGCATGCCAAACACATCTTTAAGTGAAGGTCCAACCAATGAAGATCTAATAAAACTAAAAACTAAAAACAAGTATGAAGCAGTCGATTACCAAGCCAACGCTGCTACACACTCTGTACTTTACTTGATATTTCTTTTGTTTTCGAATCTTCCTTTTCCTGCAATGAGTTAATTAAAGCTATGATCTAAGCATTCATCCCTCATCTTTAAAATGAAAAACAACTGAACATGAGCAGACACATGACTTGATCAGATTATGAATCTCTATCTACAATATGCAACTGCCAGATCCAAGATAAAATGAATATGAAGACTCTCACAAGCCTGTAACTCTACCCTCATTGGGATTTCACAGCCCAGGTGATACTAACATCAAGTGTCAACATTCCACATTCCATATTGAAAAATTAAACAACTCTTTACAAGTATCTATTACGAAATCAGCTAGTACATTAGAGAGAGCTTGCTCATAATCTTCCACAAGCTAATTCAACAGCAAAGTTTGCGCGTATTCAGGAGTGACATACAAGCTTTACTCCAACTAGGGGAATTGACAAGCCTTATTAACAACAGATTGATTAAAGGTTAACATCCTTGAAGAAGTTTAATGCAAGAAAATAACAGAATCTTAGTGATGATTGATTGAATTTTTTCCAGATACAAAGACGGGTGAAATTTAACTGATACCAAACATGCAGATAACCTGGCAGCTAACCTAAAATGGTCTGCTTTAAGAGAGATGGTTGTGTTCAGGATAATGCTAGGCCCTGGCTTCATGGGATTATGGTTGATCTAGGAATGAATCTAAGTTTAGCAGGCTTGTAAATAGTATTCTAGTTTAGTGTAGCAAATGCTATCTCAAAGAAAAAGAGAGATCGACAAAAGCTAAGCATGACACCAACTTAGGGATTTCAGTAACCACACTTAACGATTGCATGTCACAACTGCAAAGTATAAGAGAATTTTCTGAATTGTTGAATTTTGTTGATTAAAGCAATTAGACTATAACATACTCCCATATAAAGTCCTTGATTCCAAGGGTATTCCTTTTACAGAGTGCTGAGCTATTAGTAAAACATAGAAGTTTCTTTTCAAGAAAAACTTAATAAAACCAAGTATACAATTACGAATACTACTTACATATATAAAAGGAGACTTATACCTCAAAAGTTTCCCAGAAAATCTACCCAAGTAGCAGAATACAAATTAAACGTGTAACCTTGAACTCATTTGTTCCCCCCTTCACAGTAGTTTGAGAGGTTTAATATACAGATACTTATACTCGTAATATTTCATCTTGAGTGAAGAAAATATTTTGATAGAATTCAGGATTATGCTTTAGAACAAGTGACATGATTCACTGTTTGGTGTGACTCCTTAATGAATAAGTGTGAAGCTTAGTTTTTATTGAGATAACTAATAAACATTGGGCCTAACTCACAAGTCATGGCTTTTGAGAGCAGTGGTTCTTTGACATGGTAGCGGAGCCTCTATGACCAAACGGTTAAGAGTTCAAATCCTATCACTCCCCTTTTCACTTGAGGGGGTGTATTGAGATAACTAATAAATATTGAGACTCACTCACAAGTCATGACTTTTGAGTGCAGTGGTTCTTTGACATTTTTCAATCAACATCCCAACTATACGTTGGCCTAGATTGCTCTTACAGCCTTGTTACAACATTCAAACCAAATGTAATAACCTTAAGTTCCCAAGTAAGCACCTGAAGTTGCAAGATGTCCTGCATCTATGATAAGTCATGCCCTCTTCATATCTCTAGTATCTCAAAACATTATGTAACCAAGAGGAAAGTGGGATGTAGATCTGAAAAGATCCTTCATTATAGGTTGTTAATCGCAGTTTAACTCTAAGCTAGAGACAAGTAATGAGCTAACAATTGGTTAATAATGGAGTGGAAGGATCCAGGACTGAACAGTGAGCAAGAAGGTAGCAGTAGACACATTCTAAAAATCCTTGGCATAAAAGAGGACAGATGGTAAGATCAGTGAATTGCCAAGATACTAGACGTAATAGAGCGTATTCAACAAGAAGGAGACTTACAAAACCCTTGGTCTGGTAGTAATCGTCCAAAGCCCACTGGTACTTGGACTGGTTTAAGCCGAACCACCGAGCCAAATGGTCATCCAAGCTGGAATGCGCTGCAGGAAGCAAAACCCATATGGAGAAAATCATAATTGGTAAAGGGAAGCAGCAAAAAGGAAGAAAGAGGATAGGATAAGATAAGATACGAACCATTTTGCACTTTGAGGACGGCGTTCTTGAAGAAGCCAGAAACGGGCGGAGGAGCAGGAGTAGGGGTCTGGAACTGATGGGGTGGAGGCTGGACGGGAGGAGGTGAGATGACCTTCTTGGTGATGGGGGAATCAAACACCGGCTCTGCGGGTTTAGGGGTGGACGGAGGAGTCATGAAGACAGTGTAGGGACCGATTTTTCCGATCACGGGCGGAGGAGTCGACGGCTCTCTGCTCACTGCCATTTTCACTCCTTCCTATTTGCAGATTTCGACTTTTTCAGGGGAAGAATAAGAGGAGCAACTAGCAAGCAAGCAAGCAAGAGTAAGAGTGAAGTGTGAAGTGAAGGAATGAGCTTTTGTTGGGCTGCTCTGCTGTCTGCCGAGGAAAGTAATAGATTTATTTACTACAATAAGTATAATAATAATAACATAAAATAAATAATGCAGGTGATTGTGAAAGCTTAAAAGAATAAAGACATGAGCTTTTTTAAACAAAAAATAAAAAGATGAAAAAGGACATCAGTTTCTTTTTCTTTTTCTTTTCCATTAAAACTATAAACTAAGGGGAAATGGCCGTTGCTACAGTGTATGTACTATTGAAAATAGTATCAGGTCAAAATAGTTGACCGCCTCTTATTTTTGTCATCAGCCATATTACCCTACCTATCAAACGCAAAATCAAAATAAACCACTACATTTATAATTAAGTCAAATAAGCTATCGCATTGTCACTCAGTCGAGATTAGCCACTACTTTTTAAAAATAACTTTACCTCATTTGACATCTAAAAAAACAACATAAGACTACGTTGACTTAGATATTAATTTTTAAAAAAAATTAGCTTGGCAAAGAATCTAAATAAGTAAATAAAATTAAATGGAAAAATATAATGGTTTATTATTTTGATCTCGTTAGATGTTTTACTGTTGGAAAATGGACATTATTTTGATCCAGCTCAATTTTCTATTTTTAGATGTTAATCCAATTTTTTATTTTTTAGTTGCAAAATGAGCGACTTGTTGTGTCCCGTCACTTTTTAAAAAGATTTAATTTCATATAACTATAATTTTGTATTGTTTCCAAACGAAATATAGTTACTTTTAGAAAAGAGTAGCTAATGTATATCAAGTAGAGAAATAAATGACTTATTTGGTTCAATTACGAATGTAGTGGTTTATTCTGACATATCATAAAAATACATGGGTAAATAAATTTTACTCTTTTTTTTTTTTTCAATCTGCCATGCAAGAAGTGGTGATACAAGAAGTTGCAACCGTCATTTCAAGATATGAGACTTGCAATGTCCCGTAGTAAAAATAAAACAAGAAATCTATACCAGACTTCCAATACCCACATGTTACATAGTTTTATTTCTATACTTCAAGGTTTAATAAAGCACAAGGTGAATGACTTGCTTCCAATGTCGTGTATGAAGTAATTAAATAAACGTTCACACCATTTTTACCCCAAACGAGCCAACTCAGTTCGAAGATTACTATTATAAGGTCTTCTCTAATGCGAACAAGATTACACCCCCAACGACAATAGTAACAGTAATTTTCCGTCACGCGTTCACGGAACTGAAGTTAAGAACGCTAATTGCAACATTAAACATACTGAAAACCATCATAATAACCAAGCTTGTAGTTGTAAGGCCAAACTTTAACCGGACTTGAGAAAAAAGTATCTTCATGTTTGTGCAGCAACCATTAATCGCAGAACATAAAATAAGCGCAACTCCATAGTCTTACACAATCCAAGCAGTAGTTGTAAGTTGTAACTCACTCGTTAATATTATGAACATCTTTATTTTTTATTTTTTTTGTTTTATCAAAAAACATAAAAAAGAAATGTATGCTTAAATTACATAACTATAGTATATAAAAGCGAGAAAGCATGAGAGGATACTAAATCTACACAATAGTATAGTGGTACCTATCTACCAAATTCTACTAACCTATCATTATCAACTTCTAATGTGCACAGTGAAGGGTGGTCTCACACAAACCTCAAAAACAAATACAGTTCTAACTTACCTTGTGAGAAAAGGCACATCCCGAGCAGGAGAGGAGGTACCTCGTAAGTAAATGCATTAATCGACAACCACTTAAATACAAGTCCTGACACGCTCAACATTTGTCAATAGTTATTACGAACCGAAACAACAGTTTCAAACTGAGTTTCCAATAAATCATTTCACATCTTTGAGGTTGAAAGCTTGTAGTGATCTCCTTTCACACAACTTGACAAGGTGCATCTCGTGTATCAAACAACTGAATTTGCTAAGGAAAGCTCATGAAGTTCACTTAGCATCCACTCCTCTCCGGTTTGTCCACCGAGGACAATAGCCCTCGTCCCTCCAACAACACAAGTACTATGTCCCCACGCAAATCTTGGAGGTCGCCCTGGCACATTTAGAATCCTCCAGGTAGGTTTCTCATCCGTTGGGTCAAGCATATAGAGTTGCGAGGCGGAATGAAGGCCAGCAACAGAACCACCAAAGATCAGGATTCTACCACCAGGAAGGCTAACAGCAACATGATCAAGTCTAGGAGGAGGAGCTGTTCCCCCTGGGTTTCCGGCACCAGGCATTCCGCTGCCGGTTACACACCTCCAACAAGGTTCATCCTCACTCAGATCCATAGTGAACACATCACTAGAACGGAACCGAAGGGGACCGCTCTTAGCCAAACCCCCGAACATAAGTATCTTCCTGCCACCATAAACTGACAGTGTATGACCAAGCCGAGAAGGTGGGGTCCATGATACAGGAATCTCTCTCCAGATGGGTTTCTCAATTGAAAAATCAAGCAAAAAAGTGTCACTCAGAAGTACTCCAGAATCTGCGCACCCACCAGAGACTATCAACTTTGTGCCATCAAGGGTGCAGGAGCTGTGCCATGATCGCGGAAGTGGAGGCGCTAGTCCAGAAATTTCGCGCCAGGTTGGAGGTTTGGCATCCAAATCCAAGACAAAGACGTCATTAAGCAGACCTTGTGTTCCACAACCACCAAAGACCACCAAATTCGACCCATTAACACAGGAAAGTGTATGGCCCCATCGTCCAGGAGGAGGGGAGCTCACTTGCACGTGTTGCCACTGTGGGTTACTGGAGTTCAAATCCAATACAAAGGTGTCATTCATTGGTTGCATGTTAACACCTTCCCCTCCAAAAAGAACAACCCGGTTTCCTACTGCACACGCACTGAAATTGCAGCGTGAGGGTTCAACAGCACCTCCAACAGTTACTTTTCTCCACGTTGCTGCTTCAAGAGTAGTTAATTCCCTTGCAAGCAGTCCCCAGCCAAGTCTCTTCGCACCAGGCACAGTTTCTAGAACTCGAGTTGTTTCACTACCCCATGCATTCTGACAGACCATTCTCCAAATGTCCTCTTTTTTTGTCAGTTCATAGAGTCGCTTACAGACAGAAGCCACTGATGCAATATCCCTTGGGGTCAACTGTGATAGAATCTTGAGAGACACTACTTCATCACTCAGTTCAAGTATCCCACAGAATCCACGACAAACATTGCGATCCCCTGCTTGCTTAGCACGGGGAGTGGAGAAACCAGAAACAAACCGATCAACTGATTTTGCCGACTCCTTTACCAATGAACCATACACAGGGCCAAGATCAATATTTGCTTCAGTGAAGAATTGTATGCCTATGACATGAGTAATTGTTTCATCATCTCCATATATTGGTGTAAGTCGCAACCTGTTCATCAGTGGAGATCCATCTTTCCTAAAGTTCAACAACTCACCCTGGAATTCAACCCCCTCTTCAAGGCATCTTCTTATTTCTGAAACCACCGTGGAGTCTACCAATGTATGCCTTCTTTTAGCAAATGGTCCTCTACATTGCAGGAAACGGCTGTAAAACAAAGAACTAAGAACTCAGCATCTAAAAGTACACAGAAACGCACCAATCAATACCTAAGATATCATGAGCTTAAATCAAAATATTATGACAGCTATACACACACAGAACGTGTATCAAATAAAGTGGAAGAAAAGACACGAGACTATAAAGTGTTTGCATGACCTTTATGTTTGAAAAATGATGAGAACAAAGATGGCAAATTGTTAGATGAAGCAAATAAAATAGTCCCTCCAATTCAAATATGTTGGTCTCCCTCAGTGAAGATATAACTCAATTACAAATACCCAGCAAGTAAGAAGATACTTTCCTTTTTCAGACTTTCTAGAGACTGATGTCATCATTATTTAATGCACTGGGTAGACAAGTAATATTACCAGCCCTTAAGTCCAGAAGGATGTAAAAATCCCTTGACTGAAACATCTAACAAAAGAAGAATAAAACAGCAAATCACTTTCTAACTTTATCAGAAAACTGTTTCACATTTCTCAGCAAGTAAAAATCCGTTGGATAGCAATCAAACAAAGGGCTGGTGTTAGCCCAAAAGGTTAGGGACTTGCAATCAGAATCAAAGGATTTTAGAGGCTTGACCCTCTAACAGCAACTTTTGCATAACAATGCTAAACAGAAACCATTTAAAAACTTTCCTCTGAGTCCCACTTAACGAAAAACCATAATTAGGTCATACCGGTATTGCCTTCTACCACTGTAATACAAGCCCATTTCTCGGCCCCGCAGTTCAGAAGAACCATAAGCATCAAACCATTGAAAAATGTCAAATTTTGACCCTTCCAACAATTGTATACTAACATTCATTGATTAAGAGAAGTCGAATAAAAATGTAAAAAGCATGTCATCCAGTTAATTTCAACGAGAACTGGACATATTTACAATACTTCTGTTCAAAAAGTTTTATATCCACAAGAAGTGCCGTGTTCCCCAATGTACACCAGAGAATATATCAAGCTACTAGCGACGTTGAATTGATCTAATTAACCTCTAAAAAGCATGCACATGATGCAATTTGAGAATGAAATTTGTCAACTCAATACTGAGGCATCACCTCATATTGACTGTAATATGCCATGGACTTAAGCAAGTAAAGTATCAACAATGTTAAAACAAAAAGTAATGCTAGAAATATTATTGAGTCATTAACCCGGTAAATGCTCTATGCAGTTATTAAAAAGCTAGAACGAGAAAATATAAAACTAGTCTAGTGTGGATCTAACTCTACTTTTAAATACAAAAAAAATCCTATTGAACACCTTACGACCACGTCTAGTTCATTTAAATGATGGATGCCGTGATCTGCGACTTGGAATAAAAGAAGGAATTGAGCTTTGCATAGCATTGAGTAACAAACATCACAACTTCAGATCAACAGTTGTAGAAGTCCAAACTTGAGAGCAAAAAATGTTAGTTCTAAACAGCACAAAAGAAATCAGTCGTCATAAGTTTAAAGCTTGGCACTAAAAAGCAAAAAAAGTGACTCTCTGAAACACTAAGCACTAAAGGAACAGATGATCTAAAAGCAATAATATAATATCTTCTTTCTTTTGACTATTTTACGAAAAGGGTTCAGATAAATACTCATTGCAAACTTAGTTACAAAACCAAAACAAAAGCCTCACGTTCTTACAGGCTTAAGAAAGATATGACACGATGGATTTTAGTTACATATGTAGTTTTAAACAGAATGCAAACATCTACATCAAAGCCTCACAATCAGTCTCTAAATATTTACTTTAATATCTGAAATCTAGCCTTGATTCATTTACAGGACTTCCCAACACTAAAGTCAACATAAAGGCAACAAAAACCCTCCCAAAACCCAACCTATCAAGTGAGTCAAATTGGAAAATATAAAGCTATCCTGGCCTTCTTATGCATAAATCAACATACCAACCCATAGCAATAGTAGATGGCTTGTTACTAACAAAAATAAAAATTGATGTACTGCAGGTAAGATAAGCAGCAATTTTCTGCCGAAAAATGATATGAACATTTTATCATAGCATGCAAAAAAATTACAAAAAGGTAAAAAGATAATAATTCCCAACTCTTCAAAATCAACAAGTAGGTAATTGCTGCACTAGTAGCAGGAATAGTACACTAGGTAAAGCTTGCATATATTCATATACTGCCACAGGGAAAGGGAAATGCACATGTAAGGAAAGAAAAACATAGCCTAAGTAAGATACTAGAAAACAGGGAAAGATGTGATTGATCTGAGAACAAAATATAACAGCAGCGAAAGACTGAAGCCAAAGGCACACACTCTTTAGGTATATTTCCTGTTACTTGATCCTTTGGTACACCCATCAAATAATGTTCATGGCTTCATAGCAATAATCATTATTCCAACTGGCATGCTTGATTTGCAAGCGCATCTTTGCATAAAGGAAAAGACAAACATAAAAAATTTGGCATAAAATTTTAAGGTGAAAAGAAATTTCACAAAGTTCTGGTCTGGACAAGGGACAAATATCAAAAGAAAAGCATATGCTGTTTCCAGAAACTCCTAAATATCACAGACCAGAAATCCTCCATGTTAAAATGTATAGAAATAATGACTAAATTGCTGGTAATTCCCCACTTCCAAAAACTAAAAAATTATACTTCAAGTGTCACACTGCATAGCTACACGAATAAAAGAATTTTTTTGTTGATTTGCTCCTTCCATAGACGATTTGTCTTGCCATACGTCAAGGTCTAGTTTGGACATTAGTTTTCCCAAGGAAATGAGTGAGGAATATCCTTAGAAAGAAAAGTTCAGTTCAGATCTTTCCACCAACAATTTCTACTATTGGTTAAGAAGTTCATATTCATGTTCTGCAATTCACTTGCATGTAATTTCTAATTTGCAACAGATGCCTTTACCGATACAATAACATACCACAGAAACCCCATTCATACGGATGAGAGCATAAAACCCGATCCATAAAATGCTGAAGACCTATTCATTCTACTTTGTTACCCAATGGAAAATAAAACACAGAAATCAAGTTCAAAAAGCCGCAACTCTCTCCCTCTCTGTTCTTCTATTTTTACTTTTAGTCTTTCTTTACCTGTCTTTTCTTTACTTTGCTAAGTTGCAACACCAATAAAATGGTCACCTTACAACAAAATGAAAAATCCCACCTCACAGTTCATCTTCTCATTCATGGGCTCTGTTGTTTCATAAATTTCCTTGACACCCACTTGTTTCCTCCCCAACAAAGAGGCCAAGCCCACAAAACCCCTAGATATAACTCCATAGACCCCAATATGCAGTTTCTATTACTCTTCATTTGTCTTAGAATTAGAAACCTCTCTGCTACAGTAACTAAGAAGACTGTTTACAGCTATCGGAGACCAACCTCTAAACCCTTAGTTTAATGCCTGCAATCAATCCTCATTCCAAGCTTCCAGCCTTGGTTCTAAGATTAACTAAAAATCTCGAACGACCCTATGTAACATCCCACTGATAGTCTTTAGGTTGTCTTACATCATTTTGCTTGATAAGAGAACAGATACTAAGATCTATTACCATGCCTTCCTTTCTGTGGGCACTGGGCAGTATACATAAGGTTCCTCTTTAATATAAAACACCATCAATTGATTGGTAAGCCTTCAATTCTTAGCCGCCAAAGTGCACCCTCATGCCTTTGATATCTGTAACTGCCGCCATGGTATTTCAGGGAGTAAAAATATGGTATTCATACATCAACCCTGGGTCATAAATGCCTAAATGAGATCCTAACAACATCATGGCATGCTTAATTATTCGGTAATCTAGCAAAGTTGGGTTTTCTAACCATTGCTCTTAGGGATTGGGGAGAGAGCACAAACCTAGTCCTTTCTATAACAAAGAAACACCAGTGTAGTTTCCTTTTCATTTCCATTCCCAAGACCTTTGCTCATAGCATTAGAAAGGCGATGTCTAAATAGTTCCTGAAACAAACCTAGGCTCAGGACAGAAGAAACAAATCAAGGTATTGAAACAAGGTAATCATTACGCCTTTGGTAATGAATTTCCTAGTTTCCACATGCATCTACTAACGCCACATCAAAACCAGGAAATGGGCAGCTGCCTCTTATTCGATTAAACACAGAAAAATTAGGTTCACTAAACAGCACAAATACGGAAACCAAACTTAAGAATAAGATTAAGAAGGAATTAGAAGTATAATTAAGAATTGAAGATAGCATTAAAAAAGAAGAGAGACTTACCAATTACGGCCAAGCACCTCCTCAGCTAGATAGCCGGTGACCATCTCGAAGACGGTATTAACATAAATGATCGGATGGTCAGGCTCAAGAGCATCAGTGACGACGAAACCACATGGGGCTGTTTGGAGCAAGTTCTGAAAGGGGAAAGGGACAGGACCGCCTTCGTTTAGCAAGAATCCCTCATCCTCATCGCCGCTCAGATCCGAATTGCTATCCCACTCCATGTACAACCTAGGTATTCGTTCTATTTGTCACGGTGTCTACTAACCCATGGACGCCAGCAACAAGAGGATGAAGATGACGAAGATGGCGAAGATGAAGAAGCAGGTGGAGCTCGTTGCAGCGGAAGAATGTATTGGAGTGCTCTGCGCCTATTGTGCTTTTTGTGTGCTTTAAGCTTCTTTGCTTGATATTTTCCTGTTTTTTTCCCTTTGGTTCAAGACGCCAGCGTGCGAAATGAAAACAAAGATGGTAAGCCAACGAGTGGTGGGTAGTGTTTAAGAAGATAGCTATGTTCTAACGACTAAACCGACTAACCCAACAAAAAAATGAAACTACATACACTAAATAATTAATATAATTAAATAATTAAAAACAAAACATATTTATTTATTTATTTACACATGCATATATAAATATATTATTTTTAAAAATTGTTATATTATTTATTATTATTATTACAAAGACTAAAAATCTCTTTCTCACTCACCTTGAGTCGAGTTTATAACCTTTCTCGTAAAATGAACATATATTAACCAAGTAAGATGTGAATCTATCAATTATCTAATGCTACAATTTTTAATTTATTAATATATACGGTAGAATATAATATAGTAAAGAAAATAATTAGTTCTAATCAATCTAATTACTATGAACATGGCTACTATTTGTTATCGAATTTGTGAATGGTAAAGTTATATCAAGAAAATGATGATGACAATAATAATAAAATAAATTTATAGAGATTCATTATTAAAAAAAACAACATATGAACCTTCAAGCTAGATATTCGAGATAAAATTATTGACGGAGAAAGTTATCCGACCATGAATACCTTAGTATAAATCCTAATTTTGTACATCTGTATATCTTGATCTGAAAAGATGGCTTATCTATATCATGCTAAAAGATTGACCTAAGTATATAGGTTTTTTGGAAACACATATCATATATAATCACAAAATTGTGTAGTAGTGTCACAATTGTTATAGGTTTACTAATGGCATGTCTAAAAGTGTTGTTTTCATGACATCTAAAAGTGTTGTTTTCCAAGACAATCGTGCACGCACACTCACACACGCGCGTGCGCACATGTGTGTGTATATGTACTTCTTGGAAACACATATCATATATAATCACAAAAATGTGTAGTACTGTCACAGTCGTTATAGGTTTACTAATAACATGTCTAAAAGTGTTGTTTTCCAAGACATCTAAAAGTATTGTTTTCCAAGACAACCGCATGCACATTCACACACGCACGCGCACTCGTGTTAAGAAACATGGTCTAACATGTACTTCTTGCAGATTTCTCAAATCATGCACATCATTGTATCATAAAAAACACAGTCGTGTTCAAGGACATAGTTTTGACCGTGCTTTAACCAAAACGCCAATGATCACCCAACTTGGATTCCTAAAACATCAAATTCAAAGAACAATTATAAATGATTGGTTTATCATGAGTATTGATCAAATCTTAAGATAAATCTAGAATCTTGATGGAAACAATGACAGCTCTAACACAAATGGCAAAATCATAGTCAATACTTCTTTCCCCAATACCAACAAGACCTCACAACAACCAAGATACAAAACAAGAATTAACAAAAAGAAAAAGAGAAATGCTATTTGGCTCACCCAAATAGCCTTCTGAAACAGCCCACCTAACGTCGCTTTTGCCACGTCATTAAAAAAAAAAAAAAATCGGCTTCCTTCTCCTTACCTTAGCAAGCAGCGGTCTTCTCCCTCACTGAAGTTCAAAATCAAAAATCAAAGCAACTCCCTCCTCACCCATTCGACAAACCCAACTTCCTCACCCTCCAAACCCTCCGACGACGACGGTACCCTCCTCCTCCGGCCATCTCTCCTCCGACGGTACCTTCTCCTCTCTCTCTCTCTCACCGCGCCGCTTCGACTTGCCTCCGACGACGGACAACCTCTCTCCCTCACCGCGTTGCTTCGCACGCCTCCGACGACGACAGCCGGCGAAGACAGCGCATCCTCCTCTCACTCCTCTTGGTAAGTTTTCTAAATTCTAAAACTCCAATTTCAAGTAGAAACCCTAATTGATTGTTAACTGGTTTTAGGGTTTTAGGGGTGTTGTTTTGATTTGGGCTTGTGTTGATGGCTGATTAACAGTAATTAATTAATGTTTAATTAAGGAATTGATTTAGTTTTATTATTGTTGTTGAAAACTAAAAAAAAAAAAAAAGTTGAAAAGCTTGCTAATGATTTTGATTTGGAAGGTTTGTAGTGTTGATGGCTGATTAACAGTAATTAATTAATATTTAATTAAGGAATTGATTTAGTTTTATTATTGTTGTTGAAAACTTAAAAAAAAAAATAGATGAAAAGCTTGCTAATGATTTTGATTCGGAAGGTTTGTAAGGAATTGCAAACAAACATGAACATTGACTAGCTGCATTCATTTATTTGGACTGATTAATCTGAAAAATTCTAATTCTCTTAGATTCTTTGAAATTTTGTAGCTGCATTCATTTATTTGATGTTTGAGACCATGATTCGGTTACTGGCCTAGCAATTTTTTTATATTATAAGATGTTATCTTAATAATAAGAAACATGAACATTGTCTTAGTGTACGGAAACATTTTCTGTTTGTTGGTTCCTTACTTTTAATATCGCAAGGGCAATGATGTTGAGAACTACTTATTTTATGATCCTTCTATGATTACAAAATATACCAATGGATCCTCTGAGCCCCATCAACTCTTATTCTTTATCTTCTTTTAATTTTACACCTACGTTTCATTTCTCTCTTCTCTTTATGTTCTGCTTGTCAGTTTCTATACCTTCTTTACGAGTAATAAGATGTAAACATCATCATTGGAAATACAACAACAAAAAATTTCATGTTTTTTACTGTCTCTAGTTTCATTCAACTTTATTGATTGATTGCGCAGTCTTTTTTCGTTTCATGCTATTTATTCTCTCTCTTTAATAGTTGTCCTGGTATTAAAATTTGATTGATGTTTTTTTCCTTTAATGAACAATCTTGCGTTCAAATTGCTTTAAGAATTCTATAGTTATTTTAGCTTGGCTTCTACGGCTTCCTTGCATAAGCCGGGTTCATGATAGATTTATTTAGTTGTACTATCTTCCTCAAAAGAAAGTGGAAGGAAAAAATGATTTATAGTATATCTCATAGGTTTTTATATAAATTAATAGAGAATTCCTTGTTTAGTTATCTGTTTGTGCTACACTGTTATTTGGCAATACCAAAGTCTCTTAAACATATCTGCAAGTTTGAATAGTTTTTCCATCAACTAGTTTGTGGGTGGTTGGAGCAGAAGCAAAACTAAGATAATTAAAAGAGAATTCCAATTTGTGCATATTTCTGAAATTATGCTTTAGTTGGTTAGTGTTCTGAGTTTGACAGATTGGAATTGTGTAGAAAACCTAGCCGCACGCAGCTCCAATGGTGAATACAGAAGACGGTGTTCAGAAGTTTAGTTCGGTGTTGAAGCAGAAGCCAAACTACGACTACTTTCCCAATATCTACTATCGGTGCGGGCAGAAGACACCTAGATGGATTTCATGGACAAAGAACAATCCTGGACGTCGATTCAACAAATGCAGGCGCCGCGTCGAAGAGGGTGGATGTGATTTTTTTCTCTTCTGTGATGATCCTTTCCCAGACCTTTTATGGATTAATTGGTTTTAATTCTTTCTGAGTTTTGTCAAGGAAGTTCTGCTTCTGTGTAAATATGCATCTGTGTAAATAGGATGGTGTACATATAATGACTATCATTTGTGTTACAGTAGAATGAAAGTGGGCAAACTGTAACAAAATAACCATATGCAATAACCAGATGCTCTCCAAAATAAATAGATGCTCTCCAAACTGTTTTGGATCATGACCATGCGCAATACAACAACTAAACATTCCAAACGGTTCATTCACTTGAAAATAACCAAGTTAAATTGTCATAACACATAACAAGCTACAGTATTATCATACATAGTTAACTAAAAACAAGGTCGTGCTCTCTTGATGCTGCAAGCGGGGCATTTGTAACGCTTCATATGCTCTGCCCTAGCTGGAGTGATCATCATCTATCTCAAGCATATAGAAAAAATTAGGATTCCTTCTTTGCATGTATGCAAAATACATGCTAAGTGATGTTGCATCTCCAACTCCAAGCCTAATTTGTCTTGCTTTAAGAAGATGATTTCTACAATCCCTCTCAGTAAAGGACAAGTTCTCATACCCCCCTAATTCCACAGCCAAAGAATGAAAATTATTACTCACACGTATGCTTGCTTGGTGATTGATTGTTATTCCACTTAGTTTTGTTGTCTCTTTATTTAGCTTTTGAGACAATAAACATGCTGCTTTGACCCTTATTCCTTCCCTTTTCCAGAATTACACTTGAATGACCAGAAGTAGGAAAAGGAACGAAAAGGCCAAAGAATAGAGCTCAATTGATCAATCAGCCTTGGCAGATTTTCCAGCTGATGCATTTCGACTCATCTCAGGGCCTTGAGATGAGGCTTCCGTGACGTTCCCAGTTCTGGACAGCACTCACCATGATTTTGCGCGCCACAATTATTTACTCTTGAGTGCGTTTCTTGTCTCCTTGGGCCCCGTTTTTGCAAACACTGAGCTTCTTGAGTTCCTATATCATTCCTCCCACTCCTAACAAGCATCTTGGAAGTATGAAACAACATTCTCCTTGTGTTTTGAGATGATTATTCTCACACTTGGACATGCTTCTTGAAGACCGAACTGAAGTGACTTGTTAGTGGGAGTTGTCTCACCTTGGAGAGGAACATCTTGGCGTCCAGAAGGACATTAATAGAGATCAGAACGGGCAGAGGAAAGCATTCGGACAGGAGGGGCAACTAGAGGAGAAAATCAGCACTTCACCCACATTTTCCAGATTTTCCAGCTTTTCTCTATTTTCGGTTTGGAACTTCTTGTTGTATTTTCATTATGTTTTGTGGCTAAAAACCTCAATCTCTGGTAGGGATCTAGAGGTAGACAATCTATGTTTGTTTTGAGACTATGTTGATCTTTAAATAGAAATGGTTTTCGTATTTCTTTTCTTCTTGTTTTAATTCCAATTTATTCATGTTAAGTTTGAGTTTGGCCAACTTGGATTCTGACTTGAATGAATATTGTCAGCTCCTCTGAAATTGAGTATTATCCATGATTGGGGGAACACATGTAGACATTCTCTAATGACTGCGATTGGTCCAGCATTAAGAGAAAGAAGGAAAGAATTAGGCCAGGATGACGATCTCCATCTCAAGGCCTTAAGATAGGGCTTCCTGCGTGACAGTTGGTGGGAATGTTACCACTTGACCAGGTTGGCGCTTGGGATGTTGACGAACTCATCCGTAGGTCTAGAGAAGGGTTTAATACACTTGGAAATCTAAACAGACTTGATTTCTCAAACTTCTCTATGAAACCATTTTGAAAATGTTATTTGTCAATGATCAACAACATAGAATTGTCACCTCAAAGAGATCTCTACCTGGGATTATTTCTCCATTGATTTTCTTTACTTGCTACTGTTTTCTTGCATTCAACATTCGTTCACTCCTTTATATTATTGTACTGTTTCATTTATGCATTTACTCCAAAACCTTGTGTTATATTTGGTTGTTTACAAAGAAAAACGAGAATTAGACTAGCTTGTCTCTGTGGATCGATCCTCTCATCACTTTCTGCATTACAGTTGTAACTTAGCACTGAGTTGAATATATATATTTATGCAGGGCATGCGACACCCCTTTCATAAATTGGCGCCGTTGCCGGGGACAACGTGTACTAATTTTCGTTTTTCTTGTTTATGATCAGGTAGACCAGTTCACAACCATTACAATACATTCCAGAAATCTCCAGAACAGAAACAATAATCAAATTTTTGAAGAGGAAGTTCAGTGGGTTTTTCCATATTTTTGTTAAACTCAGAATCAGAAGCTGATCCATCTCAAGACCCTGAGATAGACCAACCTGCGGAACCAGAAATGGCAGATCCAGCAGAACCTACCTTAAGAGAGCTCAACCAAGGAGCAGAGCAGGAGTCTTTCCTGTGTATCAACTACCATCCAGTACCACAGGACTGGGCCGTGAAGTCAAACGTTATGCACAACCTCAGCAAGTTCAGAGGTCATGCATCCGAAAATCCATACAAGCATCTACAAAAATTCCAGTTTGAGTGTGATGCCTTGAAACCGACGGGTGTCAGCCTTGAGAGAGCCAAACTCAGAGCCTTTCCATGGTCTTTGGAGGACTCAGCCAAGAATTGGTTCTTCGGCCTACCTCACAACTCCATCAACACTTGGGCTGACATGGCTGCTACCTTTCTCAAGAAATATTGGTCTGCAACCAAGGCGGGGGCAGCAAGGAAAAATCTTGTTTCCATTCAGCAACATGGTGATGAGTCCTTTGGGGAATATCATCAAAGATTTAAAGACCTTCAAGAGGTCTGTCCAACCCATGGCATACCCGAACAATCACTCTTTCAATATTTTTATGATGGCATGTGTATTAAGGATAAAGAGAAGCTTGATTCATCTGCTGGAGGAGCCTTGTTAGACTTAACACCAAGTCAAGCAAGATCTCTCATTCAAACCTTGGCGGATAATTGCCAACAAAATGGAACTCATGACCGTTCAACAAATGGAGTGAATGTGGCTGCCATTGCGAGACACCTAGAAGAAATCTCCACATTCATGAAAAATTTTCCAGCCACCATTGCTCAAACTCAACAAAATCAGCCTCCCTTTGAATGGAGGAACTTCAACCCAAGGCCACCACAAAATCACCAAAATAACCAGCCACCAACCCAGCCTCAACTTCCTCAAATACCTGCACCTCCACAGCCACCACAACTCACTGCACCACCACAACAGCCCCTTGAGGAGACCCTTAAACAAATCCTCTTACCATTCATCCAATCTACCCAATCCACCATAGCCAACCTCCAAGAACAAATAGTACAACTGTCCATGAACCAGCAAAATATCTTAGGACAGTTACCACTCAATACAGTAGACAACCCCAAATATGTTGTCAATGCCATGGCACTAAGAAGTGGAAAAAAATTGCCAGATAGAACTGACCCATCTCAAGACCCTGAGATGGACCAGCAAGAACTGCAACCCGAATTTGAAACTGAAATGCAACCAGAACTGCCCATTCCAGAAGAGGAACCTTCAGTAGCTCAGAATGACCTACCAGAACCGCAGGTAACCCCTTTTCCCTTTCCCGAAAGGTCTTTAAAAGCCAAGAAGGAAAGGGATGAGAAGAAAATTCTTGATGTTTTTCGCAAAGTTGCCATTAATGTGCCCTTGCTAGATTTGATTTCTCAGGTTCCTAAGTATGCTAAATTCTTAAAGGACCTTTGTACTAACAAGAAGAAACTAGCAGGCATAGAAAGGGTGAGCTTCAATGAAAACGTTTCCGCAATGCTACAAAAGAGGCTTCCCACGAAATGCAAAGACCAAGGTACTTTCGTAATTCCTTGTAAAATTGGAAACAAAGAGGTAGAGAAAGCATTGTGTGACCTTGGAGCGGGTATAAATGTCATGTCTCTTTCTGTTTTTAAAACTTTAAATTTTGGAAACCTCAAGAAAACAAGAGTTGTGATACAACTTGCCGATGGATCAACAATCCACCCCGAGGGTGTAGTGGAAGATGTTTTGGTTCAGGTAAAAGGCTTTATATTCCCTGTTGATTTCTATATAGTTGACATGAAAAATGAAGATGTCACAAAGGCCACTGATGTGATACTTGGTAGACCCTTTTTAAGGACAGCCCATGCTAAAATAGATGTGTATGATGGGTGTTTGACACTTGAATTTGCAGGAGAAATAATTAAATTCAATATGTATGATGCAATCGAATACCCTAATGAAACACATAGTGTTAATTTTCTTGATGTTATTGACCCTTGTGATGATGATGTTGCTGAAATTAACCATGTTGACCCTTTTGAATGTGTCCTTAGTGAGTGTTGTCCCAAGGCCTTGACTATTGGGCAGAAGGTCCTCCTCATCGTCACAAGATTTCGTTTCATGACCGGTAAGTCTACGTCCCGTTGGACTGGTCCTTTCATTATCACTAACGTCTACCCTCATGGTGCCATAGAAATCCAGAGCTTACAGAACCATAAGATATTCAAGGTGAATGGGCGGCGCCTTAAGCCCTTTTTCGAAGAATTCAAAGAATATGATGTGGAGAGCACCACACTTGGAATACCTCATGATGATGCCGTTTGAACCAGCACCACACAGTCGAGTCCGAGACTATAAACGGGGACGCTATATGGGAGGCAACCCATGTCATTTCATGCCTTTTCCTCTGATCGTTCAAGGCAACATGAATGCATCTGCAGCAGGCCCATCTCAAGACCTTGAGATGGGCAGACCAGAACCTCCAGCTGCTCCCCAACCTTGAACCTTGCCCCGGGTTTTATCTTCTGTTTCCCTTTTCTTTTTAATTCCTTTTCGTTCTGTTTGTTTGGTTGTTTGTTTGTTGTGTGTGTTTCTCTTTCACATTGAGGACAATGTGTTCTTTAAATGTGGGGGGGAGACACTTTCGTGTTTGTTTGTGTTTTTGTTGTTCTTTTGCATGTATTTTCTGTTGATTGTTTTTCTGTATTTTCTTCCCTCTGCATGTTTATTTCTTTTATTATTGCATGCGCTTCTACTTGTTTTTATTTTTGCATGAGTCGTTCGTTCTTTTTGTTGTGTTTCAGCCCCCATTTGAATAAAATTGAAACCTCTGATCTGATCCTCATGTGAACACTTGATTTATCAGCTCCATCTTGCAATTTTGAATCCTTTTGGAATTAGAACTTGTGCATTTATTTGCATAGATGTATGATTAGTTTTGCGGATTCTAGGAAATGTCTTGCTAGAGCTGATCTGTCTTCTCATCTCAAGATCATGGGATGAGGATCCTATCCTCTCATTGCTGCAAAGTCCTTTAATTTCTGCTTGCTTGCGTACCTTTAATTTTCTTTTGTGTGGATTTCTCATCATTCCCTCTGGATTGCACGATGTTGGTGGTTCGGCACCATCATCCCATCATGGAAAAACTTCCAGTCGGTTGTGTGCTAACTCCCTTTGGTTGGACCGATCATAGCACCATGGTGAGAAATCAAGGTCTGCATGCGTGTGTGTTTGAAAAATAAGAGAAAAAAAGGGTTTGTGGATGGAGGATGGTGAGAAAAGAAAGAAAAGAAGTTGAAAAGATTGCGGAAAGAAGGTTGAGAAAAAGAAAAAAAATAGAAAAGCAGAAAATAAAAAAAATAAAAAAAAAAGAAGAAAAAGAAGGAAGAAAAGAAAAAGAAAAAAAATAGAATAAAAGAAGCCTTTGGCTCACTTTGTGTTTCAATTTCTGTTCTTTAATTGTTGTATGTGCTTTTAAATTATTTTGCTTGAGTGTCCAGCAGCAGTGATTGGATTTTGAGTCAAAGGAAGAGAAGACATAGGCCCTAGGATTTTATTTCCTTGTGATCAGCATGCTATCATACCTCTGTTTGAATATGTGCACAATTGTGATGATGGGAGTATTTAGCATTGCTTGATTGAGCTGATTTTTGAAGTGTTTTTTGTGAAGATCAGTCCAGGGGTTGATGTTCTGTTCTTAGGGGTGTTGTATCTGTGTTGTCTTCGTGTTTTTCTTTGTGTTTTGAGTCTGTGTTTATGCTTGGGGGCAAGCATAGTTCAAATGTGGGGGGATTTGATTGATTGTTATTCCACTTAGTTTTGTTGTCTCTTTATTTAGCTTTTGAGACAATAAACATGCTGCTTTGACCCTTATTCCTTCCCTTTTCCAGAATTACACTTGAATGACCAGAAGTAGGAAAAGGAACGAAAAGGCCAAAGAATAGAGCTCAATTGATCAATCAGCCTTGGCAGATTTTCCAGCTGATGCATTTCGACTCATCTCAGGGCCTTGAGATGAGGCTTCCGTGACGTTCCCAGTTCTGGACAGCACTCACCATGATTTTGCGCGCCACAATTATTTACTCTTGAGTGCGTTTCTTGTCTCCTTGGGCCCCGTTTTTGCAGACACTGAGCTTCTTGAGTTCCTATATCATTCCTCCCACTCCTAATAAGCATCTTGGAAGTATGAAACAACATTCTCCTTGTGTTTTGAGATGATTATTCTCACACTTGGACATGCTTCTTGAAGACCGAACTGAAGTGACTTGTTAGTGGGAGCTGTCTCACCTTGGAGAGGAACATCTTGGCGTCCAGAAGGACATTAATAGAGATCAGAACGGGCAGAGGAAAGCATTCGGACAGGAGGGGCAACTAGAGGAGAAAATCAGCACTTCACCCACATTTTCCAGATTTTCCAGCTTTTCTCTATTTTCGGTTTGGAACTTCTTGTTGTATTTTCATTATGTTTTGTGGCTAAAAACCTCAATCTCTGGTAGGGATCTAGAGGTAGACAATCTATGTTTGTTTTGAGACTATGTTGATCTTTAAATAGAAATGGTTTTCGTATTTCTTTTCTTCTTGTTTTAATTCCAATTTATTCATGTTAAGTTTGAGTTTGGCCAACTTGGATTCTGACTTGAATGAATATTGTCAGCTCCTCTGAAATTGAGTATTATCCATGATTGGGGGAACACATGTAGACATTCTCTAATGACTGCGATTGGTCCAGCATTAAGAGAAAGAAGGAAAGAATTAGGCCAGGATGACGATCTCCATCTCAAGGCCTTGAGATAGGGCTTCCTGCGTGACAGTTGGTGGGAATGTTACCACTTGACCAGGTTGGCGCTTGAGATGTTGACGAACTCATCCGTAGGTCTAGAGAAGGGTTTAATACACTTGGAAATCTAAACAGACTTGATTTCTCAAACTTCTCTATGAAACCATTTTGAAAATGTTATTTGTCAATGATCAACAACATAGAATTGTCACCTCAAAGAGATCTCTACCTGGGATTATTTCTCCATTGATTTTCTTTACTTGCTACTGTTTTCTTGCATTCAACATTCGTTCACTCCTTTATATTATTGTACTGTTTCATTTATGCATTTACTCCAAAACCTTGTGTTATATTTGGTTGTTTACAAAGAAAAACGAGAATTAGACTAGCTTGTCTCTGTGGATCGATCCTCTCATCACTTTCTGCATTACAGTTGTAACTTAGCACTGAGTTGAATATATATATTTATGCAGGGCATGCGACACCCCTTTCACTTGGTCATTTGTTTCAAGCCTCCTCTTAGCATACGCATCAATATCTTTATTACACTTAAAAAAACGTGATTTTGTAGGACTCAAGTCATGATTATGCTCAAGATTAACAAATGAAATAGTGAACTCTCCTTCAACATTAACCATACAATTCATTCTAGCCTTACAATCAGTTTTTTTGGATGGCCTTGCATTAAAAGGATTTTTAATCTTGGATTTATATGCACCTTCTCTACTACACGCAATACTATAATACACCAGGTTCTCATCATCATCTTTCTTTCCACCCTTTCTCTTAATACCGAATCCCATTTGACGAGCATACTGAAGATAAAAATTGTAAGCTTCTTCTTCTGATTTGAAGACCATACCTGGCTTCGGAATCAATTCATAATCAGGTTCGGACAATGGAGGCTCATCACTTCGTGGCTCATCACTTTCAGGAAAGAACTCCATTACCTGTAACAAAAGGTTACAAGAGATTAGAAGCCAAAATTATTCAGCCAAAATGAAACACCTAAATCCTACAATCGGACCTCAATTTTGCAGAGATCCTACAATATGGTTTAAACCTAGATCACTGTCCAAAACACCATAATAATTGCTTTTCCCATCCAAATTAACTCTCAAACTTTCGTTGCAGTAAACTCAATTGCAACAACACTAAATTCCAAATCTGCCTAGATTTGTAAGAAAATACCAGCCCTGCCAAAGATTCATCTTTTTATTATTCCAAATAAATTAGAGTTTAGGGATCAATACCATCTTTTTATTATTCCAAATAATTGATAAGAAAATACCAACTCAACGACGTCAACAACAATAATAAAACTAAAATAGCCTTAATTAACAAGACCATTTTACCTAATCAATTCCTTAATTAAACATTAATCATTTACTATTAATCAGTCCAAATAAATGAATGCAGCTAGTCAATGTTCATGTCTGTTTGCAATTCCTTACAAACCTTCCGAATCAAAATCATTAGTAAGCTTTTCATCTTCTTCTTCTTTTTTAGTTTTCAACAACAATAATAAAACTAAATCAATTCCTTAATTAAACATTAATTAATTACTGTTAATCAGCCATCAACACTACAAACCTTCAGAATCAAAATCATTAGCAAGCTTTTCATCTTCTTCTTCTTTTTTTAGTTTTCAACAACAATAATAAAACTAAATCAATTCCTTAATTAAACATTAATTAATTACTGTTAATCAGCCATCAACACAAGCCCAAATCAAAACAACACCCCTAAAACCCTAAAACCAGTTAACAATCAATTAGGGTTTCTACTTGAAATTGGAGTTTAGAATTTAGAAAACTTACCAAGAGGAGTGAGAGGAGGATGCGCTGTCGTCGCCGGCTGTTGTCATCGGAGGCGTGCGAAGCAGCGCGGTGAGGGAGAGAGGTTGTCCATCGTCAGAGGCAAGTCGAAGCGGCGCGGTGAGGGAGAGAGAGAGGAGAAGGTACCGTCGGAAGAGAGATGGCCGGAGGAGGAGGGTTTGGAGGGTGATGGAGTTGGGTTTGTTGAATGGGTGAGGAGGGAGTTGCTTTGATTTTTGATTTTGGACTTCAGTGAGGGAGAAGACCGCTGCTTGCTAAGGTAAGGAGAAGGAAGCCAACTTTTTTTTTTTTTTTAATGACGTGGCAAAAGTCACGTCAGGTGGGCTGTTTTAGAAGGCTATTTGGGTGAGCCAAATAGCATTTCTCAAAGAAAAATCAACAAACATGTAACATTGAAAAATTCAGAGCAAGAGGTCGGTTCTTAATCCATCGAGCACTCACAATGGTCATCAAAATTATGCATGTGTGCTTCAAACCTATCTTTCATATCTATGACATCCGCATGATTTGCAAAACATGTAATCAAACAATGCTTCTATGTAAAAATGAAAATTATTCACTTCGAAAATTGAAAATTAAATTATTGTTTGATTAAAAACATTATAAGCATTAAATATATAGACTAAATAAACAATTTAGCTGAAAATTAAAAAAAATTTGGTTAATGTATAATTTAAAAATAGTCTTTAAGAAGCATTGAGGTCAATTTTCTTTCTGCCATAGTTCTTAACTCTACTTCGTTGGTAATTGTGATTCTCAAAATCCTTTGCTCGTTTCCACAATTGTTTAACTGATCTAACTGAAACATGAAACAGAGCAGCGACTTTTCTTGTTGATGTCCTATGAAGCTTCCCATCTTTACTCATCTGGAGTAGAGTTTGATATGTTGCGAGTCTCTGCACATTATTAAGCTCTTTCAATTTTCTGGGAATTTCCCTTTGCTTATTGAAACCTACAAAGTGGAAACAGAACATGAGTCTATAACTTTGTAAATTATCATACTTAATGTATGTAAAAATAAGATAAACTTGGTTGCATTCACCTTCATCTTGGGATGACACATCTGGAGCTGAAGAGAAGTTTGGATTGTTATGGGAATCATTATCAATAGCAGGTTCTGATTGAGAATTGGATGAGTTCACCTCGTTTAAAGTAGGGAGCTCAGTTTCTGATGTGATAGTGGATATTCTGCTGGGTAATTGATTGGAACAAGATTTTCAACATCCATTTTAGGTGTTCAAGAAAGAAAATAGAGAGAGAAGATGATTTTGGAGGAGCAGAGTTATTGAGGGAATAGAAAACAGAGCAATGGAGGGAAACTAAAAACTGTGGGGTGACGTATTCAAAATCCATCCAAATTTTAGGCGGAAATTTCCAAATTTTCGAGTGCATGATTGTCCAATTTCGATCTATTTCAAAATTGTGAGTCGTGGCAAACAAAATTTTCGACAGCTGGGTTCAGTGTTCTCATTTCCTGTTTGAATTTTGGGCTAAAATCTCAAACATTCAGTCCAAGTTTTGCCGCGATTTTAACAGTTAAACATCGCACTTTTGAGGGAAAGGGTGATTACGGAATCTACCAAAGGTACAACGGATGGCGGGAGAGGTGAAAATTTTCGATCAAATTTCTGTATGGGATTGCTGTCAAAATGAAGGCAAGTTTGAGAAGTACCAGTCGGATAAAAACTAATAAAGTAATAAAAACCTTAAAAAATGTGTTTATATTTAAACGGAAGGATTACAAATTTATAAGCATTTAAGGCATATTGATATATTTTTTAGTATTGGGATGAGACGTATAATACACATTAGTAGATATTCCATTGGTAGGTATTATTAATATGATTGGTATCGATCGAGATAGAAAATGATATGATAGTATATTTTTTATCTGGTTTTTTCATTTGAGATGAGACGAAGTGAGCCGTACCAATGGTATGGTATGGTATGGGACTGATAAAATTGATTTGTAATTTTAGTGGTTGATAATACATAAAATTATCAGAAGGACATAACGGACTTTGTACCTTCACAAAGTACCGTTGACCAGCCAAAACGGCATCGCGACCGATTGACCAAGTCAACAGGAACAAGTGACCAAAGGACAAGTCTAGCCCGATTGTCTCAAATCGGGACGAGGCCGATCCATCCGCCAAAGCATGAGGAAACGGATCGGCACCGTTATATACATTGACCTGGTCAATGTGCTACACAACGGCAGCCTGCCGATTCTACCCCAACGGCATCATACCGATTGGGCACAGATATTAAGCTCCCCTCACAGGTATAATTTATATAATACTCAGTAGTCAGTATACATTTAGTCAAAGTTGGCAGGGAGGATAACCTGCTCCCATCAATTCATCATCTAATAATTGAACAAGGGGACTACTTTATTCCCCCCAAAAAGGCCTTCACTCCACGTTACAATGATGAATCCCTACTCCTAGACCACCTGTTGAGGAAAAAGGGGAAGGGATGTCAGAAGATCTAACCACTCTAGCCCTGCATAAGGACTAGAGGGAGGTACATAAAGGAGGTTTCTTCTTCAGCTCGAGGACACACAGAAAAACACGTACACTTTCTCTACACTAAATCAAAATACTGACTTTGGCATCGGAGCTTTTACGCCGGAAAACACTTCCGGCACTTTGCAGGTCGCTCACGGAGCTCCAACCACCACACTCCGGCGTGCCATTTGACAGAAAACCCCTCACCCCGTTCCACGGATTATCATTTGGTGCTTTCATTGAGAGCTTTTGAAATTTTAAGTGAGCAAACCTTGAAATTCAAAGCTCTTTCCTTCTCTATATTTTGGGGGTTTTATTTCCAAAAATGGCATCCGATCTAAATTTTTAATCGAATCAACATACCAGTGGTGCTGCTGGTCAGTATGAAACTCCACCTCCTCATGTCTCATCTTCCCGTGTGGAAATGAACGCCGCAGCCCGCCGGCTTAATTTCCCAGAAATTCCAGAAGTGTTATTTCCCAGCACTCCACAACCTGGACCGTCTACAGCAGCAGTCATGCATGAGTTTGCCGCCTTGCATCGACGGATGGATATGATGATGCAAACGTTTATGGGAAGGATCCCTCCGCCTGTCCACCAGCAGATCATTCCTCAGCAGATCCATGATCAACCTGCGGTGACACTATCTTTAGTGCCCCCGTCCATGGCATTCCAGCCAGTCAGATCTGTGCACCAGCACGTTAGTCAGCCAGCTTAACGGGGAAATCCTTCAAATGAACCCCGGCCACCCCGTCAGAGTGAAAATCCGCTTAGAGGGGAATGATACTTGGACAACATGGAAGAGGCTAACAGCCGGGCAGTCCAGCATAGCCCAAGAAGGAGCCAGAGGCAGTCAGTAGAAGGAAGATCCGAGAGAGGAAGAGGTCGAGAGAGATCAATGGATCGGCCTCAATCTGAAAGAGATCGCGAGAGGGCTGATCGGAATGCTTCCAGAGGCTCTGTCTCCCTACGAGCTCGTGAAGAGCAAGATGATGATCCAAAGAATCCTTTAACCTTTCGGGTTAGGAAGCATCGGGTGAGCAGACACGTCAAATTGCCAACCGATTCCTACCTGGGGACGACAGATCCAACAGTTCATGTGAGTTTAGTAAAGAAATATGTTAAGTTTTTTACTAGAAAGGATGAGGCGTTGTGCCAAATATTTGTGATGACTCTGAAAGGAATCGCCAACACCTGGTTTGAGAAATTACCAGCCGGATCTGTCGACTGTTTTGAGCAGTTGGCAAAAAATTTCACAAGCCGATTTAGTTCTTGTATTCCTGTGGAAAAGTCTCCAGCGATTCTGTTTGATATGGTGCGAAAGTCAGGGGAATCCTTAACGGTGTATGTTGCCAGATTCAATGCTGAGTTGGCGACTCTACCCGACGTTGCACCAAACTTTGCAGCTGAGGCTTTGAGGAGGAACTGCAGGTATCGGGAGTTGGAAAATGCTCTAATCGCGAGCACACCGAAGACCCTGGACCTCTTGCGGATTGAGGTGGATAAATATGCAAGGATGGAAGAAGCAGACTTCCAGCGGAAGAAACGGGAGGAGTTCGATCCTCCTAAGAAAGAAACAGTTGTCCGCAAACAGGGAGAAAAGAAGCAAACGGCTGGAGGCCGACAGACGGATCGTCTCGCGGACTTCTCTACGTTGCAGCTAACTAAGCCGGTGGCGGAGATCTTTGCCATCATAGAAGAACGGAGATTGCCGATTCAATATCCCAAACGCAAACCTGGCGTCGTTATGGGACCGCATAAGGATTCTTACTGCCGTTTCCATAAAGCAAAAGGGCATGACACTGAGGATTGTTTCTCTCTGAAAAAGGCAATTGAAAAGTTGATTGAAGAGGGCTATTTGGGCGAATTTGCGACCAAAGCTCGAAATAAGGCCAGGGAGGATCGAACTAACGGCAACAGGAGAGAAGCGGAAGCCGATCCCGACACAGCCGGAACCAGTGTCCAAGGAGACAGAGGAAAGCAGGTGTTGACAACCTCTCTCAATGAGTTCCACATGATCAATTTGATAGCAGGAGGAACCCAGCAGGTGGAATCGAAAGATGTACCGATTGGGGAAAAGAGAAAACGGAATGATCCCGTTGTGGAAAAAACAGGTCTATCCGAGCTGGACCGAATGGCCATAACATTTTCAGAAGAGGATGAGATCGGAGTGAAATATCCTCAGAATGAAGCATTAGTGGTAACAACCATCATTGCCGATTGCGGAGTCAGGCGAACACTGGTGGACAACGGAAGTGCTGTGAACCTCATTTCTGTCAACGCTTTTAACCGTTTGCAAGGACCTAAGCCAGACTTGAAGCCTTACCGACGGCCAATTATTGGGGTAAATGGCGTTCCCATTCCTGTTGTAGGCCTAACCTTTTTGTCGATCTTTTTTGTGGAAGACAGCTCCCGGAGAAAGGAACAACAGTTATTTATGGTGGTGGATTTAAACCTGCCATATAATGTGATTTTGGGGCGTCCGTTTTTAAATGTTTTTGGTGTAGTAATATCGCAAAGGCATTTGAAAATGAAATACCCTTCATGGGATGGCATGGTTACAATCCGAGGAGATCAGAAGGTAGCTGCCGAATGCTACATAACGATGGTCGACGGTTGCTGTGATCGTTATGTTTGCGTAGCTGACGATTCATTAGAAAATGATGAGGAGCAGCGTACTCAGCCATTGGAGAAAATGGCCCAAGTGTCAGTGGTTGATCTGCCCACTGAGCATTTTTTAATAAGCGAGAAGCTGAGCAAGCGAGAGTGCGACCAGCTTTCGTTTCTGTTAAACAAGTGCAAAGGAGAATTCGCCTGGTCCTTTCGAGGGAAACGGCAGAGCACCGATTGAACGTTTATCCGAATGCCAAGCCGGTTCAACAGAAACGGCGAGCTTTCTCCAAAGAAAAAGCAGATGCAATCGAGAAAGAAGTGGACAAGCTGTTAAAGGCTAAATTCATCCGAGAGGTTCAGTATCCGCCATGGTTAGCTAATCCAGTGGTAGTGAGAAAGCCAAACGGGGATTGGAGGATGTGTATTGATTTCACTGATCTGAATGAGGCATGCCCCAAGGATTGCTATCCGCTGCCACGGATAGAGCAATTGGTGGATCAAACGGCTGGATATGAATATCTGAGTTCGCTTGATGCCAATTCCGGATATCATCAAATACCAATGGCGATTGAAGACGAGGAGAAAATGGCTTTCATCACGCCGAAGGCCACCTATTGCTATCGGGCTATGCCGTTTGGTCTGAAGAATGCTGGAGCAACATTTCAAAGAACGGCCAATAAGATTTTTGAGCCGTTAATCGGAAAAAATCTGGAGGTGTATGTTCATGATATGCTGGTGAAAAGCAGAAATTTTGAGGCGCATCTGCGAGACCTCGAAGAAGTATTTGGGATAATGCGAAAATTTGGAATGAAGTTAAATCCCAAAAAATGCATGTTTGCATTCCAAACTGGGAAATTCCTTGGTTATGTTGTCAGCAAAAAAGGAATACAGCCTAATCCCGCCAAGCTGAAGGCAATTAGGGACATGGTTTCGCCAAAGAGTGTGAAGGAGGTTCAGCGACTCACAGGAAGAATAATTGCTTTGAGCCGATTCATCTCCAAGCAAGGTGAGAAATGCCTCCCGTTCTTCAAAGTCATTCGGAAGAAGGCACGATTCGGATGGGAGGACGATTGTGAAAAGGCTTTTCACGACTTAAAAAAGTATCTGTCTTCTGAATTGTTGCTAACTCGACCCGAAGAGGGGGACACCCTTTTTCTTTATTTGGGGGCAGCCGATGAGGTAGTCAGTGCCGTTTTGGTACGGAATGAAAATGGCGTACATCGGCCGATTCATTTTATCAGCCGGATCTTGAAGGATGCTGAGCTGAGATACTCTCAAATTGAAAAAATTGCTTTCGCTCTGTTGCAAGTTGCTAGAAAGATGGCCAGGTATTTCCAAGCTCATCCAGTGGTCGTGCTGACAGACCAGCCTCTAAGAAGGATTTTCAGAAGACCTGAGTCGTCTGGCCGAATGGTCATTTGGGTCATCGAATTGGAGAAATATGGATTGCAATATCAGTCCAGACCCGCTATCAAAGGCCAGGCGCTGACCGATTTCATTGCTGAATGCACGTTTGTTCAGAAGCCGATTTCTCCGCCAAAAAGCAAAGAAGCCTGCTTACCGCTTCCTGATATGAACGGAGATCAATGGACAATTTTCGTGGATGGCGCCAAGAATCAAAGTGAAGCAGGAGCCGACGTTATTATTTTAGGCCCAGAGGGGATTAAAATGAGGTACGCCTGAAGAATCTCAAGGCCGTTATCAAATAATACGGCCAAATATGAAGCTCTACTGCAGGGTTGCGTATCGGAGGGAATCTGATCGGTAATGCACAAACGGCCAGCGTCCGTTTGGTCATTTATGGAGATTCAAAATTGATTATTGATCAAGCCAACGGCGATTCTCAGGCTAGAGAGCCGATTATGATTCAATACTTGAAGAAAGTACAGAAAGAGCTAGCCGAAATTAAAAATATGGGAATTCATGCTGAGATCAGCCATATTTCAAGAGAGAAAAATGCAGAGGCCGATGAGATTGCCAAGCTGGCAGCAAACTCCGAAGCAATGATGCCACCCGATGTGACGGTAGAGGAAATTTCCATTCCTTCTTTTATGGAAGAACAGCAAGTGCTATGTGTATTAGAGGCAGCTAATGACTGGCGCATTCCAGTGATTGATTATCTCAAGCATGGCAAGCTGCCAGAAAATGCGAGTGAGAAGTTGAAGATCCTCAAAAGAGCTGCTAGATGCACCTATCATGACGGGGTACTTCTTCGCCGTTGTCTTACTTATCCGGCGGCAAAATGTATAACGGAAGAAGAAGGCCTGTATACCCTCAGGGAGATCCATGAAGGAATATGTGGAATGCATGCCTCAAGAAATACCATGGCTGCTCAAGTTCTTCGAACAGGTTTTTATTGGCCAACAATCAGAAGAGATTCGGATAACTTTGTAAAATCTTGTCGTAAATGTCAAGAATTTGCAAAGGAACCACAATGGCCAGCAGCCGAATTGACAAGTATGGTGAGTCCATGCCCATTTGCAAAATGGAGAATTGATATCTTGGGACCTTTCCCAATCGCCAAAAGTCAGCTCCAGTATGTTATTGTTGCTGTCGATTATTTCACAAAGTGGGCTGAGGCAGAAGCTGTGGCAAAGATAACGGCAGACAACACTTGGAGGTTTTTCATGAACAACGTTATCATGAGATTCGGATTCCCAAGAATTCTCGTAAGCGATAACGGCACCCAATTCACCAGTGCTTACTTCAAAAAGAAATGCGCAGAATATTCAATCGAACAACGGTTCTCCTCCGTTGCGCATCCACAAACAAACGGGCAAACGGAAGTCACCAACAGAGCAATCCTTAACGGGATCAAGAAAAATCTTGAGGGCAAACCGACAAAGTGGCCAGAGGAGTTGCCGTTTGTCATGTGGGCTTATCGGATGACAACTAAAACCAGCACCGGCATGACGCCGTTTGCCATGGCATATGGGGTCGAAGCTGTTTCTCCAGTAGAAATCGGCGCAATTAGCCTTCGAGTTGAATACTTCAACGAAGAGCAAAATGAAGAAAGATTAAGGGAGCAGCTAGATCTTTTGCCAGAAATGAGAGAAGAAGCCATTCTCAAAATATTGCACTACAAGCGCAAAATGGCGAAATACCACAATCGGCGTGTCAAAGAACGGCTACTCAAAGCAGGAGATTTAGTCCTGCGCAAGGTAACGGCAACGGGCCGAGAGAAGAAAAAGCTCACGCCGAATTGGGAAGGACCATATCGCGTTATCAGAGTCATCGGCAAAGGTGCATATCACCTTGAAACAATGAACGGTACTCCGACACCCAACTCTTGGAATATTTGCAATTTAAAGCTATATCATTCCAGAGTGAATATGTTGTTTTCACTTGCCGCATAAATGATGAAAATATTGTGGGGGCAAATTATTTGCAACTAATAATGTTAAAAGTATATATTTGCCCGTATTGTGTTTATCATATGGTTACAGATTTAAAAGAATCGTAGATGTAGGTTATTTTAAATCGAACCACGTTACCAAAATCCAAGAATTGGCGATATTATCTCTACCAAGGGTACCTAAGGCGCTGACTGGGAATGCCGACAACCAAATCGGCAGCAGCCCGATTAATTCAAAACGCTACCAGGGCATATATCGCCAACGATACATATATCGCCAACGATACATATATAGCCAACGATACATATATTGTCACCAAGACGTATATCGTTATTGAGGCGTATATCGTTATTGAGGCGTATATCGCTATTGAGTCATATATCGTCGTCACTTCTTCATGAGACCATTTCGGTCCTGCCGATCAGACGGTGACAAAGTAAAGAAAAATTCAAACCTATATGTGTCTTAATAAACCAGATGGTGAAGTGTGTAACGACAATATCTTCAAAACGGCCTTGTGCCGAATCATCAAAAAAAGTCATCCCAAAAGGTTTTTCAACCTCAAAACGGCATCTTCAGAACGGCAAGCGGCCGATTCTGTCAAAGAAAGATAAGTTCAATTTGCAGTTGTTTTATCTTTTAAAATTTTTCTGGAGTAGTATATAACAGAAATAAGTAAGCATTTGCGATGACTAAGAATCGCAAAATTATATTTCGGATAAAATTGTTCATTACAAAATATGCCAAAACGGCAATAATCAGCATAACAGAAAAAGATAAGTCTATGCAGAAAGCTGTCTTCTATGGCTCATCTTCAGACGAGGATTGATATTCTTTCGTCTCAGCCTCCCTTTCCAAGGAATTAACGTATATGCCGATCTTCGTGGCATCAAAATTGATCTCCCCATAAAACTCCATGTAGCTGTCAATCATGATGTCCTTCATCTTCTTTCGCCACCAGTCGATCTTCCCTGGAATTTGCGCTATTTGTGCATCCTTATCGGCAATATTGTGCCTAGCCGTCTCCAGCTCTGCCGTTCTAGTCTCCAAATCGGAACGGGCCGCTTCCAACTCTGCAGTAAGCTTGGCCACATTATTAATCAGGGCGGCTTTATCTTCACAAAGCTTGTTAACGGAATCGCACAAGGCAGATTTATCCGATAACAGCACCCCGATCCGTTCCTGCTCTTCCCTAATCTTTGCCGAAAGGCCATCTCTTTCATGAAGACTATCAGCCAGCCTCTTGCGCGCTTCAACAACTGCTTTTTTGTCCGATTCCCGAGAGGCCATTAGAGTCTCCTTCTCCTTCTTAAGGGAAGCATTCTCAGCGGTTGATCGCCAAAGTGCCTCCCTAGACTCCTCAAGCTTCGAATCAACGATTTCTGCAGCATATCGGGCAGCGCACAGGCCTCTGTACATAGTACTTTGCATGTTGGCGAAGTGAGAGCTAAGGGACAGGCGACTAAAGTATTCTCTGTCGGCTGGGTTAGCAAGCATTTCACTCATCAGGTGACTAGTCCTATAGTCTTGGCAGGAGGGAGTTTTCAAGCCAAGAGAACGGCAGCAACTATCCCCTAAATTGTTCAGACTGGCAATATGAGTAGCCTCCCCGTCAGGACCATTGCTGGAAAGATAGCCTTTGAAATCAGAAGGGGGAGGAACTGCACGATCATTTGAAACAAACGGATCATCGGGCAAGCGCGGACCAGCAACCCAATGAAGAACAAGTGGAGTAGAGCTGGAAGAACTGGCAGGAGGAACATCCGCTGAAGCAGTTGCTCGATCTTCTGGAGGAGGAACGGAAGGGCCGTCGCCAACAATCGGCTCGGTAGCAGCATCTGTCAGATCGGCATCAAATTGGTCCAAAGCGGCATCGGCCCGATCCAGGTCTATTGGTTCAGACACGGGGTCTTGCCGATTAGCCTGTTCAGGTTGAGGAGGAACGGCAACAGACGGACCAGCTTCCTCTGAAACGGCTTCAGGCTGATTTGCTTCGTTTCCTACCGGAACGGCAGCAGCCCTTTTTGCCGCAGCAGCTTTCTCCTTCTTCTCCGCAGCTCTTTTTCTTTTCAGAGAAACCCGTTTGGCCGCTTCAAGAATTTGAGGATCGGGATTTTCCAGAGGGAAGTACTCGAATGTGTTTCGGCTGACCTTCTTTCGTCTATAGATTGACGGCGCCGAAACCTCCTCATCGGCAACGGGCTGGTCACCCTCTGGGACTTCCGAACGACCTTCACCCTCAGCAACGACCTCATCGGCTACCTCTTCTCCAGCACTCGTTTCGCCCAATGAAGGATTCTCTTCCTCCCTTGCATCTTCATCATCAGAATCGGCAGAACGCAAACGGACCAAAATCGGTCTCGTTGCAACGGCCGTTCTAACTGGCCGTCCTTCTCCTGCATAAAAGTCAAGTCAGAATTTTACAAGAAAATTCAGGCAACCTTTACAAAATCTGGTAAATTACCATCAACGGCGCAGTCCTCCAATGGCAGCCCCATCGCCATCTTCTGCACATTAAATCTTGTGTCGAAGGCAAGCAGGATATCGATCTGGGCTTGCAACGGACCAGAAGGTTCCTCCGGTCTTATCCACTGAAGTTCGTTTATTGCTGGATTAAACCCAGAAATCCAGGGGGGCTTGGTGGTGGATGACACCAGGAAGAAATGATCTTTCCATCCCTTAATGGAAGATTCATATTTGTCAAAGTTCTTCAAAAAAGGTTGAAGCTCTTCATCCTTACGGGGACGGAGAGTAACCAAACTGCTTCGGGTACTCAAATGGAAGAAGTATCTAAAAAGCTGGAGTGGAGGCTCCTTGATTTTTAGGAGGGAGCAGACATTAATAAAAGCATATATTGAAGCCCAGGAATTTGGGAGTAATCTGGGCTGGGTTTAAGACATGCTGCACTAACAGATTTCTCACCATGGTTTTCAGAGGAAAGTGAAAACCGTAGGCAAACATTTTAGAGTATAAGACCCTATGGTTGTCAATCAAGGCACTATTCAACCTAACATTGGGGGGAGCTACAAGGGCTTTATATCCTATCGGCAACTCAATCTCATATTTCTGCAACTCTAGATTCAATTCATCTGCAGTCCTAAGTTTGGTAGCAGTTTTCTCAAGCTGTTCATCAGTGGTAACGACAGGGCGTCTAGGAACCATTATTCAATCACAAACCACACAAAGGATAAGAAAAGGTTTAAGGAATACCAGATATCGCGGGGATTGCTTGAAGAGTTGAGCCCTAAAATTGCAGGAGACGGTTGCGCGGTTGAAGAAGAAAGAAAAAGAATTTTTGAGGAATAGGATGAGTGAGAGCGGCGTTGAGAAATGAAAATGAATTAGGTTTCCAAGAGGAAACAGCTTTTAAAAGAAACAATACTTCGACCGTCAGCATGTCCAATCGGACACTGACAAGTGGCAGGTCTGTTCTGAAAAGGCAGCAAGTTGTCAATAAAGCTGAGTAATTCATTTAATGAGGAACGACGCACGCGCTTCCCAAAGGGTTTTTCAAATTTCAAAATTCAAAATTCAAAAAACTTTACAGATGAAGAGACGCTTACTCCTCAAAAGAAGCAAGCGGTTATGAACACTTGGCCATTGAAGCGCCACGACGCAGGTATATTTTTAAGTTAAAGTTAACTTTATTGCTAATTAATATTTATCTACAGGAGCGAAGAAAAAACTTTTCAAATACTTGGAAATAAATCAAAACAGCAACATGCCGATTGTCAGACATCAAGCTAGAAACGGCAAGCCCTTGGTAAACACTCGGGCTCGTTTGTTGTTGGGCCTCTGATAATACATAAAATTATCAGAAGGACATAACGGACTTTGTACCTTCACAAAGTACCGTTGACCAGCCAAAACGGCATCGCGACCGATTGACCAAGTCAACAGGAACAAGTGACCAAAGGACAAGTCTAGCCCGATTGTCTCAAATCGGGACGAGGCCGATCCATCCGCCAAAGCATGAGGAAACGGATCGGCACCGTTATATACATTGACCTGGTCAATGTGCTACACAACGGCAGCCTGCCGATTCTACCCCAACGGCATCATACCGATTGGGCACAGATATTAAGCTCCCCTCACAGGTATAATTTATATAATACTCAGTAGTCAGTATACATTTAGTCAAAGTTGGCAGGGAGGATAACCTGCTCCCATCAATTCATCATCTAATAACTGAACAAGGGGACTACTTTATTCCCCCAAAAAAGGCCTTCACTCCACGTTACAATGATGAATCCCTACTCCTAGACGAAAAAGGGGAAGGGATGTCAGAAGATCTAACCACTCTAACCCTGCATAAGGACTAGAGGGAGGTACATAAAGGAGGTTTCTTCTTCAGCTTGAGGACACACAGAAAAACACGTACACTTTCTCTACACTAAATCAAAATACTAACTTTGGCATCGGAGCTTTTACGCCGGAAGTGCCGGAAAACACTTCCGGCACTTTGCAGGTCGCTCACGGAGCTCCAACCACCACACTCCGGCGTGCCATTTGACAGAAAACCCCTCACCCCGTTCCACAGATTATCAGTGGTCCTCTCCTTGCGTGCTCCATTGCGGAGGCAAGAGCATATGTTTTGTCAAGCAAGGTCCTACTCAGCAGAGGGTAGAGGCCTCCTTCTTCTCTCCCACTTCATCACACTCTTGAATATTCCTATTTTATTCAAACACCCAACTAAAATAAGAGTACTTTTCTTGACGTCCTGTCCTCTGTGTCTGCCTTTCGACCCATATGCATTGAATTGAATCTGAGAGAGCAAAAATGGAGTCTTTGCTTTCTGGGTCCTTTCTTAACCCTCCCTCCTTATTCTCTACTGGTAATCATACTCTTCTTCATCTCCCTTGGTCTTTTTCAAATTTTAGAAACACCCATGTCCTCCTTTTCTTTCAGTCTAACACTTGCTGTATTTTCATTCTTTTATTTGGTTCCTGTTGACTAGTTTTGGGTGCTGTCCTCTTACTACTACTTTTTAGTTTTGTTTCTTTTTTTGCTGTTATGTTGCTGGCTTACTTAAGTTGACTGATGTCTTCTGCATGATGGAATTATTTGCTGGTGGAAGCTATTGGAGGTGTTCTAATATAAAACTGGGTCATGCAGGTAGTGATAGTACGTTCTTGCTTCTTCATCCATGATTTGTTTTTTCCTCGTTGTATTGTTCTATGCTATGTGTGTGAAGTCTATCTAATCCTACTGTCTTACTTGTTTTTTTCCTTCTGAACTGATTCTACGGTCTAACTTAGCGACAGTTCTTTTAAGCACGATTTTAGTAGTACTACAAAATGTATGTCATTCTTGTTTTTTTTTAAACTAGCCATTAGCCTGAGGAGTCATGACTTTGTATTGCTGGTTTTGAGAAGTAGCTGTTCTTCTGGGCCACCATGTTGATTTCCTGGTATCTTATTTCAAGGAGTTTCGCCTTCAATTTGTTGTCATCGTGTTTCTAATTTGATGTAATAGCATGTTTGTTTTGGTCCTGATGACCATTGTTTGCTTTGTTTCCTGCTTGGATATCATTTTCCATTAGGGGCTACTAAATTATGTGACTACAGAGCAAGGAACAACCTCACACGAAATTGTACTATGAGGTTTCAGCATCTTTATCTGAAGCATCACATTAGAGGTAGTGCGGATAGATATCCACTTCACCAGAAAAATGGCATGAAAATCTCTGCAAATGCCACCCCAGGACATCCTCTTGAATCTGAGCCTGGAGATTTTAGTGCCAGTCATACTCCTAAACCTGTTATAAGTGCAATAGATGCGTTCTACAGATTTTCACGGCCGCACACGGTTATAGGCACAGTTAAGTTCTTGTTTAATCATACTGTAGCCAATGAAGATTATACCTATTTTGCATATTTTTCAGAAGTAATAGTTTTCAGTAGGCTATTCGTTTAGTTTTTGATATTTTTTTTCTTTTTCTTGAGAGAGAAAAGAAGTTGTTGAGAAGAAATACAAATATTTGACCTTATGTTCCTTTTCAACAGACTTTGAGCATCCTTTCAGTTTCCCTCCTTGCAGTTCAGAACTTCTCAGATATTTCCCCTCTATTCTTCAGAGGGGTGTTGGAGGTGATGCTGATACATCCTTTATTCAATTTACAGTGCTAATTTATATCTATGACAAGTGATAACTATGGTCCTTGACATTTATTGTATTTTGTTTTGTATTTCAGGCTGTAGTAGCTGCCCTCATGATGAATATTTACATTGTTGGGTTGAACCAGTTGACTGACATTGAAATAGACAAGGTAAAGTTACTTATCACACTATTATAATGACTTCTGAAAAAAAATTACGTAAATCCCTCCCGGACGTAAAGTAATAGCTGAAGTGAAGGTTCAATATGCAATTACTGTTGATTATCTGCCACTTGGTGTTTTCAGGACATTGTTTCCTGTTTTTAGTACGTCATTGTTTAGTGTTAATTGATCACTAGAATACGCACAGAGCTAAAAACCAGCATTTTAATTGTCTGTATTGCAGAAATTATTAACCATAATTGGCAATCCTTTTGACTGTCTTAGCCGTAGTAGATGGAATGTTAATGGATAGGTTATTCGGATTTCCTAATGTTGGATAAATGTCTGCAGGTTAACAAACCTTATCTTCCATTGGCTTCAGGGGAGTATTCCACTGGCACTGGTGTTATCATTGTTACATCTTTCTCCATAATGGTACCTATGTTTATATATAGTATTTTTTTTCACAGTTTATGACAAAATACTGTTGAGGCATTTAGCTCTATTTTGTGTTACCCGAACATGTAATATTAACCTTGTTTTTTCACCTCTTCTCTATAAGGTCACTAGTAAAAGAGTGAGTCTGGTCAAAAAGATCCTTATTCTAATGCATCGTGTAGTGCCTTCCTTTTTTCAGAAATGTTGTCTTTCTGACTTCCTAAGCATAAATGGTACTGAATTAAAAAGAAAAAAGAAAAGAAAAAAGAAACTTCGTTCTGGTGTTCTGTCGCAGTGCATGTTCTTGCTTTGTACATTATTGTCTGTACTATTTTAAACCATCTAATTCGAAGGGTTTTAATTTTCTATATGAATATACTTTTGCTCTCCTTTAGGCACTAAACGATATTCCAAACTTTATGCCTAACCATCAGGGAGCTACTTAATGCATAGTATGAGAATGATTGGGCTGTTATTCTCTTTTCTGGAACCTTTTTTTTCCAGCTGTACCTTCAGACATAAGTTATTCTTCCCAACTTACTTTTATTTCTGTGATTTTTTTATACTTTCTCTGTTCTTTCTAATAGAACTTGTAATCGAAAATTTTCTACTAAACTTTTAAGAGATGTGAGTGTGAAGCATCATTTGATAAGTAAATTCACTACCCTGAAGTCATTCAGTGGGGTTGCTGTTCCTCAGATATGCATTGTATTTGGCGTATGCACTTGTTGACTGAAAATGCTAACTATTTTCATTCTTAACAGAGTTTTTGGCTTGGGTGGATTGTTGGCTCATGGCCATTGTTTTGGGCTCTATTCATCAGTTTTGTTCTTGGAACAGCATATTCAATCAATGTAAGTTTGCTTTATTAGGGCTTGGATATCCCTGATGCCTCAAGTAGTTGTACAAAGTAGAGAAGTCTGCACATCCTGCTGAGAATATAAGTTGACTTCATACTTATTTCCATCAACCCTGCCTTTAAAACTCCAGGAAACTTGGTTTGGGGGTTTGTTTTGCAAGAAAATGAATGTTTATTTAACTCCAGCAAGCTGCATGTTCTTTGCTGACTAGTTGAGCATACTGTTGTTGTATGTTGGTTCAAGTTCTCATCCTTGGCATTACATCAATGCTAATGTTCCTTGTTTTAAGATAAAAGGCAAAAATATGTCTGCCATAAGATAAGGGTGCTCTATCTGATCTAAAAATAAACATTCCATGTGGACACTGAAGATCCGATTGCATCCTGTAAGGTCTAAACTGGTTCTATTAAATCCACGAAGGATGGATACTCATCGATTTGCAAGATACAATAACAAATGTAATCCTTTCATTGTATTTTAAATACTGGATTCATGTTGATGCATTCACATATTGGACAAATTAGTCTTCTCCTTTGGATTTCAACCAAAGATCAAGTGTTAAAAGTTTTATTACAGTCAACTGCATATGGACATTTATATTTAAAATATTCTATCATGAATAGAAAGGCAAAACAAGAACATTTCTCTTTGGCATATACCATCATGTCTTTTATAGTATGCCAAAATAAATATGCTATGAACTAGAACTGCAACTTATTTTAAAGTTTGAAGACAACACAGAAGAAATGATAATATTCTCTATAAGGAGGAAGAAGCTAAGTAAATAACCTTAAATATATCATTTTATATTATGTTAGATTTCTATGTGGTCTTATTTATAAAAGATAAGGATGCTAATGTTAAGGTCAGTCAACATTGGGTAACTGTCAAGATGAGTCCTTGTACTGTTATCTTATAAAATTGCCAAAACATACATCAACTGTTAAAAGCCATCAAGATGATCTTTTAATGAATTCAGGTGCTTTCGCTGTAAAAGCCATCAACTGTTAACTAACACTTAAATTTTACAGAGGTATTATATTTGTTATAAATGATAAAGTAATTGAGTGTTGAGATTTGGGTTCTCCAACTTCTGTGTTCTTCTTTGGCTTTCATTATTTGGTTCTACAGAGTGGTATGCACACTGCTGATAAAGCAGTTGATGTCACTATATTAGGCAATATGACAAAAAAAATGCTTAATATTATGTCATAAGTTCTAATCCTTTCGAACTTCCGTTTATTTAGTTGCCACTATTGAGATGGAAAAGGTTTGCATTAGTTGCAGCAATGTGCATCCTAGCTGTTCGAGCAGTGATTGTCCAGCTTGCATTTTTTCTCCATGTACAGGTAATTCTTTTCCTTGTCAAGTGAATGATGAAGTCTCTTTATGATGTAGACAACAAAAGAATTTTGTTGTTTTAAGTTTATATTACCAGCACAGACTTTTTTCTTTCCTTTTATAAAAAAACTTCTCTGACTTTTTGGAAAAATCCTAGATTTTATTATTTATATAGATAGTTTTTTTTTTTTGGCTTAATCACTTATGTTCTACGGCTTTTTGTGTTATTTTCTACCGTTAAATGTCCTTTTATTTATTCAATCTTAACGTTTATCTAGTTTTTGTTGCAATAAACATCAACTAGAAAACTTCTATCTAGCTTGTTTAGCTGAAGGTTGCCAGCCCGTTATCCTGAAAGTGTCCACTTCCACATGGATTTGCTCGTAATGGCTAAGATTATGTTTTTAGTACAAACAATTTGAGTAATTGCTTTCAATTAATAGAATTAAGACATTTCAAAAAGTTGGCATCATGCTAACAATTGTGTGATCCATCAAACCCTTTTGTGGTGACTGTAAGGCGTATAAAATTATGTATGCCTTTTCTTTTTCCTATTCCACACTCTTTTTCCTTTGAATATCCTTTTCCTACAACAAGTCAATAACTTGGATCACTATGCAGAGCTCTTGACCATCTTTTATTTCAATCTCTAAATCATTAGATAAAACCTATGCTCTGTCACATCATACACTGATCCCTGAAAATCAAGCTTAAAAATTTCATGCGACTAAGTCTCTCTCCAACCATAACTGTTGTAGAAAGCTACTAGTCTGCCTCACATCAATTTATATGAATTTCTTGTGCAGCATTTGAAAGAGTATTTTGTTGAGACTGCAACATTAATGTGTAAAATTCTGGCTGCATATTCTGTTATGTGCCGTAAATTGTGCAGTCTGCACAGAACCAACTTCATAAAATTGGCTGTTCTTATTAAATCGATTCATGAGTAGTCTATGTTTGTAATGGAAAGAGGCCTAAATGTTCTATCAATTGGATTTTGATCCCCAAAATAGTGCATGGCAAGACAATGCAGGAGCTGTTAATGCATTGAACTGTTGTCACATAGTCATGTGCTGAATGTGCTTTGATGGTCACATGCTACTGCTTTCCAGACCCACGTGTTTGGAAGACCTGCAGTCTTTTCAAGGCCTCTAATCTTCGCAACTGCGTTCATGAGTTTCTTCTCAGTTGTTATAGCATTATTCAAGGTAGAGCACCCACTTTAAACCTCATTACCATATGTTTTGTGGCTCTCGTATGTACTTTGAATTCCTAAGAAAATAACCACCTTATCTGTGTACTGAAACTTGTCAAATGAAAAAATTGTTATGCCCTGTGTTTTTTAATTATAGTTATTTTATCCCCAATGGGGAATTTGTTTACAGTCCTATCAGTATATTGGCAAAAGATACTTACTGATTTTAAAGTATCCCCTTTAGGGAAATATTTTTGAAAATCATGTCTGTATACTGGTAAAAGATAATTACTGATCGTATGCAAACTTTTTCAACTGGCCAACATTCACAAATTAACAGACATACATAGTTGCACAGTTTATTCACCAGTTTATTTGATTACTTTAGACAAAAACATAAGCTTATTTTTGAGGTTACATCCTTTATATAATGTTGACTAGTCATCTGCCTTAAAAGGACAGTTTGTTTATTTTCTTGTTAAACTGGATAATGTGTAGGATATACCTGATATTGAAGGGGATAAATTTTTTGGCATCCGATCCTTCACAGTGCGGTTGGGCCAAGAACGGGTTAGTTTTTCACTTTATGCACATTATCCAAGTTAACTCCCAAATCTAGAGCTTGGTAACTTCTTCTGGTTGTGCCTAATGGACTTTGGTTGTGCCAAGTCAGGTTTTTTGGATCTGCATTGCACTGCTTGAAATTGCTTATGGTGTTGCCATTTTCGTTGGAGCTGCATCTTCCTACACCTGGAGCAAATATGTCACAGTAATGTTTTCCTTGTTTCTCATCCATAGTCTAGTCTGTATGTACTCTTGTATGAAAAAATTACTTTGCCTCAGTAATGAGCATGCAATTGCCTCTCGTCCCTTTTAAGTTCTTGAATGAGTTAACTAAGAACTAGGCTTAAGGGCATTGGCAATGGGAGGTTCATATATCCCACAACAACTAGAATAACCAGGTTTAAGGGATTTGGCAATTGGAGGACCTATACCACAGCAACTAAAAGTTTTGGTTGATGGTGGAAGGAAACCTATCATGCTCATGTCCACCCTCTAAATCTATTAAAAAAATTCACCACTATCGATCCCAAGTTATTCTGTTTTATTTTTTTCTCATAAACGCTTAAAATATTTACCACTATTATTTGTTAGGGTATTGCTAGGGTTACTAACACTTTTACTATTTGTTTTCCTTTACTTAAATGCACAAATGGCACTTACATATTCACTTCATAGTTATTGACTTGTTAATGAAAGGTTGTATACAAGTTGTGTATTGCTATGCATTATTTTGTTATCCATAGGGTCTGAGTCTGAGAACTGCCGTCATTTAGTCAATGTCTGGCTATTCTATTCAGAACTGCTGTCATTTAGTCAATGTCTGGCTATTCCATTCATTCAGTGACTCTTGTTTCCTGATTACCTGAATGGCGGATCTACCTTCCCTAGCTATCTTGGTATTGTACAATAAATATTCGTGTAGGTTGTAATGTGTAGCCTATACATCCAGCAAATACCATGGCTATTGCTATTTAGCTATTGTTATCTTTTATGTGATGCAGAACAACTTTGCTCCAATACCAAATTGATGCTGGGAAAGCATGAGAATTCCAATAACAATCATGTGATTGGCATAAATGGTAAAATATTTCCTGTTATAGGGTTTCCGGGGAAGGCATAAAGCAGGGTGGATTAGGTTTTAGGGTTTAATAAGTCAATGGTTTGGAAAAGGTTGTTTAGGAATTACAGTGAGGAAATCAGCTAAATCAGGAGTGTGTAATAGAGCTGTGAACTTTGGAATATATAGCTTAATGAAAGATATTATTATGCCTATATAATCCATGAAGTATCAAACCCGTATAAGTATTGCATCATATAAATCTAGAAAGTACTAAAAGCTTTTGATAATTTGTTAACTTATGAACCTAAATAAAGCATTAATGTACATGCTTTAGCACCTATTATTAATGGTAGAAGGATTCATAATAGCAGCAAGACTAGGATTCTATTAATAGCAGGCACAGGCAGCTCCAATTTTCTTTTCGTGATAAAAGAAATTTTAGCATTTATGAACGGAACTGAGTTGTAGAGATCGAGGGATTAGTGTTTGAGTCTAGGAATTGGTATTGGTGTGTGTCTAGGGTTTGGATCATGTTTGGGATTGCATGGTAAAATGTGTGGAAAAATGTAAATTTATCTAGAAGTGGCACTAGGTTCTTCCTTGAGATTGACATCATGGATTATTTGCAGAGTTCTTCCTTGAGGTTGATACTAGAATTAAGTTCAGATTCTTGAGTCATCACTGGAACATGAATAAAAAAAAGGAAAAAAATTCTATTTTCTCGATTCGAAAAAATCCATGGCCCTTTACAACATAGAATATGTATCCTTATATATGTACACTGAGATCCTAAAGAATTCTAATCCAATAGGATATAATTTTCTAATAAAATGTAGCGCTACTAGTGCAAATATCCCACCGAAGGAAGATGATAAAGCAAAAGAAAATGATACTAAATCCATAAATTTCCCACCACATTGTTCACAAATGTGCATAATTTCATGCATTTCGTAAACTGTTTGGTTTGTCCAGTTTTTTTTTAAATTTTTCTGTAGAAATTATTGATATCACCAGCTAACAACCGACAAGATTTCACAAGTGGAAAGGTTTTTCTTAGGATGCAGTCACATCTTAGGTCCAATCCTTGCCCTCAAAACACTTCCATGTCCACTTTATGGCTCATTTAGGTTATAGGCTGAGGTCCCTTCCACAAAAGTGGTGTGAAGTGGTGTAGCTAACATCAAGAGTTGGTTTGACTTGATATAAGTTTGCAGTAAAATAGTATGAGCCGACACCTAGAGGATCTTCAAAGAGATCTAGAGTCTTTCAGTTTTTGTAGATTCTCTTATTGCTCCCACGTAGTGATAAAGTGTATTGGTTGACTTCAGTTCATTCCTTTTGTTGACTTTCAAACTGTCATTACTTGTGTAGATTTTCGGTCATGCTATCTTGGCCTCAATACTCTGGAACCGTGCTAAGTCTATTGATTTGAAGAACAAAGCAGAGATAACATCTTTCTACATGTTTGTTTGGAAGGTAAAACATCTGCCATGATTTATTGACTGTTAATGTGGAAAGAGGTATGTGCCAAAATCTGCAACTCAGTTTAACCAGCAGTCTTTTAGTGAAGCAAGTTAAACGGGTAAACAATATTTATTGTTTGTTAATGTACTTTGACGTGGCGGGCTCCTATTTGATTTGGCATCTAGTTAAATTTCGTATGATTCCATGGTTGTACTGCATTTTCGCCCCCGCCTTGGTTGAAACAATACGAATAGTAAATGCTAATAAGTTCTCTATCCTTTGCTATTATGTTAGGGTCAGTTGAAAAGCAATGTGAAGGCCTCCTTGTTAGTTGTTGAATCACTTGTACACTTTCTGCTTAAAAAGTCAGAATATGTATATATATATATATATAAAATTCGGTCTCCTGGTCCACATTGGGGTTGTTGGAAGCTTCACATCCGATCCGCCCTTTGCTATCCATTCTAGAACTGTGTTAACAGAAGGGAGTTAATAGATGATTTACCAATCCACTTGATAGACAAAAAGAAACATTTATATCAGCACACACTGCACAACGGCACGCTTTACAATATCACTTCACACAAACAGCAGAGATGTCCAGGTGCCAAATGCTCGTCAATGTGAAGTTCTTGGGAAGAGCAGTCTGTTATCCGTAGCAAATATTTTATCAGTTCTTTCTATATTTTGCTTATTATCACTTTGTGGATGGTTTAAATCATTTGATGCGGCTTTTGATAGGTAACTGATGGTTTTATGCTTTCTTGTATTGTGATGCAGCTATTTTATGCGGAATACTTGCTCATACCGCTTGTGAGATGAGCTGGGGAAGAATTGGATGGAGGTCTACCCAGACCGTAACGCACTAGGCAGAAAGCGTTTTGCCCCGGGAAAAAGCAACTCTATGAAACAAGCCATTAAAGCTCTGAATCTCTGCAACTCTTTTTCATAATTTTCAGGTTTTAATCAGTGAGGGAGCGAGAAGATGCCCATGACTTGATAAACAACCGCAAGTTGGCACGTTGGATTTGGCATCGCTGCAAAAAAGCATTATTAGCATCCACACACGTTAATCAAGAAATAGATTAGTAAAATAAATATTGGCATTCTCATTTGGAATATTGATAAAAAAAATAAAAAGAATCTTAGAAACAATTTTAAGGCTCCTCGGGATTGAATTTGGATGATCTGGGTCGGTGAAGGATTTCTGTACAATATCGTGAATTTAGTAACTTGAAGCACTAAATTCAACTTAGGACCAGCAGTTCAATTCATCAGTCGTAGTCTAATTTATTACTATTGTTTTACACTCGGACTTCGTCTTAAGTTTCGTGTAGCAGTAGGAAGGGAATTAGGAAAAGTTATATAATATTCTCGGCTTAAATAATAAATAATAAATTGTTATATGGGTGATTATATATGATAAAATTTGAAATTTGAAAGAGAATAAAAGAAAATATTTTTTTCAATTTTTTTCATTTTTAAAAGATAAAAGAGAATAAAAAAATATGTTGAAAGCAAATCTGGAAAACTTAACAGAGGGGTTTTTTGCAATAAAAATGATTAAGGGATCTAATAAAAAATTATTAAGGGACTCATTTATCAAATGATAATAGTTTAAGGAACGGTGGTACTATCGATCCTTAAAAAAAAATGGCGGATTCGATAAATAGCTTTTAAATGGGTTTGATGATCCAATTACACAAACCGAGGATCTCTTATTTTATTAGTGACTTGACCACATAGCAAAAGAGTAGTGTAAGGTATTCGATAAATTATATGTGATAGTTTTCTCCGGCTACACCTAACCTACAAAACCGCCCAATTCATATCGCTGCAACTCGTTCTATCCACAAAACTAGAGTTATAAACTTATAAAAAAAAAAAATTGAAATACGAGAAACTGAAGTGAATCAATTGTAAATCGAACCAAAAAATGGTTATCCAAACCCAAAAAAAATGAAACGATCTGTAACTGAACCCAAATTTTCTTTGGATATTTGATATATAAACCGAGAAATATAAAATAATTGATTAATCCGAAAATAAATTTATTTCAATTTTATTAAAATAAACCCGTAAAGAAAATGAACAAAATAACACAAATGATGAAATCAAAACGGAGAAAAATAACATATTTATCGAGGTAATACTTAATATTTAAAATTATTAACCAAATATTTACATTCCATTGAATTATAATTGTTATTGATCTAAGATATTTATTTATTTGAAATAAAATATTTTATTTAATTCATGTAAATAATCAGGGTTAATTAAGTTTTTAGGAGCAAACAACATTTCTAGATTTTATCTTTTATTCAAATAAGATTGTTGTGGTAGTTGCGAGACAGGCTGAGTTTCTGGAATCCTAATTAGGTATTTATGTGGTGATGTAATGGAGATGAAATAAAATAAGATAAAAACGACACAGTCGTGCCACTTCGCATCAGCAGATAGCAATTTTCCTTTTGTTTCCCACCTTAATCAGCTAATAGTTGAATTATTATACATTTGGAGCATGGAATACATAGTAAAAGAAGACAAAGTCAACTTTTTTTGTCTTTTTTGGGAGGTCAACTAAGTGCATTATCCACTAAAGAAGAGCAAATAAAATAAGAGAAGAGTGCTCCTTCATATATTCTTACCAAAAATGAAAAGAAAAGGAGTGCTCCTTCATAACACAATGCACTCTAATTAAAATAACCTAATAATTTAACAGCTAGCCACTACACACATCACCTTTAATAAAGATTAGGTTAGTATTTGCCAATCTCTTTGATTTAGGTTCTCGTTTGCTAAAGGACGGCCTCAAATTATGATTTTTTCGTAATTTCATCGAGTTTTCGTATCAGCGCTGATTTTATACTCTTATTTCTTACCTAAAACAAGAAAAAAAGATGAGCAAGTGCGAGAAATGTAATCTTTTTTTCCTTCTCTCTAAGCAACTAAACCTTTAATGTTGGCAAAGAAACTATTGACACGTTAATTTTTGTTCTCGAACTATTACTGATTAACGGTCAACAATACTATATTTTAAAACAATAATTATATGAACTTATGAAAGGCCGGCAGCTCATGAAAATCTGAGGAAAAATAATCTGAGACTCTCAAAGCCATCAGAGGAGTAGCAATCATTATACGAAGAGCCAATGGACAGAAAAGGGCAAATTAAGGCAGTTCTTACTCGGAGGTTAACATACAGCGAATAGATACACAAAAAATATTATGAGAATAGTGTAGACAACTTGACATGTTCGAATCATTTAAAAAGAAGAGGAAAAATACAACCTGGGATGTTGATGCCAATGCCAACACCGGGCCAACGCCATCAGCCAATGCCAACACCGGGCCAACGCCATCAGAAGTTATCCACTACTACCATATATACATGTGTCAATTGTCGCCATCTTTATACGAGTCGCCGATCTAATGTAAGTAGTGATTAGCGGGAGAGGTTACACATGGTGAAGAAGTGAATGAAATTTGAGTTTTAAAAAATTCATGAATTATATGAGTTTACGATATTGTTTATACTTGGGTATGAACTACAGAAATCGGGTTTTCTATTTTTGTTAGAGATAGTTCGTGAGAGGTTGGGTAACGACTCTCTTAAAAAGTTATATTCTTTTTATATTTATCCATCGTATAAATCCTTCAAACTTTTCGTATAAATCGGATTCGAGTAAATAGTTACTCATTATTGATTAGACGATTTATATGAACAGATGGAAGGAAATTCAGAAAGGATAATGCATAATTTTCCGTGACTTTCGGTGATGTCTCCCCGCTTGCCAAATGACCTTCAATTCAGTTCAATTATTTGCATTTCCCGGTTAAAAAAAACAAACAAACAAACAGTTGTGTTGGTTTTTAATTTTTTTGTTTCCTTCCGCGCTTCCCTCCGATGTTAGCTGCCCAAGTGCAAATGACATATTGTTTTAGTTGGGTCCACTTAATGTCAAATACTAACAACTAATATAGCTTTTATACATATATTCGAATTATCTTAATAATATGACCTCTATACTTTTTTTTGTCCCAATTTGGTCCTTTATCGCTTATTGCGAATTAATTCAACTTTTGTAATTTTTAACTATGCATATGTGGTATTTTTTTATATATTATTTTTAATGAAATCATGTCAAAATGTTTCAAAAAAAGATCAGAATAATTCAAAATTTCGAAATAATTTGAGAAAAAATAAAATTATAAAAAAAATGATATAAATGTTTTTTTAAATTATTAAAAAATTATTAAAAAAAACCGTTATATAATTTTGTTTGTCAAAAAAATCAGGAAAACTTGTAAAAAAAATAGAACGAAAATCTTTGTTTCTTTTAGTTAACTCTAACTCCAAAACTGAGTTAAGTTTGATTTATTTTTTTGAAAAAAATAAATTATATAATGGTTTTTTTTGTATTTTTAGTAATTTTATTTTTTCTTCAATTTTTATAACTTAAAAAGAATTATATTTTTTCTCGAATTATTTCGAAGTTTTTATTTTTTCTGAATTTTTTAGAAATTTTTTTAAAAATATATTTTTTAAAACTTGTTTCCTACCCAAAATTAATAATTTTACTATTAAAAAATGAAAATGAAAATATTAAGTTAATTGAAATTAAAGTAGAATCAATCAATTTTTTTAATCACTTATGAATCAATCAATTAGAGGAGAATCACATTCTTATGAATCATTTCCGTGAAAAACTACATGTTTTTAACGAAACAGCATCTAAATAAAATGAAATATGCGTGCACCATGCGGTGGGCATGCCATGGACCTTTGTTCATTGTCCATGAGACTCACGACCCATGTTGTCTTTTTTTCGTCCTATATGTGTAATGCATTTTTCAAGGCATTTTCATTTTAAATCAAAAAAAAAAACTAATAATGTAGTTGTTTATTTTAAGTTTTTAACTTGCATTTTAGAAAAAAACGTACAGATTCTACATATCTTCATTTCAACGCAAACACTTTTAAACTTCATAATTTCAATCCTATAGCTGTTTGGAAGCTTTGATTTTCACTGTTTTAATGGTTAAAAAAAATAAAAAAAATTGCAAACCCGGAGGAAAATGGAAGAAATAATTATATTTCTTTTGGTTTTTTTTTGTTGCAATTTTCCCATTTTCTGATTTATTTTTGTAACATTTTTTCATAATTTTGTAACCTAGGATAAAATATACTCCCTCCGTCCCACAAAGGATGACGTTTTAGCTTTTACTTTTACTGTTTCGGCACGTATCTTAAAACGGTCGGCAGACGACCGTTTTGAGACAATTTTGCCCCTAATTTTTTCTGGGAAGTACGTTAAGGATTAACGTACGTTCAAAAAAAAATTCGGATTTTTTTGGGGTCAAATAGTGCCTCATCCGGTCTTCTCGATATGCGTTCCCTACTGAATATTGGGATGCGAGGAAGTCATCCTTTGTGGGACGGAGGGAGTATAAAAAAACCTTATCTTTTCCGGTTCAACTCATACACTTTTTGAAATTTAAAATTTCAATGTTATATTTGTTTAGAAATTCCATTTTTTTTCTAGTGATTAAAAAGCTAAAATGAATCGTAACAAATTGTAAGTTAAAAACAATCGTAACAATCTGATTTGGCTCATTAATGGATTTGTTTAGTCTGAGATGGAAAGGATAACTTGATAAGTTATGAAATAGTTAAGTAATTGATCTCACAAAAGTTGGGCATGACTGAAAGTTAGTCCACTTTGAGGCTAAGTACTATAAATTCAGTGATTCCATTTTAATATATAAAGGTGTATAGGCCGATGGTTAGAGTTAAGTGATGCCTCTTTAGTCGTTGACTCGAAACTTATCTAAAAAAGTCACCTACACGAGTCAAACCTTAATAAGTCTTGCAATTCACATGTTCAAAACCACGAATCCTCCTAATTCATTCATATTAACCAAGCATATTATGCATTTGTATGCTTTATCCATAAATTGTGTATGCATTTCCAACCTTTGTTAGTGAAGTCTCAATTTGAATAATGTCATTCCTTCGAATCTCTTAATTGTTGTGAAGTCCTATTTTGAATAATGATTTTCATAAAGAAGGAAAAATCACATCTTTTCGATTAACGGTTTACCTTGAAATCAATTTTTTTTAGTTAATTATGGAAGGCATTTATTAGAGCATCATGACAAATATTTCTTATAATCATATAGAATTTAAAGAATTACGTGTGATTCGACCTCTTTCTATAAGAGTATGTAAAAAATCTTTACAGAGTTAAAAAAAAAAACGTCACTTTTTTATCCTCTGAGAATGATGCTATTTGAATTAGAAACGACTTGAATTGTTGTGACTATTTTTACCATGATTATACCATGTACATGTATCTTTTATAAGATAAAATAGACAATATAAGACTAAATACAATGCAAATGAGAAATTCTTTTTTCCTTTTAATTTTATATAACATTACTAAACTAATTAATTTTATATTCATTACAATCCTATATCCATTGGAAAAATAAAATAGAATTCTTTCTATACTAATTTTAAAATCCTTAAATCCATCTAATAATTTTTTTATTTATTTTGCTTTTTAGTTAAGAAAAAAGTCTCTACCAATTGAAACTAGGACTGCACAAGTTTACTTAAGATCATCAAGGTCTATTCACACTAGTCTCATAATAAAGCGAGTTAGGTTAGATCAGGTCAAGTCAGTCTAACACATCCCACCAACGACAAATCTTATGGTTAGAAAAACTAGATTGTAACAATACAAACAACATGTCGGGTCTAAAGTTGTTTTTCGCAAACATAAATAAATTCCTATCGAGTTTTAATTCACTAACTTACATTCTTACCAATTGTAAAAAAAAAAAAAACATACTCCCTCCGTTTACTTTTAATTGTCACTTTCTTACGTTTTTTTACTGTTTGAAGTACTTGTTATTTTATTTTTTTCGAAGCATATATTTTATGCAAATGATAATTTTTTATTTGTTGAATCAACCCAATTTGATGATGGTGTGGTAATTTGAGTAGAAATTAGAAAAAAAAATGAAACAATGAGGAATAAAATAAGTTCGTAAATCAACGCCTTAAATTTTTTACTATTCCAAAAGGTCATTTAAAAATAAACAGAGAGAATATATAAGAAGAACAAAAGACAACTGAAATTTTACTTGGAAAGAAAAAAGAGATTTCAATATATAGAAGAAAGGGAAAGAGAGAAAGAAAGGGAATATAATAATAAAAGAAGAAAAGTGAGAGGAGGATTGGTCCATGTTAGCATGAATACATTTTTATGGTAAACGGCGGGGTCATATGATATGAATCATATGATGAAAGGGCAGAGTGGAAGAATGGGGGGATGGACGATATGAATAATGATAATAATGACATTATTGATCACAACACAAACATTATACTATATTTTAATAACATTATTTTTAGATACTAGCATATAGTAGTTAATAAAAATTGGTGTATTTACAACCCCACCCCACCCCACCATGTACTCCACCGGACAGTAGGCACCACACCACATGTGTATGCATGTAACACACACACACACACTATTATGTCTATGTTATATATATAAAGGAGAGAATAAAGAGGGGGAATCCATTCCTTCCATCCGAGCCGAAAAAGAGAGAAAGGGAGAGAGAGCGGCCAATAGTAGTAACACAACCTCTCTCTAATCTCTTTCCTTTCTTGATTCCTTCCTTCCTTTCTTTCTCCTTACAAATATGTTTCTTACACCAACAACATTCTAAAACACCACACCAAACCAGACTGAAATCCGAGTACTGACAGACAGGTTTTGATTAAGGTACTACCATGGCGAAGGCTATTAGCCTCGAGGAGATCAAGAATGAGACTGTTGATCTGGTAAATTCATTACACATCTTTTTCTTCCTGTTCCTCTTCCATTTTAATTATGTATGTATATATGTCTGTGGATTCCTGAGTTTGATTAGATTGAGTGACTGCTACTCTTCTTTTTGATTTTGAAAACAAAAGAACAGAAAGTAGGAATAGATCTCTGATATGTTTGCTGAAATGCTCAGGTGAGGTAGAGTTGAGATCAGATAGAGTCAAGTACTGCAACATTTTTCTCTTCATTTTTTAATTAATTAATTATTAGTTTTGCATAATTATCTGAGCCTGAATTTTTGAATTTTGATCCATCCAACCTTACCTACCAGTACTGCTCGCTTATTGGCTACCTATTTTGATTTATACAGTCATTTTTATTGCGAAACTATCGAATTTTACTTTTATTTAAATTTTGGTCGTTAGTAGTGCACTTCTTTCTTGCCACTTGCGCAGAAAAAGGCACTAACAGTAACAGCCATTGGAAAGAAAGATAGGGATAGGGAATTGTATTCTTTATTCTGGGAAGTTTTGATGTTATTTACGTTTTTGTTTGTCTTTTTGTGCAAAAAAAACTATGCATCCTCATCCGTGGTACCTTTTTTTCACTTTTTGCTGTTTTGCCTTTTTTCCTTAATTAATGATTAAATTATTTTCAAACGAGATTAATTTTATATACGAACGAGAAAAAGAGAGTTGAATTTTTTTTCCTAGAAAAAGAGAGAGAGATGGAATTCATGGGGATATGCATTTATTTCTTGGATTCAACAATTTGAGGTGCCTCGATTTTTTGGTGTGATCGCGTGTATTACACGAACCAATCACATGGCTCAGTTAATGGGGTGCCCTGTCACACATGGCATGACAGACACACCACTTTCTTTTCATCTTTGGAAAATGATAAAGAAATGACGGTGTGTGTGTGTGTTACTGTCAATGGTGGCCTTCGTCAACGCTTTCGCCTCCTGTGATTGGCTAAGCCGGTAGGCACACCCCCCGACCCGGATGCATGCCTGCTCCTCTCCTCCTCCCTTTTTTAATTCTCCGGGTTCAACTCGGATCAAGAAAAATAATACTAATAAAAAATGGAACTCTTACCTTCAATTATCTAATTTATTTATTATTACTTTTAAAATATTATAAAAGCATTAATTAATACTCCCTTCGATCTCAATTAATTGTTATTTTTCGACGCACATTATTTGACTTTTTGGTGTTTGTTTTACTGAATATTATTGTTTCAGAAAGTCAATTAATAAAAACCAGAGGGAGTATAAATCTTTTATATATATTCCTTTTTACTCATAATTAATTTAAAAGAAAAGGAAAGTAAATTGTAGCAATGGATTCTCTTGAGTAATGGAAACAAGAAGAGAAAAACATAGGGAAGATGAGAAAGTAAGGTAAAAGACAACAAGACCCATGTTTATGTTAGACTTTTTTGTTTTGGCCTTTGGGGTATAAAATAAAGTTGCCTTGACCTACGACTACGACACACACACACACACAAAAGAACTTTTTTTTCTCTTTTTATTGGTCAATGTTTTCGGTTTTGATTTTATTTTTCAAGGTATAATTCTTTGTTTGGGCCCATTCCTTTTTCTGTTCGGGCCCATTTCTTTTGGGCTTTGTGACATTAGTTAACCAAACCGGCTTCTGTTTCCCTTTTGCTGTTGCTTTTTCATCAAGTCAAAAAAGATGAGTATAGCGTTCAACGACAATTGAAACATGAATTAATTATTTAAAAAAAAAAAGAATTGTACTCCACCAAATACACACATAGCTATGTTGATTGTTGAGCACCAATCCTCCTCCCATTCCAATGATTCCATAGAAGGAGGAAGGGTTGATGATTTTAATTAACTAGAAATGAGAAAGAACAATGATTGATACATAGTGTTTTGTGATGTGGGGGGAGTGCTTAATTGAATTGGTTTTGGTTAATAGGAACGAATTCCAGTGGAGGAAGTGTTTGAGCAGCTAAAATGTACAAAAGAAGGTTTATCCACCGCGGAAGGGGAGAACCGTCTCCAGATCTTTGGACCCAACAAGCTAGAAGAGAAGAGGGAGAGCAAGTTTCTCAAGTTCTTGGGGTTCATGTGGAATCCCCTCTCATGGGTCATGGAAGCTGCTGCCATCATGGCCATTGCCCTCGCCAATGGCGGCGGCAAGCCCCCGGATTGGCAGGACTTTGTTGGAATCATTTGCTTGCTTGTCATCAACTCCACCATCAGTTTCATTGAAGAAAACAATGCTGGGAATGCTGCTGCTGCCCTCATGGCCGGCCTCGCTCCTAAGACTAAGGTAACTATCCTATACATGACAATTTATAATATTCATCTTTATTTTATCCAACTTCATATGCACATCTAACTTACTTTTATTGTCGCTGCGGTATTTTGATAGGTGCTTAGAGATGGTAAGTGGAGTGAGCAGGATGCCGCAATTCTAGTTCCTGGAGACATCATCAGTGTTAAATTGGGTGACATCATCCCTGCTGATGCCCGCCTTCTTGACGGTGATCCTCTTAAGGTTGATCAATCTGCTCTCACCGGGGAATCACTCCCAGTCACTAAGCACCCCGGGGATGAAGTTTTCTCCGGCTCCACCTGCAAACAAGGAGAAATTGAGGGTATTGTCATTGCCACTGGTGTGCATACCTTCTTCGGAAAGGCTGCCCACCTTGTGGACAGCACCAACCAAGTTGGTCACTTCCAGAAAGTTCTCACTGCTATTGGGAACTTCTGTATCTGTTCTATCGCGGTTGGAATGGTGATAGAACTCATTGTCATGTATCCAATTCAGCATCGCAGGTACAGAGATGGCATTGACAATCTTTTGGTTCTCTTGATTGGAGGTATCCCCATTGCTATGCCTACAGTCTTGTCGGTCACAATGGCCATCGGGTCTCACAAGTTATCACAGCAAGGGGCCATTACCAAGCGCATGACTGCCATTGAAGAGATGGCTGGTATGGATGTCCTCTGCAGTGATAAAACTGGAACCCTTACCCTGAACAAGCTGAGCATTGACAAAAACTTGATCGAGGTTTTTGCAAAGGGTGTGGATAGAGAGTATGTGATCCTGCTTGCTGCTAGAGCATCTAGAGTTGAAAATCAGGATGCTATTGATGCTGCCATGGTTGGAATGCTTGCTGACCCAAAGGAGGTACGTTCTGTTTTAATCTTTTGTCTCAATTGGAGCATTCTGCCTTGTAGTTTCTTAGCTGCAAACAAGTGGATGTGCTCTGATTGATCGTATCTTGCAGGCAAGAGCTGGCATCAGAGAAGTTCACTTCTTGCCATTCAATCCAGTGGACAAGAGAACTGCTTTGACTTACATTGATTCTGATGGCAACTGGCACCGAGCAAGTAAAGGTGCTCCTGAGCAGGTAAGATGTTGCTCTTTGCTTTTACGGTTTTACCAGAACAACTTTTTTGCTTTTGAAAATATTTCTGATTCACTCATCTTACTTATTTCGTCGTGTGTAGATCATTGATCTATGCAACTGCGGTGAAGATGTTAAGAGGAAGGTCCATTCTGTTATGGAAAAGTTTGCTGAGCGTGGACTCCGGTCACTGGCTGTTGCTAGACAGGTTTGACTGCCTTGAATCACTGCTATGCTGTATTCTCGTTTCTAATAACTTCTTTCTCATTAAGACACGGCATGAATGCAGAAAGTTCCTGAGAAATCTAAGGATAGTCCTGGTGGGCCATGGGAGTTTGTTGGCTTGTTGAATCTCTTTGATCCTCCAAGGCATGACAGTGCAGAAACCATCCGTAGAGCTCTCAATCTTGGTGTGAATGTCAAGATGATTACTGGTAATTTAGCTCATCCATGGACTAGCATGCGGAGAAATTCCAATTGCTATTGTCTTCTGTTTTCTTATGTCATTCTGTAACTTACACCTGGTTAATGTAATATCCCAGGTGATCAACTTGCCATTGGAAAGGAGACGGGGCGAAGACTTGGAATGGGAACAAACATGTACCCATCTTCCTCTTTACTTGGAAACCACAAGGATGATAGCTTAGCTGGTATTCCTGTGGAAGAGTTGATCGAGAAGGCAGATGGTTTTGCTGGAGTCTTTCCAGGTGGGTGCCATTACTATGCCAGCTACAGACGGCTTATAATAAATTTGACGCAAACTTAATGTAGTTTACCATCTCTTGTTACAGAGCACAAGTATGAAATCGTAAAGAAGTTGCAAGAAATGAAGCACATTGTTGGAATGACTGGTGATGGTGTTAATGATGCACCTGCTTTGAAGAAAGCAGATATTGGAATAGCTGTTGCTGATGCTACAGATGCTGCACGAGGTGCATCTGACATTGTTCTCACCGAACCTGGACTAAGTGTAATTATCAGTGCTGTGCTGACCAGCAGAGCTATTTTTCAAAGGATGAAGAACTATACCGTTAGTCCCTCTCTTATCTTTCTGACCATTCACACTTTTCAACTTTTTTTTTTTAATTCGTGACTGAAACAATTTTTTTTTACAGATCTATGCTGTCTCCATCACCATCCGTATAGTGGTAAGTACATATTAGCAGTTTGATGTGATGTGATGTGATGATATGATATGATTTCGTAATAAAAGCTTACGTGATATGATCAGCCATGGTGATTTACTTGTTTGTTTTCAATTTTGCAGTTTGGTTTCATGTTTATCGCTTTGATATGGAAGTATGACTTTTCCCCCTTCATGGTTTTGATTATTGCCATCCTAAATGACGGTACGCTCTTTTTAAGTGCAGTCAGTCTTGAATGGTTTTTATCAGGGCTCTGTGGGGTTTTGTTTTTTTGTGTGGGCAACATTTTAATCGTTAATATTGGTTGCCATTTTTCTTAGGAACAATTATGACGATCTCAAAGGATAGAGTGAAGCCATCTCCACTGCCTGATAGCTGGAAACTAAAGGAAATATTCGCAACAGGAGTTGTGCTTGGTGGCTACTTGGCCCTCATGACCGTTATATTCTTCTGGGCGATGCACGATACTGATTTCTTTTCAGTAAGTTGATACACTCGCGGAGGAATTCACCAAAACTAAAATTTCGGATGTTAAATTTTCGATCCCACCTGATTTGTTTGTCCTGTACCTAATTCTACATTTTGCAACTATGCAGGACAAATTTGGTGTAAGATCTTTAAGAGGAAGGGACACTGAAATGATGGGAGCTTTGTACCTTCAAGTCAGTATAGTGAGCCAGGCTCTCATTTTCGTGACTCGTTCTCGCAGCTGGTCATTTTATGAACGTCCTGGTCTTTTGCTGATGGTTGCTTTTCTAATTGCACAACTGGTATGTAATGAATTTTCCACTGGTATCTTCTCGGTTCTCACCTAATTTCGAGGATAACATAAATCAACTTTCTTTTTTCAGGTTGCAACTTTGATTGCTGTATATGCCAACTGGGAATTCGCAAGGATTAAGGGAATTGGATGGGGATGGGCTGGTGTCATCTGGATTTTCAGTCTCGTTTCTTACATTCCACTCGACATCATTAAGTTTGCTACACGTTACATCTTGAGTGGAAAGGCGTGGGATAACTTGCTGGAGAACAAGGTAACAGCTCTTTGGTATCTTCCTAGAATAATCTACCACCTATTAGTCGAGATTTACGGGTTGGTACTAAAAAATGGTCCATGTTTTCTTCGCTCTGTAACTGCAGACTGCCTTCACCACCAAGAAAGATTACGGTAAAGAGGAGAGGGAAGCGCAATGGGCCCATGCGCAAAGGACATTGCATGGACTTCAGCCACCAGAATCTGCTAATATCTTCAATGAAAAGAGCAGCTATAGGGAATTGTCTGAGATCGCTGAGCAGGCCAAGAGACGAGCGGAAGTCGCAAGGTACGTCATGTCACCTTTCTATTGACTGTACCGGTCTTATTTTACGAGTTATCATTAGCTTTGACGTAGGACATGAGAACTTATTTTGCCAATTGAACTGTTTGTTGACAGGCTCCGGGAGCTTCATACCCTGAAAGGGCACGTCGAATCGGTAGTGAAGCTGAAAGGGTTGGACATTGATACAATCCAGCAACATTATACAGTGTAGAAAAAGGCAGAAGTGTAAGATTAACTTGGGAAGGATCGGGCGATATGGTTCGACCAGACAGTTGGTCCGAACTCAGAAAACAAAGAATGCCTGAATAGTTAAGGTTTTTGTTTTTGAAGGGGAGAATAAAAATATATTGATGGATGCTAAAGTTCTTCTTCTCCTCACTTCTTTTTAAGTTTATTTACTTTTGGTTTGGTGTATTTTAACATGAGAAAGTCATGTTTTTACGAACTTCATGCTCTGTGATAGAGCCAGTGTAATGCTGCTAAGCCTTGCTTTTTCCTGTTTTAATTTTACCCTCTTTTCTTCATGCTTAATTTCTTGTGCCTCTATTCTGCATTTTCAATTTCAATTCCTGAGCATGAAATCTTGGCAAGGGAGATGGTAATTTCGTTTTTGGATACGTTGATGTATCAAAGTGAGCGGCCATTAAAATTTGACAGGAAACCCTTTAAAATTATGCTCAATTCGAGTTCAGAATAGTCAGCATCCAATGTGATTATCGTGTCCACAAAACAAAGAAAGAGATTATATAAGCGATTAGGATATTGAATAGTGGTTCAAATTTTTGTAAATAAAAGAAATATTAATAAGTTTCCTTGGAGAAAATGTGAACTAGGGAAATGTAAAAGAAGAAATCCTTATATAAATCAGTTGAAAAATTAATTTATCCACTTTCTCTATAACGTGCTTCATGGTTTACTATATAAGTCTAGAAAACATAACAGAAGATCAAACAAGAGATGGGTTTTGCAAGAGATGCTCGGTCTCTCTTGTTGCCACTTTTCTTAGTGTTTGCTACTTATGCTAATGCCCAAAATCCCAAAGTTTTCAATGTGCAAACCTATGGTGCAATTGCTGATGGCAAAACAGACAACAGCCAGGTTAATTAATTATAATTAGTTTTCTAATCATAATTTATGTTTATTTTTAATATTATTCCTCTAATTTCTACATTTTTATTTATAGGTTTTTCTGAAAGCATGGTATGATGCTTGCAAATGTGGTGTTGGTCCCAAAAGGAACATATGTGGTGGATTCAGTTCTATTCTTGGGTCCTTGCACCGCCTCAGTCACATTTTCCCTTGCAGGAGTTTTAAAAACTCCTAGAAATGCTATTATAAAAGATAATAAGAAGTGGGTTACCTTCCGATATGTTGATCGATTCAATGTTGTGGAGATGGACACAAAGTCTGGTCTTGTTGCAAAAAATCAAATTGTTATTTACCTTTCCCTTTTAGAACTCAACAATGTTTGAATGATAATATTTCTATATTAGATGACAGTCAATGAGTTTTGAATTCGTTACCAATGCAAGAGTGAGTTACATAACATCAATGGATAGTCAAGGCAGTCATTTCTCCCTCTTTGCATGCCGAAACCTAAGATATACTTTGACTGAAATGTATGAAAACTGAGAAACAATATTAAAATTTTCATCTCATTTTTAATACTGAGATAAGATATACCGGTGATTTAAGTCAAAACGGGATTGCCAACATTTGAGATGGGATCCACGCGTTGCAATGGGCGTTCGTGGCAATTTGGAGACCATAGAATGGATAAAGTTAGCACAGACAGACGTACACAAGCGGGGAGGAGGAAAGGAGGAGGGATTTGATCATTTGAAGGAAGAAAACGAAACAAGAACCAAGAAATCCATAAAGGATTTGGTTAATTATTTCACTCAATTCATTCAAATTCAATCATGTCCATTGGCATCTTAGCTTCTTCATCTCAACGAACCCTTCTAACCAACGCCATCCCACTCCCGCGAATTACTAATCCCAACAAGCCCAGACTCATCTCCTGCAACTATGCTCATGATGATGATGACCGTGTGCCCAAGGCGGCGGCGGCGCTGGTGGCGAAGGTAGCCATAGCCGCCGTGCTCGCAGCTGGGGTGCTCACTATGGGCCCCGTCGACGACGCTTCGGCCGCCAAGTCGGGCGGAAGAGTCGGTGGTCAAGCGTTCCGCTCTCCCACTCCTCGCGCTGCTCCTAGAATCAACAACAACAACTCCAGGTTCGCTTCCTTTCTTCCATATTTACTTACTTCTAATTAACCGTATTCGAATTCCTGACCGTTTGGTCACAGATGCGATGGTATCAAGATTTAGTATTTATTATTTAGTTAATCATAGAGGAATCCTGTTCTTAGTTAGTAGTAGTTCTTCCATTAGAAAAGAAAGCATGGGAATTTGTATTTCCTCTGTTACTGACTACTTGATTGGGAAATAGATTCCATGGCATCAAGTCAGTAATTGGTACTTTGATTAATTGACCTAACATGACCTTAATTTTGTTGGAGATTTTGGTTCCTAACTGGACAGATCTTTTGACGAAAAACTAAGTTCATTTCATTGAATTCTTGATGCTGTTTTGTTGAGGTGATAAACAACATCAGGAAACTTACCAAATTGGCTTTTTATGATTAAACAATAGACAATCGTTGTACTACTCTATATGGAAAATGTAGCTGCATTGTCTGGTTACAGAAAAAGCTTTGCTCTAACCTCTTCCTCATATCTATATGTTAGTATATCATAGGGAAATAACAGGGTACAAAGGTTTCTTGCATTTGCATACACAAATTGATGTAGGATTTGCCTTAAACCGTTTTATCTACGATTATGGAGTCGAGAAATTATTGTGAACTGTATGGAAACTTGAGGGGGTCCTGACCTGAAAAATGTGGTAAAATGCATTGCTGTTTAAGAAATCTCCAGTCTCTAGTCTGTAGCAAAGGTTGTGCTCGTGTGCCGCGATAACTTTGACAGAATTTTATGGCGTGTAGGGAAATTTAGGACTGATGGCAACATTTTAATATGTTGGAAATTGATTCTCAAATGATTGGATTCCAGTTTGTTTGACTGCTTTGCTGTTTTGTACTTTTAGGTCTAAATTAGATTACAGGTATCGCGGAGCTCACTCACTTGATCATGTTACATTTGTCATAATAACTGATAAGTTTCCTGGTCATGATTTTTTGCAGGACTAATATGTACATCAACCCACCAGTTGCTCCACCTCTAGTTGGTGGATATGGGTATGGTTATGGTGGTTATGGTGGTGGGTGGGGTTGGTCACCGTTTTCGTTCTTTGCACCAGGCCCGAGTGTTGCTGTTGGCATTGGAGGTGGATTTGATACTATTTTTCTCTTTATACTTCTGGGCGCTGTAGCTGCTGTGGTGAGGAAATTCTTAGGATCAACAAGAGAAGAAGATGAGTTTTAATGATCTGATAGACTTTTTGACTGCAAATAGTAACATTATTTATACTGTATAATTTATAACAACTGTAATTAAGATCGAAATCTATTCTAATCTACCATTCCGTCCCCTTTAGCTAACTTGAAATGCTTGCAACTGGATGACAATTTTCTCGAACGAAATATTTTTTACAGATTAAATACTGCTGACTGTGATATGATTTGTTGCGTAAAACGAACTTGACATTGAGATTAGCTAACCATGAGATTTTTTTATTTGTTCAGTACTAACCTTGAGATTGAGATTAGCTAATTATTGTATTATAATAGGATTGTTATCTTATGGAATGAGACTTTTAAACCACTCATGACAATTACACTAGAAACATACTCCCTCCACAATCTTTTAATTGACGCTCGTACTGTAGATACGCATATCGAGGAAGCCGAATGATGTACTATTTGACCCCAAAAAATTCCGTACTTTTTTTCGAACGTACGAAAATCCTTAATGTACGTCCGAGAAAAAAATCGGAATTTTTTGAGGTCAAATAGTACGTCATCCGACCTCCTCGATATGCGTATCTACAGTGCGGGAGTCGGTTAATAAAAACTGGAGGGAGTACCACTTATTGTATATATATAATAATAATAATATCTTTAGAGAGTATAAATAAAAATGTTTCCTTTTTGTTAGGTAGTACTCCCTCCGGCACGAAACAGATGTCGTTCGGGCCGGAATCACGAGTTTTAAGAGAAGGAAACAGATTGGTCAGTTTGTGTCAAAGATGTCAGTGGCTTTAGGCCACGTGTCGTGCTTTGCTTCTTCCTCAACAATCTCTCTCTCCTCTGGTTCTCTCTCTCTCTTCTCTCCTTCTCTTTTTCAAATCTAAAAATTTCCATTTCATCACAAAATATGTCAATATTCATATCATTTGAATCATCAATTCTAGCATAACAATCTTATATTTTTTGTTTGATTTTTGGTTTTGTTGTTAAGGAAATAAAAAAGGAAATGGAGGAGATGGAGTGAAGAGATGGAGTGAGGAGTGAGAAAGTTTTGTTGTAAGAGAGATGTTGGAGTGAGAAGATGGTGATGGAGTGAGGATGGTCCACTAACTTTTTTCATTTCCATAAAAGCCCGTGTGACACGTCGTTTCGAGACGAATGACTTGTCATTCGAGGGACACAAATGTAAAAATCCAAAGTAAGTAGACACATTTATCAAGGACGACAAGTAAAACGGGACAAAGTTTTTGGCCCAGAACGTCAAGTATTCTGGGCCGGAGGGAGTATTCGTTGGGCAGAGTGCTTTTTATTAGGTAGTATTCGTGGAGCAGAGTGCTCTGTATATATAAAAACATTTTGATAATTTTTCTTTGATCGATTAAAACACTCCATTGACATTGATAATTTTTGTTAGGTAGTATTCGTTGGGCAGAGTGCCTTTTGTTACGTAGTATTCGTTGAGCAGAGTGCTCTATATATATAAAAACATTTTGATAATTTTTCTTTGATCGATTAAAACACTCCATAGATACGGATCGAAACCAGCTACTATCTTCCTATAAATACTTCTGATAGAGTAATTAGCTAGCTTGCAATTTTAGCAAGTGAAAAAATGGAAGTTGAGTTTCTTCCTAAAGAAACCATCAAACCCTCGTCTTCCACAAGGCCACAACGCCCAACAACATACAACCTTTCTGTTCTTGATCAAGTAGCTCCCCAGTTTTATGTCCCCATCATCCTATTATACCAAAACACAAGCAGCATTACTCCAAATCATCACTTGAAAAAATCCTTGTCAGAAACGCTAGGAGTATTCTACCCTCTAGCAGGACGAATCAGAGACGATTGGTCCTGCGTTGATTGCAACGACGACGGTGCCACTTACATCGAAGCTAAAGTAGCAGGCGACATGGCCTCCGTGGCGCTTGCCCAACAGACCACTGAAGGGTTGCAGGAACTGTTACCCTTAAACCCCCATGGAAACTTTCCTGATAAGTTGAGCTCTCAAGTTCTCCTTGCGGTACAAGTCAATTACTTCGACTGCGGTGGGATAGCTATTGGTGTTTGCATTTGGCATGAGATTGCTGATGCTTCAACTCTGGCTAGTTTTGTTAAAATCTGGGCTGAAATTTCTCGTGCCCGCGGCCAGTTAGGCGCAACAGCAGCCGCAGAAGATGTGGTCTTTGATAACACCTCCATATTTGTTCCTCAAGACATGACGAGTCCTCTGGCACCCAGAGCCACAAAGAAGGGCACTCCGGTTACGGATAGCCTGACAATGAAGAAACTCGTGTTTCATGCTTCTGATATTGCTTCTCTGAAGAAACAAGCAGCTGCAACAGAATATGATGATTTGGATCGTCCCATTACTCGTTTCGAGGCCGTGACAAACCTGCTATGGGTGGCTTTAATGTCCATGGAAAGTAGTAGTGATGGCTCTTCGGTGCACTTACTGATTGCTGTAGATTTGAGGAAAAGATTGAATCCTCAATTGCCGCAGCGTGCAATCGGCAACATTTGCCAATCAGGATTAGCATTCGGGCCAGACAGCTGTTGCCGCAGTAGTAGTGATATTAACGGTTTAGTGAAGAGAATCCGCGATTCAACCAAGGTTTTGAGCGATGAACATATAAGGCGGTTTCACAGAGACGGTGGGTTGTTCAAGCTTTTGTATGAGGTTGGTAAAAAGAAGCCTCCAGGAGAAGTGGTAAACAAAACTATGGTGTTTGTTGTCAGTAGTTGGTGCAGATTTTCATTCTACGAAGCAGATTTCGGTTGGGGGAAACCAGTCTGGGTTTGCCCTGCCTTGCGCCTTTGGAATGGTTGCGTTCTAATGGATACAAGAGATGGCGAGGGGATCGAAGCATGGGTGGGAATGTGCAAAGAAGACATGGAAAAGTTCTTGCAAATTCCTGAGATTGGTGCCCATGCTTATTTTAGCCCTACCACCACCATATAAAACCTCAATACCCTCTTGTTTCTTTCCTTTTTCGCCTTTTTTCTCTGCTTCTAGCAGCTTTTTCTTTCTATTGTCATGCTATTTTGCTATGGTATTCCCAATTTATCAATGAAACTTTCTTTGTATGACATCAAGTGAATCAAGAATCAATAGATCTAGCTCATTTTATAAGAATTGACATCAAGGAAAGTATGGTAGAACAGACTATACCATGTAAGGGGGGAAAAACAAATCAAGCGTGAAAAGTTAATTGTACCATTCTGCTTGTTTGCGATTTGACATACGAATAATGTACTCCGTGTTCCAATCTTCCTTTACAGTTGATGATGATGATGATACTTGGCGGATTTTATCAATCTATCAGCTGGACAGCTGCAATGACGGGTATTTTCTCTCTCAACTTCTGTGTTAGAGCAACACGGACAGTCATAACCTTAGCAGCAGGCCCACTAAGCCGAACCTTGACAAGATAATCATCGATTTGATCAAGTTCAAGCACTCCACCTCCTGTTCCAGCAAGATACGGTCTAATCTCTGCAAGAACCTGCAGACCAGACAAGCAAAAAGTAAGTGTGATGGTGAAAAATTGAATGCACACACATGCAAAGTTCCAAAAGCACACATCCTAATGAAATCAAAAATCAATTTAGAAGTATATGTTTTGATAACTGACATTTTCGACATTTTCAGGATTCAGTTCAAGACCAGTCTCGGTATCGAGGATTTGCTCGACAGACATGATTTCAGGAATCTTGTCGCGGAGCCTAGTCTCGATTCCCATCTTGAGAGTCATGGTTGAGGAAGGGCAGGATCCGCACGCTCCCTGCAACATCAAAACTACAACAAGACCATCTATCTCATGTAAAGCCACATTGCCCCCATCTGCCATCAAACTGGGCCGCACCTCATCTAAAACCTTCTCCACATTCTCTTCAGTTAAAGGCAGCACACACCTCGGTGAAACCACAAATCCTACAAATCATACAAGGAAACAGTTTATCAATTACAAAATTAGAACGCGATAAGTTATAGATTACAAGACCGATATGAATCGTTGAGATTGAGTCACGCCGACACAATTTAGCACTAACCACTCTAGGTTTACTAATCTAATCGAATTCAATTAGATTAGTTCAAAATTCAAACAGATTTTTGTAATCATTGTTATTGAGCATGAATGAATTGATGAGAAATTTTGATCATTAAATTGATGGTGGGGGTACCTGCGGTGGCTCTGGATTTGGATGGGGCGAGTCTACGGCGGCGCAAACGGAAGGGGAACAGGTGGATGGAAAGAGAGTCTGGTCTGAGGAAAACACAAGTTTGGTTCCGATTCCAGGAATACGAGCTGCGGCTGGGAACTGGGTACTGCCACCAAAAAAACAGAAAGTGAATGAAACAATTATGATAGGATGAGATGAGGTTTGGAAGAGTGAGGAGAAGAGAGAGAGAGAGAGAGAGAGAGAGAGTACCTTGAAGAGTGAGGAGTGGGTGGAGTTGAAGGTGGAGTTGGTTTTATGAGATAAGGAGAGAGTGGAGGAGTTGGAGTTGAACATGGAATATAATTTCCAGATTTCAGAGTTGGTGCTGCTGTTCTTCTCAATTCTATCTCATTTCCTGTGTTTTCCTCCTCTTCTTTCTTCAATAGGAAAAGGAAAAAGAGAAGGAAAGAAAGAAAGGGAATGAAAGGTTGTGGTTGCATGTGGAACCAGACAAAGAGTCTTCACCTAATCTCAGAAACGAGAAACGGTTGATGTATGGTATGGCCCGTATGGGGTTTATTAGGGCTCCGAGAGAAAACTGAAATTGAAACCGAACCAAACCAATCGTAAATTGATTACCCAAATCGAAAAATTCAACTCTTTTTTCCGATAAGTAACCGAACTGAAATCTTTTTTGTATATTAGATATTTGAATTAAGAAGTATCGAATAATTGATTAATATGAACCGAACTGATCTGAAAATAATTTTGTTTCAATTTAATTAAAATAAACCCATAAAAATGAACAAAATAAAACAAAAATGAAGTCAAAATGACTTAAATTATTTAACATGAAAAATAAATGATACATTTATCAATGTAGCAATTAATATTTAAAATTATTTACTAAGTATTTATTTATTGATTGAATGATCATAATTTACTAAGTATTTACTTTTCCATGAAAAAAATTGTTTATAATAAGAGCTCATTCCATTGAATTATAATTTTTATTGATCTAAACTGTTCATTAATTTTTAAGTAATTGATTTATTTGAAATGAAACCTTTAATTTAATTCATGTAAATGATCACAATGATGCATAAGCATGAGTAATGTTATAATTGTTCTAAACTACTCCCTCCGTCCCTTTTTAACTGTCGATTTAATTTTGGACACGCATATTGAGAAGCCTGAATGACTCACTATTTAACTTCAAAAAAATCCGTATTTTTTTCTAACGTACGTTAAGGATTAATGAACGTCTGAGAAAAAATTCGGAGCAAAATTGTCTCAAATAGTGAGTCATCCGAGCTACTCAATATGCGTGTCCAAAGTCAAAGCGACAGTTAAAAAGGGACGGAGGGAGTAGTTATTATTGTCTTATGTAGTTTTTTGCAAATTGACCAATGAGAATATCAGTGTTTCACATCAATTATTATTAATTAAAAAAAATGATAAACGAATCGAAATTCAGTTTTAAAATAACCGAGATATCCAACCGAATCGAACCGATTTAAATGGATAACTGATATAATAATATTCAACTTAACCGAATTCAAAATTAGTTGTCTGGACCAATTCGTTTAAGCTGAATATTCAAAGGTAAAATAACCAAGGGACAAGTATTTTCACAATCGTATACTTATAAATTTACTACGTGAACTCTTTTATTAAAAAATCTGGAACTCTCCAAAAAGGGGAAAATGAAGAAAAGAATTAAAAACAATAAAAAATATATAAAAAATAAAAAGTAAAATTAATTTCTTGAGAAAAAATCTGCAAAATTTTAAAAAATAATACAAAATTGCATCTCAGTTTCCTCTCTCTATTACAAAATATTATAAAATTGCACCTTGACCTGATTATGTCTCTCTTTTACACTAACATTGTTCTAATTTCCTCTCTCTTTATTAAATCTTCAAATGCAGCATGGATTTTTGTGCGCTTTTATATATATATATATATATATATATTTTTTTAATATATTCTGATTTTAATTAAATTTTAATTATTTTTAAATTTTTTCTTGATTTTTCCCTTTTTCTTAAAGTTCCAGATATATTTTTTTTAAAATGGTTTTTCTTAACAGAAATCCACCTAATGTCACGTTAGCATTTACCGACACATCATCACTCTCAGCCGGCAGCAACATATTTAGGGATTAAATTAACAAAAGTTTTACATCAAAGGGACCAGATTAGTCACATTTGTACCACAAGGATTAGATTAAACAAAACACGAACCAAAAATGGACATACAGAGGTTAAACTCCTTAACTTCATTATACACAAGCATTTGCCATTCTCTAATTTAGTTTCATGCTATAGTAATAATTTGGGAAAAGAAATAGTGAGATTAGATTGCAACAAATTAAAAGCGGATTGAACATTTGTACTTGGCATTTCTTATAAAGCTGATATTGAAAAATGTATGTCTGTTTACTCTTTCCCAAAGATTTGGGGATTTAGATGGTGATAGATTAGGTCTATAATGTCATGTTTTGATTTGCAACCTTAGAAACTTATTTTTTTGGTGATACTTGCTCTTTTGACCGCTATTAGAATTCAAAAATGGCATGAGATGTGCCTTTTCTTATTTTTGTCTATATGCTCCATTCCTTACTTTATAAATCTCAAATTAACATAAAATATATTTACCAAGAAAACTCTAATAAAAAACTAATTATTATCTTAAAAAATAATAATTAGTTATTGTGAGTACATTATTTTTTAGCGGGTAGACGCGAAACGTAATAAAATCTTCCTTAATTACGAGAAAATCGTTGACTTAGAATATACGAATAAATTCCTGAAAATATCAGTAGACTAATAATGGCCACGGCTTAGTGTCACGGGAGGCGTCGTCGCCTACATTAAAGTTTGGACATATAATTTCCGACTGTAATGTAATGTCATGTCCCTCCCCTTAACTAACACTCTTGTGTTCTTTTGTACAACCTGCCCTTAACTAACACGTGATAACTAACATTGTATAGTCCAAAACAGAAAGTTCCTAAAGCTAAGTAATTCGTTGGTTTTGTTTGCAGACATTATAATTGGAGCAAGCGGACAATAGCCATCAAACGTAATAATACTACAACCACAAAGACAAGAGAGGGTGCAACGCTGTCCTGCTGTGCTGGACGATTGCCAAGTGTCATTTTCTATATTCAAAAGATTATACACTATTTTTGAATTTTCGTCCCAGCACAACATAATAATTAGTGTCTAGTATTGTTATATGATTACTTAAATGATTATTTGGATGATTGTCTAGCTCTCGAACAAACTCTTACGATCATACGGTTTACGATTATAGCTTGCCTAAATGAGTATGTGAGCTATTTTTACTCTATTTTTAGTTATTTGTGTCAATTTTCTAATCAATTTGGGTTCTACTAGGCGCGGGTCGAGTTGAAATATCATAATCACTCCATGCTCTGCCGTCCAACTCCATAAACAGTAGGGGGCAGCTGAAGTTAGATGGAGTAATACTAGTGGACAATTAAGCGCCTCTCAAGAAAATAAAAGCATTAAAATAAAGAAAAGAAAGTAATGCAAGAAAAGCACCAAGTCTTGTGTTCCTCTCACCAATAAAAGGCACCCAAGAAACACCTTTCTTAATCTCACATGTATGTTTTCTTAAAATCATTTCACAGACACAAAGACTTGGAGTTTTGATTTGTGTTGTTCATCAAAACAGAGCAAGAACAGAGTGCTCTGTTTCAGTAATCAGTACTATGAAGTACATAAGAAGCAAGAGCTTGAAAAGGCTCTTCTCGTTCGGACGAAGCAGTCTTGAAGAAGAAGAAGAACATAGCAATTATAACCATGTTGTTGTTGAAGAGCCACAAAAATCTGCAAGACCCAGTTGGAGATGCTTCTCCTACGATGAAATCTGCGCTGCCACCAATTCATTCTCACCAGGTAATCAACTTTTAGAAATTTGTGTTATTTTTATTGGTAATTAATCAGTTTAATTGGTGTTAATTAGTTTGTTTTAATTAATTTGCAGAGAACTTGGTGGGGAGAGGAGGGTATGCTGAGGTGTACAAGGGTGTGGTGACTGTGAGGGATGGTGGAGGTGTGGAGGAGATTGCAGTGAAGAGAGTGGCAATGTCTTGTAGAGATGAGAGGAAAGAGAAGGAGTTCTTGAGTGAGATTGGAACAATCTGTCATGTTTCTCATCCTAATGTCTTGTCTCTCTTGGGTTGCTGCATTGACAATGGACTTTTCCTCATCTTCAACTTCTCCTCCATAGGCTCTGTCTCATCCCTCCTCCATGGTAAGCACTCTCTGTTTGGTCATTTGACGGCTACTGATTCTGGTAACTTTCGGTCAAATTCTAGGAATTTTAGCCACATTTTATTCAGGCTTAACCGACGATTGGGATTATCACCTGCTTGAAAGTGATACTGAGTTACAAGCTTGATCGAATTTTGGTTAACTTAAAAATTGTAGTTAGTGTTGAAAAATGAATGTTGGTGGTGCAGGTGAGAACACGGCAGCCATGGATTGGAGAACAAGGTACAAGATTGCAATCGGGACGGCGAAAGGGATTCAATACTTGCATACAGGATGCCAGAGGAGGATTATACACAGGGACATCAAGTCATCAAATATCCTACTGACACCTGATCTTGAGCCTCTGGTAATTAATGGTAATGCCATTTTTAAGATTAGTTTATGCTTGGTCTAGTTCGTGTGACAAAAATCAATAATGAGTAGTGTGATTGCAGATATCTGATTTTGGATTAGCAAAGTGGCTACCGTCGCAATGGACTCACCATTCAATTGCTCCTATTGAAGGAACATTTGGGTAAGTAACAACATACTACTATAAATGTTTGAGCCTAACTTGGTTGGTTGGGTAAGTAACAGCATACCGTGAGTTTTCGACAAAAGGTGGTGTCAATCACCACCCGTGTGGCCTCGCTCGTTGAGCTTACATTTTGTGGCACATATTGGTTCACAGAATATAAATTTATTGAACGGCTAAAAAACGAACATACTTGTTTCAAAAAGATTTTTTTCCTTTTGAAATTTGGTTGATTAATTTGGGTTCTTTTTTATTGGATGGGTGATCACTGATCAGGCACTTAGCACCAGAATACTACTTGCATGGAATAGTGGATGAGAAGACTGATGTGTTTGCTTTTGGGGTGTTTTTATTGGAGATCATTTCTGGGAGGAAAGCAGTGGATGAGTCTCATCAAAGCATACACAGCTGGGTAATTTTCCTAACTAATACAAATTCAAGAAAAAAATGAGTGAAAAAAGATTAATAAATATTATTTGAAACAGGCTCAACCAATATTAGAAGAAGAGGAGATAGAGAAGGTTGTAGATCCAAGGCTTGAAGGGGCATATGATGTTGGTCAGCTAAGAAGACTTGCTTTTGCTGCATCCCTTTGCATCAGGGCATCCTCCACATGGCGCCCTACCATCTCCCAGGTAATATACCTTCTCCTATACTATTATTTTCCATCTTTTGGCTCGAGTTTGATGCACCAACTCATGATTATAGGATATTAGGTGAATAATTTGGTGTTTGAATTGACAATTGGCAGGCACTGGAAGTGATGGTGGATGGGGAGATGGATAAGGAGAGGTGGAAGATGCCAAAGGAAGAGGAGCAGGAAGAATTGTTATGGGGATTGGATTTGGAAGATTTAGAGTATGACTGGGACACTTCTTCCTCAATTTCCCTGCAAGATTCAATCTCCACAACAAGTTCTTCCGCGGCTTTGCTTTAATCAATCCACACATTTGTTCCTATGTAAATATGTTGCCTCAATCGTAGGAAATTCTGTGTTGTGAATATAAGCTGGACATGTGTTGTGAATTATTATGATACAGTGACAGGGCCAGCTCACCTAACTAGAACACTACAAATATTTTCCATCTTTTTCTTCAATAATTTCTCAACTATATCAAAACGAGGAAATTAAGCGAAAGTAGGACCAACCCTCATTATTTAATTACGTTTCTAACCTTAAAATTCATTAATTTTGTTTGACCATGAGCAGTGGATACACTTGAGCAACTAATACATGCCATGGCAGTTGATCACAGGTAGACTCGGCTTAATCATCTAGTATATTCAAATTATAGACGATACGTGGCAATCGTTGAGAACCCGACATACGCAGGGTAGAGACGGGTGGGCCAAAGCGAGCCTTGGCCCATCCAATTTAATCCCTTAAATTTTATAATTTTTAATTAATCATATTTAATTAACCAGCCCTCTAATTTTTTAAAAGTTTTTAATACAGTTGGCCTACTCTTACTCATCCAAAATTTTGATATTTGATCGCGGAAATTTAATTAAACTTTAAGAATGATTTAATATTCAAGTTAATTTTCTAATAGTGACAAATACAGTAAATTAAAACTTCCAAAATATATTTTGTAAGATGGTTTCTAAATATTTCATATATGTCAACTTTTATATTAGAGGGTAAACAAATACAGAAATATACTAAAAAAAATTATGTATTTTTTCTACCCTAGGTATACATATACGAATACATATACATCACTCTTACGTACACACAAGCATATGCATACATAAAAAAAATTAAAAATTAAAAAAAACTACTATAAATGGGCTGGTTGAGTCGAAAAATGGGTAAAAAAAAACAAAATTAGTAGACAACGGGCTTATAAACTACAAAGACTCAGAACTAGAACCCAATCGAATTTAATCCGGTTCGTCCCGACTGAACCGGATCATAGACACCTGTTGTTGTCACAAACTCGCAACGCCATTAGGTTTTGGAGGATTGTGGAAGAAGCAATTGGGAAACAACTAATTATAAATAAGGAACAAACACCGCAATTCGTTTTTCCCGGGTTCATCCTTCTACAAGCATTCTGTGCTATTTGGTGCGATATAACTTCCATCTCCTTGGTATGTTTTTTTGATAGTTTTCTTTTGATCTTTCGCAACTAAATGCTGTATGGTTTTCTTGTAGTTTTGTGTTGTGGAGTTCAAGAACTTGTGAATGGCTATGTCCGTAGCTGCCCCTGGGCAGCTTAACCTCTACGAGTCGCCTGCTTGGGGCTCCAGAAGCGTTGATTGTTTCGAAAAGTTGGAGCAAATTGGCGAGGGCACTTATGGGTCAGTTAACTATCCTACTCTCTGTCCTTCCTATCACCTTTGTTTTCCTGTTCCGGTCAAATTTCAGCTGCAAGTTTCTTTCTTTCTTTAATGAGTCTTAATATTTTACTTTTGATCCTCATGGACAGTTGGAATTATTAATAGTTTCAATTTTTGGAAGCAATTTCTGTTTCAAGTGTGACGAATGCTGAATTCTTGTGATTGTACTTTTTGCATATCTGGATTGGTTGTCATTCTCATTGGTATTTTTAGGACCGGTGCTAGGGTATGCGTAAAGTTTGTTACATATGTATATATATTAGAATTACTTATGAGATGCTAGGAATGCTTCACAACTTTCTTACTTTGACTGATATGCTATTAATTTAGAGTACTAGCCGCACTAAAGTGATAATCGATGATTGCATTTAGTTTAGTGCCTTGATGCAAAGCGTAAAGCTTAAAGCGCAGGCATGCGCCTAGGTGAAGTGAAGCGCAGATCTTTAAATAAAACATGTAATGCTAATAATAGTTACTGCAATTCAAAATACTAAACTGTTAATGGTCTTTCATTGCATAAAAAACTAAAAATTAAGAACAATGAAAATCTTGAGCAATAAAATATACTCAAAATTCTAACGTCGAAGAGAATCAATTAAAGTCTCATAAAAATAAAAATAATCTTTGAAATATTAAGGAAAAGGATACTAGCATCGTTATTCTTCATCAAGCATACGATCAACATCATCGCCACCATCATAAGATTGGTAACATTCATCGATTCTGTAGGTTTTTAGGAGTATCTGGAGAGACTTTCTGTCCTCTTTTACTTCCCTGTTTTGGTGCGATTCCCATTATGATGTACTGTTGGCATGAAGTTTTAATATAGTTGAAATTCCCCATAAGGAAAACAGCATTAAAGATATTCCATATTTAAATTTTTTAGCTAAAGCAATTAAAAAAAACAAAAACGTGGCTTTTTAACTCTTCAAGCACTCGGAAAATTTCCAGCCCTTCTAAGATTTTGGCCGCTCAGCTTAAAACACTTGGCTTCTGCCTCTGATAGTGTTTTCTTGCTTCAGCGTCTAGGTGTGTCTTTTTCTATGGAGATCCCCCCTTATTTCATGTGGATTTTTATTTATTTTAGGTCCCTTTATTTTACTTTAATTAAGACATTGGCTGTATAGGAATTTCTAGCTTGTCTTCTTAAAAAAATGTTTTACAAAGATGTTCCGTAATTAATGTGGATTTTTTTGGGTAAAAATTACCGTGGACAATTGAAACAGGAAGTTGACTTGTAGTTTCTTTACCTTGCTTTTGCTCTTGCAGTCAAGTTTACATGGCTCGAGAAATCAAGACTGGTGAAATAGTTGCTTTGAAGAAAATAAGAATGGACAATGAGAGAGAGGGGGTACTTATATGATCTTTAAATTTTATTTGTCCATGTAGGTTGGAGTTGAAGCAGCAAAGAAATGTTTTCCAGTTGTTCCACCCAATTTGCAGGATTTCATGTTTTTTGTTTTTGAAATGATTCTCCTGTTTTCTACAGTTCCCTATAACTGCCATACGTGAAATTAAAATTTTGAAGAAGCTGCATCATGAAAATGTAATTAAGCTAAAAGAGATTGTTACATCACCAGGTATTGTTATAACCTTTGTCATATACTATACATGTGGATCCACTACCCACCGGATAGCTCAATTTTGTTGACTTTTTTCCAGGTCCCGAGAAGGATGAGCAGGGAGTGCCAGGCAAGTTCTCTACTTTTTATGCATAATTTAAGTGTTGATTGAACACCTGGTTTTACTCTGTGAAACTGGTACCACATTTCAATGTTCTTGTACCTGAATTCCATTTTCTTCATCATAATTTAAATGAAGTTGATATTTCCATGTCATATGGATTTGCAGATGACAATAAGTATAAAGGTGGAATTTACATGGTTTTCGAGTACATGGACCATGATTTGACAGGTCTTGCTGACCGCCCAGGGATTAGATTTTCTGTTCCCCAAATCAAGGTGAGGTATATAGAATGAAGGAATTTCCTCATATGTATGTCTCCTGTCTGACTGTTCCTTGTATTATTGAAGTGCTACATGAAGCAGCTTTTGACTGGACTTCATTATTGTCATGTAAATCAAGTTCTTCATCGTGATATCAAAGGTCATTCGGAACTAGTAATTTTATACCTATTTTTTTGGAGGGCCGAGGGGTGGGGGGCTTGAATCTGAAGTGGCTGAACTATGTGTTTGCTGCAGGTTCTAATCTTCTCATAGATAATGAGGGTAATCTGAAGCTTGCAGATTTTGGGCTTGCCCGATCATTCTCGAATGATCACGTGGGAAACCTTACAAACAGGGTTATTACTTTGTGGTACAGGTAAACATATATACCTTTTCAATGAGTGGTCCAATTTTGGTTGTTGATTTTCACTGCAAAAGTTAAATCTTTTGATAGGGAGTTTGCATTTGGTTGTTGTAATATCTTCCTGTAAAACAGTAAGTATATAGTTGTTTTAAACGCGATATGAAAGGGAGATACCTGAGACGTTTCAATGAAAACTAACAAGAGTTGCTTTTGATCTCTCAAACAGTGTCGTGGGAATTATTTTGATGTGAATTATGCTTTTACTTTTCTTTTTTGTCTCAACTCAAAATGTCCATTAGACTGAATAGTCGTAAAAGTTTCAAGATTTGCAGCATTATCCATGAATATCAAACAAAAAGAATTCATTGTATCCTTATTTCCATGGTGGTGCGCTACACTTTAAAATATCTAGCTTCAAATAGAACCGAAGTAAAACAGTAAATATGTTCATCAATTAACTAAATCGTGTCTTCATTGCATTCATGAATCTGTCTAATTAAGGAATAATAATTGCAAATAACTTGATGTTTATTGTGCATTTCTAAACAAAGTAGTTTGATGTTTTTAGATATTTGATAAATGGATTACATTAACTTGCTTTGCTTGTGTAAGGCCGGAGAACTAACTATTTTTCATTATGAACAGACCTCCTGAGCTGCTTCTTGGGGCAACAAAGTATCGCCCGGCTGTTGATATGTGGTCTGTTGGTTGTATATTTGCTGAGCTTCTCTACGGGAAGCCTATTTTCCCTGGAAAAGATGAGGTAAGTTAGTTTTATCTAGTATCAATTATTTAGTGGGGACCCAGTCAGCTGAAATGATAGCTTTGAATATTGTTCTAGAAAATGAAGAATCCAAAAAGTAGAATGAAGCTTTTGATATAAGTGCAATAAGTTACAAGTTACACCGAAAGGCTAAATGATGCTGAGACAAGTTGTTTAACCTTTTGTACCCTAGCTGATGCCAGCACTGTATCTGCACTCTAGCTTACTGTGTTGCAAGTATTTATGCACCGCTGAACCTGCAGCCTGGAAAGAGTGGCTAATCATGACCAATATCCTGAATTTTGTTTGCAGTTAATTGTTGTACCTAAAAAATGGATTTTGGTTAGGTTCTAACATTCGCTTATGTGGCATACTATGAATAAATTATCTTGTAGTGAACTATCAAAGAAATATTAATAGCCTTTCTCTTTGTAAATGTTGTGCTTTGGCTTCACCATTGGGATTTTGGTTGCTAACATGTACTTTGATTTTTTAGTGCTGTCATAGCTCATGCCATTTTTTTAAAAACATTTTTAAGGATAAGTTTTATACTATATGTAGTTAAGAGAATCTAAAGTATGGAAAACTGATATTTATGATTCTCATTTAGTTTAACACGGTCATTGGTTTTCTGGCATCTTACTGATGTCGTGAGAATTCACTTTCTGTCAATTGTAGCCAGAACAACTGAATAAGATTTTCGAGCTGTGTGGAGCCCCTGATGAAGCTAACTGGCCTGGGGTTTCCAAGATTCCTTGGTATAACAATTTTAAGCCAACAAGACCAATGAAGAGACGTTTGCAAGAGTCTTTCAGACAGTAAGTAGAAGAGTTTGTGTGTATCCAGGGTGTACTTATTTCTGCTGTAGAAGTATGATTGAATGTAAGATCTAATAATTTATGTTTTTTTTAAGAAAAAAATTCTCATTAAGTTCAGTATTTTTATACTTTTTTTCTCTGCTTTTTGATAGTTTTGACCGTCATGCATTGGAGTTACTGGAGAAAATGCTGATTCTTGATCCGGCTCAGGTATCCAATCGTTATTATGACATTTCTATCATTTTTTTGCGTCTCAGTTCAGCAACATTATTGTTGTATGTCGTTATTAATAATTTTATTGCACTGCCATTGCCATCCTTTTGGTACAAGAAGAATCTACAGCAATAAAGATATTAAATATTCTGTGTCTCTGACTCCTGAAAATTATAGTGAATATTATAGAAACATAACAACTGATATAGATGAACTTTTAAATCCTGTTAGCTGTGGAAATCAAGAACTATACTCTCTGAAATATGCCATGCGTCCATAGCCATCCTTTTGGTAAAAGAAGAATCTACAGCAATAAAGATATTAAATATTCTGTCTCTGACTCCTGAAAATTATAGTGAATATTATAGAAACATAACAACTGATATAGATGAACTTTTAAATCCTGTTAGCTGTGGAAATCAGGAACTATACTCTCTGAAATATGCCATGCGTCCATAAAAGTCTTGTATCCCTCTTTGACAATGAAATGCTCCACTTTATGTTTGAGTCCCTTCTTACTTCAAGGGACAGAGAAAAGAACTCCTAGGCCTGAGTACCTAACCACAAGAGTTAGGAAGTTCTTCATGTAAAGGCTTGAATGCATCATTTGTCTTTCAGGAATTATGCTCTATGTAGAACGCGTCAGATTTTCAATCTCAGTGAAGAATTGTATGGTTCGTGATGCGTCTTTACCGTTATATTTAGTATTCATTATTATATCAGAACATGCTTGGCTTCATTGTGGAATTTGTGGTGCACCATGAATAGTTTTGGGATGGCTAGGTGAAATTTGGCTCAGGCTAGGAATGGACATATCGCACACTTTCAATTTTTTAGTGGCCTTGGATGCAAAACAGGTGCCTTGAGGGACACTCACCGCACATTGTTATTTTGTTCAGATTGGGGGTTGGGACAAACGAAAGGAAACAACTTTCGACTACCCATGTTCAGTACCAATGAATAGGATAAAATGAAAGAAATCCCTTCCTTATCTAAACAAAAGTAAAAAAAAAAGTTCCATCCTTGTAATTTATGGTTTCCCTTGGTGCAAATTCAATCACCTCAATTCTCGATTTCAAAACGATAAAAAAATCCCCATTTTTTTGCATTGGACACATGGCACAATCTTATTCGCCAGTGCCACTAAGCTTTTGCTATAAATGCTCCCCCTTCCACCTTTCAATAGAGGACTACCCCCCTTCATGAACTTGGGACCATCTCTCTCTAGACTTGCACTTAGCAACCTACTCACTTAGATTGCAGATTCCTCCTTCTCTACTGTGGTATCACTTGTACACAACACTGCCTCCACCTCAGACCCTCCTTTAAGATTCCAACTCCTCCCTTATGGAAAACACTAATGAATCTGGTCAAGTAAACATGATGCTGTTCCTAAAAGCTATACTGCTAATCCTAAGGTCTAAATTTCAAATCGAAGAAACTTGTTTCTTCATTTTCTTTTGTTACTCTATTGTTTCTCTTTCACATGAAAGGAAAGAAAAACTGCTTAGTTTGGCACTGGTTAATTTATGCTTGAATAAGATGATCGGGACTTTGTTAGAATTGAATAGTGTATTCTTCATTTAATTACTCTTTATTGTAAAACAGAGAATATCTGCCAAGGATGCACTTGATGCTGAGTATTTTTGGACTGATCCATTACCATGTGACCCGAAAAGGTATGATTTATGCTCTCTTTTATCCCTCAGATCTCATTATGCTTGGTGTTCGTATATATCCATGACCAATTCCTTTCTTGCTGTAGTTTACCCAAATATGAAGCATCACATGAGTTTCAAACAAAGAAAAAGCGCCAGCAACAGAGGCAGCATGAAGAAAATGCAAAACGGCAAAAAACACAGCATCCATCCACAGCCGCATAGCCGACTACCACCAATTCAACAATCTGGGGCACGACCCCAAATGCGGGCAGGACCCAATCAATCCATGCATGGGTCTCAGCCACCAGTAGCTGCAGGGCCTGGCCACCATTATGGGAGACCTCGTGGTCCTTCTGGAGGGCCAGGCAGGTACGCTGCAAGCGGAACTAGTGGGGGATACAACCACCCAAATCATGGAGGTCAAAGTGGTGCAGGAGGTTACGGTAACGGACCATATCCAATGCAGGGGCGGCCGCCCCCACCATATGGTTCAAGTGGCATGGCTGGCCCTGCTCCACGTGGTGGAGGGGGTAGCAATTACGGAGTTGGTGCTTCAAATTATCCTCAGGGTGGTCCGTATGGTGGTACTGGTGCTGGCCGTGGCTCAAACATAATTGGTGGAAACCGCAACCAACAACAGTATGGGTGGCAGCAATAGTGTATAGTTTGGCGATTAAAAGATTGATTTGATTCAGCATTTGGGAGTTTTATGGCTAGCTTTAGGAAGAATCGAATGTGTTTGTAGAAGGTCAGGAAACGCAGGTAAGCAGAGAAAGTTAAGAGAAGACTGGCACAATAGTGTTGCGGTGCGTGCAGACAAAGCTTTCTTGAGCTTTCTTGAGTGAAATAGAAGAGCTTCCACTGCCTGCCTGCAAATGTCTAGTCATGTATCTTATGTACCAAGCTACATTTCAAAATCAGCAAGTGGTACATGCTTAGTTTGGTTCTAAATGAAAACCTGGTGATGTTGGTACAATGTTTCATTATTGTAGGAAAGTTAACCTGTAATGTACTTTTTACTCATTTGCTAGTTAGGATTGTGATTCCTACTGTAGTTTGTGGTTTGGAGCGCCTGTAATGGAAATGGTAATGAAAGAAAGGCTTGTGCTGTTAACTATTCCTTTCCAGTTTCTTTCCGGTAGGGTTTGTTGAGTCGCACAAGACAAAAAAAAGAAAATAAGACAAGATAGAATTTACATACTCCTCCATTCTAATTTAGTGAGAAATTATGCTCCGATCAAAATTGAATGAGCGCACTATCTATTTAATAAGGTCCTTGGCCACGCTTTTTTATAGTATTTTTGACAAAAGTACCCCTTAACGCTTTTGAATTATCTGTACATTAAAAAAATTAATACTTCTGGTGTCACTAAATTGGCCAATACACTATCATCTTAAATTATTCGAAAAACGGGTGTAATCAATATGATCAACATCAGGATCAATAATATCTATGAAATTAACACTGTGAATTTTGTTTGGGAATTTAATGGAGTCATACATATTGAATTTAACAATTTCTCCACTAAATTTAAGTGTCAAACATTCATCAAACACATCTATCTTTGCCCTGACTGTTCAAAAAATGGGTCTTCCAAGTAGCATCTTTGTGGATTTGGTAGAGTGGTCATTGTCCATATCTACAATGTAAAAAGTCAGCTGGAAAGATAAAATCATTTACCTGAATCAATACATCCTCAATGACTCTTATTGGATAAATAATTGACCTATCCGCAAGTTGGATTACAATCCTTGTTTCCTTCAATGTTCCAATTTTTAAAGTTTTACACACAGTGAGTGACATAACATTAATACCTGCACCTAAATCACATAGTGTTTTTTTTATAGTCTTGTCACCAATCTTGCAAGGAATTACAAACGTTCCTTGATCTTTGCACTTGTTGGGGAACTTTTTTCAGTTGAAACATTCTCAATTAAATTGACCATCTTAACACCTGCAAACTTCTTTTTATTAGCGCACAATTCCTTAAGAAATTTAGCATACTTAAGTATTTGAGTTATCACATCAATCAAAGGAATATTAATAGCAACTTTGCAAAAAAAATTCAAAATCTCCCTCTTCCCTTGCCTTCTTGGTCTTTGCAGACATTTCTGGAAAAGATAGAGGGATTACCTGTAGCTCCCGCTTGACGGGGATCTCTGGAACTTCATTAGTTTGGACTGATTTTTCTGGTATCACTTCCACCTCTGGTTTAAGTTCTTTCAGAAGTGGTTCTAGTCCTGGGGAACTCTTCCCTAAGTCTAGGGAAGAGGCACGTCTTTCTGGTATTCTGTTCCACTCCTTAATGTTACAACTGATACATTGTGTAGCGTGGTGGGTATAGACTAAAATGATGATCCTTCTTGATTGTCATTTTCATTTCTTGCTGCTAAAAGTTGTCCTATCTGCCTTTCAAGGTTTGCGATACTCAATTGGGTTGTTTGAGAAAATTGATTGAAAAGAGTTGTTGGCATTTTGTTGAGTTGGTTGAAATAGTTGCCGCTGAACAGGAGGTATAAGCATGGAATCTTGCAGGTTGAACTGATGTTGTTGTTGGGGAGCCTAGTTGAAGTTTGGGGGATTCCCCCATCCTTGATTGTAGTTGTGGTTATTTACCGAATGGTGTGATTGGAAGTAGGGCCCACCAAATGTAAATGGTCGCATCCGATCTACAACAAAAGAAGAGACAAAAGAAGATATTTTATCAATTTTATTTTCTATGGAACTTAACCATACCTCTCCTACATCAGCCATTACTTCTTCTTCTGAATTAGGACTATTGCTTCTTCTTTTGATCCTTCTAATTGAGACCAATTGAACCTGATCATAAAATAAAGAAACAAAAATTAGTACGCCGAATCCCCGACAATGACGCCAAAATTTGATGGGTACCGAATCCGTCAAAAAAATAAATAATACAACTTATCACACTAAGACAAAAGATGTTGTAGCAAGCGATAAGAGGTTCGTTCCACAGGAATTTACAGTCTAATTTCAGTTCCAAAGTATGACCAATTGTAACAAACGGTAGTAACCAATGAAGGGGGTTTTTAAAATAACTAATTGACGAAACATAATGCAATCAAAACAGTAAACAAACAAATGATAAATAGGATCAGATGATAGAAAATTCCCAGTAAAAACATACCCAAGGTCATAATTCACATGTATTGATCATTGGTACAAAAATGTTTAAAACTGAGTTTCAGAGGGAGGCTATAGAAAATATGTTTACTTTGATTTCCTACTCTCCTCCTAATCAAGTTTCTTAAAGAAACCCTCTATTAAGAACTCTAACCTTCTGATGAAAATAGGGAGAGACTTTTCCTAGGCCTAGGGATCAGTTCATTCGCACTCATAACCTAATTCTTCTTCTCTAACCGAGCCCAACTCAGGTCATAATTCACATACATTGATCATGGGTACAAAAATGTTTAAAACCGAGTTTCACAGGGAGGCTATAGAAATCAGGTTCACTTTGATTTCCTACTCTCCTCCTGATCAAGTTTCTTAAAGAGACCCTCCATTAAGAACCCTAACCTTCTTAGTAATCTTAAGGTCCACTTATAGGATTTTAACTAGTTGGTTGATGAAAACAGGGAAAGACCTTTCTTAGGCCTAGGGATCAGTTCATTTGCCCCCCATAACCTAATTCTTCTTCTTCTCTAACTGAGCCCAACTCGTTCACTAAGAGTTCCAGCTGACCACAAGCTAGTTGCTTACGGATTCCTTCTAACAATGTAAACCCAAAGTTATTAGAAAAAACTGTAATTATTCAAGTTTAAAACTTAAGTTGATCACTCTTAAATTAAAACAAAAATAAATTGATAAGAAATCAGAAGAGAAGAAATATAAAATCCGGAATTGATTAAATTCGTTTATACCTCACAATACTGGAATCATGAACTTGAGTCTTTACTAGGAGCGATTTACTTAGTTAGAAACAGACAATAAAATACGGAATTCAATTGAATAAAATAAATCTCCTTGTTTCAAGGAAGAAGACGAGGAGAGCAAAACAATGGAGTTTCAAGTCTGGTTGCAGAGAGAACGAACAGGAAGAGAAAAGATGTCTTCCCAATTCGACTCCCTCTCTAAATATACTAGCAAAAATACCAATCGTCCTTATCTTTATCCTTGTTTTCCTAGAATTTAAGATAAAATAGAAAACGAGTTGTTTTCATCCCTTAGGATATTTTACAGCTTTGAAACTCTTTTTGGAAGTCTTCTTTCGAGTGTAGGAGTGTTGGCGCGTTTCGCCTTGGTTTGCGGCCAAGCTCACTTCGCTGGTTCCTTGGTCTCTTTGACATCGTTTTAGGTCTAGTGCAGAGGAGCTTTCCCTTAGTGCAGATGTGCTCTCATCTAGGCCTAGGGAAGAGGCTTGTTCATTATGATTCAACTCTTTTCAGCACTGTTTTCTTTTTGTTCTATTTTTTTGGCATTTCTGTTCCTTTCTGTCTTCTTTGGTTTTCTTATATGATTTCTGCCAAAAGGAAAAAAATACGCCCAAATTAGTAATATCATCATCTAAAAAGAGATAAAATAGATGATGAAAATATATAAAATAAGCATTCAATCAAATCATTATCTTAACAATATGCAGCATGGTGCAGCTTGTGTAGAAAAAAAAGATAGTAAGTGATGGTGATTAATTATCTCATGCACTTATTTCATTTATTAAAATATTTTTTTCTAATATATAGAATTTAAATATTTTACATGGGCCATGATATCGCTTACGTTTATTTTATTTTATTTTATTTTCAGTTTTTAAAAGGAATATCATTTAGATATTTTTCAAGGCTTTCAAAGATAGTAAAAAGAATTCCTAATTTTTAGATGTATTTTCATTTGGTTGATAGAGATGGCAAGAAATACCGACTTTTTTTTAGTACTAATAAAACTTACACAAAGAGCCTTATTTAAATACAAATATTATAAAAATAATGCTAGAAATACTCACATTTTAGTACTAATAAAACTTACCACCCTCAAACAACTACTTTTCGAGGTTGTAACCGCATTCCTCTTCTGGTAATCTTTTTTCCCCCCTTATTTCCAATGTTTTTAATAAAAAAATTAACATGAGAAACCATGCCGTACGGTGCAAATTACTTATGAAAACTCAAAATCATGATTCAAGCTAATATATAAGAATCAAGAATCAAATCATTTGTAAGTGACGAGCACAAGAACCAAGTTTAAGGAACTCTATGCCTCTTTATTAGATGTAAGGTACACGTACAATTACAAAATATATAAACCGATATTCGAAAATATAGCGAGACAGGTTAAATAAGGTGGTGTAACAAAAATAAATTAACAAATTCAGATGTGAAAGCGCCTCTCTATAAGAATCGCGCGTTCCAGGTCCCTGATACGCACATGCATAGGCTTTTATACGAAAGATTGCCTAAAACATGACTAAAATCTACATGTGCAATATGAATAGCAACTTCTAGTCACGCTGATGACTTCGTGCATTTACTAATCTCGCAAGGGATTTGCTGAATCTGAGTTTTGATGGTGGAATCTCACCACGATGCAGGTTATATTGTCAGCACTTCCACGGGAGAAAGCAACCTCTGTTAATTTTCTGGATGCAGCCTCAGGTTCGTCTTCTGCTTGAGCAAGAGCAACCGCATCCTAAACAATGTGTAAGCAAAGTTAAGTTTGAGCACCATAGATCTTAAACTCAAGAGGGGCTAAATGAGACAATTTGGACAAACTGGGGTGCAATCAGGGATTACGTTGATGTAGGGGGGTTAATTGAGAAAATTGAACAAACATCAGCGAAAAACTTTTATCATGCCATTAAAATAATTAGCTACTTCAAAGATGATCAACTCAATTGCACCACAAGCAGCTTAATCATAAGAAATAGGAGGAAATCGAACAAATGTGATCAACATGAATATTGGTCAAACTATCCAATCATTCTCAGAAACCTTGGATATCCTATCCAATCATTCATCAAAACCAATAGAGCTTGAGAAGGCCTATACACATCAAGAAATATGTGCACATCTACCTCAATCATGTGCGAGCCAAGTGACCAACATGCTTACCTCATTGGGTACCACATCCCACAGTCCATCAGTTGCCAAGACGAGCAGTTCAAATTCTTCATCTATATTTAGATCCTGAGGATGACACAACCAAAAAAATAAACAAATGTTTTCCTGATAAGAGTACATTCAACTGAAGACTCATGAATATGCAAGAAACCCTAGGAACACTCCCTTGGCTAGAGACATGCACACCAGTCATCATATGCAACATAACAAGGGTTGGTTATAACACCAGGAACCTAAACAATCTCAACTAGTTGAGACTATCATTGTATCACATTTTAGTGACCAAAATATTGAAAAACCATCAGTGGTATGAATCTAATTAGTATCCTCCCGCGTCAGTGTTTCATACTTAATTGTTTAAAGCTAACCAAGAAAGAGAATTTCCATCCTTCTCTCTTTCACACTTCCAGATTCAAATTTCCATCCTTGGATAAATCATATGATAAAAGCAAGCAACAGCAGTATCACATAATCAAAATGTTTCCAGTGATTACCTGGATCTCAGGTTCTGCAACCACATATTGCTTCAACATTCGGTTACCAAAAGCACGAGACATGGCTAATACCCCCCCTACCCTCCATGTACCTGATAAGACAGTCAGAACAGCAGTATACGTGATTTCTTCTTTCAGGAAATTCGTAATACAATTTATAAAAATAAACAAAGAAAAATGAATCCCAATCCCTAATGAATATTTGGTCTGCAACCAAAACAAGGACTTGTAAACCTCCGTAATTTTGCAGTTAACAACGAGTAAATATGAGATTCATTGCCATGGATACCTAAGTTTGCTCTACTTTACTCCCCATGCTTCCCCAAAATGCAGTCAAACTACAGTGCTCAAACTCCAAATTAGTATCTCCACATCAAGAAAATATGACCTTGCCGGAAGTATCTTCAGCTATTAGCTAGACAAAAGATGAGGAAACACCCATTCAGACTCTCTTATGCATGCCAGATTTACATGAGGTATGTTCAGAGGACACACCTATCTCACTAGGACCATACTTCTATCATGCCGAGTTGTCAACCAGTTAGATCACTCGACATCCATACTAAAAAAGTGGCACCATATGTAGGAAAATTCTTTACAAGCACGTCCAAAAACAATACAAAATGCCAAAATATTCCCAGAAACATTAGAGGTAGCACAATTTAATGCCTGAAAGTTGAAAATTTCATCAAAATAAATATAACATTTACACTCTAAGCAGACTCACCTGCCCACATCACTACCCCTCCAGCACTTTCAATTCTCTTCCGCTCATCAGTTCTGTTTGGTTTATGATCTTCAGAGAGTGGGATTGCTGACCAGGGAAAAAAAGAGAGGAAGAGTTAGAGGATGTCTCTCACCATTTTAGTAATCTCAAAATATTGGAGAAAGAAAACTTCTGACAATGGCAACAATCTTTGCATGCAACTACTTTCACTCCAATAGGGGAAAAAAGAGAACGAAAAGTATAAATTGCTCAGTATTATAGCCAGCCATCTACATGGGTATATTTTAAGAACATATTTGTTCATTTGCACACATGACAAAGGCACTGTGACCAGTATGAACAAATATACTGGATGAGAGAGATGGAGAGCAAAAAAGAAGATATTGACTAGAAGATCCGTACATATCACACCTTTAATTCCCTTGCTGCTCCTATACGAAAAGAGTTCAAGCAGTGATAGGTAAATAATCCAAAAGTCTTGATGTCTAGGGTAGGTGAACTACAACTTTGCACATCTTATTTGCCACTTAAACAGCAACTAGTTTAAAGCACCACCACTAGGAAAATAAGACAATGAAAACGCTCATGTCTATATTTACACTTTTTTTTTATGGCAGAAACTAATACCTTTCCCAGCTTTTGATATCACAGTCCGGGAGTCCCCAACATTGGCAACATATAGATGGTTACCAACTAATACTGCTGTTGAGGCAGTAGAACCATCATCACGGTAGGTCTCCTTTTCAGAGTTCAAAAAGTCTACATCTGTCTGTTGATATGTTTCACCTGTAGATGATTATAAAGTAAAATGATAGATACCCAAATCAGAGCATTGGATAATGTTTTCAAATGCAGGGTCTCACACCCATTCAGAGAGAAAAACAACATTATTGAAATTGGTCTAGTTGTCTTAGCTTCTCCCAGAAAGGTATGTAAGTAGATAATACCTTTCATGGGATCCACCATGAGGATAGTAAGAGAAGAAAATGCCACAATAAGATCCTGTTGACATTAAGTTTTGCAATAATATTGTGTATTAGAAAAGTGAACCCACTTATTGCCAATTTGGTGTCTGACAAAAACTTGGGATGCTTCATTAGATTTTCAAATAGGTGGTCCTTCAGATACTCCGCAGCATGGGAACCGCCATGACCTGTAATGGAAGATCCTAATTATCAAAAAAGAAAGCAACTCCTTGCCAAGGACAAAAGAATCCTAGCCATAGAAAAAAGCATAATCTTTAGCAACTGATCATCCAGAGCTGAAATATTAGGGCACGAGACTGCCAGCTGGATCATGTAAACAGGTTCTGGAGAAAAAGAGAGCCAACAGACCTTTGGGATTCTTTTAGATGCACCAGATGTCAAAGCAAAACCCAAAGCACATATACCATACTTTATAGAATGATACTACCTTAAAAGTGAAAGATGTCGACAATAATCTAGCATATTCCATTGAGAAGGCATAACTAATGGAAAGATACATGTGTAGGCATTTGTTTTACAGGTTAAGGTTACCAACCAGATAGTAAAACAAACAAAGGTATAGGTACAGCAAAACCATTAGGTCTCATGCAACAAGAGAAAACACAGAATTAGCGAGTGAAACTAACCATCAAAGATCCCAAACATGCAAACAGTTTGGCCATCAATCACAGTATTTTTTATATCAAAGTAGTCTTCCATGGATACTCTCTTTCCCCTGAAACTGGAATACCCACAGCTGAGTTTCCCGTCCTCGCTGCGAAGGAAGGAAATAATCAAAATTAACAAATAATACTAAGAAACCAAAAGAACCAGGAGGTGCTTGACAGAATGAAATGAAAAAAAAAAGCAGCAAAACCAAGGGCAATGATGAAAGGTTACCGTTTCCAGCCTCCACCAAGGAATCCCCCATCATCGTCCTTTTGAGTGGAAACATTAATGGCGGGTACCCTATTGGCGGAATCAACCATCATCCTTGCACGAGAGGTAGAAATGGAATGAGGACGGCTGTTGTTATTGTTGAAATTGCAGCAATTTACAAGTGGGGTAGTAATCCTAAATGCATTTACATCAATGGCTGTCCTCGATTGCAAAAGGGTTGTCTTGGATTTGGACAAGATCCCTACTCCGCCAATAATACTCCTCAACCAGCTGCTGCATACCATCTAAGCAACACCCAGCGACTGCCAAACAGGCAAGAACAACATATAAGTATTACAGATACGACCAAAAACGACCTAAATTTCATTTTATATTACTTTTGAAAAGAAAAAGAAAAAGGAAATGAGGATCTTTTTACCTTTAAATTAGATGGGTCATGGAGAAAATGAATGATGAATTTAGAAAACACAGAAAAAGAAATGAAATTAGGGGGGATGGGATCTGGGATGGATAGGAATCTGAGATGCCGAGGTTGGTTCTGGAATCTGAGAATGGAATGGATGGATAGTGATTGGGGTAATAATAATTGAGTTGGAATGTTGTGGGTGGCGGTGAGTGGAATTAATAGTTGAGAGAAGGAGAGAAGCGTGGAAGAAGAGGATGAATATACTCTCTATTTTATTTTATTTTAATTTTTTTTTTACATTTGGATCTGTCAAAAAATTTACTCCCTCCGGCCCAAAATACTTATTATTTGGGCCGAAAGCTCGAGTTTTAAGGGTGCTACAGTGGCCCTCTGACAGGCCAGGCTTTGTGTCGCTTCGGTTGTGGGCCGCACCACACCAACGGGCAGAAACATTTCCCATCTCCTTCTTCACTCGCTCACCTCGCTTCCATCATTTCTCCCAAAATTCCAAATCCAAATTGCAACCAAAATTTCCCTAATCTTTACCTAGCCCGCTCAAATTTCTTCCCATCTCCTTCTTCTTCACTCGCTCTCCTCGCTTCCAACATTTTTCTCAAAATTTTAAATTCAAATTGCAACCAAAAATTCCCTAATCTAAACCTAGCCCGCTCAAATTTTCGTCAAATTTTGGGCTGAAAACTCAAATTGATTTCGTTTCCCTCCTTCCCCAATCATTTGAAATTGAACGAAATGGGTTATGGGTTTGAAATTTCAACATTCTAGATTGTTTGCCATCGGAACCCCTCTTTTCTTGAAACTCTTTCCCCTCCCAAATGGGTTCTTCATCACAGGACCTTAATCAACTCCATGACAATCCTCAGTCGTCTATGTGTAATTGGCCCGGCCTTGATGACTTGCCCTCGAATTCTTCTGCTCTATTACAAACCCAAAATGACCCACTTGACAACGAAGGAGAGGTTGAGCAACCTATCAACATTCCAAACCTCAACTTCCCACCACTAGTGTCGCATGCAAATTTACAAGGTTATCTCTTCCATCTGAAGTTCATAATTTGACTATGTTATGCTATTTGTGTTCAGTGTCTCCATGGTTGCAGGGTACGTTCGACATAAAGAACTGGATAGCTCTAATCGACACGCCGCATACTCCATTCTGTTGGGAAAATAAAAAGATAGGAGACTGAAGAGAACAGCAACCAAGGAGGTAGCTCTCATGTTCGGGGTGTCAATGAGATCAATTCAAAGGCTGTGGAAACGCGGGAGGGAGTCCGATAACCACAATCATAGCATCAACAGAGTGAAAATCTGTGGAAGGAAGAGAGTTGAATTCGATTTGGAACAGATTCGGGACATTCCTCTGGGGCATAGGACAACCATTCGATCTTTGGCTTTCCACCTGGGTGTGAGTAGGCGTTTTGTGTCAGCTAAGTTGAAGGAGGGAGTCATTAGGCGTCACTCCAATGCTATCAAACCCATCTTGACCACAACCAACCTCACTAGCCGAATCAACCACTGTCTATCCCATTTTGAACCACCCACAGTACCAATGCAGCCAACATTCAAACAGATGGAGAACATTGTACATATCGACGAGAAGTGGTTTCATTTGAGCAAAAGATCGCAGAATTACTATCTCCTGGCAGGAGAAACTGATCCAGTAAGAACCTCCAAAAACTCTAATTTCATTCCTAAGGTGATGTTCTTAGCGGCTGTTGCAAGGCCAAGGTATGACTCCAACAGTATATGTACGTTCGATGGAAAAATTGGGGTATTCCCACTTGTTCAACAGGTTGTTGCTATAAGATCGAGTCAAAACAGACCTCGAGGAACAATGGAGATTAAACCCATTGCAGCCATCACAAGAGAAGTGATTAGGGATTTTATGATTACTAAAATATTACCAGCTATAGCCAATAAGTGGCCTAGGGAGAGTCTTATGGATGAGATTTTCATTCAACAAGATAATGCGCCATCACATATTCATGCTGACGATTCTGAATTCTTGTGTGCAGTTGAAGCAAGTGGATTGAAGGTGAGTTTATTTTGTCAGCCACCTAACTCCCCTGATTTGAACGTCTTGGACCTTGGGTTCTTCAGAGCAATTCAGTCCCTGCAGAGCAAGGAGTGTGCAAAATCAGTTGTGGATTTGGTTGCTCATGTTGAGGATGCGTACGTGAAGTTTGAAGATGAGAAAAATAATCGAATCTTCTTGACATTGCAGGGTTGCATGATTGAAGTGTTGAAGTGCCTTGGTTCTAACTGCTACAAAATTCCTCATATGAATAAGGAGGCACTTGCAAGGACAAATTCTTTACCATCAACATTGCAATGCTGTCCAGAAATATATGCAACTGCTTTGCTTCAATCTCCCCATGATGTCTACCAGGTAATTTTACCTAATCTTGTTGTTCACTCTCTATTTACTATGGTAACTAATGGTTGGTTTGGATTTGTGTATGTGTGAATGTTCTTTTCCATGGCAGGGATAGGGGAAGACAAGTGATGAGTGTGAATGTGTGTATGACCTTTTTGTGTAGTTCATGGATTGTGCAGGGGTGACTGTGAAGAGTTCATGGACCTTTTGGTGTGTATATGGATTTCGCAAGGGTAGGGAAAGACAAGTGATGCGTGTGCAGGGGTTGGCTGTGATTGCATTTTTTGTGTTCATGTCAAAATATTGATTGACCTGACCCTTTTGTAGGTAGCAATGACTGTGCCATCTACTAGGTGGATTGTGCAGTTTCTGGAATGTGTATGTAGATTCTTTTAGTGTAGAAGATGTTACATACACATTGTCAATGAATATAGTAGTGTTGATCTTTTAGTGTAGGATATGCTTAATGTAGTTAGAAGACAAACTGTATTCTCCCAATCCTCAATGAATATGATTCCTCTGTTCTTATATTGATTGTGCAAAGGTTTTGCTTATTTGACAAACTGTGTTCTTTGTAAATATAGTGCAAAGATTTCAATTGGTTTGAGAGGTTGACGTGAAAGGAATGTAAATATAGTGGATGTCATAGTTTTGACAGTGAAATTTCTGGTGTTGTTCCTCTGCTTTTGGCAATTACTTTCTTCTCTGTTTTATAATTCCTGGACTGTCAAGAGAAAGGATGTTGGAAATAAAGAGAAAGGATTTGGCAATTAGTTCTTCATTTGATTTTGACAATTTAATTGATTTTGGCAATTCCTTTATTTGATTTTGGCAAATACTTGTAATTGATTTCGGTAATTCCTTTATTTGATTTTGGCAATTCCTTTCTCCTCTGTTTTCCAATTAATTTCCAATTTCAATTCTTCATTCATTTGATTGATCTGATTTACCAAAATTGTAAGAGAAATGCACTCAATCCATGGACGAAAGTTAAGATCATTCGTGTCCCTCATAGAAATTGAATAAACACAAATATGAGAAGAAGAATGCACTCAATCCAGAACCAAAGAATCTAAAAAGGGGTAATAGCTTAAAACACCCCTGTACTAACCGCGAAAAACAAACTCCTCCCCCGAACTTCAAAAATGCTAATACACCTCCCTTGAACTACGTTGATCGTGCAATTAGCCCCTTCTGTCCATAATTAATTACATTTTTTTGTGATTTTTTGGAATTTTTTACAATGTTTCTTGATTTTTAGGTTAATTACATTTTTTTTAGAATTTTTAGAATTTTTTTAAAATTGTAAAAATGTGCATTGAGGGGCCTTTTTGCCCGAAAACAATAGTCCAGGGGAGGTGTATTAGCGTTTTTGAAGTTCGGGGGAGGAGTTTGTTTTTCGCGGTTAGTACAGGGGTGTTTTAAGCTATTACCCCATCTAAAAATGAAATAGAACAAGTTATTGCTAAAGAAATGAAAGGAAACAGAGAAGATGCAAACCAAGAAATTCCATTTATTGATATGCAAACCAAGCATTACAAAGCAAGTGCAAAGCACTGAAATACAGAGAAGATGCAAAGCCTACATATCCTTAGGGATGGCTGGGAAGTTGTTGCCATATTTGTCAAGAGCAGCCTGACACTGTCTTGCAATGGCCACATTGGCCTCCGTGAGTACGTTTTTAGCCTCCATCAGTTGGATTGTGCTCTCAAGGTGAACGAGGCAATCCCCCACAGCCTGGACAAGGATGAGTGCATCTGGTGCTGGGTATCGTTCGTGTGCTTGCCGCTTGATGGTTCTAAGCCTTGCTGCCTAGTTCATAAGCCTGTGGATATCATGGCCTGTCTGCTCAACCTTCAAATCTCCACGCTCTATCTCCTCGTCCAGATGCTTACCAACAACCCCTGAACCTGCAAGAAAAGATTGGGCTTCCCTGGCATCCATGGAATAGAACAAGTTATAGATAAAGAAATGAAAGGAAACAGATGGAGCAAGCAATAAGAGAGATAACAGAGGCGGAGAGAAGGATTTTTATGGATGTAAAAACAAAGGATGCAAGGCTGCTTAAATAGAGAAGGTTGTAGAAGTCTCATAGGTTGCCTCAACCGCTGCTTTGGAAATTAAACTTTGACTAGAATTCAAAGAATCCTAGAAACGTTGCAACTCTGAACCGTTGCAGAAAGAATCCCTGTTAATTAGGCATTGGAAACATCAGCCTATTAAGTAGGCAAGGAATCCGGCAACCTTAAGTGTTCTTTTTATGGTAAAACACGTTGGCTGCCGAATTTCCAACATTGAAACAAACAAACCAATTGCTTTGCAAAACAGAACCGGACCTGGATTTCAACATTAACAAAGGAAACCATGTACACATATTCACAAAAAACAAACAATCCGACAACATAAATTCGGAATCACAACATGATCAAAAACAGAAATTCCGGCAACATAAATCCGAAATTTCCACCACAAAATCAAAGTCAGAAATTCCGGCTACATAAATCCAGAATTTCCACCACAAAATCAAAATCAGAAATTCCGGCAACATAAATCCGGAATTTCCACCCACAAAATGAAAAACATGCAATCCGGCAACAACAATCTGGAATCACAACCCAGAAAATCCATTTCATCTAACTAAATCGATCATCCAAAGTAAGTAGAACAACAACAGACAATTGACAAAAATCAAACGGTTATCCCTAATCACATCTTCATCCACAGAAGCCCTAGGCAAATTGGGGGAAATAACATCTTCATCCATAGAAACCCTAGGCAAATTGGGGGAGATGACTTCTTCATCCACAGAAACCCTAGGCAAATTGGGGGAAATAACTCGGGGGTCGTCGTTCGCCACAACGGTTGCGTCGTCCTCCATGGAATCATAGGAAAAATCGAGGTTATCCCTCTGGGAATCTTCCCAATAATCTACACCCTCCATAGTTGGGAACAAAATTGACCAGATTCGATTACGCAGGGAAAAAATGGAGGATTTTTTATTAGGATCCAAAAAACTCGATCCAGGTTCGATTTCAAAGGGAAAAAATGGACGATATACGATTTCGAAGGAAAAAAATAGATGAGAGGAGTAGCAGGAAGAAAATCGATTTGGTTGAGAGGGAGAGATGGATCCAGAATCGTTTTGGGTGAGAGAAGGAAAAGTGAGAGAGGTCTGGGCGTGTCAGGAGCTCTGACTTTGTATTATCCAAGGCGAGACTTTAATTTTTAGCTCCCGCCAGAATGACCCCCACAAAAACTTTCGTTTCCCTCTTAGCCCGCGTGTGACCCGACGTTTTGAGCCAAACGACTTGTCGTTTGAGGGACAAAATTGTAAAAGCTCAAACTAAGTGGACACGATTATCCACAACGACAACTAATTTTGGGCAGCGTTTTCCGGCTCAAACGACAAGTATTTTGGGCCGGAGGGAGTATGAAACAAAAACTTCTGCTTGCTTCCCCCACCGAAATCATTGCAACGTGGCACTGACACACTATGAATTAGGGTTGTGTAAAAATAATTGAAACCCGAAACTCGAACTAAGTTCGCATTGAATCAAACTAAAAAAGTAAAAAATCAAACCGAAAAAAAAAATTAAAATCGAACCGCATTTTTGGTATTTTTTAATTTATCAACAAATATTTTTGTTTGTCTTTTTTTTATCTCATCTGTGTAAGGATGATAATTGAATCCGCAAGTAAGGATATTCGCGGGTACCTGCTCTATGTGGGGGGGAATATTACCCACATGTTATGGGTTTTTTGTGAGTAGGGCAAAACCCACATATGTAAATTAATAAATGAATTCGGGTATGAATACACTAAACTTACCCTGCAAACCCACATATATACCCGCAAATATATATTTATATTTTTAATAAATATTTTCTATAACTGTATATATTGCTCTGATAATTTTAATTTTATAATTCCTAAAATTTGTAGGTTTTCTTTATTTAGTCTTTTCTCGTTTCATTTATAAGTCAAATTTTTTATTTAGACTTTATTGGAAGAATTTTTATGTACTTTTTTAAATAAATAAATACTCCCTTTGTCACACAAAAAATGACTCCCTAACCAAAATTGTAGAGACCAAAGAAATGATTAATTCTTGCATTTTAGAGTATTTTAACAATTAATTCTATTTTGATTCTATTAATTATCCAAAATAAGCCAATAAATACAAATCACGGATTCCAAAATGGTATTATTAATTGATATTTTGCATTGAAAATGTAAAAATGACATTTTATTAGTGACAACGCTTTTTGGCTAGCAAGTCATTTTATTAGTGACGGAGGGAGTAGCTAGTTAGTAGAAGGATTTTATGCACTTTTTATAATGAATAAATTACTAGTTACTAGAAGAATTTTATGCACTTTTTGAAATGAATAAATTGCTAGTTAGCTATAGGTGCAAGTATGAGTTTTGCTACAATTAACAAGAAAAGAAAGAAAATAAATATCCGTGGGTATTTGTGAATATATTTGCGGATATGAATTCTCACCATAAACCCGCTTCATTTGAATGCGGGTGCGGGTAAACCCGTATTAAGGTTAATGAGGGTTGGAAGAGGCTCAACCCGCTTCAAACCCGTTTCATTGTCATCCCTACATTTTTGTATATACGACCCTTGTTATACACCATATCTTCCTCTCTAAAACCTCACAATTGTAGTTGTATGATACTTCTCATTCTTCCCATTTAATTTTGTGATAAAAAAATCTCATTTCAAGAATCGATCAAATTAATTTTTATTTTACTAACTGAAAAAGATCAATTTTATAGTTTTAAAAAACGAACCGGAGTGACCCATCAGACCAATTTGAACCGGGTTCAACCGAGGTTCGACCGGATTGACCCGTTGGATTATTCCGGGTCTTTCACATCGAACCGTTCAAGCTTACATAATTGAACCGGATTGAACTGGTGTCTATAATGGGCCAGCCCATGTCTGTAATGGGTCGGCCCATCAAATTTTCCATATTGAAAAAAAAAATTAAAAATAAATACAAAACGGCGTTGTTTTGGTAAACATCGATGGACTTCTGCTCCGTCAAAAATAAACAATGAAATACAACTTATATAAGTTTACAAAATGAATTGTAAATAATAAAGATGTTCGTCCATAAGAAAAATGGGAATGATTTTGTAAATGCTTGTGTAGACCAAGGGAGACACTTAGGTGAAATTAAAGAGTTTTTTTTAAAAAAACTAATAAATAAAAAACAATAAGAAAATAAAAAATGAGGAAATCAGAGAGTGAGATTGGTGAAGTAACAATAGATGAAAAAGTTCTTAGTAGAAGCTAAGCAAGTTATGATTCATGAGTATCCAATTATTGATGCAATGATATTCATTTATAACTCATAGAGTTGCTATATGACATAGGTACGCTTAGGATTCCTATTTCCCTTATATTTCAAACCACCTAAAGAGGTAAACGTTATATAGAATGATCCTAATAAACTAGCATATTGTTGGTTAAAAAGTTTACTAAATTGATTGATTGTTAATTAGAGGAAGACAACTCTTGACCTAGGATCCTTGGTTGTCAGTCAGGTCTAAATCAAATTAATCTTTCTCGCTACCTTATTAGGACTAGTTCTCTACTTCGATCGTCTTGGCCCGTAAGTGGCCCTAGAACCGGTTGCCATAACCAAGAGAAATGATTGTTGCTAAGTCGGATTAACTGTAAATTGGCCAAATCTAAAATTAAAAAGAAGTGCAATGAAGATCAACCAAATGTATATGTACAAAATAATTAAGGATGACTAGATCTTATGCATACTGAAAATCATGCTTTAATGCTTCTACTAGGCAGAAGAGTTTAGGTACATATGCTCATTATTGAAAAAAACAAAAGATTCGATTGCATAAAATAAATCTCCCGTTTCTTGAAAGAAGACGATGGGAGCAAAGAGTTCAAAATCTAAAAAAAACAAAAAACGAGAGAGAAGAAATTTCCTCTTTTTGTAAAATCCTAGCAAGACTTCTATTGTTTTTTCCTTACCATTAAGGGGGAAAAAATCTTAAATAATTCCTAAATTATATCTTATTCTTTTTTTCTCTGATAAAATTTTCTAACAAATAAAGTCGAAAGAAGGTCAAGACTCTATCCACTTTAAGAGGCAATCCAACTGATTTTAAGCATGTATTTCTAAAATTTCTGTCTAAGTGGTGTTGACTAATAAGACTCTCTGTCTGGAGGAGGTAGTCAAGAAATCAACATAATGTGAGTTTGTAAATAATTACCATAGTATAAAGCAATAATGACAAAAAGGACAGCTGAGGCTTTGTTTATGTCGATAACATTACCATCATCTGAAACTTCATCCTTCGCGTTTTGTTCCCAAATAATTATGATAAAAAATCACTGAGAAGCTGTAAAAAGAATACTAGTACCACTTAAGGAAAGGAATTATAAAGTATAACAAAATCGAAATAAACAAGTATATTTATTTGCAACATTTTTTTTTTTACATAAATACAAGTCTTTTATATCATTTAAAATAATTTATAAAAATTAAATTACATTTATTAAACACACATTTTGAAGTTCTGGAATCACCGAAACTTTATCTTTTATAAAAAACACCCTTGCCGGCCATAATATGTTCACAAGTCCCCTCTTTCTTTTTTGTTTTTCTTTTTTCTGTCAATAGCTTCACTTTTATACCAATTTGTCTAAGAAATTACAATCAAGGAGTTGACAAGTGAAGTAGGTGATTGAGATACACATGCATGGTTTTACAAGTAAGCTCAAAACCCGAACCAATTAGACACTGGATCGAACCGAAAAATAGGGTAACTATAAAGATTTTATCATATTGTTATTTCTACCATATTCTTTTTAGTGGAGGATCACTTTCATATTGTTTTTAACATTTCAAGGCAAATATAAGATTATATGTCCGAATTCATATTGTTATTTCCAACAGTTTTCAAAGAATTTTTAAAAAAAAATCATCATTTTATTTTATTTTATTTTATTTTAGAAATATAATAAAGAAACGAAATGATTACATCTCCCAACTCAATTCTCACAAATTCCACAACATTCACAAGTAAATCAATGGTTTTCATTTAAAATTGCAACCAATCCTTCTTTTTGTCAAGGTAGGGGAGGATTTATAACAACTTCTACGAATTTTTAATAACTTTTACCCAGTTGCCTGCATTGGAATACAATGGTGAGTTTCCCAAATCCAGTATCCCTGGAAAGGATATAAAAGGTACCTAGTTTGGATCGTATATTGGCTTCTTCAATGCTTCTCAGTCGCAGTAACGGATGTGATCCCACGCCACACTACGGGTGCATAACAGAGCAAGAAGATCAAGTGCACCCATACTTCTCTTATCACTTCGTCGTCGGTTGGTATCGCTCGGGCAGCACATCACCTTTAACCACATAGTGTAACTGTTGGACAATAAAAGAAAATGACGAGTATAATTCTTTTCCAAGCCCGTAACGTAATTGGTGAAAAATGAAAAGTAGAAGATGCATATGAAGTCCTTGAAGGCACAAATAGTGTTGACAAAGAGTCACTGACTAGAAGAAGTGGAAGCTTATTAAACTAAAAGTTACATTGTCAATTTACCTTTACTCTAGCTGGAAAGAAGAAGCATACTTTCTGCTTCATACACTCTGGTCATGCATCCATCAGTAGAAATTCGGAGCTTCACGAGTTTTGATTAGAGAGTGTCCTTGACCTCTCCATGCTTCAGTTGGCCCTGAACAAATTTGTAGCATTTGTCCTTTAACTTTGTTCTATTTGTCAACCTTCAATGGTAACATTTTTCTTTTTGCAGAATGTCAACCGCCAGTACTGAAAACATCACCAGTAATCGTTGCAGGAGCATACACCATCCTTGAAATGATGAAATCTATTGGAATCCCTTACCACAATTTCTCTCCGCCTGACCACTGAAAAGTATTTGAACGCTGTGTGGCAATCACCACAAACACGAAGATTCTTAAACACCCTAATAGGTTTAGATTTGGATGTACTTATGAAGCCATATGCTACAGCAATTTTCTCACTGTGTTGAAACAAATACTGCTCCTTCTGTTCCTCGTCCACATCATGAAGAACAAAATCTGTGTTAGGGACATAACCCAATTCTTTTATTTCTAGAGCCAATTGATCCAGTTCGTCGTAAATCAATAGAGCCAGAGGATGGGAAGTGTCCCCAACATAGAACCTGTGCACCTTATTTCCCACCTCTATCCAGCTGCAACCTGCTTCTTTAGACAAATTTCTTTCTTTCATAGTCTTTCTGATCTCTGCCACATCTTCCCATTTACCGACTGAAGCATACAAATTTGATAGTAGGATGTATGCAGCTGGATCATTAGGATCCTGCTCAAGAATCATCTCCAAGGAGCGCTTTCCAAGATCCATGTTACCATGAACTCGGCAGGCTCCAAGAAATGTACGTAGGACCAAAGAATCAGCTTTGAAGGGCATTGAGTTAATAAACTCCATGGCTTCCACAAGACATCCTGATCGTCCCAGTAAATCTACCATACATGCATAATGCTCCATTCTAGGGATGACCCCATGTTCTGCGCTCATCGATTGGAAGTATTCCCATCCTTCGGAGATCAAACCAACATGGCTACAAGCTGATAAAACAGCAACATATGTAACCTCATTCGGCCTTACACCTGCCTCTAGCATTTTGTGGAAGGTCTCCAAAGCTCTTGTTGCAAACCCATGTTTTGCAAATCCAGTGACCATCGAAGTCCAAGATATGACATTTCGATCTCCCATGTCATTGAAAACTTGGAAAGCAGCATCTATATTTCCACACCTAGAGTACATAGATATCAAAGAATTAGAAATGTGAAGGTTTGACTTACAACCTGATTTCAGAATCCGACCATGGATTTGTTCTCCCTTACTAATCCCACCAATACTAGAGGCCGCACTCAACAGACTAGCAAAAGTGAAAGCATCAATCTGAATCCCTGTACCCTCTACTTCATGAATCAAGTCAAAAGATTCCTCGGAAGTCAAACTTTTACCATATGCATCAATGAGTGTGTTGTATGACACCAAATTCTTGTCAAACAGAATATCAAAGGCTTTCCGAGCATTTTCCATGCAGCCACATCGAACATACATGCTAATAAGAGCATTGCCCACACAATTCACAGATGCTATCCCCATTTTGACTGCATAAGCATACACCTGCTCGCCCACACAAAGATCAGCAAGATTTGCACATGCCTTAAGAATCCCAGAAAATGTAAAATGGTTTGGTTTTACATGTCCCTGAATCATATCGAGGAAAAGAAAAATAGCTTCTCTATCATGCCCTCCATTCTGCACATACCCAGTAATAATCGCAGTCCAAGACATAACATTATGAACTGGCATCCTATCAAACAGTTTCCTAGAATCAGCCAACGACCCATCTGCTACACACTTTGCATACATGTCCACCAAACTACACCCAACACAAACATCCAAAACCAATCCAGACTTTATGACCCAAGAATGAAACTGCTTCCCGAGTGATAACGATCCCAACCCAGCAGAGGCCGACAACACCCCACTTAGTGTAAAACCATCTGGGATATACCCACTTAAGACCATTTCTGAAAACAGATCGACCGCATCTCTCAAATGATCCGTCTGTTGAAACCTAGTTATCATCAAAGTCCAGGTAACCACATTCCGTTCAGGCATGCTATCAAACACTTTATAAGCAGACTCCACATCAGTACCCCCTTTCACAAACATGTCGATCAAAGCACAGCCAACACACACATGAGACTGAAAATAGCCAGTTTTTATGACAGACCCAAAAATGCTCTCTCCATTAGAGAGATTCTCTTGGTTGGAGCAGGCACGAAGAGCTGCCGTGTAACAGTACTCATTAGGATAAATCCCACATTCAAGCATATCGACGTAAGTATTGATAGCCTCAAATTCCATCCCATTATTAGCATAGCAAGAAATTAAGGCACTCCATGAAACCACATCTCTTTTACTTCCCATACTTTCAAATACAGTCAAGGAGTTGTTCCAGTCACCCCATTTCGAATAAAGGCTAATTAAAGAGTTGAGAAAGACAGAGTCGGGCTCCAAACCTGAGCGAGTGAAGTTATGATGGACGAGTTTGCCAAGTTTGAAGCTTTGAGACCTGATGCAGGACTTAAGAAGGCGAGAGTAGGTGATGAGGTCTGGATAGATTCCCTCTTCGGACATTAGATGGAGGGTTGAGATTGCACTGCGGAGTTGGCCTGCATCGAGGTGGCGGATCAACCTCGCCTTGCGAGAAACAACAAAACACCATCATAAACTCAAACATCAACAGGCTGAAATGACAAAACTAGAATTGGAACCAAGATAAGAACAAGTGATATTGCAATCTCAAAAATACATGCTCTTTTATGGAAAAAAAGAGTACCTTCAAGATGCCATGGTTGAAGGCAAATTGGTGAGGTGAAGAAGGAGGATGGGATGGAGATGGAGATGGGATTTTGATTTCGGCGGTTTCCCGTTTGATACGAGTGGCATTACTAATAGAGAGTGTAGAAGAAGTGGATGACCGGCAACGGTGAGCAGAAGCGAGACTGCTGGGATTGAAGAAAGAAGGAGGCGCCGGAAGTTGCAGTAGCAGGGCTACTGTGGCCATTGAAGTTGAGATTGAAATTACTCCACTGAAATTAACATCTGTACAAAGAGAGAACAAAATTCAAATTTCGGATTCGGACTACACAGCATATCGGGTCCTTATCCTATTTTTTCTATTTTTTATTTATTTTTCCTTAATTTTGATATGACATTCACCGTAATGTGTCTATATGGGGTCATTGTAGTTTAATTTTTGTTTTAGTAAATGAGTGCTACGTAAAAATTATTAAGTAAATTTTATGTATATTTTGAAAACTAAAATTTAAAGAATTTATACAATTGGGTTTATTTGGAATTTAGTTTTCAAAATATGAAGTTTATAAAAGATACATATAAAAGCACCACACGTTTGTATCAAATATCCAAAACATACCTCACGTTTGTAATTGAATCAAATAAAATTATTTATTTACCAATTTTAACATATCACACCCTATTTTTAAAATTATTTTAAAACCTATTTGGTTCTTTCAAAATTGTCCTTAAATTTAGCTGAAAGTATAGACAAGGGAATTTGAAAGTATGGAATTTCAATCATATGAAAAATCACACAATTTTATATATAAATGCTAAAAAATGCCTTATTTTTTTCACAAGTATTTCATTGGATAATGTTCATAGATGTTTAGGATTGTGCAAATACCAACTGAATCGAAGTTACCGTAATACCGTATCGAAGTTTACTCTATTCGGTCGGTATTTTTTTTGAAATTTTTACTATTCGGTATATTGAATTACCGATCGAACTTTATTCGGTACAGTAGAACTTCTGTTTTATATATAGGCTATATCCTCCACTCCCCCAATCCCATAATAATTGTCAAGCCCATATTTGGCCCATAATGGTCTTTGCATTTGTAGTTTTGCAGCTTTGTTATAATCAATTCACAGAAAACATACCCACCCAGCTGGGGTTTTTGAAGAAGTTAAGGCTGCGTTTCATAACGGAATTAATTCTGTTTGGAGTTATTTCTGTTTTCCAAATTTTTCCATCTGAAGTTATTTTCGGAATTATTTCTGTTTTCCAAAATTCTGTTTCACAGCTACAGTACGTTTTCTGTTTTCCAGCCTTCATTTTCCAACCTTAGAAAACTCAAAATCGTATTCACCTAACAACTATTTCTTACTTTTTTGAAGAAAAAAAACTACTACTATTATTAAATCAATTTTATTTTCATTAAAAAACAATGCTAATGTTATTTTTTTGTTAAGATTAATAAACTAAACAGTAGCCCATTTTAAGTTTATTAAAAATTAAATATAAGTATGGTAAACATATTCATGTTTAGATTCAAAAGCACAAGCCATTTAAGGGTTGTTTAATTTTTGGAAAATTTTTGGAAAATTTTCTAAAAATTGGAAATATTTCCAAAATCTATTTCACAGCAACATTTTCCCAAATGGGAAATTTGAAAATTTCCCAGTTCTCCAATTACTATTCAGTTTTCCAGAATTAACACTACAAATTTGGAAAATTCTGGAAACGCCGGTTTTGAAGTTTTCCAAAAAAAAAATTCAAATTTTTTTTTTTTTTTTAGCTCAACCGATCCATATTGTTAACATAAAAAAGAAACAATGTTATTTTGGACATTTCTACCCTCATAATTTATAAATATGCTAAATCTATTCACGTTAAAGATCAAATATAAATATAATGCCTATTAAAAAAAATATATATATATATATATATATAAATATAATAATGACGTTCATGAAAATAAAATACATGTCTTGAATTATTTGTTCATGACGTGAATACAACAAACTCGAAATCGTATTCACCTAAAATCAAGTATAAATATAATAATTCCGTTTATGAAAATAAAATACATATAAAATAGTCTTGAATTATTTGTTCATTACGTGAATACCACAAATATCAACATTCAAAACATACTTAATTTAAATTGTTACTTCTTCATATTCTAACAATTATTATAATGAGACCATAATTGATTTGCAATATCTTCTCTAACGTCATTCATTAGTTGCTGTTGGGACATATCCACTTGAATACCTTCTTGCGTCACATTAGCTTCGTTCTCGTATAACTTTTGCTGACCTTCTGTACCATATTCTGTGAATAGTTGATCAGCTCTATCTTCCATTCGAATAAAGTTGTGTAGTGTACAACAAGCTAAAGGTATTTGCCTCTGACGACGAAGAGGATAATTTGGAATGGACTTTAAGATTGGAAATCTAGCCTTCAGAACACCAAAAGCCCTTTCAATCACATTTCTCAATGACGAATGTCGATAGTTAAACAATGCATATTTTCTTGTTATCCTTCCTCGTCCACGAAAATCATTTAAATGATACCGTTCACCACGATAAGGAGCTAAAAATCCAGGAATATTTGGATAACCAGCATCAACTGCATAATAATAGCCTGCCAAATATAAATAACAATCAAATATTGGTAGTAAACCATTAATGTAACAACTGATCAATATTGTTATGAATTACAAAAATAATGTCTTACCAGCTGCGGGCATAGGAAAAGCATTATCTGGTCTAGTTAATGCATCAAGAAAAACGCGTGAATCATTAGCTGTGCCTTCCCAACCAGTATACACAAAGGTAAACATCATATCATGCGAACAAGCCGCCATAACATTTTGAGTAATAAGTGCTTTTCTACCCCGGTAAGTTTTTTGTTTTTCTTTCGGACACCAAGCTGCGACATGAGTACCATCTATAGCACCTATGCATTTCTAAAAGAGAAAAAATAAAACATAGATAAGTTTAATATTCAAACATCACTGTGACATTTATTTAGTCATCATGAATTTATAATACACGAAAATACATGAATTTATAATACACGAAAATACCTGAAAATATGGATACCATCTAGCATTTGCTTGTATCTCTGGTTGAATGGGTCCTCTGTCAACATGTCTGATCAAATAAGTTCCTAAAGAAACTAAAGCGCGTATGACACGCTTAACCCAACGTGAAACTGTCGCAGTTGAATGCTGAAATCGCTCTGCCACCATCCTTTGAGTTACTCTATGACATAATACAGTCAATCCCATTGCCACACCCTCTTCCAAACTAACTACACGTGAGTTCTGTAAGTTCAACCCTCTCAACTTGTCACATAAGTTCAGAAACACATGTGGCCTCATACGAAAAATGTCGTAGCATCTAATTGGATGTCCTAGTAAAACTTCAATAATATACGCTCTACTGGTGAGCATAGATGTGCGGCAAGGTACTCTATCAATGAAACCGTTGTCACTTTCCATTAACATACGGATGAACATAGCCTCCTGGAACTCGTCGTCGTCATCATCATCAGTAGTAGAACTATCACTACTTGAATTGATAACAGAAGTACTAGAACAATTCTGAAAATATTGGGACATTTCACCTGCATTATTAAGCAATTATGTTGTACTCCCTCCGGATTATAAAAAACGACGTCCGTACTGTAGATACACATATCGAGGAGGCCGGATGACTCACTATTTGACCCCAAAAAAATTCGTACTTTTTTTTAACGTACATTAATCCTTAACGTACGTCCGAGAAAAAATTCGGGGCAAAATTGTCTCAAATAGTGAATCATCCGACCTCCTCAACATGCGTGCACAAATAGTAAAAGTCGTTTAATAAAATCCGGAGGGAGTATTAGTTATACAATTACAAAATTAGCTAAATTGACATGTTAATAATAAAATTAATTGACAATAATACTTAACATAAATGTCATAGAATTGTACCAACATACATAACAACCAAATCATTAATATTTTAAAACAACCTCCATAGAAAACTCATAAATAAAGTCTACAGGATTTTAAAACAATCCGCTATCATTCTAAAGCCCTAAACCAGGACTTCCTTCTCATAGCAGACATCTTCATGAACGCATTCCTCCAATGTTTTTCTTTGAACTGCACAAGTGCATTGTTATAAGAGGCCTCCGAAATATTATCTAAACTCTCTAACGCATCCATGCACGCATCAAGAGAGTATTTATCTCGTGATGGGCTTGTAACTTCAGACTGCTCTCCTCTACACTTCTTTGTTTTTTCTTTAAAATAATCAGCCCTCGCAGTAGCAGATGATGCCATAGCCTCCATATAAGGGTCCCACTATTTAGAAACTCCTTTCTTACAACGCCTACTACCTGCATCATTCTCCGCAGCACGTTTTCCTTTTGAGCTCCCACCACCAGACCTGTCAACTTCCATTTCATGATCATCTTCAGGTACATTAACACCATACTTCAGAAAGTCTTCTTCATTCTGGCGTTCTTCATCTGAGCTCGGTGGCAATTGCGAAGAAGCATGATGGAGCTGTCCAGTAGCGGTAGATCTGTTAAACACTTGACCAAGAAGCTCATAGTTCTGACAGCCTTTATTTCTGAATGTCTTGTAGATCTTATTTTTCTGCAAAGAAAATAAACAACATTGAATTTAATCAAAATATGAAAGAAAATTTATGATATGAATTACTAAAAAAATATGTAAGGAAACGTTAGTCAAAAGTTGATGCTGTCAAAAGTTGATGCCATCCGGTTGAAATGCAAAAAAGATATATTATATTATAAATTCAAAAATGAGTTGTTTGTTAGTTGTAAATAATTTTACTCGTACCTGAAAAAGGATTCTCTGAGCAATGCGGTAATTATTTTGTCATGTATGCAATAATTCAATTGCTCTTTCTTTCATGACAATAGTGAGCAATGCAGTAACTATTTTGTCACCATTATGTATGCAATAATTCAATTGCTTTACTCTTTCAATTGCTTTGCTCTTTCATAACTCAATTATTTGATATTAAAAGTGAGAATAAATTAAGGAGTGAGTGAATCATATGTGTATCTATTAATTTTTTTTTTAAACGAGAAATTATTAAATATATTCGTTATATATAAGTGTAATTTTAATATGAGCTCAATTAATTAATTTTTTAAAATTAAAAGTGAATTCATATTTATTGAGGATTCTGAGTGAGTAAATTCGGACCTTAAATCGAACTTTTTCTTTATTTACTGATTACTATTTATTTTGTTTCATTTTATTGCATATTTTAGTATTTTTGGTTCGGGATCTTATTCATTTCAAGTGAGATTCCTCGTGTTGATAGTTCGAACCAATTAAATAAATAATAAACATTTTCCAAAAGTCAACCCATCTCAACCATTGATCAAAATTGACCCTTTCTTTTCTCCTCATCCAACGGTCAAGGAATTAAGCACCCAAGTGCATGCATTAGCTCTGACACCAGCATTTTGCAAATTGGTTTCGAAACTTTGCAACATGCCACCTCACTCCATTTTGCCTTTTTCCTACTGCTCGGAGCACAATTGTCATTTGCCTCGCTTGCTTGCCGCTGCCACCGGAGTTGCTGTCGCCGGAGAAGGGCTGCTGTCGTTGCTACTGCTGTTGTGTTGCTGTCATCGAGGCTGGAGCTGGTCGCTGGTCAGAGAAGGGCTCCATGTTGCTGTCACCGAAGCTGGAGCAGGCTGCTGACGTTGCTACTGCCGCCACGTTGCCTACCTATTCGCCGCTGCCTCACCAGAGCCGCCGCTGCGCAGCCTCTCAGTTCGCCGCCGAACCGCCGCTGCGGTGCCATCCCTCGCTCCGCCGCTGCTGTGCTGCTCCGTGGCCGTGCTCTGCTGTGCTGCCACTGTTTCTGGTTTGGGCTAAAGGAAGAAGACTATGTGAAGGGAGATGATGAATAGGAGGAAGCCCAAACGGGAAAGGAAAGAAGAGATGATGGGTTGGTCATTTTAATTGATCATGGGCTTGGCCTATGCCAAGCCCAAATGGAAAAAAGAAAAGGACCCAATTTCTAGACCCACCGGGCCTAGTCCAATTTTTCAGCCCATCGCATTTATTTTTCGTACCAATTTTTCGTATGCTTGTACTGTTTATTTATTTCCGCACTTGTGCTGTTTATTTATTTTCGCACCTATACTGTTTATTTATTTTCGTATGCTTGCATGTTTAATTATTTATTTTCGTATGCTTGCATGTTTAATTATTTATTTTCGTATGCTTGCATGTTTAATTATTATTTTCGTATGCTTTTGCATGTTTAATTATTCTGCTTGCTTATAATCGTCATAAATAATTAGTTCACTTGCATACAATAATTTTGATGCCGATTATTCGAATGCTCGTACTATTTAACTAATCATCTTTGCATGCTTTCGAATATTTAAATAACATTCCCAACCCTTTTATTTATTTCACGTTTTTTTTCATATATGCTCGTATGCATGAATATATAGAATTGTTAAAATTTAATATGTTGGGCATGATCACGTAAAGTAGGACTTTTTATTTTTCAAACATGTTTAAACACCTCGTTCATTCGACACTCCTTAACTTCATACTTATTTTCTTAATAAAAAATCCGAAGAGAAAAGGTTTTGACTTAGTCAAATCATAATTAATTAAGCCATTGGTGCGCCACGTGCCATGAATTTTCTTATAACACGATTGGTTATTGAATTTTACTCGTATGATTTTAATTAGGAGTATTAGTTAGTTAAATATCAATTATGACGTATTTTTATTACAATTTGTATCAATCTACATATTAACTATCAAAATTATGAGAGTAGATATGTCTAAAATAACATTTTTTTTTAGATTAACAATATGAATTTATTGAACTAGAGTAATAAAAAAAAAAAAAATTGGAAAATATTTTCCAAATGGAAATATTTCCGAAAAATTTTCCATTTGGAAAATTTTGACTGTGAAACAGATTTTGGAAATAATTCCAGTTTTGGAAAATTTTCAAAAAATTCTCCATAACTAAACAGCACCTAATTGTTCTTGCCTGCAATCAAATGAACTCACTACCCACTGGTGCCATCCCTGCCAGTTTAGGGGATTTAGTTTAGGCATGTTAATATATCAGTTCCCTTTAATATATCATGTGTTGGGTTGTTATGTTTTTATTTTGCTTTATTTTCATGGCCATTGGCTTATTTATTTATTTATACTTTGATGTACTTTATATTTATTTTTACTTGTTTGTATGTTATTCGGTATTACTGTAATACTGTACCGAAATTATTTCGGTAATATAGTAACGGTATCAATCAATAGAAACTATGGCACGGTATTTAATTCTTTTACCGAAATTTTTATACCGAAAAATTACGGTATCGACCGATAAACACTCCTATAGATGCTAATGGAAGATAAGGTTGGTTTCATTTTTATTTGATTAAACTATGTAATTTATATATATAAAAGAAGAGAAATAATTATTTATTATATTTATCTTATAATTATATTTAGTTCTTAATACAATTATTTATAGTGTAATTTTTTATATATTATATATGAAAATGAATGTATTTTTATTTTTATATTTTTATCAATAAGAATTTAAGACTGATATTTTTCAATGACTCAATTGATTTAAATTAAGGTGAACCTAATTGAACCATTGATTCAACGAATCTACAAGAACAGTGTAATATATGATTAATTTTAAAGTATTTAGCGTTTGATCCCAATGGAACTCAATCGAATATGATTGAATTAATAATTCCATTGACCTAGAACCATGTTCGTCTCGATTCTGATAAATATACAGACGTTGTGTACGCTCAACTCTTAGTAGCCGTTTGGGGTTCAAAGTTAGCCACAGAACCAACTTTTCCAAACCCCAAACGGAGGAGTAGGTGTTTGGTAACACCTACTCCAACTGGGCTTCTCAGTTCCAAGCAAGGCCAAATTGCTCCAGTGGCCAACGAGAAGTCCAAAAGGACTTCTCTCTCCTTTTTTTTCCATTTCATTTTAATTTTTTTACTTTATATAACCAACAAAATAAATTAAAAACTATCACAATAAAATCTCTACCTCAAGATAAATAATTCTAGATCCACTTTTCCTATTTTTATTAATTTTTTAAAAATGAGTTTTATACCCTTTATGGTCATTTTACATCAAAACCATAGTTTTGAAAAACTGTTTTACCAAACACCTCGAGTATCTCACATTCCATTTTCCCACAGAACTTTTCCCACAAGAATTTTTTCAACTAGAACCGGAACGCCAAACAGACCCTTAGTGCTTGTTTGACATTCTGGTTTGGGTTGGGAAAGCCGATTTCTCCAACCAAGAAGCTAAGGAAGGTGTTTGGTCAAAACCAAGCTTTTTGGAAAACTGGTGTTCAACACCTTCCTTGGTTTTGAGACTGGAGCAAATTGCCAAAACCAGCTTCTGGCCAAAACACGGGAAGCATTTTTACAAATTTAGTGGACAAATTTATTGACCCAACTTCTTCATATTTACAAAAAAACCAAGTATGAAAAGACCTTATTACTCTCCACAGCCTCATTCACCTCGCCCTCCTCTTCTCCGGACAAAAGAAAACCCAAGTCGCGACCAGCAATCCTCACCATCTCCTCTGCAATCGTCGACGCTCCCTTTCTCCTCCGCAATCATCGCAATCTTCTCCGGTTCCAACTAGAAAAGACAGGTCATCCAATCGTCGCCGCAATGTTTCTGGGTTTTGGGTTTGAGGATCGATTTTGCGCCGACAACTGAGTCATTTGGATTGTGGAAACGTTTGGCTGGATTTCACTTCTTTTTCTTCTTCCGAACATTAAAACTGTAAGTCGTTGGTTTTCCTGTCCTTTGATTTCTTCCTTTTTTTCCGCTTTTGTTGTTTAATTAACAATCCTTCTGTGTTTGGGTTTGTTGCTAATGGTGGGCATGAGAGTTTGATCGAGTTTTCTTTCTAATGATTTGATTCTCATGATTGCATTAATAGTACAGATAATAGATTCAGGTTCAGATTAGTAATTAGCATTTGCTCAGTTAAACATTTGAATAAGATTTTCATATATAAATACTTGGAAGGAAAAGTTTGTATAGTAGTATTTGTCCACTCTAGAATCTGGAATGGGATTGAAAGATTGAAAGAAAGAGATGGGCTTTTGTTTTTTGTTTTTTTTTGACATGTTGAATCTGCTAGAAATTATTTGTTGATTTGTATTTCCATTGCTTGTCAGATTTATAGAGTCGATCTCTAGTGAACTTGTTGGTAGCACCAGTAGGGGTTTTGTTGAATTAGTTGGCTCGGTTGAGGTACAATAATTTTGATGTCCGAGTCAAAGTTGTCTGATGCAAGAGAATAAGGGCATTTTGAACCAGTTAATTGTAACCATCCAGTTCATATATATGTGTCTTCCAAAAGATTAATTATTCTCAACATTACAACCTTTGAAATCTCCTTTCTATCAATTATAATACAACATGATTTTGCAGGTAGGGAAGTGGGCTGATCTTGTTCTATGGATGCCATCTTTCTTTGGGGCAAAACCAGAAATAGTGATTAAAGGTGGTGTAATTGCGTGGGCTAACATGGGTGATCCAAATGCAAGCATCCCCACACCTGAACCCGTAAGATCGATTCCTTTAGTAACATATTGGAAGTTTGGGTCATTGCTTGAAATATAACCCTTGCAATTTCAAACTAAAGTAACACCATCCCATATAGGATCTGTGATGTTCTCACAATCTGCATGATCTTGAATTCTAGGTTGCTTTTGCTTTAAATGTTGTATAGGTCAGGACTCGACAAGAGAGTGGAAGTTGTGGGCAATGTAAGAAGACTGAGCAAACTTGACATGAAGCTCAACGGCACACTTCTTGATATCACAGTTGACCCAGAAGCCTATAGTCACTGCAGATGGTGAGCTTCTCACCTGCGCCGGGCGACCACAGTTCCTCTTTCACAGAATTACTTTATTTTTTAGGCACATTATTTTTTCTTTTTTCTTTTAATACAAGAGAGACTTATAGCTTAAAAATCTCATTTCTCTTAGTTTTATGGATTGAGTCTGTGACCTATCTCGAGAAGAGATTTTCTTAGGCCTCAGTTATGAATTCACAACCAGCTGCTGGAACAATTGTTGATTCTTCCAAATAAATGAAACCAAATAATTACTTTTCATAATTTTAGTTTTTTCTTGAATATATCTTTCTACTAAACGAACCACTAAATAAATATAATTAAACTTAATTAGTTACATTGATAATTTGGCACATGTGGAAGTAAAGTAAACAATATTGTGAAATTTATTATAGTAGCATTATAATTTTTCAAATAATTTAGGTTCTTTTTTTAAATATTATTTTATAATCTCAATAACCTTAATCTACTAAATTACTAAATTTATTTTACATATTGGCTCATGAGAGCTTTAATGAAACAGCTTAATAATCCGAAATTAATTAATCAGATAATAATTATTTTTATTATTAAATTTTCGTGTCAAATATCCAACAATGCGATTCATTTGCGGCTTATAAATAAATAAATACATTCAATTTTCAATATTTTAATTATTTTTTAACTAATGAAGTTTTTATTCTTGTTATAAATAAAATGTTAATTATTTGTTTAAAGAAATAAATTGATTTAAATAATCTATAGAAATAGATTGATTTAAACAATCTATAGAAATAGATTGATTTAAATAATCTATATAAATAATACTTGAAATAAACGGTGCCCTTTATAGTCATTTTACATTCAAACGATAGTTTTAACCGCAGTGTTTACCAAACACCAAAAACAACTTCTGGTAGCTCACAACACTTTTAAATTTTTTTTACCAAACAACATACTGCTTTCTCCAGAAGTCCTTTTCTTACAAAATTTTTCCCCACAACACGTTTTCAACCAGAACCGGAACACCAAACAGACCCTAAAGACCTTGAGGCTTATATAGAGTTGGGCGGAGCCTATTGAAGTGGAGGCCCGGTTAAAGACTCAACCTTGAACTGGGGTTAGCCTAAGAAAGACCAGATTATTATATACTAGTAGTAATTTATAAAGGGGCAAGCAAGTCGCAAAGTGCAGCACCTAGCAAGCAGAAGCATGAGTTGAACTGTAGCAGTATTTTAATGATTTGAATGATTCGAATTTAGTTGGCCCATGCGGTCAGAGTCGTAGACATCGCACGCTACTTGGACATACTTGGAAACAGAGGATGACTTTGGTTGCTAGTTAGAGACCGCCTTGTTACTGCATTATTCTTCGCAAGTGGCAAGCCCAACATCATTTTCCTCGAAACTTCCTCCGTCTCTCCTCTTCTCTCTCTCTCTATCTCCTTTTCCAAATTCTTGACTGATTGGTTTCATTAACTAATTATTATTAGTACTAATTTAATTATTACTAGCACTAAACAGACAAAAAAAGAAACAAAAAAAGTCTGCATTTCTTTTTTGGGTATAATCATCTATCACAATCACAGACCTCAAGCTTTGTTTCTGCATTTTTCGTTTCTTCTTTTGGTTATTATCTGGTAAGGGTCTTCTCCTTTCTTTGCTTTCCTTTACTGGTGTCCTTTTTCCCCTTCAACTACTAACTACTCCAACCAATTTCTCTTCTTTCTTATCCTTTTCAAAAAGACACTTTCTTTTTTGTGGTTTTAAACAATTACTGGCTATACCCTCTTGTTCAAGTTTATTAGAACCATTTCTGCTTTTATTATTCTGCAGGTAAACGTTATCTATTACAGAAATTGTTGGGTTCCACCCTAATGGGTCCATGAATTTGTTCATATTAATTATCTTAATTTTTGAATTTTCCTAGTTTGATTACCCAACTTGTTTTTTTTGTAAGAATGTTGTAATTTTGACCTTTGTCTTACAGGGTTTTGCAGTTTTGTAAAGCACTAGATGAAGTGAGCTTATCCTTCTATCAAATCTTGACATTTGTGGCAGCCCCAGTTATGGATTTTCCACAGGATAAGCGTGTGAGGTTCGTTTATATGTTTTCTATTTACTTTTTGCTGCAGCTCTTATGCTTCCATGACTACTATCCTGTCAATAAACTGCAAGCAAGAAGGAATTGATGTATCATACTCTTGTATTCAAAGAAAGAGGAAAACAGGAAAAAAATAAATTTAGTTGCTGTAATAGTGCCAAGAGTTATAGCAGTAAATTGATGTGTCAAGTCACTTGCGATCCATTACTTTCCCTTCCTCTGTTACTATAACTATCATAAATGCAATTTTGCATTTTGCAGTTACCTTCTAGGCATGTTTTTTATATTTTTTCAATTGTTTCATGGTTGCTAGTCATGTCTCTTAGTGTCCGGTTGCGCATTGTTCTTTTTCCGACTATCAGAAAATTGCAGCACAGAGTGTGACTTTTCAATGTAATAATGTGATGTTCAGGTTTCAGGACTGGCGGTCTGATAAAAAAACGGAAGGGGAGTACTCTGCAAGTAATGGAATACATTCAAGAAACCTTAGAACTACAATTAGCTCTGTCTCTGGGAAGTTTCGAAGAGGATTTGAATCTAACTCAGAAAGCATCAAAAGGATTGGAAGATCACTGCAATCGTACTCGTTTAATGATTCTCTTTCTAAGGGCTGGAACTCCACGAATAAAATTCTTGACCCACAAGGGCCTTTCCTACAGCGGTGGAATAAGATATTTGTATTATCTTGTGTGATTGCCGTGTCACTGGATCCTTTGTTCTTCTATGTCCCTGTTATTGATGGTGAAAAGAAGTGCCTTGATTTGGATAGAACGATGGAGATAACAGCTAGTGTTTTGCGTTCTTCAACAGACATCTTTTACATTCTTCACATTATTTTTCAGTTTCGTACTGGTTTTATAGCACCTTCTTCTCGAGTGTTTGGAAGAGGGGTTTTAGTTGAAAATACCTGGGCAATTGCTATGAGATATCTGTCATCTTCTTTCTTAATCGACATTCTTGCTGTCCTTCCACTTCCTCAGGTATGGAACTCTCTTCCTTGTGTATATAGTCGTGTGTTTTATCTGTTGAGGCATGCGTGCAAACATGATTTTTAGGATTTAAACTGATAGTATCTGTGTGCTTCTTCTAACTTGCTGTTCTATTCCAGGTGGTGATCGGAATTATCATTCCAAGAATGACAGGCTCAAAATCTCTGAACACAAAGAACTTGTTGAAGTTTGTTGTTTGCTTTCAGTATGTGCCTAGATTTATCCGGATATATCCCCTGTATATGGAAGTTACAAGAACTTCCGGCATACTTACCGAAACAGCATGGGCTGGAGCTGCATTTAATCTATTTCTTTACATGCTTGCAAGCCATGTAAGTTTTATTACTAGCTTGGTATTATCACAATGAATAGCTAGATGGTGGCAACACACAGAATATGCATGCATCTTCCCTAGTTATTTTTTGGGTTAAAGTTAAAAGGAAAAATTTTCCCTTGTCTTCCACTTAATGTTCCATGTCAGTCCCTAGCATTTAACAATTCCCAATGTTATCAGCAAATCATGAGCTACTTAATACTGTCTAATTGGATGAAAAGTCCATTAACTGATAAAATTTACTTTTAATTGTTCTGCATTAGTCAAACCTTTGAATAATCCTTCTAGTTTTTAAATAGATTGGCTGCCTAACATAAATGATCAACGTGAAGCTTAGAAAAAAGGAGGATATGATGTATACATAGGGTAAATTTGTACTTGCTATTAGCTTTTGGCAGCTATCAACCATGTGGATGAGTGTTCGACAGTAACTCTTTAATAATCTTTGTGGAAGCATGATAATAGAATTTGGCAGAATCAACTTTAAGTTCTGTGATCCTAACTGTTATTCTACGAAAATAATTACTTGTCTCAAAAGTTTGAAGAGAAGCAATGGTAAGTTGGTATTGACAATTGTTTTTAAACAGAAGAGAATTGCCTTTATATGTGAAGTATATTTTACCTCTTCTTCTATACTTGTTTGGTTGATTTTTCACTTTTGACCCTTTGGTTTCTTTTTTTATCTTTTGGATCATGTCATCTTCTTTGTGCTTTCATGAGCTGCCCCAAATTTGATGACCTTGACATGCACATAGGTCAGTTTTGTTTGACGATGATTAGTTGTTAAACTCATTCTATTCACATATTAATGGCTTTTCGATTGGTAAATACAGAAGAGCAATATAAAAAGATCCATGTCTTACGTTTTGGGCTTTGCTAATTTTGGCAGCATGCAGTATAATAACTGAGGCATTTTTTTGTGTGTTTTCCAAGTCCAGAATTTATTTGTGATTGGGTGTGCATTTTGTGGCTTGAATGCAACCTTTTGAATTCTAATCTGTATAGCTAAGCTACTCTTTCAGGTACTTGGAGCCTTTTGGTACTTGTTTTCCATAGAACGAGCAACAGTATGCTGGAAACAAGCCTGTAGCCGGAGTTTTGGGTGCAATCTCAAATCTTTGTATTGTGATGGAGGTAGTCAAGTTGGTAATAAAACATTTCTGGATGGATTTTGTTCTATCCAGCAGCCAAATGAAACAACCTTCAATTTCGGAATATTCCTCGACGGCCTTCAGTCTGGTGTCGTGTTGTCATCTATGGGTTTCTTGCAGAAGTTATTTTACTGTTTCTGGTGGGGCCTACGAAATCTGAGGTGTGTATTTGTATGCTGTCTCCCATGATATTTGCAATTTTTCAAGGCATTCTGGTTCATGTGTGCTTTATTGGTGGACATGTGATTCTTTAGTATGGTGATAGCATGCACTTTTGAGCCAGGGTCCTTATTTTTTTCAGCTCTTAAAATATTCGGAATTTATATTCTTAGCGATCAGTGGTTATATATGAGGCTTGTGCTGAATAATGGTTATATTTACAGTATGGTCGATTTAGGCTTTTTAATGTTGGTTGTATATCCTCACCTTGAACGTCGCATATTTTTCTTGTCTGGGTACTTCTGTTCTTCTGCTATTTCGTGACGAACTTATTGTTTAAGCCTTTTGCATCCAACTTTTGCAAGTGCCATCCAATATCTTACGTTTTGCTTCTTTTTACAGTGCTCTTGGTCAGAACCTCGAAACAAGTACCTATGTCTGGGAAATCTTCTTTGCAATTTTTGTTTCTATATCTGGATTGGTACTATTTTCATTTCTCATCGGAAATATGCAGGTTGGTACAAAGTTTGGTTTTTGTTTATCAATATTATTATCATGAATTGGGGTACACAGTCAGGTTTGCAATCTTGAACAGACATATTTGCAATCCACCACCACAAGATTGGAAGAAATGAGAGTTAGAAGACGAGATTCAGAGCAGTGGATGTCCCACCGATTACTTCCTGAAAATCTGAGGGAGCGGATCAGGCGACACGAACAATACAAATGGCAAGAAACAAGAGGTGTTGATGAAGATAATTTGGTGTATAATCTTCCCAAAGATCTTAGAAGGGACATAAAGCGTCATCTTTGCTTGGCTTTGCTCATGAGAGTTAGTTCTTCTTCCTTTCATATTTTACAGTGGTGCATTCACTAATTCAAATTTCCTTAAAATGTGTTCTTTTCTTCTCCTTTTGACAAGTTGCTTACAACGTTTTCTGTCGTTTCAAATATTGGCATTGTCTCTTGTACTTGCATATTCTGTCGGAGTTTATTCTAGTGTGTAGTACATTTTTCACTTTCTATTCTATCCTTACTGATTTGTGAAAGAAAAATGTTACTTATGAGTACGATCCTTTGTCAATATTCTAGTGTAGTAATTAGTGATACCCGGATATTGTTTTGAAGAATTGACCTATGCCCCGAATATCATTGAAGTTGCTGCTACTTTGCTAGTATCTTCTGAAACATGCTGATAACTAGTAAACTTACTCCTATGTAAAAGTGCATGACTTTTTCTTTATCGCTTCAAAAACAATATAAACAAATGTTATGGTTCGGTCTAGGTAGTTCTTTTAAGAGTTAAGTGTTTTGGGCTGACTCAAAGAGGGCATGCATTGAACAAGATATAATTTGTAATTTTAACGGATAATATATGTTTCTCACAGCTAACGATTTTTAGAAGTTATTGAATAGCTGTGGATCCCTATGATGATTTGGCCTCTAATTTGGACTTGTTTTTGTGAATGCATTCTTAAGGTGCCAATGTTTGAAAATATGGATGAACAACTATTAGATGCAATGTGTGATCGTCTCAAGCCAGTGCTATACACTGAGGAAAGCTACATTGCTCGGGAGGGAGACCCAGTAGACCAGATGCTCTTCATCATGAGAGGCAAGCTATTGACTGTGACCACTAACGGTGGGAGATCAGGCTTTTTCAATTCCGAGTACCTCAGAGCTGGTGACTTCTGTGGAGAGGAACTCCTCACATGGGCTCTAGATCCCCAATCCTCCTCCAATCTCCCTATCTCGACTAGAACCGTCCGGACTATTACCGAAGTCGAAGCGTTTGCTCTGACGGCGGATGATTTGAAGTTTGTTGCTACTCAATTTCGACGGCTTCACAGTAAGCAGCTGAGACACACTTTCAGGTTCTACTCGCATCAGTGGAGGAGTTGGGCTGCATGCTTTATACAAGCAGCATGGCGCCGCTATAGTAAAAAGAAGCTGGAGGAGTCTCTTCGTCAAGAGGAGAACAGGTTGCAAGATGCACTGACCAAGGCTGGTGGGACCTCACCAAGTTTAGGTGCCACCATATACGCCTCGCGTTTTGCTGCTAATGCACTTCGTGCTATACGACGTTCTGGTACTCGCAAGGCGAGATTGCCCGAGAGGATTCCACCGTTGCTGCTTCAGAAACCAGCAGAACCTGATTTTACAGCTGAAGAATGATAAGATAGGCAGTTTTGTCCTCCATGACTTTTTGTAGTTGACTGGTGTTGTAAACTGAAAGTAGAACTACTTCAGCCAACTAGAAATCGGTGGTAGGAAATAGAGAATCGATGTTGTAACAGTAGATAACAGGTATCGGTGTGTATAATGCATCTTGTATATTAAAATTGACTATGATAATACATTGCGTTTCTGCAGAAATGGGGGTATAATGTTTTTCAAGGATCAAATGCAGGAACTTCATCCAAAGGTGAATAAAACATGCGATATAATGTTCTATCGACGATATTCCTGTACGGGTCCTCTTCTCGCTTCTTCAATAGGTGTTCAATATTGTTAGCAACTTCAGATTTTATGTGCAAGTACAGCTTGTTTACATTTTCCTTATCTTTCAGCATCTCTTCCATTCCTCTTGTTCTTACAGGCTTCCCAAACAGAAAGTAAAACCTGCCGGGAACCTTCGGCATCATCACCGGAACCGTGAGTTCTTGGCTGGCGACCTCCCCTTTGCTCTCATCCCTGTAACCAAATCATGACTTTAGCTTTTTGTGGAAGCAAATGCTGATATCATTATTGCATGAGGAATTAATACCTTATTCTTGTACTTTGCTGCCACATATCTCTTAACATGTCATTAAGGATGGGGATTTTTATAAGGTCATGGTAATCAAGAACCATCTGCAACAAACAATCATAGAAAGAAAAGAGTGAGGCACGCCTCCGCAAATACAATTCAAACTTCTTACTGAGGCTCGGCAAATATGGAGATGACAGAATTGAAACTCCTTACTGTTTGAAAATAAAGGCACAACAAATATATAAACGTGCAAAAAATTCAAATTCCCAACTGTTTGGTCATAAAGGCAAATTACCATGTCATTTCACTAACAAAGTGGGATGCCAATTGCAAACAAGGATGCATGAGTTAAAAGATTAGGTAATTTTCAATGTTAAATAAGCAAAACTGTGAAGAGGGTTTCAGAAAAAAAGTGCAGAATCTTACATCTGCTATATCATCTTCTCCTACAACACCAAATGGTACAATTGTAGCTCCAAATCTTGCGGCCATTCTCACAAATTCTGGTTGATCAGGCCAAAACAACTTGTATTCTTCGCCCTGGAAAATCGAAGAAACCATTTAAATTTGATCGAGGTCTCAAAACCATGGCTAATACAAAGTTCGAATGATCTTATAAGTCACCACCATATATACCTTGTTATGAAGAGCCTCTCTTTGACCTCCTGGATAAAGAAGAACATGCGATTTTCGTGAAAACAACTTGAAGAAATTATTTCCCGAGACTGGTACCGCACCCATCACTTTTATCCAGTCTCCCACAGAAAATTCATGACTGGTTAGGTCGTCGAAATTCCTTGAAAATATATCCGGATGTGTTATGCCGCGCAGCAAGATGTTCTTCTGCTTCAAGTATTCTTCAATAAGGGAATAAATCTCACATCCCATCAGCATATGGTAACCAACCAACAAAACAGGACCTTCATTAGGAATTCCTTCAAAACCTCTCACTATCCTTCCATCCTCCAGAGTTGAGTAGAAGGCAGAAGCGGTAGCAGCACGAAACCACCTGAAATTTACAGGCAAGAGTATCAGAATGCAGTTGCTCGAATGAGATTAGTTTCTCACCGGAAGGGCAGAGAAGATACCCAGTAAGATAAGAAAAAAGATGATAAAAATGTACAGAAGTTGTTGCTAAGCTAAATTACCCAGCATATTCGTCGAATACGAATTTGTATTCTGACATGCTTGGTGGTATAAAGTCAGCTACATGATCAAGCCTTCTCGAGCGACGATACTTTTTAGTACCTTTGATAATAGTAAGCAAATTAATTCCACCTTCCTGGACAAAGAACATGAACAGCACAAAGAAATAATAAGTAAGCACTCTTATCATTCTGCACCATCTGCTACTATAGTTCTCACGTACCACTAAAATGGAATGCCCGTGATCCTTAAAGTTACGAACGATGCAGTTCTGTAACGAATTCTTAAGGCATTGAGCTTCATTTTCACTTGGAAACAAGTAATCGTTGCCACTATAAAGAAATGATTACAAAGATTAGCATTTCATCAATACTTATCAGTTATACAATACCAGAAGAGTATAAAATTATGTAGAAGAAAGGTATTCCAATTCCTGAAGGTGAAGTGTGGAGAGGATCAACACCTAGCAATGACAAGGACTTCTGCTTTTACAGCATGTAGACGAGAATTCGTGTAAGCTGCAGCGGATTTAAGCAGCTTCAACTTCCATAGGAGGCCATCGTTCGGAATTATATCAGCCATAACCTGAAAAATAAGCATCCTGACATCAGTTTCTTATCCCTTGGACAAGTAATAGAAAGAGATTCTAACTTGCATTTCTCATCTTACAGAGAGAAAATCTAGTAAAGCAGTGATATTTTGAGACAATAGGTCTGTTTGTAATTGATGAGGAAGCCTACGATCAGTATCTGTCGAAACCATCTTAGCCAGATTACCTAGTACCATTAAACAGATACAAAATAGAACTGAGTTTTTGAGGCAACAGAATATGAAACAGGAAAAAATATGTTGTAAATGATGAGTACCCATAGCAAAGCTAAGAAAATAAGGTACTGCGCCACTGAATCCATCAGGCAATGCTTCCAAAACTGGGAGCAAGTTTCGTAGCTGTGACCTGTCGAATGAAGTAGCTAGAATAGAATGGGAGAATTTGTCAGACCACCTCATAGTGGATCAACCGAAGGTGTTCGAGGAGAAAATGTATAAACAAAACTGACCTGGATTGGCTACTATAAGCACGAGGTCTATGTTCGGATTGCGAGCAGCAACAGCAAGTGCTAGACAAGCTCCAAAGGACTCCCCTACTAGATAAATTGGCTTATTTGGAGACGATGCATGCTCAAACCTCACGGTTTCTTCGACGAATTCCAGAAAACCTTCATACGATAAAATCCCATTCAGTAACTGATAAAAACATGTTCTTTAGCTACAGGAAAACAATCCACATTCTTCTTGTTCATCACAAGATTTGCAAGTACAGAAATTTCTAAGGGGTCAGAACATCCGATTATAACTAAAGTACTCAGTAAAGAACACCGATTTGGATTCGAAGTTCACGAGACTTAAACCTTTGAATGGCGTTCGATCTTGCACTGGAATATGAAGACATCGAACTTCAAACACCCTGCAGATTGTCAAAATTTTAGAAATCATTCAAGTAACAGAGTCAAGAATATCAGGAAAATAACAAAAAGATATCCGAGAATCTAACTTTATAATTCACAGAAAATCTAAGAGCTTACTTTCCGAGAGCTTGATGATGCAAAGTAAGGCCCAAGCCAACACCATCAATCCCTGCACAGATAAAAAAACCATAAACAAAAGCTCATGAACTAGGAACTGAAACTTAGAATTTGTAAGAATGAAGCAATAATTACCAGGCAAAAACAGAAGAACTGGAGAATCTGTCAAAGGTTGTCCACAGTCCTGGGGAGAAAACCACCTTAGAGGTCCATCATCATCATCAATCCTAATCATCTCCTTAGTTCCATCAAGAAAGTCCTTGACAGTCTTGGTCCCATACCCATCATCCCACAACAACCCCAACTCTTCAAAAATATAAATTTTGTCCCTTTTTTCTTCAACTTTCAATTTTGTCAAACCCACTCTCATCTCTTTTTCACCAATTCCATCCTTCTCTTTCTCCACAATGTCTCTATCAATCGATCCATCCTTCTTTTCTCTGCCTCCAAAGGAAGATAACAAAGCAGCTGAATTTAACACATCACCACCATCACCTCCTAAACTACTTTGAGCTCGAACTCGAACTCGAACTCGAGCCGGAGGCCTAACCTCTGAATCTAACACTACATAAGGAGGTAGCCTCAAACCAGCAACTGATGACATTGCTAATTTACACACTTGGAGCTAATCTTGTAGTATTAATGAAAGGAAAACCACCTTTTTTCAAGAAATTAAAACACTAACCAAACTTCTTTGAAATGTTGAAAACCAACTAAGCAAATGCAACATTCTATGTTTCTAGTCCGTCCTGTCTACTCTTCTAGAAACAATAAATGTGTAATCTATTTTCAACAACTGCTCCAATAAAATTGATATAATAATAAAAACTTATCCATGATGTTTATTAGTTATTACTAATATTTACAGTGACCTTTAACCAAAAAGATTTCCTAAAAAATGTTGATATCATCTTAATTACGGTGCCTTTCAATTTTCATCTGCCTTTGGGTTTATTTTTGTGTGCTAAATAAATAGAGTTGGCGCTTTAATTATGCATAATTTACTTATATCAGTCACCCTAACATTCACATTATTGCAGAGGAGTATATATCTTTTTTTTTCATCTAATAACTTTCATTTACGTAATATTTTATATCATAAAATTTTATTATTCAAATTTAAAAAATAAGTATCCGTGCACTGTGTAGAGTCTGTAGACACGAGAGACTACTTGACTGTGATAATACATTGCCTTAATTTCAAGTGAAATAGAGGTAAAGTAAAACAAAAAGGGTTTATTATTGTTTTTAAAGATTAGTCGTCACAAGACTTGGTAAAGAATTAGTGAATTTAATAGCATGATAAGTAAGTAGTACATGATCTGGTCAATTCCACTAACTATAAGTTTCTGCACTGTGTGGTGCGAGAAATCAATTTCAAACAGATGGTAGTCTTTTAACTTGTTGTAGGGGCGCAGTATCCCAATTAAGATGGTGCAATTGCAAGCTTCCTTTGTTTGTGGCGGCACCAAGCAGCTTGTACATAGCAAGTTGCCCAAGTCCTCCATTGTTGTGAGTAAAACCTAAAAATGTGGCCAAATTGGTGATTTTTTCTTGACTTTTGAAATAATAGCCTCTAAATCAGAAGCTATTAGAATGAATGCTTCAATTTCCGTGTGAGTTTCGCCTGTTCTAAATGCGCAAGGGAATAAGCTCATCCTCGCAGAAGTCATAATTATAGAGTTCCATAAACCGGTTCTCTTATCCTTACTTAGGGATCAGACTTCAGCGCCTTAATTATAGAGTTCCATAAACCAGTTCTCATCTTCCATTCTTTTTACAAACAGCCTTTCCATTTCTATCCTCAAAAACATACTGCAAATACTCCAATAAAAACATACAATAACAATAACAATAATAATAATAAAAAAAATAAAAATAGGGGGAAAATCCACTGAAGTATAAATGATGCTTTATTTCTAGTTACGCTAAACAATAGCAGCAGTAAAAGGGAAAAAAGGAAGGTAACACCCATCATTCACCAAACAATGTTCAGAAAAAATAGAAAATAAGACCATCCATGAAACAAACTCCCAATACTGAAATACACCAAGAAATCGTAAGATCTGCACATAAATTATCAAGTGGATCCACACCAGCAACTGCCAGTAAGAATCACAATTTACGAGTAATTTGACTTGCTATAAACATCGATTTGCAAACCCCATGAAACTAGGACTCATATTGCTTTTGACACGGATGGAGTATCACTCAGTAACCTCACTTCCCGTCTCAAAAATGTTGGCAATGAAAAGGCAGCTGAGTGAATCTGCACAGAAAACAGCAGATAACAATATTCAGCTCATAATCAGAAGCCAGCTTTTAGATGAGCGTTATTCTATTGCCTTTAAGTTGTCAAGCAAATTTGCTGGGTGTCAACCATATGAAAGCAAGAACAGTAAAACCTAATATGCGCAGACAGTCCAGACAAGAAATGTCCAACATTAATTTATAAAGCACCGGAAAACCATTAGCAAGCATCATCCAAGCATACATTAGACAAGGTTTGCTTCAGGTCAGCCATCGTGGGAAAAAAGAGAGTACTTCAGATGCAAAAATGTTGATTGCCAAGTTATTAGAAGAAAGTATGCAGGTAGGTAAACAGCATTTAGAAGGGCTTTAATTTTAGTCAGTACAGGAGCAGCATAATGGCATGGATTATAAATAATTATTAGAATAATTGTGTACTGTGATTCTTGATTCTAATTGCAAAATTGTAATTTGCCTTTTTATTGTTTCACAGACTTCAAGTTGACTTTCTTTTTATCAATTGAGCTGTACCTTACTGACACTATTATCATTCTGATTCTCTGCAACACAGGTTCAGACTGCTTAAAAGGAAAAAAAGGTTGAATTGTTTTACTCATGCATATACTATTACTTGCATACTTTGCTATAGTTACATAACTTACATTGCTTATTTTCAACCATCTTTTTATGCATATAATTCTGTTTTCATTCAGCGTATGTTGAACAAAAATTTTAAAAACATTTCTGTTGTACAAAGTGCATACAAGCAAGATTTCATGTCGATATTTATGTTATAGATACTCATTATTGAGGATCAAAATGTAATATTAGAAATAGTATAAGGACCATATTAGAAAAAAGAAAGCTTCACTAACACAACAGCTTCCAGCTTTTATGGTCCTAAAACACACAAAAGAATGAGACCTCAAATCAATGATAAATAAAATAAAAATGAATTATTACCTCAGAGTTATAAAACCTAAGTTCCCGCTTATGATTGGCCGCTCCTTCCAAGTTTTCAATAGGATTGATGGGATTCAAGAAATCAACAGGTGGTCCTTCCGTTGAGCACAGAAGAAACCCAATCACACCACTGCATGAAAGATATGAAATGGACCCACCACAATCAAGAACCATTCTCAACAGCATATAACATATCAATGCCCATATGAATCTTTCCATCTTCGAAACTTATTGAACATGCAAAACTTTATACCTATAAAGAATGGATAACAAACTGAACGATAAGAAAGTATGATAGCACAATCAGCATAGTTAAGCAAGGCCATAATCAACTACCCGAAATTAAAATGCAATCACACTGACCAAAGCTTTCCGTTTAGCTACATTATTATATTTTGAAAACGGAGGGCAAGGATTCAATACCAACAAAATAAACTTAGTAACACATAATTTAAACAAACATCAGTCCTAAAAATTCAGAGAAAAAAGATTTTCTCAGACCAAGAGAACCAGTATCAGTAAAACAAAGGTTTGTAATCACCTTGGATATGTTGGAACACTTGCCCAGGCATAATGGACAGAGCCATTGAATATTTCTTGGCAAACAGAGATCATATCCTGAATAAGATGTGTATGAAGCCACATACTTTCTGCCATGTTACAAAGGACACCGCCAGGCCTTAATGCTCTAGCCAATGTCTCAAAAAAAGGCTTTTCTACAAGTTCTTGAGCAGGACCTAATGCAGGAAGGGAATTCCATCAGCAAAATTATATATAGATTATGGGGAAAAAAACACTGTAAATAAAAGAAGATCAGTGCCGGAGCCAATAACTCAGGTTTACTATTTTTACTAACTATATAGCAGCTTGTAAATGGCAGTATGCCATTCATATCAATATTGTAACAATCACCAAACCATTGAATGAATTTCATGAGGTAAAAGAGTTACTAAAGGTTATAATATCTCTTGTACTACTCAATAAAAGTTTGAAGAAAAAAAAAAGAAAATCTCAAAATATCAGTTTTCAAATGTTTCCATGTTGATAAAAATCAAAGCACAGGTGACAGGGAGCCACGTGACAGTTCATTTAAAATTTTGGAAAGAGGTCACAGGTTTGAATCATCATATCGAAAAGAATTTGGAAGAGTACTTGAATCACTATCTCGCCCCACCTTAACTATGTTCACAACCATGCTCATAACTTATCAAAAAACATGAAAAGTCAAATTTGAGAACATACCCACAGGGTCTGAAGAATCAACAATAATTGCATCATATTTCCCTTTAGGTGTAGAGCGAAGGAATTCTACAGCTGTAAAGATCAAGAAACATCAGCTAAGATATAGGCCTTGCTTCAGCCAGTTCAAAGACAATTCTCACATAAAACTGTGTAAACCAAAAGAATATATTTCCTAAAGTTTACAGAAAAAAAATATAAAGGGAACAACCGTTTGACATACCGTCACCTACATGAAGGTTGACACGAGGGTCATCAAATCCAACTGATAATTCAGGAAAAAACTTCTTAGACACCTAGCATAAAAAAGAAGCGCTACTTAAGTAGAAGGTAGGGCTGAAGGTAGAGAAGGACATAGTTGTAATTGCATGAAAGTTCCATGTATCAAGCTATCACTTACATCTATAACCATATCATCTATCTCACATATATCAATATGTTCCACAGAACTGTGGCGAGAAATTTCCCTAAGAACTCCACCATCACCTCCACCAACAACCAGAACCTAAATGGTCCATCCAATGAAATAAGAATCAGTGACAAAGCAATGAAGCAAAGTTAAATAAGACAAGGAATTCATTGAAATTTACCATGAAGCAGGAGCTTAATTTTCTGTTTAGAAATCAAAGTTTTAGATGGGTCCCTAGGATTTACAGAGTTCTAATTAATTTAGGATTACTCTGTCCAGTTCTACACAATAGGCTAAAGGCCTCTAATTTTAAAAGCCCTCTTGTTAATGAAGTTTAAATGTCGAAACAAACCCTATGACAATCTTTCCTGGTTCCAATTTTTTCCCTTGTTATTTTACCGTATTCACTGCTGTTATATGGTTTTCCAGAGTGCAGATCACCAAATCTGGTTTCAATTTAAAATCAACCATTAACAGCGTCAGCAGTAATCTTATCATAGAAGACAATAGAGAAATCCAAATCATTGTTACCTACGAGCAACTTGTAATTGTGGTATTATAATTGATAAAGAGCTCCATCATTTTTCTTCCAACATGGAACAGAACAAGTTTCCTGAAATGCTTGGATACAACCCGCACGCTAATATGAGAAGTACAATGGTACTAAATAAGATCAAAGGTAATTTCATTTTGAGTTTTTACTTCCGTCTCCTTATGAAAAACACCAGCACTTGAACTTGTTCATTAAAAAAAATTATCCAGAAAAGTGCAGCATATCCAGTAAGGAAATCATGTATACTGTCTATTATCATGGTCTTCAAGATGAAGTTTATTGAAATAAAATAACAGAGTAACAAGGTAAATGGCTGTTCAACGACAATTTGGAGAATACAAAGGAGACTCCTATTCTAATTATGCCTTGAGTATCAGATTTACATGGCATCTTAAGGTTTCAAGCTAAACTAGTTACTACAGTTAATGTGGTTTTGACATCAATCCAAATTTCCAAGAAAATATTTATTCATCTTTCTCCTAAAGTTCCACCAAGCTTCCATAAAGCAGGTACCTAGTATCGAAAAAGCAACATATGCACAGTAAAGCACTATTGATAAAAAATAGAAAACAAGGGAGAAAAGCGCCTTTAAAGAGAGCAAGAATATACATCAACGAAAACTATGAAAAGCCATGAACAATTGACAGTGATGCGTACAGATTTAGGTGATGGAACTGAACAAAGGGGAAGATGAGCTATCATCTCCTGGTAGGCACATTCATCTTTCTCAGTCAACTGAACAATGCCATCAAGGACAAGCACTTTCCCATATGCTGATGACTGCATACAAACATAACATTAGCTGCACGTTGATGAATTACCATTATGATATAGCATACAGATGTATATGCATCATGTGCACATGCACATGTGCTTAAGTAAACAGTCGAGGAACAGAGAAAGGAAAGGGAAATAACAGAACATAAACCAGCTCCATCATCAAAGTACAAAGATCTAAGAATGTCTAACCTCGAAAACCAGGATCTCTTGGTATTTAGACTTTCCCTTGTATAACACATTATCTACTTTCACTGAATGGGCTTCTCCTGTGAATAACCATTGCCGCAACATTACCATAGACAGTGAGTCAAATACAGAGATCACTATTTGAACTCAATAAGAAAGATGAGAAACGGAGAAAGAGAAAAGACATCACTTTGTGTCAAAGAAGCTGTGAATGATGTACAGTCTCATTTCCCAGCAAGTGAAAAAAGTAAACCATACAGTTGAAATAAAGAAAAAAATCAAAAGAGAATCAAATTGAAATAAAGGAGCTTTCATCGCAAAATGGAGAAGCAAAAAGTAAGGAACAAGTAGCAGGGGAGAGTAATAACAAGAAAACACAATTACATAAAAAAGAATTCTTACCAGGCCACATAGGGTTGTTGAAGTAAACCTTTTTGCCAGCTTTATCTAAGATAGCAAAGCAAGAGAATCAACAATAGCAATGAATGTAGCCCAGACACATGCATAAATAATTCCTAGTTCATAAAAATGTGGAAAACAGAAAGACATAGAAAGGAATAGGAATAATAACCAGTGCAGGAATGAGATTCGGAGAACCACCCAGAAACAACTGTAGAGTGGCATTTTGCATCAGTTTCAGGGGCAGAAGCCTTGGCCTTCATGCAACAAGAAGGAATAGCCTTCTCTGAGCCAGTCCCACTATTCACCTTCCCATCCAAAGTCTTCTGGCATCCCAAACCTCTTCCTGCGCCGGCCTCCATAGATTATCTTCTTCTTCTCCGACTCCAGTCTCTGCAATATGGTGAGGAACTCAATAAAACAAAAACAATAGTAAACTATAAACGCTATGGACTATTCGAAATATACGAACTCTTTAAAATATAAATAAACTGAACCCTATTAGAACTTTGTTCTCATATTTTTTTAAGTGAAGATTACCAGAGCAGCTATAACTTTAGGAAACGTGTGTGAAGCCAAGCTAAGTACCTAATTAACTTGTACTTTATAAAAAGACAAACCCCAATACCCATCACTAGAAAAAGGAAGGTACAGCTTTCTCTATTTATATTTGAGAAAGAAGCTTCACAAGAAAGACAGGAATATAGCAGTTTTTGATCAATCAAAAACCAGAAAGTATTCATTAAGGAAATAACTAGAACTATCAATGAATGATATATAGCGCAACAGAATTAGTGATATAAAATGAAGGGAACAAATCCAAGTTTCCTTTATTCTTCTCCGCGAATAAAATATTGATTTCGGCCACATTCGAAACAGTCAAGAGATAGCTTTTAGTTGAGTATCAAACACTATATCGCCTATTAAAATAAAATAAGAAACAGAAACACAAAAATCAAATGAGTGGATTTTCAACACGCATGAAGAAGAAGAAGAAGAAGAAGAAGAAGAAGAGCAAAATTTCAATAATCAGTTTGAGCCAGCTTACTTTGATTTGAGGAGGAAAGATGGGTCCGTGCCCGTAAAAAACTATATATTTAATAGGAAAAAAACAAAAAAAAAGGCTAAATTTTTGTTGTTGGTCGGCGAGGTTGGTTCTTCTGAAACGATTAAAGGAAGAAAAAAGAAATCGCTAGATGTTAGGCTAGGGTTTGGCGTACACTGCAATATCCCCGCCCTGATAAAAAAAAATTAAAGAGAAAAAGAAAAGTTAAAGAAAGAAACTTGACAGAGAAGAGCAAAACGGAAGGAGAGCTGAAATCGGACCTGCCTGGTATTGAAATGGATGAGAAGAGAGAAAAAGGAGTGAGTTATACTATAGTAGAAGATGAGGTAGGTAGTGTGGTTGAAGATGATTGATGAAAAGAAATAGATGGGTCTCTGTTATGGTGTATGTATCGGGAAAGAAAGAATTGTCGATTTCCTTTCCTTTCTCTCGACTGTAACTTTCGATAGGCTCGCGCTTTCTCGTCGAGAATGGCGTGCAAAGAAGGTTGCTGGTATTGAATTTGACTCTGGTCCAAACCTCAGTAATGAGCCTGAGCCTAATTCCTTTTTCTTTTCCCTGCACGTTTTTAATTAGCCCAAATCCAGATGTTTCTTTTGTTTTACTTTTTTTTAAAGAAAATAATAATTATATTATTAATTATGTATTTTCTCTTATAATTTTCATAAGGATAAATATATACTACTCAATCGAACGATAACCTCGTGTGCTTCTTTTGTTTCCTTTTTTTCTTATTTTTTTCCTACATATAAAAAATTGATTATAATTCATAGCATACCAACGATAAGAATAAAAAATCATCCATGTGGATCTTAATATTTGGAATCTCTACCTATTCATTAAAAAAAATTAATCTAATTAATTTATTCTATGTGTTGGTAAAAGAATTACAATTAAATTCAATCCTCATAAATTTTTAATCTAATTAATTTAATCCTTATGTTCGTAAAAGATTATCAATCAAGTCCTACATTTATAGAATCTTATATTTTTTTTCATATATTTGTAAATTTAGTCCAACTAAACCCTACATGATTACTCACTCGATTATTTTTTATACAATTTACTATGATTAATGAATCAAGTTGCGCACTTCTATTAAGGAAACATAACTTTCTTTGTTGATTTAATATTAAAAAATTATAATTACATTATCTTATTTATAATAAAAATAGTTAACATCTATGGCATAACTGACATATTATCCATATAATATTTACAATCAACATAATATACATAATAATTATGTTATTATAAATCGTAACCATGTTACCTTATTTAAAATAATGTACGATATAAATTACACAAAATAAAAAAACTAAGGCATACAAAATTGACCAACTATAAAACTAATCAACTCAAACTGATATACACAACTAGTACAATACGCGAATCTCCTAACAAAGACCGATTAGATGAATGTTAGTTAATTGAAGCTCCTTTTCCCATGAAACTAGAAACCCATTTAAAGGGAAATATTACCTAAGTTTTTATTTTCTTTCGCATCCCAGGAATGCAGTATCAAAATAATCCAGATAAATGCAGCCCTCTTACTAGTAAGGCAATAACAAAGGCAATAAACTACATAACAAGCGCTCCTGTGCATAGTCGACAATGGAAAGTACTGCTGAAACTCAAGCAAATGCAAAGGAAGCAAATAGAACACAGAATGCATGCTGCGTATACAAAGTGCCCATAAGCATCTGGCGAAAGGCAGTTCCCTCCGCCAGTGGACGGGCGACAATAAAGGGGCTATCGTAGGAGAGCTATTGTTCCTCACGGGATCAGTATGAGTATATTGAGCAGATGATAAACAAATGGTCTAACCTGTCTACAAAAACTTGTATTGGATACAGTACTCAGGAAAAGCAAAAACTAGGTTATACATTAGCATTTCTGCAGCAGTTGTTTGCTAGGCTCTTCCTTCTCGCAGCCACAGTGGGGTACAACATTACTGCAACAAGTTGCAGTAGTAGCAGCCAAATGTAGTCATGTACTCGATAATGCTACCTGCGCTTGTACCTGGAAAGGAGAAGACCTAAAGATAAATCCTGTATTCAAATCTAGCATTGTGGACCAGATATATGTTGCTGATAATGATCGTATATAAAGTTTGACTTGCTTCAAAAGACAATCCATCATTTATAGAAAATAAATAATGCTTTGCATCACATACAAAAGCACCTCCTACAGAATGGTTCACCTGACTAACACAGCAGATATATTAAGACGCAGCTTAGCTTAGCAAGGATTAAATAGTTCTAACCTCTGCATTAATTTCCACAGTTATTAAAGCAGGATCTTGGTTTCATGCTTTGCATAGAATATAATCATGCAAACAAAAGAAAGCATACCCTCAAACATCAAACTAGTAACGAAAGGAGAAATATAAGCTTGTCCATACCGAGATTTGCTCTTAAATGAATTCCCTGACTTTTTATTTGGTACCCCTCTACTTTTCTGTTGTTTTTTATCGCTCATGTCACTGTGAAATAGCTCCTCCATCTCTCCCGCTCTTGACTGTGTTCGCCGAGAAGGCTTTGATTTTTTGCTAGGCTTCTGTACAATTTTGCCGGTATCTAGAGCCTTCTTTACAGCCTTTGCTGCCTTAGCCCGTCGATAACCCAGGTCAACTAGTGACATTCCAGGCTTTTCTTTCTTATCTTTCCCCTTGCCCTGCAGTATTATCCAGGTAGTGAATGTTATACTTTACAACAACAACAATGTAACAAACACTTAACTTTAGGGTTAGCTTTGATATACCACCTTAATTTGGCATAAGTTTGTTTCTCTAAATTCATTTTTATGCTTGGTACACTTCTTTTATGAAATGAAACATTACTATTTTAAATTTTGACGCTTACAATTACATTGGATTGAAATAAGTGAAGTCCAAATAGTTACTAAAGAGATTTCAAATTTTTGCTAGCACGACAAAAGCTTCTTAAGATTTTTCATCAATTCAAAGCAAATGAATAAGGAACAATAGAATAGCAAGTAAAGTTGTCAATTTCCATATCGCACAGCATAATTTCCTTATGTAGTTTAATATTAAAATTTTAAGATGCCATGTGAAAAACAAATTGAAAACTGAGGGACAAATTTGGTAACAAAGAGGTTAACGTTTGTAAGAGTTTTAGAACTTGAAATAAAATTTAATCATTTTATAGAAAAGTTGAAGGCACCCTACAACAGGAGTCAGCCCATTTTCTTTGCGTCTATGTTTTGGGATTGGGAAGGGGAAATGAAAAGGTCTTGGAGGGAAATTTGAAAGACATATTTCCTATAAAAAAGAAACAATAGCACACATACTTCGTTTTTGTCAACTTGATCATCATCCTCCAACATCTCTCTGGCAGCCTGCAATTTACGACGCTTCTTCCGGGGCAAATTTTTCTGCTCAAGAGCATCAGGATTGGTTTAGAACAAAATTTTCAGAAACATTACCGATCAAGAAAAAAATAACCATGCAAAATTAATCACCTCACGCTCTCGCTTCCTCTTTTCCTTCATCCTAAAATCTTCAGCTTGTTGGGCACTAATCACATCATTACCAGGGGGTTTTCCTTTCTCAATTGATGTCTGTTTCAAGCAATTTTAAGCATACAATTAGTTGAAGAAACTAGAATCCTAGAGCACCACCAAATGCAAGTTTCTTTGAGGATGATGAAAGCAGAACAACAGTCACTCCTTACACACAAAAAAAGTAAAAATAGAAAAAGTGGTTTCATGTGCTCTGTATATGAGGACAAAAGACCATCACGTAGAAGGAAGTTTGCCTCATTAATAAAAACCTGTCTCAGCATCCCTCCATATGCCTGCTAAGGCAACCCACTAGAGGATAAATATCTTCAGCTGTCCAGGATTATCCAATGTGGCCACACAACAGATAACACCAAACATCCGTTACCAGCATCTTAATAAAATTGATGTCTTCAATAAGTTCCCATTATCCAGTTTAAACAACGAATCTTCTATCATTTAGAAAATAGGAACCTAACTCAATCAATCAACAATGTCCTATACCATCTCCAAATGAAAACAATAAAAAAAAAATTGCAATGATTATGTAACAATGTCAATGAAAACCTTTATATACCAGCTTGCAAGAACTTATGGGGCAGCATTCAATTTGGATGCCCAGGAAATAAAAACATGGAAATGAGCTACCATGTCAATGAAGAATTTTATTTATCAGCTTGCAAGAACTTATGGGGCAACATTCAATTTGAATGCCTAAGAAATAAAAACATGGAAATAAGCTACCATGACAGAATCTACATTACCTTTGCTGCAAGCTTTTTCTCTTTCCCTGTCGCAAACCAGGTTCTTTTTGGACGTGAAAAAATTTCATCTCTATATTCAATCATATTTTCTGCCTGCGTGCATTAGCGAAGTCCATGAACTTGTAGTCACTGATTATCATGTTAGCAGGATCTAAAATACTTGCAAAAGGAAAGAATCCAACAATACAACACCTACCATGCGATGTCATTGTAATTACTAAATACATTTTACTAATAAGATGACAATGTAGCATAGAGTACAAACCTTTGTAGCTTCCATTTCAGCTTTTCTTAAGGCTCTCTCTTCCCTGCAGTAAGTCAATGTCCACTAATTCAGAGAAAAGCAGAAACATATTTGGTGGTAAAAAAACTAGAACAACAAATCCCAATCAAAACCTCTCTTCCTGAAGAACGGCAGCTACTTGTTTTTCCATTTGCTCAATTAGCTGAGACCACTTGGTGATTGATTGCTCTGCAACAATACGACTCTTCAACTTTGAACCAGCTCTCTTTGCCTGTTAAGTGGTTAAAATAAGTCTTTAGGTGATTCTAATTCAAGTTACCAAACACCTCCTCCTTGCCATCTTTCAGGCCCAACCGTTTGGATGTCATAGGAACCTTGGGTTAACAACCACTTTATTGAGTTCATAAATGGTTAATGGCTTCTACTTAAAGCAACAAAAAAACTAAAAACTAAAATCTTGAGTTTTATTTCTAAAAGAGTTTAGATTAAGAAAATAACGGAGCCTGGAGAATCGAGACAAACTGATTTGTCCACATCAACATTCATCTTTTATATATAGATTTCAGCATCGATAAACATGGTCCTCATACCCAATCATCACATGATTGTATGACAAACTAATGAAGACAGTAAATTTCATGAGGCCACTGCTGGTGATCTTCATTAGTTATGATGTTTTACTTGATTCTAAACTAAATGAATTTCCCCAAACCTAATACACTCAATGCGTTCCCATCCAACAGGTGCTCATCATTTTGATGGGAACTTTAATTGGCTTCCTCTCATGCACAATTTAATTCAGCCATCAAACTGCTCTCCAGTAAAGGTCAAAAATAAGTTTTAACTAAAGGTCCTACAGAATCCAAGGGTCAGTTTCTGAAACTTTAATGTTATTTTGTCAAGCTCATAATGTTCTTCGTCTGGGATTGGGGACTGAAAATATACTTAGCTTCATAGAAAACCAGTATAGAAACAAACCACAAAATAATACTATTACATAAGTGAACATCTACCATAAGTAAACAAGCACTAGAGATGTAAGGAAAAATATGGCTCACAATGGCTTTCAAAAGAGAGCGATCATTATCTGTTACAAATGTAACAGCATACCCTTCTCTACCAGCTCTTGCAGTACGACCAACTCTATGAATGTAGCTGCAAAACAAAACAACAAAACAGAGGATTGATATTCCACCTAATTAAATTGAAAAGGGCAAAAAGCATATAGCGCACAGCTGTAACCAAGTGTTCAAGGTAAAAATATATATGCACACACATATACATGTATAGTATTTCACCTTGTAAGGTCACGAGGACAAGCATAATTGATAACTGTTTGAACACCAATAATGTCAAGTCCCTACAGAAGACATCCAAGTTAAGTCACATTAAAGAAACACAACTTAAAGTTTATAATACATCGTTTAATCAATCATGGAACAGGAGAAATGGAAAATAACACTCCAAGATAACTGTAAATATTTTTAAGTTCATCCACTGCCTCATTGGGATTATCAAAACTCATTGCAATGCACTTATAAGACTAGAAACCAAAACCAAACTTAAAACTTAGCACAACTTCTGTATTTCCATTCTTGAACCATTTGCAAACAATACTAAACTCAAACACCAGACCATCCTGAAAAAGACACATCAGCATAAGTTAATGTATCGCAGATGCAAGGACATTACCAAATCCTTCAAATATCCTATATTGACATAATAATCTATAACACCTTGCAACCAAAAGTTAGGAAAAGAAATAATAATAAAGAAAAGTCTTCAAATTCAATAATGAGGCTAGAATATGATAAGGAGGTGATGTTAAATATGCAACAAATTCATGGCTCAAAAAAAATGATAGATATGCAAAATGAGCTATAAAAACAGAACTTGGTTCAAGTATTTTCACTCACACGAGCAGCTACATCAGTCGCAACCAAAAAGTCAACTTGTTGCCTCCGGAAAAGTTCCAACGCCTACGCAATAACCAAAAGTAAGGAATAGATGGAAATGAAGCAAGCTCTAAACAAGCAACTAGGCCATGACTTTCAAAGGGAAACCATTTAATTCCACATTGCAAAACAATACACTTGTTGTAGAAAGCCAAATAACCTAATCCAACCTCTAAAACTAAGCTACTCACATCAAGACGCTGTGCTTGGGTAAGATTTCCATGAAGCTCAGCTGCTTTGAAGCCAGCTAACCCGAACAAAATCTTCAACCTATGTGCAGCTTGTTTGGTTCCACTGTCAAGGGAAAGTCAAAGCAGTTATAACATTATGACCACAGATAAGCCTACACACAAGTAAACTAAAAATCATTGAAGTCTTAATCCACAATTGTAGTAGGATATGATTTATTTTTTCCAGATATCCAAATCAGCATTCCATTTACTTTGATAAAGTCGTTAATGATCTGCAACTATTTCACATCAAAAATTAGATGAAAATTCAACTGCAGTCTCTTTTGACATTCCCCTCATGGTTAATAACATATTTAGTCCTAGTGTTCTTCCTATATTCTTAATCTTGTTCCTGAACCTTAAATCTTGCTAATCACACTGTGATATTCTTATAATTCTGTTTGATCCCCCTCCGTATAACAATAGCAGTATAAACCGGCACCATATACTTTACTGAGTGTAGTGTAGGTACGAGATTAACAATAATGGAAGAATATAAGGACAAGATTCCATTAGAAAAAAAATAAAGGAATAGGATCAGTAATATTCAGAGTAAACGGACTTGATGTCATTAAATGTTCCCTCATATGAATTTCCTTGAAACCATTCATTCATCACAAAATAATGATTGTCATTTGTTAGCCAGCATAGTAAGACTGTATATAACCCAGAAAACACACTGAAAACTAATAACAACCTGAAGATGATAACTTTTGATGTAAAAGTTTTTGAGCACAATGCAAAAAGAACTGCCTCCTGATTCACTTCCCTCATTCTTCGTATCCTAACTACCCTGGCAGAAGAGAAAAACATTGTCCATAGTAAGTTTCATGAAATTTGAATTCCCCACATATAAGTCCAAGAGGTAGTTATACTACCATTAGAATAAAGCTTATACAACACTGATATTTTAAAAATATAGCCTTATTCACTATAAACCTCCAATAAATAAACAAATAAAGTTGAGTTGGAAACTTGGAATGACTTACTCCTCAGTCAATGTTGATGGCCGTTTAGTAGATGGGTCAGCTGAGAGACGAAGTGGTTTGGTCAAAGAAAGTGTGATGAGCTCGTCAACTTCTTCAGTCATTGTAGCCGAAAATAACATAGTCTGCCTCCTTTTGGGGCATAGCCGAACCTGCAAATCAGCCGAGTATAAAAAAATTCAGAAATTAGATAAGCGATTCCTCCACATTAGCACATTCTGCAGTCAAAGCAATCATGTAGTCAAACAAGAATGTTGAAAAGATAAAGATACCAGCTCTTGAATTTCAGCACTAAATCCAAGCTCCAGAAGGCGGTCAGCTTCATCGAGAATTAAAACTGCTAGGTCATCCAAGGAAATAGACATGGAATTGCGCAAATGATCTATCATGCGCCCTGGAGTAGCTACAACAATATCTGGCATTGATCTCAAAGCAGTTACTTGCTCCTAGATTAGAGTAGGGAAAGACTGAGTAATTATTTATGGAAATAGCTAAGCATAAGTGTACATAAATGCAAAGATGAACAACAAAACTTGTCCGCAAGTAAGTTGAATAAATCCTAATATACTTAGAGCTGCATTCACAAATTCCAGGGTACTTATTAGCAATCCCAAAAAAGTTAAACGACATTTTTCACCTCTGCACAATGAGACCTTACTCCTATTATGACATGGCATGCTGACTGGCTGCTTACATGAACTAAAACCAATAAGCATCATCAATGATTCAATGTTCTCCATCTGCATGGTTTAATGTCTCTAAACTTGAAATTATAATATTTATATTATACAATTTTTAAATCACAGAGTATAAAGTGTTACAAGCCTCAAACCACAGGCGGTTAAAATTCTCACTAGTTCATTCAACATAAAAGGAAGAAACCCTTGAGTTATATAGAGCAGAACAAAAGCTATAAGCATAACGTGACTAAAACAGGATACCACATATATGGGTTTCAGCTGAGCCAAATATGTTTGGCATAAAAAGGTTAGCAGATAGAAGAAAGGTTGAGAAGAAACTATCAAAGTTTTAAAGATGGCAGTTGGTTATTTATGTAGTAGGAACAACACAAACGGAGAGGCCAAATCATCATCTAACCTTCATTGAAAGGCCACCCACAACCAAGCAACACCTAATATCTGTAAACTGAGCAAGTTTCTCTACCATACTCTGAACCCTGCAATACAGGCATCAAACATAAAAGAAGCTTCAATCAGCCAAATAGAAATGAAGCATAGCATTGCCTATTGCGTGAATAGACAGAAAATGAGAATGTGGAGAAAAATTGTCACTCACTGAACAGCCAACTCTCTGGTTGGAGTAAGAATGAGAACACGTGTTGCTTGAACTCGTTTTGGACGGAACAGTAATCTCTCCAATGTAGGTAATGCAAAGGCAGCAGTCTGCAATAGTAACAAGTGTAAGAGTGGTCTACTATTTCTTTTCTTTTTATCCTCAATTTATATTTATTCTTTTGATCAACACACAAAGCAAGCCATGCATAGTTATATTATAAGAGATAAATATGAAAATATACTCAAAGAATAGTTGGGTACCTTTCCGGAACCAGTCATTGCACTCCCGCAGATATCCCGGCCTGAGAGTGCCAGGGGTACACAAGCGGCCTAGAACCAAAGCAAACCAAATCAGTAACTCAAAAATGAGGAAGCACCCTATTGAACGAAATTAAAACAGTGGAGACAGCACTTGAAAACCTGAATTGGAGTGGGCTTAGAGTAACCCAAGGCCTCGCATGCTCGAAGCAAAGGGCGAGATAAATTGAGCTCCATGAATGAATTGGCGTGGAAAGAAGTTCCTTCAGAAGATGCAAAAAATGGCTTTCTGCTTTCATCAGCGCTGCCTATCCCATCGTCATCATCCTCTTCTTCTTTAAAATCTTCCTATCAAGACTTCAAACATTAGAAGCACGTTCAGAAAACAAAGAGAGGAAAGAAGGAAGGAAGAGAGGTACCTGTTTGTTGTCGGGTTCGGAATCGGAATCGGAATCGGAGGAGGAAATATCATTTAAAGGGAGGGCATGTTTGGATATCTTTTCGTCAATAGAAGTGGTGCTTCGTCGAGCGTGCTCTTCCGCGACAGACTCCGAGAAGGAAGCGAAGTCCCACGGCGACTGAATAGCCCTATCTGGTGGATTGTTGTTGTCTTCTTCTGCTTCTGAATCCTGTTCTGCTTCAGGCTCTGATAACTCTACTTCTTCATCGCTAGGAGGCTCGAAGATGAAGGCTGCAGCCATTGGAGTGGTTCACGCCCTGCTTTGAGAACTGCCGTTTGAAGTTAAACAACTGTTGAGGGTTTAGGAAGAAGCTTTCTTTCTTTTTGTTCGGAGGGTTTTAGGGATGTGACACTTTTGCACGACACGCCTTTTTTCATCCTGAAGTTTTTAAAATGTTACATTTTAGGCCTTCTGTTAAAATGATATCTAATATCAACCCTCATATCTAATTTTAATCGGAAAAAAACTCTTTCCATTCCAAACCAACATCAATTTTTCAAACTACCTTTCTCTTCCTTTAAGTAAGCCCGGAAGTACTGTTTATAGACACGAGCAAACAATTGTATTATTGTTCTTTAAATGGAAAAAATATTACAATAACATAGGTAATTGGTGTTTAATTTTGAATGTTTAAGTAATTTTATAAGGAAAAAAAACAACTAATTCTTATTTATTTTTTATTGTTACTTTAACTTGTTTATCTAATCACTATTATTATTAAGAATTATATGAGATTTAAAATTATGTGAAAGTGCAATTTTAATAAAAATATTAAGATAGCTACGGATAAAAATATTAAAAATATTTATATTATGAACTGAAATAGAACTTTATAAAATAATTTTATAATTTTTTTTCCATTTATCTTTTATAATAATTTCATTATTTTATTTATATTATAATTTTCACAATTTTATTTAAACTTTCAAAATAAATAAATAAATATTAAAAAAATATGTATTTGTAGGCGTATGATATTCTAAAATTGCTACTATATCAAAGTATCTTATCATACCGTATATGTATCTCGTATCTGCATTTATGCTTTATAAGTATTTCCCTATTATAAAATATCAAACTTATATTCTTAATTAATTTATTTATTTATTTATTTATTTATAAATCGGTGTAATTGGTCAATTTAATGTGTCAAATTTTTCCACAGAAAATTATTGTTTGTGAAAAAAATCTATTGCCCTGATTATATATGCTCTATCTAATTATACGAAATAAAGTAATTATGATTTAATAAAATTATATTTAGAGCACAATTTAAGGGATTTAACTATAATTAGAATTAGTGGTTCTGACTAATTCTCCATCTAAGTGTTGTAATAAACAGCCATTTATCAACAATAAAGTTCTTCTCTTCCTCCTTTCACTCTCTCACCATCTTCGGCTAAGCATAGGAAAAAGAAGAACAAGAGCTTGTGTAGGTGGTGAGGGAGGCCGAGAGTGAGGGGAGGGAAATGAACTTGTCTTTCTTGTTGAGTTGATTAAGCATGAAAATAAATCGTGGTACAAAATTGATAAATCCAACTTGATTTACTAGAAATTTAGTCGGCATGTAATTGGACTAGGTGAAATTTAGAAATTGTGGATAAATTGATACATACAAGGTGTTTTTTTAAGGAAATTGTTTAATGGACGTTAAGAGAATGTTAGATTTCGATCAAAATGAGAAAAATTGTAAACAAAAACCTAATCTAGGAACTAGATAATCAAATTATATTATATAAAAATAAGAAATCGAACAATGAAAAACTAAAATCGGTCAAACAAATCAAACCAAACTCGAAACCCTTGTTCTTGTGTGAAATTCGGCCACTTCAAGCTTGAATTGAATCAAAGATATTATCTTGATGAGCTGAATACTTTCTATTTGAATCCACACCAATGAGTCGAAATCTGAGAGATTATAACGTGATAGCACCAAGAGAGAAAAAAAATTATATAACTCTTACCGTAAGAGTCTTACATTTTTCTTTGTTTCGTTTTTACCGATTTACATAAGTAACAAATTATTAGTTATTTAAAATAGATCTTAATATATAATTAAATAACCAAAATTTCCTAATTAATATATATCAAATAATATTTTTATTAAAATCACACCTTAATATTTATTTAACTTTTTAAATAATTACTATTTATTCTTTTAATTCAATGCTTAGTTCTCAGACACAAAACTAACAGAGAAAAATGGGATTAAATTTTACAGGATTCTTGAAGCAGTTTAATTAATTTGATTGATGAACTGAAGTTAATGTTGGATATGATAAACTTTGCTGGCTACCGCATTTTACCAATTAATTTGGGAGTTTTGTTTTGGTTGAGAAATTATCATAGTTGTAATAATCGGACCGGACCGGCTAGTCCGATCAGAAAAATTGCGACCCGATCATGGTCCGGTCTTACAATCCAAAAAATCTTATAATTAATTTTTGGTAAAAAAATCATAAATCGATCTGGTCTGACCGTGAACCAGTTTACTCAGAACTAGTTCAAACGATTCTGGCAAAAAAAAAATCGAGATTTTAATTTTTTTGAAATTCAGTACTTTCTTTTTTCTATAATGCTTTAAATGAATATTATTCACCTTTTGATAGCTCCTCATTTACTTTCATATAAATTAACATTTATATATAAACTTTTAATTCAATTTACAATTAATGCATATTAAGAAAATAAGTTTTCAAACTTTCAATAACTTATTTTTAGATAATAATAAATAGAAAGAACGCCTATTTTTCATGCACAGATAAAATTAATTGATCTTAAAGATTTAAAATCTCAAAGCTTCCAAATATATTTTAATTTAATTGATTTACAATCAATATGTATTGTAGTAGTATTTAACTTCATGTAATTAGTAAATTATACTCCCTCTGGATCAAAATAAATAACGTTTACTGTTCATGCACGCATCTCAAGAAGGCCGGATGACTCACTATTTGACCCCAAAAATTCCGTAATTTTTTTCGAACGTACAACGTTCGAAAAAAAATTACGAAATTTCTTGGGGTCAAATAGTGACCGTCCCATACATTTCTTTTCGCCATCTCCTATCTGGCCAACTGTTTCTTCCAGGTCGATGAAAACTCCTCTGAAAGGTTTTCACCCTCGTTGGTCTCATGGTTCTGAGTTCGTAGATCCTCTAGCCGCCTGCAGCGCACTCAAGACAACTTTTGTAAAGCACTCAGCAGTTTGTGGGGACCTTCACAGATAAAGCACGCAGTAAGTCCCTGAATGAAATTGAACAATCTGTCGGCCTTCGACATCTCCTTAATATTGAGTATAAGCGTGGAATATTTGTTCACAAATTCTCGCATAGAAACCATTTGCACAAGGTCGCGCAAGCTCACACTGCCAACATATTCCACCTCTTTTGGGAAAATATTTTCCTCAACTCCGCTTTAAACTCTTCTCGCGCAGCAATGCTACTGGTGCCCAAGCCCTTCTCTACTTGTGCGCACACGCCTGACTAAGGCAAGGGATTGATACTCACGACCATTTCCAAAGTCACTCATGCATGTCTTGTATTAAGACTTCTATTGTCTTTAGCCAGCACTCACCCGCACATACTCTGTTCGATACTTGCGGCTATCATCAAAGTCGGTTATACACGTCTCGTAGTGAGGTTACTCTTGCCCTCAGTCAACACTCACACGTAGGACCGACTCGAATTCGAACTCTTAAGGCTTAGTCGAACCCAAGACTAACGCCCTGGTCATTCTCTACTTCTCGCGCACACGTCCGACTAAGGCGAACCTTTTAATACTCAGGGTTATCGCCTAAGTCGCTCGTATCCATCTCGTAGTAAGGCTCTTCTTGTCCTCGGCCATCACTCGCACGCAAGACAAGCAAGACTTCCGCAATTCTCCGAGACCCGCTCGCTCGGTCTCTCACCCAAGCTCACATGTAACTCTCAGCCACATTTCACATCTCAAAGCCACGCCCTCTCGTGCCTCACGACCATGTTCGCTCGCGCCTTTCAACAACGCACGACCATGTCGTAGGTCGGGCTGTCTCATCACGACCTATGCTTGCCCTTCGCCTAAGGCAAGACCTTTATCCGATTTTGAACCTTTAGATAGAGCTTCCGTAGCAACGCTCCTCAATATACTGGCACCATTTCTATCTCGGCGCACCTGACTTCCGAAGACTTTGCAATCGCAAATAACCCAAGTTTAGCTCCGCTACCACCTGTCACAGCCTTACCTTCTAAGGCACGTACGGCGCCTAGATTCCTTATCTAGGTCAGCCTTCATCCTGATACTTAACAGTACTGTCCAACACTCACTCTAGCCTCCGCCCTTCCTTCCATGCGCACTACTAGTTTTCTACTCGGACCCAACTAGAAGTGGCCATCATAGCAAAGCCATCATGGCAGTGCCCCTTCCATAACACGGAAGGCTCACTCGCACACCTATGCCGGAACCACATAGGAGACGCTCACTTAAGCAAGCATACTCTCGTATTTTGCCCAGGGGTTGGTGGAGAGTTATCACACCCAAAAGACTTCCTTTCATATAACCGATGAGGGACAATCCTTCAACTTCATGCGCCTTCGACGTGTTTCAGGGTCTATGTTAAGGCTAAACTTGCACACCAAGGCTTAGACCTTAACACCATCGGAGCGGGTCGAGTTGGCACTATTAAAAAAAAAAATAGTAAAAACTAAAAAGTGCCCCCGAACCCGCCCGGCTAGTTTTCTGGCTAACTGACTTATTTATTTAGTTAAAATTTAAAAGTGGAATGATTTTGGATAGAGAGATAGACTTGAAAAATTGGAAGCCTTTTTTTCTTAACGCGCTCCTCTTCAATCCCTACTAAGATTCAAACCCTAATTCTGTAACACCGGAATTGCTGGTTACTTGCGTCTTCGGGACCTCACTGTTATCAGTCCGCACAAGCTCTGTTCGTTGACTCAATGAATATCAATTGATTTTGTGATAGTTAGTTCCTTCCTGCTGCTGAAACCCAACAGAAGGATCAGCTTTTCAAAAATGGCAGAGGGTCACTCACTCTCCGTCAAAGACGTAGTGTACAAATTGCAACTCTCCCTGCTTGAAGGCATCAAGAATGAAGATCAGCTATTCGCGGCTGGGTCTTTGATGTCACGCGGTGACTATCAAGACGTGGTGGTGGAGCGTTCAATTTCCTATTCCTGTGGTTATCCTCTTTGCGCTAATCTCCTTCCCGCCGATCGACCTCAAAAGGGTCGGTATCGCATTGCCTTGAAGGAGCACAAGGTTTATGATTTGCAGGAAACACACATGTTTTGTTCTTCTAGCTGCCTCATCAACAGCCGCGCTTTTGGTGCAAGCTTGGAAGAAGAGAGGATCTCCGATGCTAATCCGGAAAAAAGTTAGTGGGGTTTTGAGGTTATTCGAGGAGTTGAGTCTGGATGAGGCCCAGGGAGATTTGGGGAAGAAGGGGGACCTTGGTTTGTCCAAGTTGACGATTCAGGAGAAACCCGAGACTAAAGCTGGGGAAGTGCGGACTGGTCCATCCGATGCAATTGAAGGTTATGTTCCACAAAGAGTTCGCAATTCCAAGCCTTCACCATCGGCAACTCATCAGCAAGGTATAACAAGTTATGCATTTTATTGTTTGCACTCACCTTACTAGTATGCCACCAAGGGAATGCTGAACTATTTGGAGAAATTGAAAATCTACCTTGGTTGTACAAGAGGCGGTGTTTAAAGTCTTTCCCTTATGGTTTTAAGTTTCTCTTCAGTTTGTTTAGAATGGCAGAGCTGATCAATTGAGCTGGCTAGATGTAAAGGACACTTGCTTTTCGTTTCACTTCCTTTTGGGCCCTAAGAATTGAATTTTCTTGTTGTTTTTAACCCTTTCCTTTAATTTTTGGATCACCCAAATGACACATAGCTTTTTGAACTCTTTCCTGCACTGTTCAAATACTCAGGGTTTTGTTGACACTTATCTATTTCTTATTCAACATTTTTATACTTCCCCTCCCTTTCATGAGTTGAAAATCTTGCTGATATGTATACCTTTTTACTTCAATTATCTAATTGAGCTTTCCTTGCATGTTTTAGGACTAAAACCTAATCGAGGTGAGCCTAGCAGTAAACAAAGTATTTTTATTGATGACATGGACTTCATGAGTACCATAATCACTAATGATGAATATAGCATTTCAAAAGCTCCTTTGGGTCTGACAGAACCTGCTTCTGGTACAAAATCACAAAAAGAAAATAAAAAAGAAGCTCAGGGAGACCTACAGGCTCCTAAAAGGTCTGACTTGGGTAAGACACCAAGGAAGTTGAAAACGCAGAATAGGAAGATGGTTTCAGAAGATGGGACTAGTAGTCGAGAACTTTCTTCAACTTCAACTTCAACTTCTTGTCTAACCAGTACCGTATCAAGTACTGCCACAACTGAAGGGAAAACTCAAGCTGAAATAGCAGTTAAATGTATTGAATCCATACGCAAATCCTCCCTTAAATCTTCTGGTGCTAAAAAACTGAATCGCTCCATCACCTGGGCTGATGAAAAAGCTGATATGGTTGGAAGTGGAAATCTTTGTGAGGTTAGGGAAATGGAAGATACACAAGGAGGCATTCAGATCTTGGACAATAAGGGCATGAGAGATGACGACGGCATATTGCATTTGGGATCAGCGGAAGCCTGTGCAATAGCATTGAGCCACGCTGCAGAAGTTGTTGCATCTGGAGATGTTGATTCCTCTGATGCGAGTAGGTCATTTTACACTTCTTATGTTAAGTGACTAACTTTTTTGGCTGGAAAAAATCATGTCCTATTTCAGAAGTCTCATCCCTCTTGTGGTCTTGTGTTTATGTCCAGTGTCTGAAGCTGGAGTCATGGTATTACCAGGTCCAGGTCCACATAATTTTGACCGAGGTGATCCCACGGAGGTTGTTGATATGCATGAGAAAGAATCTCCTACTCCTGAGTGGCCAGGGAAGCCTGGAATTTCACGTTCTGAATTTTTTGATCCTGAGGATTCATGGTATGATACTCCACCTGAGGGTTTTAGTTTGGAGGTAAGTTCCCTTTTGGTTTAACACTACATTTTTGTTTCATTCTTTTAGATTTACCCTTGTTTCCTCATTGTCTTTCCAGTTATCTCCTTTTGCAACGATGTGGATGGCACTCTTTGCGTGGATAACCTCATCTTCTTTGGCTTACATATATGGTAGAGATGTAAGTTCCTTTGAGGAGTACTCGATGGTTAATGGGAGGGAGTACCCTCAAAAGATTGTCTTGGAAGATGGTCGTTCTGCTGAAATCAAGAGAACTTTTGAGGGTTGTCTTGCTAGGGCTTTTCCTGGGCTTGTTGCTGATCTCAGGCTGCCCGTGCCGCTATCCACACTGGAGCAAGGAGCGGTATTAACTCTTGAAATACCATTTTATAACAGTAGGCAATAGTTTCCCCTGTAAGTAAATTGACCAAAATAACCTCAGGATTACCAAATTTGAAGTAATGAGTGGTTCTATAAATAATTATGCAGTTATAATTCCTCCCACAATGTGCTGCATTCATTTTCATATAGGGGGCTGTAATTGGTGCCATACATTTTTTGGATCACAAATGATAGAATATAGGTTGTGCATCGCTTGTGATGCACTTAAGTCAAACTCATTATTGTATGTCTTTCACTTCCTTTGCCCTAATTCTTTGACCAATGTTTCCTGAGATCCATGGTTTGATTCATTGAATAATTGTTATATGGCTTGATTGCATCTTTGCATTTGTATGCATGTTGCCATTTTTCTGGCCATACATGACGTTTCAGTGGTTAAAATACATAATATTTTAGATATATAGAATCAAACACATATAAGTTGTGTTTATCTGTTGAGAAGTACAATTATCTTTACTTGCTGTTCGGTTAGTAGGATCACTGAGCTATAGTAGATAAAAGGAACTTATTTTTGATTTATTTGTCCAAGTATGAGACAAGTTTTTTTGGTTAGAAAAGTGGCCTGAGATATTTTCTTGCAGGTTCACTTATTGGAAACAATGTCCTTTGTTGACGCGCTTCCGCCATTCCGAACGAAGCAGTGGCAACTTGTAGCTCTTCTCTTCATCGAAGCTCTCTCTGTATGTAGGCTTCCTGCACTTATTTCATACATGGATGCTAGGAGAATGGTGCTCCATAAGGTGAGAACCCAATGCATTTGCAGTTGATTTAATTGCTTTGTTGATGCTGGAATTTAAGATGCCTCATATATTTCCTTACGAGAATACCCTCATGGAATCTTTTAGGAAAAAACTGTGTCATGATTTGATGAGATTGAAAATCCAACAGTCTGTTCCAAAAAAGAAAAATATTGTAGTGTAAATTGGAGGTCCTCTTTTGTTTTTCTTTTCCTTCTCATGAAGCTGTATCCTTTGTACTGATCACTGAAAAGAGAAAACTGCTGCCATGAGTTTGCAAGTGTAAAGAATCCTTTTGAAACTTCTTACTTTTAGATATTGCATTCTTCATGATTCTTTCCATATATGAAAATGAGAGAACCTCTGTGGGATATCCTTCCACATAAGTAAAAGGTATCCCTTAGATTTATAGAATTGGTAGATGGTATGACCCTTTGCAAAAGGATGACAGGCAGGAGTAAAGGAGGCTGGGGTGTTGTTAGAGATATTGCACTGGGATGTATTATGATACAGTGCATGAAGAGTTGTTAAGGGTTATAGTTGCATTGTCACGGTGGGAATTTAGGCTAGTATTTGCAAACTTTGATCCGTTGAACTGCTTTTATATTTTATATTTTCCATCGTTTGACTGTATCTTTGTGTACTATCCTTTTGTTGTTTGGCTAAATAGGTGTTGGATGGTGCTCGAATAAGTGCAGAAGAATATGAGGTTATGAAGGACCTAGTGATGCCCCTTGGCCGAACTCCTCAATTTTCACCGCAGAGTGGGGCATGATGTATGTCAATTATGCTGTTCATTCGACGAGTTGAGCGATGAGGGAATAAAGAAAAAAGAAGTGCCTGGAGGAAGTTCATGATTGGAAAGAAGAATGGGGCAGCTTGAAGCCTAGATTATGAGTAGCAGCTTTGGAGAATGAGGCATTGTTGTCATTGGACATGATTTTTGAAACTTGTGGTCTTGTCTGCCTTGATTCAGGATTCGATCATGCATTACTTGTTCGTGTCGAAATCACTGAACCAATTTTATCTCCAGAAAAGGAATGAAGTGATTAAATCACCGCCTCCCCTATTCCACCCGTCTTATTATTTCCAAATTAAATTGATAATTGGCTACTTCAGCCATTATTATTCAGGCCATTAATTAAATAATTTCTTATAGTTTCTAAATTTTAAAAATTAATTTAATTCCAAATTACGGGGCGGGTCGAGACAATTTACAGAAATTCAGCTGCTTGTTTAAAATTTAACTAAATAATCTGAGTTTTTATATTTTAAAAATTAATTTAAATTAAGGGCAGGTTGAGACAAATTACATAAATCCAGCTAATTAAATACTTCATTTTTATGCCTGTCAAACTTGATTCTAACACCGATATACAACGGATCGTGTCTCACTCTTTTGACCATAATTTTAAACAATTATTGGTGCCATTAGAGTAAATTATAGCTGTTAAATATCTTGAAATTTTTAATTTTTTTGCGTCGCAGTATCGGTGTTGATGTTCAGTGTCCCATATTAGTGTTTGTGCTTCATAGACTATAGTTGATCTTGATGAGCATAATGACGCGGTCTGCAAGTAGCATGCTTTGAGATATACGGTTTACTTGGAAAAATAATCGTACTAAAATGAAATAATTTAACTTAATTTTTGATTATTACAAAGAGGAAAGATTAATTATAGTAGAAGGGATTTAATAAGGTTCGCTCTGTCAAGTAAGAAAAATTATTAGTTTAATTATTTTTGTTATATTGAAAAAATTAATTATATTAAATTGAAAATTAAAAACATAAAAAACATAAAAAATTATAGAACAAAGTTTGCCATGTATGATACGGGCTAGATAGAAAAAAACTAATGGATGGTCCAAAGGTCGAGGGATAAAAGGCTGGAGAATTTTCTGAAAATTTTCCAAAACTGGAATTATTTCCAAAATCTGTTTCACTTTCGGAAATATTTCCATTTGAAAAACATTTTCCAAATTTTTTTAAATTTTTTTTTATTACTTTAGTTCAATAACTTCATATTGTTAATCTAAAAAAAAATATATATGTTATTTTAGACATGTCTACCCTCGTAATTTTGATAATTAATATGTAGATTGATACAAATTGTATACTTCATAATTGATATTTAACTAACTGATACTCCTAATTAAAATCATACGAGTAAAATTCAATAACCAACCGTGTTATAAAAAATTTCATGGCACGTGGCGCACCAATGGCTTAATTAATTATGATTTAACTAACTAATGTTCGGTCACTTTTCTCATTTTGATTTTGCAGATTAATAAATATGAATTCAATTTTAATTTTAAAAAATCAATTAAATGAGCTCATATTAAAGTTACACTTATATGTAACAAATATATTTAATAATTTTTCATTTAAAAAAAATAAAATTAATAGATACACATAGGACTCACTCACTCCTAATATTAAATAATTTGTAGTATTTTTGGAAATATTTCCATTTGGAAAACATTTTCCAAATTTTCGGAAATATTTCCATTTGGAAAACATTTTCCAAATTTTTTTTTATTAGTTTAGTTCAATAAATTCATATTGGGTTAATCTAAAAATAATAATGTTATTTTAGACATGTCTACCCTCGTAATTTTGATGATTAATATGTAGATTGATACAAATTGTAATAAAATACTTCATAATTGATATTGAACTAACTAATACTCCTAATTAAAACCATACGAGTAAAATTCAATAACCAACCGTCTTATAAGAAATTTTATGGCACGTGCCGCACCAATGGTTTAATTAATTATGATTTAACTAACTAATGTTCGGTCACTTTTCTCATTTTGATTTTGCAAATTAATAAATATGAATTTACTTTTAATTTTAAAAAATCAATCAAATGAGTTGACAATAAAATTGAATTAACAATAGTAGTAGTTTTTTTTTCATTGTTTTTTAATTACGGAGAATTTTTTGAAAATTCCATTCTGAATTTACTTACAGAGAATTTTCTGAAAATTTTCCAAAACTGGATATATTTCCAAAATCTGTTGCACAACAATATTTTTCTCCAAATGAAATTAATTCCAAAATTTTCCATTTGGAAAACCAATCCCATCCCTCCACGTCATAAGACCCATTTTTTAAATATTAGTTTGAAGGGAGTATTTTAGGAGGGAAAAAAATTCTAAATTAATTATAAATAAGTTTAAAACTCATTTATAAAATATTAAGAAAAATAAGAAAAGTGGATATATAATTACTAATCTTGAAATGAAGATTATGTTTTTGTAACTTTTAATTTATTTTGTTCAAAGTATTAAGTAAGAAGATTGAGTTTTTGTATGAAAGAAAAAATAAAAATGATGAGAGAGAGTAAAGTTGACCTGTAGACCCCACTTTGGAAATAAAGTGAAGAAAATTTTGGAAAACATCAAATATGGTGTTTCCAAAAGTTGGAGTATTTGTAGTGTTAATTTTGGAATTATTTCCAAAACTGAATAGTAATTGGAAAATTGGAAAATTTTCCAAAAATTAAACAACCTTTAAATGGCTTGTGCTTTTGAATTTAAACATTAATATGATTACCATACTGATATTTGATATTTAATAAACTTAAAATGGGCTACTATTTAGTTTATTAATCTTAACAAAAAAATAACATTAGCATTATTTTTTAATTAAAATAAAATTGATTTAACAATAGTAGTAGTAATTAAAATAAAATTGATTCAACACGAGGAATCTCACTTGAAATGAATAAGATCCCGAACCAAAAATACTAAAATATGCAATAAAATGAAACAAAATAAATAGTACTCCCTCCGTTCTTAAAAGGATGACGCGTACTGTTCATGCACGCGTCTCAATGAGGTCGGATGACGCTCTATTTGACCCCAAAAAAATTCGTACTTTTTTTCTAATGTACTTTAATCCTTAACGTACGTCCGAGAAAAAATTCGGGGCAAAATTGTCTCAAATAGTGAGTCATCCGACTTTCTTGAAATACGTGCAAATAGTAAAGTGTCATCCTTTTAAGAACGGAGGGAGTAATCAGTAAATAAAGAAAAAGTTCGATTTAAGGTCCGAATTTACTCGCTCAGAATCCTCAATAAATATGAATTCACTTTTAATTTTAAAAAATCAATTAAATGAGCTCATATTAAAATTACACTTATATGTAACGAGAAAATTATACTTATTTTCGTGGATGAGGAAGGATAACAAGAAAATATGCATTGTTTAACTATCGACATTCGTCATTGAGAAATGTGATTGAAAGGGCTTTTGGCGTTCTGAAGGCTAGATTTCCAATCTTAAAGTCCATTCCAAATTATCCTCTTCGTCGTCAGAGGCAAATACCTCTAGCTTGTTGTACACTACACAACTTTATTCGAATGGAAGATAGAGCTGATCAACTATTCACAGAATATGGTATAGAAGGTCAGCAAAATTTAGACGAGAACGAAGCTAATGTGACGCAAGAAGGTATTCAAGTGGATATGTCCCAACAACAACTAATGAATGGCGTTAAAGAAGATATTGCAAATCAATTATGGTCTCATTATAATAATTGTTAGAGTATGAAGAAGTAACAATTTAAATTAAGTATGTTTTGAATGTTGATATTTGTGGTATTCACGTAATGAACAAATAATTCAAGACTATTTTATATGTATTTTATTTTCATAAACGGAATTATTATATTTATACTTGAATCTTAGGTGAATACGATTTCGAGTTTGTAGTATTCATGTCATGAACAAATAATTCAAGACATGTATTTTATTTTCATAAACGGAATTATTATATTTATATTTGATCTTTAATGTGAATAGATTTAGCATATTTATAAATTATGAGGGTAGAAATGTCAAAAATAACATTGTTTCTTTTTTATGTTAACAATATGGATCGTTTGAGCTAAAAAAAAAATATTTGAAATTTTTTTTTTGGAAAACTTAAAAAATGGCGTTTCCAGAATTTTCCAAATTTGTAGTGTTAATTTTGGAAAACTGAATAGTAATTGGAGAACTGAAAATTTTTCTGAAAATTTTCCATTTGGGAAAATGTTGCTGTGAAATATATTTTGGAAATATTTCCAATTTTTAGAAAATTTTTCAAAAATTAAACAACCCTTAAATGGTTTGTGCTTTTGAATCTAAACATGAATGTGTTTACTATACTTATATTTGATCTTTAATAAACTTAAAATGGGCTACTATTTAGTTTATTAATCTTAACAAAAAAATAACATTAGCATTGTTTTTTAATTAAAATAAAATTCATTTAATAATAGTAGTAGTTTTTTTTTTCAAAAAAGTAAGAAATAGTTGTTAGGTGAATACGATTTTGAGTTTTCTAAGGTTGGAAAATGAAGGCTGGAAAATAGAAAACGTACTGTAGCTGTGAAACAGAATTTTGGAAAACAGAAATAACTCTAAACAGAATTAATTCCGTTATGAAACGCAACCTTATCTTTATGGAAACTTAACAGATGGGGAGCTAAGGTGGAGAAGATAGATAGATTTGGGTAAATCTATGTGGTTGGAGGCTTTGGACGACGTTTAAATCGATGGGTGCAGGCGCGTAGGTCACACTCGTTGTTGTCCTTGGTGGTTGATCATGTCAAATTTACTCCCTCCGGTTTTTTTTTGTTTGTCTTTTACTATTCCAGCACGCATCTCAAAACGGCCGGATGACTCACTATTTGACCCAAAAAAAATTCGTTCTTTTTTTTCGAACATACGTTAATCCTTAACGTACTTCTGAGAAAAAATTAGGGACAAAATTGTCTCAAATAGTGAGTCATCCAGCCATCTTAAAATGCGTGCTGGAATAGTAAAAGACAAATAATTAAGGACGGAGGGAGTAATTGTTAGCGGGGACATTCTTAGAGGTTGAAAATTTCCAGTGGTGGTTATGGTGATGTTGAGTTTAGAGAAGATGTTATTCATCAAGGGTATTTCAAAAATACGATAAAAAATTATCAAAATATCCTTTGACATCTTGCCAAATTCGACTGATATTGACGAGAATTCTCACCTTTCTTAACTTCTCAAAAGTAATAAAAAAATGTTATGATTTCAATTAGAATGAATTACACTCTTCCATGAGTTGGATACCAAACAACCTAAAAGAGAGAAGTGATGAGAAGTCAAGATGGAGAAGAAAAACAAAAAGAAATGATTAATGAAGAATATAAGATTTTAACATAGGGATACATGACTCTATTTCAGAATTTCAAAGAGAGCAAAATTTATGGGGAAGGAGATGGATTGTTTTAGTTTTATGATTTGTATTTTTTACATTTAATAAATAAACACGTGGCTGATTTTAAGTGGGGTATGTACCCAGTGCTCAGTACAATGGGAGCATTGGAGGTTTTGCTTGCTTAGAATTGTTAAAGTTAGCATCAATTAAGGATTGACCTTATTGAATTGGAGTGAGAGATTTGAGAGCTTATCAAGAGAGGAACGTAAACACAAGAGTGATGCGTGTGAGTAAGCGTATAATTAATCACCCTTTTTAGTTTTTGTTCATTTGTAGGTACCATATCATGTCTCAAGAAAGCGTTGTGGCTAGTATTAGAAGAGTTGAGTTTAAAGTAGGAGAAACTTCGGCCCTACAATGGCAGACGTGTTGGCCGAAATTTGTGCCATGAAGTTTGAAATGGAAGACAACCGGAAAGAATGGGCAGCCATGAAGGCCAAGGCCTTGGAGCCAAGCAAAGGGGTACCATCACTAACTATGGCCAATACTCAACACACCACTCTCAAGGATAAGATAGTCGTCCATTGTATGGGTTATCAGAGAAGAACTTGGCAAGAACGAAGTAGATGTAGAAACCTTGAGTTAAGAGCCATTGAATGATGAAGAAGAAGTTGACACCATGGGAAGTCTTGAATTACAAAGCTACAAACTGCGACAACCAAAACCACCCCTAAGGGCCAATGACAACCTTCCACGGCTAAGAGATTGCAAGACCTAGGCCACTACCGAGCCAAGGTGGCCAACGAGAGCGTGTACGACAAAGGTACCAAGAGCCACCTTAGCTTATGTACCATGATGATGGTGTGGAAGAGCCTTATGACGAGTATCAAGGGCCACGGTATGAACAAAGAAGAGAGAGACCATAGAAAAGAAGGAGGGTAGAGAGAAAGAGAGGAGCTAAAGTTAGATGCTAATATCTCTAGCATCAAAATGTCTATTGCTCCATTCACGGGCAAAGATGGACCGGGAGAGCAAAGTTGGGTTAATTTTTTAGTGCCACTACTATTTGGAGGAAAGAAAATCAAGTTGCCAATGATGGAGTTCCAGAATTATGCAATAGCTTGGCGGGGCAAGATAGTGTTGAAGAAGTTTTGCCAAAAACAACCACCTATCACTACTTGGGATGACATGAAGATAGAAATGAGAGCTAGATTTGATCCATCCTACTATGGCCGAGAGCTCCTCCAACGATTGCAAAGGCCTATGCAAGGAGCATGTCGGTGAATGACTACTACAATGAATTGGAATCCTTGATGACATAAACAAATGTGGAAGAAAGTGAGGAGTCCACCAGTCGTTTCTTAAATGGTTTGAGCAAAGGATACGAGACCAGGGAAAAATTGCTCCACTTGGCCACAAAGCTTGAGCGACAATTGCAAGAAAAACCGAGGTATTCTTCCACCCTCAACTCTACACTGTACAATTCTAGTTTCAATCCACCTTGGAAACCGAGTTTTGTCAACAAAGATAACAAGACAACAACTTACACAAAACAAGGTGAAAGAGTGCTTAATTCCTCCTCGTTCACTAAATTCACCTTGTTTGATGCTAAGGTTAGTAAACCATCAAATCACTATCTAATTGTCTTTCAATTTTCGGATACAATTTGTTAATTTATTTTCGTCTTTTCAAATCTTACATTGTTCTCGTTATTTTCAAATTTACTTGATCTTTTCTTAGTTCTGATGCTCATTCCATCCATGAAATCTTAAACGAATCCGCCCTCTTTTTTTCTTGTGCCCAACAACCAAACCATTCTGTGTCACGTAACCATAATATACAATGATCACCTGCAAAACAGTTGGTTTTCATAACTGTGCCGCTCAAATTCTGAACTTGTAAGATCCGAGTACAATTTTCCAATGCAAAGGCAAAACACTCTGAAAGGCAAAATGAACATAATCGCAACTGCAATCCACCACTCCTACGGGAAAATTGAAGCATTGCAGGAAATCTTAGTGAAGAGCTCCTCCAGTTACATTTACAGGGGAGCTCTTCGCCTGAGCATTCACGATTTACAACACAACAGCAGCCAAGTGACAGACCAACTTCAGGAGTGGGTGCTACTCAGTCTCCGACTTATAATTACGCGACAAGAACCTGTGTATATATATAGCTGGCTTCTTATACTAGCTTAAGGCCCATCTTCTTGAGCTGAAAAAGAAAGACACAGTAAGTGTCAATTTTTCAACTTTATTACGAAATGAACTAGCAGCAGAGGGGGAAAAAAAGGAGGAATAGTAGTATGAGAGGTAGGGGACTTACTACTCAAAATAAAGCCTTGCAGCAAGCTTTGGGCTCTCTCTGCCTGCTCCCTACTTCCCGAAATTTGAATGATCTTTTCTGTTACTTCTGGTCTGTTTTCAATCAGAATTACATTGGCTCCGGACAACTGTTCCCAAAACGCACTGGAAAATCAGAAACCACTTGCAGATTCATAGAATTCAGATAATAACAGGCAACGCTACAAAGAAAGCCAACCTCGCTGATCTGTAGAAGCTTGTTTTTCGATTTCGTTATCAGCTTCGGGACAACAGGCTCCGGTATCACAATCTCAAGTATACTCCTCGTGACGAGCGGTACCGAGATTCTAAGAGCAAAGTGAAGACTAGGTTACAGAGGGGTGGTGAGAAGGACCCATACATGAAGATCAATCTGGAATAACATGTTAATGTCATATTGCTCAACACAGTAAAAATAAAGCTGAATTTGATACCTATTCACTGTAGTGGGCACATCATCACGGCGTTCACTTTCATTTTGCTTCACTGTTTCACTACCAGATCCCCTTGCCTCCTACAAGATACAGTATATACCACCTTTCAGAAATCTCCCACACTGAAATTGAAGCACTCACACAACTAGGAAAATTCAGGTGAATGAGAGCTTCGTGATATACAGGCAAACAGAAACAAGAAAAAAAGTGAGCCATCTGCCATAAAACATGCTGACAGCAAATAGAGCAGCCATGCATACTTTCCACTTTTGACCATTTATAGTAGAAATCTTCCACTGGATATCTTCACCATTGGCCCTTAGTTAACAAATTATGCTCGTTGAAGATTTTCCAAAATACAAAGCGAGTATAAATTTGGCTAGCAGTTCATATGATATCCTAATAGAAAATAAGGTGAACAAGAATAGAAAGCAAAGCAGGTGTTTCTGGTACTCGCAAAGAAGATGAAAAAAGATATCCTAATCCACTAATAAAGATAACCTTTAAAGGCTGTGTTGTTGCTGCGTATAAAGAGTTCTGATGGGTTGCAGCGGGAGAATCAACCACACTGCCATCCTCACGAGCTGGAGTTAGGCTAGGAGAAGCTGCTTCCAGTCCTACATGGCCTGGTGCAGAAATAGGATGCGGCATATCCCTGGGAAAGAACTCTCTGTATAAGTAACTTCGTAGTCTTGATGTCACTTCAACTAGAGCATCTCGAGCTGCTCTTAGTTCCCCTTCAATCTGTAAAGGGTATAGAGGCATTCAGAAAGTTGTAGGTTGAACTGATCTAGTTCAAATGCTTAAATTTGGCACAAAGGAATTCAGGTTTCAGTTGCTTCCTTTATCAATTGCCTCAATCATTTCAACCGCTAGATAATATATTCCAGGAAGAGAAAGAAGTATATCCGCAAGGAGGAAAAGTTAAAGAACACACCCATGGAAAATTTTCCCAATACTATGGACCCTATGCTGCAGCCATAAAAACTTACCCAGTCAGCTCACAATCTACGATGGGATAGAAATCACCCTATAGTTAAGCATAAAAATACGCTGATGTGGACTATCAAAACTTAACATTGACAATGTGCACCATCCAAACAGTTCTGTTTCCCAACATGAAAACACCAAGGATCTAACAAGCTTCATAAAAACTCATTTATCATGCCAAGTGACAAACCTGAACAATCTCATTGGTCCCTGATACAAATGCAGGAAGTTTTTCCTTTGGTAGTATCTCTATCTTTGCCCCAGTTAACTCTTCCAACTCGGATAGTGATCCATCTCTTCCCTCTAAACATCCAATTTCACTAGCTGGGACAAGCAATCTAGTTTGTATGATATTGTCTCTATCTGGAAGAAGATCAATGATGCAAGTTTGAATATGCAATAAAGCTTCTTGGGCAGGAAACAATTCATCATCAGGACCCTAATTGAAGATATAAAACAAAACAACAGTTAGAACACTCCTAAAGATTGTGGTGGTTAGGGGTTAACAAAAAAAAGATGTTGTAGAGTTCAGAACAACTTCCAACATAAAACAAGAACATTAAAGTGTTAAAATGTAATCAACTATACTCGAATACATCATACAGTGGTAAAAGAGGAAGGAGTTTCCATAAGAAATTGACAACTTAATCCAGATTAGGACATCTTGAATACCTCCTCAGAAGAAATGATGATAATCTGTTCATTAGATCCAGATATAGGATCAGCAACCTTCACATCCACCCCAATATCATTCTGAAGCAGTTCCACTATGCCATCTGACTCCCCAACAACTCTATTAACCTTGTCGCAGGGGCAGAGCATTCGGAAAACAAGGTCCTCGTTGTAAAAGGGCTGTGCATGGTCAGCAATAGGAGCAGCTCCTGCCCCAGAGCTAAAAGCAGATGATCGCGATGAATAGTTGTTGCCTCTATAATTATTCCCTGATACTCGTGATCCAAAAGAAGGCCCATCCATAGATGAACGGCGGCCAGCATTGTTCATGTGAGGAGCATAATCATCATCAGGGAAAAATCGGTCAGGTGAGTGTATCCTTCCATGGAAATGAGTGCGGTCACGGTGCTGACTCTCCCTCAAGCGGGATGAAATAATTGCAATGGCATTTTTCACAGCATTCATATCACCAACAACCTCCAAGGAGAAGAAAAAGTGTAAGGCATATGACATAATAGTTCCAACATACAAGACTATCCGCGTAAAGAATTTTTGTCTTATTTAAAAACCAAAAAAACACCAGTAATCCCATTCATTCCACTGGCAAATATATCACAAACGAATATGATGAATCAAAGGCACAAGCACAGCTCCTAACAATTACATCCAATGGCATAAACATTTGGCTCCCTAAACAAGGGTAAACAAAAGGCACCCATTGGGATCAAATGCAGTTCAATGTTCCCTCACATTTAAATTAATCATTACTCATATTCATCAGCTTCCAGTTATTTAGTTCTCTTAAGCTTTAATTGGGTGTCAAATAACGAAATGCAGTTTATCTGAACAAGAACGCACATAAAACTTGTTAGAAATCCCACGATGCATTCTTCAGTCCGTGAGCAACCATTAGTGACAAGGGTGTATACATAACTGTCAAAGATTGTAATGAAGTCATTTAAAACGAAACCCAGTAACTCCCGCTTGAGCGAAATGGGTCAGTTTCACCAAAATGAAGCCAGGCAAGTAAGGATGTTAAGTTATATATATAAACCTGAACAATCTCCTCAGACATGGAAACGCAACGAGGCAGGGTATGATCTCTAGGCAAAATCCTAATCTGGGTCTTTGTCTCCATCCTCATTTGCTCAATTATCTTCCCTCCTTTACCCAACAAACAACCCACATGCATCCTTGACACCACCAATCTACTGGCCACTCTGTTCCCTCCTCCTCCGCCTCTCCCTCCTACATACTCGTCCTCCTCATGTCCATACCCACCTCCTCCTCCGTTCGTCCCAAACTGCACATCACTCTCAAGAATCCGTTCATGTATCAATAACAAGGCCTCTTGAGCAGGGGAAAACGCAGGCATCCGGCCTTCAGGGTCCCGCCGCCGCGTGTCCGAAATCTCAATGATTCGTTCCTCATCCCCATTGATGAGCTCGTGGACGTTGATCCATGCGCCGGTGTGCTGTCTGATGGACTTGATGATGCTACCGGACTTGCCAATCACCCCACCGGCTTTCAGGTCATGGCAGAGGATCCGGTAGTTTGTGGTGACCATTAGAGAAGATGGGTCCTGCTGCTGCTGCTGCTGCTGCTGTTGTTGCTGCCCGGCCTTGGACATGCGGTTGTTGCTACCTCCGCCGCTGAAACCAGTGCCAGCGGGGGTGGCGCGGTGGCGTTGGGGATTGGGAGCGTAGTGGTTGTTGCTGTTGTTGTTGTATCTGGGTTTAGTATTCCTGTGGATTGGGTCATTATCGTAGTCCTGGTGGTCATAGTAGTAGTTCCTCTTGGATCTAGATCTCTCCATTTTCAGTGATCAGCAGAGGTAAGTAAACAAAAAACTGCTTCTTTCTCGTCTTGTCAAAGAAATGTTTTTGTTTTCGGTCAGTTCCTGTCCATTTGTCTGTAACAGATACAATCTTGCATGTCTGATTCGGAATGGTATTGTCCTGGTAAGTGAGAGATACCTTGGGTCTGTACTGTCAACTGTGTGTGAAATGGAGAAAGAGAAGAGGAGAAGGGAAGAGGCTGAGAGATTTTAGAAACCCTAAGGAGGAAGATGAGTAGAATCTGCGGAGCTACACGCCAAACAAAAACTATAATAATAAGAGCTTGTTGCTCAATAGCCATGTCTATGCGCTTCAGTCATGTCATCATGTCATGTCATACATTTGTCATAAATTACCTTGCCATATGTAATATTTCCTCCGTTTTTAAATAATTGTCACTTTTATTATTATTATTAATTGTCATTTTATATTTTCACCCCACCCCAAAAACACAATTCACCATCTCCATGGTTACTTTCGTTCACTATTCTTACCCATTTCCCAATTCCATAGATTGCTCATTCAAGCCCCCAAAATCCAAATTAAACCCTACCCAATCAATCTCAATCATAAACCGAGTCATAGATTTTGGCAAGTACAAAGGCAAGATGTTGGGCACCCACCCTCCCTCACGTCACTGCCGACCGACCACCGTTGACGCCCCACTGCAACTGCCAAAACCTAAAACCTATGGTCGAACCACCACCGACAACCAAACCACCAACCACCGCCAATCACCCTTAAATCTGTAACCCAATCACCCTCAAACCCGAAACCCAATCACCCTTCAATCAACCAAAAAAGAGTCACAAAAAATAGTCCCCCAAAGTGTCTTTTGTTTTGAATTTTATTATTATTAAGAGTCATGTTGAAAAGTCGAGCGTATCATGCGCTTTGGCATGAGAAGCAATGGTATGAGGATGATGCCTATATGAGGCAAGGACAGAATGATAAGTATGATGAGAGGAGGCTTAGGTCTGGGGATTAATTTGACAAACCTTGGAAGCATAAGGATGAAAATCCCTTCCTTTGGAGGAATGGATAATCTGCGTACGTACCTAGCGTAGGAAAAGGAGATCCAATCGATCTTTGGTTATTACAACTACTTGGAGGAGGAGATAGTGAAGTGGGCATCGTTAGAATTCTTTGGATACGCCACTCATTGGTGGAACAATTTGAATAAAACAAGGGAGAGAGTTAGAACCGATCCAGTTTCCACTTGGAATGATATGAAGATACTAATGAGGCAATGATTCCTACCCGTCCACTTGCAAAAGGAGTTTCACCAACAACCGTAAGTTTTACCTCAAAGGAGTAGAAGCGTTGGCGAGTACTATAATGAGGTGGAAAATTCATCATCTTACCCTAGTGTTGCACCAAGCCAACCGTCGGTTTGGAAAGAACCGACTTGGGCGAAGAAGGGAAAGAATGCGAGACTGATTCCTAAGGTGCTTCCTTATGATTATGGAATTACGAGCGCAATTTTCAATGCACCTAAAGGGAGTCCGAACAGTGGTGATGATTGTGAGTCAAAAGCGCCTAAGTGTGAGAAGATTGTGAGGAGTAATGAGTCAGATGATGGTGAGGTTATGACTGCCGAGACTACTAATCCAAAACGTGGTCTTAGCAAAGATGATGAGACGAAGAAGAGTCATTTGGCCGTTTTGAGTAGTAGTGTTGCTAGTGTACAAGTTGCTACAGTAACAATTGTGGAGCACATCAGTTAGCCGAGGGCACATGATGGGCTACTTGTTGCCAATGTTTGTGTGAATGCGATTCACTCTAGATTGTCGCAAAGGTTGAGGGTTCCAAGAGTGTTAAGTGTCACAAGTGAAATGACGCTCTCTCGGTCAAAGCGTGAATTTGGATGGGGTCATGGGCAAGATGACCTTAGGTGCGCATTGAGCCAACCTCCTAAAACCCATGAGATTGATCGATACTTTGATCAAGTTCATGGATGGTTTGACGACAGATCTACCAAGATTGGCCATGGTGCGACGGTTGCTCTAATTGAGCGCATGGATCAGTCAATATGTCATGATACGTTTCTTATTGCAGAAACATATACTATTTGTATGGGTGTTGACCATGGTGTTCCTTTGATGAGGGTCGAGATTGCATATGTGTCATATAGTATTACCCGTATCAATGTGTTTTCTATAGAGGTTGTGTTTCTTTTCTCCTGCATTATGCACGATTCGAGGACGAATCGTTTTGAAGAGGGAGAGAAAGGAAGGAGAGCAATAGGGGGCTCATTGGCACACAAGCAGCAAGCCTTTACTGTCAACAACCGCGAGGTTCATATGGAGACCGAGCCAAGGCTTGTAAGGGTCTTATCCGATGGAGCATTATGCAAAAATGTAGGGGCGTTCGCTTGTGGCAATCCATTCCAACAGTGGCTCCGACAAGTTTATGAAGCGAGCCATAGAGAACACTTGTTCAAGGCTTCACAGATTGTGTGTGTTGTGGATTACACCCTTTGGCAACCAAGGAAGCGCAAGAGATGGAGAGTGTACATTGAGTGTGGAATTGTGGGGCTTTCTTGGGCAGATTGCGTTGAACAAGATTCGAGGGTGAATCTTTCCGAAGAGGGAGGGAATGATACGATCCCAGGCATGACGCCAACACCTTAGCGTCATGACGCTAACCAATGGAACGGAGGAGCAATCGAGCAATTTGGGCAAAATTGAGGCAGCGCTGCATCATGACACCAATGGATTTACTGGTTTTTGTTAAAACGGGATTTAGAGCATTCCAACTTCAGAAGTTGCGCCAGGGACCATGCCAGTTGTGCAAAGACATATCTTAATTAATTAAATTAGTTTTATATATATTTATAATTAGTTTAATTAATTAATTAATTATAAGTTTAATTAGAAGTAGGACTTGTAATATAAGTCTAACTCTAGTAGGATTTAGGTTTTCCTTTTTAAAGGAGCCACCTTTTTCATTGTAAATCAGATCCCTTTTCAATCAAACTTAAGACGTTGTCTTTTCAGAGAGAGTATCTCTTTTGTTCATGCGTGAACCTTGTCCCTCTTTGAGTTAGAACACTCGATTAGGTTAGCAAGTAAAACCTGAAAGTTCACCCATATTGATTTGTCGCCCGAGTTTGATATTCACAGGTTGAATATAGGTTGAGGGATTGAGTCAAGAACCTCACTTGAAATCGATTAGGTTGCTTAGCACATGTTGCTAAGAGGTCTAAGCTCGTACTTGTTAAGTTTATCTTCCGCATTTGAAATCCAAGTCTTGAACTAGATCACGATTTGAAGAATACGCACCCTAGACAACTAGGATCGTATCAGCTAGCTCCTTTCTTAGTTAATACCACCACCACATAGACAAAAACAATATTGAAGAACACTAAATTTCAGAAAAGAAAACAGACCCCATAAAAAAAATCCAATTTCTAAGCATAAATTATACTATGAAATACAAACAGACATACACCAAATATGACACAAGCACAGATACTGCGACATGAAAAAATTAAAAATTATAATATACCGATGATTGGAGCGTTAAATGTCTATTTTATCATCGTCTTTTACGTCTATTTTAGGACGATGATACTGCTAATTCTCGGGTTTTTCACTCCTTTATTGCAGAGAACGTTGTTGGACAGCATTTCATTCCTTAGGAGCTGAAACCGTTGGATGCAGAGCAATTTTGTGGCTGCTGTTATTCTAGAAGATTTTGTCTTGCAGACTCCTGCTGGAACGAGAAGTCCTGCTGCTACTGAATGTCTCCTACGCTTCTGTTAGGATTTTGGAACAGATATTATTAGACATTATCCTACTTTTGAATTTTGAAATAGAAAATTAATTAGTTATTATTTAAAGGAGGTTGCGCCTCTGTAGAGAACTACTTCATCTTTTACAACAGCAAATTTCTTTTCTTCTTGGCAGAGAAACAATTCCATTGCAAGCTTGAACGCTGCAGCTTACTCCTTTTATTTAATTAATTAAATTCCTTTCTTATGCTTACATCTTATTTATTTATTTAATTATATGATGATAGGCTAAATTCCATCTATTCCTTGTGAGGATTAACAACCATGCTTAATTGATTGTGAGATCTAAACGAATTTATTAAATCCCATCTTGCATCTTTAATTGTTTTAATTGATTGTCAAATTATGCATACTTCTTTTGAAGTTTGATCAACTACACTAGAATTTGTATGATTACTGTCTTCTCTTTATACTTTGGAGTCTACGCTGTAGAAAGTGATACGAAGGCAACCAACTGATCGACGGATCAGATTGGAAAACAATTAAGGTCGAGTTTACAGGAGTAGACACTTCTCTCTCTTGAACTCGGGAAGGTCTCTTACGGTAGAATTATTTGGTTATCTTATTAGACCTAATAGAATAGCTTCTTTAGGCTATAAGATATATCAAGGACCTTAATAGGTGAGAACCTTTAAGAATCTCGAATAGGTAGAGAGCAGGAGATCTAGGTGAGAACCTGATCTCTATAGCCGCCTACAAGTCTGGTTTTGAAAATACTTGAATCAATGATCGATTAATTAATTGCATGAGCTCATCAGAATCCTCACTGGGAATTTGTCACAACTGAATTCACACACCACATCCATTTATTTCTTTCTGTTACTTACTTTTCGCAATTATTCACAACAACCCAATATTGGTATTTACCACTTGTTACCATTCCTGATTATTTACAAAGAGTATTAATTGCCACCGAATCCCTGAGGACGAACCTTTTACCACTAGCTACTGTTTTAAAACTAGATATGCATTGGTAGATTGTATTATTTTATTTTGACGGTTTCGGCAACCATCAACCGACACGATATATATATATATATATTAAATTGGAAATCCTTCAAACTAATTAATTATCACAGGACCATTTTAATGTAAGATTAATTGTTCTTATCACAAGATGGGTTTACATTGTTAGTGAGAATGGAAATCAATAACTGAAACAAATTTTAAGTTTTTTATATTTCTATCACATTTGAAAAAGGAAGAAAAAATCTTCTTTACCAATATTTTTTTTTACGTAAAGTGGTAAAGGATTTGTCCATTTTTAACCACGATCTTGAGTTAAATTTTGAGTTTTGGAAATATAGTTGATCATAATGAGAGAATCATTCTACTTCGGGAGTCCAAAAGTGTTCAAATGGGAGTAGTCTTAATAGAGAGGACATCGAGAAGCGAAAAAAATTATATCTACCTACTATTATTATTATTTTTTTATTTTATTTTGTAGAAACAAAATAATAATAAAAACTACAGAAAAAAAGAAGAAACAAAGAGGATTTATCAACAAAAAAATTGCGTAAAAAGAAAGAGGGGAAGGACGCGTTGTTGAAACAAAGGAAAACAAATAGCTAAACGACACAGTTTTCTTTTATCAACACTTCATCTTCCATGTTTATTTGAGAAATGAAATAATAGTGTTCATGATGTGTGACATTTTGGGTGTAAATGAGTAGCTCAACGGTACTTTTTACAAAATAAAAAAAGATTAGGTCTCGAGTTCAAACCTCTTAATTTATTCCTATTTATATCCACATACAAAAAAAAACTTGAAATGATTAGCTTATTCAATTATGAAAAAAAGTCACTTTTTATAAATAGGATTAGCTTATACACGATATGTACTTAGAATACAAAATTTACCTCCTCAAAAAATTCAATCTTCCAATACAATATGCAAACAGAGAAGCTAGTATGATGGGAAAAATGATTAGTACAACACCAACAACAACCAAAAAACTGTGATAGTATCCAAAGTAATCTTCTAGAAATGCGCCAACACTTGTCCTGTTCCCAAATGCTACTATTTCTTTGCTTACATCTCCATACTGAGAGGTGAGCATTGCATTAAGTACCCAAGAAGTGGGACACGAATAATATAACCAAAGCCACCACTTCGGGATGTGCTGCAACAATCAAAGAGTGTTTAGCTACAAAGTTAGAACATAAATTTACTTTATTATACTAATCATCTAGTAATGCTACTTGCAACTAAAAAGCTTACCGCTTTAGACACAATAAATCCCGCGAACAAAGTCAGCATTGTGTATGAAGAGGAAGCCAAAATGGCAGCCAGTTGAATGTTGGGTGTGAGAGCTACCAGCAACATTCCCAAGTAGTTGAAAGACATTAATGAACAAAACATCGCATACAAAAACCAAAATATCTTGTGGGGAGATCCGGAGTATCCAATCATCGGATATGTGACTGTCACGTAAATAATTGCTTGAATGAATAGATATGGAATCTCGACCAACACCTATATTTTTTAAGAAAAAGAAAAGAGTGCAAGGTGAAGTAACATTATTATTTATAAATTTCAAGAAAAACTAACTTAATTGAACAAAAATAACAAGAAATATATACTCCTATGTCATAGTTGATATATGTATGTATTTTATACAATTGATCTTCTATATATTTTAAGAAAGATAATCTTAAGTCTATTGCTATGGTGTTTCCCTTGCTCTTTCTTTAACTATCTTCTTTGAAAGAAAGAAATAAAATAATTTACTATATCTACATAACTAGTTATATAGATATAGATGGATAGTTAGATTACCGACAGACATTGATGGAAAATAGATTTTATGAAAAAAAAGGTACCTGTGCAAGTGAATAGGCCCATGAAGAGTACATTCCAGCAAATCTTTCCCTGTACAGAACTGTCCGCTCTGTGGCAACAAAGGGCTGGACTGTGGAGCAATTGTTTATGCCAAAAAAGATAACTGCAACGTAGATTGATCCCAGTACATTGAACAGGTCCTGCTGAGTGTCTCTGCAGAAATTATTAGGCAGATTATTATTACCATGTCTATGTCACCAACTTATAATCCTTGTCACAAATTAGAGAAAATGCATCCTAATAGTTTGAAATCAACAACTTGTTTTGTTTTAAGGTAAAGTATAATCGATAGAGTTCTAACATTTTGCTTCCTTGTTTCCAGAACAGTAGGCCAAACATGAAAGATCCAGCCAACATATAAAGAATTCGCGTCAGGTTATATGCTGGACTTCTCCAGTAAGACAGGTTCTGTTTCCACAAGCATGCTTTGAGTTGCTCCCACCCGTTTTGCGCGAATCGGGTACGAAAATGCAAGTCTTTCGAACCAGGAACCGGTGCACTCAATTGCTTAACCAACTCTTTGTTCTCTCTGCAGACATAACAAAACAACACAGTTTAGCTGTTAACTGCAAATATAGGATGAAGAATATGGTAATGCAAAATCTGCACTTACTTGCATAAGTTGGATCCTTCATAAATATGGCCAAAATCTATGCCATGTTTAGCCTCTGAAGATACAGAAGTGACTTCTAGCATCCATGTCGCCGGATTATAATTGCCCATAATCTTCGGTACCCCAGGAATGCTCTAGAAAAATCAAGTCAGGATCGAGCAGAATGAACAGTCATGTTTTGTCAGAAACCAGAAGAATTTGTATGAGAAACTGACCTCAAAATACTGAATGACCTTGCTTGCTTGTTGACCAAGCGGACCAAAATAGGTAATGCGGCCTCCGTTTTTCATTAGGATCAACTGCAATTAGAAAAAGGGTTAATGTGCACACCTATCCAAGTAAGGGTTATACTTATATATCTGCACACCATTTTACCTCATCGAATGACTCGAAGATATCAATACTCGGTTGGTGGATAGTGCAAACAACTGTTCTTCCTGTGTCAACTACATTCTTCACTGCTCTCATCACAATTGCTGCTGCTCTTGCATCTAAACCTGAAGTTGGTTCATCCATGAATATGATGGATGGATTGGCAACAAGTTCCACAGCTATAGTGAGTCGTTTCCTCTGTTCGGTTGACAAACCACTAACTCCTGGCATCCCTACCAAAGAATCTTTAAGCTCATCAAGCTCAATAGTTTCAAGGACTTCAGTCACAAATTCCTGGAGGAAAAAAAGAAGTTAAAGTTCATATTTTAAGGTTTTGACCAAGTTGCTAATTTTTGTTTTCAAGGAAGAGAATATCATACAGATTTAGTTTTCGAATCGATCTCAGGTGAGAGCCGCAACCACGCAGAAAATACGATGGACTCTTGCACAGTGATTTGAGGGGAATGGATGTCAGTTTGCTCACAATAACCTGATATCCTGGAAAATGTGTCCTGAACCTTGGGGTACCCGCAGATTCTAATATCACCTTCAATAGTACCGCCAGTTTTCCTTCCTGAAAGGACATCCATTAGGGTTGTTTTCCCTGCTCCACTAACACCCATCAAAGCTGTAAGAATCCCGGGCTTGAATGCAGCAGTAACATGAGAAATAAGCTGAAGCTTCTTCTGCGAAACTCCTCGTTTTCTCATTTCCTGATACAAAACAATGGCATTTTGAAGCACTGTAACTTTCTTTTTATACACATAAAGGAAATCTCTGGTAAGTATCAAAAAGAGGAACTCGAGAATCCCCATTACCACAGGGGTGTCGATATAGTACTGAATATCCTGAAATGTTAGAACAAGGGGCTCAAAGGGTAAAACCATCCTCCCTGAAAAAATCAACAGATGGAAGAAGTTAAAAACTGACCAAGATATAAACTTATAGTCAACAAGAACAAGAAAGCATGGCTAGTTACCATTTCTGGGGCCTGAAACGGAACTAGGGGGAGCAGAAGGATCACCACCATCCACTTTTCCTTGTAGCTGTAGGTACTTTTTCATGGAAATAATAGAAGGAGAGTTTCCAGGAGCTGAATGAGTATCAATGAATTTGGTTAGGTTGGGTGCGTCGAAGAATTGAAAGAAAAAGAAAGGCCTACTAGCTACACAGCGGGAGAGAAACTTACGCTTCAAGAAGGTTAAAGCCAAAGTAAAACCAATGTTGAAAAGCACTATCATGCCTAGTAAGGCACCTACTGCTATCCAGTAAAAATAACTGTCATAGTTGAATCCGCGGCTTTCTAGTGTTTGTTGCCCTAAGGTTAAGGTTATGTTAGCAGAGCCACCCTGCGCGTGTTGCATGGAATAGTAAATCAGTTTTTTTTCTGCTTGGATAGTGAATAGAAGGAAATGTAACATCCAGGTGAACATTGCGATTACCTTTTCCCAGCGAGGAGAAAGGAATTCATTTAAAGTGAGGGCTATTTCTCCATAGGTCAATGGAGAAATCCAGAATGCCCAAGACAACCAAGAAGGCATAGAAGCTGAAACAAACAAATTGTCAGAATAAAGTTCCGGTGTGCCATGAAAATCAGCCATTCGAAGGTAAATGGGCTTACGCTTCGGGATCACGAAACCACCAAACAGTAAGACCATCAAGATAGAGACACTTCCAGCAGTCATTGAAGTAACTATAGTTTGACAGAGTGAAGCAACAAAACGGAACATTGATGTTGATGTTAGGTGTACCAGGAGGAGCAGAAGGAAATGGCGGAAGAACCTGAAGAAGACGAAGAAGAACAGAAATTGCTTAGGATATTAATCTCACTTGCCATGTAACAGAAATCGCTGACTCGCTGCTCACCTTCCAGCCTCAGGGCTGAAACCAATGGTATAGTAAGTAAGAGATGTCCAAATGAAAGCTTCCAAGAGCGAAAGTGGGAGTTTAAGAATGGAGGCAGGGATGGCATAAGCCCAAGCAGGATAAAAGTACAACTCTCTCTGCTTGAAGAAGACTGGGAGTCTCGAGACGGTCATCTGCAGTTCTGGAAATCCATCAACCAGTAACATCACAAGTGCATAGAATAAAGCACCCATGTAATCATTCGCATGGATCACATCAACACCGAGTCTAGTTCGTAGCAAAACTGTCATTGCTACTGAAGAAATGATCACCAGCTGCAAAAAAAGAAAAACTCTTTTCTTTTCAGAGAAATAACCTCAGGGCTTGATGCCTATTTCTATAAGCAAGGTAATTAAAATGCTCTGAGCCCACCTGAACAGATTTGAACACGTAAATGAAAGAATTTCTCTTCAATAGAAGATATTCCCTCACACTGCAAGTTTTAAGCAAATCCCATTTTGTTAATGAGTAGTTGCTGAAGGATAAGGCAGTGTCCTGGCTTTTAGATTTGTCCAACGGCTTTAACAGCTCCCTCGATAGATTCCGGCCTATCTCACTTTCTTTGAATTTTGTAATAAACTCCTCAACAGAAACATAACTGTAAGGTTGTTCGGTGCGGTGCCAGTACTGAGCTTGATCTTTAACCGAGATAACCTGAACCCAGAACAAAGTTGCGAGTATTAATGAGAAAGTGCAGAAGAACAAGGGCAGCCTATAACAGTTTAACCATAGTCTTACCTCCTGAAGAAAATCTGCAACTCCTTTCCTTTCAGGGCACCTAAACCCACAATCCTCAAAGAAACTGCAAACGCTTGAGCGCGGGCCATGATAAACAATCTGCCCTTCCGCCATTAGAATGACATCATCGAAGAGATCAAAGGTCTCTGGGGCTGGCTGCAGAAGTGAAATCAAGGCTGTAGCGTCCGTAATATGCACCAGATGCTGCAAACAAGATACAATCTGGAGAGTAGTGGAACTGTCTAAGCCATTGGATATTTCATCCATGAAAAGTGCCCTATTAGGCCCAACCATCATCTCCCCTGCAACACAGACAAGACAAATAATTGATTTTTCATGCGAACCTTTTCTCTTTCGACAAATAAATTATGTGGATACTGTACCTGTTGTGAGTCTTTTCTTCTGGCCACCGGAGATGCCTCTTCTCATAGCATCTCCAGCCATCGTGTCAGCACAGATATCAAGTCCTAGAATCTGGAAGAGAGGACAAGTGTATAAGAATGTCAGCAGACGAATGTTTCGGACACAATAGATCAGTAAGGTAAGCAAACTAGGTACCTTTAGAATGTAATCTGTCTGAAGGCTACTTTCCAGTCCCTCAACAGATATTGCCTGTAACAAAGATAAACTCAAATGAAAAATAGGTTTCCCTTGTGGTTTTACATATTTACTGCTAAGTGCGTACCTTCATGTAAGCATCCACATCAGGATCCGGGACAATTCCTGCTTGCTTTTCTTTCCTAGTAACTTCCTTCAACACCACTTTAACATCAAGAAAAACAAATGTAATCAACAATATGATGTGGAGATACATAGTTGGTACTTCTTTGGGAAGAGATTTCTTACCAGCTCGGCTTCCTATGCCCTGACAACGCGCCGAGAAATCAATTGCTTCTCTCACAGTCATCTCAGGAATATGCATATCATGTTGGCTAATGTAAGCTGCAGTCTTTTGGGGAACAAACTCGTGTAAGGTGTAACCATTATAAGACACTTCCCCTGAAGTCTTGAGAGAATGAGCCAGTCTCCCGGAGAGTGCTAAGAGGAAGGTGGTTTTACCGCACCCAGGTGGGCCGAGCAATAAAGTCATCCTGCAGCAGAACAAAGTTCATCAGATTGAAATTCAAATTCTCCAGGACACGAAACTCGTTAGAGTATAGTATATATGAGTGCTACCTTCCTGGCTTGATGATGCCACTGACATCTTTTATGATGCTAATTTTGGCATCCGGTCTCGAACCGCAAAGTCTGGTAAATCCCTGCAAAAGACATGTTCTACTAATTATGCATATGAGCTAAACACTTAAATTCATGACTAGACATGTTAACATAAATGCAGGAACTTACAGAAAAGGTGGTCTTAGCAGTGTTCCACAAAGTGGGGAGAGGTTTTCCATGAACAACCTTGCATTCTGCTTCAACACTTAGATTCGTGTATCTCACTTGCATAGTAGGCAACTGCACACCAACTCTGACAGACCAAGAAAACAAAAAGTAAGAAAAATGTATGACACAGACAGAGTAGAACAGAACAGAAGCACATACAAATAAGAGCATACTTGTCGATTCTTTTTCGGAGTTTGAGCAACAAGCTTAGATTATCATGTTCAATGTGCTGGATGAGTTTCTGAATGAACAAATGGCGCTGTTGGAGTCCCAGTTCCGCGACGTTAACGATTGTTTTCTTCCCTTTGTTGATCCTGTCATCATTCTCCACATCTCCTAACAGTTGGTTGTCGAACAAAGTAGTGGCCATTCGTTCGAAAGTGGGGAGCCTCTCAACAGCAGCCCATTGCAACTGCAGCTCATCAAGATTCTCATTCGAAACCAGACTCGAATTGCTAATCCTGAATGAACACAATCTGCTGCTTCTTCCAATCTCATCATCAGCAGCAAAAACACCAACCTTGGCCATTTCCTGGACAAACAAATGATCAGTTCTAGTTTCTACTAATGTATGTCAAGAGTTGACTTACACTACTACTACATCAAAAATCCATGTACATGGCACATGTGTTGCACATATATAGTAGAATAGAATAGATGATGACGTAATGCAATGCGTCGTTACCTGTAATCTAATCAAATCAAAACTCAGCAAGGAACTGCGCGCCCATGATCATTCGTCATGTGCGTGCGTCGTACCACAAAATCATGTCCTTGCCTGGCGTGGAACAGACCGTAAAAACACAAAACATATTCTATTATCAAATACAAATAGAAATATACAACTGTAACAATACATGCAAGCATTCATTCATTCTCCAAAGTAAATAATAATTAAAACAAACAAAGTTTAACAGTGTACAGAAGAACATGGAAATTTCTACAGTCTCCATATGGCTTAAGCGTATATGAACCAACCTTCTTCCTGTTTTATGTGTGTTTCTGACCATTCTCAAAATTGACTAATTATGTTCGAGCATTATTTTACTAAACCATGATAAGGAAGAGTTCCTTCTAACATCATTTGTTCTATTATCCTCTCAAACTCAACACTTAAATTAAAATTGCGTAAACCAACTATAGTGATCCGGCAAGTTTTAGACCTAAATAAATAAACCTTCTCCTTGTCAGTATTAACTTCCATCAACAACTTATCAAGTAGTGTTAGCTGCAAATTATTTTAAAGGAAAAAATTGGACTGACGTTTAAGAATAGAATAATAACTGAAAAATCAACAACATGTGCTTCTTATATTTTATGTATAGATATATAATAAATATATTATAGATGCGATGGAGATAGATTGAAAGGAGTGCTTAAAACTCTTAATCAGCGGACAAAAAAAATTGATCATTACTTTAGTTTCTCAAAATGACGACTAAGCCTTGTATAGAAAACTTGCAGCGGTAAGAAAATGAAACTGAATGAACATTTTACTCATTTATCTACGTATAAGAATGAATATTTTAGTCGTTCAATAGAGTATTGTCTACGTTAAAACCATGCATAGACTAACCCTACATTACACCAATAAAAATGTTATCCAGGAGTGGGAACATGATAACATACGGTAAAAAGTCACGCTATCATTCTTGTTTCTTGATTTAAGTACAATTTTCCTAAACCAAAACAATTTAGCATTTGACTTTTGACAAAACTAAGAAGTGTTATATACATAACACATCTATATATATAGACACAAATTCATATTTTGTTTGATTCTATACACACTGCCATCTGAGCTCTGCCATTTAAAATGTAAGCTGAGATGACATCCAAATTCCAAGTGATACAATGCCAACCGTAACGAAAGCTTGGCCCAATTCGTAAACAAAATTTTGTTGCTCAACTGGCAGAGTTTGCCAATCTGTCCGCCTACGCAAAAGATCGAAACCAAGTCATCAGAACAAAACTAGTTAACCATATAGGATGCTAGAATATGAATACAACTACTGAACTAATAGCAGTCGACTAGTAATGCTAAATATCAATCGGTGGCAGAAATGTGCATACCCTAAATCAGCAATGGCAATGCTAACATTATCTTGCGAACGTCGATCCTGCAATGCATTATAACTTAAGTAAAACAAAACCAAACTTATATTGTGGAATAGCAACCTGTCCGAGGGAATAATTACCATGACTGTTCGGGCAAGCTCTTCACAAGCAAGCTGACATAGGAACAAGGATAAAAAAGAAGATTAACGCTGGGCAGAAGTTAATGACATCATCTGAAAGCATGCAGATGCTGAGGTGGGTAAGGTTACCTGAACATCACCATGTTGCCGAAGTTGATTCCTAACAAAGGTCACTGCATCTGAGCTGAAACAGATAAAAACATGCAAGGTGACGTATCTGTCAACTAAGAAGTGTCCAAATATCACCAAGAAGTAAGTTTCCAGTTATGGAGAGTTGAAAAATAAGAGTGCCAAAAGATGGATCGACAAACCAGTTCATGTAGTCCCATAAACCATCAGATGCTAGCACTACAAATTCTGCATCTGACCCCAGAGGTATTTGCAAAGTGTCTGGAGATGCAGTAACCAAGTCCCCTTTGAATTGTACTCTGCAACAAGAAAGGTCAGTTCAACTTCTAAACCCATTTTGAGCAGAGGAACAGGAAAGGTTAGTGCAACAAGAAAGGTCAGTTCCCCATTAAATACGATTTGCAGGATATGACACATTTGGAAGAGCTATCAAATTAATCTACGTTGTTCATATCTAGTACAAAACAAGGTGGTCATACTCATCATGATACAAACAAGAAAATTTCCCAAGATGCATGATGTACAATGCTCAAATGATAGTCAAGAGCAGATGCAGTGCCAAGCTTATCATCTCAGACCTATGCAGAAAGTGAAGATATAACTGATGTTAAGAACTTAATTCGTTCATGGATGGCTGGGATACATCAGGCTTTGAACTAAACATTTGACAAGTAAAGATACAAGAGTCCTAGAAACAGACAGTCCAAAAGTTTTATCATCTTCTATTCTTGTTTATTATGTGCATAAATTGAACAGATCTCATTGATTATTTCGATCTTTCATGAATGGAAGGGCTGTCATTGTTGATCCAAACAAGAACTAATTCATTTGTTTACATGATCCAATGTCTTAGAGTAATTTGACTGACAATAAGGAATCAGATATAACTCACAAACAATGTGCTGGGCTCTAAGACATCAAAGAAATAAAAATTACACCACATAAATTTTTCTTGAGGAAAAAAAGAAAAGAAAGTTCTTACCGAGAACTAAACTTCTCAGACCATCTTCCTTCCTCAACTCCTTTCTGTAGCATCCTATTGATAATTAGGCATTAAGGTGTTGTTAGAAGATGAAAATTTCAGTAGGCCATAAGTATAGTATCAAAGTATTTAATGGACCCTAGTCCTTAACAAAATCAAGCTGAGATTAGAAGATCTGAACTCATTTTTCTTTGTCTTGAATCGCGCATCACCAAAAGATCGAGATACAGCTATGTCCCCACAAATTCTTCCATTGGAGATCTACAAATCAGATAACCGATTTAACATTATTTGATACGTCATATGCATAAAAGGACCGGACCAGTTTCACAAAAAGTTCTCCAATAACACAAGTGTATCAGATTTAGTTGTAAGAATGTTAAAAACACAGAACAAGGGAAAAATGCCAAACAAATTGATAGAAAGCTAATGCAGAAGAATAAAGTATCAATCATTTGGTAGTTCATAGAAGCACGGAATCCTTGATAGTCAAAACGTGTGAATATACTGAGATATTCAAGCAGATGAGGCATTGAGACGAGAAAGGGCTTGCAATGTTTTCTACAGTATATTGTAAAGGTCTAGATTCTATTTTCAGGATACCATATATGGAGGTTGGTCAATCCTCACTATATTGGAGGAGGTAGTAGAATCCCAAAGAAAAAAGGCAGTAGTATCCATGAAGAGATGCCAACACAGAAAAAAATCTAGAAATAGAAATGCCGAAACAAATGCAAAATGCAATCAAGAACAGAGAAGAAAAAAACACACCCATCCACCTGCTTCTCTGATTCTTCTAATTTCTTGAAGTGAGGCCTTGTTGCTTCCATAAGGTCGATGAGCGTCAGTGAGCACCTGTGCTTTGCCAGAGCGCGATAGAACCTGCACAGAAATATAACTGAGAAAAGAAGTAAAGATATAACAATAGCTCTACAGCTTGCTATCAATCAATGAAAATGATTGGCCTATATTTTACATAAAGATGCATAGATGCACTACACTTTTTTGTCCTAGAAAAGGAATGAGTTCGCAAAACAACATTAAAGTCATGTAATTGGAGTAACAACACATGGCTAAGGGAGTGTATGAGAATGGAAACATTATTAAGGAAGAGCAGCATTAGCACACACCACAGATGAATCACCAAGATGTGAAACGATGAGCATATCATTCCGAATGAAAACAATGGTGGCTGTTGAGCCAGATTCATCGTCCTGGCCGGTGGATTCAAGCCTGTAAGGAAGTATATATATGAAACTAAGATAAAAACCTTGAAAACAACAAGATTCCGTAACCCAAAGTGTAGAGTGGGATACCAATTTAAGAGTTTCGTATCAGCATTTTGAAAAGCCTGTTCTAGAGCCTTTGGAATGGCATCGAAATCAGTTCCATCCAAAAGCAAACCACCTTGTAGAGCTGCAAGACACTCCTTATACAGCTCTTCCCTGTCATTCCAATTACAAATTGGATTGAATTACAACAGATAATTAAGGACGGGAAGAAAAAAGAACCTGAGGAACTTGACAGAAGAGAAGCCGGCATGGCCGTCGAAAACAGCTGCGAAGGAGAAGCCATGGAGGGGTTCGGAACGAACGACGACATGGTCTTCCATTTCTTCGCGTAGGCCTTGAAGGGCGACGGAGCCCCAACGGATAGGGTGGGCATGATTTAAGGAGGAAGGAGAAGGGGTAGCGTCAATTGCAACGGCGGAGCAGCTGTACTGGGTTTTGGGTTTAGGAGGTGCGAGTGCTGAAGCAAGCTTGCTTCTATGGCTGCTACTAGAAGTTTCAATCTGTCTGCTTCGGCTTAATAATACACAATTCTCCAACTGTGGCCTTAACAGCGCCATCGTTTCGTTTCCTGAAAGCACGCGGATAACCAGATGTTTTCCCTGTTTTCAATGGGTACAAGAAGAGTGGCAGGCAGCGGTGAACATTGCATCTTATCCTCCCTTCAACTTTCTGACCATTACTCTCATCCCACATGTCACTTCATCTCCTTCGTCTAATTTTGGTCTTTTCCCGTTTCCTCTCCAATCTCCAACGCTTGTGTTATTTTTTTTAATATGCACCCCACGTTTTTTTGAAAGAATATATATATATATATATTTTTAAAGATGCAGAGACTTTGCACTTGATCATATTAATTTACGTCTTTTATTCATTTTCGTTTTAATTTGGGTCATCTACTTACCAAAACCTATTCAACCAACCACGTCACAATATGTTGACATAGTGACACGTCATCCTCTCATTAGATCGACTCGTTCGCCAGGTTTTTATTCGACCCGTGCTCTATTTGGATTAAAAAAACAATTTTTTAATATGTGGAGGTCCTACACTCAAATTATCGTATTAATTTGAGTTCTAAACTCATTTTTGGTTCAATTTTATGCCATCTACTTATCAAAACCTTTTTATTATTTATAATTTAGCCAATAAAATGTTTAGAAGTTATGGTAATAAAATTTATACTTAAGTTAATAAACTAAATGATGAATTTATGGTAATAACATTTATACTTAAGCTAATAAGAAGTTTATGGTAGTAAAAAAAATATTTTTATGAATTTAGGGTAGTTTATAAACTTGTGAAATAATTTAATTAATTTTTTTCATTTTAATACTTATATTTTTTATAACTTAAATGTTTATATAATTTATTTATTTGAAGATTCTTCTTAATTTAAAATTATTTTATTTTAAAATCAAAGTAAAAATTATTTTAAACTAAAAAAGATCTTTAAATATATGGCTTATTTTAAAAAAAACACAAAATAGGCAATTCGTGGGCCGAGCAAGGGTCACGAATTCGTCACCCTTGGTTAGGTAGGTTCGAAGCTACCTAGGATCTAAATTGACAGATTTTGGTAAGTAAAGGGCCAAAATTGAACCAAAAATAAGTATAGGGTCTAAATTAATACAATCATTTGAGTGCAGGGGCTCCACGTTTCAAAAACTCAAAACGGACGGGTCGATTCAGAGCATGCCCAGCGGGGGGTCGACCTAGTGGTGGGGTCGGGGATGACATGTCACTCGTCACCTGACATGTCACGTCAGCATGTTGTGACGTGGTTGGTCGGGCATGGTAGAAGCTGCCCAGGGTTTAAAATGACAGATTTTGGTGAGTAAAGGGCTCAAATTAAACCAAAAATGAATATAGAGTCCAAATTAATACGATCATTTGAATGCAAGGTCTCTACGTATCAAAAACTTTTAACAAAAAGTAAAAGTTTTATTTTTTTAGATAAAAAGGAGTTAGCAATTTATTTTAATTTAAAATTGTTACTTTATAAAGATCCAATTAATTCTAACAATTCATTTAAAATTAGTGGTTGAAATTTCATGTTAGCTAAAACATGAAGGGAATTAGATCCGCTCAAATAAGCCCAATTGATTTTTTTTCTTCTACAAATTCAATTAATAGTTTATTATCTGACAGTACCTTTAAATTTTTTCCAACAAAATGAAAAATGACATGGAATTAGCTTCGTGGGTTCCAACAATACACGTCAACACATGGGGCCACACAAGCTGACTCACCAATGCATATCAGCACTGCCATGATGCTGACATGGCACCGTATGCTGACATGTTACCATCCAGTTAAGTAACACCTTGCTCCATCATCAATGTGCTGACGTGATGGTACATCATTGGTTGTTTAAAGGTGGAAATTATGTTGTTAAAAAAAATAGAAGGTGAGATTTATACTTTAGTTGGTACAATACAAAGGTTTTTAATATTATACCTGCAATTTAATTTATATAGTACAGTAGAAACTCTATAAAATAATACACTTGGGACGACCAAAATTTATTAATTAAAAGAGTTATTAATTAATCGATAAATTAATAATTATTAATTTATATATTAATTAATATTTTATTAATTTATAAAGATGATATCGATGAAGAAGATGATGAAAGTTCTACAATGGAGCCCCCTTCGCGAAACGAAGCTATTAAAGCGGCAATCACATTGAACAATTTCTTGTTGAGCTATGAGAAAACAACACCAGAAGTTCTTACCATGCTAAGGAAAATTAGAGACGACATTCAAGGGGAAATTGATTTCAACAAAAAACAAAAGACAATTGAGTCATTTTTCAAGAAACCTTCATAAATCATTCATGTAATATGCTATATATAAGGAATTATTAATTTATATTTTATATGGGGTCTAAAGAAATTATCAAAAATGTATTATCTTATAATTTTAGCGAATTATTAATTTAGCACCCTATCCCCGAGTCGGGACCGGCTAAAAATATTATCTTAGAGAGTTTATTAAATAATCGAGTATTAATTTATCGAGTTTCTACTGTATTCTTATGAGTTAAACGTAAAAAAATTCGTTAATAAATATGACAATATTATAATTGAGTATATCGAAATAAAATAAAATAATTCTAAGTTGATTGTATAGATAATTGTTATAAAATAAATGTATACTAAATAAAACAAAAATTATTAGGTGGAGTGAAGATTTGAAATTGGGTAAAATTCTCTACTATTTTTGTTGAAAATACATTATTTATAATTTTTTAATTAATTTTATCACCGATAAAATAATCAATGAGCTATATGCTTATTAGCAATAAAATATTTATATTGCTTTAATTAATTTTAATCTACATATTATTTTTTATTTTTTATACGTATAATGATACAAGAACTATTAAAATTCATTTCAATACCCTCGAAAAGGGCCGGTAGAATTTGAATCTGGACTAGTCCGTCAATCAGTCGGATAATCGGATGGGAAAATGAAAAGAACAAATCTCAATAATTAATATTATTTTTCTTTAATAAATACTCCCTCCGTCCACAATTAAGTGACGATTTTCTACGGAAAGTTATTTATACACTTTATTTGATTTTTTAGTGTTTGTTTCGCTGAAAGTTAGTGTGACAGAAATATAGTTATTTGTGGACAGAAAGAGTAATATTTAAAATCTCAAATAGACAAATACACTCCCGGAAATCAATTTCTTCAACCATCTCGACCAAGTTTTTTTATATTCTTAACATTTTTATCTGTTGATATTTGCATTGATTGACTTAGAGATTTAGATATTTTTTTATTCTATTTTCATGCAGTAACAGTTTAAAAAAAAATACAAGGTTGGAACTACAAACAAGAACAAGAAAGAACCAATTGCAGGCACTTGCACAGGGAACAATATTTCAAAAATCCAAATCCAAATCCAAAAATTTAGAAATCAAAACCCAATTGAAAAATTAAACCCAGAACTATTTTGATTTCTTTTTTTGTTTTTATTGCCTAAAAAACATATTGTAATAGTGGTATAAATCTTAAATTAAATCGGCTTGCATCTGCACCACCAGGGAATTTCTTAATAAGTTTGGGTAGTTCATATTTTGGCCAGAAAATGGGTAAAAGCTAAAAAACAACCCTAAACTTTAAAGTTTTATTTAATCGCAACCCTGAACTTTTATTTTGTTTAATCGTAACCCTAGTCAAACAAGAAATTGTTTAAGTTACCCCCTACCGTGACAGAAAGCAGACGTGGCACCGTTGACCGACGTTATGTGCCACGTCACGGTGCCACGTCAGCATCACGGTGCCACGTCTTGTTTGACCAGGGTTGTAATTAAACAAAATAAAAGTTCAGGGTTGCGATTAAATAAAACTTTCAAGTTCAGGGTTGTTTTTCAGCTTTTACCCATTAATTAACAGTGTTTTTTTATTTTAAGGTCTTTTTGGTTTCGGAAGATCTCGAGCCGAATTTTATTTTAGATAGAGAGGAGATAATTCAGAGGGAGATTTTTGATAATTCAGAGCCGAATTAATTATTATTATGTAATATTTATTTTATTTAAAAGCTATAATTAAATTCCTAATTTCTAATTATATATATATGCAGTATCATCTTAATTTTAAAAAATGATTATAACAGTAGTAAGGATTAATATCTAATTAATAAAATATACTATAATTAGTAACATTTAGTTATAAAGTTACATTTAATTTAGTTTATTATTAATTTTGAATAAGGATTAAATAATTGATAAAAATATGATATACGGGTAAAAGCTGAAAAACAACCCTGAACTTTAACGTTTTATTTAATCGCAACCCTGAACTTTTATTTTGTTTAATTACAACCCTGGTCAAACGTCGGTCAACGGTGCCACGTGGCCCTGTGACGCTGACGTGGCACCGTGACGTGGCACATAACCTCGGTTAACGGTGCCACGTCTGCTTTCTGTCACGGTAGGGGGTAACTTAAACAATTTCTTGTTTGACCAGGGTTGCGATTAAACAAAATAAAAGTTCAGGGTTGCGATTAAATAAAACTTTAAAGTTTAGGGTTGTTTTTTAGCTTTTACCCGCCAGAAAATATAAACGCATGGAGAGAGAAAACTTGTTCAGGGAATAATTGGTTGGCAGGAAGAGAGAAGAAGAAGCTGCTTGCTTCGAAGCTAGAGGATGAAATAATTATTAAGAAAAACTTTACTCTCTTTATTTATTCCTTCTTTTCTACTCCCTGCCAGTACAATTAATTGTCGTTTACTATTTGGGCACGCATATTAAGAAGCAGGGGTGATGCCAGTGTAGGAACAGACATGGCACGTGTGACACGTTTTTTCCCCAAAAAATTCAACGTAGCAACCCATTATTTTCCCTCACTTCTCTCTCTTTCAAACCGACGGTGGCTTTGGACAGTTGGATGACGCGGCGGAACACCACCATCAACTGGCATTGACAGCGGTGGCTAGCCAGAAACCCCAACACAGTAAGTTTTTCTCCTTTGGCTTAATAATAACATAAGGGTTGGTTGATTCTGAAATCGCTTAATAATAAGGGTTGGTTGATTGATATTGTTTGTACATCTTTTTAATAGTAGTATTATGTTTTAATTGTTGAAGGTTAAAAATGTTGAAGTATCTTATTAAAAAATCGAGATTGGAAGAATCATCGAGTGCCCCGAATGAGTCCTCTGAAAAAGAACCGGTAGAAATTTTCATTTGGAACAGGTAACACTAGTTAACCTTTATCATTTTTTGTTTCTTTTTAATGAAATTGCATTTTTGAATTTTTGAATTGTGTCATACCTAATATAAAATTCTGGCTCCGCTACTGTTAAGGAGGCCGGATGGCTTACTATTTGACCCAAAAAAAATCTGTATTTTTTTTCGAACGTACGTCCGAGAAAAAGTAAGAGGCAAAATTGTCTCAAATAGTGAGTCATTTGACCTCGTTAATATACGTGCTCAAAGTTAAAGCGACGCTTAATTAAACTAGGAGGGAGTATAATAAGTGAATTAAGAAAAAAAATTAGGAGTTATTCTATAAAATATAATTCGAAAAGAAAAATTATAATAAATTACTAAATATAATAAAATCTAAGGACTATTAGGATGGAATTAATTTTTTTTGAAAATCCATGCATTAAAATCATAAGGAGGTTATGGCCTGCACAATGAATACTATGACAAGTAATAATTTTGCTTAATCATAAATTTAAATAATAATCATAGAATTTAACCGATGATAAATATTATTTGCCTATTATATATTGTCATGTGATCACGTACGACGAATGTGTTAAGAAAGGTATATATATTATAAAAGGTACACTGAAATTTTCGTTATCCAGCATATATGGCTCTCAGGAACATGTCCGATATGGCTATCAAAACCACGTTGATAACCTTGATTATAACTCTTTCATCTCCACAGTTGGACCACAACCCATCTATGAAATTCAACAATCTTAAATGTTAACAAAATCACCGGTTGAGCTCTAAATATCGGAAAACAATCAACTATCTCAACATCATCTTATCACCTACAAAAATACTGGTTTGATAAGGCTAAGCACAAGTTACAAGCACATTTGTCTTAAGTTGTATTTATCTTGCACTGTATAAATAAACAGAGAACTAAAAAAATACATTGAGGCATGTTCTTTATTTCTCTTTATTGACAAAGTTACATGAAATTCTTCTAGTGACCATAAAAAAATCAAATATGATACTCAAGAATGTAGTTTTTTTATTTACTGGATTCATGTATATATTGAAGAATTATCAACAAGTTTTGTACATTTAGACATACTTGAGGAATGAAATAATTGGTATTGCATAGCGACATTGTTGCTAATGATGAAATAGTAAAAGATTTACGCTTAATTTAGATCTCAAATTCAAATTTAGCTAACGAGGAACATCATGTTGGGACTTATCCATCCTTTAAGAGCCAATAACGCTCGGGTAAGCAAGAATGTCACAACAATGATCCTAAAATCATTACACTAAGCAAACTAATTAAGTATGCATTAATGAAAACTAACAAAATCTTAAAGTGGAATAACATATTAATTACCTCCCCTAGTAACCTCTCTAGGCTTACACTATAAAAAAATGAGGCTACAAGAAGAGTAAAAATCAGTTCTTAATTTTATAGTTATCAGAACCGGACCGGACCGGCCGGTCCGGCAGATTCAACCGGACATTTTTACCTTTCCGGTCCGATTCAGCTATCGGACCGGATCTGCCTCTAACCCGGATCGGATCGGTCGACTCGGCCGGTTTTTTGCGAATCGGCGACCCGGCCGGTTTTCTATCAAACCGGCTGGTTTGATGACGTGTCAAAACGACATGGGCCCAAAACGATGCCGTTTTGACAAGGCCCACAGGCCCATATCAGGGCCAAATCAAAACGGCGCCGTTTTGATATGGACCAAAACGACGCCGTTTTGAAAAGTCCCAAAATGACGACGTTTTTGAACTTTTTCAATTTTAATAATATTTTTTGATATATTATAAAAGGCTACAGTAAAAATCAGCCGGTTCAATCCGATTTTATCGTCTAAGATTTACCGGTTTAATGTGTAAACGGTTCCGGACGGACCAGCATCTACAATGCGGTCGAACCCGGTTGAACCACCAAATTTTCGAAAACCATTCGCTGTCCGGTCCGGTTCTGATAACTATGCTTAATTTGTCACTAAAATGAATCAGTGACTAAAATCGTCATCACTAAATTTCGTTTCTAAAATCAACCATCTTGATTTTTAGTGACTAAATAATAATATCATGGTCACTATGTGTTAACGTCTAAATTTTTCCAGGGTATTGTTCAAACCTATGGTTGTTTGACCTTAATTAGAGCTTACGTTGTAATCCTTATAATCGGGTTAGGGGAGTGAGTAATCAGTCTCTTGTGCTATGCGCTCGGTTATTCATTAGAAGGGATGTCTTGAGTCAGCCGTGCGGGTGCCCCCCTCATCCGCAACCTTTATAGCCTTACCTTTATTAAACGCTTACTTAATAAAGAGATGTATTTCATTATCATTCGCGCCTTGTGTGAATCTTGTTGTGCCTATACGATTAAGTGCCTATATAATGCCCGTGTTATGGAATGCTTATAATTGCCTTGTGTTGGTTATTAACCTATTTGCTCCTTTATGGATACAGAACTAAGGTGAGATTGAAAAGCTAGTTCGTGTAATGAGACCTCGCGAACCCCTCACAAACACAATCATTTTGGGTTTAAGGATTGGTGCATGACACTATGTCATCGTTGTAATAGGTAACTAATTGGTAACTAACTTTTTATTATATATTCTACAATTTGACACTATAGTCAATAATTTTTATCATTACCGACAGAAGTACCAACAAATAAATTTTGTTGGAATTTTTTTAATAATAATAATAAAAATAAAAAATCCTCACTAACTAATTACCTATGTTCTCAAGACCACCATACCATAGGAGGTTTGACCAGAAACCACGGTTCAAGTTCAAGGCCCCAAATAACTTTTTTTTTTTTTTTTACTTTATCGACTTATAATACTTTAGCCCAATAAGCTTTTATGAAGCCCACTCGTCTACCGAAATTCCATTTAATGCTAGTGTTTTTATAACCTCTTCCTTATCATGTTTCCATATTTCTTACCGACAAAGTACTAAAACAAAAGTAGCTTCTTTTGTTTTTCTTCTTCTTCTCTTCAATATACCCGCCTAATTTTTTCTCTTATTTTTTAAATAAAAAACTAGTGCAACAAAACTGATGGTTGCACTTTACTCTCTCTTTATTTATTCTTTCTTTTCTAATATATTGAATATCTTAACAAAAATAATCAATTGATTTTTTTAAAAAAGTTTTTTTTTTCTTTCTAGATATATGTCGTATACTACACTTATAATTTAGAGACTCCATGATTTGAATTCATAACTTTCGGACATGTATCATAGCACTTGAACAATAAACTACACGAAGGTGAGATTCGATCCTGAGTCCGGGTCCCTACTGGTACCTTTGCCACCAACAAGACAATTAATGAACTACAAACTCATTGGCTACAATTGTTTGTGTAATCTTAAAATATTTTTATTTTTACAATTATAGTAAGAGTGGTGCTAGAGGTACTAACATTTTTACTTAAATGTAACAATATCATACTCATACCGATTTTGGCACGTTAGTATAGTAGAAATGTTAGTATTAAAGTGTTAATATCTCCAAACATTATTCATCAAAGTAAATACTAAATGTAATTTCATTTTTCTTTATCCAAACATTAGTGACAAATGTTTATTTTTCTTTTAGAGATCGTTAGTAAAATTGTCTCGTTTGTATCAAATTGATTCGTAATGAGAAAAAAATATATCCTTTCTTCTAGAAAAGATCCACTGGCATGGTTACACACTGTACTGTTGGAATTATACTTTACTTAGCTATATGCATCTCGACCTTTTCTTTTCCAAATAAAACAAAAGAACAATAAAATTTATTAAAACTCCTAAAAAGTCAATTTTTTTAATAATTAATTATTGTTGTTTAATGTCATGATTTGTATGGACCAGGACAGGAGGATGAGTTCTTGAAAAGAACCTTTGCCCTATCACGCTTTTAACGGATAAGTGCCAATCACCATCATGTTTAATTAATTACGATTGGTCAGATGACAATTTCGTAAATAAATGATAGCAGCTTCGTAAATATATGGTGGTGGTTTCGTAAATAAAACGAGATCATTTTATTTACGAAACTATCATCTGTTTATTTTTTCTGCCTAAAATTTCTGTCAAAATGTATATAATATAATTTTGGTGGGTGAATTAAATAATTGATTAAATTGTAGTAATTGAGATTTGAGATGGATGGGAACAGTTTGCCTAATGTGATGCATATGTCTAGGAAATATAGCATCACTTAACACTCCATTTCTTCACTAATTGCAAGAGTTTGACATTAAAACGTTGCACAACTTAAAGAAAATGTGAAATCAAATTGGCATCCCCATCATTTTGGTTGTCATATGTTGACTTGCAACACAAGAAACCCAATATATTCTTTAGAGTTAGCAAACTGCTTCAATTAATGTAATTTAATTAACTATGTACTTATACCACTTGCCATTTCCTATTTGGCTGTTACATCATCATCATCTATCTCTATTACTAATATTCTAATTTAGGAATACGTATAGCCTGCTGATTAATTAATTAATTAGCTAAGATACAATGATTTAAAAGTAGAATAATATACAAAAACAAAAGGCTAGAGCAACAAACAAAGCGCACCCAACCCCACAACCAACCAAAACCATGCACATTATTAAACATACTCTTAACTACGCTTTTAATTATATAATTGCTGGATTAGAAATTACGGAACATATGAGGGGTATTTTTGTAAATGCACTGGAGAATACAATTCAGAACAAATGAAATTAGACTATTTCTCCTCCCCTTCTCTCTCCTTGAACATGGATATAAATTAGACTAGACTTTCATACAAAATAAATCAACGGAGGAGAGGGAAACCAGAGTGTCTGCTTTTTCTTTTTTTAATTTCTTCAATTCTTAGAAAAAAAGAGAGAGGAATATTATTATTATGTATAATCACAACTGGAAGTGGAAGAAGAAGAACTACAATTTGTTGTATCTGCAATATTTGGTGGTGGTGCTGCTGGTGGTGTGCAATTCGTGTATAATAGGAAATGCCGCGGCGGAGACGACGACGCCGTTTAACTTGACGACCATCTCTTTCGATGAAGGCTACGTCCCGCTCTTCGGCGATGCCAATCTCGTCCGCTCCCCTAACGGCAGGAGCGCTCGCCTCCTCCTTGACCGTTTCACAGGTACGTACGTTCCTTTGATCATTAATTAATTGCACAACTTTTATTAAACTAATATCAAATGAAATTAAATCAGTTAATTACATGCATAATTAGAAAAGGAATTAGGCTATCTGCTTTTGAGACTAATCTCGCTCGATATAAATGTTTATTTATATAGGTTCGGGGTTTATTTCGTCAAAGATGTACAAATATGGATTTTTTAGTGCCAACATCAAGTTGCCCGGAGATTACACCGCCGGTATCTGTGTTGCTTTCTATGTAAGAATTAATTAATTAATTATGTTTACTTTTAATTTCTTTTAAGATTTTTCTTTTCTAATATGTGCATGTAATACATATTCTATTGTTTTTTTGACAGACATCAAACGCTGACGTATTTGAGAAGAGGCATGATGAGTTGGACTTTGAGTTCTTAGGGAATACACAAGGGAAGCCATGGAGGTTTCAGACGAACTTGTATGGGAATGGAAGCACATCCCGTGGCAGAGAAGAAAGATATCGCTTGTGGTTCGACCCTTCCAAAGAGTTTCACCGATATAGCATCCTTTGGACCGCAAAAAAAATCATGTAAGTACTTCTTTTTTGACTTTTCTATTTTATTCAATTTATTAAAATTAAATATCAATAATCGGTATGAGTGATTTGGCACTTCCAAATCATAAATAAGAAACTATCGATTCACTTGTATATATATAGAGCACTCTAAAATTAGTTCAAATCGATGGAGTTAAAGATATTTTTTGTATTTTTATATCTCCCTGGCTGTTTTTTTTTTCTTTTCAGTAAGAGTTTAGTCTCATTTCAGCAATTAATCCATCCTATAGAATTGGTATTAAGTTAATCTTAACATGAGAATCGCTAGGCTATAAAAATACAACATGTTAGTATATTATAGCAAATATAGTCACGAATGTACGATATTTTAATATTTCGAGAATACTTAATAAATTTTTGATTTGATATCCCTATCAGAAGATAAAGGAAGAGAAAGAGAGGTTGGCAATTGCTTGTGGCAACTACTTTAAAGGCTAACTAGTGGACATAATGGATAGTGTGAACTTGAAACAAATAAAGATGGCTTTTAATTAGGCTCTTTTTTAAGAAAAAATTTGGGTTTAAAGCTAGCCAAAGGCCAACTGGCATTATTGGAAACAGTCGTTAGGTATTTCTACAAATAATATTGCTAATTATAACGATAATGATATGTTGAATTAAAATTCATTAAATTGAGTTTTAAAAATGCAATTTTTTAAACAAAACTCAATGGTGGTTGTGAGCAATTAATCCAGTACAATCATTTCTTCTGTAAAGGATTGTTGGTTTGTAGATATGTGAATCCATGAGAAAAAAAAGTGATTAAAAAATAGTTTCAATTTGCATTATATAATTAATAAACAAGTTTTAATTTTGTATTTTCTCATATATGTTTCAGATTCTATATTGACAATGTCCCGATTCGAGAGATAATCCGCAACGAAGAAATGGGAGACGACTATCCATCTAAACCAATGCAATTATATGCTACAATTTGGGACGCCTCAAATTGGGCAACCAGCGGCGGGAAATATAAAGTTAATTACAAATATGCTCCTTTTATTTCTGAGTATAAGGATCTCGTCCTCGAAGGCTGTCCTGTGGACCCCATCGAGCAAACTCCAACTTTTGATTGCTTCGAGAGCGATGCACTTTTAGAGACCGCCGATTACTCCGTCATTACTTTCAAGCAGCGTATGTTGATGCGTCGATTTCGCCAACGTTTTATGTACTATTCTTATTGTTATGACACTTTAAGATATCCAATTTCGCCGCCAGAATGTATAATTGATCCCGCTGAGAAAGAACGGTTTAAAGATACAGGAAGATTGAAATTTGACAGTAGTCACCCAGGCCGCAAACGCCGCTCTCGGCGGCGTGGTAGAGGCTCAGCTGTTAGGACTGCTTCTACTATCTCTGTTGATCCGGATACTTGATGGTTGATATGATAGTTGGTAGTATGTATCTTTTAGATGTTTATTTGAATTTGATTTGTTGTGTAAATTAATAAGGTTTTTTGGTGTTTTTTTTTTTTTTTTCCTGATCTTTCTTATTTTTGTTATTAAATATTGAGGTAATAGCATAAAGACCCCCTGTACTATTTTTTAAAACAGAAACCTCCCCTGTACTTCAAAAAGTCAAATTGACCTCCCCTGTACTATCGGTCAGAAGCATTTGCTTGGTCTCCGTCAGTCAAACTAACAGACCGTTAGTGTTGACCGTTGACTTTGAATAAAATATTCAGAAAAATTGTAAAAAATCCAAAAAAAATGTAAAAATTCTATAAAAAAATTTTAAAAATTCCCAAAGAAATTTAAAAATTCAAAAAAAATTAATAAATCTAAAAACATTATAAAAATTTCCAAAAAAATGTAAAAAATTCAATTTTACATTTTTTCTGAATTTTTAGATTAATTAACTTTTTTTGATTTTTTTTTAAATTTTACATTTTTTTCTGGATTTTTAGGTTACATAATTTTTTTATAGAATTTATATATTTTTTTGGGATTTTTTACAATTTTTTATAAATTTTTTACATTTTTTTTGGATTTTTTACAATTTTTTTAAATTTTTTATAATTTTTCTGAATATTTTAATCAAAGTCAACGGTCAAAAAGTGAAGTCTGTTAGTTTGACTGTTACAGACCAACGGAATGCTTCTGACCGATAGTACAGGGGAGGTCAAGTTGACTTTTTGAAGTACAGGGGAGGTTTCTGTTTTAAAAAATAGTACAGGGGTTTTTATGCTATTACCTCTTATTAGTACATATGTGAAGAAATATGAAAAAATGATTTTAACTTTTTGTACATCATTATGAAGTATAAATTAATTAGCGAAAATTCGTACTCTCTTCAACTTGGAATCCTTTTCCTTGAGGATTTAGAAGCTTACATGTAAAAATGTAACAGATCAAAATGAAAAAGAAAATTGCCCATCTTGAAAACTTGTTCTTTCCACATTGGATAAGTAGTTGGAAAGAGGTGGATAAGTTCCTGGAAACAGAGAAATAAAATAAAAAAACGGAGAAAGAACAGAGACAGAGGTGGGCGCTGGGTAACAATGGCACTGTCTCTCTTTTCTTTACCCTTTGCTTTCACTTCTTCTACCTCCAAACCATTTCATCTTACTAACGAGAAGACCCAGGTAGCTACTTCACTCTTCAATTCCATCCAATTCCACCTCTCATTCCGTCTATTCGTGTCTCAAAATTAACTCTCATCTCCTCTTCTTCTTCTTCTTTCTCATCAGGTTATCTGTGGATTGCGGAGCGATGGAGGTGGGCGGCGAGTTTGGCGACGGAGAAAATTGGTACCCTGATATTCTTAAACTGCTTTGCTTCTATTTCTCTGTGGTTTTATTTTGAATGGGATATCCTTCTTCCTTTTTCCAAAATCTTGGGCTTGGCGAAGATTGCCGGATTGCTCTGTGGTATTGCCTTGCTAGTCGCTAACTGCATCGTCTGAGAAATTAGAATTAATTCCAAAGTTGCCTTGTTTTATTCATTTGATTGAAGCATGCGTGTTCATTAGGAAATGGCACTCACTTAGTTAGTTAGAGCAAAATCTTAACTTTAGGATGCATGAGTTGTTTGATGAGCATTAGCAAGTTATTTAGTGATTTTGTTGTGAATCTACAAATAGGAGAAACAATGATGATAAAGGGAAGGGATGGACATTTTCAAAAGATTGTAACTTTTGGAGCTGTTGTAGGGATTATAAATATGATGCGTGATACTGTGGATGTGAACTGCGCTTTGGATTTTGGCATTTCATCCCTGCTGGGTTTTACTAATTTAAGAGATGAATTCGTTGATGGTATCAATTAAATGAGTCGCAAGTGCCTGACAGTTGTAAGAAAAAGAAACTAAATGACAGATTGCTGGATTGTTCTGTGGTTTTTGCTCCCTCGTCGCTAACTTCATTGTCTGAGAAATTAGAATTAAATTCCAAAGTTGCTATTGTTTTGTTCCTGTCTTGGCTTTGCTAGGTTGAAGCATCCATGTTCATTAGGAAATGTAACTCACTTTGGTTAGATCAAATCTTAATTTGGGATGCATGAGGTGGTATGCACGTTCATTGGGAAATGACACTCACCTTAGTTAGACCAAATCTTAATTTGGGATTCCTTAAAATTTAAATAATATTAATAGAATTATCTTAATGTTAGGATTCATGAGTTGGTTCATTGGGCAACTTGCTGTGAATCTACAAATAGGACAAACAATGATTATTTAGGCAATGGATGGAAATGTTCATAAGATTGTAACTTTTGGAGATGTTGTAGGAGTTACCAATATGATGATGCATGAAACTCATTGATATTCCCGTGGTTTAGATTTTGACATTTCATCCCTGTTGGGTTTTGCTAATTTCCGACATGAATTCACTGATAGTACTGATTAAATGAGTTGTGAGTGACTGACTGTTATGTTACTTTTAATTCTTAATGATGGGGTCACGTATCTCGGCAATTTTTTGACTTACATGCCTTACCTATTCAAAAAGTTTGCACGCATGTTACTCGTAGGGGTTTGCCAAAGATTTCTTATGAAGAATGTTCTTATTTCAGACAAAGAAGGATGACTACTCAAGGTATAAAACGCAGAGAGTTCCTTTCCTTGAGGAGCAAGTTCGGAAGGTAAGAGAAGGAGGAAAGCTCTTGGCCATTGATATAGAGAGATTGTTGCTGTCAGAGGATAATAGGTATGATTTTGTAAATGAGGTGGCAGCTGAGGCCACGGAATATGTTGAGTGCAACAGAGATGAGTATGGCGGAAGAAAAAAAGCCATTCTACATGTGCTTAGTAACCGCATGAATGATGCTGGGTTTTACCGTCCAGAAGCATACGAGGAAGTAGACCCTTTCAAGCCCGGACCTGGTTATTTGAAGGAAGAGTTCACTTAAAGTTTTAAAATGAGGATGCGTTGCTTTCTCATTTGATATGTTTGTTGCCAATCTATTTCCTTGATACATTAGTTGATATGTTGAGGAATAGATGTTCGGAATGGTCTCAGGCTTCATCTCATTCTGTTTAGGAATGTAACGATCACAACATATCAACTGTAAAACTAAAAAGTCACTATATTCATCTTTATTAATGATGTTTCATCAATTATTAACACAAGTTTAAGAGATTTTGACTCCTCTCCCAAATACACTAGGGTTTGCTGGTTTGCCATGAGCATTATTACACTACTAGCTTCACTAAAAAGATGAAGTATTCTCCTATCACTCGAAAAGTACTGAAGTCTTCATTCTTTAAACTTGAGTTAAATGACGTTAAAGTCTCTAATTACTCATAAACACCTACCGGACAGGTGCAAGCCGGGCATCCAAAATTAAACACTTTTCCGAGTGTGACCAGTAAAATGATCTTGCTCCTCTGCTAATTTGCTTCCAAGTGCTGCTAATAAGTTTTGCAAGTCCACTTTGACTGATAAAATCCGATTTTATGGATATGTCTGATTCCACTTGCCAAAATCTCCATCAATAAAAGACTGTTTCCCACTTACTTTCATCAAACAGAAGAATTGCAACCATTTTGCAGATCCAAAGCCCGACATAGAAGGTAGGTACTAGACAAACTAAGAGAAAATCTGCCTAGAGTGCAAGTGCAACTAAAACTCTCAATTTTACAACAGGAACACTTTACTATCTAGCCCCGCTTACGGATCCCTCCAGGGATGTACTAAAAAACCCTCAACGATTCAGAAATAAGGAGCCTGGTGGCCTAGTTTAAGGCACTCGGGCCTATTTATGTCTTCGCATTTTCTTCTTTGACTTGTCTTCCTCTCGGTATCTTTCACGACGTTCTTCTCTTTGACGCTTTCTTGACAACTCCTCATCCTTGGCCTTTTTAGCATCATGTTCTACTCTCTTCTGCTTTTCCTTAATATTTCGCTTCTTCATCTGCAAAACAACATTCAATGTCATTTAAACTGTGTTACAAAATTCTCAGTATAATATTTGAGAAGTTAAAGCACAACAAAACTTGATTGCAGTCACTTCCACATATAAATGTCACCACCAGAATACACGATCAAACAACGAAACTTGCGATCAAAATTTGTTTCACATGAGACGAGCAAAGACAGGTCATGAAAGTGAGGTAAAATTTGATCAAATTCGACCAAATATCAAATTGCACAAAATAATTTTGGGTACCCCACTTTATTTCTAGAGTTTAATACTCGGATTAAGTTTATCAAAGCCTTCTATAGCTTCTCTAAGAGTTGTATGCTGCACTTCTCCTATAGGTGTTAACGTATGCTTATGGCTCTAGGGTTTAATTGATGCCCAAACATCCTTAGGTTACTACTGCTGGATCACCGTTTTACTTCTACAAATGTTATTTTAAAGTCTTCAAGTAAAAAAAATTATAATTATAATTAATCCACTACCATATATCTTAACATAAGCTACCATCATTATTATAATTGTTTTTTTATTAAAACATGTATTGATAATCATCTATATTTTATAATATATAACTATGTTTCCATATTTCATCACTAATTACAAGTTTTTAACATCATAGCATATTAGCAATAATTTAACAGTATGGCCACTTATATTTATTTATGCATATTTTATGATTCGTAGTAAAAAAATGATTTTTATTTATTTAACTTTTTGCTTGGTACTGGTGCATCTAATTATTACAATAATGGTCGTTATTGTCAGTCTACCTTATTCAATGTTGTTAAACCCATCCATACACAGGAATTAAATCCATTCCATCTTATACTTTGTATATTCTTTGTAAGCAGATGCCATAAATTCAACCCTAACTACATCTACAACTTACCATCCTCCATCACCTTTTCATACCACATCAATGCCCTAACCCTAAGATCAATCAAAAACTATAAGTCCACTTTAACAGACCAGTCCAACTTAGTCACAAGGCTATCCTAAATTGGATAGGCAAAAGGAAAAACTTTAAACCAAAGGTAATCCCAGTAAATATTAAATAGTAAAAGACTTCAATCCTGAAAAGAGGTCTCTCTAGGCATACCTTCTCTTGTTTCATCAACTGAAGTTGCTGTACAAACCTCCGAACTTCTCGGTCATGAGAGTCCTCAATAACAGCTCTTTTGTCTTCCAGCCTGGGCTGTTTTTTACTGGGTATATCCTTCGGCTTGTTTTTGAATGGGAGAGCCATTTGCAAATTCTTAGAAACCGACACAGCGTTGTACTTCTTTGGCTTCCTCTCAATTAGCTGTTGAAGTAGATGTGCAAACAAACAAACAATGAAATTCAAATCTTATCTGGGGTTGCCAAGTGGGTTGAAGTTCTAATGCATGGCAAAATAACTAGCAACCACAAGTTAGAAATTACCTTGTAGAGTGAATCCTTGTTCACAGGAACAGGAAGATTGTGTTCCCTCCTCAATTCTGCCACAGTTTTCATCCCTTGCCAGAGCTTATCATGAGGTTGCAATGCTGTGGTCAATGGATTAAAAAAGTGAGGAACTTCGACCTGAGTCCAGGCCCGCAGGAAAACGATGTCACTCATCAAAATCCTGTCCTCAAAAGTGCACCGGGCAATGCCTCCTTTTGGCTTTTCTCCTTTTTGTTTATCTTTACCAATCAATCTACCAACCTGCTCAAATTAAAACCGATTAAAACTATTACCAGCTTTCCGTTGTATAAGAGGAAACATGCACATGTTCAGCAATCATTGCAGTTATGATAAAAAAATTCTTATCAACAAACCTCGGGCTGTCAGGATACAGATCACGTCTTCATCTTAAATATCAAAATGCCCACTCATAATCAATACAAAAGGAATGGAAGGGGGGGAAAGTACCCTCACAAACATACCTTTTTGATCTGCCCACGGATGCCACTGACAGTTCGAACAGCAGCACCTTCAAAGCGAGCAACTTCAAGATCTGAATTAAACATTTCCTTGATAAGGGCAGTCTTCTTGAATATCTTACACGGGTGACCAACCAACTTAACTTTCTTCATTATCTTTGCCGCATGGTTAAACTCCAATACAACTGCAGTTGCTGTGATTCGGAATCCTACCTGAAATTAGAGGAAAGCTAGTCACCAACTGAAAATAAGAAGGGGTATAGGGTTAAATAGTTGAAGAAAGCAAAAGGACTGGAAGAAATGTCCCCATTCATTTTGCTCTCCTTCACGGATATTTAATCAGTTCTTTCTGCTTGAAGAAAGAACTTAAGAAAACCAACTTCACACCTTAAGAATTAACCCAAAGGATGTAGAGCCATATTTAAGGAAAAAAATTAAAACTTCTTACTACTTCATTTCAAATTCTATTTTTTTTTTTCAAATTAGAGGTCAGAATCAAAAGCTTAAACTATCACTAGCTGCAGCATATCATATATTTCAAATTTTAGGTAAAACATTTTTGACATCACTTGCATCCAGCATGTTGCGTATATGTATATCCATATCTTTTCTAAGGACAATAAATTGCACCATGTCCTTAGTCATTTTATGGCAACAAGTGTTCAAAAGGAAATGTTAACATATATATAGTAATATTCAGAGATGTATATTTAATATGTTGAATTTTCTGTATGACAATTTACTTGACGGGTATCCCATTGATAGAAGGAACTCAAAAACTCCAGAGAAAACTCGTAGGCTCAAAATAAGTTGATTTTCAGCTAACAACTTTACATGAATAATCAACCAGATCAATTTTAAACATTAATCAATGGCAAACAATAAAGTTTCTACACAAAACCAAAAGCACTTCAGGTCAAACGTAGAAGGAAATCAAGAACGTCCAAAGAACATAGAGGCAACCTGGTCATTTGACAAATTCTGGACAGCAACCACCCCAGTATGAGGAGGGGCAAGAGGACCCCAAAATGTGGCAAGACAGTGCATGTGTTCAGGAGTGTACTTGAGCATACGATGCCTTCCATTCCGGTCCTCGATCGCATAGACAGGTGTTGTTTGGTAACGCCTCCAACCAATTGAGAAAATAACAGGGTCTTTCGTCTTTAATACCTTTTTGTGCCATCTATGTCGTTTTAACCGGGCCTGCAAGGACATACAACCATATAATTTATCATAAGATACAGTAATAACCATGTCATATTTTAACTTTGGAAACTCAAAATATACAAGTCAATGTTATATAAAAAGCATCAACTTTGTGCATCTTGTAAGGCCACACACATATTCATGGGTATAACTTTCCTGATCTTATTCCATCTGACTTTTGTTAATTATTAAATAAGAAAGAGGGTTAGTTAAGTAAATTTGAAAGAGTTAACCTTCCTTCAGTATGTAGGTGTATGCCATACATGAATTTCCATATCTAGTATTGGATTGTGTAGTCAATTCAGGAAATATCCTTCACATAATTTATGGGTGCTAGTATTACTTTTTCAAAACATTACAGAAAATAAACATGGCAATTTTTAGTGTTGGTCCTAAAAGAACTAACATTTTGTTCTCAAATTTAGCATTCCCGTCTATTATACTAAAATTAAATTTTGGGATGAGAATTCGAGCAAACACATAACAATTAGCTTATTTAAAAATTGAACATAAGTGTATCAATGTGGAGCATGCTCCCAAGACTTCCACTTAGTCAAGAAATATAAATTCTCTCTGGATTGCTAAAATCAATACTGGACATGGGTAATTAGCCTAGTGGACTGCTGCAAAGATACAACAGAGTCTTGACGATTGAGGTTGTGAACTCAACCGTGAACACACATTTTTTGGGATTTCATGGGGTCAGGGTAGAAAAGGACTATCTAATAAATAAAGATATATGCTAAAAGTTTTATTTGTTATAGTCCTAGAGCAAAGTCATGTAGCCTGCCAAAAACACACGGGGTGTTATATGAGCATGAGCTAAAACACTCCCATTGGATGTGTGTTCAGGGAGGAGTTAATTTTGCTTGACGCATTGGGTCGAATGGCAGTAGATCAAATAGGTCAGCTGGCATGGATGCCAGCTCTTGTTATAATTAGCTTCCATCAAGTGTGAAAGTACAAATGCAACCATGACTGCTATATGGTACCACCCACCAATTGTTAAGCACAATCAATCACAAACAAAATCAGAGTTGCAACAATAGGAAAGCAGTAGCAGAATCAGATAGCACAGTCACAAGATAAAAATCAAAAGCTAAGAGTCAGGTCATGAACGGGCTAAGGAAAGAGTCAGGTCAAGGGGGGTATTTTGAGGCGCTCTTTTGGTTGCAGTCATGTGTTCTATGAATGAGCTTGATTAATCTTTAATAATATTAATGTTACCTATTCATCCCGTAAGAGCCCTGGGGGAATGACTGGGCTAAGGGAAGAATGTGGGGTCAAGGGAGACATTTTGGGGTGCTCTTAAACTGTAATTGCATTCATTTGTTCTACGATGATCCTGATTAATCTTTGAAGTTAAGAATGCAGCCTATTACAATCAAGTAAAAAGAGTCTAACCTGCATAAATCCAGAATTTTCCTCACCGAGACCGATTCCACCAACAAGAATTGGGTGATGTGGGTCAAAATGATCAACCATCTCAAAAGGAACATTATGAATCTCCAATCTCAGATATGCACCTGTTCGAAAGCCTTCTATGTCTACTCGAGTTTCCTCATCAAGATCATTGAGTTCAGCTACATTCCTCTCTTTCTGGAGCTTAATCTCCTCCTTCAACTGAACAAGTAAAAAACAACAATCAAGCATAAGTTACCATTCAAATGTTCAATGGCTAACTAATAGGACGGACTTATTTTATCATGTTCCTTACTGCTTACCTTATCATAATATCCACTATCATTAGCTTGAGCTGGGTGCATAGTGGTTGGATTTTCATCATCTAATTCACCATCAGGTGATTCAGAACCATCAAATGTAAAATTAAAATTAAGGTCACAAATCAGATTTCAAATTGTTAGTGCAATGATCAAATTGAATGTCACATAACCCATGTTTCCCACAAAGTCAACCGCGAGCACAAGGATTTAGAGGCAGAAAAAAAGAGCATCTCATCTAACATTTTAGGGGCATAAAAAAAGTGCATCACAAGGATTTATATCACCGAAGTCAACAAAAATGAACTACTTTAATAGAAAGGATATTGAGCATCAAATTTTCTACGAAGAGCAAGTTTTTTCTGCCTCCGTGCTGCATCTTCCTTTACTGTATCATTGATAGATTCCTCTCTCTGGTTCCCATATTTCACACCAGTTTCTAAATCTTCAAAGTCACCATTGGTAGAATCCTCATCATCTTCAGTGGGAGCATCAGAGAGTTTATTTCTTTTAGCAGCTTCTGACCAATCACCAGTAACAAAACGGTTGCGAATGCTTTCATAGATCTCCTTGTCTTTCCAGTTTTTTATTTCTGCAGAATTTCTAAATTTGGAACAGTCTTCAGCATCAACATTTGCACCAATCAATCCTTCTCTCGATTCCTGCAATAGAAAAGAATAAATTGATCAACATATCACAAATGACTGCAAAATATACACCTTGATGACTGGAAATAGCACATTATTGTTAAACGAGCAATCATGCTTCAAGTCAAAATTTGCAAACCTTCTTTCCCTCTCCTTTTGGCTTAAAGAAGTCATCTCCACCATTATCTTCATCCTCAGCACTATCCTGTTCCTCAGAAACAGAAGAATTTGACATTGATGCCGATTTCCCATAGACAAGTTGCTTAAGGTTAGTTTTTTGTCTCAATATTGTCCTTTCCACCAACGACTCTTTCCACTTCGACATATTTCCCATGTCATCGTCTACAAAGAAACAAATCAGTGAAAAACTCATCAAAGAATGAAAATAAATAAATAAATACCATATAACAATCATTGACTCTTTCCACCTCAACATACTTCCGATGACAACATTCATTTGATAAGAGAAATGACTGAAACACTTGACAAAAACTATCATTGTTCACTATCCATTTACAGAAGTACTCATTACTCACCCTAAACTAATCAGTCATCAACTAACAGTTTGCAATATTACATCAATGAATAGATATCCGCATATGCTTCCACTAGGGCAAGTTAAGTGTAAATCCATTACACTATCCATTTACAGAAGTACTCATTACTCATCCTAAACTAATCAGTCATCAACTAACAGTTTGCAATATTACATCAATGAATAGATACCCGCATATACTTCCACTAGGCCAAGTTAAGTGTTAATTCATTACACATGCAATATATTCAAATTTAGTAGAAGTATATACCATCAGTATTTTGATTATCTCCATCATTATCAGAAACCTCTGAATCAGAAGATAATAGACCATCTTCATCATCTTCACTGCCATCGCTGGGTTCCTGCGGTAAAAAAAGGGTGAGTATTTCAATACGAGCAAAATATATTGCAATCTGAGCTATTGAAGTCAATTTTACATGTATTTATAAAAGAGACAACATGCTATGCACAGGAAATCTAAAACCTTCTCTAAAGCTAATACAATGCATTGATGATTTCAACATTTTCTTAGGGCAATGAGCTAAAATTTCATTCTCCCACAAGGAATAGAGATGAAATTTAATAATACTGGCCAAAGTGATTTTGATTCTACATAACAATAAAGTAGTATCACACTGACTGGGATTGATGAAAAATAGGGTGTGTTCATCAGCACTGACTTTTGGTGTCAGTGCTGCAGCTCTGCTTTCAAGGAAAGCATCAAATGATAACAGACATACCTTTTGATCCTCCTCATCCGTGTCATTTGCAGGCAAAACTCTTCTCCTTAACCTTCCACCACTAAACTCTTCCCTAAAGTCACGTTCACAACTGGCCTGCTGATTTGATTTGTCATCACACTCTTCATCAGAACTACTACCTTCCCCATTTACCACGTCCTTTTGAGAAGCTTTATCATGATCAGCTTCAGAGTCACTTTCATTACCTGACACATCAGGTTCAATTTGTTCCCCCATCTCATACAGTTTCGCAGGTTCCGTGTCATGCAGTTTCGCAGGTTCCGTGTCATGCATCTGGCCTGTAGATTCATGACTACTGTTTATACCGTGCTGGGTTGCAGGAGAAATTTTTAGTTTCTGACCAAAAATGTTAATGAAGCTCTTTTCTAACTTCTCGTCAATTGAATACTTTGTGTTCTGCAGTGATTTCACTAAAACCTCCCCTACATCTCGATCCTTCTCTGGTAAGAAAGAAGCATAGATTCTTTGAGAATGGAAAATTGCATTAAAAATGTGATGCTAACAAATATACACTCACGTGAAATATATAATTAAATTACCATAGTGTAAGCATGTATACAGTTGGCTATAGCCATTCATTAAGAAATTTCAAGAGTCTAACACAATCTAAGCATGTCTTTGGTAAATATCACGAACAGCTTAAATACTTCAAAAAGAAATTTTCTTTGAAACATTTACATTGTACAGATGTCAAAGGTGCCTATATGATGCCACTCATTTACAACAAGGAACTATAAATAAATAAATACAAAAACTTCCAACTCAATTGTAACTAACGGACAGAAAAATGTAACAGTATACATTAACGAATTAGAAACCTTTTTGTGATGTCCCGGGATTTCCATTGTCAGGTTTAGAAAACTGAACAAAGTGGTCATTTATGTTTATGTAAATAGCATCTTTGTCATACAACAGATCTCCAAGACCAGACATGGGAGCATAAAATAGTTTTTCTTTGTCACGCAACCCCTTCTTTTTGGCAGCCGATGGGAGAGGGCAAGGATCAGCCAAGGAAGTGACACCACTCAAACTGCAATCACCAACACCAGCAATATGCACCTGATGCAACAACAAAAAAACCATACTGAACACAGTTGTAGAATTTATGGAGGGACACACTTATCAACAATATTGTTGGCGTAACAGATGAGAAAAATGCTTTGGTGTCTCAATGTGAAACAGATAAGTCTCCCAAGTTGAACTAAGATGAAATGTCATAGCTCCATGCTTCACATGACAAAAAATCAGAGGTAAAACAATAAATCCTAAATGAATTGATCCATGTTCTTGCTAGAATACAGAAATTATTTAACTTGACGAATGATCCCAGCTATGCCATGTCATAAGCATGTGAATAGATATTGTTTTTCAGGATATGGCCAGTTATGAAAAGTCTAAATGAGCATCAATAATCACCTCATGGTCAAAGAAAGTCCAACAACACTGTTAACTTCAGAAATAAACAAAATGACACTCAACAATAGATCAAAATACCTTGGTCCCTTTTTTCATATTACAACCGCGCAGATAACCGTAAAGTGTAATGTTCCTATCACATTTATTGTCCCTCTGCACTCTATCAGGAGGAGTGATATCTTCAAAACGATCCACGACAACATATGGGTGAGAAGTTCTCCAAGACAAAGGGTGAAACTTCATAACTGAAATAAATCGTGCGAGATTGTGAACCTCCCGCTTAGCGTACCTGGCCATAAGGGTTATGAATAAGACAGTTAGGTATTGAGTAGAACATCCAAAACAGATAAGACTTAGAAGATACTTACTTTTCATGAATAAGGCCAGAAAGATAAAATAATTTTGCCCCATCATATATTTCTGTCCAGAAGCGATGCTTCAGTCGCTGCTTTGTTTTTCTCAGTTTCTTCACATCCTTGAACTTGTCAAGATGTGTAAGGACTCCCATGACCTTTGGGAATCCATGAACTTGCAAAATATTAAGAAATTCAAAAGTTTCCTACAGCAGAAAAGAAATAACCAAATCAACATATCAGCATATTATTGGTCAGGAATGTTCTAAATTTCACAAAATGTATTCCAAAAATAATTTCTATACATAAAAGGTGACCAAACATCTGTATCTCGCTCTCACCATTTCAAAGCCGTAACTTCCATCTATCAAAAGCAAAGCAAGATCAGCATACTTGGCCGCATCAATCATACCATTAATATCATTCGGGCATTCTACAAACTGAACCCGTCTTTGTTTGCCTGATGCATCATACACATGATTATCACATTAATAGAAAAAAAGAGGGAGAAGTAATCCCAACAATTTTATGTTATGAACAAAACAGCGCAAGTAGGAAGGTGCACAAACCTGACACAATAGTAATGGGACCTCTAACCTCTGGCAAATTATGTTTTGTATAATGCTTTACAAGACTTTTTATCAACAAAGACTTTCCGACCTGCAAAGAGAGACAGTTCCAGGATTTTAAATTTATCGCCATGCTACTAAAATTACCTGGGAACAACACATCAACAGTGGCAGAAACTGACGTAAATAGCAAATGAAGTAGATACCTTGGGTGGTCCTTGCACAACAACAACATAAGGTGGCGGCTCACCATAAGAGCGGTCGATAACTGGCATATGAATCCTACGCTGCTCTTTCTCTACAGTGCGCGATTGCAAGCGCTTGGCTTTCACAGCTGAATTAAACGCAAATGCCTAATACAAGAGCAAAGGAAACAAAAGTGTATCAATTAAGCAAATTAGGAAGGAAACCATAAAGTACAGTACCAAAGGAGTTATGTCTGCGAAGAGACTAAGTAAAACCTTAGGATTTTTCTTCTTCCCTCCAGCAGAGGCATCGCCACGCTTCTGTTTGGCGGAAGCACCGGCTTTACGGAGACGGTGAGCTTTGTGTGTCTGATCCACGATACCACCATCAATAGCCATAGTTAACTGCTAATAATAACAGTCCGAGCAATAGGTGCTGCGTTGAGGCTGTTTGGTATAAAAATCTGGGAAGGGTTCAGTTCATTTAAACTGAAATCCGAGCAAATTCAGTGTTTGTTATATTCTTTTTTAATCGAATTCAATTCTAAGAATTGAACCATCACAATTAACAAAAGATAGAGTTCTTGCCAAAATAGTTGCGATTCGGCGCAACTGGGGGCCGGCGATAGTGGTGGTCCAGTCTGGTGATGTCTCGACGATGAAGATGATGGGTGTTGGAAAACGATAGATAGAAATAAAACAGGGGGTGTTGCGGCTGTTGATTTTAATTTTTAGGGTTTCCGTTTTTTTTTTCCAATGAAAGAAAGATATGGCCCAGGAAATTTAAACAAAATAGGCCCAACAAAAATATTAATGGTTACTTAAGAAAATAATAACATCTTTTTTTCTTTTTAGTAAATAAATAAATACCACACATATATAATTATTAATTTATTTGCATCATTTATTTAAAATAATAATAATACGAATTGTGAAATATGCTCGTTTAGCACAGGAAAAAATATTTTTTAGTGAATGAAAAAAAATCGTACCTTAATTTATTAATGGGCACGTAACTTATTGATTGTTTTACTGTTAACAAAAGTAGAAACTCGGATTTATATTTGAATCTCATCTCCGCTTAAGAAAAAAAAAACTACACCCTGATTTTAAACTAAGAAGCTTTTGATTCCAACTTTTCAAATACGATAAGTATATAATAAAATATCCAAATTTTCAATAATAATTAAAAAGAGTGTAGAAATGATAGGAAATAGAAAATTAAATAAGAAATTTGTATGATAAAAAAATTAAAAAATTTATGGGCCGTAAAACTTAAAGGATTATAAAAATAACAAAAAATATAATTTGAGATGGTTTGAATCCGAGAAAAAAAGAGTCACCATTTTTAAAACCCCTATGCTCAAACCTAATTATTCATTATTTGAGATTTTGGAAATATAATATGCTATTTTAATTTTTTTGACAAAATACCACTTGAGCCAAGTGATTAATATTAACCTCTAACCCTCTTCGGGTTAATCTTTTGGTTCAATTTTGGAAAGTTTTATAAAAACATAAATCTCTTTATTGTACAGACATGTTTGATGTGTGAGAATAAAATTGCATCATAGTACTCGTTGGGAATCCATTGAGAAGAGTATGATCATGAAAATGAGAAGAATATAACCCTAAGATTGATGACTAGTAGTGAATACTCAATACTGAACCGTATGCTTATATTTCATCCTAAGGGCAAGTAATCTTCTCTTCAAGTAAAGTTTCTCATCCATTCTTCCTATTTTGTCCAAGTAAAATACAATCTTCTTCAGAGTCGTCATAACCTCCCGGCTTTCATAACCACACTCCTCTTCTTGAATTTTAAGAACCTGCTTAAGGAGATCCAGTAACTCGGCATCAGGACCGCCTAATTTGCTCTTGATCGACACCAAACAGTCCAGAGCTTCCCCTGCCAAATGCATCACAGATGTTATATCTGACAATATCCGACTTAAGTACCAAATCTAATTGATCATTAAAAGCCACAGAAAACCATAAACAAGCATTACCAACAGGGAGAGAGTCTTTTCCAAATGCCTTCTCCCGAATGCGTAAAACCTCTAGTGCGAGTTGCTCAGCTTCTTCGCACCTATTTAGATGATACAGCGTCACTGCAAGGTGTAACATTGGGTAGGTGATGGACTGATCATCAGGTCCTACGCTTCTTTCCATGATGTCCAAACTTGTCCTCAGCAAGCGCTCAGCCTCGACAAAACTATTCGACTGAGAATATGAGATTGCAAGATTTACGAGGTGTGTAACAAAGCTAGGGTGCTCCTTTCCTTTATACTTTTCAGTGATCAACAAGCATTCCTCTAATAACTCTCGGCCTTCTTTACCTCTAAGAGTAACCATATCACAACAGAAAGCAAAAATCGGTCAACATAAAAGAAAAAGAGCATAAAAGAAACTTTGACGTTAAAAAATCCTCGCATCTCCCTCATTCCAGTTCAACTTAACCCATTTGACCCAGCTCTAGATCAAATGGTTGACTAATCCCAGTTTTCACGTATAACATGGACTCGGGAACTGACCAATGTCCAGTGAACCTAATGGAGCTAGATGGTTTGGTTGAAGAATTATTCATTTTTAGTGGGACCTAAGGGGAGAACTGGGATACAGTCATCCCATCAGCATTCTTACAGAAAGCAACTGCTCTCAAGACTCGAACCTACACACTTATTATTGGTTGTAGTTGTAGAACCCAAGGTGGTATTTCATGAAGAAAGGGCATGAAATCTATTTCAAACGATCATGATAGTTAACTATCAGGCTTTACCTTCCTACAACATGTAGTAGTTCTGCTAAATCTATCCTCATCTTCTCCACGATGCCGTCATCAAGAGCCATGTAATCTGCATCCTTGATGACCTGAAGTGCCTTTTTGTACAAACTAATAGCTGCATCTGCATCCCCTGGGAAAAAAATAGTGTGCATTTGCTTAAGCATGATTAAACTCAGGAAGAAAGATAAAACCTACTCCTAAAAAGAAAAAGAAAAAACTGAATAGCAACATAACGAGTAGCAACACTAACTTGAGGTACATGAACAAGTGTACAGATAGATATCCACAAATTACATCTCACTGCATAAATTATAAATCTTCTGTCCTTTCAGGAGCATTCAATAAATTAGAAATGTCTTCTAATAAACGACAGGTGTATCAGACATTTTCACATATGCATGCGGACCAACACTAACAGACACAGATGCTAGAAGAGCGAGAGATGGTGCTCAGTTACCTGTTGCGCACTTGACATGGGCTAAGGAACACAAAGCTGTGCCAACTCTTCCACTGTTTTCGCCATATACCTTTGTATATATGCTTAGCATTCTTACAACAACAAAAAAAAAGAAAAAGTGAATTTCATAATTCAACTCTGTATAATCCTGTAAAGACTACAGCAGAAAAGTAACCTAGAAAGAGTACTCTCAGCATCTGTAGTTCTTCCTTCCTTGATCAAAAGATGACCAAGATTAAATAAAGGCACTGCCAAATCTTCACTTTCAGCACCTCTACTGGATTCCAAAATGCTTATTGCACGATGGTAGAGCTGTACTGCCTTTGTGGCTTTTCCACCAGAGCCAAGAGCTTTTGCCATCCCCAATAATGGTGAGACAAGAAAAGTACTACTTTGTCCTGGAAGAGGCAATTCCATAGACCAAAAGTTTAGTTTGGGGCTTACTTCCTCCTCTATTGCTGAAGTGTCAATAAAAATTTCTAACAGCAATTGCAGTGGCCAGACAAAAGTTAAACAACAGAATGTTATCAATGGGCTTCTAATTTTATAACTTTAGTTAGAATCATAATGTATATTTTAGATCCGCTTCTGTTTGAAGAATTTGGTTATCGCATGAAGAAAACTCCCTAATCCTTTTAGAACATACCCCAAATAATATTAGCTAACCATGCAATGGGCCTTATCTATATGAATGAGGTAAAAGGGTAACAGCATCAATCATAACCTTGAAGTAAGATCTCTGGCTATTATGTTTTCTAAACCTATTGCCAACAAAACATACTGATCCAAAAGGTGAACTAGCGTTAAGGCAGGAAATACAAATTGCTATCCAGCTTCATCAATGGAGTTTTCCATCTAAATTTTTAAACATGGTATTTCAACAACAACAAAGAAATATTGTTACAATAGCTGAAACTCAGGGCAAACTGGGCTAGTCAAAGTTGGCACAAACTATAATCTTATATGAAGTATCAGCACATTACCTCATAAGTAAACAGGATTATACTTACCGTACGTGCACTCAAGAAGCACAATAACTCTCTGATATACAAGCGAGGATTTCTCAAACTTCCCCATGGCTGAATACATGCTTGCCATATGCAATAGTACAGGATCCAAAAGAGGTTCATCATCCTTCAGACCACAAACAATTTTATCCAACTGTCCACCCACGAAATGAAACACAAGTGAAACAAAGATGCATCTAAAATCTTTATGCTTTCATGAACATGTAGATGACTTCCCTAGCACTTCACATTTACTAATGTATCCTAATAACTGTTCAGGAAGAAACAATAAGAATAAATGCAACAATCTACAAGAAGGCAGAATAACAGATATAAAAACTGAACAACTAAGCTCAATAACTGCAAATCAGTATAGAATAGCAACTTCTTACGAGTGATAATATTCCCATTTCCACAAATAGTTCTTTTCTCAAATTGGCTGTTGCTTTTTCAATTAAATACCCAAAACCCCCTCCCGCCCTTTCCCCGGTTTGAACTCAGGTTCCCCACATACGTAGGATGCGCTTTACCGCATAATAGAGACTATTATGATAGCTAAGAAGAATTTCCCGGATGATTAATAAGATATTTCCATGGTAATGCTTGACTGTCTTCTCCACACTACTTATGGGCAAAAGTCATACTGTCCATAAACAATCTAACAAATCCCTTAGAAAATATCAATAGACAAGATCTTGACTGCTGAATTTAAACTAATTTTATATCACCTGTCAACAAGTGGACATAATGAATACTAGCCAAGATCCAACCAACAAGATATGCTTATGTTAACCTTTTCATGTCATTACAACCATAAGTAAGCATCTCATGGTTAACTGGAATTTCAAACACAAGAAATCTAAAAATAGAAGTGAAAAGCAAGTTACCATGTTCAGGAGAGACTCAACAAACTTCAGGTCTCCTATAGCCATGCAACCCAGAGCAATTATGTCAAGAGTAGCAGCTTCTTCAATGCCTCTTGCACCAGCATTGATCCGCTCTTTCACAGCTTCATAATTTGCTTGAAGTAGGTCAATGGCTTCAGTTTTCTTCCCTGTCTTAATCAATGATATGACTTCATCAAATAACTCTTGCAATTGAGTCTCAAAGTCATTAAAGCCATCTGATGGGTTGCTTGAGCTTTCAGCAGATTTAAACCTGCTAATGCAAAAGCAAAGGCAAAACTTTGATTATTTGAGCATCTTATACTTGTCTCTTTGAGGGGGTTGAAATGTTCTAAACTTAATCTGTTACTTACATGCAGATATCAACAAGTAAAAGCTTTTTATTCTTTCCCAAACATGACACATTCAAACTCTTACAAACCAATTTAGAGCAGCAAATGCAAAGTTGAAATGTTTTAAGCATGAATCTAAGCAAGTTCCCACCTTGGGAAATCATTTGAATCTGAAACACTAGGGAGAACAATATTTTCTTGGCAGGTCACATCCGAACTTATTGAGCCATTCGAAGCAGAAGCTTTCAACATGCAGTGACGGACAAGGGCTCTAGCAGGTATCATGTACAGTTTGAAGTACAAATTCTGGTTTCGGAGGCAAATTGAGAAGTTTGTGAATCCTCTATGCAAGTAGCTCGAGTGCAAGTGTACAGAATCTTGACTAATGCTGAAATGGTCAAAGCAAGAACCTGAATGAATTTCAACCAAAAAAAAGTACCATTGCGAGACCATGGTTTATAACTGAATAGGAACTACAACAATATCACAGAGAACACAAGAATGCATATCACCTCCCTTTTCAGGAAGAATCAATCAAAAGCCATTTAAGTGAAATTATTATACTAAAATTTCAAATAGTAAAGCAACTTCTGTCACTCCTCCTTACATCAGCAAGCATCAATAACAAAAGAAAGTACTGCCGAATTTCTGTATCATAATTTATATACATCAATAGCACAGGTGTCATCTTGAAGGGAAATAAAAGCATTTATTGAATTCAATGTATTCACTCAAGATGCATTCCCTGTCAATATTCGAGAGACGCCAACTTTAAGGAAATGAATGCTAAGCAAAAGTTTACCAGAGGATGAAACAAACACAACCCTTATTTCCTTATTTGAACAGGACTTTCGAATTCTTGGATGTGCAATTCACTCCTTCCTTGTTCCTACTAAAACTGTAACTATAAACTCCAAAACCTCCTTCACCTTAACGCCCCACTAGAAGAGGCTTATCTTTTCGTATTCTATTTCTCGCTCTATGCAAAATGCTTAAAATAGAAGTGATAAACAAGGAAAAGTAGTGCAGGAATGAAAACGAACTGAGAGCATCAGGAGCCAAAGATAGGAAACAGATAACAAGGAAATAAAGTGAGAACCTTAAGAAGCTTTGGGTGGCAGCCGAAGAGGGAGAATAGACGAGGGAAACTGCCATTTCCGGTATCCGCTGAGCTGAGAAAGACGAGACTTCCAGTTCCTACTCTGGTTCAATACATGTATTCGGTAGCAAAACAGCCGAACCGAGCAGGAGTAGTGTTATTTATTCATTTCCAGCTTCAATTGGAGCTCGTGCAGCGCAGTGCAGGAGGTTAGAAACGGAAAGGATATACGTAAGGGTTAATGAGATTTTTGGAAGCTGTACTTGCTTTAGGGTCTTGGAAAAGTTTTGTGGGAATAAGTTCCGTTTGAAAATGACTTAGGGCCTGTTTGGCGTTCCGGTTCGGTGGAAAAAAGTTCAGTGGAAAAAAGTTCAGTGGAAAAAAATCAGAAGCTGACTTTTTCAGAATAGAGTTTGCTGTTTGGTAAATGTTTGTTAAAAGTTCTGTGGGGAAACCCAGAAGTGTTTGGTAAAAACTGTTTTAAAATTATGGTTGGAATGTAAAATGACCATAAAAGGCATAATTCATTTCAAGTGTTAGAATTAATATTTTTAGTATCTTTATATGTTTTTAATCAATTTATTTATAATTTAATATTTATCTAATATCATAAAATAAATTAAACTTATTAATACCATGGTTTAAAGCATTATATTAAAAAAATTGTAAACTCTATATACAAACTTAAGAGGTTTTGAGCTCGTAATCTCAACTTATGAAGATTATGAAAATTCAATCGCAACGAATGAGGGGTATAATGCTCTGCTACATGAAATTGTAAAAGAGTAACATCTACAATAAAATGAACAAAATGTGAACTTTACAATGTTTCTTGCTGCACATGTAATTTTCAAGTGCCTCAACTTGCAAAACAGTTGACTCAAACCACAAAACAAAACAGTACTCCACTCCTCCAATTCCCCCATCTTCTTTATAGTTATGCAATTGCAGGAGGAGTAAGTTCTTGTGTCCTAGAAACAGTGTTGTGAGGATGAGTTTGATCGCTGCTGTTCCCACCCGATCGTAGCTAAGATGAGCTCATTTTCATTCTCACTTCCAGTAACAAAGAAGTGCAGATCTTGGATGAACTTGTAAACCACAATGTTGTTCTCCAGCATTGTTATCTCCACTGTAGGAAAAGCGAGAAGCAACCGCATGTCTCCTACACGCATTCACACAACAACATTGCACAAAACGAATTACTGCACAAGATTTCACAAAACCCAGATCATAATTCGCCAATTCAACCATAAAATCCAAAACCCACATGCTATATCATCCATAAAACGCCATAAGCGAAAGAAAACAAGAAAAAAACAGGGATCTGCACTGCAGACGTGAAAGACTAAACAGAACCCAGAGTTGCTAGTTCAAAGATGATTCAAACATCGATGCATGCATAATGAGAGGGATGGAAAAGGGAACTCACCATAATGATTGGAGAAGAGTCGATCTGCTATACCTACTGAAGAAGATGAGGGAATAATGCGATCGAGAAAAAAATATTTTACTCTTGCTACCAAAAATATATACTTGTGATCCCTATTGCTAAAGGAATTTCCATTTCCTAAACACTCATTTTGGCATTTTTACAAACACATGATATGCGTAGCCATGGAAATCATCAACCACAACAACAAATTAACTCAAGGCAATCCATTAATTTCCTTACACAAAAAATCCACTTCCAATTCGCAACAACAAATAATGGGTATTCAGAAAATTGAAAATCCAATCAAAATTAAAACAAACACCCAAAAAATACACGCGGAGCCAAATGAATCACGAAAATCCAAGTCATCTTACCTAAAATCAACAAGATTTGCACCTCTGCTGCTTATATTTGAAAAGGGAGTAGCAACAACGCAGAAAAGGGACGGAATAAGGGTGCGATTGCTGGTGCTGGATGGGGCCGCGATTGCTGGTGCAGGATGTCGGTGGGTGGCTTGACGACGGCGAGGTGGGTGGCTTGACAACGGCGACGGTTTGTTCAATTGGAACAGAGAAGAGTGAGGTGAGAACGGCGAGGGTTTCTTTGAGAGAGGAGATTGTTGGAGGCAGAAGATGGAGATTCGGGTAGTTTTTGTTTTTTATACCAGGTTTAGGAGTAAATCAACAGAAATTGGGAGGATATTTTTGTGGACTTCCCGTGTCCTTAAACGACCTGACTTTTTTTCACTGGTCCAATTTCCTCCAGTGATCAAAACCCAAAAAACAGTCCATTTCCTTCGTTTGCAAAAGCCAACTTCTCACCTTGAAAGTTGAGCTGATGCAATGCCAAACACTTTCACCAACTTCTTGGTTGAAAAAAGTTGGGTTAGGTACCTAACCCTTAATGCCAAACAGGCACTTACTGAAAAAGGAGTAAATTGTTTGGTAAATATTTGTTAAAAGTTTTGTGGGGAAACCAGAAGTTGTTTATGCTGTTTGGTAAAACAACTTTTAAAACTATGATTGGAATGTAAAATGACCATAAAAGACACAATTTCTTTTCCTATTTTAGAATTAATTTTTGTTTATGGGTAGATTGGTGAAATATATAATGACACATATAATAAATAAGAAACTTGATAAATAATAACATGTTTATAGTAAGTTTGTTACATTCTTGATGATAAATCGTCAACTTATAAATATTAATTAACAATAAAGATAATGGTAACCGAAATAATCACGGATCGGATCGAAATTTTGAAAAACTAGAAACCAAGAAAATCGGAACTACAATATATCCTATTTTTACAAAATTAATTGTATTAACTTTTTTTATAGTAAATAATTAATGGTTTCGACTTATAAAATATAAATACATTATTCTTTTTTTTTTGGGCAAAAGACGGATTGACACCCAGATTATTGACGATTAGACAATTTGGCAACCTGCTTTTAGCAGTGACCAATTTGGCAACCAACTTTTCTCCGTTAGACAAATTTGCACCCTACCGTTTATCACGTTAGTCAAATAAGCCATCGTGCCACCCACTTATCAACGACCTCACACTAACGCCGTTAAAAATTCATTTTGGCACGTTAAGTTGCAATTCCCTCCTTAAAACGACGTCGTTTAACCCAAAATCCCTAAATTTCTCTAAATCCCTAAAACCATCATCTGCCCTTCAATCATCACCTCAAGCCTCTCCCTCTCATCTCTTTTCCTTCTCATCAACGCAACCCTCTCATCTCTTTTCTTTCTCTATTTTCTTTCCCTCTTCCCTTCAATCATCACCTCAAGCCTCTCCCTCTCATCTCTTTTCTTTCTCTATTTTCTTTCCCTTCTTCTTGTTCTCTCCGGCCGAGGAGCGAGCAGTGATGGTTTGGTGGCTGGTTTGGAGATCGGGCAGCGGTGGTTTTATGGCGATGATGGCAGTTGGGTTGGGTGTGGTTGGTGGTGGTGCAGTGGTGTGGATGGGTTGAATTTTGATGGTAGATAATTGGTCGGTTAATTTGATGATGAGTTGTTGATTTTGATAATTTGTTGGCTGTTTTATGTAATTGGGTGGTTTAATTTGGGTTGGGCAATGGCGGTTTGGGTAGCGATTGGCAGAGAGCGGCTCGGCAGCAACGGCGCGGAAGCTGGTGGCTGTGGCGGAGATCGGGATGGTGGCCGGAGGTTCGGTGTGAGTGTTTGGTAGTTGGCAAGAGGATTGAACTGGATTAATTAATTGCAGATTTTTTTTGGTGTTGAACGAATGGATTTTTTGGTGTTGACAGTAGTGATTTTTGGTTCTGGACGAATTGATTTTGCAGGGAGCTTGGTTCTGGAATTAATTTGCAGGGAATTGGTATTTTGGGATTAATTTGCAGAGGGTTGGATTGAAATTTACAGAGGGATTGCTGGAGTTAATTGAAAGATTTTGAGGGAATTAATTGCAGGTTTGGACGAATTGAAGGGCAGAGGATGGTTTTAGGGATTTAGAGAAATTTAGGGATTTTGGGTTAAGCGACGTCGTTTTAAGGAGGGAATCTTAGAGCGGAATTGCAACTTAACGGGGAATTTTGGTGCCAAAATGAATTTTTAACGGCGTTAGTATGAGGTCGTTGATAAGTGGGTGGCACGATGGCTTATTTGACTAACGTGATAAACGGTAGGGTGCAAATTTGTCTAACGGAGAAAAGTTGGTTGCCAAATTGGTCACTGCTAAAAGCGGGTTGCCAAATTGTCTAATCGTCAATAATCTGGGTGCCAATATGTCTTTTGCCCTTTTTTTTTTGATAAATAAATACATTATTCTTAGCATATGTTATTCAATTTTTTTGTCTATAAATATATATTTTTTCTTATTTTATAAATTAGCATAATTATTTTATTAAATCTTGGTGGGTTACTTTTGAAAAATAAACAAAGTCATTTTATAGATATCTTTTGAAAAATGAAACCCCCTTTTCTTCCAAAAAAAAATAGAACACCTTTTTTGCACAAATCAATGTAATACACAAACAAGATGATCTTTGCAATGGAAAATCTATGCTGAAATTTGCTTTCAGAAGCACAATTCAATTACTGAAACTTGGTCAAAACAGAGAGACAGCAAGACAACGAACACATTAGAGATCAATAACTCTATGCAAAGTTTGAAGAGCTGTCTAAGGTTCAAACCTTGCTCTGTATCCTTACAAACAGAAAGACAGGCGACACTGATCTTATATTAGATACTGGAAAAATCAATAATTTCCTGCGTTTTACACTATTTCCCTCACGCAGGAACTTATTCTAGTACACCAGTGTGGGACAACATAAATCAAATCGTTAATCAAGCACTTATTTTCCTTCATTGAAGTATCTTGCCGCAGAAATTTAACCCAGCTCTAAGCATTCATGTTCTTGAAAGTGAAGCCGCATTATTTACAAAGAATTCAAGCATAATTACCACCAAATGAAATGACGTGCAGGAGCAAGAAGCTTCTGATACTTCCTGCATCAAGCACCTTTTAGTCTGCCCCTTGTGACAAATAGATACCTTCGTATTGCAAGAATGAGGACTCATGTAGTTGCAGCAATTTTCTCCTTGATCATCAAAAGTAATGCTGAGCTGAGGACAGTTTTTAAAATCTGGGCTTCCAACCCCCTGAAAAAACTTTTGGAGGGGAAAAAACTACTGCAAGCACTTTGAGAAATTACTAATAGCTCATGTTCCTACTTATTTGCTTAGCAGCAGGCTGCTGCACTAGGCAACCAACCAACCAAAAGGCTGAGAAAGAAGCATAACAATTAACAACACAGTGATTCAAAGAAAGTACAGTTAAACTTTCCTATAATGCAAAGAAATTGCTACTGTGAAACTCAGACATATATCTCAACCTATTTTGCTATGATATCACTCAGCGATGCCTACAGTAATCACAACAGCAAGATCACACCTTGTAACCAAAGTATTTCCATATTAGCACAACATGATCTCAACGAATTTGAACCAAAAAAATGCAAATTCCCAAAATTGACACACACAAACAGCAGAGCAATTTAGGAACTTTCGTGTTTCATACTGTAAATTGAGCATTCTTCAACATTTAATAACATGTGAACAGTGCAAACCAATTACCCTCGATTTCGCACATGCAACTAATTTCCAATTTCAAAAACCCGAGCTCAGTCGCTAATAGAGATACAGAATATATTTTTAATAATCAAAGTCTAGAGGTACTTGCTACATTTAAAGCTGTAGATGATCAGGTATATTTCCTTCCAAAATTTTACAGAAACTATTAACTTCCAAAAAACTTAAATCCTACCATATTTCAATTAACAGATGCAAGTAACCAAATAAAAATGGGAACTGAGATACCAGTTATAATAATCAAAGTCAAGAGGTAGTTGCTTATATCAAACTGTAGACGAGCAGAAAATATTATAAAACCATGGAAACACACATTTCCTTCCAAAATTTGATAAAAAATACTACTTTCAACAAACTTAAACCCTATCTTAGCCACTTAAATCCTACCTTAGCTCAATTAACAGATGCAAGTAACCAGATAAAAATGGGAACACAACCGCTAATAGAGAGACATGATATGTTATAATAATCAAAGTCAAGAGGTTGTTGCTAGATATCAAACTGTAGATGCAAGTTAACTACCATTTTCTAAGTGAAAACAGGAATCCATTCATGCAAAGACCCTTTACATCTTAATACCCAATTAACCAAAAGATGAGATACTCAAAGCATTTGATAACAAGAAAACCAAGTCAACAAAAACCCTAACAAAGAAATAAAAGGAAGGCCATAATAAGAGAGATGATTGGTACCCGAGATTAGGACAGACAGGTACAGTTGACTAAGAGAAAGCGGTGACGGGGATGGAGTAATTAGGATCGGGAATAGAGATATCGTTCTCAAATCCCAACTCGGCGAGGTGGAGTAGTTAGGGTTTTCGTTGGTCTGGAGCACCGACGTCGGCGTGAGGGTTAGGGTTTTCGTTGGTAGGGAGCGTGCATTTCTTTTGGGGCAGAAGAAAATGCGATGGAGATTGGGGTAGGAGATTGGGAGAGAACTAGAGAGAGATGTCGAGGGTTAGGGTTTTCGTTGGTCTGGAGGGGCAGAAGAACAAATGTTTGAGATTGGGGTGGAAGAACAAATTATATACCAGGTTTAAGCGTAAATCTTTCAAAATTGGGTGTATATTTTTGTCTAAATAAATTTGTTGTCTCCTTCCCGTGTCCTTCCCAAAAATGACTTTGACCAATTTGCTTCAGTCTCAAAAAGGTAAAAAATACAAAGGAAACCAAAAGTTCTTTTGGAAAAGCTGGGTTGGAAGGTGTTTACCAAACACCTAATAATAAAATTTGGGTTGGGAAAAGGCATTCTGGGCACCAAACTAGAATGCCAACGACAACTTAGTGTATTGATTTACTATTTGTATTCAATTTCGGTTTTAAATGACACTCGCACTTAAATGATCGTTCTTATTTGACCTCTCATACTAACGTCGTCCATCGTGTTTCATTAAGTAGATGACGTGACATACCACATCAGATTCCACATGTACTTTTTTATGACGTGTCATCCACGTCAGCAAAATTAACCCGAATAAAAAAACGGATTGGTTAAACGGGTTTGGGTAAGAATTTTTTTTCCCATTTGACTTCATCTTCTTCCCCTCTCCGTCTCTGCCCATTCTTTACCAATATAAGCATTCCTTACCTTTTCAAACATCATAGCTTCACCATCTTTTCAAAATTGCAATTTCATTTCCACTTTTGTTTTTACTTTGTTTCACACAAGTAAAAACCTATTTCACCTTCACCAAACCCATAATTAGCGATTTATCTTCTTTCTTAATAGAAAAATTAAAAAAGAAAATCTACTTTAAACTTAAGGGAAAACAAAATTCCAAAATTATATCTTACAAAGAGAAAATATAAATCGAAGATTTGGAAATCAAAACTCAAGTGGCTCAAAAGTGGCTCAAAAGTGGGTAAAAGAGAATTTGTAGATAAATGGTAGATCGGTGACCCGATGGGTGAAAAATGACAAGAGTTCATATTGGCGGAGGATGGTACAGTTGTCAAAAATAAAACGACGTCGCTTCTTCCATCTGCTCTAACACTTGCCATCGCTTCGACCATCTTCTCCAATCCGCCGAAACGACGTCGCTTCTTCCATCTGCTCTCATCCACCAAACGACAATCTGCTGGGTTTTGGTCTTGACTTGTTGGTCATTGGATCTTCTCCTATGTCAGTTCACAACTGTAACACATTATAACCAGGCGATTAATTCCTTTCAAACCAAAAGCTTGAACAAACACTAAATTCCGAGAAACAGATACTAAAATGCTAATGCCAGGTCTATGAAGCATTTTCGCAAGCACCTACCTCGACACTACACTCAAATCAAGCTCGAAAAATTTACAAATTTTGATTTCAATCAATAATCAACAACAGGAAGAGCATGAATAAATACAATAAAAATGGCAAGCAAAATGAATTCACCAGGCAAAGTGATTGAGTGCTTAATTGTCTTATTTTTCATCCTTTTTTCCTACCGATTTGGATGTCGATACTGCTAATTATGGGCACTTTTTATTCCTTTTTGCAGAAAGCATATCTGAAAGGCTGATTTTTGGAAAGGAAAGAAAAGCCATGAAAAGAGCTTGAAGATTATTGCAAGACCAGAATCAATCCAGTAGCAGCCTAGGAAATTAGAGGACATGAACCAACCCATTGGAAAGCATGAATTTGTGAATAGAAGAAATGGGCTTGGGCCCATGGTGAGAGAGAGACGCGTACTGGGATTGCAAAAGAAGATTTGTAATTAGTTTAAACCAAAACTTTAAATAATTATTTTATTAATTAGTTAAAATCCTATCTTTTAGGATTTTTAGTTGGGCTAGGATTTGATTTAAAAGGAACCTAGCTCAGAACAAAGACATCATCTCTTCTTCCTTGGAATTGGACGGCTACTGGTTCTAGAGTTTGCTATCAATATATTATTCTTTTCTTCTTCTTTCCTTTATATTTATTTATTAATTCATGCATAATAATTGTTTGAATTAATTATGTCTTGTTCTAGCTAATTCCTCTATTCTTGGTAAGGATTCTAGGGTTATGATTCATATGTTGTGAGATCTAATTAAGCTTCATAAAATCCAAATTTGTATTTCTATTCTTTTTATTTGAATGTCAATTTGTTCTTATTCAATCTAAGTTTGATCACCTTAGACTTTAATTCGAACGATTACATCTTTTCTTAGAAACGTTGGATTCTACATCGTTGATAGGAATCTGTAGGTAACTAATTAGTGTAAGATCTAATTAGAAAAGGGTAGAATCCGGTTTATAGGAGTAGAAGAAATTCTCTTCTAGATCGGGAAAGGTCTCTCCCCGTGTTTAATCAACCCTTCAATTAAACTTTATTAGGAGTACCGCCTTAAAGTTATTGAACGGTTAGGGATCCTAGTAGGAGTACCGCCTTAGGAATCTTGAGTAGGAGGAGAGCAGGAGACTCAGAGTACCGCTGGTCTCTATAGCTTTTCTATTAAATTTGGTTTTGAAAACACTTGCATCAATGATCGACATTTATGAATCGTGACCCGAGAAGAGTCTTTACCTGGAATCTGTTATCATCTGAGTTAATCCAATCATCACTTGTTTACTGTTATTATTTTCTACATTTATTTAATTAATTGCACACAAAATCCCACTCATTGGTTTTTACCACTGTTACAATTTTGGTCTTTTAACAGAAATTATTATTGTCCAGAAATCCCTGTGGTTCGATCCTTTTACCACTTGCTACAGTTTTAATTAATTGTGCATGGTGAATTGTATGATTTATTTTTGTTGGTTTCGGCACCCATCAAATTTTGGCGCCGTTGCCGGGGATTTCTTCGGTACTAATTTTAATTTCCTTGTTTTATGACCAGGTCCTCCCGACTGCCATTACTTCCATACAACCCAGAGTTGACAAAAACAGAAGCTCAGTACAGGAAGCAGTGAGCAGAAAGGCTGAGGACAGAATCTGAAGGAACAGTTTCAGAAAATAGTTTTTCGCAGTCAGCAGACTTTTCCATAGGCCTGGGGGAAAGTTCATCTGCAGCAGTAAGAGAAAACCCTCTTTTCGAACGAGAAATGGACCACCACGAAAATAACCAGCCACCTCCTCCTCCAGAGCAGACCTTTAGGCAGTGAAACAGTGAAGGACCACCACCGGACACACACTTTTGTGTCCAATATCCGCCCGTAGAGCATGATTGGAACCTAAAACCCAACATGATCCATAACCTTAAGAAGTTCTACGGTTTGCCTAGCGAAAACCCATTCAAGCACCTACAATATCTCCATTGGGAATGTGACACTCACAAACCCCCTCGAGTTGACATCAACCGAGCTAAACTCCGAGCTTTTCCATGGACCCTAGAGGATAAAGCTAGGAATTGGTTCCTAAGCCTACCGCACAACTCCATTAACACATGGCAGCAGATGTTGAGCACCTTTCTTAACAAATTTTGGTCCTCTAGTAAGGCTGGAAATGCTAGGAAGAATATTGTGTCCATCAAACAGTCCCCTACTGAGAGTTTTGGGGAGTATTATCAACGCTTCAGGAACCTATTAGAAATCTGCCCAAACCATGGAGTTTCTGATTGGAACCAAGTGCAATACTTCTATGATGGTTTATGTGTTAGATACAAGATGGTTGTGGATGGAGCTGCAGGAGGAGCGTTATAAGATTGCACCCTCACGAAGGCGAATCAATTGCTTCAGATCTTGGCTGAAAATAGCGAGCTAAATGAGTCAAGCGAAAGAGAAAATCCTACAGGTAATGTTTCTGCACTTGAAAATAAAATGGATGAACTTTCTGATCGTTTGGATAAGTTTTGTGTAGGACCATCACAGGTACAGCAGACCATGGTATGTGGTATGTGCGGGCAACAAGGACACCATACAGATGAATGCATCTTGAACAAAGGAACACCTGAAGAGGTTAATTCGGTATTGCAGTATCAGCAGCAGTATGGTAGGTATCCACCCCACAAGCCCGAATACAACCAAACTCAGTATAATAACAATCCTGGTTGGAGAGGAAACACAAGCTCCAACACCACGGTTCAATACCATGCCCAGCAACAACCACCACCTATGAACCTACAAAACTTCGTGCCTAGACCCAATGTACCACAACTTCCAGCCCCACAACAACCCCTACAGCTCACTGGAGTCCCAATGGAGGATATGCTTAAGCAGTTTATGCAAGCTACTCAAGCCAGCATTACAAATCTCGCCCAATCAACCCAAGCCAGTATTGCTACCTTACAAAGGGAGTTAGGGGAGATGAAACTCAGTAAACAAGGGCAGGGAGGACGGTTACCATCAACTACTGTGGACAACCCTATACATAATGTCAGTTCCATGACATTAAGAAGTAGAACAAAAATTCCAGACATAGCGGACTCGTCCACAGGCCTAGGGAAGACTCAACCAGAGGCAGTTCCACCTCCACCAGAATTTGAACCAGAAATGAAGGTAATTTATGAAAAACCAGTTCCAGAGACATTGTCAAGAAAGGAAAATCAGGTAATCCCTCTTCCTTTTCCCAAAAGGGCTGAAAAGTCCAAGAAGGCAGAGGAAGAGCAGGCTATTTTAGATATATTTCGAAAAGTAGCCATAAATATTCCTTTACTTGATATGATAGCGCAAGTGCCCAAATATGCAAAGTTTCTTAAAGATTTATGCACTAATAAAAAGAAGCTTTCAGGTATAGAAAGGGTCAACTTGAATGAGAATGTGTCTGCTGTTTTTCAAAAGAAATTGCCTAACAAATGTAAGGATGGAGGAACCTTTGTGATACCTTGAAAAATTGGAGAGCAGTCCATTGAGAAGTCACTATGCGATCTTGGCGCTGGGATTAATGTTATGTCATTAACTGTTTTTAAGACTCTGAATATCGGTGAATTGAAAGAGACAATGGTTGTAATTCAATTAGCTGATAGATCAATTATATACCCTGTAGGAGTCATTGAGGATGTGCTAGTTCAAGTGAATGATTTTGTTTTTCCAGCTGACTTTTATGTTGTAGATATGGATAATGAGCATTCAACAAAATCTACAGAGATACTGCTGGGTAGACCATTCTTGAGGACAACAAGGGCAATGATTGATGTGGCTGAAGGGAGTTTGACATTGGAATTTTGTGGTGAACTTATTAAATTTAATATGTATGATACCATGAGATTTCCTGATAACATGCATAGTGTTAATTGCATAAATATTATTGATCCTGGTGCTGATAATATTCATGAATTAATTGCTACTGACCCCTTGGAGTGTGTTGCTAGCAGAAATATTGACAAGCCAAAAATGCTTGAGATGGAGAAAGGTTTGGATTTGAATGAGGAGAATAAAAAAGCTGTGACTGAGAAAAATGCTTTTAAACCTTGTACTGATGCTCCTAAGATTTTAGAACCACCAGTGACTCACAATAAGCTCTTCTCTTTAATTTTTCAGGCCCCTAACTTGGAGCTGAAAATTTTATCAGACCACCCGAAGTACTCTTTCCCAGGCCTGGAAAAGAGTCTGCCGGTGACAAATTTCAGCAAGTTGACAAAAATGGAAGAAGAAGAGTGTGTGAGAATAAGGAAGGAATACAAGGAGGCCATTGAATGGAGGATAGCTAATATCAGTGATGCAATCCACAACCTACCTACTGGAGACTGATTGAGAACATGTCTAGTCCGAGACTATAAACCAGGACGCTTCATGGGAGACAACCCATGTCTTTTTAAAATTTTCAAATTTTTTTTAATTTTTTAATTTTTTTAATTTTATTATTATTATTATATTATTATTATTTCTATCTTCTTCCCTGTTAATGAAATAATCGTGGAACCAGATGAATTTAATTTAGTGTGTTTTTGCAGGAGAATGAGGGCTGAACAATTAATTTGAAGCTTGGGTTAGCATGCATGGCGGTTTGAAGAAAGAAACAATTTTTTTAGCCCAAGGTTTGTTTATGGGCTTGTCACTTAAGCCCATTTTCCACCAAGCCTAGCCAACATGCCGTTCACCCAATTACTCTCTTTACCGAAAATTACCATAACAATTTTAATCATCTTCTTTCTCAACACAAAACCCTAGCCGCCGCCCTCCTCATAGCCCAAACACCACATCCGACCAAACCCGTCCGGCCAGCCATGGTTCTCACAAGAGCCGCCAGCAACGGCACTAGGCCCAACCCCAACCGAAAACCAGCAGCGGCGACGAGCTTCTTGTCCCCGATCCAGCTAGAGGACGACGCAGAGGAGCAACAACCGCAACCCACGCCGCGAACCACCACGACCAGCCCTCGATTTCCAGCGCAGCTGCCCTTTCCTCCTCTAGATCCGACGGCACAATAGCGGGTCACGACAAGAAACTCGCGGTTTCCAGCCCCACCAGCTCTCTCGCCGCAAACCACCGCACCAGCGCCGGCGACTGTCCAGGCTGATGAGGAAGATGGAGGAGCAACAGAGGAAGATGGACGAGCAATCCAGCCTCTACACGGAGCTGTTCGACAAGCAAGAAAAGAAGCTGAATGATCTTCTGAACGAACAACAACACACCAATGATCTCAACCAGAAGCTGATAGAGGCGCTTTATGCACGAGCACCAGCCCCACCGCAGCCATGATCGCCCCCCGGGTTCTTTCTTTCCCTTTCTATTCCTGTACATTATTTTTTTCCGTCGAGTCTTTTCCTCTCACACTTTGAGGACAAAGTGTCGACTAGGGAGGGGAAGGTATTTTAGAGCTGATCATGACTGTTTTGGATGACATGACTGTTTTGGATATGTTTGCGTTGGCTGTCATGAGCTTTTCTGATTGTGTATATTTTCGCTGAATTGATTGGTATGTGGATTGATTGGAATGACTAATACCACACTGCCCTTGTTTTTGAAAACGCCTCTAATTGGATGATGGTTGAGGCACTTTGAACAGGAAATACTCATCTCACTGCACATATTCACGCGCACAATCACACTACTTGTTAGCTCCTATATCCATGCCTGGTTGTAGTCGCTTGTAGTCATTTGTTTACCCATGTGAGCTCTTGGAATTATCATGCCGAATTTTATTCTGAGTGGATGCATGACTTTGTGCTGATTGGATTTGCATGAGACCCCTGGGTATAGGCACCATTAGACGTGAGAAAGCGATGAAATGACTAAAAACTTTGCAATTTTCTTCTTATCTTTTTTCTTGCTTTTATCTTTCCCCTGCCACTCATATCACCTTCTTTTTATCACCCTTCTAACTGTTCGAGACTTTTCTTTCTATTCTTAGCAGGCGAGAGTACTCTGGCAGTGAGCAAGGTGGGGCAAAGAGAAACAATAACATTAGAATGGGGGTATTAAGATGCAAGATCTAGATGCGAGGCAGTTTGGAAAGCCACAGTGGAACAAAAGAAGCAGAATTTTAGAATAATGAACAAACAAAGAAGATGTTCAATGCAATCAACGAGAAAAATGAAAATGTAGGCAAAGACGGATCATTCAGCAGATACTTTGCTGCCCCTCTTTTGCTCAAAGAAAAAAAAAAGAAAAAAGAAAACAGAAAAGAAAAACAGAAAAAAAAGAAAAAAGAAAAAAGAATGAATAAATATTCGAGCAAAAGAGGAGCAAAAATTCAGAACGAAGCAAAGAGTGAAGAAATTTAGAAGAATGAATGAACTACAAAGAAGAATATCCCCACTTTCAAATCTGACGCTCTTTGCCTTGCTTCGCTGCTGCCAAGCAGGAGATACTCTCGCCACCTCGCTTATTCCAGCTAAGAAGTCTTCTATCATTCCCTCTCTCTCTTTTGAACCCTCTTCTCTTACACGATTACTTGCTTTACCATGGCAAAGTTTTTATGATTGTATGATTGCTTGCGCGTGTGTTCTCCGTACTCGGGTCGCTATTACAAATCTGATTTTGTGCATCGTTATTAGCATTGTTGAGTATAAACACCTTGCCTTTATCCTTGCTGAGTTTGAGTGCAAATACTATTTTCTGTGTGAGGATTGCTTGCGACTATGCTAGGTATGGGAAAGTTTCTCCCTTGGTTTCGTTATTCCTTGGGTTTGATGCGGATGCTATCTAGGTAGGAGGATGTGTCGAATTTTGTGCTTACGTGCTGAGTGTGCTTTTCCTGTATGCCATGTGGGAAACCATCTGTCCTGATTAGGGGGCTGTTTTGAGTGAAATGCTCGAGGGCGAGCATTGGGTTAGTGTGGGGGATTTGATTGAGTGCTTAATTGTCTTATTTTTCATCCTTTTTTCCTACCGATTTGGATGTCGATACTGCTAATTATGGGCACTTTTTATTCCTTTATGCAGAAAGCATATCTGAAAGGCTGATTTTTGGAAAGGAAAGAAAAGCCATGAAAAGAGCTTGAAGATTGTTGCAAGACCAGAATCAATCCAGTAGCAGCCTAGGAAATTAGAGGACATGAACCAACCCATTGGAAAGCATGAATTTGTGAATAGAAGAAATGGCTAGGGTTATGATTCATATGTTGTGAGATCTAATTAAGCTTCATAAAATCCAAATTTGTATTTCTATTCTTTTTATTTGAATGTCAATTTGTTCTTATTCAATCTAAGTTTGATCACCTTAGACTTTAATTCGAACGATTACATCTTTTCTTAGAAACGTTGGATTCTACATCGTTGATAGGAATCTGTAGGTAACTAATTAGTGTAAGATCTAATTAGAAAAGGGTAGAATCCGGTTTATAGGAGTAGAAGAAATTCTCTTCTAGATCGGCCCGTGTTTAATCAACCCTTCAATTAAACTTTATTAGGAGTACCGCCTTAAGTTATTGATCCTAGTAGGAGTACCGCCTTAGGAGTACCGCTGGTCTCTATAGCTTTTCTATTAAATTTGGTTTTGAAAACACTTGCATCAATGATCGACATTTATGAATCGTGACCCGAGAAGAGTCTTTACCTGGAATCTGTTATCATCTGAGTTAATCCAATCATCACTTGTTTACTGTTATTATTTTCTACATTTATTTAATTAATTGCACACAAAATCCCACTCATTGGTTTTTACCACTGTTACAATTTTGGTCTTTTAACAGAAATTATTATTGTCCAGAAATCCCTGTGGTTCGATCCTTTTACCACTTGCTATAGTTTTAATTAATTGTGCATGGTGAATTGTATGATTTATTTTTGTTGGTTTCGGCACCCATTACAAAGCGTGGAGATGGTGATGGATGAGATGAAGCGTCGCAGAGCAGAGAAAAGAAGCTAAAATTGGAATTTGGAGCGGTGGTTAGTGAGGAGGGAAACAACGGTGGCGATTAAAGGGGATGGAGGATCGGATGGTGGTGGTGATGTGGAGGATGAGAAGGATGAGAGAGTGAAGAGAGGGATTGGGGTTTGAAAGAGAGATGATGGGTCGAAAGAGGGATTCAGGACAATTTTAGCCAGGCCCGTTTACCCAATCTAATTTTTTGGGTTCGGATCAAATTTGTTGACGTGGCATGCCATGTCGTCCACTTAAAGGAATAGGATGGATGGCGTTAGTATGAGGGGCAAATGAGAACGATCATTTAAATACGAGTGCCATTTAAAACTAAAATTGAGTACAAGTGGCAAATTAATAATCTCATTAACCCATATATGTAACAAAAGTACTGCAAAATTTCGATCTCATATCCATGTATAAAAAAGAAGAATGCAAAAATGATTATAAAAATTGTAGGAAATGAAACAAATTAGTGTAGTTTTCTTTTTCTTTTTCTTTTTTATATCTATTCTATTTTTTGTGTGGTGACAATTAGTGTAGTTTTCTTATTCATATCCGATGTTGAGATCCTTGTTGTTTTCAACATAAATTCATACTGAGTGACCCATGTACTGTATCTATTTTTAATCAATAAAATTTATATTTATCAAAAGAAAAGGAAGAAAATGAGATATGTGCACTATGGGATGATGTTTGAGTTTGCAATTAGTTGGATGATGGTTGTCTTATATGCCACATGTTAGATTCTTCAGATTTGTGGAAAGGCTTAGCACATCCATGGACTACCATTCCACATTCCACAGTTTTATTTCTTTTTTCTTTTTCTTTATTTACTTAGGTTAGTAAATTGATGGGTGTCGAATTCGTCAAAAATAATTATAAAATACAACTTATTATTAAAAATAAGCTTAATTGTAAATAGCGAGTAAGATGTTCGATCCACAGGAATTACTGATGTGATTTTTGTGTGTGCTTGCAAAAACCAATGATAACACTAAGGTGAAATTAGGGGGATTGTTTTAAACTAAAGACTGAAAAGTAAATAAAGTAAGTAAACAATCCAGATTCTTGGTCAAGAGATAGATCAAGACGAAACAATCAGATGAGAGAGATTCCTAGTAGAAGCTTAGCAAGCGATGAGACATGAGCAACAATCATTGATGCAAGGGTATTCATCTTCAATCTATAGAGTTGCTATAGGATCAAGGTACACTTATGACTCATGCTTCCCTCCTATATCAAAACCACCTCAGGTACACTTAGAAATGATTCCTAACCAACTAGCACCTTGTTGGTTAAAGAGTTTACTCAGTTGGTTGATGATCGATTAGGAGAAGACAACTCCAAACCTAGTATCCTCGATTGTCAATCGGGACTAAATCTGGTTAACCTTTAGCACTAGCGGTACCTCGGGCTAGTTCGCGGTAGATCCAGCAGCGTTAGTTTTTCTACTTCGATCCTCTTGGCACGTAAATGGCCCAAGACGGGTTACCGTGGTCAAGAAGAATGACAGTTGTGATAATCGACTTAACTCTAGATTGGTCAAATCTAAAATCAAAGGAAAATATAATACAATTATTATGAGATTAATTAAATACAGATTTAAAGATTAATAAAGAGCAATTAGGTCTCATGCATACTCATACTCATGCTTTAAATGCTTCTGCTAAAAATAATTATTTAGCTACTCATACTCATGTTGAAAGCAAACAAAAGAGATGTATAGAATATATAAATCCTTCATTCCATGAAGAACGAATGAGCAAGGTTGAAATCGGTGACAAAGATGAAAGCAAAGAGAAGGAATTCAATTATGGGCGAAGTCGAGCTTGTCTCTCAAAAACCTAGGCAGAGTATATATAGTATACTCTGCCAATAATATCTCTAAAAGAAAAAAAAAAAAAAAGAGATAAATCCTACTTAGACTTTAATTGTATCTAATCGCTCATCCTCTCAAATAAAAAGTTTCAGTGCCGAGATAAAGAAGTTTGGACGCCACTCCAACTCTTTTGCAGGTAAGCAGACAATTCGCATTCCATCAGACTTCAAACTTTGAGTTGTCGCTCATGACATAAGATTCTCTCAATCAGGTGACTCGTCTTGACCAAGAGACCTGCCAAGAAAGGTGTCCACTCTCATTATGTCTAGAACTTATTCGATTCTGCTCATTTCTCTCCATTTGCCTTCTATGTCTATTTTCTACAATAATCATGAAATCCATACTGAAATCAATAGAATTAACATCCGAAAATACATGAAACATGTGGTAAAACTACTATAACTTAACCTCAATCATAAATAATTAAAAACAAACAACACAAGTATGTTAGTCTCCAAATATTAGACTCAACTACGACAATTATTCAACTTTTGAGTAAGAAATCTCGTTTGATGAGCTTAGTCTCTATTATTGTCATGCATATCCATTAATTATTGCTTAACTTCTCTTTTCGTTAATTAAATAAATTTAGAAAGAGATAAGTTATTTATGTTTGACTTGGTGATTGAGTTATTTATGGCCGAATAAAAATACATGCTTACATTATTGTTTTACTTTTAGATGAGTTAATGATGATTAGTGTAGAAAATAGGTGATTTGGGTGTTTGAAGTGCAAGTTATTGTGTTCTTTGCCTCATTTTTTAGTTGGAGAAGATGGCAATGTTTGAGAGTATTTTCGTCAGCTCTTTATGATATGCATCATGGTTTACTGAGTTTACCCATGAGCTCACCCATGAACCTCCATTTTAATTATTTATTGAAATTGCTATTTTTCATGGTTTTGTTCATGACATACCATGTAACCACCCATGACATTTTTACTTAATTATTGTTAGCCCAAGGGGTATTCGAACCTATTTTGATGATGTACAACACACAAATTAATTAGTCTACTAATTCAATTTTAAGTGAGAATGTATTTTCAGTTTGCGATCAAGACTTTAAGAAAGCAACAATTCATCAAATCGCAAGCATGAAGATCAAGTGTTTTTGAGCTTATTCTTGTAAGTATGATTTCACTCTAACACTTGATTTATGTTCTAGTACCTCAAGAATTTAGTGTCAAAAGGTTTTGGGTCAAAATAAGTTTTGAAAAACGTTTTAAGTATTTCGGATCAGATGTTTAAACGTGAATCACGTTTAGGGTTAAACGTGAATCACGGTGAGAGATTTTCTCTAACCGTGATCACGGTTGTTCCTAACCGTGATCACGTTTGTCTCGTGTCAAAACACCATTTTACATCCGAAGGTAGCGTGAATCACGTTAAGGGTGTTAACGTGATCACGGTTACGCAACCGTGATCACGGTAAGACCTAACCGTGAATCACGTCAGTATGTAACGGCTAGTTTTTCAAAAGCTGAAGGAGCTCGTCCTAACCGTGAATCACGGTTGTTCCTAACCGTGATCACGGTTAGAAGCAGACAAGTTCCAACAGCTATTTTGTCCACTTAAAACGGCTCAATTTGTGTCCATACCCTCTTGTCCGATTCTTCCTCTATCAAAGACTATAAATACTCATCCTAGATGAGTAGAACATAAGGAAAAACAAGAGAAAAACTTAAGAAACCTTCAAACACATTTTTACATTTTACAAGCTCACTCAAATCAGATTTTCACAAAGCAAGTGTTCTAAAAACGATTTTATCCATCTTGCTTCATCTTGTCAAGCTTGTCTTCTGGGTTCTTCTTGAGGTAACTTTGAATATTTATTGGTGTTGGCTTGGAATCATATATTCATGTATTTTGTACACCAATTTGTTTGTTGCATTTTGATACAATTCCATTGTTAAGGTTTGAAAAGTGTACCTAACACTTTTGGGTTAAGGGTAGTGTTCTCATCCCATTGAAAGAGAACTTAGGTTGTGGTTGAGCCCTTGAAAAACCATAGGTTATAGTTTAGCCTTGGAAAACTATTGATAGGTTATAGTTGTGCCTTGAAAAACTATTGTAAGGTTGTTGGTGAGCCCCGGAAAACCAAATTGTAAGGTTGTTGAGCTGAACCCGTAAAAGCTCTAGTGAATAGCAAGGATTGCATTCAGAAATCCTAAGAGGAGGACTCTTAGGTAGTGGAGTACAATTCAGTTGTGAATTGGAACCACTATACATCTTGTGTTGTGCTTTCCTTCCTTCCCTTGTGTGCAGAAAGTTTGAAGATTTGAAAAGGATTTAAAAAGGGACTATTCACCCCCCCTCTAGTCCATATATTGTTTTATCAATTGGTAGCGGAGCGAGGTCACTTGGAACAAGGTTTAACAACCTCAAGTGCAAGAATTAGATATGGCAAAAGAGGGTGCTGTGCGCAACAATTCACTATATCTTGACAGCAACAATTTCCGACATTGGAAGAGAAGGTTGAGAACCTTTCTTGGTGTTCAAGACAACGCATCTCTTGCTCTCTTCACCGGTACTGTTCGTGAGTTCGTAAATTCGGATTCAAGACAGAAGCAGTGGAGAAGTACATGTGAACACTCTTCCGAGCTCAAAAGACAAGGAAATTGTGGAGCATATCAAAGGAGTTCTTCACCAACTTCCACCTCATCCAGCGAATGCAAAGATATGTGTCTTATGGCTCATGGGGAAAGCGATGATGAGGTTAGTAATTCTTCTAGTGATGAACGTGACTATGATGATTTGCAAGAAGCTTTTAATGAACTTGCTGAACATTTTAGTAAAGCTAATAAGAAGAATGCTAGACTTGCTAAAGAACTAGAGAGCATTAAGAATGATATTAGCAAGTTAGAAAAGTCTAATAAATGTTTGATTGATGAGAATAATTTTTTGACAAATGATAATGCTGATTTGAAAGGTGCTTTGGCTAAAACTAGGGATGAGAATTGTGAATTAGAAGAGTTAAACAAAGGTTTAACAATGGAGAATAAATTGCTTGATAATGCTAAAGGAAAGGCCATAGATAAACACTCTACTTGTAATGATTGTGCAAAATCTACCAAAGAAGTAATAGAGTTAAAAGATAAGATCAAGCATCTTGAGATTACTCTAGATAAGTTTGTCAAGAGTAAGAAAAGTCACCATGATTGCATAAATGATCTCAAGAGAGAAGGTGACATGAGAGGCATTGGCTTTAAACATTCTTCATGTGGAAAGAATTTAAAAAATTCCTTTGTTAAAGCTAGTTCTTCCAATTATCATGCTAGCTCTTCTTATTGCCATGGTAGCTCTTCAAATTGGCATGATAATTCATCAAATTTTGTTCACAAACATTCACATGAAAAGCCTAGATATAAATGTAGCTTTTGCAACAAATTTGGACACTTATCCTATTTTTGCTACATTAGAAGGGGGCTTGTGAACACAAGACATATTTGGGTACCTAAAGGTACATTTGAAAATGAATTTGGACCCAAAAAGTTTTGGGTTCCAAGGACTAACTGATTTGTCTTGTAGGAATGCCGGAAACCCAATGAAACGAAATGGTATTTGGATAGCGGGTGTTCACGGCATATGACGGGTGACAAGTCAAAATTCACCCATTTGGAGAAGAAAGACAAAGGAGGAGTGACGCTTGGCGATAACCAAAAACGCAAGGTTTTGGGCATCGGTAAAGTTGGTCATTCTCCTTCTATTGAAAATGTGTTATTTGTTCAAGAATTGAAATTTAATCTCTTAAGTATAAGTCAATTATGTGATAGAGATTTATTTGTGGTTTTTACTTCTACACATTGTGAGGTTAGAAATACACACACACAATCACTTGTTTTCATTGGGAATAGAGTTGGAAATATTTACATGATTGATTTGAATGACATTTCCAATGATCATACTTGTTTAAGTGCTTTAGTAGATAATTCTTCAATATGGCATAGGAGACTTGTGCATGTAGGAATGGACCATATTGCAAAGCTATCTAGGAAGGAGCTTGTTCGAGGATTACCAAAATTGAAGTATGAGATGAAAGGATTGTGCGATGCGTGTCAATATGGAAAGCAAATCAAGAGCTCATTCAAATCCATAAAGACCGTGTCAACTTCAAGACCACTTCAACTTCTTCACCTTGATCTTTTTGGACCAATAAGGACAGCTAGCTTGGGTGGTAAGAAGTATTGTTTTGTTATTGTGGATGATTATTCTAGATTTACTTGGGTTTTGTTTTTAACTCATAAGCATGATGCATGTGATAACTTCAAAAGACTTTGCTATAAAATTCAAAATGAAAAAGGTTTCAAGATTTCCAATATAAGAAGTGATCATGGTGGTGAATTTGAAAATGGCATGTTTCAAGATTTTTGCAATGAAAATGGTATTGATCATAATTTTTCATGTCCTCGCACTCCTCAACAAAATGGAGTAGTTGAGAGGAAAAATAGATCTTTGCAAGAAGCGGCTAGGACACTTTTAAACGAACACTCTTTACCAAAATATTTTTGGGCCAAAGCCGTTAGTACCGCATGCTACATTTTAAATCGTGTTTTAATTCGTCCTCTTTTAAACAAGACGTGTTATGAATTATGGCATGATAGAAAACCCACCATTGCACATCTTAGAGTCTTTGGTTGCAAATGTTTTATCTTAAACATCAAAGACAATTTGGGAAAGTTTGATGCAAAGTCTGATGAAGGTATCTTTTTAGGTTATTCTACTTCTAGCAAAGCTTATAGAGTTTATAATAAAAGAACTCTAGTTGTAGAAGAATCCATGCATATTGCATTTGATGAATCTAATCCTTTTGAAAGTGTGCAAAAGATTGCTAGTGATGTTGTTGATGATTTTGGAAGTCTTCAAGTTCATCCTCCTATGTCGATTCTTGATGATCCAAAGGATGACACTCCATCTCTAGAAAATCCAGAAACTCAAGAGGAAAAAGAAACTAGAGGAGAGGTCCTTGAAAATGCAAATGATGAAGTCATTCAAAGTGATCAAGGTCCCTCAACTTCTAGACCTTGGAAAATGATGAATGCCCATCCACAAGAGCAAATCATAGGTAATCTAAATCGTAGAAGTATGTCTACTCGCTCTTCTTTTAGAAATATATGTGATCATCAAGCTTTTGTGTCTCAATTTGAGCCTAAAAAGTTTGATGAGGCTTCGCATGATGATTGTTGGATGATTGCCATGCAAGAGGAACTTAATCAATTTAAGCGTAATAGTGTTTGGAAATTAGTTCCTAGGCCTAGCAACCATACTATCATTGGAACCAAGTGGGTTTTTCGAAACAAACTTGATGAATCGGGAAATGTTATTAGGAATAAAGCTAGATTGGTAGCCCAAGGGTATAACCAACAAGAAGGTATTGATTTTGATGAAACATTTGCCCCGGTTGCTAGACTTGAAGCCATTCGCATGTTGTTAGCATTTGCATGTTTTAAAAATATGAGTCTATTTCAAATGGATGTTAAAAGTGCATTTTTAAATGGTTTCATTATGGAAGAAGTGTATGTTAAGCAACCTCCCGGTTTTGAAGATCATAAATTTCCTAACCATGTGTTTAAATTGGAAAAGGCTTTATACGGTCTTAAACAAGCCCCTAGAGCTTGGTATGATCGTTTAAGTCAATTTTTATTGAAAAATGGTTTTAAAATGGGAACTATTGATTCTACACTCTTCACTAAACATGATGGAAAACATATGATTATTGTGCAAATTTATGTCGATGATATTATTTTTGGTGCCACTAATGTTTCTTTGTGCAAGGATTTTGAAAAATGTATGCATAGCGAATTTGAGATGAGCATGATGGGAGAATTGACATTCTTCCTTGGACTTCAAATCCGACAATCTCAAGAAGGCATTTTTATCAACCAAGCAAAGTACATCAAGGATCTCCTCACCAAGTATGGATATGACAACATCAAGGAGAGTCCAATTCCCCTAAGTCCTACCACAAATCTAGACAAAGATGAAAATGGTAAAGATGTAAACATTACTCTTTATCGAGGTATGATTGGTAGTCTTTTATATTTAACAGCAAGTAGACCGGATATTATGTTTAGTGTTTGTCTATTTACTCGTTATCAATCTTGTCCTAAAGAGTCTCATTTAGGTGCATTGAAAAGAATTTTCAGATATTTGAAAGGCACATCTAAATTAGGACTTTGGTATCCAAAAGGATGTAGCATCGCTCTAGTTGGCTATTCCGATTCTGATTTTGCAGGTTGTAGAATTGATAGGAAAAGCACTAGTGGTACATGTCATTTCTTAGGACAAGCTTTGGTTTCTTGGTCAAGTAAGAAGCAAAACTCGGTTGCTACTTCCACGACGGAAGCTGAATATGTTGCATGTGGTTCTTGTGTAGCACAAGTTTTATGGATGAAGCAAACTTTAGAAGATTTTGATCTAAAGTTTAGTGACATTCCTATTTATTGTGATAGTACAAGTGCATTAAAATTGGTCAAGAATCCTATTTGTCATTCACGGACTAAGCATATAGATGTGAGACATCATTTTATCCGTGATCATCTAGCAAAAGGGGATATTTCATTACACTTTGTTGGTACTAATGATCAGCTTGCAGATATTTTTACTAAACCTCTAGCAAAAGATCGGTTCGTGGAGCTAAGACATGAGATCGGCATTTGTTATCCATTTTGAATAGATCTCCATTCGGTATTCCTATACACTCCATTTTTAATGTCTATTTGGTTGTTTATTATTTGAACTACTCTTGATTGCTTGTACTTACTTACTTGTTTCTTATGAATTTGTTTTACCTTTGTTGACAAAGGGGGAATGAATTTAGGGGGAGCATGGTATTAAGTGTGGGATATGAAAGAGTGGGATGTTTAAGTGTGTATGTATTGAGTGTGTTGTGTGGTTTACTTTTGTTGGCACTTTAATTCTATCTTATACCTTTTGTGCCATCTGTTTGTGCTTGCTTTTTATTTCTCCTATTTGGTTTGTTTTTTTTTTTCTCTTTTTGTTGATGACAAAGGGGGAGAAGTATATATAGAAAGGGGGAGAAGTCTCTATGGGGAGAATAAGGTAAAGGGAGACGTTTAGTAATGTGTTATGGGTAGTGCAGTTTATGGCTATTGGTAGCAACATTGGTATCAAAGCTTTGAGCAAGCTTTATTTTTTTTCTTTGTCATGCTTCGTGTACAACTAACATTATATGTAGGGGGAGCATAAATGCTCTTGATGCATTTCAATAAGGGGAGCCTTCAAGACAAAGATTTAGGGGGAGTTCTTTCTCAAACTCACCTCTTTTACATCTCTACTTAAAATTTGTGCTTATTTTGTTTTGGTTAATTTGTGGTTGTCATCATCAAAAAGGGGGAGATTGTTAGCCCAAGGGGTATTCGAACCTATTTTGATGATGTACAACACACAAATTAATTAGTCTACTAATTCAATTTTAAGTGAGAATGTATTTTCAGTTTGCGATCAAGACTTTAAGAAAGCAACAATTCATCAAATCGCAAGCGTGAAGATCAAGTGTTTTTGAGCTTATTCTTGTAAGTATGATTTCACTCTAACACTTGATTTATGTTCTAGTACCTCAAGAATTTAGTGTCAAAAGGTTTTGGGTCAAAATAAGTTTTGAAAAACGTTTTAAGTATTTCGGATCAGATGTTTAAACGTGAATCACGTTTAGGGTTAAACGTGAATCACGGTGAGAGATTTTCTCTAACCGTGATCACGGTTGTTCCTAACCGTGATCACGTTTGTCTCGTGTCAAAACACCATTTTACATCCGAAGGTAGCGTGAATCACGTTAAGGGTGTTAACGTGATCACGGTTACGCAACCGTGATCACGGTAAGACCTAACCGTGAATCACGTCAGTATGTAACGGCTAGTTTTTCAAAAGCTGAAGGAGCTCGTCCTAACCGTGAATCACGGTTGTTCCTAACCGTGATCACGGTTAGAAGCAGACAAGTTCCAACAGCTATTTTGTCCACTTAAAACGGCTCAATTTGTGTCCATACCCTCTTGTCCGATTCTTCCTCTATCAAAGACTATAAATACTCATCCTAGATGAGTAGAACATAAGGAAAAACAAGAGAAAAACTTAAGAAACCTTCAAACACATTTTTACATTTTACAAGCTCACTCAAATCAGATTTTCACAAAGCAAGTGTTCTAAAAACGATTTTATCCATCTTGCTTCATCTTGTCAAGCTTGTCTTCTGGGTTCTTCTTGAGGTAACTTTGAATATTTATTGGTGTTGGCTTGGAATCATATATTCATATATTTTGTACACCAATTTGTTTGTTGCATTTTGATACAATTCCATTGTTAAGGTTTGAAAAGTGTACCTAACACTTTTGGGTTAAGGGTAGTGTTCTCATCCCATTGAAAGAGAACTTAGGTTGTGGTTGAGCCCTTGAAAAACCATAGGTTATAGTTTAGCCTTGGAAAACTATTGATAGGTTATAGTTGTGCCTTGAAAAACTATTGTAAGGTTGTTGGTGAGCCCCGGAAAACCAAATTGTAAGGTTGTTGAGATGAACCCGTAAAAGCTCTAGTGAATAGCAAGGATTGCATTCAGAAATCCTAAGAGGAGGACTCTTAGGTAGTGGAGTACAATTCAGTTGTGAATTGGAACCACTATACATCTTGTGTTGTGCTTTCCTTCCTTCCCTTGTGTGCAGAAAGTTTGAAGATTTGAAAAGGATTTAAAAAGGGACTATTCACCCCCCTAGTCCATATATTGTTTTATCAATTATAAGTGTTATTAAATGATGAAATCATATTTGATGTACATGATTGTACTTATTGATGGATTATGAATTGTATGACATATCACATGATGTGTTTTGTTGATTTGAAGTAATGTGTTTGTGGCCTACTTTGTAATACTCTTATGTGTTGGTTGACTAGGATCGTCAGGTATTTATATGATTCCTAGTAGCGGTAGTTGTGTCTCTTGTCGCTGTCGAGGTGAGTAGATTATTTATGTTGCTATATTAATTGTTGTACATTGTTCCCTTGAATATCCTTTGGGGTGTACAAAGATATCAATTGTTGGTTACCAGGTGGAATGAAAAGTACTACGGTGCAATAAATGGGATGGTAATTTTCTTGTTATATATATTATTTGATTATGCTAGTAATTGTGGTTATGAATGACAGAATGTGACAGTTGCAATTGATTCGTTGTTTTAAATAGCGCTATGTTGTTTTAAATACTAACCACTTATAGTGATAATAGTACCTACGGGTCGCCAACAGCGTGGAGGTCATGAGTCACGATTGGTTGAAGAGGTGGACTGAGTTTATATAACCTGGGAGAGTCCAACCTGTGTTCGCTTCGGTGACGGTGTTTTCTGATTTTATGATTCAGCCATGGCAACCGGTAGAATGAGAAATGTGGGAAATATATATATTATTACATTTGTGAATTCCGTTCTATTATAAAATCTTGCGTATGTAAGTCAATATAAGTTTTCTACTCACTGGCTCCCTTTTAGTAGAATTTGTTGTTATTTTTCAGGTAACGAGGAGACCGAGGAGACCCATGTTCGGGCATCTTCCTCGTAGGACCCCGTGTTTGTGAGTTAGGACACTCTGAATCGTTACTACTGCTAGGATGGATATTTTTCCTTGAATATGCATCCGGGAGTCGTTGTATATGTATTTTGGGTTCTACCACCATGTTGTACCTCTCGTGGTGTTCCTACTATGTGATTACTAATAGTGTGGTGTCGTACTTAGACTACAGTTGTAGTGTATTACACTGTTGTGTATGCTTGACTAGCTGGATAAGCTAGGGTGTTTTGGTGTGCTTGGGTTGATAAGTCACACTAGTTATGTATATAGTATATCGGTCGGTTCGTGTGTAACCGGATAATTAGATGCGTGTAAGTTCTCGGGTAAACTCGTGATTGTAATCTTGTATGTTCTTATGTAGAGTATTGCATGTGATTATTTTCTGTCTGTTTAATTGGATGTTAAAAAATTGTAATCCTTGCTGGTTTAGTTGTACACGATTTAGGTGCGATCTCGAGTTTGAGGTTGGTTTGAGTCGTAAGGTAGCACGGCTGACAGGTGAGTCTGGGTGTTATATATTCTAATTATTATATTAATTTTTTCAGGATTAATAATTTATTCCTTTACATATTTATAGGTATTATAGCCGTGAATGACTAAGTCAAAATCCAAAAAAAAAATCTTTAACATCAAGACATTGAAATTACTCGTGAAAGAATAAAGTATTTGAAGTAATATTTTATCGAAAAAGATGTAAGGAGAAATGTTAAAATTGAGCTCTCTAACTTTTATGATGCTAGAGGAGGGTTTGATGATCGTGATGCTTTGAATGATAAAAACAAAATTGATTCGAAGACTTGGTGGTTAGTTCATGCTGGTCATGCTCTTAAATTCCAAAAGTTGCTCTTAAATTACATGGGTAAATTAGCTCTTCCTCTTGTTGTAAAAGGAATTGGAGCACTTATTCTTTCTTACATTCCTGGAAAAGAAATAAGATGATACCACGTGCAGAAAATTTGATCTTTATACATAATAATTTTCGTCTTTAAACTGTGGAATATTACTGAAGATGAATTTGGATCACTTGATGATAGTGAAATCCTTAAAATTGCTAACCTTTCACTTGATGAACTTGAAATAAAAGTTAATATCTTCCACGATGATCAAGAAGAAGAAAGAAAATGACACAAAGTACATGATTTCTTTACTTAGCTTTTTTGGCTATACGTGGTTAGGGTGTTCATGTGAAACCTGGCGGGTAAACTTTTATTTTAGTTTCTTTTATCATATTTGAATTATTATTATGATTTATAATAATTTATTTTGACATTAAGATTTATTTTATATTTTATAATTATATTGTGTTCATATCTTATATTTTTTAATTTTGTCACGTCGAAATGTTGGTATTCGTGTCATGTCCAGTATTCGTGCTTTTTAGTTCACGAATAAATGGTTGTTAAACTTCTCTTTTTTTTAAATTTTAGATCTTAAAATTTCTCATATACAAAATATTTTAGGGTATATAAACATTCTTCACCTAAGTTTTGCAGTTCTGATACCACAATAATCTAATTACCAAAAAAAAAAGTCACTCTAAATAATTGTCCATTAACCATTTTCTAGATTATTGATGAACTCTCTTTTAACAATATTTAAAAAGGAAAAAAAATCCTTTCCATCACGAGAAGGAAAGATTATCCCTACTGCTTTAACCGTTAGCACAGATTCTAGCAATGCATCCTTTTCTACCATCAACAAACTCTTACCTTCTTTTTTTTTTGTTTTTGGTAAAAAATGGTTAGAGTATCTTGAACTTTAATATTTTATTTAATGAGAACCCTCAACTATTTTTTTTGTTTTTTTACACCTTGAATTATAATATTTTATTTAATGACAACCCGTCACGGTAAGCTGACATGTCATTGTTATGTGTCACGTCATCTACCCAACCGTTACCATGTCAGCTCGCCACGTCATGGTAGGGTTGTAATTAAATAAAATATTAAAATTTAGGGTTCCTATTAAATAAAACATTATAGTTCAGGGTTCATTTATTCCTTTTTAACTTTTATAAAATTCATAACAATTCGAGGCGGTGGTTGTGATGGTGACGATAGTGGTGGAGGAGGATGGTTGCCAATGATAGTGATGGTGTGACCGTGGTTCGGGTTTGGCAGAGAGGGAGAGATGATTTTAGTCGGGACAGATCCGACCGGGTTCGAGTCTCACTAGGTCGAGACCATCATTTTTGCTACCATTTATTAGAGAATTAAAATCTCATTAATCTATATTAATGAAATGATATTCTCCCTTTGGAACCAAGCCCTCGAGATTTTTCCAAAAGATTAGATTAATTTTTCTTATATTTTATTTATTTATTTTTGATAAAAAAAGATAAAGGGACCCTAAACTCTGACGTTTATTTAATCACAACCTTTATCTTCTTTTTTTGTCCTTTTACCCCTTCAATTCTTTTTTTATATTTAATTACGACCCTGCCACGTGGTCGGTTCACGTGGCAAGTTTCTGACGTGGCCGAACTGACGTGACACGTTTCTGATGTGGCGAGTTGATTTGGCAACAGTTGAGTTGATGACGTGGCATTTAACGATGCCATGTCAGCTTTCAGTCACGGCAGGGTTGTAATTAAATAAATAAAAAGAATTGAAGGGGTAAAAGGACAAAAAAATAGTTGAAGGTTCCATTAAATAAAACATTAAAATTCAAGGCCCTCTAACTCCATTTTGCCCTTTTCTTTCTTTCTTTTTGGTTAAATTCACCAAACTCTTAGAAGATGTTAACAAATATTTAGGCGCATGATAGTATATCGACTTGCTTTGATTTATATATCAATCTTGTACGGGACGTAAAATTATTTTTATTCAGGATAATTTGAATAATAAGAATTAAGTAAGACCATATTGAAAGAGTCACATCATGTTAAAAGTTCAATTGTGATCGAACCAAATTAGTCACAATTGAGAAACAAGCAAAGTACTAGCTGAATCTCAGTGGGCAACTCACAATGCTGAAGATCTTTGATGACAATGTTCAATTTCTATACAGAAAGCCTTATTAAAAAAGAAAGAAAAAAGATTGATGGGGCAGAGCATATTCAAAGTAATTGAGGTATATCAAATCCACCTAAAGCAGGCAAACAAAAAGATCTCCCCTCCACCAAAGAAAAGAATCTCTACTCCTCTTCTTGAATCATCAAATATCTAATATCGCACCTCATAAACTAAAAACTTTGTTGCTTCTAATCTAGCTCCAATGGTACTAGCCATAGCAATTTTTGTTGTAATTAGTACTGCATATCTAATTCAAGGTACGTACATTTCAGATTTCACACATCCTTTCTTGTTTACATAATTAACTAATGTTTGTTCTATATTTTTAATCTTTACAGGAATAGAAGGGAGCATAGGAGTGAACTATGGCACGGTAGCGAACAACCTTCCTCCACCACCGCAAGTAGCTCATTTCCTCTTAAAATTCACAACCATTAACCGCGTCAGGCTGTTCGACAGCAACCCTGAGATCATAAAAGCCTTTGCCCACACGGGTATCGCGCTCACCCTCACTGTCCCCAATGACCAAATCCCAAGTCTTACAAAGCTAGTTTCGGCTCAGGAATGGCTCAAAACTAATGTCCAAACATACTCCCCTGCGACCACCATTGTCCGAATTTTAGTTGGCAATGAAGTGCTTTCCACCGCGAACAAACTTCTCATAGCGAACCTTCTCCCAGCAATGCAAAATCTCCACACTGCTCTAGTCGGAGCATCAATAGACCGTAGAATTCAAATCTCCACCCCACATTCCTTAGGCATTCTCTCAACTTCCTCCCCACCGTCCATCGGAAAATTCCGCCAAGGCTACGATGTTCACGTGCTTAAACCGTTATTGAGTTTCCTTAAAGCGACCAATTCCCTTTCATGATAAATCCGTATCCTTTCCTCGGATGCTCCGAAGAAACTCTTGACTACGCGCTCTTTAGGCCTAATCCAGGAGTCGTTGATAGTGGCACAAACCACTTGTACATAAATATGTTAGACGCACAGCTTGACGCAGTCTACTCGACGATCAAATTATTAGGATTTGTTGACGTGGAAATAGTGATAGCGGAGACAGTGGCGGAGCCTGGGCTCGATGTTTGGGGGGGCGAGATTAGTGACGGATTGAGAATTTGTACTTAAGTCTGCCCCGAATTTTTTTTGGAGTATTGTTGATACCCGAATTTTGACCCCATTTAATTTCACTATCGCAACATGTCCGTTCTATTTATTTATATATCTATCTCGTCGTCAATTTTATCACTATTGTAATTAGTTATTTAGTATCATTATTTATCTTTATTATTTATTTTTTGCGTGTTTTGTTCGATTATTTACATCTCTCGAGCTTTGGGTTCGAATAACCCAGCTCGACCCTGCTTCCCTTTCCCTCTGCTTTCCCCAACGATTCACTCCCGTAATTTCAGCTCCTTCCTCTTTTATCTTTTATCTTTCATGATTAATACCCGACACCATCATCACACCTTCGGCATTTTTTTCTTTTCTTTCAAAGGATCCAATTTCAATTGGATCCGATTATAAACAAGACCACTAAATTTCCGTCAAAAAGGAGGCAACCAAAAAATCCACCAAAATCATCCTCTGCCCAAAACCAAGTTCAATCACAAATCCCTCCCTTTAAATCCAATTCTGCCAAATTACCAATCTTCCTGCGATTAGCCCAACGCCACCACCGTGCGCCGCTGCTACACAACCAAGCAGCCCCGAAATCAGCCCCTAAACACTCTCGAAACAGCACCCATAAACCCCTTTAATCCCCGAACCCATTACCGAACTCCCCCAAGCAATAAAAACCCAAACCACCATAACAGCCCCTTTCAATCGAACCGCCGGCCATCACCCAACCAGCCGCGCCACAACCCAAACCACCATAACAGCCCCTTTCAACCGAACCGCCGGCCATCACCCAACCGCCCAACCCAGCACCCAAAAATCCGCACAGCCACGAACACCGCTGCACAGCCACCGCATCTCCTCTCCCTCTCAACTCTCCAAACCGCCATCACCCACACTCCCAAAACCGAATCAAACCAAAAATCCCTCACCACAACCAAAACAAACCTGCAAAACCAAACCAAATCAAGTCCAACCCGAACTAAACCCGATCACTCACCTCCGGCCACCATCCCGATCGTCGTTGCTGCTGCCCGTCAGCCACCCAGCCGCATCTGACACCCAGCCGCATCTGACACCCAGCCGCGCCACCGAACTCCTTCCCCACATCGCCGTTGCAGCCTCCAGCTCCCCCGCCACACAACCGCTTGCTCCGTCGACCGCCGGCCACCATCCCTCACTCTTTGGCCCAAATGATTAAAAGAAAAGAAATGGGAAGGAGAAGGAGAAGGAGAAGAGGGCTGCGTTTGCAGCCCTAAAATGAAGAAAAGGATGATTAAATAAAATAAAAGAAAGAAGGAGATTGGGCTGCGGCCCAAAGAAAGAAAATAAGGAAAAATGGGTTGCGGCCCATGACGAATAAATAAAAGAAATGGGTTACCGCGCAAGCCCGTTTAATTAAAATCGGTACTAACTTTTTCTTCATTTTTGCAGGTACCGAATTCACAATTATTATCCCGATCGGATGCTCCGCCAACTTTAATGGGTAAGGTGATTCTATTAATATTTGATTATGTGAAATTTATTTATGAGTCCCTTACTAATGCGCGTTTATTTGTCTGTGGTGTTCGTATGTTTTACTTGCATGTTCGTTGCGATGATGCTTGATGGAGTTCGACGAGGAGTCCGATGTTCATTCCCAATTGCGGAGCTCGAATGGAGAATTTAACCGTTGTATTTATATATTTGGGAATTTGTAATATTTATCTGCAGTGTTTATTTATTTTATTATCAATTGTTGCCACTAATCAATGATTTACAGGTTAAGCTCGTCCAGGTATGTTTTCCTTTTCTTTTGGATAAGTGCACTTTAATTTATTATTTATCGTATGCATGGTTATTTAAAATTGTTAGATTTTGAATTAATCAGTTTGCATGATGCTTATACCATTGAATGTGCTTTATTTTATGCTTGTTTCGTGTGCGGCTTCGTCCCCACGAATTTACGCTTTGTTTTGATGAATGTGTTTCATGTGCGGCTTCGACCCCACAAATATTTTTCAATTTATGCTATATTGACGAATGTGTTATGTGCGCGGCTTCGACCCCACTTCCCGGTTTTTCTCTTTTCAACGTGTTTTTCGCATTCACTCAAAACGGTACTTTGTTAGTCTATGCGTGCTTAGAATCACCTAGTAAATAGGATTTAATCACGTGCATTGGCCCGATGATGATAGTGATCCATCGTTGTTCACTAAGGTCGTCGCTTTGGTAAAGATTAATAAAACGGTAGTAATCCCACCTAATTTGGCATGTAATCGGACTAATTTTGAACTCGGCTAAATATAACCGGAATAGGTGTGAAACCAACCTTTTTATCTTTTAGAGGATAAAAAATGTTATTTTCTATTAAACAACTCGACAACAATTAGGATAAAATCAATCTCACAAATTTAAGAACTAAAGTGACGATCCCCTTGAGGGCCCAAATTACTTGTTTTCAACATGATTTTTAAACACCTCTTTTTTAGAACCGGTAACCTTTTTAAGGATGAGACTCGGGTGCCTAACACCTTCCCAAGTCCATAATACGACCCCGAACCATCGTTCTTGGGTTTAGACCCTTTTCATTTGTGCCTTAGTTTTATTTTATTTTCTTCCTTTTTTGGACATTATAGGTTTCCCTAAACCTTAGAAAAATAGGGTGGCGACTTCATTGTATGTGTTTTCTTGCGTCCCGAATTTCGCTCGCGACGGTGCGACAGTTTGGCGACTTCACTGGGGACTGTAGGGTCGAAGCCGGAATTATTTGCTTGAGGTGTTTATTGTTATTACTTGTTTACTCACTTTGATATCAACTGTTGTATTCTCACGTGCATTTCACGCATAATGCCCTGCCGCCGGGCCCGTTCCAAATAAGATTAGGAGGTTAGTAGTGAGGCCCTGGGGCACGTGTCCTGGGTAGTTTTCACCAACGCCAAACTCGGATTCGAACCCCTAAATGGATGAGCGCTACGAACTTTTGATGGTTCGGTCGGCAATCATGTATCCGTTTACTGAGGGACCACTTTTTGGTATCGTCCGGGAGCCTTTCAGCCAGCTAGAAGTAGTCGAAATTACCCCAGCACGTGCATCATGATCGTATGTATATTTCCAACGTGCCTCATCATTGCCATTATTCTCCATCTTTTTTACCATGATGCCATGATAATTCTTGTTGCGATGCATGATTCACTATTTTTCTCGCGATGCTATGATTCTATTTTTTCTTGTGGTACCATGATTCTTTTTTCCTATGATTTTACTTTCGTCTTATTGAATTTCATCCGTATTGTTATTGTTATTATATCCTATTTTTATTCATTATTACTCACCTTTATATACATTCTCTGTTCAGATACTACTGATTAGCGTTCATTTTTCTACATACTTGCAGAATAGAAGGACAAAAGGGAGTTCGGTGGAATTGCTTTCCTCTCACATATCTACTCATCAAGGAGCATTAATTACATATCTAGTTTAATATGTTTTTTTGTAGCTAGTGATAAGTTGTAATTATTTTTTACACCGTTGTCGGAGAATTATTTATCAAAACGAAATCCATATTTTTTTTTATTATTATTACTGTATGATTTATATTATACTTATTTACACTTTTTGTTTATAACCAGGCCTGAAGAAGACAAACTAGATTTTCGGGGTCCAAAAGAAAAACTTTCCCGTGATTAGTCATAATTTGTCTTGCCCAAGACACAAACTGTCAGAAAAGATGAAATTAAGACGTGTCCAACTACTTCGCTTTGCTCAGATCACCCTAACACTCCAGCATCCCGACACCATACGCAATGGATGTTTCTCATACCATATCAATATCGTTAATCCTTTAGCACATGCATGAATTTGATGCTACTAATGGATTGAATTTTGTATCTTGATAGGTGATGATCTATGGGAGATTGAGAAGGAGATAATTAGGATTTGATTCCAACATCGTCATGAACCCGAGTCTGAATTTGAATCATGTCGTGGTTATCTGCATAAAGCCTTGCTAGAAAAGGAACCCGAGTTAGAGTTTGAATCAGGCCGTGGTTACCTGCATAATGCCTCGCTAGAAATGGAACCTATCCTGTCATGGTTACCTGCATAATAATTTGCTAGAAGACCATTCACTTCATGTGATAACTCACATCAAACTAAATGCATGGAAAACATCTAATAGAATTGATTGACAACGTGAAGTTTGGATAGTCGAGCCTACGGCTATAAACAAGGGCGCTTCGTGGGAGGCAACCCACGTGTTCCTCACCAGTATTTTTTGCTCATTAAGATTTGAGGATATCTTTTCCTTTGAACTTTCTATTTAAATCCCTTTATTTCAGGTGGACGAAAAGAGCACATCAATCATTAGCTTGGGCAAGCAACAAAATGACGACCAGAAGAATTCCATCGCTACCCAGCGGGACAGAGGGATCCTCCTACCAACTCTTGAATAATCGTCATTTCTACCCTTGCTGCTTCTGCTTCGCAAACCCCGGGTAGTCCCTTTCTTTTTATGCCTTTTCCTTTTAGTGTAGTCTCGTTTCTACATTAAGGGACATTTCATCCATAGTTGGGATATTATTTTTGCAGGGGGGTAAACATACAGAATGATAGCTCGCAACAATGAGCTCTTTGCGTCCATTTTACCTTGGCTTTAGCCCAACGCTACTCAGTGAGTGTAGAGGAATCCTCCTCCTGCTGACTTTGAAATGACTGTCATTTCTGCTCTGTTGCACATGTTCAGAGAAGTCCATCTACCTCTCTGCCTCTTTAAATTTTGTACAAATAGTATGCATTCATTCCCATATTGGGGGCAACTTTTTTAATTGTTCAAAAAAAAATTGCGAGCGACCACGTCCTCACATTCTGTCTATAGAATTGCTAAAACTATTGAGATTTTTGTGAAATCAATTTTTTTGCTAAATAAAATCCACACTACCCCCAAAATTGTCAAACCTTCCCTAAATTGAGCATGTTCAACATGTTTCTACATCATGGATAACTTGTGCATCCATTTGAAATTATGTGACATACATGATCTCGCCTGCTAGCTCTTATATCCGCGGCATGTTTAGACGTAAGCAGTCATAAATACATCCCTGTGAGTATTTTGGGCCTTTATGCCATACTTCTTTCATGAGTGCAAATGCTAAACTAAAGTGCTAGTTAGATTTGCATAATATCCAGGGTACATGCACCATTAGCCATGGGATAGCAGTAAAATGACATTGGACTTTGCTCTTTCTTCCATTTTCTTTTTTTTATATATAAGACAATGAACAGTGCCAGACTGAGATTGCTAACCGGGGGCAAGGTGCACAGTGAGTGAGGTTTGCAAAAGAAGAAAGAAGAAATCCTTGAATATTGATGGTCGGCACTGGAAGGACGCCGAGAAGAGCAAGAAATGAAGGCCTCTGCCTTAAACCAAGACCAAGGAAAGCCAGCACGAAAACGGTACTTGCTCTATGTATTTTGTGTTAGAATAAAAAGAGAAAAAAAAAAAAGAAAAAAAAAAAGAAAAGAAAAAAAAAACAGAGAAGAAAAAGAAAAAAAAAGAAAAAAGAAAGAAAAAAGAAAAAAGATAGGAAAGAAAAGCAGAAGCAAGTACGAAAAATTGGCTCCAGGTCAATTTTCCAAAAGGAGAAAAGTGAAGCCTATTTCCCCATAACAACCAAGGCAGGGGTGGTACACAACAGTGGCAATTAGTTCGACCAGTCTCAGGCCCATGAAAAACCTCATCGTCTAGGGTTCACCGAGATTCAAAGACTTAGAACCCAGTTGTATTCAAACAATAAATTGTGGACCTCTCAAGGGAAAGTTTCAGGGCTTCACCAAAGTAATCAAAGAGCGTTCCCGGCGAAGATCAAAGAACCTGGGCGTTTTGCCCTCAAAACGACCAAGGAGGAGCATATCCAGCATCTAAGCACTGCGCCCTCAAAGTGATAGTGGGACGAAGCATCCCCAGCAAGACTGAAGGACTTGTGCACTTTGCCCTTACTGTGGCCAATCAACAGGCCCTGTTCATTAAGGAAAAATATATTCACTTCTTCTCCCCGCAAAGTCCTTTCGATTATTAGAATGCCCATGCATGTGCATCTTTATCTAAAGTTTATTCACTCGGATTGACATTGCAAATCTGACTGTGTGCTATGTTGCTGCATTTCTAAGAGTGTAAACACATAACCTTATTCCTAAGTGTGAGCGCAAACACTAATATCTGGTGAGGATTGCTTACGCCTACATGTTGCGGGAAAGTCTTGTCATTGAGGTCGTTATCTCCTGGGCAAGATGCGGATGCTTTTCTAGACTTGTATCAAGCATGCTTATATGATAGAAAATGGATGACATGTTCTCCAGAAATGCATAAACTTATTGAACCTTCTCTTGATAGGGAAGTTGCTTTTATAAAATACTGGGGGCAAACCTTTGGGTAGTGTGGAAATACTTTCATATACAACATACATGATTTGATTGTTTCCATTTATCATTTGCTCTATACTTTTTCCATCCACTGCTGCTTTGTGTTTATTTCCCCCTTATCTGCAGGATACAGATATGTTTCGGTGGAATCTCACATTATGATCAATTTCCGCCAACAAATCCATCCAATAAACGTCTGAATGGAGAACGTTACCACTCCACCTTCCAAAATCGTGTGGCGGTTTAAACCCCACATTGCAAAAATTGTGTGGCGGTTCAAACCCCACATTCAAAAAAATCGTGTGGCGGTTCAAAAACCCCACCTTCCAAAATCGTGTGGCGGTTCAAGCCCCACCTTCCAAAAAAATTGTGTGGCGGTTCAAGCCCCACACCTTTCAAAAATTGTGTGGCGGTTTAAACCCCACATTTCAAAAATCATGTGGCGGTTCAAGCCCCACCTCTCAAGAAATCGTGTGGAGGTTCAAAAAAACTCCACCTCTCAAAAAAATCGTGTGGCGGTTTAAACCCCACCTTTCAAAAATCGTGTGGAGGTTCAGAAACCCCACCTTTCAAAACAATCGTGTGGCGGTTCAAACCCCACATTTCAAAAAAATCGTGTGGAGGTTCAAACCCCACATTTCAAAAATCGTGTGGCGGTTCCAACCCCACATTTCAAAAAATCATGTGGCGGTTCAAAAACCCCACCTTCTAAAATCATGTGGCGGTTCAAACCCCACATTTCAAAAAAATCTTGTGGCGGTTCAAACCCCACATTTCAAAAAATCGTGTGGCGGTTCAAACCCCACATTTTAAAAAAAAAAAAAAAATCGTGTGGAGGTTCAAAAACCCCACCTCTCAAACATCATGTGGTGGTTCAAGCCCCACCTTGCAAAAATCGTGTGGCGGTTCAAACCCCACCTTTCAAAAATCATATGGAGGTTCAGACCCCACCCATAAAAAAAAACGTATGGAGGTTCAGACCCCACTCTCAAAAAAGTCATGTGGAGGTTCAGACCCCACATCTCAAAAAATCGTGTGGCGGTTCAAACCCCACCTTTCAAAAAAAAAAAACAAACAAAAAAAAAATTTATGTGTGGAGGTTCAAAAAACTCCACCTTTCAAAATATCGTGTGGCGGTTCAAACCCCACCTTGCAAAAATCGTGTGGCGGTTCAAACCCCACCTCTCAAAAATCATGTGGCGGTTCAAACCCCACATTTCAAAGATTGTGTGGCGGTTCAAACCCCACCTTCCAAAAATCGTGTGGCGGTTCAAACCCCACATTTCAAAAAAAATCGTGCGGCGGTTCAAAACCCCCATTCTTCAAAAATGGTGCGGTGGTTCAAAACCCCCACTCTTCAAAAATCGTGTGGCGGTTCAAACCCCACATTTCAAAAATCGTGTGGAGGTTCAAAAACCCCACCTTGCAAAAATAATGTGGCGGTTCTAACCCCACCTTTCAAAAAATCATGTGGCGGTTCAAAAACCCCACCTTCTAAAATCATGTGGCGGTTCAAACCCTACATTTCAAAAAAATCTTGTGGCGGTTCAAACCCCACATTTCAAAAAATCGTGTGGTGGTTCAAACCCCACATTTTAAAAAAAAAAAAAATCGTGTGGAGGTTCAAAAACCCCACCTCTCAAACATCATGTGGTGGTTCAAGCCCCACCTTGCAAAAATCGTGTGGCGGTTCAAACCCCACCTTTCAAAAATCATATGGAGGTTCAGACCCCACCCATAAAAAAAAACGTATGGAGGTTCAGACCCCACTCTCAAAAAAGTCATGTGGAGGTTCAGACCCCACATCTCAAAAAATCGTGTGGCGGTTCAAACCCCACCTTTCAAAAAAAAAAAAAAAACAAACAAAAAAAAAAATTTATGTGTGGAGGTTCAAAAAACTCCACCTTTCAAAAAATCGTGTGGCGGTTCAAACCCCACCTTGCAAAAATCGTGTGGCGATTCAAACCCCACCTCTCAAAAATCATGTGGCGGTTCAAACCCCACATTTCAAAGATTGTGTGGCGGTTCAAACCCCACCTTCCAAAAATCGTGTGGCGGTTCAAACCCCACATTTCAAAAAAAATCGTGCGGCGGTTCAAAACCCCCACTCTTCAAAAATGGTGCGGTGGTTCAAAACCCCCACATCTCAAAAATCGTGTGGCGGTCCAAACCCCACCTTTCAAGAAATCATGTGGCGGTTCGAACCCCGCCTTGCAAAAACCATTTAACGTTTGTTTTGTAGAATCAGTCATGATTATCAGCGTCCGAGTGGAGCTGAATTTATCAATGTCCGAGTGGAGTTGTCGGCATCTGAGTAGAGCCATTATTGATCAGCGTCTGAGTAGAGCTGAATTTACATTTTCTGCATCGCGACATTCGAAGGGAGACGTCCGAGTGAAGTCGCATTTTACATTTCTGTAAGGTATCCGAGTGGAACCATCAGCGTCTGAGTGGAGCTGAATTTATCAATGTCCGAGTGGAGTTGTCGGCATCTGAGTAGAGCCATTATTGATCAGCGTCCGAGTGGAGCTGAATTTATATTTTTTTCAAGACATTAGTGGAGTCATCAGTGTCCGGTTGGAACTGAATTCGCAAGGCATCCGAGTGGAGCCATCATCGTCCGAGTGGAGTTGAATTTATATTTTTCAAGACATCCGAGTGGAGTCATCAGTGTCCGAGTGGAACTGAATTTGCAAGGCATCCGAGTGGAGCCATCAGCGTCTGAGTAGAGCTGAATTTACATTTATGCATCGCGGAATTCGAGTGGAGACGTCCGAGTGTAGCCGCAATTTATATTTTTCTGCAAGGCATCCGAGTGGAGCCATCAGCATCCGAGTGGAGCTGAATTTCCTTTTCTGCAAAGTATCCCGAAGGGCATTAGTGTCCGAGTGGAGTTCAATCTCCTTTTCTACAAAGCATCCCGAAGGGCATCAGTGTCCGAGTGGAGTTTAATTTCCTTTTCAGCAATTTAAAATTCTCGCGTCAGCGTCTGAGTGGAGCTGAATTTCCTTTTCTGCAAAGTATCCCGGTGGGCACCAGTGTCCGAGCGGAGTTCAAGCGTCCAAGTGGAGCAAAATTTATATTTCTGCAAAGTATCCTGCATCCTAAGGACGTCAGCGTCCAAGTGAATTCATACCTTGTTCTTGTGAGCGGTTTTGTCCCCACAGTACCATATCAGGAGTGGCTTCGTCCCCATACCTTATTTTCCTGAGCAGCTACATCCTCATATCCTGTGAGGCATCCGATTGGAGCCATCAGCGTCCGAATGGAGCTGTATTTACATTTTTGCAAGATGTCCAAATGGAGCCATCAACATCAAATAAAGCTAAGTTTACATTTCTGTAACTTACTTTTCAGCAACATGGTATCCGTATGGAGCCGTTTCTTTTTCTGCTTTCAGATTTATGTCCTTTCATAATATATGTATCTGAGTAGAGCCGATGTTTCTGTATCGCAGTATTCGAATGGAATCATCAGCGTCCGAGTGGAGCTGAATTTACCAACGTCCGAGTTGAGTTGTCAGCATCTGAGTAGAACCGTTGTTCATCAACATCCGAGTGGAGTTGAATTCATTTTCTTACAATTTAAGCAATTTAAATTTCTGCATCAACGTCAGAGTAGAAGTAAGCTCACATTTCTGCAATTTTAATATCTGAATCAGTGTCCAAGTGGAACCATTTTCTTTTTCCGTTTATAAGATTTCTACCTTTCAAATGATATTCTGCATTTTTGAACATTTGTGGTACTGGGGCAACCGTCTTTACTGCTCATCAAAAATTTCAGTTACACTTTATTTTTTGATAAGACAGTAAAGAGGGGGCAACTGTTGATACCCGAATTTTGACCCCATTTAATTTCACTATCGCAACATGTTCGTTCTATTTATTTATATATCTATCTCGTCGTCAATTTTATCACTATTGTAATTAGTTATTTAGTATCATTATTTATCTTTATTATTTATTTATCTATTTATTATTATTTTTGTTTATTTATTTTTTGCGTGTTTTGTTCGATTATTTACATCTCTCGAGCTTTGGGTTCGAATAACCCAGCTCGACCCTGCTTCCCTTTCCCTCTGCTTTCCCCAACGATTCACTCCCGTAATTTCAGCTCCTTCCTCTTTTATCTTTTATCTTTCATGATTAATACCCGACACCATCATCACACCTTCGGCATTTTTTTCTTTTCTTTCAAAGGATCCAATTTCAATTGGATCCGATTATAAACAAGACCACTAAATTTCCGTCAAAAAGGAGGCAACCAAAAAATCCACCAAAATCATCCTCTGCCCAAAACCAAGTTCAATCACAAATCCCTCCCTTTAAATCCAATTCTGCCAAATTACCAATCTTCCTGCGATTAGCCCAACGCCACCACCGTGCGCCGCTGCTACACAACCAAGCAGCCCCGAAATCAGCCCCTAAACACTCTCGAAACAGCACCCATAAACCCCTTTAATCCCCGAACCCATTACCGAACTCCCCCAAGCAATAAAAACCCAAACCACCATAACAGCCCCTTTCAATCGAACCGCCGGCCATCACCCAACCAGCCGCGCCACAACCCAAACCACCATAACAGCCCCTTTCAACCGAACCGCCGGCCATCACCCAACCGCCCAACCCAGCACCCAAAAATCCGCACAGCCACGAACACCGCTGCACAGCCACCGCATCTCCTCTCCCTCTCAACTCTCCAAACCGCCATCACCCACACTCCCAAAACCGAATCAAACCAAAAATCCCTCACCACAACCAAAACAAACCTGCAAAACCAAACCAAATCAAGTCCAACCCGAACTAAACCCGATCACTCACCTCCGGTCACCATCCCGATCGTCGTTGCTGCTGCCCGTCAGCCACCCAGCCACATCTGACACCCAGCCGCGCCACCGAACTCCTTCCCCACATCGCCGTTGCAGCCTCCAGCTCCCCCGCCACACAACCGCTTGCTCCGTCGACCGCCGGCCACCATCCCTCACTCTTTGGCCCAAATGATTAAAAGAAAAGAAATGGGAAGGAGAAGGAGAAGGAGAAGAGGGCTGCGTTTGCAGCCCTAAAATGAAGAAAAGGATGATTAAATAAAATAAAAGAAAGAAGGAGATTGGGCTGCGGCCCAAAGAAAGAAAATAAGGAAAAATGGGTTGCGGCCCATGACGAATAAATAAAAGAAATGGGTTACCGCGCAAGCCCGTTTAATTAAAATCGGTACTAACTTTTTCTTCATTTTTGCAGGTACCGAATTCACAATTATTATCCCGATCGGATGCTCCGCCAACTTTAATGGGTAAGGTGATTCTATTAATATTTGATTATGTGAAATTTATTTATGAGTCCCTTACTAATGCGCGTTTATTTGTCTGTGGTGTTCGTATGTTTTACTTGCATGTTCGTTGCGATGATGCTTGATGGAGTTCGACGAGGAGTCCGATGTTCATTCCCAATTGCGGAGCTCGAATGGAGAATTTAACCGTTGTATTTATATATTTGGGAATTTGTAATATTTATCTGCAGTGTTTATTTATTTTATTATCAATTGTTGCCACTAATCAATGATTTACAGGTTAAGCTCGTCCAGGTATGTTTTCCTTTTCTTTTGGATAAGTGCACTTTAATTTATTATTTATCGTATGCATGGTTATTTAAAATTGTTAGATTTTGAATTAATCAGTTTGCATGATGCTTATACCATTGAATGTGCTTTATTTTATGCTTGTTTCGTGTGCGGCTTCGTCCCCACGAATTTACGCTTTATTTTGATGAATGTGTTTCATGTGCGACTTCGACCCCACAAATATTTTTCAATTTATGCTATATTGACGAATGTGTTATGTGCGCGGCTTCGACCCCACTTCCCGGTTTTTCTCTTTTCAACGTGTTTTTCGCATTCACTCAAAACGGTACTTTGTTAGTCTATGCGTGCTTAGAATCACCTAGTAAATAGGATTTAATCACGTGCATTGGCCCGATGATGATAGTGATCCATCGTTGTTCACTAAGGTCGTCGCTTTGGTAAAGATTAATAAAACGGTAGTAATCCCACCTAATTTGGCATGTAATCGGACTAATTTTGAACTCGGCTAAATATAACCGGAATAGGTGTGAAACCAACCTTTTTATCTTTTAGAGGATAAAAAATGTTATTTTCTATTAAACAACTCGACAACAATTAGGATAAAATCAATCTCACAAATTTAAGAACTAAAGTGACGATCCCCTTGAGGGCCCAAATTACTTGTTTTCAACATGATTTTTAAACACCTCTTTTTTAGAACCGGTAACCTTTTTAAGGATGAGACTCGGGTGCCTAACACCTTCCCAAGTCCATAATACGACCCCGAACCATCGTTCTTGGGTTTAGACCCTTTTCATTTGTGCCTTAGTTTTATTTTATTTTCTTCCTTTTTTGGACATTATAGGTTTCCCTAAACCTTAGAAAAATAGGGTGGCGACTTCATTGTATGTGTTTTCTTGCGTCCCGAATTTCGCTCGCGACGGTGCGACAAGTATTTTAAAGGAAATGCAAATGAACTAAGTAAAAAATTGAAAAAATGATTAAAAGTATTTGTATCCGTTATTAAATAACAAATATTTAGATAAATTTAACAAAAAGATAAATAAGAAAACAATAAAGAAAAAAATTAATTATATATTAGAATTCATACAATATTATATCCAATTATACAATATACGTGATTGGATTTAATTAGTAAAATTATTAGAAATATATCAAAGTAATTGATTATTATTTTAATTGTTGTGAAAGTAAATTAAGAATTGATTAAACGTATTAAAATTTTCAATTTAAAAAATAAAAAAGTAAATAAGCTATGATAAATTGAGAACAGAGTGGGTTTTTTTGAAAAGTTTAAAAGTTTGGGGGGGCTATTGGGCTGAGGCAAAAACTGAGGCATAGGCTGGGCAAGGGCTAAAGCAAGCAATTTGAAAAGTTTGGGGGGGTTGTAGCCCCCTCTGGTCCTAACGAGGCTCCGCCTCTGCGGAGACCGGATTGATACTTCAATAACCGGCCTAGAGGGGGGGGGGGGGGGGGGGGGGGGGTGAATAGGCAATAAAAAATTCTGCACAAAGTGTAAGGAAGAATAGCAAACACAAGATATATAGTGGTTCCAATTCTCAACAGAATTGTACTCCACTACCTAAGAGTCCTCCTCTTAGGATTTTCTAATGCAAACCACTTTGCTATTAGCTAGAGCTTTTACGGGATCAACTCTCAACCTTACACTTGGTTTTAACGGGCTCACCAACAACCTTACACGTGATTTTTCCAGGCTCAATCACAACCTAACACATTGGTTTTTGCGGGCTCAATCAATAAACCTTACACATTGGTTTTTGCGGGCTTAACCAATAAACCTTACACAATCCTCTTTCAAGGTAAGGATTGAAGCAACCTAGTTCTTTTACAAGGGACAAGAACTTTACCCAATAACCCAAAAGTGTTAGGTACACTTTCCAAACCTTAACAAGATAATTGAAGGGTTTTGCAACAAACAAATTGGTGTACAAAAGAATATTTGTATGATTAAATCAACACCAATAAAATGAACAATATTACCTCAAGAAAAACTCCAAAAGAAACAAGCTTGATAAATTGACGCAAGAAGGATTGACATCGTTGTGAACATGCTTGCGTTGTAAAAACTGTTTTGCATAAGCTTGTAAAATATATTTTGGTGTATGGGGGTTCTTCTTTTGGAATTGTATGATCTAACTCATGATTGTTGTTATTGTTTTGTTCTAACTCATCTAAGATGAGTATTTATAGATTAGAATGAGTGGAAGATCAGACAAGAAAGTATGGAGCCAAAAGTTACCGTTTTAAGTGGACAAAAGAGCTGTTGAGAAAACTAGCCGTTGGGCCTTCAGAGGCAAAACGCTATGGCGTTTTGACCAAAACGCTATAACGTTTTGCGCCAAATTTCCAGGAGCAAAACGCTATAGCGTTTTGCCTAAGAGTATTCTACTCTTTAAGGCAAAAAGCTGTAGCGTTTTGTACAAAACGCTATGTCGTTTAAAACACAGATTTCTATAAAATTCGGCTTTTCAAAACTCGTTTTTGTGTAATTACTCATTTTCCTTGAGGTATATCGAACATAAATCAAGTGTTAATTAGAATCATACTTACAACGATTAAAGCGCTAATTATACACTTGATCTTGAGCTTGCGATAAATGATTTGTTGCGTCTTTTGTTGTCTCGTCACAAACTACAAATACTTTAACTTAAAATTGCGTTAGTATATTAATTAATTTGCGTGTCCTAAAATCATCAAAACAAGATTAATTGCCCTTGGGCTAACACGGATGGCCTTCGGTGGGGGACGGGTCTCAGGTCGGTGTTGACGCAGAAAATGCAGCTCAGTACAATCTGAATCTGGTGAGCCATGTCTCGTCTGGCAATGGCACACCCCTCATGCCCAACAGAATATTTGAGACCTACATTTTCGCACTCTTCAATGAGAATCTCAAGCCAGGGCCCACCTGCGAGCGGAATTTCCTATTGTTCCATCGTGAGGACATGACACCTGTCTACAATCTCGGAACAATCCTGCGGCGGCCCACCACGGTAGCCACCGCTGCTGCCACCACCTCCAATAGCGACCATGTTCATTGTTATTTGTGTTTTCAGCTCTCAATTACACTATTCACCCTAATCATAGGTCTTATAGTATAAATTGCGAAACACAAATTTTTTTCTCATGTATATGTTATTGAACAAGAACGAGTCATACTATAAAAATATGATCAATTGAATGGTTTTCCTTTCTTTCTCTCTAATTCAAGATTTTGATTGTTGATTGAGTTGGGTGGCGGATGCAGGGCGGTAGGGAGAAGCATGAGCCTGCAGCAGCAGTGAGTAATGAGAAGAAGCAGTGGTGCGTTCCTAGAGTGGGTGCTGACGTGGAGGCTATGCAGAGGAATATCGATTACGTGTGGGGGATCCGAGGTGGAGAGCATTGTGGGCCCATCCAAGTAGGTGGGGCCTGTTACTTGCCTAATACGGTCAGAGCGCACGCAGCCTTCGCCATGAATGCTTACTACCAAGGATCTAACAAAAATGTGTTTGATTGCGACTTCCAGCAAACTGGGGCCACCACTCACCTAGATCCAAGTATATTTTTCTTATACATCTATGATTTAAATTTTCTTAAGTGGAGTAACTAATTAGCATAAGTATAAATACATTTAATTAATTATGTTCGTTTCTCAACATTTCAGGCTATGGAAACGAGTAAAACTTGGGTAGATCATGATCTAGCTACATCATAATGTAGGATGATGACACGTGTCCAAAAGTGTCAAGAATAGTGGTATTCTAGTACTATTTGGGGCACGTGTCATCATCTTACATCATGATGTAGGTAGATCATGATCTACCCAAGTTTTTTCCCTATAGAAACTGCAAGTTATATTGATTGATTCGGAACTGAATTTTTGTGGATGGGAGGATGAAGATCAATTAATAATACTACTCCCTCCAGCCGGGTATAATTGACGCGTTTAGGTAAAAAGACAGTGTAGCAAATTAATTGACGCCTTGCAAGTTTCCCTCTCGCTGAACTCTTTTTTCAAACGATGTCAGTTGCCCGCACAGTCGTTATCTGCTGCCCGCACAGTAGCTGCCCGCCTGCCCTTGATGCCTTACACCTGCCTGCCCTTGTTGCCCGCCTGCCCGTACAATAACTTTCTTAATTTTTCCAAAAAACGATGGCGCGTCAATTATATCCGGCTAGAGGGAGTATTACGATAGAGTAACATTAGACTACAAGCTGGCATAGTAATACTGTAATAGTATACTGTTTTGGAATATTAATTTCTAGTTGTACACTTGAGAGAATTATTGTATATGCAGCCTGCTTTCCCTCCTATCCAGTCATGTGTGTGTGCACGCGCGGGTGTGAGCAATAAAAAGTTTATAAAAACAGTAATATGTTCACACATTTTATTGATAAAGATTTACTACCATAAGCTCCAAGAGCAGGGCTAGAGGAATAGATCATCAAAACTTGCTTGTGAAGAGATAAAACGTGGGTAGAAAACAGTGTGATAGCTGTACCATAAACCAATATTTGATTTGGAAAAGAAACAAAGCATGGACATGCTATTCAACCCCCTCTAAATTCCACTGCATCCTACAGAAACAAAGGGGTTGGGGGCGTGGCACAGAAGCCGATGCCGTATTCTAGATTAGGACTATCAAGAACATGGTTAAGGGTTCTATAGAGCCATATACACGAACCAGCAATAGTGGAGACAAAACTAGCTAGAAGAAAGAAACAGCAGATCTATCAGTCAGCCTGTGTCGCTGCACGTTGCAGGCAATGCCAGTCCAATTCGCAAAGATCTTTAGCAGAGCTGCCATCATTATCCTTCACATCTTTATCCGCATTGTGCTTCACAAGAAATTCAGCAATGGCCTCTCTCTCACAGACAGCAGCATAATGCAATGGAGTTTGGCCTTCATCATCCTTCCAATGCAGGAAATGATGAGGGGAGAAAAAAAGGAATTAAAATGGGCAAAACAAAACGAAAAGAGAGTTCAGGAACTATGCATCATTCGTAAAAGTACCAACAACCAAACATCTCATCAATCTGAATGCTCACAAGATGGAATCCTAAATTAAACCACAAATTATCGGTAATGTGCCTTTCCTAATATCAAGATAGCTATGAGCAATTCCTGAACAAAATTAAGTAGAAACAAAAGCCTTAATAAATCATTTTTAAGTACTTTGAAGACAACTTGCTTCAATTAGAGTGATCTCAAAGATGATTCAGTATGTCGTATCCAATCTTATACAACACACAATACCTTTGCCTTCGAATTACCTTAGCATTTATATCAGCCTTCCTGCCAACAAGAATTTCTGCAATATTAAGGTGGCCACGGTCTACAGCCCAGTGCAAAGGAGTCCGACCCTCACTATCTGCAACGAAGCGAAAAAAGGGGGAAAAATAAGTCCAGAGGTGCCTAAAGTCTATAGAAAATTTGTTCCAAATAGAGCATAAGATTGAGCAAAAGAAGCAGGCCCAAATGCATAAGGAAAGCACATCAAAAGAAGCAAATCATATAAACTTACATCCTAAAATGTATGTACAACAGACATCAAACTGGAGAAACATAAGAAGACCAACCTATAAAATTTCATATACTTTTTAGTTGGTTGACTGTTTTGAACAAACTTCACATGACATAAAAAAAAATTCATTAAAAGCCGCAAAAAAATTCACAGTTGCATATCTCAATGGTTTGTGAAGATGCATGATAACATAAATTCAAGGAAAAAGAAGGATGAACAATTCACAAGGCAATGAACTCAGTCACAAGAAGACATTATAAAAAAAGCCTCAGTGGGGAGAAGCATTGTAGGTCTGAACCACAGTAAGTCCACAGAAGCTTTGTAGGTCTGATAAGAGAATCCAGTGGTGCAGTAGTTTTTGCTTGTGAAACACACAGCAATGGCACATACTGTTGTCGCATTTTAGCCTACCAAGCGACTACTCAATAATGTTAACAGAACTTTGGAACAACCACCCTCAAGCAAATCTGGCCCAAGAGGCTATATTGAGGAGCAGCTCAACTGAATTAATCTCCAAAGTCAACAATGATGGCACTAGAAAACGTGGAAAATAAAAGGGAAGAAAAATTGTGGAGCAGACCTTTCAAGTTCACAGGTACACCATTGTCAACACATTTGAGCAAATTATCCACTTCTCCTTCTCTAGCAAAGGCATGAATGGCATCCATCTTCCTACAAATGTAGGAAAAAATAATTCCACAAATGGAGAAAAGGAACCAGTTAGATTGCCATAGAATTTCTAGTTGCTTTAATGACACAGTATCTTTGATCACACAATCATATGGTAACTTAGACATTGAAAGTGAGTATTTTGAAAAAGTTCACCCTCCTCCATCTTTACTTATCCCTTTCCCTCTCTCAATATAAGTTAGGTGAGCATCTACACATATCATTGTCTCGTGTGACAACTACAGAGTCAAGAAATATGAGTGGTTAGACTACCAATCTCAAATGAAACTGCTAGATTAACTAGACAACCACCAAAACCATGGCCGTTGAAAATTGTAACAATAAAGCTCTGATTGTCTGTACACTCGAGGATATTTAAAGCTTGTAACAGCATTTTATGAGAAAGATTAATTTGATGCTACTCATAAAATGCAGACATACAAACAGCAAATAGCAATCGGAACAGATCCCACCATGAAGACAAATGGTCTTCAATATTAACAGCAAAAGGAGCTGTTGAGAATGCTTAAAGTACCTTTCGTCACTCCTACACAATAGATTGTTTACAATAACCCTTGGGTTTGTCCAAAAGAACAAAACTCTGATCTCTGCCTTGCAATTCAAGCAATTGAATGTTTTCCCGTAAACCTGTTTCTGGTAGACTTCCTTTCTTCGACATCAGTGAAGGGTATATCATAAACAAACATCGACTTTGGACTTTGTGGACAATAAGTGTTAGAAAGGGAGAGCTGACATTACATTCGAAACACATTAAGGATCTATATAGGATAAGTTCTACTCTCCCACCACACAAAAAAAAAAAAAATACTTATGAGAAATTGTATACTTCTGAAGAAACATACACTTAAAATATATAGTAAAAGCACTCTTGATCATTTACTCTATGGTGGGACAGTAAAACTTAAGATAGTTCGAAACACCTTAATCATGCATCAATTCAATTTACCATATCAAGGATGCATACGAGCTTGGGCACGAAAAGCATGTAAAGATAACAGACACAGCAGCATATGAACTTGAACACTTTCTACACGTTCCAAAGCAAATACAACAATTGCATTAAGAAATAGGACATCACAAAATTATATGAAAACATTGGGCTTCCATTAATAGAAGTGTTCAAGGAACCTTACAGTTCATTTCCAGGTTCCTCTTCATGCACATAAGTGCTGAAAACTGGTCCCATAGGTCCCTTAGTTTCTGCAGTCCGTGCACCACCATCTCTGCCTTTGCTCTTTTAGCCAGCCGAACAATTAGAAACGCGAATAAGTAAGTAACAGGAATCAAACTAAGGATAACTACATTTACAGTGACAAAAAAGAAGCTAAAAATCTCACTAGCATTGACCCAGAAACCCATGAAGGATGTATCTCTGTAACAATATCAATGTACTTCTGCATGGCATCTTCCGGAGGCATAGCACCCAGTTTCTGCCATGCATTCCTGGAAAAATAACACAAAACTAAGAACAACTAATATCCATAGCAACCGCACACATTAAATCTCTTATTAAAAACATGTAAATAATACATGCGGGAGCTTTTACACACATGCCAAGGAGTTTGATTTCTTGGCCCAATAATGTTTTAGTATAAGTCTAAGCAAATAGTTGGTTGAAGTAATATCTAATCCGATTCAACGCTTACAAAACCTAAGGAAAGTGATTGAGAACAAACGCCTATAAAAATCACTAGGAACCGATTCATATGGAAATACTTGAAGATGAAAAAATTGATTGATACCACTTGGCCCGGGCAGTCATTTTAAGAGCAGAAGGAGGTGGTGCGCTGCAAGGTCCCTCGGTAGCAATCTTGTACAAGCCATAAAGCTGCAACTGCACATCACTAGACACTTTCTGTGAAACCCGATCAGCTGCGGTAGCCGCCACAAACGCGGTTGCAGCGCTAAATGCCTCATCTAGCTCCGTGCTCTCAACTCCTTCCCAGTCATCGTCGTCGTCGTCAGTACCGTTATCGCTGTCGTTCCTGACGCTGCCATGCTCGGCTATAACGGAATCTGCCTCGGAATCGAAGGGCACACGGGAGGGATGGTCTAGCGCGGTGGCGGCGGCGGAGGTGGTGACGCGGCTGGGGTTTGAGGTGGATTGGGGTTGGCGGGTGAGGGAGAGATTTTCTTCTTTGAACGAAACGACAACAGAAATGAGCTTAGCGAGAAGGTAAGAGAAGATGAGGCCAATGAAGATGGATTGAAGGATTTGGTGCCAATCAGTCCCCATTTTAGTCTTTTCAAGATTTATGAGGAATAGGAGAAAAACCCTAACCGAAAAGCAAGAACGAGGTTGATGATGGTGATGACGACGGTGAGCTCTCTGCGACGACTAGCGACTACCCATGTACTTATCGTTACTGTGTAACATTGGTGAAAGTTAATCGACAGCTATACCGTAACGAAGGAAAAATACTAACGAAAGAAAAATAGAGATAACACAAAGGTTATTATTCTAAAGAAAGGAGAACAAAATGAAGTTATTAGAATCAAATCGGTTCGATAAAGTTATTAATTTGATCATTTGATTATTTTTAAAACTTTTAATAATTAATTTTAATTGTAGTTTTTTTTAATAAATATTATTTTTTTATTAGAAGTTTGTGTCCTTTAAATAAAAGTGTTTTATTTGTTTTATAAGAGATGTTTTTCGGATCTATCTTCGAAACTATATATTAATAGGTATCTCCCATCAATGAAACTAGCGTGTATCTCGTTGATGAATAATAGTAGATGGTTTGTTAATGAATGTGATCCGATTAAAATATCTCAGAGTGATAAATTCGACAATCTACCAATTATCGTTTGAGATTACATCAATTATTTTTTTATCAATGGTGAAGTAAAATTTTTTGTATTGAAACTATTATTATGGTTCTTTATATGTTGTTATCACTATTTTGATTTTATGACTTTTTTTTATTAAGAATATTTATTAATAAAAAAATTCATTATTCCTAAAAAAGGAAAAAAAATCAATCGGGATTAACTAGATTTAACTGTTAATTCTAGACAATGGTTTAACTAAAATGTTCCGGTTAAGTTATTAAAAAATTACAAAAAGAATATCTATACCCAATTTCATAAAACTAGATAATAATTTAATAATATTTTAAAATTATAAATTAAAATAAATATCTAAATAATTCATATAAATATTAGACTAATAGATTTTGTTCAAATCTTAATTGGCTAAATTACTTTGTCGATAAATAACAAGCAAATAAAGAATTCAAAAAGTATAAAATTTCTATGCACTTTCTTAGAAAAAAAAAACAAACAAGCTAACTGATCATCATTATTAATAATTCTCTCTAGTTTTTCCTAAAGAGAGAATTTTTTCTGGGTTTTTACCCAGCCATTTTTGTTGTCAAAGTCTCCAAAGTGCAACCTTCTTCACCTTTCCCTAAGGAAGGTGGAGACCCATCCACCACCTCCGGTGCCGGCCACGGCTAGGATTAGAAGAGGGTACTTAAGTTTACTATTTTGCATATTCATAGATAAATTAACTTTGCAGCGAATTTTTTATTATATTTGGCTTATTCTTATGCTCATAGGAGATATATTCTTGATCAAACTCCTGAAAGTATTGGTCCGTAGCTTATCCATAATTTAGTGGGGGTTTCATGTAGCGTTAGTCACCTTTCTTATGGTTTTACTATATTTTTTGTAAAAAAAATATTATTATGTATTAAAATAGGTAATTTAGTCAATTTATTTATTTTCCACTATGTTTTAGGTCAATTAATGATTTTTTTAGTTTGCATGGGTATTGTACACCGAAAAGAGTATCATTACTTAGAAAAAATGATTTAGTTTTGGTTTGTGTTTAATTAAACTATAGAATATATATATTTGGCTCAGCCGATAAATAAATTTATTCGGGCTATAATCTCAAAAATAAAACTAATAAAGGTTTGTTGTGATCTTGTATGACAAAGGAGAATAGTAAAGTTGATGCACACCAACCATAATTAACTGTTTCACACCATGTTAAGCCCATACAAAACGTAAACGAAGAGACAAAGAAATCAAACAAGCTTTAATAAATTTTTGGATATTCTTTTTCCATGGTGTGATATCTTGACCGTAAGGCCGCTGGACAATGACAAGGGCAGGAGTTTATGCCCTTATTGCTAGCGCCTTTATCATATTTTTCATTGTTTCTCCGTTAAAGCAACATCGTCGATATGATCATGTTCCATTTAATCGTCGCATTGGATATGAAGTTTCAACTCCAAATTTTGATCCTTTAGTAGTAAACATGCAAAGATCAAGGGAAGAGAGGAAACCAGAAAAGAATTCTAGCGTGGAGAATTTTGATATTGGTTATGAAGGAAAATTGAATACCACGTTGAGATTGTTGGTTCTATTCCCATTTCTAGACAAAACACCTGAAGATGGAATGGTTAGTTTTGAGGAATTGGAGGCATGGAACACGAAACAAGCCTTGGATAACTTATTTTATAGAGCAATGAAAGATCTGAAATTACACGACGAGAATGGTGATGAGGCAATTTCTTTTGCCGAGTATTTGCCCCGATTCTCCAAAGAAGATATAGGTAATTAATGTTGCATTATGTTTTCTCTCGCATATAATAAAATGAATATAATTTGTTATGCCTCAAAGTAATGCATTATTCGTTTTACATACATAAATGAATATTTGACTAGATTAGAATTTAATATGAAACATAGAGAGGAATGAAAAGGGGCACGGCGAAGCCGGATGGTGGATGGACCAATTTAAAAATGCAGACATTGATCGAAATGGCAACCTCAATCTTGACGAATTTAACGAGTAAATACTTTTCTCCTTCTTTCTTGGTTCCCATGACCTATTTCAGTTCTCTCCAACCTCTGACCATTAAATCGATTCTTGTAGTTTTTGTTATTCATGGCTTTTATTCTTCTGTAGTTTTCTGCACCCAGAAGATAGCAACAATGAAGAAATCCAAAAATGGCTTTTGAGAGAGAAAATCAAGTTAGTTCAATAGTTTTATTTATTTTTTCTTTCCATATTTATTTGGTTGCTAATTCTCTAATGGACGTGTAGGCAAATGGATGACAATCATGATGGAAAACTAGATTCCATAGAATTCTCCAAGTATGCTTACGAGATTTATACGGGTTATGCAAAGTTTGAACAATCTGCATCCGGTACTAGCACGGCTTATGAAAAATTTCTAGAGCTTGACATAAATAAAGACGGGTATTAGTTAATTTATCCATTCAATTTATAGGCAAATTTCCGTAGCTAATCTCTAGATTAATCATTAAACTCTTGTTCATTATGGTGCTTACAGATTTTTGATAGCTGAGGAATTAATACCCATGTTGCATTACTTAAAGCCGGGTGAACTATCCCATGCTAGATATTACACAAATTATCTAATGCATGAGGTAAGTTCTTACTTCTCACTTCTCATTACAAAAAATATATATATATTAGAATGTGTTGAAACAAAATACATTAGTTTTCAAAATCTTCAACTTCGATCCACACACTTTTAAAACTCGCAACTTCAACTTACGATTTCTTAAAAGTTACAATTTTGACATATCTAATGTAAAAAATTAATAAAATATGATTGAAATTACAAAAAAAATATAAATATTTCAGGAAAATGTAACAAATACGGTATTATCTATACTACTAAAAAGTTAAAGAAATTGATGAGGAAAATGGAAAAATTAGAAAAATAGTAAGAAAAAGTAAATTGACATTTTTGTTGTCTCGGGCTCTACTATATTTGTTATATTTTTTCTCCAACTTGAACAATTTTGTTAAACTATCATAATCAAATTCTTTGTAGTTTAGTGTTTCTGAATGTGGATTATCTTTATAAGCTTTTAGTTTGAATGTGCTAAAAAAATAAAAGTGTAAGGTTTCACTTGAAAAGAAAAATCAAATGTAGCTACTTTGTGATGAAATAAAGAAAAACGTTTATTCCTTTTCTCCTTTTTTCAGAGCGATGATAATGGAGATGGTTATTTAACTCTTACTGAAATGCTAAATCATGAAGACACATTCTACAATACAGTACATGCCCATGAAGAGTATGATGATTACCATGATGAGCTTTGATGCAATCTCCAAGAATTTTTAGATTTATAATTTATGGTGATCATGTAAATAGATTAGGCTTTAGTTAAATTTCCTCTTCTCTCCTTTCCTTCGTTAAATTTCCCCTCTTTTCCCTCGTACACTTTAATTCCCATACTAAGCATAAAGCAAGAATTTTCCACGTCATGGTGTTCTTTTCCCTCACTACAGAATGTAAGTATTAAATATTTCTTCAATTTTGATGCTAAGAATGTCTTATAATAAATGTGAAACTTGCGATCTAATAAAGATACAGAACTACGAAGAAATCTTGATCAACTAATAATTTAACATTTATATTATTAACTATTCAAGAACCTTTTTTATATATTCTCTATATTATGCTTAATTATTTAATATCATTACGAGTCATAAGTAAATATTTATGGATTTAGGCTTGTGATTCTTTTAGGCTTTGCATTTTTAAAGACTGAATCTAAGTGTTTTTCTTGTGACTAACAAACATCTAGACTCTAGTGTAACTTGCTTTACTAATTATGAATATGCATACAAACCCTATTTTTATTTTCGGTTACTTGTTTATTAAAATGTCTCGTGATAAAACATTTTATTAATCAAACGTTTAGACTCATATTCACAAGATACATCGGTTGTAGAAAATTAGAGTCATAACTTTATTTATTAAAAAAAATAAAGAAAATCTTTATTAATCATGTTTTAAAGAAAAACTAATTTAATGTCAATTTAACATAAAACATAACTAATTTGACTTTCATACCCAAAATGCGTTATTTACATGAAAACACACTAATTTGCAAAAAAATGCATTATAGATTCGGGGATTTTAACAAATAGGGAAAATTTTAGAGACCTTACTCTTTTGCGTTTAACATAACGTCAATGCTGATTGTATTCATTTCATGATTTCCATCGAGTTTCGAAAAAGACTCGAGAAATCAACAAATATAAGACAACACCAGTTAATGAATTTTACAAGTTGGGAGGAAGAGACATCAAATCAAAGGTAAAAGATGAAGGGATGAAACACAATAAAAAAGAACAACCAAATAATATAGTCAAAACGAAATATGCAATGACTCGATCATAATACATGAAGAAACAGGGAATAACCTAAAGAAACGATGTTGGCAAAGATCATTAATAATGCAATTATAACTGACAGTAGCGAGAACTAACTAGGTGATTTTCCGCAACCTTAGGTGCCTACAATGCTTTCAAGGTCGAGCTTTGGGGCTTGTATTTGTTGTTACAAGAAGCTTGGGGAAAGTTGAATTACAAGAAGTGCAATCTGCAGGAAAAGGTTGCCATTGATTCATGGCTCCTTATTGTATTATATATCATTAACTTTACAGTATGATAAGATACAAATAGGATAGAGTTTAGCTGTACAAAGTGTAGGATAAGGATCAAGAAATTCTATCGTTTTGTTAACTTGACTTTATCATGTGTTGTATGGTGGACCTTGGTTGATAGGGAAGAGGGTGGCGAATGAATGTTCTTCAAGTAGATAACAAAAGTGTAGTTCAAATTATGACGAACAGAGCCACGGTCGCGTAAGCGTACAAGTTACTTATTGAAGTCATTTGAAATCTCCTTCGATTTCAGTGGACTATTCATGTGGTGCATATTTATAGGCTATCGCGAACCAAACTTACTTGTCAATGGATTTTGATAAACAATAATAGGCCTAGAGGGGGGGTGAATAGGCACTTCAAAAATTCTGCACACAAGAGAAGAGAGAATAGCAAACACAAGATGTATAGTGGTTCCAATTCACAACTGAATTGTACTCCACTACCTAAGAGTCCTCCTCTTAGGATTTACGAATGCAAACCTTGCTATTCACTAGAGCTTTTCACGGGTTCAGCTCACAACCTTACAATTGGTTTTCCGGGGCTCACCAACAACCTTACAATAGTTTTTCAAGGCACAACTATAACCTATGGTTTTTCAAGGGCTCAACCACAAACCTAAGTTCTCTTTCAATGGGATGAGAACACTACCCTTAACCCAAAAGTGTTAGGTACACTTTTCAAACCTTAACAATAATTTTGTATAAATTATGCAACAAACAATTGGTGTACAAAATGAATACTTGTATGAATAAATTCAACACCAATAAATGAACAATTTACCTCAAGAAGAAAGCTTGAACGAACTCACAAAATGACACAAGTGAAGAATGAAATCTTTGAAGATAGCTTGTGTAAGAGAATTTCAGATTTTGGGAGTTTGTAAATGATGATTTGTGTATAAGAGCTTTCTTGTTGTTTCTTGTTGTTCTACTCCTTGTCTAACTCATCTAGGATGAGTATAAATACTCTTTGATGGATGGATGATCAGACAAGAGAGTATGGAGTCAAAAGGAGCCGTTTTTAGTGGACAAAATGACTGTTGAGAAACTAGCCGTTGGGCAAAACGCTATGGCGTTTTGAATAACGCTATAGCGTTTTGCTACTGAAGTTATTTCGTAACTTCAGAGAGAAACGCTATAGCGTTTTGCTCCTGGACGAAATCCTTCGTTCCAGTAGCAAAACGCTATAGCGTTTTCACAAACGCTATGGCGTTTTAAGCCTGACGAAAATGCAAAAAACCTTTCCGAAGTTCATTTTCGCTAAAAACCTTTTGACTCAAAAACTCTTGAGGTATTCATGAACATTAATCAAGTGTTAAATTGAATCATACTTACATGATTAGAGTTCTAATGTACACTTGATCTTCTAGCTTGTGATATCTTGATTTGTTGCTTCTTTTCTTATTTGCTTGATCACAAACTACACACACTTTAACTTCAAATTGCATTAGTAATACTAATTAGTTTGTGTGTCTAAAATCATCAAAACAAGAGTAAGTTGCCCTTGGGCTAACAATCTCCCCATTTTTGATGATGACAACCACAAGCCAATTATAAAACATAATTGAACTAGCAATTGAAGTTGAAGTCAAAATGGAGAATACTTACATCTCCTATCTTTGCCAAAGGAATGCTCCCCCTACATAAAACATTAGTTGCACATAGAGCATAGCAAAGATTAAAAGTTTTGCTCCCCCTAAATCTTACCATTCTCCCCTTTGATGTAAGCTTCATTACCAATTGATAAATGTCTTCCCCTTAACTCATTCTCCCCCTTTGTCATTAGCAAAAAGGGTAAAAAAAATAGGAGGTCCAAAAGATCAAATAAGGAGTAAAGAAAGGAGCAAGCAAAGATTAAAATCCAAACATACCAAATGAATGCAAATAGCAAAAGACTTACTCAAATGGGTTGCAAATACCAATTTCATGCCTTAGTTCCACAAACCGTTCTTTGGCAAGAGCTTTGGTAAAAATGTCTGCAAGTTGTTTGTTAGTACCAACAAATTCAAGCACAATGTCTCCTTTTGCCAAATGATCACGAATAAAATGATGCTTTATATCAATATGTTTGGTTCGTGAGTGGCAAATAGGATTCTTGGTCAATTGGATAGCACTTAGATTATCACAAAACACAGGAATTTTACAAAACTTAAGATCAAAATCTTCTAAGGTTTGTTTCATCCATAAAATTTGAGATACACAAGATCCGGCAGCAATATATTCAGCTTCCGTAGTAGAAATAGCTACCGAATTTTGTTTCTTACTTGACCAAGAAACCATAGCTTGTCCTAAAAATTGACATGTACCACTTGTGCTCTTCCTATCAGTTTTAGAACCGGCAAAATCTGAATCGGTATAACCAATTAAATCAATGCTAGACCCTTTGGGATACCAAAGACCTAATTTAGATGTACCTTTCAAATATTTGAAAATTCTTTTCAAAGCAATCAAGTGAGACTCTTTAGGACAAGATTGAAAACGAGCAAATAGACAAACACTAAACATTATATCCGGTCTACTTGCCGTTAAATATAAAAGACTTCCAATCATACCTCGATATAGAGTAATATCTATATCTTTACCATCTTCATCTTTGTCGAGGTTGACGGTTGGACTAAGGGGAATAGGACTCTCCTTGACATCTTTGTATCCATATTTGATTAGGAGATCCTTGATGTATTTTGCTTGATTGATGAAAATACCCTCTTTGGTTTGTCGAATTTGGAGTCCAAGAAAGAATGTCAATTCTCCCATCATGCTCATTTCGAACTCACTATGCATACATTTTTCAAACTCCTTGCACAAAGAATCGTTAGTAGCACCAAAGATAATGTCATCAACATAAATTTGCACAATCAACATATGCTTACCATCATGTTTAGTAAAGAGTGTAGAATCAATCTTTCCCATCTTAAAACCATTTTTCAATAAAAATTGGCTTAAACGATCATACCAAGCTCTAGGGGCTTGTTTAAGACCATATAGAGCATTTTCCAATTTAAAAACATGGTTTGGAAATTTATGATCTTCAAAACCGGGAGGTTGCTTAACATATACTTCTTCCATGATGTAACCATTCAAAAATGCACTTTTAACATCCATTTGATATAAACTTATATTTTTAAAACATGCAAATGCTAACAACATGCGAATGGCTTCAAGTCTAGCAACCGGGGCAAATGTTTCATCAAAATCAATACCTTCTTGTTGGTTATACCCTTGGGCTACCAATCTAGCTTTGTTCCTTATAACATTTCCCGATTCATCAAGTTTGTTTCTAAAAACCCACTTGGTTCCAATAATAGTGTGGTTGCTAGGCCTAGGGACTAAATTCCAAACACAATTTCTCTCAAATTGATTTAGTTCCTCTTGCATGGCAATCAACCAATATTCATCATGAGAGGCATCATCAAATTTCTTAGGTTCAAATTGAGAGACAAAAGCATGATGATCATTTAAATGTCTAAGAGATGAACGAGTGACTCTACCTTGGCGATTACCTATAATTTGTTCTTGTGGATGGGCATTCATTATTTTCCAAGGTCTTGAATTGGAGGGGCCTTGATTACTTTGATTTGCTTCAACATTTGCATCATCAAGGACCTCTTCTACTGTTTCCTTCTCCTCTTGAATTTTTGGATTTTCTAGAGAATGTGTGTTGTCCTTTGAATCATCAAGAATCTCCATAGGAGGATACTCTTGAAGGCTTCCAAAAACATCAACATCATCAACACTAGCTGTCTTTTGCACACTTTCAAAAGGATTAGTCTCATCAAATGCAATGTGCATGGATTCTTCTACAACTAGAGTTCTTTTATTATACACTCTATAAGCTTTGCTAGAAGTAGAGTATCCAAGGAAAATACCTTCATCCGACTTCGCATCAAATTTTCCCAAATTGTCTTTGATATTCAAAATAAAACATTTACACCCAAAGACTTTAAGATGACCGATGGTGGGTTTTCTATCATACCATAATTCGTAACAAGTCTTGTTTAAAAGAGGACGAATTAAAACACGATTTAAAACATAGCATGCGGTACTAACGGCTTCGGCCCAAAAATATTTTGGCAAATTATGTTCATTCAAAAGAGTCCTAGCCGCTTCTTGCAATGACTTATTTTTCCTCTCAACTACCCCATTTTGTTGAGGAGTGCGAGGACATGAAAAATTATGATTAATACCATTTTCATTGCAAAACTCTTGAAATATACCATTTTCAAATTCTCCACCATGATCACTTCTAATTTTGGAAATTTTGAAACCTTTTTCATTTTGAATTTTATAGCAAAGTCTTTTGAAGTTATCACATGCATCATGTTTATGAGACAAAAATAAAACCCATGTAAATCTAGAATAGTCATCCACAATTACAAAACAATACTTCTTACCACCCAAGCTAGTTGTCCTTATTGGTCCAAAAAGGTCAAGGTGAAGAAGTTCAAGTGGCCTAGAAGTAGACACGGATTTGATGGACTTGAATGAGCTCTTGATTTGCTTTCCATATTGGCACGCATCACACAAGCCTTCCATCTCATACTTCAAAGTAGGTAGTCCTCGTACAAGCTCCTTCCTAGATAGCTTTGCAATATGATCCATTCCTACATGAACAAGTCTCCTATGCCATATTGAAGAATTATCTACTAAAGCACTTAAGCATGTATGATCATTGTTAGAAATTTCATTCAAATCAATCATGTAAATATTTCTAACTCTATTACCAATAAAAACAAGTGCTTGTGTGTGTACATTTCTAACTTCACAATGTGTAGAATAAAAAATAACATATAAATCTCTATCACATAATTGACTTATGCTCAAGAGGTTGAATTTTAAACCTTGTACAAACAACACATTTTCAATAGAAGGAGAATGACCAACTTTACCGATGCCCAAAACCTTGCATTTTTGGTTATCGCCAAAAGTTACACCTCCTTTGTCTTTCTTCTCCAAATGGGTGAATTTTGACTTGTCACCCGTCATATGCCGTGAACACCCGCTATCCAAATACCATTTTCCTTCATTGGGTTTCCGGCATTCCTACAAAGACAAATTAGTTAGTCCTAGGACCCCAAACATGTTTGGGTCCTTCCTCATATGCATGTGTACCCTTTGGTACCCAAATTTGTTTCCAACTAACAAATCCTTTACGAATGTAGCAAAAATAGGATAAGTGACCAAATTTCTTGCAATAGCTACATTTATAAATAGGCTTGGCATGTGAAAATTTGTTTTGAGTTCTAGATGAACTAGCATGATCATTTGAAGAATTAGCTTTAACAAAAACATTTTTACCCTTGTTCATGCTAGTGGAGGAGTTAAAACCAATGCCATGCATATTACCAATTCTCTTTTGCTCATTTATGCATTTATGATGGCTATGACTACTCTTCATATATTTGGCTAATGTGTTCTCAAGAGTTTTAACCTTTTCTTCTAAAATTAAGATTTCTTTAGAAGAATTCTTACAAAGCTCACATTTTCCATTTTCCTCTTTGAGCTTACCACAAGCAATATCAAGCAATTTATTCTCATTTGTCAAATTTTTGTTAAGCTCCTCTAATTCACTAATGTCATTCTTAAGGCTTTCTAGTTCCTTAACAAGATTAGTATTTTTCATAGTAGCATTTTCAAAACGAGTAGCTAGTTCATTAAAAACTTCTTGCAATTCATCATAATTACGTTCATCACTAGAAGAGTTGCAAGAACTTACCTCATCATCACTTTGAGCCATAAGGCACAAGTTAGCTACTTCATCTCCGGATGAGGAATCCAAAGGATCACTACTTGAAGTTTCATCCTCATCACTCCATGTGGAGGTAGCTTTGAATGCTCTCCTATGATGTTTCTTCCCATCCTTCTTGTTCTTTGAGCTGTGTTTTTCATACCTCTTTTTCTTTTCGAGTCTAGGACACTCACTCTTGATATGCCCTGGTTTATCACACTCAAAGCACACAATATCAGCATTAGAATTGAATTTAGAATGGTTAGAAGACTCACCTTGATATATGTTCTTCTTGGTTTTCCAATGCTTATGGAGTCTTCTTGTGAAAAGAGCAATAGACTCATCTTCTTCTTCAGTCAACTTGCTAGTGAGGGCAATGCTTTTCTTTTCCTTAATATTTGCCTCTTCTAAATTATATAAGCCCAACTCATGCTCAAAAGCGGTGAGTGAACTCACAAGTTGAGTGTAAGAAGGCTTCACTTCCTTTTGCTTGATGGTGGTCTTGATTGCTACCCACTTGCTTGGTAGAATGCTTAAGAGTTTCCTCACCATCTCCGAATCACTTTGAGTCAATCCGAGATTATCCATGGCACTACATAAATTCTGCAATCTTGTGCTAAGATCATAGATAGACTCTCCTTGCATCATCTTGAATAGCTCATATTCAGTTTTGAGTTGATCCAAACGGAGATCACGAACTTGAGCTGTACCCTCGTGCGCCATCTCCAAAGTTTCCCAAATTTGTTTTGCTGTTTTGCAAGAGCAGATGCGATTGAACTCACCAAAAGAGATTGAGACTTGAAGAGCATACATGGCTTTAGCTTCCATGGTTTTCCTTGTCTTTTGAGCATTGGTCCACCTCTCAAAATCAAGAATTCTAAGAGATCCATCCGTTCCGGCTGGTTCAGTTGGAGCCACAAAACCCTTCTCAACACAATCCCACATCTCACAATTGAGGGAAGTAAGGAAGGTCTTCATCTTGATCTTCCAATGAAGATAATTGTTGCCATCAAGGTAAGGTGGATGATTGAATGCTCCTCTATCTTGAGTGCTGGAAATTCCTCCTCTATCCATTTGAATCTTTCACTTGAGGTTGTTAGACCCTAATCCAAGTGACCTTGCTCCGCTACCAATTGATAAACAATAATAGGCCTAGAGGGGGGGGTGAATAGGCACTTCAAAAATTCTGCACACAAGAGAAGAGAGAATAGCAAACACAAGATGTATAGTGGTTCCAATTCACAACTGAATTGTACTCCACTACCTAAGAGTCCTCCTCTTAGGATTTACGAATGCAAACCTTGCTATTCACTAGAGCTTTTCACGGGTTCAGCTCACAACCTTACAATTGGTTTTCCGGGGCTCACCAACAACCTTACAATAGTTTTTCAAGGCACAACTATAACCTATGGTTTTTCAAGGGCTCAACCACAAACCTAAGTTCTCTTTCAATGGGATGAGAACACTACCCTTAACCCAAAAGTGTTAGGTACACTTTTCAAACCTTAACAATAATTTTGTATAAATTATGCAACAAACAATTGGTGTACAAAATGAATACTTGTATGAATAAATTCAACACCAATAAATGAACAATTTACCTCAAGAAGAAAGCTTGAACGAACTCACAAAATGACACAAGTGAAGAATGAAATCTTTGAAGATAGCTTGTGTAAGAGAATTTCAGATTTTTGGAGTTTGTAAATGATGATTTGTGTATAAGAGCTTTCTTGTTGTTTCTTGTTATTCTACTCCTTGTCTAACTCATCTAGGATGAGTATAAATACTCTTTGATGGATGGATGATCAGACAAGAGAGTATGGAGTCAAAAGGAGCCGTTTTTAGTGGACAAAATGACTGTTGAGAAACTAGCCGTTGGGCAAAACGCTATGGCGTTTTGAATAACGCTATAGCGTTTTGCTACTGAAGTTATTTCGTAACTTCAGAGGCAAAACGCTATAGCGTTTCTCAAAACGCTATGGCGTTTTCACAACGCTATAGCGTTTTGCTCCTGGACGAAATCCTTCGTTCCAGTAGCAAAACGCTATAGCGTTTTCACAAACGCTATGGCGTTTTAAGCCTGACGAAAATGCAAAAAACCTTTCCGAAGTTCATTTTCGCTAAAAACCTTTTGACTCAAAAACTCTTGAGGTATTCATGAACATTAATCAAGTGTTAAATTGAATCATACTTACATGATTAGAGTTCTAATGTACACTTGATCTTCTAGCTTGTGATATCTTGATTTGTTGCTTCTTTTCTTATTTGCTTGATCACAAACTACACACACTTTAACTTCAAATTGCATTAGTAATACTAATTAGTTTGTGTGTCTAAAATCATCAAAACAAGAGTAAGTTGCCCTTGGGCTAACATGTGTTGTATGGTGGACCTTGGTTGATAGGGAAGAGGGTGGCGAATGAATGTTCTTCAAGTAGATAACAAAAGTGTAGTTCAAATTATGACGAACAGAGCCACGGTCGCGTAAGCGTACAAGTTACTTATTGAAGTCATTTGAAATCTCCTTCGATTTCAGTGGACTATTCATGTGGTGCATATTTATAGGCTATCGCGAACCAAACTTACTTGTCAATGGATTTACCAACTTAACTTTCTAGTTATATATGATTTATGTTAGGTTTTCTCTCCTCAGTATTCATTTTAACATCTTAGGAAATAGCACAATAATTTATTTTTAGGAATTGTTTAGACACTTTTTACCTTAATTCTTTTTCTTTCGTATATAAAATAAATGAATGCATCATTGTAAAGTAAAGTAAGCATGAATTGAATTAGGCAAATTGCAAAAAGGAAAGGGTTGTGTAATTTCAAAAAGGGCCTATCATTTCAAAATAAATAAATAAATGGCGTATCATGTCTCAAGATGTTTTGTTAGAAACAAATCAGAAATTATATTAATTGATTCTGAGTACAGATCAAATGAAAAATATATAACCCATATATATCTAACTATACAAACAATACAGTAATTAAAAAACGATGTATAAAATACTATTACAAATGATGCACAAATCATGACTAATAATAATATACCAAATCATAATAAATGAAACACAACATAAAAACACCCAACAAACTTGTAAAAGACCTCTTGTGAGAACCTATGAGAAAAGAACAATTCCGATCCAGATAGTAACTTATCCACGGAAGAGACTTCCAATATACCCTTCATCTTTTTGATTAAAACACGATTCAACAGTTTGTTGTCTAAAGAAGAAGTATAAACCATCCGTAACCAAGAGGAGAATAAATTGCTCGAACATGCTTCAATGATAGAATCAATTGTTGAAACTTGCACTTATATATCACCAAATAACTCCTATAATATTTAGTTGTTACACACAATTATAAATATAATTATATCTAAAAAAAAAGGGATGTCATAAAAATTGTTAATGTTTCTTTTTTTTATAATAAAAATTATTATTTATTTATTTATTTAGTATGTATAAATATATTCGATAAAAATTAGCATACAAAAAAAGCAACCATTAATGAGCTGCCATGTGTCAGCCACCTCTTAAATCATTCCAAGAAACAAAGATGATCACACCCCTGCATGTAGTCACGCAAACCACATTGTTCACAACTGTTAATTAATCATTTACGATAAATAATAAGGTTGTAGTTTTGGACATATAATTAATCGTATTAAAAAGTTAAGTTGTGATTTTACATCTTAATAATCACTTATTAACCGCATCCGTTTAATATTTATATATATATTTTATACTTTTATATATTTATAAATATATTTAATAAAATTAATAATTATAATAATGGATAATACTAAAATTTGTATATAATTAAATATATGTAATTATATGTAATCCCATTTGATTGAGTGCTAAATTGTCTAATTATTCATCTTTTTTTCCTTTCCTTTTGGATGATGATTCTACTTATTGTGGCTATTTTCTACTCATTTTTATAGATTACTTGATACGAAGCTGATTTGGAAGAAAAGAAAGAAATAGTCATAAAAAGAGCTGGCAGATTGTTGTCCAGCAGCAAAAGCAATTTCAGCTTAGGCATTAAGAAGGAACCAATTTCGTTTGCTGTTGTTGGGCTTAAAACAATGTGATCCCATGAGATTTTGAGAGGAAACGCACGCCTTGCGCAGCTGGCCTTGAGAAATTCCTTTACAGAATCCCATCAGAAATTCTTTTAAGGATATTAAGATTTCATTTATTATTTTAATAATTAGTTGAATCTTATTTTCTAGGATTTTTAGTTGGATTAGGATTTGTTTTTAAACCTAGCAGGAAAAAAAGGTTCCTTCTTCCTGAACATACATTCGGCCACTGTTTTTTCTTTATATGGCTGATTTGCTAGCTTGTGTGGTTTGCATAAATTGTTTGAGCATGTCTTCCATTGAGGGTTCAGTAAGCATTAGGGGCTGTTGTGGGGCTGGAAGTTGTGGTACATTGGGTCTAGGGACGAAGTTTTGTAGGTTCATAGGTGGTGGTTGTTGCTGGGCATGGTATTGGTTTGGTTGATGAACCACGACATTAGAGTTCGTGTTCTCTTTCCATCCTGGGTTATTGTTGTACTGATTTGGGTTGAACCTAGGCTTATGAGGTGGGTATCTACCATACTACTGCTGGTATTGCATTACGGCACTAACTTCTTCAGGTGTCCCATTGGTCAAGACACAATGATCCGTATAGTGTCCTTGTTGGCCGCATACACCACATGTCATGGTCGGTTGTGCCTGATGTACTTGTTCCTGTGATTGTCCTGTGTAGAAAGTATCAAAACGATTAGAAAGTTCATCTAATTTTTGTTCAATTGTGGATACATTACCAGTGGGTGTTTCTCTGTCGCCTGAGCTGTTTTGATAGCAGTTCTCGGCCAAGGTTTGGATCAAATCATTCGCTCTTGTCAGCGTACAATCCTGCAGTGTGCCTCCAGCTGCTCCATCTAACATTAATTTATCTTTGATACACATCCCGTCATAAAAGTATTGCACGAGGTTGTAGGGAGAGACATTATGGTTCGGGCATATCTCTTGTAAATCCTTATACCTCTGATAATACTCCCCAAAATCCTCACTTGGCAACTGGTGGATGGACACTATATTTTTCCTTGCGTTTCCCGCTTTGCTAGATGACCAATACTTGTTGAGAAAGGTACTCAACATTTACTGCCATGTATTAATGGAATTATGTGGTAAACTGAGGAACCAAGTCCTAGCTTTGTCTTCTAAGGTCCATGGAAAGGCTCGGAGTTTTGCTCGGTTAATGTCTACTCGAGGTGGTTTGTGGGTATCACATTCCCAGTGGAGGTTTTGGAGGTATTTGAAGGAGTTTTCGCTTGGCAATCCATAGAACTTCTTCAGGTTATGGATAGTGTTTGGCTTAAGGTTCCAATCATGTTTTACGGGTGGGTATTGGACGCAAAAGTATGTATCCGGTGGTGGTCCTTCATTGTTGCGCTGCCTAAAGGTTTGTTCTAGAGGAGGAGGAGGTGGTGGATGTTGGTCGCCTCCAGGGGGGTCCATATTTGGTTCGAAAAGTGGATTTTCTCTAACTGCTGCAAATGAGCTTTCCCCTAGGCCGGGGGAAAAGTCTGCTGACTGCGAAAAACTGTTTTCAGAAACAGTTTCTTCAGATTCTGTCCTCAGCCTTTCTACTCGCTGCTTCCTGTACTGAGCTTCTGTTTTTGTTAACTCTGGGTTGTATGGAAGTAATGGCAGTCGGGAGGACATGGTCATAAAACAAAGAAATTAAAATTAGTACCGAAGAAATCCCCGGCAAGGACGCCAAAATTTGATGGTCGTCGAAACCAACAAAAATAAATCATACAATTCACCATGCACAATTAATTAAAACTATAGCAAGTGGTAAAAGGATCGAACCACAGGGATTTCAGGATAATAATAATTTCTGTAAAAGACCAAAATTGTAACAGTGGTAAAAACCAATGAGTGGGATTCTGTGTTGCAATTAATTTAATAAATAAAGAGAATAAAAATAGTAAATAAATAGTGATTAGATTGACTCAGATGATGGCGGATTCCCGGTAAAAACTCAATCTAGACCATGATTCAAATAGTTGATCATCGATGCAAAAATATTCAAAACCAATTCGATAGAAAGGCTATAGAGACCAGCGGTACTCTGAGCCTCCTGCTCTCCTCCTACCCAAGATTCCTAAGGCGGTACTCCTACTAGGATCCCTAACCGATCAATAACTTTAAGGCGGTACTCCTAATAAAATTTAACTGAAGGGTTGATTAAACACGGGGAGAGACCTTTCCCGATCTAGAAGAGAATTTCTTCTACTCCTATAAATCAGATTCTACCCTTTTCTAATTAGCTCTTACACTAATTAGTTGCCTGCAGGTTCCTATCAACGATGTAGCATCCAACGTTTCTAAGAAAAGCTATACTCGTTCAAATTAAAATCTAAGGTGATCAAGTTTAAATCAAATAAGAACAATTTGACAATTAAATAAAAAGGGTAAAAATATGGAATCAGAATTTATAAAACTCAATTTGATCTCACAACATTTCAAATCATGATCCTAGAGTCTTTACCAAGAATAAATAAATTAGCTAGAATAAAACATAATTAAATCAAATAATTATGGGATAAAGCAAAAATTGGTACCTGTACATGTATTAAATGAAAGATTTCATACCTCATGTGTAAGTTGCTTTTAAAAGACACTTGTACAATAACGAAACATCACATTTGGCACCTCCGACTGACGCCGTCCAACATTGACCGTTAAACGTCCGACGTGGCACGACACGTCGGATGCCACGTAGGACTACGCTGACGTGGCGTGCCACGTCAGACAAATTCGACCCGCTTCTTGTCTCACGGGTCGGGTCATTGGGTTTTCCCCATCGGATCCAAACGACGCGTCGTTTAATTACCCGTGACTGTCATCCAGGGAAATTCAAACGAGCGACGCGTCATTCGTGTAAGGACGCGTGACTGTCATCCAGGGATATTAAAACGAGCGACGCGTCATTCGTTTAAACGAGAGACGCGTCGTTCGTTTTATGATATATCATCCTCCCATCGCGATCGAAGCACACGCACGCTCCATCTGAAAACCCTAACTGCGCTCATCACTCATACTCCCTCTCAAAACTCTCGGTGCGGCGGCTGTAATGGCGAAGGCTGAAGACGGCAAGGAGGTTTTTAGTTCCGTGGTGAGGCAGAAGCTAAATTACGAGTACATGCCACCTATCTACTGTCAGTGCGGGGAAAAGACACCTCGATGGATTTCATGGACGAAGAGGAATCCTGGACTTCGATTCAACAAATGCAGTCGCAGCCGTAAGGAGGGTGGATGTGGTTTTTATTTGTTCGTTGATGATCCTTTTCCACACAGAGCCCAAGCAATTATTAGAGGTTTGTGTCAAAGTGAGAAGGACCTAGCGGAGAAGAATAATAGTTTGGTCGCTGAAATCAAAGAATTGAAGAAGCGTGATATGGTTTTTAATGGCATGGTGGACGAGTTACTTTGTTTGAAGGATGAAAATCAGTACTTGACGAAAAGGCTTGCGAAATTCAGGTTTCTGTTTGCCATTTTTGTAAGTGTTGTTGTTGTAATTGGATTTCTTATATTTTGCAATTAGGGAAAAATTCGGTTGGCATATGGTTGTTGTATTTGTTGTAGGTGTAATTGGATTTAGTAATATGGCAGTAGGGTAGGGAAGATGAAGTCACTGATAAAATTGCAACAGGGAAAAATTCGGATCCCATATGGTTGTTGTATTTGTTGTACTGTAATTGGATTTAGTAATATGGCAGTAGGGTAGGGAAGTTGAAGATGAAGTCACTGATAAAATTCCTCTTTTCTTCCTCACCGTTTACTGATTTATTTATTTATTTATCTATTTAACAAAATAGATTAATTACTTAATTATATTTTACCTTAATTCAATAACATTTATGTATTTAACATAATTTATTTAACACTGATAAAATTATCTTTTATCATCTTAACATAATTTATTTATCTTTGAAGGAAAAGGTAAAATATGAGTTCCAAGGAGATGGAGAAAATATATGGAATTTATAAAAGAGGATGGTTTAGTTTTTCTCTTTATTTATAAAAGAAGATTAATTTATTTTTTATTTTTCACGAAAGTTCGTATATTTGGTGTAATTGGTGTCTTATTTCAATATAAAAACAAGATTTATAAGTCATTATCGGCCAAGCTAAATTGCAACATTTTCGGTGGCAAATTCGTTGGCACATAATTGTGTATAATATGGTAATTCCTTAACATTGACATTGGCAATTTCGTTGGCACATAATTGTGCATAATATGGTAACTCCTTAACATTGACATTGGCAATTTCGCTGGCACATAATTGTGCATAATATTATTTAGTATAAAATTGTTCGAAACGTAATGAACACATCCTGTCCAAAATCAAGCTGCATAATATGGTTTAGTATAAAATTGTTCGAAACGTAATAAACACATCCTGTCCAAAATCAAGCTGCATAATATGATCCAGTACACATTTGATCCAAACGAAAGCCACAAGCTTGTGCATAATATTATCTAGTACATAATTGTTCCAAACGAAAGCAAGAAGCTTGTGCATAATACGGTCTAGTACAAATGTGAAGCTGCATAATTGTTCCAGCCAAAAGCAACGAACATTTACATAATTATGGTCTACTACATAATTGTTCCAGCCAAAAGCAACGAGTACATCCGAATAAAATCAACGGACATAATTCCTACTTTCTCGAAGTACCAGCTCCATCCTGTGAGCGTGTCTTTCTTCTATCTGGGACAACAATCACCCTTTGTCGTGGTGTATTAGGCTGCGAAGTACGAAAGAAACAAACATCACAAATTACCATCGATCTACCTAAAAGAACATGTTCTACTACACACAACTCACGAGTTATTTACTCACATCATAGCAAGTCCAGCCAGATTCAGCAACAAAACAACCATACCCGCTCGGTAGTTTACCCTTCTTCTTGTCAGACTTCTTTTTTCTCCCTTTGGTGCCTGGGGCTGTTCCACATGATTGCCTAAGTTGTTGCAAAAGATCTTGGGTTCTATCAGAGACTTGGGAGGTTTGAAATTGCGAGTGTTGCAATTCTGAAGCAGACACATGAGATTCTTGCGTTTGCACTTGTGTGTTTGCTGGATTACCAAAACGCTGCCACGAGAACAAAAAGTCAATCAATCTTAACATAGCCACCTGATTTTAATTGAAATTTAATAATACAAAAATATAGTCACCCCTACCACTAAAGTCAATCCGGAGGAGTTTTATTCATACCAATAGACCAGTGCTTTTATTCATACCAATTAAGTCTATACGTATACACGCACCGAATTTTTTTTTTACAAAAACTAGTTTATACAACTAATTTTGTAAGACTTATCCAATTGACATACATTTCATGTGCTATTTTAATTATATACAATCTTATAATTAATTTAAATTTATAGTATAACTTAATTATAAATATATATTGGTATATGTACACTACCAGGAAGAGAAGGTTGGGCCAATTTTCGTATGTTAAGTCAACCATTTTATGATTCTTAACATTTATATTTCAACATGATTTATAGGTTTCAGACAACTAACCTTGCTGGCAGGGTTTAAGACACAGCCGTCTTTCCTGTGGCCCTCCATTTTGCAAAACGAGCATGTTATCTTCCTGGTAGTGTTTTGATCTGATCCAGCATGCTGTCCTTGTTCTGGACCAGCAACACTTGATTGTTGTGGTTCATCAACCTACCATTTTTATATTACCAAATACCAAATATGTTTCAGCCAATATTAAAAAAGTTAAAATAAATTAAATTTATATAACAAACCAAATAATGGAGGCACCTGATTTTGTGGATTGTTTGGGCATGTACTGGAATAGTGTCCAACCTTCTTGCAGACTGTGCAAGCCATCTTCCTTCCTTTACGACTCATTTTTGTCCCACACTGTGTTGGCTCCCAACCTTCCCTCCTCCTTAACTTCTTCGGTCTCCCAGGGAATTTGACAAATGAAGGAGGGCTAATTGCAGTCACCGCAACTCTTGGCCAAAACTTCTTACAACGCACAGGACGGATTGGGTTTTTGTATGCCAATTCAAACATTTCCCGGCTATACCATTTCGACACATAACATCTAATATCCTTGTTATGACCCTCATTTGCAATGACACACATTGCATGTGCACACGGTATACCCGTTAATTCCCACATCCTACATGTACAACTACCCTTTTCCAAGCTCACAACCCAACTGGTATCCTCATTTAGGTGCACTTCAAATCCATCATCTCCATTACAATCAACCCAAAATGTCACACTCTCTTCCATATTATGGTTAATTATTTTCCAAATTTTAGGACCAAAACCATCTTTAAACTTGTTGACAAAACTCTTTCTCTCTTTAAACCTTTTGAAAACAATTTTACGAATGGTTTCAAAGAGTTTGATAATGGATTTGTACCGTGACTCTATAATCATGCTGTTAAAAGTCTCACTCATGTTGTTATCTACAACATCAGAACATGGTGAAGTATCTTGGAAGGATTTGCACCAGTAAGTTGGAGAAACAGACAAGAAGTCAGACATAGCCTCAGTGGACATACCTCCTAAAATCTCCAATTCGTCAAGAAATTCTGGTGAAGTTGATGCATGGCAGGTGATCCAAAACTGCTTGTGCAAATCGTCACTGCAGTGTGTTTTTCTCCACTTGGCAAAGATGTGCCTGGCACATCTTCTACTAACAGCAGAGGGCATCAATTCATTGATGGCAGAAAGCAGTCCCTACACATTAATTGTTATAAAGTCAGAAAAAACAACTCATGAGTTTAATAAAAAACAAAGCAGATGTTAACATATTTCAAATTGAGTACCTTTTGTTGATCAGACATGAATGTATATCCTGCACCTCTCGCAACAACAGGATCACCATCAGCAGCATAGACAAAGTTCCCTCCAGCAAGGTCCAAATCCAACATGAGCAATTCTAAGAACCATTTCCATGATTCTTTGCACTCAAAACCTACCACAGCCCAAGCGATAGGATAGATCTGGTCATTCGGATCCCTCCCCACTGCTGAAAGAATTTCACCCTTGAATGGACCCTTCAGAAAACAACCATCTAGGCCAATTATCTTCCTACACGCAGAATTGAATCCTTTCCTCACACCATCAAAGCAGACATACATTCTCTTGAAAACTCCCTCTGGTGCCTCTAAAACCACCGTACTACCAGGATTACTAATTTTCAGCTCCTCGACGTAGTCTTCCAACTTGGCAAATTCCTTCAGAGGATCACCAATGTAATGTTCAATCACCTTCTGCTTCGCATGTCTACATTGCCCCCGTGACACCTTGATCCTAGTTTGACCGTTGAAGTGGTCTTTCATTTCTGCTATACTAAGCTTCAATGTAACTTTCCTGAGATCTCTCATAAACCACTCCGCAAGATTTTTAAAACTCAGACAAGAAATGTGAAATTGTCTCACACACGTGTGCTGACCTACAAACATTTTAATCATCCATTGCCTACTCCTCCCATCGATTGAGCACAGAATCTTCCGCTCACAATCACCACTCTTGCATTCAACCCTACACCTTCTTTTATCATCTTGCACATAACTCACATCTCTCCTATTGAAGATGGCATGTTGCACCACAGCTTTCTTAAACTCTTGCTTGTTTGGAAATACCATACAAACCTGAAAATGGGGATTTAGGTGACCTGGTAAGAACCGAGGCCTTCTTGTGGGAATTCTCTTGCCATGTTCAGCCTCGCTGTCACTACTAGAGGTCAAGAAACTTGCCTCAGACTCACTGCTCAAATGAACCGAGGCCTCCTCAACAGCTCCATTACTTGTAGTGTGGGCATTTTTCCTTCTGTCCATTTCCCTCCTAATCTCCTCCACCAAATTTTCAACATTCCCGCCAGAATTTAAGTTATCCCTTGCATTACCCTCCTTTTTTTTCCTCACCTCGGGACCACTAACCCCACTTGGTCCCTCCATACTTTCTCTCACCCCCCTCATTTTCTTGAATTTTGATTTTCTGTTTTTACCCCTACTCTTGAATCTCTCTTTCATTTCCCTTGACATCCTCAACTCCTCATCCCGGTCAGCATCCAAAAAAGGAATATCGATCCAATATTCATCTACAATATCAGCCGGATCTAACTCTTGGTCCCCACTATCATCCCATTCATAATCACTTTCCCCTTGCTCGGTACGATATCCATCAAATTCACTGTCGTCATCACAGTCATCATCAACAATATTTTTACCCTTACTGGACCCATCAACAACACAGTCATCATCAGCCACATTTTTACCCTTACTGGACCCAGCAACAACACAGTCATCATCAGCCACATTTATACCCATACTGGACCCATCAATAACACAATCATCATCAGCCACATTTTTACCCTTACTGGACCCACCAACACCCCTATTTCCATGTTCTGAAATTCCCAACTTATTACACATGGTGGTGGGGTTTAGGTCATCAAAATAAGGATGCATATCAACACAGTGCTCTACATATAAATTGACAGCCTTATTCTTTTGAGCATAATTTAGAAAACCACCAAAGGTACTGTCACCATCAAGCACTTTTTAAATTTTTCATCAACCCCATGCCTGCACAGTATGCATCATACAATAACTTGCTTATATTCTTGTATCCTAACTCACCACACTTATCTAATATCGTAAAATATGACACAGTGTCAACATCAACTGTTTCTTTAATAACAGTCCCACCAGCATACAACCACCCATCCCCTACTGTAATCAATTTCCCACCAATATAAAATATAAAGGTTGTCATTTTCCCTGGCATAGATACAGAATAAAGTCAATGAGGAATGAAGAATCTTTTTACTATATACATACAGACAATAACATATTAATTTAATATTTCAAGACAAATACTACACGTTAGCACAGGTACCATTTAAAAACAACACTTAAACAAACCCTAAAATTTGATTCGTTAGAATGGAACACAACAATAGTCATCAATGACTGGATCATCACAACAACACTCATTAACCTAAACTAGTAATTAAATAAACGGCTAGAAGAAATTAAAAACCAACCTCACTGTCTTCGCTTCATGCGAAACCAACGCCCTCGATCCGCAAACTAACTTGCACGTCGTTTGGATTGGAATACTGTGTTTGTAATAACGGGGTTTGGGTCAGTTTGAAACAAAGAAGTTGAGATGGAGCGCGATGGTGAGTTGCTGGTGAGAGCGCCGCGCCGTTAGGGTTTTGAGAGGGAGAAAACGATTGAGAGAAAAATGACAGAGATCGCGATGGGAGGATGATACATCATCAAACGAACGACGCGTCTCTCGTTTAAACGAATGACGCGTCGCTCATTTTAATATCCCTGCATGACAGTCACGCGTCCTTACACGAATGACGCGTCGCTCGTTTGAATTTCCCTGGATGACAGTCACGCGTAATAAAACGACACGTCGTTTGGATCCGATGGGGAAAACCCAATGACCCGACCCGTGAGACAAGAAGCGGGTTGAATTTGTCCGACGTAGCACGCCACGTCAGCGTAGTCCTACGTGGCATCCGGCGTGTCATGCCACGTCAGACGTTTAACGGTCAATGTTGGACGGCGTCAGTCGGAGGTACCAAATGTGACGTTTCGTTATTGTACAAGTGTCTTTTAAAAGCAACTTACACATGAGGTATGAAATCTTTCATTTAATACATGTACAGGTACCAATTTTTGCTTTATCCCAATAATTATTGTAATTGAATTAATTAAATCAAGTAAAGAAAGAAAAAAAGAATATTGAATTCCAAAAAGAAAAACAGTGGTCGAATGTATGTTCATACTAAAATAATTACAACAATTAGATTTTTTTAACATAGCTTCCATTTCAATTTTACTTGATATCTTAGTTTCAGATTTGAGAAGGGAATCAATTCCATTTCCTCTTTCCCCACAAAAACAACAAACCTTTTGGTTAAAAACTAAAGATAAAAATAAAACATCAAACCATATCTCTTCCATTTTTTAATTTTACACGAAATATAGTTTCACTTCCCTAAAATCGAACGTCCTCACCACTTTTTCATATATATATATTCACTAATTTTATTAAATTAATTAAATATATTTTTTATTAATAGATAACCGTTAACTGTGAATAGTTGGCATGCAGATTGTAAATTTAAAATAGTGTAAAATTTACGATTGTGGTGATGTGATAGTTTTGAGGAGAATTAAGTTATCGTCTTGCTGATTTAGGTGATTAATGGCACCGCGTTCATTCCTATACGTAAGCAATAATCAGGCCCCTCCAACACCCCCAAAGCCCATATCCGGCCCATTACAATCTTTAGTGGTACCGTGTGACCAGCCGCACCTGAAACTTCCTCTCCAAAAAAAAGAAAAAAACAAGAAATAATACACTCTCTATATGGTAAGTTTAAATAAATAATATAATTAGAAAAGATAGTGTAGATTTGAGTTTCAATTCAAGTCCAGCTTCGCATCCGCGTCTTCTTCTCTCTCTCTCTCTCTCTCTCTCTCTCTCTCTCTCTCTGTCCACTAGGGTTTCGAATACAACCGCCGCTTCTCTCTCTCCAGCGACACGCCAGGTTGGTTATTCTTCATCCTTATTTCTATTTTCTTCCGATTTAGTTACTTGATCTTTGGTACCATTTGTCGTTTTCTATCAGTACGGATTCAATCTCCCTCATTTTGGTTACTGGCCCTCTTTAGCTCACTGTATTTTTTGTTGAATCGGTTCAGGTTCGATCTAATTGTTTCAGATTTGATCCGTGTCTTAGTGTAATTGGATTGGATCAAAATGTTCTGTTCAAATTTGTTTGGTATCCATTTTTCCAGATTTTAGTAGAGGGTTTACTAGACGTACTTAATTATGAGTTTGGAATAGATTATTTTGCGGATATGCTAGCTATCATGTGTGTGAGAGAGAGAGAGAGTGAGAGAGAGACGGGATGACTCTATGTTTATCCCGGGTTTGCTTTTAAGTCGTGCGAAATCCTTTGATTTTGACTTGAGTTATAAGTAGGAAGAGGAAATCAAATTTTGTAATCATAAGTAGCTCCTGCCTAAGATAAAACAAGCTTGGTATTGGCTTTTTAGTTTATGCGATTGAAATGGTGTTTTTTTGCATGTTTTAAATTGTTTTTTTTATACTTGTGAACATAGGCTTGTTTTCGGAGTCTGCGCCCCAATGTAGTTTTGAAGTTTGTCTTTTGTGATTGGTGATCGAGCTACTGATGTTTTCAGGTAAAATATGGCGATGGAAGTTACCCAGGTGCTTTTGAATGCACAATCTATTGATGGAAATGTGCGCAAGCATGCTGAAGAAAGCTTAAAGCATTTTCAGGAACAAAACTTGCCCAGCTTCTTGCTATCACTCTCTGGGGAGCTAGCAAATGATGAGAAGCCTGTTGATAGCCGTAAATTAGCAGGGTTAATTCTTAAAAATGCTTTGGATGCAAAGGAACAACATAGAAAATTAGAGCTTGTTCAACGATGGTTGTCATTGGACAACAATGTGAAGACCCAGATCAAGGCATGCTTGTTGAAGACTCTCACTTCTCCTATCCCTGATGCTCGGTCTACTGCATCTCAAGTCATTGCTAAAGTTGCTGGCATTGAACTACCTCAGAAACAGTGGCCAGAACTGATAGGATCACTCTTATCAAATATTCACCAGCTACCTTCTCATGTGAAGCAAGCCACTTTAGAGACTCTTGGGTATTTATGTGAGGAAGTTTCACCTGATGTTGTCGATCAAGATCATGTGAACAAGATACTTACAGCAGTGGTTCAAGGCATGAATGCAGCTGAAGGAAACAATGATGTTAGGCTAGCTGCTACTCGAGCACTGTATAATGCCTTGGGATTTGCTCAAGCAAATTTTAGCAATGATATGGAGCGTGATTACATTATGAGAGTTGTTTGTGAGGCAACTCTTTCCCCAGAAGTGAAGATACGGCAGGCTGCGTTTGAGTGTTTGGTCTCTATTTCTTCAACATACTATGAGAGATTAGCTCCCTACATGCAAGATATCTTTAATATCACAGCTAAGGCTGTTAAGGGAGATGAGGAACCAGTGGCTCTTCAAGCAATTGAGTTCTGGAGTTCAATATGTGATGAGGAGATAGACATTTTGGAAGAATATGGAGGTGATTTCACTGGAGATTCTGATATCCCGTGCTTTTACTTTATTAAGCAGGCCCTTCCTGCTCTTGTCCCAATGCTACTGGAGACTCTTCTAAAGCAAGAAGAGGATCAGGATCAGGATGAAGGGGCTTGGAACATTGCAATGGCTGGGGGAACATGCCTTGGTTTGGTTGCACGGACTGTTGGAGATGACATTGTGCCACTTGTTATGCCATTTATCGAAGAGAACATTACAAAACCAGATTGGCGGCAAAGAGAGGCAGCAACATATGCATTTGGCTCAATTTTGGAGGGTCCTTCTCCTGACAAACTGACACCGATTGTCAATGTTGCCTTGAATTTCATGCTGAGTGCTTTAACTAAGGATCCAAATAACCATGTGAAGGACACTACTGCATGGACTCTTGGACGAATCTTTGAATTTCTGCATGGTTCAACCTTGGATGCACCCATAATTACTCAGGCAAATTGTCAACAAATAATCACTGTTCTGCTTCAGAGTATGAAGGATGCTCCAAATGTTGCAGAAAAGGCATGTGGTGCTCTTTATTTTCTTGCTCAAGGGTATGAAGAGGTGGGCCCATCATCTCCTCTGACACCATATTTCCAGGAAATTGTACAGGCACTTTTCACTGTAACTCACAGAGAGGATGCTGGGGAATCACGGTTAAGGACTGCTGCTTATGAAACATTGAATGAAGTTGTGAGGTGCTCAACTGATGAAACTGCACCTATGGTGCTGCAACTAGTTCCTCTCATTATGATGGAACTACACAATACTCTTGAGGGGCAGAAGCTCTCGTCGGATGAGAGGGAGAAACAGGGTGAATTGCAAGGGCTTCTTTGTGGGTGTCTACAGGTTATCATTCAGAAGTTGGGTTCATCAGAGCCGACTAAGTATGTGTTCATGCAGTATGCGGATCAAATAATGGGGCTCTTCCTGAGGGTTTTTGCATGCAGGAGCGCTACTGTGCATGAGGAGGCCATGCTTGCCATTGGTGCCCTTGCCTACTCAACTGGCCCTGATTTTGCAAAATACATGCCGGAGTTTTATAAGTATTTGGAAATGGGCCTTCAGAATTTTGAGGAGTACCAAGTGTGTGCTGTCACAGTTGGTGTGGTTGGTGATATCTGCAGGGCATTAGAGGATAAAGTTTTGCCTTACTGTGATGGTATCATGACACAGCTGCTCAAAGATTTGTCCAGTAACCAGTTGCATCGATCTGTGAAGCCTCCCATATTCTCATGCTTTGGTGACATAGCCTTGGCAATAGGTGAGAATTTTGAGAAGTACCTGATGTATGCCATGCCCATGCTCCAAAGTGCTGCGGAGCTGTCTGCCCATACTGCAGGTGGGGATGATGAAATGACTGAGTACACCAATTCTCTGAGAAATGGAATTTTAGAGGCATATTCTGGGATTCTTCAGGGGTTTAAGAACTCTCCAAAAACACAGCTGCTGATTCCTTACGCACCCCATATTCTGCAGTTCTTGGACAGCATGTACATGGAGAAGGATATGTGAGTTTTCTGAGTTATACTTTTCCACTTGACAGTTTGCACTTGACTTTTGGAGTTTTCTTTTCTTTTCTGTTTGTGATGCATGACCTTTGTAAGCTATTTGAGTGCAGGGATGATGTGGTGATGAAAACTGCTATCGGGGTCCTTGGAGATTTAGCAGACACACTTGGAAGTAATGCTGGCTCATTGATACAGCAATCTGTGTCTAGCAAAGAATTTTTATCTGAATGTTTGTCTTCTGATGACCATATGATTAAGGAATCTGCCGAATGGGCCAAGTTGGCCATCAGTCGTGCCATTTCTGTTTGAGGTTATTGCTACTCGGCATGTTCTTTTCTTTTAGAAGTCCCTGCATGCATTTGGGTGTATTGAGTCGGGGTCTGGGGTTGCATTCGTGTCAGGTCATCTGCCATTTGTGGATAAAAGAAGTTGTCGGTCTTCAGGTTGTCACCGTAGCATCAGCACCATGGGGGTTGGGTTCTGGTCTCTGTCGTGGTGGAGGTGGGTAGCGATGAGTTTGATGATGTGGTGGGTGGAGTGTCTGTCAAAAGCGTCAAAGGTTTTATCAGTCATATCATAGAAATTGGTAAAGTCAGGGCGGAGGTGCCTGGGATTTGCTGATGGATACAAGTCTGGGAATTGGCAGTCAGTTGGTCCTTGTAATATTTGGGTCTCATTTGGCTAGTCACTGAAACTGGTGGTGATAGTGATCTTAAAGAGTACACCTTTAGGTAATCCCGTGGGTAACTGGAACAAAGATGATTGAAGCTTTTTGTCACTTAAAGATCACCCTCCCAGTTGCCATTTTTCTGAAGACCAAGATTTTTTGGCCCCAGTTCTTTTTTTTCGGTTTTTTTCATGTCTGTATCGGTAATCTTGTCTGTCATGGTCAGGTTGTATTGTAAGTGTTGCAGCACTCTTTGCTATACTTCGGTTCGGGGTCACCAAACATTATTGAGGGTATTGAATCTTGCATTGCATCATTCTTTTTTTTGGGTTTACATTTGTCTTCATAGGTCTCAAGTCAAATGTTACATACCTTGCATTCATTAAATCATATACTCTGTTTCTTTTTTCATGAAATATAGGTTTAGTTTCTCTTCGGAATGTGTAATATTTTGGTCTGTGCTTGTAGAGAATGATTATATAAAAATGTCATGAACTTTGGTGACAATTGTAAGGACTTAACGAGGACTTGAGTGTCACGTGAGAGGCGGGCAGTTGTATTCTTTCTGTTTTTGGTGTGTAGCTTCACCATGGGATTTTTGATAGCTCTTTTGCTCCTCGTCTCTGTAGGTTGTCTTTGCATTCTAGCTGAATGACGGACATAATATTAGTATGATTCCGTACCTTTATTTGTTGTCATTACTGTACCATAACAGAAACGTCATCATAAAGTATGACTTAAGTTCAGAGGAAAAAACTGTGTAAAAAACTCAGGTCTGTTTTACGGTCTACATTTTGACAGGGTTAGACCGGCTGCGATAAGGGTTTGCAATTTTGGTTTGCTACTAGATTGTGAACACAGTAAAAATTTATAAAAATATGAGCAACCAAACGGGGCGGAAAAGGAAAACATGACAGTCACTTGGAGTAAGTGTTACTTGGTCACAATTGTTTATACTGACTGTCTTTTCTCCTCGTCAAAATTGTGAGTGCGTTCTTTCCACTCGTTAAAATTATGAATGCAATTAAATCATTACATGACCATCAATCTAAAATAAATTATTTAGTTTATAATATATATATATATGTATATAAATTTTAACAGTAGTTTCATGTGGATCGCATAATATGCGTCTAATGTGAATCTTAGAACACACTTTTATCAGTGAAGAAGTTTAGATATACAATTTTATATTATAACATAAGGTAAATTGTATAAAAAAATATAAAGTTTGCGAAATTTTCTCTACTCCTATAGTTTTAAACTTGCAATATAAACTCAACCGTTTCATAAAAGTTCGCGATTACAATCTTTCAAATAGTTAAAAAAAATTAAAAAGTATGACGATTGGATAAAAAACGTAACAAATATATTAGGTGCCACTTCATGTGAGAAAAATTATAAATATTACTAAAAAAATGAAGAAAAAAAATCATTTGTCTTATGCCTTATCATATGGTTACATTTTTTTTCAATCTTACTAATTTATTTGAATTTTTTAACAATTAGAAAACTTAAAATTGCAAATCTTAAGAAGCATTTATTTTTATTTATGCTCAGCTCTTTCTTGTGATTTCGTTATTCTAGGTTGATCTTCCATATTAATTTTAATCGGTTGACAGATACATTACTTGTTATTCTAGGTTTTTTTTCTTCTTTTGTCTCTGTTGCTTCTCATCCATTGATGAACCCCATCATTTACCTTAACATCTACCATAAAATGAATTTTATTTTGACATGAGTTTTCAAATTTAATGCTACATTCTTGGATGCATAATAAAAAGATTTTATTCATCCAAAATCCAGGGAAATTTAGGACTACGAACAACATATGCATTCACCTCTCTTTTAAAAGTTTTAGTACTTGTATAACTTGGCATATGAGACAGGCAACATAATCTTTATCATTAAAACTAGATAACGTTACATCCCGTTGTATGATTGCAGGATTACAATCAAGATGTACGTACGCTAAGCATGAGAAATCTCTACTGCTACCCGTAGGCGAGTTACCCACTCAAGATTCTTTTTCTTTACCGGGTTTGTAGAGAACACTGATTACTAAAAACATCTATAATAGTTATGAAAATGAAGCGAAGAGAAGTGAGGTTTGGACTTAATTTGTGGTAATTTTTACCGTCTATTTTCATGCAATTAGAAAGATGATTTTACTGATATGAGTACAATTTCTGTATTTTTTGGTCGGAATAATTGAAAGTTAAAAAAGGGACAAAAAAGAACAATTTCTAGGCAGAGCTGTGCAACACCTTTCTTGGTCGGACTCTTGACCAAGAGGGCCGTCTTGGTTGGCAGAGAATCCAAGCCTTCGTGCAATACTTAAAGTCAGAAGTCATGTACAACTGTGTTTGCTAGTTTATCCTCAGAAGATATGGAGTTGTATTCGTCTTTCTTTATCCAACTTTTAGACTTCTAATCAGAGAGGAAGAGTGTTAAAATACAATTAAGTAGTTTAATTAGGATTTATTTTATTTTCTTCTTTTCAGATATATTTTCCAAGGAGGAAACTATATATAGTCTCCTTAGGGTTTTGAAAAATAGAGTCTTGGTTCCTTCTCTTCCTTTTTTACTTCTGTTTTGAATTCCAAACTATTTTGCTCCTGCGTTTTTTTCATAGAAACGCAAGATTCATTATATGTTATTATTTCGTTTGTTTTCTTCAAATATGAGAATGAGTAGCTAAACATATATTTTCTAGTAGAAGCGTTTAAAGCATGATCACGAGTTTTGCATGAGATCTAATTGTTCTTAGTTAATCTTTACATCTGCATTTAATTGATCTCTATTAAAATTGTATTACATTTCTTTTTTATTTTAGATCTGACAAGTTTAATATGATTCTCGTAAGTGTCATTTTTTTCCGTTACATCAACCCTTAATTAGGCCATTTACGGACCAAGAAGATCGAATTAGACAGCTAGCTCTGAGAAGCTAGTGAGAAAGATTAATCTGATTTAGTCCCTCTTAAATTTAGAGTTATCTTCCCCTAATCGCTAATCAATCAATTTAATAAACTCTTTTTCTACGTGCTCGTGAAAGATTTTGAGCGTGTGTAGATGGCATTTTAGGGAAGATGGAGAGCGATGTGTATCGTACTGAAATTTGGGAGAAGATGGAGACCGATGCTTTTGGAAAGAGATGATAGAAGGGAGGATGGAGATGGAGAACGCGAAAATTGGGTTTTGCTGGAGATGGAGATGGAGATGGAGATGGAGATGGAGTTTGAGTCTGTTGGTTTTGTTTTTTTGTTTTATTAGTTTGGTGTTTCACAGGTAAAAAGAAAAGAAGAGGGAACGTGAAAATAGATATCAATTTTTTTAAAAGAGAGAGAGAGAGAAGAAAGTAAATAGAGAAGAAGAGATGAAAAAGGGCTTAAAAAACAAAAGCAAAGGATGTAGGATGTACATAGAGATAGAGGAGATGAAAATAACCCTTAAAAAACAAGCATAGAGGCACACAACACAAACAGTGACACACTGACTTCTCTTCTCACTCCCAATCTCTCCAGTCCACTCCTCTTTCGCACTTCTCCAGAAAAGTACTAATTTACAAAAGTGAGCGAAAGAACAGTGCTTGCTTTGTGGGAGGGAAGGAGAGAAGGTTCCTGTCTCGATGTTCTCTTCCTTCATCGCCGCCAAGAGCAGCTCGTCCCCGCTACCGCTCTCCGGCGGAGGGTTCTGGTGGGAAGTGGTGGCGCCGCCTTCCAAAGCAGCGGTAGCCGTCACGGCCTTGGCCGGGATCGCGCTGTTTGCTGCCTTATTCTACACCACCAGTAGGTAATTTATCAAATTGATCGAATGACCACAACAGATGTGTTCTTAATGTTATTGTTCTCATACTAATACAAATTAGGAAGAGGGAAATCTGTGTTGTTGTGACTTGTTATGATAAGAAAGAGAGAAAAAGTAAATACAATCCATAGATGAGAGCTCTGAGACGAAGTAACACTTCGTCCAATTCTTCTCCTCCGTCGTCTTCCTCGTCGTCGTCAGGGTCATCGTCGTCTTCGTGGATTCATCTGCGTTCCGTTCTATTCGTTGTTAATTCCTCCTCACCAGCTTATTGTTCTTCATCTTCTGCCCGGTGAGTCCTCTCCTCCTCTCTTCTTCCAAAATTTCCTCCTCTCTTTTGGGTATTTCTCAGATCCCAGCTTACCCTTACTTTTGATCTACTTCTCACTTTCCCCATCTCTTCTTTCTTTGATGCCCCCTCAAACCCTATTATGCTTGGTTTGGGTTGATTGGTTGGTTTACTTGTAGTTTTTTTCCTGCATCATGACTATCACGATGTAGGTGCTCATATGCACACCTATCCCTAGATTCTTAGAACTGCTCGCATTGCTAATCTTCCACAAATTTGCTTACCAATGTTGTGACAAACCTGTGCTTGCTTGAGTTGTACTTTCGGTTCTGCTGTCTGGCTTTGGATGGAATGTGTTGGAAAATGAAATTTGCTAATGGCTTCTCTTGCTTTCTTCTACTTTCTATGAATTCCGTGGTCTTGCTGCTTTCGTTCTTTTACTGTTCTTAATTGTTGGTTACTTTTTTATTTTTGTTGATCTCCTTACAAGCATTGGCTTCTAGATTTCTCAGAATGCTGACCATAACTGTTCTTTCCACTCAGGGGCGGCCTCAAATCCCCTTGGTCTCGGAGAAAAAGAAAGCATGCCCTTTCTCCTCACCAGTGGAAAAGTTTGTTTACACCAGATGGGAGACTCCGTGACGGTGGTGTTAAGCTCTTGAAGAAAGTTCGCAGTGGAGTGAGTAGTTCTTACTCTTACTGCTATTCTGTTCCATCTTAGAACCATGGGAGCACTTAATATTTTATTTCTCTTGTAGGGTGTTCATCCAAGTATTCGAGCAGAGGTTTGGCCATTCCTCCTAGGCGTGTAAGCACATTTACCCTTTTTGTTGTTGCTCTTCTATTGATGCTTCGTTTTTCTTTCTTTACATAGCAACATGATATATTATATACCCTTTGAAGGATTGTGAAAAGGCAAGAGTTTTTTTCTGTTTTGTAACCCATCAAATGAACTTCCATTAATGCCAAACCCCTACGTTTCTTTTTTCAGTTTTGGAAATCTTAATTTTTCCATTTTATAGGGAACAAGATTGCTATTTTACATGGGCTACTCATCCTATCTAGCTAACGTCTGTTTGCTGTAGGATATATTTCTTGACCTGTTCCTTTAATTTCATTCATTGAGTTTTGGTTTCCCATGTCGAAGATAATTGGTTTTCCTTGCCATTTAGTTAGTTTGCTAGAGAGTTGCGAGCTTGTTTTGACTGCTTAGTTTCATCCTTCCTTTTGGACCTTGATTATATTTGAAGAGCTTTCATCATGGATGATATTTAATTGTTCATTCATACTGTCATGTCATTCTTTTAAAGCTTTATGTAACTAAGTCTTATCTCTTTTAGCAGATATGACCTGGACAGTTCCCAAGAAGAAAGAGAAATCGCAAGAACAGAGAAAAGGTACTTCTGCCTTGATGATATTGGAGATGTGATTTTTTTATTTTATTTTTTTATTTTTTGAGCTACTTTCTTTTACTAAGCTGCTCTGGTAATTTTTTGCCACAAAATTTACTTCCTTGATCCTAACATTTAGTCATTTTGCTGTGGCTGCAGAAAGGAGTATGAGAAACTCCGGAGACAATGCTGCCGACTGCTGAAACAAAGCACTGAGATTGATGGGATAACGTGCGATGGGGACAATGGCAGTGTCATTCAGGATGCTGACTCCTCTGGTTATGAAGATGTGGTGAGTGCCAGGGACTCCCTTTCTAGTGATGAAAAGAATCTAGATGCTGAGTACTCTGATGACCCCTCAAGTGCATTGTTGGAAGGTGATGATATTGCAAGGCAGGCCATGAGTGCTGTTGGCTCGTCACGAAATTCCGAGTCATCTGACTCAGATTCCTCTGAAGACCTCGAATCTGAAATCATTCAGGGTTCCTCCTCAACAGATGGTAGGGAAGGGAATGATCATGATATGCCCTCCAAAGGGAGTATTTCCCCCTCAAGCACTGAATTGAAGTCAAAACCATGCACCTCCGAAAATTTCTCAACATGGCAGCGGATCATTCGCGTTGATGCAGTGCGTGCCAATGCAGATTGGATACCTCACTCTCCTTCTCAGGCTGCAGTATCTGAGGGCAGGGCACACCGAGCTGCTGTAGCTGTTGGGTTAAAGGACTATGATCATCTGGAACCCTGCAGAATCTTCCATGCTTCACGATTAGTTGCTATTCTCGAAGCCTACACACTGTATGATCCCGAAATCGGGTATTGCCAGGGTATGAGTGATCTGCTGTCTCCCATAATTGCTGTTGTTACAGAGGACCATGAGGCTTTTTGGTGTTTTGTGGGTTTCATGAAGAAAGCTAGGCATAATTTCAGACTTGATGAGGTAGGCATTAGAAGGCAACTGAATATTGTTTCCAGGATTATAAAATCCAAGGACTCACATCTCTACAGGCACTTGGAAAAGCTACAAGCTGAGGATTGCTTTTTCGTTTATAGGATGGTGGTGGTAATGTTCAGGAGAGAGTTGACATTTGAACAGACGATTGACCTCTGGGAGGTCATATGGGCAGATCAAGCAGCCCTTAGGGCTTGCATTGGAAAGTCTGCATGGAGCAAGATAAGGCAGCGAGCACCACCAACGGAAGATTTGCTGCTTTATGCCATTGCAGCTTCTGTGCTGCAGAGAAGGAAACTGATCATAGAGAAATATAGCAGCATGGATGAGATTTTAAGGGAGTGCAATAACATGGCTGGGCAGCTTGACGTGTGGAAGCTCCTTGATGACGCGCATGACTTGGTGATGACCCTGCATGACAAGATAGAGACATCTTTTAATGGCTGATTCTTGAATGTTTCTTCAATTTGTGTGCTTTAATTGTTTCAAAGGCCATAGATGTGGGATAGTTGCCCCCTCCGCTCGAAACGGGCACTCAAGACTGTTTTTTCTCAGTTTTGTTGCAATCTTCATTCCATGTTAGAGATGATGAAAATGGAAGTGAAAACGACCTTGGTTATTACCACTTCTCCTTGGGACAAATTGACCCAGTGTACCATTTTTCCCCCCTTTGAAGTGTACCATATTGGATGAAGAATACTGAGATTTTAATTATCAGTTTTCGTTGGTTTTTTTTCTTGAGCTGAAATGAATTTGTGATAACTGCTAAAATGTGCCACTTTCTTTTTTGATAAAACCAAAGGAGTAGTCCAAACCATAGTACTACTAAGTACTAACAACACAGCATCCAGCAGCTAATTACTCGAACATGTAATGCAGCAAGCAATCACTCAAACAACAGTAGAACTTGAAAGGCGCAGCAACAGCATTTTGAGAACTATTTTGCTAGAGAGTCATCGGCCACCTCGTTTGCTTCTCGGAAAGTATGAGCTATTTTTACCTTGAAAGTTTGTTCTTTGAGAGAATCAATTTTCATGAACTTTGTCAAACGAGCATACCAGGCTCGATGGGCTTGTTTACGGGCCATAAAGAGCTTTGTTTGGGTCATCATATACACTTCCATCAAGAACACCATTGATTGAGGAAGGCATCGTAAGTAAACATCAAGCTACTGCTGCGGAGTGTCGAACCGAGTTAAGCAATAAGAGCGAGAACAATTCGTACTGATGTATATTCATGGTAATTAATTTTCATTTGATGTAAAGTGAATGTGATTATTAATCATTAATTTATTTTTTTATAGATTTGATGTAATAATTGTATAGTTTAAGATACAAAGATAAGATAAAAATAGAATTAAAACAGTGTCACGCTTGTCATTAGAATTTTAAAATGTTGTACACGTCCATAAGTACTTTTTGAACTGTCATGCATTTTCATACGTAAAAACAAATCCCAATCATCAAATAAGATCGCCATGTTCCGCACGTCCAACGTTAATTACAAAGATGTGTAGTAAGATCATCAAAGATCGCCATCTTCCCATTTTGTCTTATTATGAGTTATCAAGATGTAACTCTCCAAAAAAAAAAATTAATAATAATTCCTGAGTACGTGGCTTATAAAAAAATTATATATTGTTTTATTTGATTGATGCTCCAAGATTCTATCAATAAAACAATGACAAATAGGTAATTTTAAAATTACAAATATATACTAAAAAAATAATGTCAAAATGTATAATTTCGGAAAAGCTGAATTTCTTAACTTTTGTTGAGAATTACTTTCCCACGTCAATCCATAATCGATTTTCAATTTTCCACCCAAATTAATTTTAAATTTCCTTCCTAAAAATCCCCAAAATTTCTAAACTCATTTGGCCGCAAAGGAAGAGATGTTAGAACAAGAGAGAACATCTTTACTTGTGCCTCGCCAGGGGTAAAAATGTCAAAATTACTAGACAACTGAGTTGGAAGATGAATACAATATTTATTACTCCCTCCGCAACTTAATAACTGTCCCGTTGATTTTGAGTACGCATATTAAGGAGGCCGGATGACTCACTATTTGAGACAATTTTGCCCCGAATTTTTTCTCGGATGTTAATTAAGAATTAACGTACGTTCAGAAAAAAAGTACGAAATTTTTTGAGGTCAAATAGTGAGTCATCCGGCCTCTTTAATATGCGTACCCAAAATCAACGAGACAGTTATTAAGTTCCGGAGGGAGTATGTAACAAAGAGATTATAGCCCAAAATAACATTTAATAAGGACCGAAGAGAGTATTAAATTAGGATTGTGACATTCTTAATAATGTAACACTTTGAAATGAATTAAATACAAAAAAGTTAGGAATCTGACGTCCCAAATTTTCTTTCTTCTCATGTTCCAAAAACCAAACAAGATAGAAAGTTAAACAAAAATTATGCCTTTATGATCGAGCATGGGATGTTGAAGGGCTCATGTAATGCCAAATTAAGGTCATTTTGCATTAATTTGCATTGTTAGCATCCTCCAATTATCCTATAACTATATATGTGTTGGTCTAGTCACGCTAAGCACTTTGTAATTAAAAAGGGTTGGCTAGCTGAGTAGGGCAAATTGCCATTTTGAAGTGGTAATTAATTAAAATAAAATAAAAGTTAAAGTTTTGCTCCTTTCTTAATTTCAGATTTGGTTCTTCTAATTTTTCTTCTACATGACCAGTCATGTTGGAAGAATCTGAATCATTCAATAAAATTAGACGGATGAGATTAAAAATTCAAATAACTAATGAGTTGACCACTTTATTGACTGGTCAACTCATTAATGATTTGAATTTTTAATTTCATCTGTCCAATTTTATTAAATGATTCAAATTTCTCTAACATGACTTCAGGAAAAATTCGAGCAAATTCATATATATTTTTTACATTTATCTATATAGGTTTGCTTTAATATATAGCTACCAAACAACTTCAATCTTTTTGTTGATTTTTTGTCACCTCGTTTAGTTTGTTTTATATGCGGTACAATATTAGTGATATAATGGGGAAAAAAAATCGTGGGTTAGTGGTCGATTCTAGACAAATTTTATGTCCACATCCTTTGACAAAACCAATAAGGAATTTCAGCCATCACATAAAATCACTACCTTATAACATATTGTCCTCTATAGTTAAACCTAGGGGTGGTAATATGGACATTGTTTATATACCCGTTTTATCCGTTCAATTTTAAACGGGATGCGAATAATAATTTTAGTCTCATCTAATAAACGGATTGAGTCAAATTCGTCCCATTTTACACATGAATAGACGAGACAAACCCAACGGATTTCCGTCTGTCTGTTTATTATTTTTCTAAATAATAATTTAATTTTAAAAAATATATATTTTTCTAATATTTTGTAAGTGTGTAACCAGACTCACACACTAGGAAAACAAACCAGAATCACTACGTTATGAGATTTTAGGTTTAAGTACATCTATATGATTTTCATATTTTTGTGTGTAGACTTAGTGATATGAAATGAAACAACATTTGCCGGCATGTTTTCATGTGATGAACCTAGGGGTTGAGCATGGACCTGTCAGACCCATCAAATCCGACACCATCCTACCCGCCAAACCCGTTGACCCATCACCCTCGCCAATTTAATCGACCCGTAAAAAACTAACAGACGAATTGGGTCGGGTGTGAGTCTAACCTGTTAAACCCGTGGGTATACCCGACCCGTCACTATATACCAATTATCCATCATATATAAACTTATTACACTCCAATCCCATTACCTATTGCCCGCCGACCCATCAACCCGACTACCTATAATTTTTCACCACCCGTGAGTGTAGGTAGATTTGTTAGAAATTTAACCAACCCGACCGGACCCACACCCGTGGATTATCTAGGAGTTGGGTTGGGTAAAAATCTGACTAGACAGGTTGGGTGTCGGGTTTTGCTCAAACTCAACCCATGCTCAGCCCTAGATGGACCATAATGGAAGAAAATATTCGTGGTGGTATTTATGATTTCATTCATCATCCCATGTCTCAATTCATGAACTTTTTGTTGGTACAAAAAAAAATTGAAAAAAATTATTAAGACTAGAGTTGTCTAGACCCAGCTCCTTTAAATGGACGGGTCTGGTTCGTCCGATTCTTCTTATATGAACTGAATTTAATCTATCCCCTTTTTTTCTGAGTCTAAACGGATCTAATCCATGTTTTGTCTCCCCTAGTTAAACCTTACTAAAAAGAAGAAAACATTCTGTAGTTAAATATTTGAAATGTGACATTTAGAAACTTTGGATGAACGGAAAATTCGTAGGGTTTTCAATGTGTATCATCTCATAATTTATACCTATATGAATGGTATAGTATGTGAGGTTGTTGATTATAGAGATGAGCTCTACCATTTACTTGAAAATCAAGTAAATGGTCAAGATTACGAGTATCTTTGTATTACTTCAGAAATGTCAAGTCACTAGTTATAATTAGGGTATGTTTGGTTATGGGTGAAAGGAAGTTAAATGTTACCTCTTTAACCTTTAACTAAATTTGGCAAAAAAAGAAAATAATTAAATGAGGCCATGGGGATTATATGTTAACACATGAGGGGAGAGGCTACAAAATTTTCTCTCATTTTTTAAAATTTATACCCCCACTACTGAAATTTTAATTATTTTTGAATTTTTTTAAGGGTCACCCATCTATCATTCATTTTTAAAATTTTTTGCCAAACCTTTTCAATACCTAACATTTTAACGTTTCTTTATCCTTTCACTACTTAACTAGTACCCTTTTATAATTTAACCTCATTTTATACTCTCAATTCAAACACACATTTACTCGCATAAATGATAAAATCCACTGACAATGAGTCCTTTAATTAATTACCTGGAAAAATAAGCTAGAATTTTCACAAGATTACACCAAAACTATTAAATTTGAATAATTAATATGGAAGACTTCTATTATTTAGATTTTTGAGCTATGAAAATCACTAAAAAAAATTAGATTTAACTATACTTACAAATACAATCAAGGCCTATCAAGTATCAAGTCAAACATTAGATTAAGCACTCTGTCACATTTACAATGGATGGTGATGCATTATTTTTGCGACTTATTCTTATTATAAGCATATGGTATTTTTATTTAGTTTAATTATGGTTAAAATTAAGTTAGATGCAGGCCATAAGAAAAAGACAAAGGGACGCCAACCATAAATTCCACAAGGTCCAAGAATGATTAGTACTAGTGAATGAAATAACTAGTCTTGTTAATTTAAAAACCAAGAAGAAAAAGAAGAAGGTGTAAGAGGTGTGGTTTGACTTTGATTTTAAATCAACTAGGATAATGGGCGCAGCTTTTCCCCACGTAAAATTGTATCATCCGGAAGAAAGTGACTCTTTTCTTTGTTTTTGTTTTTGTTAGTGATTGGCTTATTTAATGATGGTGCCTCATCGCTTTTAAGGCATTTGTGGTGCTTCAAGCTTATATATATGCAGCACCATGATTTTTGCTAAGCCATTACTAGTACTAATTTACTAGATGAGGCTCGGCCACTTGTTTTTCTCACCAGGAAATTAAGGTCAGGAATCAGCTACCTCAAACCAATTCTACTTATATATGGATACTCCATAATCCGCTTATTAGTTCGGCTACTACTAAATAATTTTACTTTTTAATGAGCTGATTCTTTTATAAGTAGGATTAATCTTGACCTATTAAGCTCTGCGATACATGTAATTTAGAACTCAAAATTTACATCGGTTCTTCGAAATTTTGATGGTCAAAATTTTGAGGGAGACAATAAAAGAGATGCCTTCTATTTTTTCACATAAACATGTGTACAACAAGTCTGCCTTAGATAGGAGACACAATTTAGCCTGCTCAAGGGGTAAATATAGCCTACTATTTGTTGGATTCTCATGTGAAAGTCTTTTTAAAATGAAATAAAGAATTTATAATTCAGTTTCAAAATATGAAAGGGTTAAAGTTTCGTATTCGAATTTTCTAATTTGCAATTTTTATGAATTTCATAAAAATGAAAACAAACCAACTTAGAGGAATTAAAGAATGATTTATCAATATTCCACTTGTTCTGTCCTATCCATATGTACAATTCCACTAAATCACTTCTTTACAGTTGCTGCCAGTCAACCCCATTTGCAGCCATCTAATGAAAAGGTCACTTCTATTAGAAAATCATATAGTACTCTTTTTTGTGTGTGTGTGTTGAAGCAGTACAAACATAGCAGTAATATATATATATATAAATTTGTGGTGTATTGTTTATGGCTTAGAATGAAATACCTTTTGCTCTTTTCAGCTATATATGTTATCTTCAAAGAAAAAGGGGCTAAGTACTTATAAATCTTTTAAAAATTGTTACTTAAACAAGTACTCCCTCCTGATTTATATAACTGACGTTTTGGTGATTTTATACCATCCCTATTTAAATGACGCCTTGGGAATTGTGTGTGTTAAGCACAGTGATTTTACTTTTGTAGTTTTACGCTTAGAAGCAACACATCATAATCTGGCGCGGGCTTCTATAAAAAATTTTGAAATGAAAAAGGTTGGGAGGAGTAAGCAGAAAGAAAGGAGAGAACAAGGAAGAAGAATGGGTACAAAAAGTTATCGTGGTGCGGCCCACACACAAAACTCTGATAAAATACGGGGCTCAACAGTAAGAAAATTAACCTGCCTTAATCTAAATGCAATTCACCAAAACGTCAATTATATAAATCAGGAGGGAGTACTATATTAGACCATAGAAACCACATCCATTTTCATTACAAAAGCCATAATTGTAACAGTTGATCCCACTACATATCCCTCTCTTTCAACAGTTTCTTTAGCTTTTAGCATAGCCTAGTTACTGAGTTGGTAATCAACCAACAAATTAACCACAGAAAATTTTCAATCGCCTGCTACACTAAAAGGTAGCGTTTGTTTGGCGGAATCAAAAAGGAAAATGACTCGGAAATTTAAGATTCCGAACTTTATTGTGTTTGGTTGCGACAAGGAATCACTCTCCCTGAAATCCAACTTTCCTTTACCGAAATGGTATTTCACTCATCAATGGTGTTGCGGATCTGGACCTCCAGGACTTGAACGTTTCGATGCGTACTTGCCTTTCATTGCTCCTCCCTTTCCCAATTCAACATTATTGTAGACTTCACTCTCCCCCTTTGTCTGAATTGATCGTATGAGGTTCCTCCTCGCAACAGTTGATTCAAGTAGGCGAGCCTCGGACCGCCAAAACGAGAGCAGCACAAGCATTACTAAGCACCCAAGGAATCTCAAGAAGCTAGCCATTTCCCCTCCTCTTAAGCTCTCAGAAAATGCACTAAATTCTTCTGTTATTGTCTTGTAAGATCAAGTAATTTGTAGCTAGTGTGCTAACTATATATAGAGAGATTTGAAGCGTAGCTTTTTTGTTATATTAATGGAAGTGGGTGGAAAGAGGACAGAGAAGTCCACAACAATTTTGCAATCCTTGTATTGAGTGCCTTGTAGTGTTGTGGCCTCTTTTCGAAGATCAACAAAAACAAATACCGACAGTATGTATCCAAATGCATGACGGTTCTGCAAGACAAAAAAATGAAAATAAGGAGAGAATCCATGAACACTTCCTAATTAGTCACTTTTTATTTCATGCACTTTGCAGGCTTGCACTAACTGATAACTACTGCTGATTACTGCAGATTCTTGTCAAAATTTCCTAATCCTGTCATTGGTCGGAAAGAGTCAGCTCTTTGGATTCTTCTATGGCACACCACCTGCTTACTATGTCATATGCAACTAAAAGAAATTCCCAATTTATCTTTTAGTAATTTTCTAAGCGTCCTAGTTCAGTTCGCACCGGATTGATGAATTTATAAGAGGTAAAATTCTCCCAAACTGGTAATTTCTCTGCACATAATAATCCAACTTGCAAATTTTTTATTTAAGATATGAAAGTGTTGAACGGTCATTAGTTTTTTTTTTTTTTTGAATACTTCTTCTATGTGAGAATGTTTTGTTCTTTATGCTCTCAGTCAAATATATAACTAATGCACTTCGTACAAGATGGGTGGGACGGCAAACCCTTTCTTTGTTTTTGGATAAACTTCATATTTGCCACCAAGTAATATTATATTATTCTCTCAAACTTGTCACCAGATAATCTTTTGTACACATAGACCATGCAATTATGCACTGTTACGTTACTCAAACTTGTCACTGTCATCCATCAGTCAAACTTTTCCATCGGCAGGAAAAATCGCATACTCTAAATTTAAATGGACAGATGTGATTTCCCACTCCAGTTTGCTAAACCAAAAGCCTTTTCTTAAGATAAATCTGCAAAGCACGCCTAGAAGATAAGGGATTTCCTGCGACTGTTCTTCTACCTTTGCACAAAATGTTGACTGGTTTCTACAAACATGTAAAGGTAGTATATTTTGGGATATTTGCACTAAATAATCATCTTATCTGCTATAGGGACATCCCCTTGTTCTGTTGTTCAGGTGTTAAAGAATAATGAAGAAGTCTTTGTAACTGATCGGTAGAACCTACATTGACATCTCATCCGCGGAACCAAGTTAAGTTCTTGTCGAACCAGAAGTGGCAGTTAACTTTTCACCAGAATCATTAGGCTTGCAAAATCTTATCCATTGAATCATGTGTTTTAATCTTCCATTGTCATCGATCAAACTCTTGACTTTTGCCTATCTATAACAAGAAGAATTCAGATTACTCTAATGAGGGTTAAGAGTCTTTAATGTCCTACAATTACTATACATTGCACAAGCTGTTATTTGCATCTACCGTATCATCAGAAACAACAGCTAAGTTCTCACGATTTACCCAGAAATTGAAGAACTTAAAAGGCTTGGGAATTATAACTTAGGTGGGGAGAAGCACTTAGGCTTGCATTATGATTGGACGACATGGAGGAACAGATTCTACCACCATTCAAGGCAAAAATAAAAAAATAAAAACCCAGCCAAGCATGGTTTATTGGAACTTTTTCTTTTCCAGTTTCTTCGATATATAGGCTTAGAGATGCGCTTATTTAAAACAATGTGAAATGTGGTTCAGAGAATCTATGATCATCATGTTTCGTAACATTATAAGCTTTGCTAGAACTCAAAATCAGGAGGGATGTAATCCACCTCTCTACTTCTTTCAGCCATGCTCCATAAACTCCTAAATTTCATGGCTTCTGAAGAAATTGATGTCTATCAAGTCCTTGATGCCTGGAACTGGAAACTAGTGTAAATCTTGTAACCAGATGCAGGACAAATGGTTATACCCAATTTTGATTTCCCGGCCAAACCATATTATACCATCATGATGCTAACTCGATTCGCAGGTAAGTTCACTTATTGAAAGATGACACGCAGAAACTTTCCAAATCTTTCAATAAAAGAATTAGTCATCTAGGATAGCAGTGGAACCAATGCTTGTACACAATCCCAATCTCATGAACTAATATAAGTATAAAATAGCATACTGAAAAACGAAATCCATCACTCAAAGCTCAAACTAATAAAAGAGAGCTGCTAATAGGGTTGATCAGTTTGCCTGACTGACGTGGCATTTGCCACGTCATTACACAAAATTACAAAATTGCCATTATCGTAAAAATTCCAAAAAAGAATGTAAAAATTATTAAAAAAATGTAAAAATTCTATAAAAATGCAAAAATTCTAAGAAAATGAAAAAAATGAGAAAAAAATATAAAAATTCTAAAAAAAATGTAAAAATTCCAAAAAAAATGTTGAAATTAGAAAAAAATTATAAAAATTCAAAACAAAATGTAAAAATTCAGAAAAAATATAAAAATTCCCAAAAAAATGTAAAAAAATGTAAAAATTCCCAAAATAATTAAAAAAAAGAAAAAATTCTAAAAACATTGTAAAATTTCCAAAAAAAATGTAAAGATTTTTAAAAAAATGTAAAAATTCCTATAATAATTCCAAAAAATGTAAAAATTCAAAAAAAAACGTAAAAATTCAAAAAAAAATAAAAAATTCTAAAAAATTCCAAAAAAGACATCGTCAAATTTTTATAATTTTTACATTTTCTTATTTTTAGTTTAATTTTTTTTAGAATTTTTACATTTTTTGGGAATTTGTACATTTTTTTTGGAATTTACATTTTTTGTGAATCTTTACACATTTTTAGTATTTTTACAAATTTTTTTGAAATTTTTTACATTTTTTCTGAATTTTTAGATTAATTACATTATTTCGGAATTTTTATAATTTTTACATTTTTTTGGATTTTTTCGTTATATGAATTTTAAATTTTTTTTTTGGAATTTGTACATGTTTTTTTGAATTATTACATTTTTTTTAATTTTTAGATTAATTAAATTATTTTTGGAATTTGTACATTTTTTCTGAATTTTTAGATTAATTTTTTTTTGAGTTTTTTCGTTTTATGAATTTTAAATTTTTTTTTTAGAATTTGTACATGTTTTGTGGAATTATTACATTTTTTTTAAAATTTTTTACATTTTTCTGAATTTGTAGATTAATTAAATTATTTTTTAAAATTATTACATTTTTTAAATTTTTTTACATTTTTTCTGAATTTTTAGATTAATTAAATTATTTTTGGAATTTGTACATTTTTTTGGAATTATTACGTTTTATGAATTCGTTTTTGAATTTAGACATTTTTTTAAATTTTTTTATGAAGGAGCGAAGGAGTATGTCGTTCGTTTGAAGGAGGAGGGATGTGTAAATGAGTAAAAAGGAGAGTAAAAGTAAATCAGTGGCAATTTTGAAATTAAATTAGTGGCAATTTTGTAATTATTTATGCAGTTGCCACGTCAGTCAGGCAAACTGTTCAACCTTTTTAGCATTTCCCCTAATAAAATGTTAACACGTCATAGCAAGTGAAAAGAAAGAACAAATTGAGAACAACATTCAGAAATTTAAGAAGGAAATGCAATCAATTAATGTTAACTTTGTGTGTAAGAAAAACAATTTTGAGTTTGAGACTTTCCCACATCCAATCCTGGGCTCATAGGCACCCTTTAAAAATACAGGAACTATAGATCCAATTGAACATACGCTAGTACTACTACTATCTGAATTTTTTGCTGGAATAAGCAAGATGAGTTTTCTTGCTGCTGCCTGGATCAACAGTAGTATCAGCTCTTCTCTTTCCACATGTTGTTTTGGAAGCTGACACGGGGCGCGGTCGGAAAACGAGGACCCTATTGTAAAGAACCGGAGAAATTGTTGAATAAATCGGTTGGTTGGAGAAGAGGTTGGTAATGTCGACAAGAGGTTTCCTCCTACCGGCAATTCTTTTAAGATTGTTGTTGGAGGGTAGAGATTTTGGGGTTGAAGAGTAAGGAGGGATGTTCTCCTTGTTAGAATCTTCAATGAGCAAAAAGACAGCCATTGAAAGAAAGAGAGGACGGGTATATGGATATAAGGGACGAGATGGTATTAGATGAGAAGGAGATGGAGAGGGAGAGGGAGAGAGAGGTGGGTTTATGTAATGGAGAGGGGAGAGTGAAATAAAGGTTTGATTTTTGGGTTTTCATGGAGGGAGGGAGAGGAGAGGCGGAGGTGTGATTTTTCATTTTTGGTGGGTTTTGAGTTTTGGGTTTGGTTTGAATATTCTGAAAGCTGGAAATGTGCGGAGGAACTGGTGAGGTTAAAAAAAGCGCGCCAGTTTAAGCTAAAATGAAAATGAAAATGAAAATGAAAATTTGGAAAAGAGGGAGGTTTCAAACAGACCGGACTAAAACTTAAAACTTCGCGGTTTCCCTCCAACATTCCCACGTGCCATACTAGCGAGTACACACGGGACTAGTAAGGGAAAAATAAACTTCCCTTTTTTCACAAAGGTTGCCATTGGCCCATTTCAACATTATACATTGAATAATGATAAAAGAAATATTTTTGGATAGTGGTAATTAAATTTCTTTATTTAATAAGATTTTGATTTATTTATTGTTTTATTAACTTTCAAAAAAAGTGTTTATTTTATCATTTTATTATTATTATTTCTATTCACAAATTTGATATTACATTTTCTTAAATGGAAGGTTTTTTTTCTAGTTCATGGATTTTTAAGTTTGACCCGAGAAGAGTGGTTTAAAACATGACCACAGTAAAATATTCAAATTGAGGGTTTGTAGATTGTATTCTCTCTTTTTCAAATTAAATGTAGTTATAAATTTTAGATTATTTGTAGTTTTGAAAATTTCATGCTAACATGCCAATTTTACTCATTTTTTATAATCAAAAGAGTTGGAAATGTAATTTCAACCAAGGATTTTTATACCCGGCCAGGACATCAACCTAGGTAGAGGCTAGAGGTCAATGATGATAAAAACTGAAAAAAATTAGGCTGCTGATGATGATGAAAAGGAAGAGCATGGAGATTGGAGAGTGAGGCGGCATCGTTTTAATTTTTTTTTTCAACCCATTCATCAAACTCACTTGACCCATTAACCCGTGCCTGGATTGATCGGGTCTCTAGGTTTTGTACCATGTCAGTGTCAGCGGGTACGAGGCAGGTGTTTTAAAAGCGGGTATTAGCTAAAAATCCACCCGGAAACCCACCCGGTTTTCGAATAACTGAGTTGACCCATCCGGTCCAAGCCTACTTTTAAAACCTTATTTTTTTTAGTCAAAACCATCTGGTAATGTGTCGATTACTTCAAATTTGAGCCGAACAAAATCCCAAAGAACGGTAAAGTTTTCTCTCAAAGTTTTAACACAATTGTATACCTAAGGCTCGAATGTGAGATCTCTAGTTAATTTAGAACAATTGATGGTTTAATAACATTTTTTATCCTTCTGCTACAAAACTTTGTTTCATCTAGTCTATGGTCAAAATATGACTAATTTAGTCCCTAAGCAACTTACTACCCAGTGGGACTCCCTTCTATTGTTAATATCTAATTTATTAAAACTATCATCGGTTTTAGCAAAAACAATTAACAAACTCGTTTGGTATAATTTCTATTTCTATTTTTTTAGTTTTTAAAACATAAAACAAAAAATAAGAAACCACTTTTTTTGACTTTTAAAATTATAATTCTGTTTTAATAAATTGTTCACATAAAAGAATAAACTAAAAATGAAAAATAATTTTATCAAACACATTTTATATTCTCTTTTTAGAAAAATAAATAGAAAGTCAGAGATAGAAATGATGCCAAACAAGCTTTACTTGAACCAAGCCTACTCAAACTTTTTGAAGCCTCATGAAAACGAAACTTGAGGAGCTATTTTTCAAATTGATTATCATTCGACTCATCAACAACTCAGCTCGTTTTGCAGCCCTACTAACGACACAATTTGCTTGTTTCATTTTTACGCACACAACTCACCGCATAACACAACAGGACGCACCAAACACACCATATTTTTCTTAATGTAGTAAATTATTTTAAATCTAACTTTTCTTATTTTTCCGTTTCTATAGGGCAAAAAAGAAGCGCTTGTGACATGACTGATCCAATCAATGGGTACATCACAACCAGGACCATATTCATCCCAACCATAAGGCATAAGCATCAACCTACAGAGTTTGACTGACTCCACAGATTGAGAATAGCTAATTGCTCGTCCACCAGGATCCAGTAGAGTAAACAGAACATGAACTAACCTGCCAAATACCGCATCGTTATTATCTGCACCGTTGCATTTATCAACAGCTAAGCAAAACATTCTCAGGGTCCAAACAGCTGCCAGAAAGACGACTGATCCTGTCTCCAAAATTCAGAGAAGAGGTTCAATAACAAGATGAAACGAGCAGTACCTTAAAATGCAAAAACAGGAGTAGAGGCAGGCACCTTTTCTTGTTTCTAATTTATGAATTTGTATCTAGTTCAAGGTCAATTGTTCAGCAAATCTCTCAACCATGCGAATGTTTTCATGAGTTAAGGCATACAGAACATCCTTTGAATGCCAAAACAAAAGCCACAGGAAAAGGATAAAGGATAGAAATAAAGAGTAACCGGAGGATATCTTCTCATCAAACATGGGATGATTAAGCATCAGTAACCTATTGTTGTTCACAATGGCCCGAACCAGTGTTTCCTTTGCTTCCTCATTTTTCTTCTTCAGCATGTTGCAGATCTGCAGAAAAAAGTATATATATATCAAGATGTCTAGCTTCTGGTTATATTATAGAGTGTTTAAACTTGGGAAGAAACTTGTCATTCAACTGCACAATTAAAAAAAAAAAAGTACAGGTCAGGTGCAAAACGGCTACGAAGCAAAAATCATCTTTTGCGGGTTTATCAAATCATGTACTCCACGCTACTATTTTTTGTTGTTATGCAAGGGTAACAATATAGTTCCTGGAAACAATCATCAATTAAAGTCTCACTTTGTTGTACAATTCTACACCTTTCTTTAGCTTCATGATTTCAAGTCACTAGAAAGAATTCAACTCCATTACATAAGAGCCTAGGAGGTTCAAAAGTGATGTATGCATGAATAAATGTATAGAAAATAAAGGAAGTCCAGGATTCACTCACATCCTCCAGCTCTTTTGCATATGCTTCAGCCTTTTCAATAGCGCCATCATTTTCCATTACCAAATGAGTATCTTGTTCTTGCATGTTCACTTGCCGAGCCATTTCAACTTCAGAGTTTGGATTGTAACACAGAACATTCTTGGTCTTACTAAGCACCAGAGTATCATGATGATAAATCTAGCCAAAACATTCAAGACAAATCTAGGAATTAGTCAACAAACTTTCAACCTACCATAAATTTTCACATACATTTAGCAGTCATAAATCACATATAAACCACATTATGGGCGAGGTACCTGTTCCTCAACAATGCTTTCCAGAGGTTCCTTAAAACTACAGGTAATTGATTCAAGGTGTGAGCCAGCAAGAACCATTCAGTTAATCGAACGAAATCAAAAGATAGTGTGAGATACCTGTTTTTACTTGGTGATGGAGAGAGTCGTTTCTGGGAATTCAGAGGCATTTGATCTGCATTCAACTCCTGCAACATCGCATCTAATGTTACATACCAATGATACACCACAAGAATGAGGATCCGCTGTCTCTTCAAAAGCACACCCCAGTAGTGATACAATTCAAAATCTTTTAGGAGCAATATGCTAAAATATGTTAGAGGAAAAGAAAAGGAGTACAAACCTCAAACGCTTTTCTTTTCAAAGATGTTATTAATGATGTTTTCCTCTCAGTATTTGCGATGGGACGGACAAGCTTGGATGAAATATTTCTTTGTACTTCCATGTTGTTCTCTAAGTTTCTCAATGGATGGCTTTGCCTTTGGAATGTTGCATTAGATTGATCCTTGGTTGCCCCCAAAGGCCTGTGTAATAAACATACACTCATCAAAACAGTAGGTAGCAGATCTTCAATAGAAAATTCAAATAAGGTTAAAGAATATGAAGTTCTATACTGTTATCACACCCAGAAATCTTCAAGCTAGAAACATCAGGACTCCTCTTCCCAGCTTTAACTCCTTCAACAGCAAGCGTCTTTAAGTTCCAAGTTGATCCCATGCTGGCAGATGTTACATTTTCTTTGGCCATAGACATTGTTGCTTTCTCGATTGAGCAGGCAGGATCAACTTTACGTCTACAAGAAACTCGCACAATACCACAGCTTATTCCAATATATCTCATGTAATAACGAGAAAATAGGAACATTAAAAGAAATAAGTAGCTTATTTCATAAAAAAGTAACAGGTACAAAATATGTTGTTCTGCGGAAGAAAAAACTGAATTTTCATGTAATCACTAGTACATAGAATTCCCATACATTACCACAGCTTATACCAATATATCTTATGTGATATAAGCAAATTAAACCAGAAACAAGTATAGTACACTGTTGAATATCATAGCAGTAAAGATGGACAGCTACCAAGTTGGACAGCAGCCAACTTGGACAGCAGCCAAACTGGACAACATTTCCAGTCATAGATTTACAGCAGCCTACCCATGTTGAATGCATGGATTGCATTCATACATGGTGGCTGATTTAGTTGACAATTTCCAGTCATAGATTTACAGCAGCTCATCCATGTTGAATGCATGGACTGCATTCATACATGGTGACTGAACTCACAATAGTGCAGCCAAATTGTGTATATATACTCTATGTAATTACTTGTATCATTTTAAGATTAAGAGACTCAATAAAATCCTCTTCTAAAAATCTTCATGGTAGCGGAGCAAGTGCTATTTTTTGGAGATTGAGTTCCTTTTCTCTCCAAGCACTATCGATTCAAATTTTTCTTTTGTTCTTTTTCTGCTCATTATTGAAAGATGGCAGATGATAAGAAAACTTCAGTCACTAGTTCTGACAACCCCTCCTTGCAAATCAGTCAAGTAAAGCTTGATGGCACCATCAACTACCTTGCATGGTCAAGGTCTTGCTTATTGTTCATCAAAGCTAGAGGATTGCAAGGCTACATTACTGGTACTAAAAAGAAACCAGCAGAAACAGATCCCATCTTTAATCGTTGGGATTCGGAAAACTCACTTGTGATGGCATGGCTTCTCAACTCAATGCAGCCGCCTATTTCCAAAACATATTTGTTGCTCGACTCAGCAGAAAAAATATGGGATGCCGCTGCTATTACCTACTCGCAAGTAGGGAATGATGCCCAAATCTTTGAGATTCGGAGCAAAGTCCATGGCACGAAGCAAGGTGAGATGACAATTTCTCAGTATTATTCTGAACTCCGTGGCTTATGGCAGGAGCTGGATTATTATCAAGACTTCCAAGCTGATTGTTCTGGAGACGCAGCCAAATTTCAGAAGATGATTGAGAAGGAACGGGTCTATGATTTCCTAGCTGGGTTGAACAATGAGTATGATCAAACCCGAGCTAATGTCCTTGGTAAAATCCCGTTTCCTTCTATTGAGGCAGCATATTCCCAGATTCAGCAAGAAGAAAGCAGAAGAAGCGTAATGCTCTATACAACACCAGTTGAAAAGGCGGGTTTGACTGCTACTGGTCATTATGAGCAACCTAAGGTGAATCCTTCTGAAAGGGATAATCTTCGTTGTGATTACTGTGGAAAACCAAGACACACAAAGGAGATGTGTTGGAAATTACATGGGCGACCCAACAACGGTCGAGGAGGAAAACGAGTCACTACAACAAGGGCACGTGCAAATCTGTCAAAAAACGTCGAGTTATCTACAGACACTACTCCTAATGAGATTTTTTCATCTGATGAAATCCAACATCTCAAGCGTTTGTTGTCGCAAGTTGAATCTTCCTCTGACGCAAAATCTAATCTTGTGAAGTCAGGTAATGCTTCCAACCTTAAAACTAATCCTTGGATTGTTGATTCTGGTGCGAATAGACACATGACAGGCTGCTCTAAGAAACTCCTTAACTATACTCCTTCCAATCAAAATGACAATGTCCGAATAGCCGATGGCTCAGTGATTCCTATTTCTGGAACAGGTTCCATTCTTTGTACTCCCAACATAAAGCTATCTTCTGTACTCCATGTTCCTAAATCCCCTGTTAATCTCTTATCTGTCAGTTCCATTACCAAAGCTCTAAACTGTAAAATTGAATTTTTTCCTGATTATTGTCTCTTTCAGGATCTTCAAACAGGGAAGATGATTGGTAGTGGTAGATTGCATGATGGTTTATACATGTTGGAGGACGGTACAAATTCAGTTCTGGCCTATTTTGGGGGAAATAAGGATGTTAACCAGGAAATAATACAGTGGCATAGACGGTTAGGGCATCCCTCCTTTTTTGTCTTAGCAAAATTATATCCTGATTTGTTTTTAAAGACTCAGTTTGATTCTCTATTTTGTGATGCGTGTGAATTTGCCAAGCATACTAGAAACTCTTATCCCTTAAGTAACAACAAAAGCACTGTTCCCTTTATGACTATCCACTCTGATGTTTGGGGACCCACTCAGACTGTCTCCTTGTCTGGCAGTCGATGGTTTGTCACCTTTATTGATTGTTGCACGAGGATGACTTGGGTATATTTAATAAAAGCCAAAAGTGATGTTTTTTCGTGTTTTCAGTCCTTCCATAAAATGGTTTGTAATCAATTTGATACAAAGATAAAAATTTTAAGGACTGATAATGGCACAGAATACATGGATAGTAAATTTGGGCAGTACTTGGACCTCAATGGTATAATTCATCAAACTAGTTGTCCTTACACTAGTGCTCAGAATGGGGTGGCTGAACGAAAAAATAGGCATCTGTTGGAAGTTGCTAGATCACTTATGTTTACTATGAATTTGCCAAAAATGTATTGGGGGGATGCAATTCTAGTAGCTGCTTATCTTATCAATAGAATGCCTCTAAAAGCACTCAACTTTAAAAGTCCCTTGGAAATCTTACTAGGAAAAAATAGCTACACCATTCCTCCAAAAGTTTTTGGGTGTGTCTGTTTTGTTCATTGCAGGACAACTACGAAACTAGACCAAAGAGCAAAAAAATGTGTATTCCTTGGGTATTCTTCAACCCAAAAAGGTTATAAATGTTATCATCCTCCTTCTCGAAAATACTTTGTTAGTATGGATGTCACTTTTAGAGAAACTGAACCCTACTTCAACCCATCCCAATCACCTCTTCAGGAGGAGAGTAATGATGAAGAAGAGGTGATACCTAGTTCTGTAACGCTTCAGGATCTTACCCCAATGGATAATTCTAATTCTGAAGAGAGAGTTGAAGGAGAAACAAGTAGACAGGGGGAGAAAATTAGTAGATTGGACAAGCCTGATTTGTTGAGATACTCGAGGAGAGACAAGACAACAGAAGCCATCATGCAACCTACTTCTGATCATGAATCTATCTCTGTTGGTGAGTTACCTTTTGATGATTTAGATAAACCTATTTCCCAAAGAAAAGGTGTCAGAGCTTGTACTAAACATCCCATCTCTAATTTTATCTCTTATGATTCCTTGTCACCCAGCTATAGAGTTTTTGCCTTGTCCCTGTCTTCTGTGTCTATTCCACAGGATTGGAAGGAAGCTTTCAAAGACTCCCAATGGAAAGAAGCAATGGTAGAGGAAATGAAAGCTTTGGCAAAAAATGAGACTTGGGAACTTATCACTCCTCCACATGGAAAGAAACTGGTTGGCTGTAGATGGGTATTCACTGTGAAACACAAGGCTGATGGTTCCGTCGAAAGGTTTAAAGCTAGACTAGTAGCCAAGGGATTCACTCAAACCTATGGAGTGGACTACCAGGAGACGTTTGCCCCTGTAGCAAAGATGAACACAATCAGGATCTTACTTTCTTGTGCTGCCAACCTCGACTGGGATTTACTGCAGTTTGATGTAAAAAATGCATTCCTCCATGGTGACCTAGAGGAAGAAGTGTATATGGAGATTCCTCCTGGATTTGATGATGAAAGAGCGCAAGGAAAGGTTTGCAGACTAAAGAAAGCACTCTATGGGCTAAAGCAATCTCCCAGAGCTTGGTTCGATAGATTCAGCAAAGCAATGTTCTCATTCAATTATCAACAAAGCAATGCAGATCATACCTTATTTTTCAAACATAATAAGGGTAAGATCACTCTCCTCATAGTTTATGTTGATGATATAGTGATGACAGGAGATGACAGGGAAGAAATGACTCATTTGAAGAAGCTTCTTTCCAAGGAGTTTGAGATCAAGGATCTAGGAAAACTACAATATTTTTTGGGAATTGAAGTTGCCAGATCTAATAAAGGCATATTCATTTCTCAGAGAAAGTATATTCTAGATCTATTGGCAGAAACTGGTATGTTGGGATGTAAACCCATAGAATCTCCTATTGAGAGCAACCATAAGCTGCAAGCAAAGACTGGTGATTCAGTTGATATGGAAAGATATCAGAGATTAGTGGGTAGATTGATTTATCTATCGCATACTAGACCAGATATAGCGTATGCAGTTAGCCTAGTGTGCAAATTTATGCACGATCCACGGGAGCCTCACCTACAGGCAGTCTTTCGCATTCTGCAATATCTCAAGTCAGCCCCTGGCAAAGGCCTACTCTTCTCCAAACATGGTCATCTTCGAATTGAAGCCTTTACAGATGCAGATTGGGCTGGATCTCCAGATGATAGGAGGTCCACCTCTGGTTACTGCACCTTTGTTGGAGGAAACCTAGTCACTTGGAGAAGCAAGAAGCAAAGTGTAGTTGCTCGATCAAGTGCTGAAGCAGAATACAGAGCAATGGCACAAGGTGTGTGTGAGCTGCTATGGTTACAAAAATTATTGAAGGAATTAAACTTGTCAGCAGACAAATTATCCTTGTTTTGTGACAACAAAGCTGCCATCAGTATAGCCCAGAATCCAGTTCAACATGATCGGACAAAACACATTGAGATTGATCGACACTTCATCAAGGAGAAATTGGTTGATGGTGTCTTGAGCTTATCTCATGTAAGGTCTGAAAAACAACTCGCTGATGTGTTCACTAAGGGACTCAACAAGAAGACCTATCACACGTTGATTTGCAAGTTGGGCATGTGTGATATCTATGCACCAACTTGAGGGGGAGTGTTGAATATCATAGCAGTAAAGATGGACAGCTACCAAGTTGGACAGCAGCCAACTTGGACAGCAGCCAAACTGGACAACATTTCCAGTCATAGATTTACAGCAGCCTACCCATGTTGAATGCATGGATTGCATTCATACATGGTGGCTGATTTAGTTGACAATTTCCAGTCATAGATTTACAGCAGCTCATCCATGTTGAATGCATGGACTGCATTCATACATGGTGACTGAACTCACAATAGTGCAGCCAAATTGTGTATATATACTCTATGTAATTACTTGTATCATTTTAAGATTAAGAGACTCAATAAAATCCTCTTCTAAAAATCTTCATACACAAAAACAGCCGTTTGTACTCTTCTCTTTGTCGGGGTAAAAACATTTGCATAAGCAATTCGTAAAGAAATTTATGGGTACAAATAGGAGAAAAATTTATAAAATAGAAAAGCATGTAATCAAAAGTCCTTAAGGATTTTTTTATTAGGTCAAGATGTGATGGAGTGAGTGAAGTTAGAGTATATAAGCATTGAGATTGCCGAATATTGAAGTACTTGTTTATGGAAGCTTTGGATTGTATTCCAAGGCAAACTACTTTAAGATGAAGGTAACTAGAAAAATAACAAGATTAAAACCTAATCACACCTACCTGAGATGTTTCAGATCCTCAATATGCATTTTACTTCCTGCAAGAGTAGGATTTCCTTTTGTTACTTCTTTATCAGGAGGCCTTCGGTTAACAGCCAGCTTGCAGCTATCTTGTAGACTTCCACCATTTGCACCTTCCCTAACAATGTTTATAAAGGATGGTGTCATTGAAAGCTACTATGGAACTGGCTGTTTGGTACAATATTTATGAAGTATGATTCTCCTTCAGAAGAAGGAATATTTCAACAGAACCACAAAATGGAAATTCCAAATTTAGATGCCTCACCCAATGCTACGGAGATTTTTCACTATCATTTCACCTCCTGAGAAACCCGGTTGACTATTCATCAAGCCCCTTGATAGTGCCTTTGAATCAACATCCAATTTTTTACCAATTTGAGCATTTGTACCAATGAAACCCTCCCTGTTGAGAAAACAAACGTTATTGATAACACTTACATTTTTAAGAACTTGCAGGTATTAATGAAAGTATAACACACCTTTTCTGATTGTCTGGATGAACCAAATGCATCGAAGTAATTCCTTTGCTCCCGGATGAGGAAACCTCCCCACCAGTTGGTGATGGTTGGCATAGTTTAGGTTTAGTTCCCTCAGGTCTCTTTAGAAACTTTGAGCTGTGAAATCCTGATTCTTTTTCCTTTGTTGGTGTCCCTTTATCAGCTACAGGCATACTGCATGAAGTAAACAAATTATGTTTAGTAAAATAATTCCCTCCAGGCTGTGCACGTTATTATGCTCTAGTTACAGTATGTATGATAAGAACAAATGCAGAAATGCATGATACAAAGAACATTCTCATATTAGGCTTCCCAACTTCCTGTAGCTTTAAATAGACGTTCATCTCGGTTCCTTTCTTATTTTCATTCATAAAATTAAAATCACCTTCCAAGAAATAACCAAAAATTGTTTGGTGTTTAGGTTGTCTAACCTCCTCAATGGGGCTACAGGTTTTAAAGCTGAAGTCTGAGTATCCTTGTTGACCTTGCAGTCATATGTTGTCTGTGAAAGTATTTCAGAAGGAGTAGCTTCAAGATCTAAATCTTGTGGCAGTAGTTCAGTCTCAACAATTCTTCCTGTAGGAATTTTGGCATCAGTCTTTTCACTTGCATCTCTGACGCTCTCTGGTTCAGTAGCATGTGGTGGAGACTGCGAAGCACGTTCCTTTGGTTCTGAGTTTTCATGATTGACATCTGATTTTCTACCAATTTCTGCGTGTGTAGCAACGTAGGCCTCCCTGTTGTGCAGAGGAGAAGAATGTATAGCAATTGCATTTTAAGAACTTGCAGTCGATGCAGAAAGTATGACTCACCTATTCTCTGGATGAACCACGTACGCTGAAGCATTTCCTTTGCTCCCAGATGAGGAAACCTCTTCAACAGTTGGTGATGGCTGCCGCAGTTGAGGTTTAGTTCTCTCAGATCCCTTAAAAAGCTTTGGGCAGACAACAGCAGATTCTTTTTCATTCCTTAGTGCTACTTTATCAGTTAAAGGCGCACTGCATCAAGCAAAAAATAATGATTACTAAACTCTCAACTCACTCCTTCCAGACAATTCTTCTTATGCTCTAATTACAATACGAGTGATAAAAAACACGCATCATTGCACATCCTCCTACCTTAGGGGTTCAAAAGTCTCTGTAGCTTTGCATAAAGATATGTGGATTCTCTTTATTATCTTTGCATTATATAATTGAGACATCTTGAATGAAATAATCAAATATGGTGTTTTTAGAAGACTGACCTCCTTGATGGGGCTAAAGTTTTCAAAGCTGAAATCTGAGTATCCATGTTGACCTTGCAGTCATGTGGTGCTGTCTCTGAAAGAGTTTCAGCAGAGGTAGCTTCAAGATCTAAATTATCTCGAATTGGCTCAGTCTCAAGCATTCTTTCCGTAGGAACTTCACTATCAGTGTTTTCACTTTCTCCTGTATTGCTCTCTGATTGAGTAGCGTGTAGGGCAGACTGATCTGAGTTTGCATGATCAGATCCAATGCCAGGTGTAACTTGGCTATCGACTCTACCAGCACCACCACACCCCATAGTTACCTTCATATCCAGAGAACCACTTTCCGGTTGTATGTCTAAAATAGTATCTTCTGTTGAATTACTTCCAACATGGGATTGGAAAGGTAAAATCTCCTTGTGTGGGACAGCATCTTCTGTGGGTATTGCCTTCTCCAAGATGTGACCTCGTTGATGTGCTTTCTCTGCACCATCTGTTATAGTTTTATATGGGAAAGTTATTTCTCCATGTTGCACAGCCAGTTCTCCAGATATTCCAGAACTTGACGGAGACTTATCATGCAATGAATTCTCATTGCCTGGATCACTAGTGACGCCTTCAACCATAGTCATTTCTCTTTCTGATGTAGGAAATTTCTCAGGTTGCCTTCCCTCAAATGAATCAACACATCCATTGAGGTTAAGTTTAGATCCCTGATTCTCACTCCCATCAGAACTCACTTCTTTGCTATCTAGATTCTTAGCAGAAGTTTTCTCTGCTCTTTCCAAGTTTGAATCAATTTTGAAACTATCCAAACTGCATTATACAAGAGAAGTACCAAAGAGAAAATTGTAAAAATTTACTCACATTGCTGGTAGAAATTTCCCATTGAATACAACATCCATTAACAGACAACACAATTATCTCACTTACTCGTCAAAATCAAAAGAGAAGCTAAAACTATCATGTTTTCGTTGATGATTCCCGGTAGAAGTTTCTCGTCCTGCTTTTTCCTTCGGTTTCTCAGACTTTTTGGCAGGGCTTGAGAAATCAAGGTCCGGCATGTCCACTTTAAATGATGAGAAATCTCCATCCAAATTAAAATCCATATCCCTGGAGAACACATGCAATGCCATCACAATGTGCAGTCATAAAAGAAAAAATTATATGATTTTTAACTTAAGAAATCTCCGTCCAAATTTTATACATAATGGAACACAATTACCATACTAGTTAATAAAAACTAATCAACTAACTCAAACTACAGTTCAACTGTTAAACCAGCACACGATGAACCAGACGTTTAGGAGCAAACTCACAATTTCCCGAAATTGAACGATTTTTTCTTTCCAGTGGAAGCGTTATCAAAGCTGAAATCCAATGTGTCATCTTCCGCCAATGACATAGGTTTCCACGAACCAAGAAACTCCTTCCCAATCTCCTCATCACCTTCAAAATTATCTCAAAATCTCAACAGAGAGATTACTTATTATTACTTTCGTTATCATTACAAAAGTGAAGGAAAATAAAAAAGAGTACCAAACAATGATTTCTTCTCCTTGGGATCAGACGCCGACGGAGTTCCCTTCTGTGATTGCGCCATCTGTAAACCGCAAAGCCGGATCACAGTTGTAACCAGAAAAAACAGAAGCAAGTATTTCATATAAAGCCAAAAAAAGCCGATAATAGAAGCTAAACATCTGAATAAGCATGCTGTTTCAAGCAGAATATCAACTCGAAACGAGTGTCCAGAACTAGAAGACCTAATTTGATGCTCAAAAATCAAGAGAATCAAATCTATTGAGATGCCGAAACAACACCGACATTTCATATAAGATCGGAATTCTATGAAATTTAGATTTAAAACCGACCAAATACACAACGAATTGAGCAGAATTCTAACTCGTTATACATAACTTAAATCTCTTTTGCAATACCTGGATAACTGGATTAGAAGTTGAACGCGAACGAGAAAGTGAGAGCAAGAGAGCGATTTGACGATGATCGGAGGCAGAGAGAAAACGAGGAAGAGGATTTTGAAGTGGAGAACTGAAAATGGAGAGGAAAGATTGTTTGAAACGGATTTGTATTTATATCGCGTGATTAGTAGGGGGCGGGGAGAGGGGAGTGAATATCGAGTGAATATGAACGGATAGCTTGAATTGAGATGGTAACGAAAGGCTAGATGGGTGACACGTGGTTACGCTTTACACTCGGCTCTAGAGAATTTCTTAGGGGCAGCTTACATTAGAAAAAAACTATATAGTCTTAAGAAAATCATTTTTCCCTTATTAATTTATTCAATTTTTTCTAGTGATACAAATACTACTATATTTTTTATATTTTTTTATAATTTTAAAATTATTCATGAAGGTCGAAATTGATTTTTTTAGAAAACAATAGTGTTTATAGTGCAAGTAATTTTTTTTAGAAACTATAGGATTTTTAGGTTTGTTAATTTTATATTTTCTTGTAAGTTACATAAAAGAATCTCTATTGTTTTTCATTTCAACTTCTAGGCTATAAAAAATGCAATATTAGCTCAATAACTTTTTTAAAATTGCAAGGAATTAAAAATGATTTAAGTTATAGTACGGAGAATTGATAAAAGTATTAAAATTATATTAAGAAATACATCACTTTTTACTTAAATAAGAACAATTTTATATTAAAAAGGTATAAAAAATATTCGAAAAGGTTAAAAAAATAAAAATAAATATAGATATGTAAAAGAACAAATAATAATCAAAACGACGACTTTTTGCAACCTACATATCAGTGTTTTTGGAACCGGACCGGACCGGCCGGTTCAACCGGATTTTTTAGGTTTCCGGTCTGATTCGACCTATCGGACCGAAATGCATGTGACCCGGGTTGGACCGGCCGAACCGGCCGGTTTTTTGGCAACCGGCGAACCGGCCGGTTCAATAGCAACCCGGCTGGTTCAATGTAAAACGACGTCGTTTTGATTTTTTATTTTTTTTTATTTTTTATTTTTTTTATTTTTTTTATTTTTTTTAAATGGAAAAATTTATGTGCCTAACCAAAACGGCGCCGTTTTAATTTGGCCAAAACGACGCCGTTTTGGTTTTGGTTATTTTTTTTTTTTTTTTTTTAAATTTGATGGGCCGGCCCATTACAGGCATGGGTCAGCCCATCAGAATTTAAAAACCAGCCGGTTCAATCCGGTTCAATCCGGTTAAATTATCTAAGATTGAACGGTTCGATATGTGTCCGGTTCAAAACGATCCAATGGTTCAATCCGGTTTTTTCCGGTTGAACCCGGTCGAACCATGAAATTTCCATTTCCGGTTCGCTGTCCGGTCCGGTTCCAAAAACACTGCTACATATCAAAAAGTTAAAATATGTTTATGAATTGACTTATATTAACACTCTGCTCTAATAACAGAGGGGGTAGGTGGGATAGGTGGCTGCAAATAATTTGATAATTTTTTTAAGAGAAAAGAAAAGAAAAAATTTGTGGCCGGCGGCTCCCTTGCTACCAACCCATAATTTTTTTTTAAAAAGATAGTGGTGGGCAGACAATTCAAGGTTGTCAGTTTCCAACCTTTATATCTTACGAATTCATAACACTCTCAAATCACCAACAACAATCTCCCCCAAAATTACTTGATCAATCTCCTGCAGTAAGCAAAATTAAACCGAATTCCAACAGAATGGAAGTTGCCATCCAAGAAACTGTTGCCGTCCAACCTTCCACACCACCCTTCTCTCAAGATCATACTCTCCCCCTCTCTCACCTTGACACCGACCCCAACATGAATGTCACCTTCCGTTACCTCCGTGTTTACGCCAACACCGCCGCCGCAAACAACAGTAACCACCCTTTTGATGTCATCTCCGCCGCACTTTCCTCCGCTCTTGTCCACTACTACCCCCTCGCCGCCACTCTCCGCCGCCGGGATCTCGACGGCCGCCTTGAGCTCTTTTGCTCCGAGGGGAATGGCGTGCCTCTCACCAACGCAACAGTGAGCTGCACATTAGCATCTCTGAGTTACTTGGATGACCCGGAGTCGGATTTCGTCGAGCGGCTTGTACCCGACCCGGGTCCGGATGACGCGCTGGTCAACCCGTGTATGCTACAAGTTACGATGTTTGAATGTGGTGGGTTTACTTTAGGGGCTGCTCTTCACCACGCGGTGTGTGATGGGATGGGTGCCACACTGTTTTTCAATGTTATGGCGGAGTTCGCCCGCGGGGTGGATCGGGTACGGGCGGAACCCGTTTGGAATAGGACCGAATTGTTGAAACCGAGAGACCCGCCCCAAGTGGAGGTGGCGGCGGTGAAGGAGTTCTTGGAGTTGAAGAAAGGGTTTCAACCGTACTGTCAAGAAGTTGGGAAGATTGGGAGAGAGTGCTTTGATGTGAAAGATGAGTGGTTGGATAGATTCAAGAACTTGTTGCTGGAAAAGAGTGGCATTAATTTTACCACGTTTGAAGCTTTGGGTGCTTTCATTTGGCGAGCCAAGTAAGTCAATGTTTATAGTTGTTCAAATGTCACTCTCATGATTAATTTTAACTTCTTTCCTTATACTTTGTAAATTAATCTCGTTGGTAAATGTAACTCTTATGACTAGTTCCTTGGTTGGTTCATATCATTACTGGATAATTAGTTCCAATTCTATGAATGAATTTGTAAAACATTGAATCTGGGACTATATACTGTTGAAAATTATCTTTAACAATAAATGGATAGTTAAATGGTTGTCCGCTGGTGTAAAATACACAGATAAACTCAAGGTATACCAACTCTCTGTTTAGACCAATTAAGCTGCCAATGTGGACTAGCTTCATCCTATTGTAGAGTTCTATTGATGATATCAGTCATATATATTGAATTCCTCTGCTTCTAATTTTTGTTTCATGTTTCTGATTGACATGAACAGAGTGAAAGTGTCAGACATTCCCGGAGATGAGAAGGTGAAGTATTGCTATGCAATCAACATAAGGAAACTAGTAAAGCCACCACTGCCTGCTGGGTATTGGGGCAATGGTTGCGTTCCAATGTACGCGCAGATTCTTGCCAAGGACCTAATAGAGCAGCCCATCTGGAAAACAGCAGAACTGATCAAGAAGAGCAAGATCAACGCTACGGATGAGTACGTGCGCTCGTTTATCGATTTTCAAGAAGTGCATTATGGAGATGGGATTACGGCAGGGAACAGAGTGAGTGGACTCACAGATTGGAGACATTTGGGTCATGCAACTGTTGATTTTGGGTGGGGAGGTCCTGTTTCGGTTTTCCCGCTGTCAAGGAGACTGCTTGGAAGTGTCGAGCCTTGCTTTTTCTTGCCTTATTCTTCTGCAAATGTAGGAGCGAAGAAGGATGGGTTTAAGGTGTTGGTGACAATGGAAGAGTCTTTATTGCCTGCTTTCAAGAAGGAGATGGAGAAATTCACCTGCGAAGACAATAGTTCAAGTCTTTGAAGAAATTTATCATCACTTTGGCAATGCCAAAATTGTTTTTTTTTCTTCATTGCTTTAATTTCGCGATCATGGCAGGAGTTTGGTAGACTCATGGTGGTCAGTCTCACTAATAAGAAGGAAGAGAAAAGGAAACGGATTACTCTGTTTTTCTTTTCTATAGTTGATGTCTTCTGCTTAAATTTTAGAGACATTGACTGCATGAACTAGTATTTCAACCATTGAATATGCAGTTTGTGCAAAAACTATCTGGACTTCCCCGTCCCAATCGCAAAGCAACTATGGTAACTTACAATTTGCGTTAGGCCTAACGTTCTTCTTTTTTTGGTGAATTGATGATGAGTTTGTTCCAATTCTCCCAAGTGGCCCGGCAGCGAATGTGATCAAGAAAACTCAAATCTTTCAAAGATTATGTTGTCAGTATATCCAATATACGAATGATACTGTCACTGTCACACCTAAGGGTGAGCACAAAATTTCAATCCGTTAGATCCGATATGGATCCAATCCGAAAATAATCATTAGGACGAATAAAATCGAATTCGCTTATTCAATCGGATAGAGGATTGAAAAAATAATGTTGTCTTTCTTGATTTCGGATACCGAATGAATATCCGATCGGATATCCGACTCGATCCGACATATAAATATCATCCCTAAACCCATCCCTCTTTTCTTTTCTTCTCTTCGAAATTTCGAATCAACACAACAGAACAAAGTCCTCTTCTCTCTCAGACTCTCACCGCAACCACCAAACCCTGAACCCGGACCAACCGACCACCGTTAACCACCATCCACCAGGTCCACCGCCACCGTTCACTAACGAATCTCTAGTATAGTTGTTCCCCAATTCCCCAATTCTTCACCTTTTCTCGTTTCTCTAAATCCTTAGATTTTAAGCTGTTAACCATCATTCTCTGCCATCACCGTTCACCCGCGATGCCAACGACACCACTACCACCACCTATCAGTCTTTCCTCTCTTCATCAATAACCAATAGTCGTCACCACTATCAGTGACGGATCCAGGAATTTTATTAGGGGGGCGGGGCGCCCCGAAATTATTTTTTTTGAGTATTTTAAAAGGAAGGCAAGCGAGCTGAACGAAAATTGGAAAAATGCTTAAGAGTATTTATATCCGTCACTAAATAACAAATATTCAAATAAACTTAACAAAAAGATACTCCCTCCGGATTATATTAAATGACGTCCGCACTGTAGATACGCATATCGAGGAGGCCGGATGACGTACTATTTGACCCCAAAAAATTTCGTACCTTTTTTTGAACGTACATTAATCCTTAACGTACGTCCGAGAAAAAATTCGGGGCAAAATTGTCTCAAATAGTGAGTCATCCGACCTCCTCAACATGCGTGCACAAATAGTAAAAGTCGTTTAATAAAAGACGGAGGGAGTAAATAAAAAGACAATATAGAAAAAAATTAATTATACATTAGAATTCATACAATATATGTAGTTTTTACAATTGTTCTCTACGAGTTTTTCGCAAGTCGTTCTTCACTTTCATTTAGACCAACATTTGATTATATCGATAGTGTTTGAGCAGATGGTTTAATCAAATATTTGTCCATATCTAAAAATATATATATTAATACAATTAACATATTAATTCGACTAAATAAATTCATCAGCAAGTGAATCCTTCAAATTCTTCTTAAAGCTTCTGTTTGAACACCGAGAAAATGCAGAAAAATGGATTAAACGGTAAAACCTTACAAGTTACACCCCCCCAATTCAACAACCTTGTATTAACCCCCAAAACATGAAAAATTGGAACAACCAATTCAGTGAATTCCTTCATTTTTCATGCAATTTCTCCGCAACCAAACAAACAGCAAGTCTAAAATCATGACCAATAAATCCAGGAAAGTAAGAATAAATCAAACAAAAACAACAAATAACGCACCGTTTGAAACACATAACTGAAGCGTGACAGTGAGTCCGTGAGAGGAGCAGCAAGCAACGAAGTGAGGAGCAGAGCAGCGACGTGAGGAGTAGAGCAGAAGCGACGGTGATGGCAGCGGCGTGAGGAGCAGCAGGCAGCAACGACGGTGATGGCAGCGACGGTGAGCAGAAGAGGGCGCGATATGGGAGGAGGAGATTTGGGGGTTAGGGATTTGGGTGTGGCCATGTGGGTTTTGAGTGTGGGTTGGGCAGTGTAATGGACCTAAATAATTTTTTTTCTCATCCAACTCAGGGTGGGCTGACCCTGGGCTGGATCCGCCACTGGCTACTATCACAGAGAACAAAATCCTCCAAGCTCTAATGAGGCAGTGACCAGTCTTCCACCATCACCAGCCACCGCATCATCACTACCACCACCGTTCGCTCCCTCCTCTCATCATCACTTACCATTAGCATCTCAATTCTCATTTGATACTAGTAATTCCCAACTCTCAATTTCCCTTCCTCTTGTTCTTTTCTTTTTCAATACAGACAGTCAAACACCAATAACTAACAATTGGAAAATTTTTGTGAAACAGGTTAGGGTATTTAATCATCCGAGTCGAATCGAATAGTTTCAGATTTGAAAATGATTCAGTCGGATCGGACAAGTAATGATCGCGATCCGTTTTAAAAGATGTTTGATGCGATCCGATGCTCACCCCTAATCAAATCTTATAATTTTACTTACATAATGTTTATGGATTTGAATGGAAATGAATTATAAGTTTCGTTTTTTCACGATTATGTATTATTATATGGGCAACCAGATACTACAAAGGTCAAAGTTTTTTAAAATTCTAACTTTTTAGCAATGAAATTATTTTCCACTATTTTAAATATCTACTACTTGATGGAATTAATTTTTCGACATGTCACGTATCAACTTACATCGTATGTACTAATTAGTTGAACTTCAAACTCATGTACTTTTTTTTCTTTTTTTATTCATTTTTTCAATTTATTTAAATTTTATTCTTCTCCGATTAAAGCAAAAATATAATCTTCTCACTTTTCTTTTTCTCGATCTTTAAGAATTCTAAGAAATTTTGCAGAAGCACATAATAATGTTTATGGTTGGTAAAGGACTAAGCTCGGGTCACTTTATAATTTAAATTTTTCTACTAAATATGGCTTTGAAAATTGAACTTGATCATGTAAACTTGTGTGAGGGGTATTTTTAACGAAAGGTAATTGAAATTAAAAAGCCGACTGTGTATTTAGTTTATTTATTTGGTATTTTAAACTCCCTCCATTATTTAATACATCTTTTTAAATTTAAAAAAATTGGTCCAAAATAGATGTTTTTCATCCTTCCCAATGCAGTTATTTTGCATATTTTACAATTTTACCTTTGTGTAAACTGGAAAAAAAAACATAAAAGAGTGAATTTTGGATGAGTGAATGATAATTAAATATTAAAATCATGGGTACGAATGTAACAAAAAAATCTTAAAAGAACCAAATCAATCATTCCCTAAAATTTTATATCCCTCTTATAATCGTCATATATTAGAGTTCGGATGAGGTATTTTTTAAAGCCAATTAATTTAAATAACTATGGTGAATTGCACACTTAGAAAAATAAATAAAAGAGTATAATTTACATAATTTTTAAATACGGCGTCAAAATTACGTGGGGAAAAAAATGTACACCAACAAAATTACACATTTGGGGTAAATATACACTCCGCCTTAAAGGAAGAAAAAAAAGTGACAAACAGAAAGTAAAGAGTAGACGAGGCCTCCTATAAGAAGATGCGAATGAAATCTATCCTCTTATCCCCTCAGCCCAAAAAACCCATAATAAACACCCAAACCAAATAATGAAGCTCCTGTAAAATCCACCGCAAACCCAGAAAATTCTCTCAAAATTCTGTTACACATGGCCAGAGTTCTAGGAGCAACTTCTTACGCAACAATCTTAGCTTCAACGCCCTTCTCTCATTCTTCCTCTAAGCCTTCCCTTTCCTCACTGTCCTTGACCTCAGGTACATTCATTTACTCTACGAGCTTAACATTATTTTCCTCTTACAAATGGAAGTTTGGCTCATATTTCAACATTTTGGAGCATTCAAGAACGACCCAGTTGCATCTTTTTCTCGGTTCTTTCTGTCAAGAGTGCTCATTTTGATTGAGTTCTACTCAAGAAAATGGAAAATGGAAGATGGGTTTTCTTTTTTTCTTTTTTGGGTTCTTCAAGCGTGATACTGATGTTAGTGCTCCTTCTTCTTCCTTCTTTTTGGTTTCTTTTGGGTTTTCCAGGCCACTGTCTTGGAAGGAAGTGCTATGGACCGATAAGTGTTGTGGGTAAGGGAGGGAGATCTCAGTTCCATGTCGCAGTCACTAATGTTGCAACTGGCTTTAGTTCTGTTGAGCAGGTATCTTGTTCTTTGCTTATCTTGTTGTTGCTTGGATTGTTATATTGTGATAAAAAAATATTTTTGAAGGACATTATGTTCCACTAGGTCTGTAGCTTTAGATTATGTTTGGGGAACATTTTTGGTGCTTGCTGCCCCCTAGATGTTTGTTGAGCAGCTTAGTTTAGTTAACTAACGCGTAGTAATCTATGTGATTGCGTCTCTGGGAGTAAGTTTTGTGTAGAAACGAATGTCTGAAACAAAATTTTAATGAAGATTTGTTGTATTTTGGCAAATTGTATGATTTTTAGGCTCCAAAGGTTGATGCTAAGGAAAGCCAGAGGCCAGTGTATCCATTTGCTGCTATAGTAGGACAGGATGAGATGAAACTGTGCCTTTTGTTAAATGTGATTGATCCCAAGATTGGAGGTGTCATGATCATGGGTGATAGAGGGACGGGCAAGTCCACAACCGTTAGGTCCTTGGTCGACCTTCTTCCTGAAATTAAGGTAGTTTTTGGTGATCCCTATAACTCTGATCCGGAAGACCCTGAGTCTATGGGTATTGAAGTTAGGGAGAGTGTTGTGAAAGGAGAGGAGCTTTCTGTTGTGCTTACCAAAATTAACATGGTTGATTTGCCATTGGGAGCTACGGAGGATAGGGTTTGTGGGACAATTGACATTGAGAAGGCCCTTACTGAGGGTGTTAAGGCATTCGAGCCTGGCCTTCTTGCTAAAGCTAATAGAGGGATCCTTTATGTTGATGAAGTTAATCTTTTGGATGACCACTTGGTAGATGTACTTTTAGATTCTGCTGCCTCAGGCTGGAACACAGTGGAGAGGGAGGGTATTTCGATTTCACATCCTGCACGGTTTATTTTGATTGGTTCTGGTAATCCTGAAGAAGGTGAGCTCAGGCCGCAGCTACTTGATAGATTTGGTATGCATGCTCAAGTGGGTACTGTGAGGGATGCAGAGCTCAGGGTGAAGATTGTGGAGGAGAGAGCACGATTCGACAGAAATCCAAAGGAATTCCGTGAATCTTACAAGGAAGAGCAAGAGAAGCTCCAGAGCCAAATTACCGCAGCTAGGAGTTATCTTCCTTCTGTACAGATGGATCGTGATCTCAAGGTTAAAATTTCCAAGGTATGTTCTGAGCTTAATGTTGATGGATTGAGAGGAGACATTGTGACCAATAGAGCCGCAAAGGCTCTTGCTGCTTTGAAGGGTAGAGATACAGTAACTTCTGAGGAAATCGCCACCGTCATTCCCAACTGCTTGAGACACCGTCTCCGGAAGGATCCCTTGGAGTCCATTGACTCGGGTTTACTCGTCATTGAGAAGTTTTATGAGGTGTTTACTTAAAATGCGGTATTCTTTTTAAAACTGGGGTTGTACGCTGACTATATCCTTCCAAGTTTTTGTGAAGTTGTCTTTTTTATGTGATCTTTGTTAAATATTTTGCAACTATAGTCTATAGACAGATTGTTGGTGTAATGTGTTGTTACTGAGGACCTTGAACTAAATTGAAGAGAAATGCATAACAGCATAGTTCGGAGCATGTTAAGGAGATACCTTCAATTTTGTTTATTAGTCGGATATTTGTTGTCTGAACTGCACATGTTGCGCTCATAATTTTTCCATATATAAAGATCGAACTAGCAGTTTCCTAGTTTCCTGTTAAACTGAAAAGTGTCAAACCACTCACATCAATCCCTTTTATCTTCAATGAACCGATTTTCAAATTCAAGTCTCGTCATCTACATTCTTATTTATGATAAAATGTAAGACCACGAATCTTGTCAATTCTCTGGTGGAGAAAGACTAACATTGTGCAGTTTGTTTGTACTCTTTTTAGGGGAAGTGAAGGAAACCAAAACTAAATAAGACAATTTCATTACAAATAATTGTCATGCACAATCTTCATTCCAAATTCTGTAAAATATTCGTTAGCTTGAATTCACTCAAGTCCTGGGTAAAAAACAACTGAGAAACTGGTTGCAGGAACAAACGCTTCGAAGGCGAGGTCAGGGCCAAGGCTCCCCTATAGATCAACAATGCCACTGGACACTTAAGAATTTTGATCTGCAGTAAATAGGTGGCGACAATGAAATTCAAATGGCTCTACTAATAAAGGGTGAAGCATATATCCATTAACCGAAATTTATCGGAGATTGTTCTTTGCAGTTAGAAGTCATTTAAAGAATGTATACAATTAGTATTTCCACAATCAACTATATAATCTGCAGCAAGATAAAAATGCTATTTGATTCGAAGAATTCTGTATTTTCTTTGTCTTCCAATAACAAACAAACGGTTCACACTATAAGTTCTAATGCAACAACAAAAGCGACTGTACAAATAATTTATGCCAAGGGCCTATAACCTGGGAGTACCTTGATCAGCAATTCTGTTCCAAAATGAGGGTCGCCGCTCTAGAAATGCAGGAGGTCGTTCGTAGATAATTGATGCTACCGTAATCATGATTCCAGCTGTTAGAGCCCAAATAACATATCTTTCGTTTCCTGACTGATAGTCAAAGAATTGGAGAAGATGCTTGCTTCCCATCCATTCTCTCTCCTCTGCTCTCCTGTGCTCATCCTGTATTTACCATCCAAAGTTATTAGCCAGTAAAGATTGGTTTTGACATCATTTCCAAGAGTAACTGATTACAAGTAGAGTAAAACCTTGAGGAACATTTCTAGTGGAACATCAAATATTGATTCGACTTCATCAGCATTCAGGACAGGATTGAACGCTTTCTTGTCAAATAGGATACCGACCACAGGAATTACTGTCAGACCAATCTGCACGTGGCGCCCATGTCCATTTCAAACTTCAAAAACCAGGTAACACATAAGCTAACAAAAAATCTAGCCACTCATAATGTGGTTTCACATAATATTCTGAAGATTACAAGTGAACATTAAAGAGACCTGCAAATTTGTGGTTAACCAAATAGAGGATGATTTTAGACATGTTCAAATTGGTTGATAGGGAGGTCTGCTATTGGTTCTGCGGTGGTCTCTGATCCAAAACTTGAAATATGAACACCATCAAACACAAACCCAAGATCGGTGTCATGAAGCAAAGGGACGGCATAGTTCCTACACTCAAATCCCTAAACAAGGCCTTAAATTATGTTTGGATTTGTACACTCTTTTTCTACAAAGTCAACCAATTAACTTGAATTAAGCCTGAATTATTGGATGATGATACAGTTGCTTATAAGGTTCAAATAAGAGTTCATAAAGCATTCGCTGAGCCCCAAATACCACAAACTGGTCAAAAATATATTGAGGTGAATTTGTCAATGTCACCAAATTATAATCAAAGAGACCATCTCCATCAGAAAGAACAGCAAAAGACAAGCCAAATAGGCATACCGCATAGCATACCTTTGTCACAAATGGTTCAAGAACAGCTACAACATCAACAAGAGAAGGGTCCAAGCCAATCTCCTCCTTAGCCTCCCTCAAGGCGGTCTGTACATCATTAGCATCACATTCCTCTCTTTTCCCACCTGGCAAGGCAACTTCACCTGAAATCAGACACCCCACATTTAATATTTATCCCTCTCAGCAATTTAAGACGCCATCATCAACAGAATCACAATCAAGACAAAGAAGTCAACAACTTGCAGTAACAAAAAGGAAATCACCCATCAATTATACCCAAAGAACGTAGCAACATCCACTCAAAATTCAAAACAAATTAAGTAAAGGGCAGGGTCTTTTCCTTACCAGAGTGAGAAGAGAGGGTGGAGGAGCGTTTTGTGAGGATTACACGTAGATCACCATCATCTCCCTGGAAGATGCAGACGAGAACTGCAGCTCTTTTGGGTCTAGCAGTGGAATTCAGCTCTTGAGGAAGTGCAGATCCTGAAATTTGAGGGAACCCATCTTTTGTTTTCGCTGGATTGTGCAGAGACTGGGGTTTATAGAGGCGGAGTCGTTGAGCTAACGAAGATAACTGCTGGGAGCTGTCGTCCTTGCTGTTCGAACCCATGTGGTGTTTTATGGCTAGTATGGGGGAAAAAATTCCTTATATAAAAAGAAATTCCTAGATGAAGGAAACTTACGAAAGCAATGTAAAGCACAACGAAAATTCCTTATATGGGAAAAAAAACAATGGAGATAGATAAAGTGGAAAAAATAATGGCTCATTTTCCCTCCAAACACAAAAAGTTTTCCTCACAACAAAAATAAAATAACATAATAATAAGAGTGGGAGGAGAGAGAAGAAAATAAAATAGAAAAGTATATAAAATTTTCATTTTTAACCATATAGTTTAAAAGCATGCAGTATATTTTTTATAAAGAAAAATAATTTTATTAATAATAATAATAAAAATAGTTGCAATTATAACATTTATAAAAGTTTAAATTCAAACAAAATAGTAAAAACTTTGCAAAAGAAATTATGAAATTTGGGAAAAAATGTACAATATGGTAGGATCTAAGACAATAAAAAACGTAAATGGCGTATGTAACTTATTGGATGTCCTACGGGTGATAAAGATATCGGTCCGGACTCAAACTCATGTTTAAATCTCACCTCCGTTTATAAAAAAAAAAAAAACTTTTATTCACAATTTGTTCTTGAACTTTTCCTTTTAGAAGTTTTTATTTTAATTTTATCATTTTTTTAGTGAAGGGGACTCTTGTTACTCTCCTATATATTAATTACATTTTTCCTCTTTGAATATTTTTTAACTATTAAAAAAGTTAAAATTTCAATTTTAAAGACTATAAAATTTATATTGCAAGCTTTTAAACTATAGCCAAAGTGGAATATTTTATAAACGAAAGATTTTTACATAGTTTGCCCAGTAAAATACTTGCTTATACTCCCTTCGGTATGTTTTATATGACGTTTTAACATTTATTTTTACTGTTCCGGAACGTATCTTAAGACGGCCGGAACAGTCACTATTTGAGACAATTTTGCCCCAAATTTTTTCTCGGAAGTACGTTAAGGATTAAAGTACGTTCGAAAAAAAGTACGAAATTTTTTGGGGTCAAATAGTGCCTCCTTCGGCCTCCTCGATATGCGTTCCCTACTGAATATTGGGATGCGAGGAAGTCATATAATTCGTGCCGGAGGGAGTACTCGTTTATGTGTTTCTATTTTAACCTCCTAAAATATAAAATTGAATCTCTTACTAATTAAACATAATAATAAATTCACGTTATTTTCTTCTCATTTCCCATGAATATAGAGTTATTGTTATAATATTATATTATAGACAATATAATAACTATCTCTTAAACTTCAATATAGTTCTTACTTGCGAAATGTCTTTAGCCCTTTAAAGTTTATAATATTGTCACAACTTCTCATTTTTTAAATATAATTGGTAGAATTAATTTAAAGCAATTTGGCAAAAGTAAAAAGTTATGAAAATTACACTCAATTAAATATAATTAGATTAACTATTAAATTTTTTTTATAAGTAAAATTTCATTAATGATAAGAGAATGATTCTTCGATGCAAATATATAATCAATCCAATATAAAATAATAAAAATAGAGTTTTTATAGCCACAACAAAAATACCAAATACAATTTTGATCATTTTTAACAATAAAAAAAATACAAAAGATAATAATCCTATTTTTTTCCTTCTGATAATAGCGTAAAATCTGGAGCTTCGTCTTTATTATCAATTGAACTCTAATAGACAAGTTTACATGTTTGCTCTATCAAATATATATGTAGTTTTTGAATTTTAAATTTTATAATATTGTCACAATTTCTTACTTTTCTAATATAATTAGTAGAATTAATTTATTAGTTGAACTCTATTAACTTTGTTACATATTGCGTGATTTCATCTATTGTACATTTTTTACAAACTAAAACACAAAATAACACTAAAAAATAATTAAATCTCACAGAAAAATAACTATATATGTTTCACAAAAAAGAATAACAATTTGTGAATTTAAATCGATCCACAAGAATACTGTATTGGAATAAAAATAATAATAACAAGGGGAGGGGCAGGGCTGCCAACTAATTTTAGCTTGCTAGGCCAAATATGAGTTTTTTCTCGAGAGAAGAAGAGGAGTGATGGGTGACTATAATTAATTTTAATTAGGTTAAGTAGTTAGAATCTTAAAATTCTAAAAGAATATTCTAACAAACCATATCATGTAAAAACTACATATTATGTAATAATTAATTAATTAGGTTAAGTAGTTTTAATTAATTAATTTTTTATGTGTTACATAAAGAAACTACATATTACAAATTTTATGTGAAACAAATGCATACTTTTGAAATATCATGTAATATAAACCAGTGGCTATTGTAATATCTTTACTATCGTAAGCTAATTTTAATAAATATTAGTTCTTAAATATTAATTAGTGTAAATTACATTAAAAAAAAATTCTAATATCTTTCACTGGAAAAAATTGAAGAAATTAATGAGCAAATTGAAAAAAAATGAAAAAATTGATTTATTTATTGTCTTAGCCCTACAATAGTTGTTACGTATTTATGTAGTCGAATTTATTATATATATTACTCATGTTGGACCGGTTAAATTTTAAGTTCTTAAATTTCATCCTTTCGGGTTAAATTCACCCAAGATTCTTCTTTTTTTAGCCTTATTATATAGTACTCATAAAAATTCTCATTTGTACAACTAAAAAGAAGAAAAATTGGCTAAATACGACATTTAAAAAGATTGAGAGAGAGTACTCCATAGCTTTTGAACACCAATTCTCATGACTTTATTAGCCGAAATTATTAAGAATTTATTATACTCATGTTGGACCGGTTAAATTTTAATCCCTTAAACCTCACCCTTTCGGGTTAAATTCACCCGAGACTCTTCTTTTTTTAGCCTTGTTATATAGTACTCATAAAAATTCTCAGCAGAAATTATTAGGTTGACTTTATTAGCCGAAATTATTAGGAATTTATTATATACATTATTCATATTAGACAGGTTAAATTTTAAGCTCTTAAATCTCACCCTTTCGAGTTAAATTCACCCGAAACTCTTCTTTTTTTAGCCTTGTTATATAGTACTCATAAAAATTCTAATTTGTACAACTAAAAAGAAGAAGAAAAATTGGCTAAATATGACATCTAAAATGATTGAGAGAGAGTACTCATAGCTTTTGAACACCAATTCTCATGACTTTATTAGCCAAAATTATTAGATTGACTTTATTAGCCGAAATTATTAGGTAGTTTACTATACCCACTCATTTTAATTGAACCAAATTTGGATATATGCACTTATACATAATTTTTTAAAGATAAATTAATAATATGTCTCCATCAAAATGAGTGGGTGCATCATAAGATGGGAGGTCAAATAACTACCTAATAATTTCCTGCACAAATAAATAGCAAAACGGAAATGAGTCCTAATATTTAGTACATAGGGTGAAAGATTGGTCGTGCTGGATTTTACCGCAGAAGATTGATTATTGGAACTCAACCCGACGGTATTTTTCTGAATTGTTCAGCGCATTACGGTATCAACATTTGCTCCTCTAGGAAACTTGAACTTGGGGTGATTCTCCACAAAAGCTGGAGGCCGCTGGTAGACCACCGATGCAGCTCTAATCAATATACCCGCAGTTAAGCCCCATATCACATACTTCTTATTTGCTGTTTCATAGTCAAAAAAATGGACGTGATAATGTTCTCCCATCCATTCTCTCTCCTCTACTCTTCGATTTTCATCCTGAGGCAACAAAATAGACGATTCTTTATCTAAAAGAACAATTAACAACAAAGAAAAAATGGTCCAGTGAAAGAGGAAACCTTAATGAACATTTCCAAGGGAGCATCAAACACTGCTTCAACTTCTTCAGGATTTGGAGTGAGCTTAAATGCTCTCTTATCGCTCAGAATGCCTATAACAGGAACTACTCTCAGCAGATGCTGCACGAAACCCAACCATTGCAAAACGCCAACAGTAAAGACAATTACAATTTAAGCTTCAATAATATATAGAAGACATTAACAAAAACCTTAAATCCCTAATTTATCAAGCATATCCATATCCCCTATCCCTCCCCTTTTTTGCCAGCATAACTATCATATCAGACCAAAGTAATTAACTCCCAGTGCCTAGGCAATTGTTGTCATTAAGACACTACACAGAGATAGATCATTGAAAGAAGTGAGGGCTGAGATCCATGAAGCACCTATTGTGACATCCATACTAGAATTTCTAGTCATAGGGATCATCGTCAGGGCCCACAAGAGATCCACTATTGTATATTCTTTTTAACTACACAGAATATTTTGCAGCTTAGTCTTGCTGCATTGCGCTAAGATAAGAAGCATAGAAACAAAGCACTCAGGGAAGGACACTTCATACTCTGATTTGCATAATTAGGCATCTACAATGGTCACCTCAACATACACATTCTATTCTTCAGGTAAAATTGGGCACATTTTGCTCCCAAAATGAAGACCTAAACTCAAGTCGCTGGCCTAAAACATATCCTCCATTTCTAGACAGTGCGTGGGGTAAAATTCAAAACAGCAAAATACCACTACTAGGGAGAGAAGAACTTTTCACAAATGAAAGAACATAAAAATTTCATATTTCATTACCTTAGACAGAAACGGTTCCATAACTGTTACAATATTCACAAACGAAGGATCCAGCCCAATTTCCTCATTTGCTTCTCTTGTAGCCGTCTCCCCGTCATCCTTATCACCCTCCTCCGCTTTCCCACCAGGCAATGAAACGTCACCTGCAGCCAAAAGGGGCCTCCTTAAACCCAATGACTAATCAACAAAAATATAATTCATAGACCCAAGAGAAAATATATGCTATAGGATACTGAAATCCATGCTGTGAACCTTATGTTGGAGTCCAGCTCATATTGGCTGAAGGAGAGATTTGTTGTGGGCCTAGCCCAATTGGGGCTATTTGTTTTAGTTTGATTAGAAAAAGGAAAGATTGGAGTATGACTTGAAGTAGGATTGTATAACCTAATTAATTAGGTTGTCCACTAATATATATATATGGTGACTTAGGTTTTGAGAAAATAGAGAGACAAGAGAGATTGTAAAAGGGTTGTTGTTGAACATCCTGAGAGATTGTGAGAGAGGGTTGCGGTTGAGCATCCTGAGAGAGAGAAGAGAGAAAACAGATTTCGCCAAACTCTGTGCAGCTGCGGGAGAATCGTCGCAGCGACTTCGTTCACCGTTGGATCTGGGTGAAATTTGGACAGCAGGTGCACGACTTCTGGTTCTTCAATCTGAACGGTTGGATCGGTGAGAAGTTATCTGGTGTGGTAGAAATCCTGTCCCGATTGAAGCAGTGGAAATCTAGTTTTGGTTCTCTATTCTCATATCTCTTGTTTTTCTCGGATTGATTGATTGATTGGATTGTTTGATTGGTACTATTGGTGATAGTGGTGTATTTCAGATTATTCCTATAGTTGAGATAGGGATTTTGCTTGGTTGTACACATTGATCATCATATAGTGGATTGACTGGCTTGTGCCCGTGGTTTTTTACGTGTTGAGGTTTTCCACGTTAAAAATCTCTGTGTTATTTTTGATTGCTTTTGATTGGTAGGGGTTATTGATTCTTGGGATAAGATTGTTTGCTGCGCAAATTGATTGTCGATTGGAAATAACCCCAACAACTGGTAGCGGAGCTTAAGGTTTGAAAGATGACCGACAACGCAAAGATTGAGCTTTTTGATGGACAGAATGATTTCGCAGTGTGGCAGACAACTGTGATGGATTTGTTGACTATGAAGGATCTCGACGTCGCTCTTGGTGATAAGATGCCAGAAGGAATGAAAGCTGGTGATTGGGCAACTGCCCTAAAAAAGGCGACCAGTCAGATCAGGCTAGCATTAGCTCCATCAATAAAGTATGCTGTGATGGGGGAGCAGACACCAAAAGGAATGTGGGAGAAGCTAGAAAGTATTTATGCTTCCAAGTCTGTGACAAACAAACTTAGTCTGAAGTTGGACTTGTATTCGTTGAAGATGGATGAAGGTATGAGCATCCATAAGCACTTGTCGGATTTCAATCGGATGTTGACGAAAGTGCTCAATACAGGGGAGAAAGTAGAAGATGAGGAGCAAGCGATACTTCTTCTTTCTTCATTGCCTGTGTCATACAAGTCACTGGTGCAGTCCCTTACAGCAGGGAAGACAAGTTTGAAGAAGGAGGATGTGACGACTTTCCTAATAGATAATGAGAAGCTGTTAGGAGTGGAGAGCAAGAATAGTGGTGAGAGACTGTTAGCTACAGAAGGGTCATCGAGTGGACGGGATCATCGTGGTAGAAACAGAGGAAGAGGAGCTTCTTCCGGCAATGGAAGAAACAGATTCAGTTCAAGACCAAGAGTAGACTACAGTGAGAAAGAGTGCTACTATTGCCACCAGAAGGGTCACATCAAAGCATACTGTCAGAAGTTGATGACTGATTTGAAAGAACTGCAGAAGGATAAAGAAAAGATTGGTGATGCTGCAACTATTCAGGATGATGATGCTGAATTGTTGGTTGTGCAGAAAAGTAAGGAACAGGTAAGGGATTCCTGGATTTTAGATTCTGCATGTTCTTTTCATATTTGTGCTAACAAAGAATTGTTTAGTACATTTGGTGATTGTGATGATAAATCTGTCACATTGGCCAATAACGAAAAACTGGAGGTTGAAGGTATTGGCAATGTGAAGATCAAGATGCATGATGGATTGGTGAGAACTCTCGGCAATGTGAGATATGTGCCGAAGTTGAAAAGAAATTTAATCTCTCTTGGAAGATTGGATTCTCGCGGGTATAGATACACAGCGAGAGACAGATTGATGAGGGTAAGCAAAGGAGCAGCTGTAATCATGAAGGGGGAGCTTGCTTCCAACAATGTTTACCGATTGATTGGAACCGCGGTTAAGAGTAAAGTACAAGGTACTTACAAAAGATTGAATGATGCTGATGGCCAGATAGAGTTACCTAGGAGAAGAGTTAGCTTTGCGGTGTTGACCGGTGAGAAAGCGAACTTGACTCCTACTCAGATTGCATGAAGATTGGTGATTCCCCCATGATATGAGCTGGAGGGGGAGATTGTTGGAGTCCAGCTCATATTGGCTGAAGGAGAGATTTGCTGTGGGCCTAGCCCAATTGGGGCTATTTGTTTTAGTTTGATTAGAAAAAGGAAAGATTGGAGTATGACTTGAAGTAGGATTGTATAACCTAATTAATTAGGTTGTCCACTAATATATATATATGGTGACTTAGGTTTTGAGAAAATAGAGAGACAAGAGAGATTGTAAAAGGGTTGTTGTTGAACATCCTGAGAGATTGTGAGAGAGGGTTGCGGTTGAGCATCCTGAGAGAGAGAAGAGAGAAAACAGATTTCGCCAAACTCTGTGCAGCTGCGGGAGAATCGTCGCAGCGACTTCGTTCACCGTTGGATCTGGGTGAAATTTGGACAGCAGGTGCACGACTTCTGGTTCTTCAATCTGAACGGTTGGATCGGTGAGAAGTTATCTGGTGTGGTAGAAATCCTGTCCCGATTGAAGCAGTGGAAATCTGGTTTTGGTTCTCTATTCTCATATCTCTTGTTTTTCTCGGATTGATTGATTGATTGGATTGTTTGATTGGTACTATTGGTGATAGTGGTGTATTTCAGATTATTCCTATAGTTGAGATAGGGATTTTGCTTGGTTGTACACATTGATCATCATATAGTGGATTGACTGGCTTGTGCCCGTGGTTTTTTACGTGTTGAGGTTTTCCACGTTAAAAATCTCTGTGTTATTTTTGATTGCTTTTGATTGGTAGGGGTTATTGATTCTTGGGATAAGATTGTTTGCTGCGCAAATTGATTGTCGATTGGAAATAACCCCAACAAACCTTAGAAAACTAAAGCACTGTAACAATTTTTTGGTGTCAATTGCAGGACAAATACAAAGAAAAGGAAAAATGATTCTGTCACAATGCATATAAATAACTCAATTCAACATTTTAGGCATTTGAATACTCATGATAAAGAAAAAAACTCAGAATTCTCAACCTCTTCACTCATATCGGAATAAACTCATCTAAGATGCCACTAACCGGAATGAGTAGACAATCTGGATGACCTCTTAGTCAAAATGACCCGAAATTCACCAGAATCACCTTCAAAGATGCAAATCAACACAGCAGCTCTCTTGGGACTGAATCTTTCAGGGTCTTTAGCAGCTGGGATCGAAGATTCTTGAAAACCCATTAGGGAAACAACTTTGCCTCCCGTTTCCTCCTCAATTTCATCCGGTGACAGTAGTGGTGGCTTGTAGAGGCGAAGCTGCTGGGCTAAAGTGATCAGTCTCTGTGATCCACTACCGCTATCCATGACTGCAAAGATGGAGGATTTACTTAGAGATGTCGGTGAGAATAGCCTTGTTCTTATAAGTGACAGCATGAGAGATCAGCTTAATTTGAGAGGAAGGAGATTTTAATGCAAACCATATGGTAACTTGACGAAAAGAGAAAGTCATGTGACAAATGGGTGGATATAGGTGAGTATGAGTAAAAATTAAATGAATATGGGTGGATATGGGTATCATACATTTATATCCATTTAAATCATACTCACCCATTTATAGTCATTTAAATCATACTCACTCAATAAATATAATTTTTTATTAAGAGGGTGTTTGGTATAATTTTTATGGCTAAGAAATGATTTAATTTTACTTATTTGACCATTATACCCTAAATTAAAATTTACCCATAAAATAAAAGAAAAAATTTTATAAGAAAGTGATCGAATTAGGAATAAGCGACACCTAATGTAGTGATCGAATTATACCCCTAATGCGTCAAATTCGGAATAAGCGATATCTAATATAGTGATCGAATTATTGAATAATCTCGAATAAAAATACTAAAAAGATGACAAAAATGTTTTTAATTATAGTACTTGTTTTATTAATTGTTATGTAGGAAATTAGGAATCATGTTTATGTAAAAAATATGTTGTTGTTATTATTATAATACAAAGTAGATGGTAGTGACATTACCTTTGTCAAATTTTGTTTCCTTTTTAGTTGTTTTTCTATTATAAATACACTGCACTTTTAGTTTTCAATGTAAAATAAATCACACAATTGATAAAAAAATGTAAATTTATTACAACATTCTCTTAGTTTTTGTTGAATTACTTTTTAGGAGTCAAAGTAAAAACTACTAAAAATTTAAGGAGAATCTCATGGTAAGAGCATTAAAGTACTAACAAACATTGATAAAACTAAGGAAACAGAACAAATCCAGAAGAGTAAAGCATGGTCCCAAAACTTATTTACGTCCTAGCCTGAAAGCACTAAAATTTTCAAACTGATCGAAAGCAATAGTTGTATCTGATTGCAACTCCTTTACCAACACTACTATCCCTGCATTTTCCTAGCCAACCAGAGTACGTAGATCATTCGGGCATGCAAAAAACGTGCCAATCAAATCCGGATGAGCCACAAGCCAATCCACGACATCCAATAGACCAGTCCCTTTGAGCCCTAACCCTTGCATTGCCTCAAAAATTTCCGGTTCAGTCCAAACACGTCGGTTAGTACTCAAAATTGCATCTGCTATTTTGTTCATAGCACTTGTCACTTCTAAAATTTCATCAATTATTGCAGTCTTCATTGGTTGTTTCCTCTTTGTACCTTTAGAGGTAGATACCGATCCACCTTGGGTATCATTGGACGTGTCTCCCCCACTTTCAAATGGAGCAAGGTTCTCTAGTTGAACTTCGTTAGTACCCATCATTTCATCCACATCATCAATCGTCAACTCTTTTTTTTCTCTTTCCCATCGTCAGTTTTAGCTGCTTCACCAGTGGCTCGATCTTTCTCAAAGCTCTCACGAAAGAGCTCCAAATGGTGTAAAGTCCTCCCGCGAACAAGTTTGTACTTTTCGTCAGCCTAATATTAAATAAAAATTCAACATTAATCATAAATGGTGTTTTATCTCATCAACAAATGCAAAAACATAAGAACTTTGACAAGATACATACCTTAATCATTTCAATCCACACTTCCCGTTCAGCTTCAATTCTTTTGGTGGTTTCATCTCATCCAAACCCACTTTTCTTAAGAACTTGACAAGCTAGAAACATTTGATCTTTCAAAGTTTTCAATCGATTAATAACCTTTACTTTGTTAATAGCTACCCCAAATTGATTGTTAACCTCTGTTACTACTCTTTTATAAGACAATGCAGAAAAGTTCCCATCATCCTTCAAACCTTTGTTCTTTTCCTCTTTCAAAATTTCTAGCATTAACCCGTCCATTTCTGTAGTCCACTTAAAATAACCACTAGCAGATTTAAAATCTTCACTAGTGGCTTGTCGCTTGAGCATCATCCACTTCCATTCTTCCAACTGAAAAAGTAGCGGTACTCCTAGAAGATGATATCATGATTGAGAGAAAGCCAAGTCTTCAACTGTCACAGGCTTGTGCAGCTACAAACATAATAACAACTCCATTTAGTGGCAGTAAACATAATCAAAAGTCAAACCATAGTGCATTACAACATGAGATAGATTTACATAGCAACAACAATTTTATGAACTTCTCTTCCATCTCATTGTATTCCATACTTGGGCAAGAAATATAGTTAAACAATGCGTAGATGGTTTTAACAAAATATCAATCTTCAATGGTCATAATAAGGCTTTGAAAGAAAAAGGAGATAACATACCTGCAGATCATTCTGTTTTATGTATTCTCACATTCCTTCTGCCGTTTTCCCTTTGGCTCTGGTTCATCAGAACCTGAACAATACAGTAATATCAAGTTCATATAATTGGTGAAAAGTGAGTACCAGTACAAATAATTGAACCAAATTCTGAAAACTTCTGGCAAGAAATCTAAATCCTTCAAATCAGCATTTCAAGAATCTCAACCAACAATGATTTTCCAAGACGGGAAATGACAACACTTCTTTTTTTGGGTACATATAATTCTCATTTAAAGGACAAAAGTTAGAATTCTTTTGGCATAGAAGCCATCTTCAAATGGAATCATTGCAGTAACAACCTTATGAATATGCAAATAGAAAGAATAAAAATTATGTTTCATAAAAATCCCAATATTTAATGAAAATAAGAATAGTACATATAATTCTTTATTCTTAGATAAAGTTTGATGTAGCACAAAATGCTGGATACCTAGTTATATCAGCAACAGCAAGAACAAGACACAATTCATACACAACATCTTTAAGGGCAAAAAATTTGGATCCTGGAATACAAGGACAAAAACATTCAACTCATTAGGATAAATGACACATGTGAACTCTGTCCCATTTTGATTTTTCTCATCTCCTTTCTTTTAAATAACCTTACCTACAGGATTGGTGGATACTTTCCCCTCAGCTTGAAATGCCTTTGCAGAGGCGTGCAATTTCCTCTTTAGAAGGTAGTCGTAAATATAGACATCCAACCTATTGAAGGGAGGAATGAAAACATATCATCAATTGGAAATCCACAACCAACAATTACTCTCTGTGAGCAGACTGCAGTATAAGAATACTCAACAAATAGGCAAATTTACAGAAGTATTTTACACACACAAAAATTACAGAAGTAAATTTCATAATTCTTAAACAACTTGGAGCACACGAGGGTTGTTTTCAAGAAGAGAGAAATAAGAGGGTGAGGGTTAACAAAATCTTAACATGAAATCCATAGTTGAGGTTTCTCCCTTAGTTGAGGTGAATTAGTAATTTCTAGCAAAACTAAAGATTGGTCTCTATTCCATTGTGATTTTCCAGCAACAAGAAATCGTGTGTAGTGCCAAAAATGGCAAGTATGTGAAGAAACTCATAGCTGAAATTGATGGCAGCAAAGCAACAAAGGAAACCAAACAATGCACACACGAATCGCATCAGGCACTAGAAACTGACGAATGCCCATTTGCTAAAATCAACCCAGAAATCCTAAATTGTCAACTAATTGAAAAGGAAAAATGGTAAACACAAAGTACCCAGCAACACAAAGTACCCAACAACCCATGAGAACATCAACATAAGATGCTACAACACTATTCCGCAAAAGAAACTTAATAAAATCGACGAAATGGTACTCACCTTTGGGTCTCCAGGCCAGCCGGACTGCAGTTTGGCGAAGGGATTTGATATGGAGGCAACTGGAGATGAAGAAACTGGATGGTGGAGATTGGAGAATCGTGAAGGCGGAGATGGTGAAGTTTTTGAAAAATCGCGAAGCCAAGGAGGAAAAACAGAAGAGGTGTGGGATATGTTTTACAGAAGGGTATTTAAGTAATAGTCTAATTAATTATAAAAAAACCAAATGAATTCCACCACAATCGCACTTTTTTATTGAAGAATTCCACTCTCACATGTTTTACTATACCAAATAAATGATTTGGTATAAATGATTTTAAATGAAATGAATTCTCTCATTTTAAATGAAATGAATCAATACCAAACGAGCTCTAAGTAAGATTAAAAATATCACGTTTGACAAAAAAAATGTAGATTTTGAAAAAAATTGACTATGAGACTCAATTTTGATTGTGTATACTGATTTTATCGTTTAGGCTCGGGTTTGACCATTTAGGCTCGAGTTTTATCATTTAGGCTCGGGTTTGACCATTTAGGCTCGGGTTTAATCGTTTATGCTCGAGTTTGACCATTTAGGCTCGGGGTTGACCATTTACGCTCAGGTTTGACCGTTTAGGCTCGAGTTTTATTGTTTAGGCTCGGGTTTAACCGTTTAGGCTCGGGTTTGACCATTTAAGTTCTGGTTTGACTATTTAGTTTCGGGTTTGACCATTTAGGCCAGAGAAAATGGAATGGTGTAAGTTATTTGCACACATTTTATAATTCATACAAAATAAATAAATAAATAAAACTATTAGGCCACACATCGATATATATAGTGATGTATAAAATAAAATTAGTGAGTGCTTATTTCTTTATATATATATATATTATTTTGTAAAAAATAATTATGACGTAACTTTCCTTCTTCTTTTTTTGTGAAAAATGATGTAATAATTTTTTCAAAGGTGACATACATGATCGTTCCGATAAGCACGAAGATCTGCCTAATCCAGCCAAAGAGAATTAATAGACCATGCAATGCAACAACCAATAGCAAATGCAACAGCCAACAGCAATTGCATTGCGCAAAACACACAACCAACACCGGCGCGTCATCATCGCGCACCCCTCCATAAATATTCATTTTAGTAATAACATTGATTTCTTAATATTTTAGAAAGAAATGTTGAAAATGACATTTTTGAAATAATGGTTAAGTGTAAGTAATAAATGACTGATTAACTAAGGGTACTCGTAACTGTAACCGGGTCGGCTGGTATTTAAGCCCAGGGGCCTGCATCTGTTAACCACCAGCTGGAGGTTTAATTTGGTTACTTATGGATTCAACTACTACTATTTACTACTCCATTATTGATTCAACTACTAGTATTTTTGCAACTACCTTACCCATTTTATTTGTTTCCCTTTAGATTCGCATGGACAATGAATGATATATTTAGCGCTAGACTGCTAGTATTACTCAGATTTTTGTTTTGTTAATTGAGTAATGCTAATTGGGCTGAATGAACAGCCTGATTTGTGATCCTGAATGATGTGGCACTGTCATATTTACAGAATTGCCATTAATGAAATGACTTCCTCATATTTACGGAATTGCCATTAATGAAATGGCCAAACCAAACCCTAGCTTCATTTCATCATCCTCCCGACATTTCCTCCTTGCCTCCTTGCCTCCTTGCCTCCAAACCCTCACAAGCAGCCGCTCCCCTCCCTCATCATCCTCTACCTCAAAGCAGCCGCTCCCCTCCCTCATCATTCTCTACCTCAAGCGACGATGATGAAGCTAGCTCCCGACATTTCTCCTCTCTCCCTCCTTGCCTCCAAACCCGAGCAGCCACCCTCCTCCCTCCTCGTCCTCTACGTCAAGCGACAGCCACGGCTACCGCAAACGGCAACAAATTCAGATTGTGGATGAAATCAATGGTCTGAAGTTGAAAATTTTGCAACTTGCAGCAATGATTGGGGAGTTAAAGGGGGGAAGAATTACATGAGGAGGAAAATTAGAAGAGTAAATGTCATATTGGTATTAATTGTTGTAATATGCTTATATTGTGGTGTTGTGAAAATAAATTGAGTTGTTTATGCTATGAATATTGCAAGATGATGTTTGTTATCGTTAGCAATGAAATCCAATTTCAATTTCAGTTTCGTTTGTGTATAATGATGTATAATTGCCATGATGATGATGTATAATTACCAAATAGAATAGGAAGACAAGAAAAGGAACAAAGTGCAGAATATTGTAAGATGATGCTGTATTAAATCTCCAAAAATAAAACTGCAGGAATTAAATTGCAGGAACACAATTGCAGAAAATTAAATTCCTTTCCATAACCGCTGAAAAAGTCATTACATAACACATGAAATACTTGGGATAAAACAGTTACAAGTTACAACAATCATTGTGCCAAAATAAATGTTTGTGCATCTATGTTTTTGCATTGCCAAAAATAACAAAAAACTGACTACATTATCATCACTTGTTATGAGAATTTTGTGTAGAAATATTTGACACTGCTGCATCCACTTGTTTTCTTTTGAGTTGTGCATCCACTTTCTACTGTTGTAATTGGTTTAAACTCATTGTTGGTTTTCCTTGCCACTTTAGTGGATTAAGCCTTGCTCCATGATCATTCACTCCAGAAGTATTGGAAGAAGGTTTAGACTTATTAGGTTGTGAATGCAGAATTGTCCTTAGAAAAACAATTTTTGGCTGGGAGATGGATTTTTGGACAAACATTTTCTTCCTTGGAGCTTTACTAATGACTTCATTAAGTCCCTTTTTGTTCCCTTTTCCACCTTGTTCCACCACATTTCTTATAGGGTCAGCAATTCACCTTTGCGAACCCAGCAGTTCTGTGCTGCAACTTGGAAGTCAGGTCGCAACAAACTCTTTACGACAGGAAGAAACACAAAAGGAGGGCTCACAACAACCTCTGCAACAAAAGATGAATCAAGTCAGCGCACAAATTAAAAGTAAAGAACAACAACAACCATCAAATTTAGAGAGAAAAATAAGCAATCCTCTGAAGGAACTTCAGCTTCATTCAACACGGTCACAATCTTCTTCACCTCATCAACTGTCCCATTCTGTGAAAAATGAAATAAAATATAACGGTCGCTTGCGGTGGAGAAGCGGTCGCTTGCGGTGGCGGTGGTTGTCGCTTGAGGTGGAGGACGAGGAGGGAGGAGGGTGGTTGCCGCTCAAGTTTGGAGGCAAGGAGGGAGAGAGGAGAAATGTCGGGAGCTAGCTTCATCATCGTCGCTTGAGGTAGAGGATGATGAGGGAGGTCAGCGGCTGCTTGTGAGGGTTTGGAGGCAAGGAGGAAATGTCGGGAGGATGATGAAATGAAGCTAGGGTTTGGTTTGGCCATTTCATTAATGGCAATTCCGTAAATATGAGGAAGCCATTTCATTAATGGCAATTCTGTAAATATGACGAATGATGTGGCAGTGCCACATCATTCAGGCTCACAAATCAGGCTGTTCATTCAGCCCAATTAGCATTACTCTTGTTAATTTACATTTTATATCATAGTATTTGTACATGTCAGTTTATAATATTAATTTAGTTTTTTTTTTACGTGTCAACTAAACATTTCACCGAATGAATGAATAAAAATATAACATTTGTATAAAAAGTGCATGTGTTAATTTACTATTTGTGTTTTAGTTTGTGTTAATTTACCTATCTGAATTATGATTCGAACTAATTTAAATAACGGAATGAATATCCAACGCAATGTAATACATAAGGAGAATTGATATTTTTAATATGATTGTGTTGCTCTATACTTGTTGTGTTACTTGTGTATGAAATATGAATGCTTGTATTATATGTAAACGGATTTTTGGTTCTTTTATACATGTATTTTCTCTTTTATTCGGGGGAAGTATCGAGCGTGGATTATGGAAAGAGTTATTTTATTTCTATCATTTTTTCCCCTTATTGATTCTTTTTCATTAAACTTGCTTATATATTTTTTATTTTACTTTTTGACGTTTTTGGTCTTTATGATTTTTACCGACTTCCATCACTGAATCAATACCCTTTTTCCTTGACTGTGACCCTGGCCAATTCCCACATCCTTTCACATATGCACTTAAAGAATTAATGCTTACTTGATCGCGTGTCGAACACGTCAAATATAAGTGTATAATTGATATAGAAATGGGGGTAGAAATACAACTTATCACTGTCCACAAAGACTTGTAGATTGTGGTAAGAGGATCGTCCACAGAGACCTCTAGAGAAATGTAGTTCCAGGTTGACTTCCTCGTCACTGAATTTGGTTGGGTGAATTTGAAAATAAAGACAAAAACAAAAGAAGTAAAACAGTCCAAAATAATCTTGGTCAAGGGTTTGGCCAAGACAGGGGGTCAAGATTGAGATAAGTCAAATAAAAGGGAATTCCAGGTAAGGGCGATATGAGAGCTTCTGTTCTTATGCTTCGATCATTGACTCAAGGGTGTTCATCTCTTCATTCATAGTACTGCTATAGAGTGGAGGTGCTCCTGTTCACTCCTGACTTCCCTCCTCTTCAAATTACCTGGCGGGTGCTCCATTTCCTAATAATCCTAGCCAAGGGACACCTTACTGGTTAAAGGGTTTATCCGTTTGACTGCTGTCTTGAATGGTTGTTCGCTTCCTCAATGGGATAGGGGAAGACAGTACCTAGGCCAAGTTGTCTCCCTGTGGAAACCCTAGGTTGTCAATCTGGTCTTGACCTAGATCACTTATTTCTTCTAGTCTGGCGCGAGACTAGTCACCTACTTTGCCTAGCCGACGGGTGCTCCCTTACCTTCTAGGCTGGTTGCAATTCTTCTCTACTAGGGTACAAGAATGGCCAACTCTTGCCTCTAGTGAGTAAGCGATTTAATAAGCTCAAGAAATAAATGAATACGAATAAAGAGATTATTAAGCATGGTTTGATCTCACGAATGCATAAGAACTAAGCTCATCAACCCTTACCAAGAATGGGTGTTTAGCTACTCATACTCATGAATGAATAATAAAAATATTTAATTGCATAAATAAATTAAATCCGAGATTTAAAGAATTAAATCCGGAGCAAAAGTATATCAATGTCGAATTGGGGAAGAAGAAGAGAGAGGGAGAAGAGGAGGACAAGTTCAGCTATAAGTAAGCTAAAACTCCTCTGTCCTTCTCCAACTCAATCTCCTAAATAATCTCCTAAATAATCTCTAAAGATAATAATAACCAAGTTTTGAAATAGGAAATATAGATCGCAAATACAAAAGAGAGAGATCCTTAATAGGATTCTTCAATTAATTAGCGTCTGATCCCCCTAAAGTAGCTGGACAACAGTGATTTGCCAGCTCGCAAGGCCCAACGCTGCTGCTCATGATTCCTCTTTCGCGAATGAGTCTTGGCCGCAAGCTTGGCCAAGATGATCTGGTGGGCGATACTCTGGTATGCGAAGGAGTCTTGGTCAAGATCTAGGCCAAGACTTTAGCCAAGACTCTGGAAATCAGCTTAAGCGCTCCCAGATCAGAATCTTCCAATAAAATACCTCCAGATCAGAACTGTAAAAGTATGAGAAATTAAAGGGAAATCAGTAGTTTTACTGCCCAAATAGCAAGTAAATGGACAGCAAAAACATGATGAAATGCAATGTAATCATTACTCAAATAGCGAATGACAAGCATGTCATCCATTTTTTCACATCTTTTTTTTAAATCTTTTTTTATATTCAAAAAACTGAAAATGTTGTTTTATATACTGTAATTTTGTATGTATTACCCTGTTCATGCCAAAGTCTATACTACCCTACTTGTTCCCCACTGTACATTCCCCATTGAGAATTTTTTGTCCCCTAATTGGTGTCTTGACGCATCCCCCAATCCCAACTCCTCACGTTACTATATCACGGTTTCTTTAACACCATGCTACCATATTTTATCAACTCCTTATTTGAAACATGATAATTAAAATAAAAAACTACCAATAATCTCATAGCTTATAATGATACATTCAGTAAAAAAAAAACACGGTAAAATTGAGTCATCTAATTATCTCTAGCAAAGAATAATATTGTAGCTATGTGATATTTTGATACAGAAAAAGAAATGTTATTATTTAGGAAAAATCCCACCGAAAAAAAAACCATAATTGTTGATCCGCCATTGGAATAGATTAAAATTCGACATGTATATTGAGTAATTTTGATATACGCAGACGAAATATTCATAATGGTTGTAGGACTAGTTCCAGTCTCATGTTAGACAAGAAGAAGAAAGTAACTTGGAAATCCGTGATCCCAGTACCATCTCCTATAAAACCCTACTATTGTGTGATCGCCTTTTGTCCAACCTTAGTAAGCATTAAATAAGCACTAAGCAAGTGTAAGTGAACGTGAAAGTGAAAGAGAAAGAGTGGTGATGAACAGCAAGATGGTGTCAAGGCGGGTGCAAATGAGGAAAATGGCATTGCGCAGAAAGCTTCACACTCTAAGATCCCTCACTTCCTCACATTCTGTAATTTTCCACATACATCTCTTTGAAATACGATGTTATCCCAATAAACCCGGCCTAGAGGGGGTGAATAGGCAAATATAAATTTAACACAAAGAGTTGAAATTAAATGCGGAAATAAAAACACAAGGAGTTATAGTGCTTCCAATTCCTCAATGAATTGTACTCCACTACCTAAGAGCCTCACCCTTAGGATTTTGAATAACGACACTTCGTTATTTACCTTGAGTTTTTACGGGTTCAACTCCAACCTTACACCTTGGTTTTTCCGGGATCAACCAATTAACCTTACACTTGGTTTTTGCGGGCTCAACCAGTAAACCTTACAATTTAAGTGTTCGGTACACTTACAAAACCTTCACAATTGAAATGGTGAAATTGCAACAAATAATTGGTGTATAAATAATAAATGTATGATTCACAATAACACCAATAAATGAACAATATTACCTCAAGAAGAAAGCGAAACAAACTCGAATTGAAAGACGCAAGAATGGTTGAAAACCGATGTGTGAAGCTTGCGTTGTAAAACTTTAATTTAAGGGAGTTTGTAAATGTGATTTGTGTATATGAAACTTGTAAAATGCTTTCTTGGACTTTTATAACTCATCTTAGATGAGTATTTATAGTAGCCAAAAACTAGCCGTTAAGAATTTGAAAAACTAGCCGTTATGTATTTAATACCAAATACTAACCGTTATGTTAAATCTTTTGACACTTTTTCTTGAGGTATTATCGAACATAAATCAAGTGCTAATTAGAATCATACTTACACGTTTAATGCTCTAATATACACTTGATTCTTCGAGCTTGCGATAATTGATTCGTTGCTTCTTTTTGTTGTCTCGTCGCAAACTACAAATACTTTAACTTAAAATTGCGTTAGTATATTAATTAATTTGTGTGTCCTTAATTCATCAAAACAAGATTTAATGAGCCCTTGGGCCAACAATCTCCCCCTTTTTGATGATGACAACCACAAATTAATTTAAGACAATATGAACATGCAATTTTAAATTAAATGACAAAGGAGAAGAATTACTCCCCCTATATCTTTGCAGAAATGCTCCCCTTATCGATATGCTACCAAATTGATCATATCAATTTGATTATGGAGCCTCAATGCTCCCCCTACATAAAAGCGTTAGTGCACATGGAGCATAGCAAAGAATCAAAATTGCTCTCACATATTTTCTCCCCCATATATACATTTTCTCCCCCTTTGTCATTAACAAAAAGGGAAAACAACATCAAAATATTTCTACCAATTAATTAAGGCAAGGAAAATATTTAAGGAGCGAGCATAATGTAAATATTACTTCATAAAGGTAAGAGTACAACAATTATCCAATTCAAAAATTATTACAAACCATAAATGCAAAGAAGTTAAAGAATATTAAACATGAAATGGATTTCTGACAACGTAATCTCTCGTTTTAGAATTTTTTTTTTTTAACGAGTAACACAATTTGAAAGAAAAAAACTGAAAATCTGAATTTTGAAGTGTTTTTGCCGAAGGTTTCATGGTTACCCTCATGGGTGAGTTCATGCCCATGACACTGCAATTTTATAGGAGAACGAAAGATTCATGGTGCCCATATGACGTTCTTTCCCATCAATTTTGAAGTACGAAATAGTTCATGGGTAGCATCATGGTTTGATACAGCAAACCATCTGCTCAACTATGAGATCAATTTTTCAGCAATTTGAGTTTCAAAATGCATTTTTCTTTAATCAAAACTTCCAGAAAATATCCTTATACAATTAATCAAAGGCCTCATAATCTAATGTAAAATCAATTTCAACCCTTTCTCAATGATCAACCATAAATAAATGTGAACGAAGATATGCAATGTCTATGATAAATAAATGATCATGGCTGCTTAAGGTCTATGATTTACAACTCGAGGATATGCAATGTCGCTGACTTTTATGCCCATTGCATGCGAACGAAGAGATCAAATAAAATTTAGTAGGATTTGGTCGAGATTTGTGTAGATTTCGAAGAGAAAATCTTCCAAAAAGTACTCTAATCATTTGACTCATAAAAAATGTATCACATCAACTTGATTTCCTCAATGATCAATCACATGAATAAAAGCATACATGCATAGAAAAAATAATTCTAATTAAACATGTATATGCACAAACAATTTAAAAATAATTTATGGCAATTTATAGCATATATGAATATGGATTTTAATAACTAACATAATCATTTAAAACACGTATATTCATCAAATAAATATAGACATAAAAGTAAATGTTCAAGGAATACCGATTGTGATTTTTCAATTTGTCTAGTTCTTGCTACTTCAACCGAATAGCTTCAATGTTTGCAATCGGGCCATGTCCATCAAGATCAATGCGGCTTTAGGTGGTAATTCCCTTGGGCCACCATTCAAGCTAAGTTCCTACAAGAACAATTCTTTCTTGCCAAATTTATGAAAATATATACTTGAACAAACGATCAAAGTTAGCGATAAAATCAATCACATATATATATTATACTTATTGCCAAAACAAATTAGAAGAACGAAAATGACCAATTTTACCAATACCAAATCTTTGTCACCAAAGGTCACATTTCCTTTTTCAAAGTGCCGCGAACACCCGCTATTCAATTACTATTTATTTGCATCGGGTTTTTGGCACATCTACAAAACAAACTAGTTAGTTTTAGGAACCCAAACACGTTTGGGTCCTTCCTTAGCAAATGCACTCTTTTGTGCCCACATTTGTTTTGCATAAACAACACCTTTACGAATATAGCAAAAATATGATAAATGATCATTTTTATTGCAATAGCTACATTTGTACAAAGGTCTATCATGTGAGTGATTTGAAGAGCTAGCATTGTTACAAGTACTTGCCTTAACAAAAGAAGTTTTAGAATTACTCATGCTAGTAAAATGATTGAATCCAATACCTCTTCTATCACCACTAGTTTTTTGATCATTTAAGCAATCTTGGTGACTTTGTGCACTTTGAATATATTTAGCTAAAGTAGCTTCAAGAACTTTAATCTTTTCATTTAAAATAGTTACTTCTTTACTAGAGTTTGCACACATTTCACAAATAGCATTTTCATTTTTGAGTTTATTACATGCATTCTCAAGTAATTTATTTTCACTAGTTAACCCTTCATTTAGTTCTTCTAGTTCACTAATGTCCTTTTTAAGGTTATCTAGTTCCTTAACGAGTTTAGCATTTATCCTACAAGAGTCTTTATACATTGTGCCTACCTCATAAAAAGCATCTTGTAATTCATCAAAAGAATTTTCATCATCACTAACCGAATCATTGTCGCTTTCTCCTTTACCCATGAGGCAAAATTCAGTTTCTTCATCGGATGAGTCATCTTCATTTGCAAAGAAGCATATGTTGGATATCTCTTCTTCTCCTTCCGATTGGGATTGGTTGCTATCTTCTTCATCTTCATCATCATCCCAAGTTGAAGCTTTTAGAGCTCTTCTAGGATGCCTCCAGGTATCCTTCACATCTTTAGAGCCTCTTTTCTCAACTCTCTTCTTCTTATCAAGGTTTGGACATTCACTCTTAGCATGTCCTGCTTTTTCACATCCATAACACACAATATGGTCATTCTTAAATTGGTATTTAGAAGAGTTAGGATGTTCACCTTGATACCTTTGCTTCTTTTCGTCTTTTTGCCAAAATTTCTTGAATTTTCTAGCAAAGAGAGCTATGGACTCAAGATCTTCTTCATCTCATTTTCTCCTTGCTTGTGAAAGTTACATTGTGATTCTTTACCTTTTCTCCTACCGGTTCCTCCATCTTGAGCTTATACTCGAAACCGGTAAGAGAACCAATAATTTGAGAGTAGGTAGGTCTTTTCTCCATTTCATCAAATATGGATGTCTTAGCATTCCATGTACTAGGAAGAACACTAAGAATTTTTCTTACCATCTCCTCATCATTAGGAGCCCATCCAAGATTTCCCATAGCATTGCAAATATTTTGAATTCTAGTGCTTAAATCATAAATAGACTCACCACTCTTCATATTTAATAATTCATACTCACGTTTGAGAGTGTTGAGTCTAACGGTTCTTACTTGAGGAGTGCCTTCATGTGCTGTCTCCAAAGCTAACCAAACATCTCTAGACAATTTGCAAGCACTAACACGATTAAATTCGCTAGGTGAAATTGAACAAAATAAAGCGTACCTTGCCTTGTCTTCACTTTGCTTTCTTGCAATTGATCCGACTTCCCATTTAGTGAATAGAAGAATTTTTGATGATCCTCCTTCTCCTTCTTTTCCGGATGGTTTCGTGGGAAAAACAAATCCGGTCAAGACACAATCTAGCATTTGTTGATCTTGAGCTCCAAGGAATGCTAACATCTTTATTTTCCATTGCAAGTAATTGTTTCCAACAAGATAGGGTGGACGGTTGAGTGCAGCACCTTCTTTGTGAACATATAGTCCCTCTTGAGCCATTTGATCTTGCACTTGAGGCGATTAAACCTACAAAACAAGTGACCTTGCTCCGCTACCAATTGAAATACGATGTTATCCCAATAAACCCGACCTAGAGGGGGGTGAGTAGACAAATATAAATTTAACACAAAGAGTTGAAATTAAATGCGGAAATAAAAACACAAGGAGTTATAGTGGTTCCAATTCCTCAATGAATTGTACTCCACTACCTAAGAGCCTCACCCTTAGGATTTTGAATAACGACACTTCGTTATTTACCTTGAGTTTTTACAGGTTCAACTCCAACCTTACACCTTGGTTTTTCCGGGATCAACCAATTAACCTTACACTTGGTTTTTGCGGGCTCAACCAGTAAACCTTACAATTTAAGTGTTCGGTACACTTACAAAACCTTCACAATTGAAATGGTGAAATTGCAACAAATAATTGGTGTATAAATAATAAATGTATGATTCACAATAACACCAATAAATGAACAATATTACGTCAAGAAGAAAGCGAAACAAACTCGAATTGAAAGACGCAAGAATGGTTGAAAACCGATGTGTGAAGCTTGCGTTGTAAAATTTTAATTTAAGGGAGTTTGTAAATGTGATTTGTGTATATGAAACTTGTAAAATGCTTTCTTGGACTTTTATAACTCATCTTAGATGAGTATTTATAGTAGCCAAAAACTAGCCGTTATGAATTTGAAAAACTAGCCGTTATGTATTTAATACCAAATACTAACCGTTATGTTAAATCTTTTGACACTTTTTTCTTGAGGTATTATCGAACATAAATCAAGTGCTAATTGGAATCATACTTACACGTTTAATGCTCTAATATACACTTGATTATTCGAGCTTGCGATAATTGATTTGTTGCTTCTTTTTGTTGTCTCGTCGCAAACTACAAATACTTTAAATTAAAATTGGGTTAGTATATTAATTAATTTGTGTGTCCTTAATTCATCAAAACAAGATTTAATGAGCCCTTGGGCCAACACTCTTCACCTAATTTCCAATATATAATTAATTAGAAATTAGCAATTTTAAGTCTTTATAATAAGCTGATTTGAACGTCTAGAGTCTTAACAGATAATCGTATATCCTAACTCTTTGTCTTTAAAGTTTGTTCTTGCTTATGATTGATTTTTTAGAAGGTGAGAAAGAGTTCTATAATCATGGATGCCCTTGTCCACATTTACCAGCTCAAACGCAAGTTGGAGGCCATAAAAAGAGAACTCTTATACTTGCTTGCCATTAAAAATGAATACTTGAGCCTAATGCAGCAAGTCCAGCTACCTAAGGTCTAATCTCTCATCACAAATTTAAATAAATTTGTTCTTTTTTTTCATATTTAAATTATATCATTGAAGTTTTTATATACTTTCTGTTTTTTATGATTGATTTTTTAGAAGGAGGTGAAGGTAGAGAAGGCAGGGAAAGGATTTGTAGTAAGGGTGTTTTGTGAGAAGAGAGGAGATGAGCTAGTTTCAATCTTGGAGGTGTTTGAAGAGATGGGCCTTAATGTGTTGCATTCTAATGTCTCATGCAACAACTACTTTGCCATGGAAGCCATTGTTGTTGCTCAAGGACCACATCATGATAATCATCAAGAGGTGGAACATATTAGTCAAGCAATTCTTGATGTTATTGATGGATAGAAAGGTGGAAGAGAGGACTCTTGTCTTTTCTAATCTATTTTGTTTATAAATATGTATTTATTTCTTTAGTTTTGGTTTAGAAATGAAACACAAAACTATTTGTCTTTTTTCCCCTCTTTATTAAATTTTTAAAATGTAATGTAAATGTAGTGCTATAATATTTAAAATAATAATCCAGCAAAAAAAGCGTATAAATAGATGTTCATAGAAATCCATTTTAATCCGCTTGTTCATAGAAATCCAGTTGCTTGCAGACACAAACAGCAGGCAGTACAAATTTTATAAGTTTATAAATCAGCAGCAGTAAAGTATTACAAATTATAGAGTACTTGATGATGGTCAGATGAAAGAAATATGTGAGATTCACAAGTATAGATGGAGTTGCAAACATTGGATGGGAATGGGATGTTGCAACTTGGAACTCGAAGAAGACCACACTAGCGAATCCAGGTACCATTAAGAAGTATGTTGGGGATGTGAGAAATGAATGGCCAATCCACCCCTTTCTCCGGTTGACATTTTTCTGTCAGCAAAGGGCAATCAATTATATAAAGGGAGGTGAGGGAAGTGGGCAGCTTCTGGTTCTGATTTGGCTGCAGGGATTGGAGTTTATAGCAGTTCCAGATGTGCAACGTTCTGAGAGAGGTGAGGGGTTGAAGCCCGTCATAGTTTAGAAATTTCAGATTCGGAAGGTTTGCGATCCAAAGACGGGTAAGAGTGGAGGGCAGCAACAGCGTCTTCTCAGGGAAGGATTCTTCCACCTCATCACAACCACCAATTTCAAGAGTTAAGAGGGAAGGAAGCATTTCCAAACCCCACTCATGCCGTCTTGAGAAAAATTTCTTGCAATCCAATATAGTTAGTTCTCGTAATTTGGAGTTGGAGCCGCCAAGATGCACACCCAGATTCGTAGGGAAAAACTCAATTTCCGGACAACTTCTAATTTTTAAGGTTTTCAAATTGGAGCCAAGACGAGACTCAGGCAACACCTTCAAATTTGGGCACCTAATCAACCAAAGAGAAGTCAAATTGGAGGAGAAATTAGGTGATCGTCCTTTGCAAAAGGATACTAATATTGGGCATTTCACGATATCGAGTTCTTTTAACATGGGGAAGCAATCTAACGAAAAACACTCAATCTCAAGCTGTTCACATGAATCAATCTTAATTTGAGCTACTGAGGGAAGGTGACTGGGCAGGGCCTTCCTTAGCTTTGGGCATGACTTTATTTCAAGTTCTTGGAGGAGAGGAAAATTAGTCTCACTATCATCACCATCTGAGATCCATTCACACCATTCTTGCATGCTTGTAATACTCAAATACCTGAGCTTCTTCATCGAATGTAACTCAGAACCAATGTTTGTGACTCCATCACATGATTCAATGGTAAGTCTCTCCAAAGATGCCAACCGACAAACAGGTGGTAATGACAATATTTTACAATATTCAATTTCCAGGGCTACCACCCAATCTGCAAATCTTTCACCTCCGTAACCATAAACGGAGAGACTTTTCAAGTCACTATGAGGGACTAACTCTTCAAGCACTCGTTGTTGATGCAATGAGTAGTTATTGTTATCTTCTCCATGACCCCATTTCAGCTCCCACTCCTCCAGATGGTGCTTACCCCTCAAAACCAGATGTTGCTTACCCCTCAGATTTGCATCCATAGCATCTCCAAGATCCATCACATTTTAAAGACCCTCAACACAAAGTCTTCCTCGTAGATTGTGAAGTTTCTCCAACTCTTTAATATCAGAACTAGACCCTGCCCGTTTCTATTTTCCCACAACAAACTTAATTAACTCTCGAAGTTTTGTCAGTTCACCCATGTGTGGTGGCATTTTTTGCAATCTTGTATCCGTAATATCAAGCAAAAATAAGTTGACTAACTTCCTCATGTTATTGGGGAGCTTGGTGAGCGTTTTGCGTCCCCTCACGATTAAAATCTGCAAATTATACAATTCGCAAATAAATTCTGGCACTTGTTGAATATCTGGTGGACAATCAAATCTCAAATATCGTAAATGCTTCAAGATTTCAATTGAATCTGGTAGCACATACCCCCAAACAAAACGGGATAGATGTAGCACCCTTAAGCTCTTAAGGGCCTCCAATAAACTGAAGCTCTTAAGGGCCTCCAATAAACAGAACGACACTCCCATATTGTCATCGGGCATTAAAAAAAGGGTTCGCAAAAAGTGTGGCTTGCCAAGAATACATTTCAAATCTTCGATTCCATACTGATCATCTCCTCTTTTAATATATGACAAATAACGAGTACATTGAGTCACCTCAAGGGAATTGACAGCCTCCAGCCTGGAGCAAAATTCTCTTGATACAAGTGTAGCCATATAATTAAGAAGATCGTGCATAGTGAAAACTGTTTTGCCATAAGCAGTACTTTGTTGCTGAAGAAAAGACCTGAATACAAGATCTTCAAAGTATCTCTCACCTGTCATTTCCATATCTTCTCCTCTTCGTGATGGAGCTATTCTTATCTCCCATCATCTCTGAAGCAATGTTTTGCTTATTGTGCAATGTTTCCTAAGAATTACTAGTTTGAAAAGGAGGAATTGGTCCTTTTATGGGTTGCAGAAGGTTTGCCGTAAGCAGTACTTTGTTGCTGAAGAAAAGACCTGGATACAAGATCTTCAAAGTATCTCTCACCTATCATGTCCATATCTTCTCCTCTTCGTGATGGGGCTATAAAACCTTCTGCAACCCATAAAAGGACCAATTCCTCCTTTTCAAACTGGTAATTCTTAGGAAACATTGCACAATAAGCAAAACATTGCTTCAGAGATGATGGGAGATAAGAATAGCTCAATCTAAGGGGCGGAAGAACCTCATCGTTGGTGGAAGCCCAGATATTGTTGTTCAGTATTTCCTTCCAGCGCTCAACACATCTCTCGGAGCGCAAGATACCTCCTAGTGCTTTTGCAGCTAAGGGTAAGCCATTGCACTTTTTCACCATCTCCCTACCAATCTTTTAGAAGGCAGGATATTCATGGTAACTTTTGTTATCAAATGCATATTTTGCAAACAAAAGGCAACAATCATCTTCGTTTAGTCCTGCCAAATAATGATTCCTAACAGAGGGCATGGTGCGCGCGACATTTGAATCGCGTGTTGTGACGATGATTTTACTTCCCTGTTTCACAGACATGAACGGTTCCATCAAAGAATCCCATTCTCCTTGAGTAGCAACCCAAACATCATCTAGAACAAGCAAAACTTTATTCCCACTAAGCTTCCTCTCTAACTCACAATGCATTTGATTCGTAGTCATTTTATCAATGCCCTTCCCCAACTCGAGCTCCTTCAAAATCTCTCTCGTGACCTGGAAAGCTTCCAACACTTTCCGAACATAAACCCATATGGGTTTAAGATCAAAGCACTGCTGGACCCTGTCGTCCTTGCAGACCAACTTAGCAAGAGTGGTTTTACCCATCCCACCCATACCAGCTATCAGAACAGCTCCAACATTCATACCAATTCCATCATCTTATCGCAACAGCTCCACTGCGCGTTCCTCATCACCATCTCTTCCATAAACATCTGAAGCATCAACCAGAGATGTTGTTGGTGATGAAGCATCCAATTTTAGTGTACTATTTTTCTCCTCCAAACCAAGGGGACTCATCTGCTTCACTAGATGTTCCAGAGTCTCATGGATCTCTTTCAACCTAGGTTCCATCTCTCCTACACTCATCCCTTTTCTACAAAGATTAAAACAAGGGAGAAATTTGCGAACCTGACCCGTGCAATTTTGAGTCTGCATCTCAGCATCGACACTGGTCTGGGCACCACCACTTTCGATCTCCAATTTCAGAACTTCATAAGCAACCTCATCCAAGAAATCTTGAGCTCTAAAGGCAGCATCTTTCAGATAGTCGAGCCATTTTTGGGCATGACGATCAGTAAACTGCTTCTGCTCCGCATCACCAACAACCTTGGTAACGGTTGTCAAGGTTTTCAACTTCTGCAACTGTCCATCGTCGATACCATGGCGTCTGAACAAATTTCGGAAACCACCAGAAACCATCTTTTCAATCAAAGCACTAATGACAGGGGAGAGAAGTGCTAAAGCCACCTCGGCCATGGCTAGCTACAAAGGTGGAATTATGAAAGTGTGCAGGGAAATAAGCAGTAGCAAAGGAAAGGGAAAAGGAAAAATGATAGAAGCAGAGTAGTGGTGGAGTGGGCGAGACCAACCAAAGTGTATGGCCAATTTCTTTAGATTTTTCAGCGTTAATTCCCCGCAAAGTCGTTTGAAGCTGTCGGTATTATTGTCGTTTCTTGTTTTCCTTTTTTTTTTAAAGAAAGAAAACAATAAACGCGTTCGGGCCATATACTGTTGCTGCAATCAATCATGCATTATTGTAGGTCCTCCTGCTCGTTCATTATTGCAGCCATGCAATGCAACAGCCAACAGCAATTGCATTGCGCAAAACACACAACCAACACCGGCGCGTCATCATCACGCACCCCTCTATAAATATTCATTTTAGTAATACCATTGATTTCTTAATATTTTAAAAAGAAATGTTGAAAATGACATTTTTGAAATAATGGTTAAGTGTAAGTAATAAATGACTGATTAAATAAGGGTACTCGTAACTGTAACCGGGTCGGCTGGTATTTAAGCCCAGGGGCCTGCATCTGCTAACCACCAGCTGGAGGTTTAAATTGGTTATTTATGGATTCAACTACTACTACTTAATTTTTGCAACTACCTTGCCCATTTTATTTTACTTTATTTTTTTCCATTAGATTCACATGGACAATGAATGATATATTTAGCACTAGACTGCTAGTATTACGAGTAAAACTTCAGTAGAATGGATGTACCGGTGCATCTTCTGTTGAGATGATGCCACATGTACAAAAATAAACTATTCTATACATGTAGCATTTCATCAATGGGAGATGTATGGTGCATCCGTTCTACTAAAGTTTTTTCCATAGTATTACTCAGATTTTTGTTTTGTTAATTTACATTTTATATTATAGTATTTGTACATGTCAGTTTATAGTATTAATTTAGTTTTTTTTTTTACGTGTCAACTAAACATTTCACCGAACAAATAAATAAAAATATAATATATGTATAAAAAATGCATGTGTTAATTTACTATTTGTGTTTTAGCAACAACACAGTCGCAGTTAAATAAGAGTTGGAGCAAAGACATCAACACAGCAACACCATAAAACCCAAAAAAAAAACAGCAATGTAAAGCATCTTCATTTTACCTATTCAAGAACATGGCTTCCTCAAGGGCGCACCTAAGACTGGATTCCTGATGGCCCAAACCCTCACAAGAATCGCAGTGTTTTCCAGGGCAGTCAACCCTGTAACCCCAATACAAGTACTTGTCATTGAAACTGTGTAATCTCTTAGGTTGTCATTTCTGGGCAAATCTTAGGAAGTTAGCGGAAGAAGCTAAGGAGAACCCAGTTGTAGAGATGAGAGAAAAAACCAGATTTTAATTTTAAAACTGCAGAGAGAGAGCGGCCGCGAGAGACAGAGTGAGAGACGGCGAGGCGGCGAGAGAGGGTGAGAGACGACGAGGTAATGAGATGAGTGAGAGACGAACTTTTTAATAAAACTTGTTTATTCATTAAATTATTTTTTAATAAAACTTTTTAATATTTAATAACGGATGTGAAATTGACATGGACAAAATAACCATTAGTTAATAATTATGTTTAAAAGTATGGAAATAAGTTTATAAAATATAATTTTTTTGGAAAAAATTCCAAATATGACTTCAGTAGTCAACCAAACATGGTCTTTATCTAAATAATTATATAGCACGAGATTATAATTCAACTGATTAATACATGTCGTTTTTATAATATAAGGTTATAAATTCTGATAATGTACAATAAATGATTATATAACAATCCATAATGAATAATCATTCTCCTAACATAATGTTTGGAAATGTTATATAGAGAAAATGAGTGAAATTGTTTGTAAAGGAAAGGAAAGGTGATGAAAGTAAAATAAATAATTTTTTTCTTGTTTAGTTGTTTTCGACTGAAAAGATGATTATTTAAAAAAAAAAGTTATATTATTAATTATTATTATAGTACTACGATCGAACTCATGATCTATGTTATGCCGATAAAATATACTAATCAGTTAAACTATAACCCTTGAAAAGATCATAAATCATACTCTTATATTTAGCTACAAATTAAGGGCGTGATTTAATAAGCAATCTACAAAATATATTTATATAGAGTTAAAAAAAAAAAAAGGTTAATATAAATAATTATTATGTAAAAAATTGGGGCTGAAGTCTTTAATTAGTTGTCGGAGGGGATTGAGTGATTAGTCGTAGACGTACCAAATTAACTAGAAAAAAATAAGTTTGAAGAATTAATATATAAAAAAATCAGACCTTAGATTTAATTTGATTTTGGTGTTTTTATCGAAATTACAGCTGAATCCCAAAAAAACTGGTATGCATGTATCATGTAATATTGGACTAACTTTAGAAAACTTTGTTCTATATAGAGATTGTGTAAAGAAGCACACAAATTGTGATGCTGAAATGGTTGAATTATGGTGAGGGGAGTAAAACTTGTGACAAGAAAATTCTTTTGGGTCAAAACCCTCTCTTTAAAAGATGTGCTAAGATGGAGTGTGAACCGCTCGCTACTAGGTCTTAGTCAAAACGAAATTTAGGAAATCGAACTGAACTAATTATAAATCGAATAAAAAAATAGTTAGCTGAATTGAGAAAATAATTTTTATCCAATTTGTAACTGAATCAAAGTATTTTTAGAGTATTAGATATTCTAACTAGGAAGTATAAAATAACCGATCAATCTCGATCTGAAGATAAATTGGTTTCAATTTGATTAAATAAACTCATAAAACTGAACAAAATAATATAACACAAAAAATGAAGTTAAGACAACATAAATTATTTTATATAGAGAAAAAAATGACAGATTTATGAAAGTAGCACTTAATATTTAAAATTATTTACCAAGTATTTACTTTTTTCATGAAAAAACTATAAGCTCTTGAATATTGAATTTCATTGAATTATAATTGATATTGATATAAACTATTTATTCATTTTTAAATAATTAATTAATTTGAAATAAAATATTTCATTTAGTTCATGTAAATAATCACGATGATACATAATCATGAGTAGTGACTTATATAAAAAAAAACCATGACTAGTGCTATATTTAGTTATTTACTAGTAGTTTTTTGAATTTTTTCCCACTATATATATATATAACTAGTTATATAAGCTTATATATATTTATTGAGTAAAAATTGGTTTAAAAAGTCGATAACCGAATCAAAATCCTAAAATAATCGAGATATCCAATTACACTGAACCGATTCAAATGGATAATCGATCAAATAACATCCAACTTATTGAGTTCTAAATTAACCATTTGAACCGATCCGTTCAAACTGGATATTCGAGATAAAATCATTGACGAAAAAAATTATCTGAATGTGAATACCCCTAACTATAGTTATAAAAACCGGATCGGACTGACTGGAAAAACCAAAAATCAAAAGGTATCCGGTTCGATTCAACCCAACAGACCAAGAATGCAAAAAACGGATTTGACTGGTCGGTTCACCCGGTTAATATACGAATTAGACAAACCGGTACGTGCAGTTTTTTTTAAAACAAAAAATGACTAAAACGTCTTCATTTTTGATATTAAAATGATTTTTTTTAAAAGTTATTTGACTTCATGATTTGGTTTATGACTTAGAGAAACTGACCATGAATTTGTTTTTGACTAAGTTTATTTCTTAATGCTAATTTATTAACTTGTTATATTTATTTTAATAAAAAATATGTATAAATTTGTATGTATATTATATTTTTGAGAAATCAATCGATTCAACCTGATTTAATTCGATTGAATTAGTGAATCATGAACTGAGTGGTTTGATATACAAACGGTTCTAAAATACGATTTGGTTCAATTTGATTAAACTAGAGAATCAGTGAATCATCACCTGACTGATTCGCTGTCTGAGTCGGATATGATAACTTTGCCCCTACTCACTACCACTTGCAAGGACGAAGCCTATGCAAGCTCAGTGGGGTCACTCAACCCCACTCAAACTTTAAAAGTATATAAAATAATATATACATGTTGGTAAAATATTATTAAATTAAAATATATTTTAAATAGTCAACCCTATTGAAATTCCATAATTTTTTTTAAATTGTGGGGTCAATTGTAGTTATTAGTACATGAGTAAATATATATTTTTAAGCATTTAATAGAATTAAAAACTCATAATTTTTAAGACCCTCTTACCAATAACACGTCATTACTCTTTTTCTAAAATACATGCTTGCATGATGGAATATGAGGGGCCACTATTTATAAGCTTTCCAGAAGTTCTTTTTTTATACAACGTGGGATAAAATTATCTTATAATTTAGGGAAAACGACAGATTGGCACCCAGGAGATACTCCGGTGGACAATCGGACCACCAGACTATCGCCGTGACCAATCGGACCACCAAGAAATCTCCGTTAGACAAAATTGCACCCAGCATTTCCTCCGTTAGACAGTTAAGCCACTGTAACCGTTAAGTTTGACTAACGGTGTTAAATAATTGACACGTGGCCGTTATCTGCTGACGTGGCATGCCACGTCAGCATTTAAAAAAATATAAAAATTGTAAAAATAGGGAGAAAATCTTAAAAAAATATAAAAAAATTCAAAAAATATAAAAAAACCAGAAAAGATGGAAAAGATAAAAAGAGGAAAAAATTATCAAGTAAAAAAATATAGAAAATTCAAACCAATAGAATTTTTAAAAAAATGGACAAAATCCTTATCACTTTCTTCTTCAATCCCTTCAACAAACTCACTATCCTAAAAGAGATACTAAAAAAATGGTGTGGAGGGGTGAAGTTAGCATTTCTAGCATCTATACGGAGTGCGTTTTTTCTTTTTTCTTTTTTTTTATTATTATATTTTTCTATTTTTAAGGTATTTTATTTTAAAATAAAAATTATAATAAAATATTTGGAAATAATTTATTTTTACACTATACGGAGTGTCTACTTTTTTTAAAAAAAATTCTATTGGTTTGTGTTTCCTATTTTTTATTTATAATTTTTAAAAAACATATTTTTTATATATTTTTGAAATGTTTTATATTTTTTTGAACTTTTTTATATTTTCTGGATTTTTTATATATTTTATGATTTTTTTAAAAAGTTTTTACATTATTTCTGAACTTTTTTTATATTTTTTTGGATTTTTAAATTTTTTTAAAAAATTTTCTCCCTATTTTTACATTTTTTATATTTTTTTAAATGCTGACGTGGCATGCCACGTCAGCAGATAACGGCCATGTGTCAATTATTTAACACCGTTAGTCAAACTTAACGGTCACGGTGGTTTGACTGTCTAACGGAGGAAATGTTGAGTGCAATTTTGTCTAACGGAGATTTCTTGGTGGTCCGATTGGTCACGGCGATAGTCTGGTGGTCCGATTGTCCACCGGAGTATCTCCTGGGTGCCAATCTGTCTTTTGCCCTATAATTTATCTGAATGTGACATTATTGTTGGAGAATTACCTATAACACACTCATTACTATTTTTCTAAAATACATGCTTGCATGATGGAATATGAGGGTCGCTATTTATAAACTTTTTAGGAACTCTTTATTTATACAATGTGCGATAAAATCATCTCATAGTCCATTTGAGTGTGACATTATTGTTGGAGAATATATTTTTCTCTCGTAACAAATAAAGAAATTAATGAATTGTATGCTTGTGGCAACTTCAAACTTCATCATTGTCTAATGGCTGCATTTATTTTTATAATTACACCATCAAATATGTTTCAAACCTATTTTGAAATGGCTCTCAATCTGAAAATGCAATTTAGAATTCTATGTACTTTTTGGCTAGCTCCATGCTCAATGAGAAACCACCAAAATTTGGTAGCAAAACAATTGAGGGAAAATTACCAAACAAGGCACTCAGCATTTGACATTGCAGTAGTAGGAAAAAGAGAGTAAGTATTTACATAACCAAAATATCTTATGAAGTCAGCCAAACAAAGACAACTTTCTCTATTTACATAACCAAACATGTATGTTGTCTTCCAAAATTACTCAGCACGAAAACAAGGAAAATTAGTCAAAATCCAGGCCTGTTCTGTAGCTCTCTTTCTCATGAGAAGGAAAATCACAATCACACCATTCATCCCTCTTTTATATACTTTAAGAAACAACAATAGAAAGAAAGAACCTTCACTTGTGTATATGAAACACAATAACTCAAAAGAAACAATATTTTGAAGAAAAAAGAGAAGAAAATATCACTTTATAAACCTGCTCCGGAACTAAGATACCAATGTTTCCTTCTCAGTTTTAGCTTCGTCGCCCTTAATGCTTCTGTTGTGTGCAGCTTGTTTTCCTGAAGGGGGGTAAGATAATCTCCTCGGCTTTGCTTTCCCCCTCCCATTTGGTGAAGATTTAGTTGAAATTGGAGTTTTCTTAGTCGGAGAATCCGTTTTTCCACCACCCTTATTGCCTTGACTGTTCTTTACCTTCTTTGGACTAACGGAATGAATAGGCATGCGGCTCTCCCAAGGACGAGCAGCAATCCAGCGTTCCTTCCAGCTCCAGCCCCAATTAGCTTTCCCAATTTCAGAATTAACCAGACCAAGGTTCATACCGGAGTCAGCCCTCCACTGTTAATTGGATGGTGAATTTCAAAACTTTATCCGCTTCCAGTAAAGCCAACTTAAAAAAAAGTAACATTTTCAAACTATAAAATACCTGATGAGAGAAAGCGTATGCCATGGTCCTTTCACGCCGAACAGCTGCTTCTTCCCTCTGATGTATTCTTCCAAGAATAACCTCCATTGGTTCAGACCCACCAGACCATTCCACCTGTTATCCATGTTAAGTACCACTGAGAGAGAGCAAGCTGATTCTATCAAACATGCCTATGGACATAAATAGCTAACTTCCTGAATAGTTCATATTGCCAGCAACAAAATTAACACATTGTCCTTTAGAAAAAATAACAAATGATCAACCTCTAAACTGCTATGCTAAAGAATGGGTAACCTGGAGTGCCCATACTTCTCTGGATTTCACAGTTTGACTCTTAGTTACTAAATGACAAAACAAGTAACACCAACATCTCATTGTACCAAAATCTAAACTAGATAACCATTTTAGCATCTATTCTGGATTCAGCAACATTATATCAGTGCAAAAGAAAATAGTTCCTTATTTAAAGTCTAAGATGGAAATTTGACCTCTAAGTCATGAAGCTTTGCCTCAAGTTTCAGTTGATTTTCCAGTTTCTTCTGTTTCAACCGGCCTTCTGTTACCATACAGAGTCGTCGAGCTCTAATCTGGTCCTGTATGTTGCTCCATGAATGAAGATAATTCAATGTAGTTGTCCCTTGCTTTTTAACAGAATTATTTTGGATTAAGTTACGCATTTTCACAACCCCTTTTAATCGACGAAGGGCTTTTCTAGCCTGCACAGGAAAGTATCATTAGAACCCACTGTGCATATACATGCATGTATGTGGAAGGGTGGTGAAGAGAAAATTAGAGTTCAAGCACCTCCAAGGTGAATGAAAGTAATGATGGATAAGGGCTAAAAAGTGTGAACATCACTACGGTCATCCCTATTTAACATGGGCATTGATGCAAAGAGCAAAATGTTCCTTATGGATTTCAAAAGGAATATTCTTAAATGCGAAGGACTGTGCATTTCCTTCAGCATGAATGCCTACATGCACACACTATGCAGAAGTGAACACATTCATCCCAAACTAAAATCATATAAAAGGACAAGAAAGTGGTGTTGCCTAGAAATTGCATGATATTCCATCATATGAGAGGTAAACAATAAGTAGAGGGCAGTTGCAGGATGAACAAAAAGGGAATATGGTTGCTACTTACTGGTTCCCCAAGACGACATAAAGAGTTGTTGTTTCCTGGTCCCAAGACTGGCACTCAGCTCTTTTCATGTGATTCATATTAGAAATGTCAAGAACTTGGCAATAAAATCATTTAATTTGAAGCTACTAAAGTCTTCACCATAAGTATTTTAAGTTATGCTACAGCATCCTCTTAGAAAAAGTTGTAATGCTATGAGAAAAGAAGTGAAACTGATAATAACGAAGGACTATAGAGAACCATACAACCAACCACCTGAAAAATGAACCTTAGGCATTAATTTAATAGTATCCAATATATAAGACTTGTAAATAACACATACCAGATAGGCTCGGATTGCAGTTTGAATCTGAATGACAGCTAGATCCTCAACTGGCATATCAAGAACTTGGGGATTTCCACCAGCAGAGTCATTGGCCAAGGTAGCCGATCTTTTTTGTGGTTGGTTTCTCCATTTGAAGCCACTTGACTTTGAAGAAGTTGAATAACCCTGTCTCGAAATGGGACAGACAAAGAGAAATTGGAAGAATAAGAAAGATTCTTACCCATTGTCCTAAAAACAACAAAATGAATGGTAAAACCACTACCATCCAACTAGTCTTCAACTGGCAGTTACATTTCAATAACAAAAGTAAATGCAAGGCTATCATAACGGCAGAGTATAATAAACCTATAGGAGTACAGAACAACTGATTATTTAAGATGGAAAATGAACAAAAACATTATCAATAGTTTAGTTCTGGAAAAGCAAAGAAGCAAAACAAGACCAAAATCTAGGACGGCGGGTTCAATACCTTCTTTTGTTTTAAACCACCCTGCTTAGCTTTCTTTGAGCCTATTATGGTCTTAAACCAATGTACAGAACCCATTCCAGGTGACAGGTTTTTGTATTGGATATAGCATAGACCTGAAAGCAATTCCAATTTCAATACCAACAGCGTCAGCATTCTGCACATTTTCCAAAATCCTTGAGCACATTCACATGCCCATAATGCAACAACATTCAATAAAACTAATTTATCGACATGTAAAGCTAGCTGAGTTATATGAGCACAAAAAAGATCCCAAAAGACGCCATTGGAAGAAGAAATTCTGTCAAAGGTGCTGAAAATATCAGTATCTAAGTATCCCTCTCAAAAGGGTATTTATCCAACAATAAGCACAAAAACAGAAGAAACTAATTAGCAGCACCCACCATTGAATACACAAATTTCAACACTTGACCATATGATTCCAATCCAATCTGATTGAGTCAAACAAATGAACTAACTATCGTACCCTCCAGATCTCAGTTATCTTCATTAATGAAGAAAAAGGGTATTCTACAGTTACATTCTTCAATCCAAAAAAAATGACAGCAAACAGCACCAGAGACACCAAAAAGAGAAAAAAACTTGACTTGAAAAGAAAGCCATAAGAGGGAAACAGATACAACAAAAAGGAACATCTGGGTAGTAGAAGTACCAGAGAGGAAGCAGAAAGAAAAGTTCTCCTGTAGCGACTGTTGTTGTGTTTCTTCTGAGATGGACAACTCGAGATTTTTGGAGGACCAAAAAAAAGGGAGTGGTGACAATATTGTACTTGAAGTGTAGCAGAAGGAAAGCCTGAGAGAGAAATGTGAGAAAACAACAACAATAGTAAGAAATAGGAAATAGTAGTAGGTGGGTGTGGAATTTGTGGATTGCCATGGCCCATTTCCAGCTTTTATTTCCTTTTTAAATTTCTCAACAGAACTTGTATAAGTACTATAGATGTTGTTGGCCACATCGCTGTTCTTTGTTCTTTCTACCTTCTAAAATTTGTTGTTGCTGTGAATTGTGGTAAGCATCATTTCTTTTTCCTTTTTTTTATATAAATAGAAGTGAGGTTTGAATCTGAATTCGAGTCTACACAGATACTTATACCACCACTTTCTCCTCTTTTTGTAGGCTGAATTAAGAATTCTTATAAAATATTTTAATAAATTAATTATTGTTTTTTATGGGTTGAGATTTTACTAATACATTAATTTATCATCAACAAAACAACCTATAGACTTCATGCACATTCACATAATTAATCATTTTTTAAATTAAATTATTGTTAATAAGTTGAATAATTAGTTATCGAATCTTATTTTTGGTCTCTCCACAATTAATAAGTGAAATATTAATGGGTGGGGTGTTATATGGGTTGGAAAATTCAACAATAGGAGGCTAACAGTGACGGCAGAACAAACCAATGACAAGGTGTTGTTGATAATGATAGGGTGGTTCATGGTTGTTCGTCTTTCTAATTTTGTGAGTTGTGATGTTTGGGCATTTTTAATGATCTTATCATCGTGTGGAAGCTTTTGCATGCTATTTGCATTAGGCAAATATTCCAATTGATTTTTTTAAATGAACATTAAATGAGCCAAATTCTTTAATTAGAGATTATTGGTATCATATTCGAAGAAATTAGGGCGTGTTTCAATCTCTATTTTCACCATTTGATGGGAATATGAATACGTCAGGCTTACTTAAGAAATACTAAAAGTGTTAAACTATTCATGAAAATCATAGTTAATGTATTATTTATTAAATCTATACTTAAAAGAATGAATTATGTGTGAAATTTTATTATACTCTTAATGAAAAAAATATTTGTCTAATTTATTTAAATTTTAAATATTCTAATTCAATTCAATTTTAATTAGTTTTACAACATCACGTCTTCTACTCTAATTTGGTTGTTCTTAGGGATGATAGTGGATTGGATAATAATAAATTTCCACGCCAATCATATCCATTAATTATCCATTTAGAGTATCCGTTGGTAAATGGTATGAATATAATTTTGCATGTTTAATTATCCACATTATCCATTATCCATTATCCATTTATATATTATGCTTTAAAAGAAAATATATAATATATAATCTTATAATAAGTGAATTAATAATAAATTTGTATTAATATTTATATTGTTTTATAATTTAAACAAAATTTTGACTAAAAGAATTAAAAGAATTGGAAAAAAAATGTATAGTAGTAAACTAGCCAAACGTGTAATTGACAAATCTCAACCCTAAGTAAATTGTAGAAGCAGACAACTAGCCAAGCACTAGCAACGCCACATCTATGTAAACAACTCGCTCTACTCACACAATCGTTAAGCGTGTGCGATATGGAGAATGATGAAGAAGCAAACGTAGTAACTCAAGTATGATTACTTGCAATTTGGACCTGTTTTAGTTGTCTATTTGATAATGAGTTTGAAGATTTATAATTTGTTGAATTTTTGTGTATTTCTAGATATTTTTCAATTTAATTCATGTGAATTTTGATCGTGTGTTTAAACTTTTATATTCAAAATTATTCATGTACTTGTAAAAGTAATTTTTTTGTTCATGGTGGAGTACATGGGTAGATTTGCAAACCCACGAATACTAAGTGGTGCTTTTTAGATTTTTTTTTTCCATTAATGGATATCCATTAAATATGAATAGTTAATGGTATGGATATGGTTTGATATAATGTAAAAATAGGTGGTAATGGTATGGATGTAGATATGGTGAAAAATATATGATATGGATATAATTTAGGTGAATATCATGAATATTCATATTATTGTCGCTCCTATTGTTCTGGACCTAATTAATTTCCTGATCGTTGATTTTGTTCTTAATTAGGTCTACCTCTTGTTGCTATTTCTGCATAGTGTTAAAGGGCAAAGTAATTAAATTACTTCTAGGTAGAGGTGTCAATTTGGAACCAGTCACGTGGTCCCGACCCGGGAAATCCCGGGACCATCCGGGCCAGACCCGGAAAATTGATGTTAACCTAATTTTTTCCCCTTCTTTCTTCGTTATTCTTCTGCCCAGCCACAACAACCAGCACACCTATCACCGTCCCAACCCGTGCCAGTGCCACACCACACCTCCTCCTCCTCCTTGTCCTCGTCCAGCACACCGTGCCTCCTCCTCGTCCTCATCCAGCACACCTCCTCCTCACCACACGACACCACCTCTCTCTGATCTACCCACTGCCAAACACCGCAAACCCAAATCAACCCATCAATCAATCCAATCCTCATCTTTAATCCATACCAAAACAAAAGGAAAGAGAGGAAAAGAAAGAAAATAAAAGGAAATAAAAAAGAGAGCAAGAGATTTGATTGTTATTGTTGCTGTGTAAAGAAAGAAAGGAGCAAAGGGAGAAAAGAAAAGAGAGCAGAGAAGGAAAAAAGGAAAGAGAGAAAAGGAAGGAAAAGAAAAAGGAAAGAAATAAAAAAGAAGAAAAGAAAAAAATGAGTGCACAAGAGAGAAATAGAAAAGAATAAGGAAAGAGATGAGTGCAGAAAAGAAAGAAGAAGAGAGAAAGAAAAAAGAAAGAAAGAAAAGAAAAAGAAAGAAGCGGGTCTAATCGAGAGGAGGTAAGAAAGAGAGGGTTAGGCCCAAAAAAAAAGAAAAGTAGCTTCCGGGTCTGGTCCCAGACCCATCGAGCCGGGACTAGGACCAGTTTCTGGTCCCGACCCGGGTATCTTAGGTCCGGATCAGGTCCGGCCCGCATACCCATTTTGACATCTCTACTTCTAGGTATTGGAGATCTGGGTAGATGTGAAAAGCTCTCTTAAATAAAATAATTAATTTGCGTCGATTGAAACAAGACAAGAGGCCATGGGAGATGGAGTGTGAACTGAGAAAAATTGAGGACCTCATATAGCTGCTTGGCGAACTCCTTTACTTCTATGCTATTTGTAGCTATTTCGATTGTGAATCTACGGTAAGTTTATCAATTCAATCAGTCAAGTTCAATATAATTTGTAATATATCAAAAATTTAGAAAAAAATAAAGGTCTAAAGTTAGAGTATTGAGAATGGAGAAAACTACCTTAGGAGAATTACTATTTTTTAGTCTCTAAATTTTTTAATTGGACACTGAATAATTTAAAAAAAACTGACAAAAATCCGAAAAAAACCGACATCAATTGGATGTGGATGAACCCGTTTACCGAAGCTCGGTTTGTCAAGTTCGGGTCAATTTTGCTGACGTGACATGTCACGCTAGCAAAATTACACGTGGCATCTGACGCGTCATGCCACGTCTGACACTTAACGGAATGCGTTGGACGACGTCAGTATGAAGGACTAAATGAGGACGATCATTCGAGTGGAGGTATCAAATGAGGCTGAAAATGAGATGAGGTACCAAATGAATACACTTAACCGAGTGCAGATACCTCAAATATCTTTAACCCCTATCTATGTCCCACGTATATTAAGTGACTCTATTTTTAATCTAGTGATATTTTAGGTACTTTTTACCAATGGTCATCATCTAATAGATATATCTTTTAGGATTTCAAATGTAATCATTGGTAATACTGATCATGAAAATCTATATCAATCGATCATTATCAATATAAATATAAAAAAAATATGATGAAACTCTTTTGAGAGGAAATCATTTAGAACCCTTGAATTACTAATGTGACGTCATGGGACATCCCTCGCGTATCTTAAAAATTGATATTTGTCATATAATTTGATATTATTTTCCATCAAACTTATTGATTAAATAAGTTAAGAACCATTAAGTAGCACTATTAAATTGAATTAATTTATACAAGTATTTAATTAATTAGAAATTAGTATGATACTCCCTCCGGTCTCAAAACAATGTCGTTTTAGCTTTTGCTTTTACTGTTTTGGCACGTATCTTAAAACGGCCGGTAGACTCACTATTTGAGACAATTGTGCTCCTAATTTTTTCTGGGAAGTACGTTAAGGATTAACGTACGTTCACAAAAAAATTCGGATTTTTTTGGGGTCAAATAGTGCCTCATCCAGCCTCCTTGATATACGTTCCCTACTGAATATTGGGATGCGAGGAAGACATTCTTTTGAGATTGGAGGGAGTATAAGTTATGGAACTTGAAAAGATTAAATTTCAATCATATGAAAAGTCACACAATTATATATATATTTGTTCATAAGTTTATAAGTGCCTGATAAGTATTCATTGGGTAGTGTTCATAAATGCTAATGAAAGCTAAAATTAGTTTCATTTTTTATTTGATTAAATCATATATATTAACCTTTAAATTATATTTAGCTGTGAATAATTATTTATATTATAATATATATATAAATTGAATGTATTTTTTAATAGTTTTATTAATAATTTAATATATTCGCACAATACACGAGTTTGAGGTTAGTATTAGATACATTCTTTTAAAGCTGTTGAATTGTTGAGAATTCCTTCCCCTTGCTTAGAATTATTTTCATGTCGAAACAACACGGTTCTTTCTGTCCATCTTGTGTCTTGAAGTCTCGAATATGAAAATCCGAGAGGAAAAGTATAAAGGGAAAATGAGGTTAGTTGCATATTTGTGGAAGCACTTACTAAATCCAACTCATGTTCGGTTTTATTTGAGACCTAATCCTGATCAGATAAGGACTTGCTGTGTTTTATTCCGTCAGGATTTCCCCTTCCTAACTTTTGACTGTTCCATGTTTAAAATGACGTTTTCATTTCATTATTTTTCTTCAAGTCATAGAAACTGGAAAATTCAGTAATCCATAAGTACCTAGGAGTCCAAAAAGGCAAGAAACATAAGACAGCTGCAAAAGAATCCTGCTAACTAGTCCAACTTCAAATAGGAAAGTAGCACAAGAAGAGACCTTTATATATATATATATATATAAACTCAGCATTTGTTCAGTCCCCAGTCATTAGAAGAGCTTGTACTGTCTCCTGATTACAAGTTCTAGCTATAGCTGAAGATAAACATGACAAAAAGCAGCAGCAGCAGCAGGAATAGCAACTCTCCTCCTAAGGTGAACGGGCGCAGAAGGGTTGAGATGAAGAAGATAGAGAAGAAGCAGTATCTGTACACAACCTTCAGCAAGCGCCGCACCGGTCTGTTCAAGAAAGCAGAGGTGCTCTGCCACCAATTTGGTGACCGTATTAATGCTGCTGTTGTTGTCCTGTCTCCATCAGGAAAGCTTCATGGTTGGGGCACTCCTTCTGCAGATTCTGTAATCGACAGGTACTTTCTTATGCAGAATCAGAATCAGAAGAAGAAGAAGAAAAGGGTTTCTCATTATGATGATCATGGTGGTGAAGTTGGTCCTAGCAATTATGAAGAGATCCGTAGTGGAGAGGGAGAAGAAGTAGAAGAAGAAGAGAAGAAGAAGATGGGTTGTTGTGTTTTTTGGAGAAGGAAGTTGAGGGATTGGATGTGGATGAGCTTAAGCAGTTGAAGGATTGTTTGATGGTGTTGAAAAATAATGTGGAGGACCGTATTGAAGAGATGAGGATGAGGAGAGAAAATTTGATTGATTTCTTTGCATTAGAAGCTTACAAGAATGATTTGACTAATTAGGCCTGATGAGGGGTTTAAGGAGTGTTGCTATTTTTCAGTTCTTGGGTGTAATTCTTTTTGGGTTTATTAGGATTTGGGCCTATTTTGCACATTTTGGGTATAATGCTTGAATTTCTTTTGACATTTAACGAGGGATCTTCCTGAATCTATTTGTTGACATTTAATTAAAAAATGAAACAAGGGGCTAAATACACCACTAATTTTCTTTTGATCAAGTATGAGATTTTTGGTTCGGATCTAATTTTATCGGTTCGGTTTGAGCCTTTTGTTTTTTAACCCCATCTAATTGGGTACCCTTATAACCGAGTATAGTTCCACAAATCATGATGCAGGGTTGTCCTTGGGCTAGGTACCCGACCCATTTACATTTCTAGTTCGGATACCAAATTTTATTAGTTTGGCTCCGTTAAATATTTTTTTTTATTGGTTTAATTACTTCATTAGAAGAAAAAAATCATCCAGAATCATCCATGGGCCGGGTACCTAGTCCATTTATATTTCTTGTTCGACTACCAAATTTTATCAGTTTGATTCAGTTAATCGATTTTTTCCCCAATAAAATATGATGAGACTAGTGGTGCCTTATGACAATAATGTGCTTTTGCATTTTTTACTTATGAATTACCATTTACCCTTTTTTTCTAGTAAATATATAACACATGAATTTAGATTTTATTTTTAAATAAATATTTATTATTATTAACGTTTTCAAGAACTTTTATTAAAAAATAATATTAATTTTATTATAAACTTAAATACAATAAAATCTTTTATGTATTAATTTATAAAAGTGAGTTAAAAGGTGAAATTTTAAAATTCATTATCGTATATTTCCTATTTCAAATCAGATATAAATAGCATAAATATATGCCAATTTTGGATCAATTTGGGTTAAACTTCACTAATTACAGTAACTTTGATACAAACTTATACTCCCTCCGATTAATGGACGCGTACTGTTCCGGTACGTATTTCAAGGAGGCCGGATGATTCACTATTTGACCCCAAAAAATTTCGTATTTTTTTTCGAACGTATGTCCGAGAAAAATTCAGAGCAAAATTGTCTCAAATAGCGAGTCATTAAACCTCTTTAATATGCGAGCCAATGGTAAAAGCGACAGTTATTTATAGACGGGAGGGAGTATATGATAATCACAGTATCGCGCGAGCAACCTAACTCGCCGTTACTAAAATGAGGTCAATGAAAATTCTTTAAACATTCTTCGCATTTGTTGTAAGTGCACGAATCAAACCAAGTAATAGAAAAATAACGCACCCACAAGTTATCAAATTAGAAAAAATGACAGAAGTGCATTTGTACTTTAAGTTAAGATATGCCACTAAATTTATAAGTGAGCTAAATAAACTACTATATTTATTTACTCGATCAAAATTAACTATTATTACCTAAAATACCCCGTGCTCTATTTAGTTTGTAAAAAAGTATAAATATGATATTAATTTTTAAAAAATATGACATGGATTTAATTTTTCCATTTTTTCCTTCCCACGTCAGATTAAGCATTGCTCTTTTTTCAAATTACACATGGCGCCCCCTTTTCTTCTCTTCTGCTACGCCACCTCCCATCTCTTCATCATCAACCTCATGCCAATTCTCCATGTCAACTACAATCTTTCACTAAAATCCAAAATTTATCAATTAATTCTTCTACTTTCTTCATTATTTACCTTTCTCCTTTCTTAAATTTGTCTTTATCCCTGTTATGTTTTCTTAATCAGTATTTTTTCTTTACGAAACCTAACCTGCAATTGCTACAAATTGAGGCAAATATCTCTTCAATTAGTGTATTTCTTTCCTTCATTTAATCCCAGAAGTGATAGGGTTTGATTCTTTGGATTCAATTTTGAGTGATTCAACCGGTTGGGCATAGATTTTGATCTAGGATGGCTAGATCTAGATTACAGGGGAGGTCGATTGATAGAACAAGAGAGTAAAGAGGAGCGCGTGCAAACCATTTCAGAGTTGTCACTACTCCTCCACTACCAATCGTCCTCGCACAGCTGAATCGTAAACTAGAAATGGATTTTAAGTTACGGTGATGCTAAAAAGGAAGTGACAATGCTATGCAGAGATGAGTTGTGTTGTTTTGTTTTGGTTGTAAAAATAAATGAAATAAAGAAAGGAAAAAGAAAGAGTTGTGTTGTTTTGTTTTATTTTGGTGTGGTTGTTGGTGCTGCGTACGGGAAAAGGACAAATTATTTTGACAGTTGGTGGAGGAGAGTGAAGATTCTTCAGCGCCGGATGTACTGGGCGGCGGGGCTGATGTCGTGGTGCGGTGGTGGTGCCAGTTGAGCGGTGCGGTTGTGGTGGTGGCAGTTTGGTGTGGTGGCGCTGGATGAGATTAGGGCGATGGTTGGAGAGGGTGAGATGAGGGCGATGAAATTGACGATGGAGATGAGCAATCGACACGTTATATTTAAAAAAAAATAATTTCCACATCATATGTCCACGTCAGTAAGATATTATATAATTTTTTACAAACTAAATAATGGTTAATTTTGACCGAGTAAACAAATGTAGTGGTTTATTTGACTCATTTACAAATGTAGTGGCATATGCTAACTTGAAGTACAAATACAGAGGTGATTTCTGCCATTTTTCCATCAAATTATTAGTCAACTTTAATTACCTAAGCTATAATAACTGAAAGATTAATGGTAAAATATAATAAAATCTAAATTAGAATTAAACAAACTGCTGCTGGGCTGCTGCTCTGCCACCGCTGCTGCTGGGCTGCTGCTCCGTTGTCGCCGCTCCCGTTGCTCCGTCGCCATACTTGCTGTTCCGGTTGCGGAAGGTTGAAGAAGAAGGAGGGCGTCGGGCTTGGAGGGAAAACGCGAGTTGGTCATTGGGCTGGGATTTGTTCCTGGCCAGCTGAAATTTTAAAAGGAGATGGGCCAGCACTGTTCACCGGCCCATCAAGAGGAAAAAAGAGTTTTTGGGCCTGATTAGTTGGGCCCGGTTTGGCTTAGTTAGCTAGACCCATCGCATTATTTTCGTATCGATTAATTATTTCAATTGTTCATTTGTAATAATTAGTTAAGTAATTATTTGCTTGATTGTAATAATTAGTTAAGTAATTAGTTAAAAATCTTGTATGTTTGTTTATACCTATATTATTATCACTTGTCGCTAATCTCGGTTTTGAAGGGTAACAACGATCGGTGCTCACGCTCTCGAGTACGCTTACTTTAAACCCTTTTTATTTATTCAAACGCTTTTTCATACACTCGTATGCATGACCACTTAGAAGCGTTATAACTCGTACACTCGTATGCATGATTATTTAGAATCGTTAAACTTTTAAAATCAATCTCGTCCACATGAATAATTTGTTTAATCACTCGCTTTGATTGCCATGATTAAATATTTACTTTATGCTTGTATTAAATGCATGTGCTTGGTGGCTTCGATCCCATGCCTCAGTTTTTGCTTTTTTCGCATTCATTAAATCAGTACTTTGTTAGTTTTATGCATGATTAGATCACTTAGTAATTGAAATTTAATTATGCATGGCCCGATGATGAAAGAGGGCGTCAGTTTTAGTCAAAATTAACGATTAATTAGTCCCGACCAATCTTGACCAATAAATGATTAATCAGTCCTGATCAACGAAAAATACTAAAGCGGCAATTCCTCTGAGGGCCCATTACTTGCTTTTAAATGTTTTATTTAAACACCTCTCTTTTTAACCGGTAACCTTTTTAGGATGAGACTCGGGTGCCTACACCTTTCCGAGTCCATAAATCGACCCCGAACCATCGTTTTCGGGTATAGACCCTTTTTGCCTTAGCTTTTTATTTTTATGCCATGACTTTCGGTTCCCTAAACCTTACTACCTGCCTTTTTTTTATTCAACATTGCATTTGTACCACAAGTCATGATAAACACTATATTTATAACTGAACCAAATAAATTACTACATTAGTCAATTCGGTCAATATTGACCACTAATACCTAAAAATACTACTCCCTCCGGATTTTATTAAACGACTTTTACTATTTGTGCACGCATGTTGAGGAGGTCGGATGACTCACTATTTGAGACAATTTTGCCCCGAATTTTTTCTCGGACGTACGTTAAGGATTAATATACGTTCAAAAAAAAGTACGATTTTTTTTTGGGTAAAATAGTGAGTCATTCGGCCTCCTCGATATACGTATCTACAGTACGGACGTTGTTTTTCATAATCCGGAGGGAGTAATATATTTTTTGACACATTATAAATTTATTTACAATCGAAAGTAATTATATTCTTAAACTAAAAACTATTGTGACTATTTCTTCCCCCATCAAAAAAAATAGTTGGAAAGTATTCTTTCCTCTTTTTTTCTAACAGAAAGAATCAAGTCTCTCCCTTTTTTTATAAAGCGTCAAATAAACTTTTACTATTTTTACGTGTCAGTGGTTAATGTTAACTGACTTAAACAGAACCCAATAAAAAATTGTGAAAGTTTGGGATACCTCCAAAGATTTGGCCTATTTGTATGACTATATCCCAAGTCTAAGGTTCTAATTAATTAAGTCTAATCAATTGATGATCCAATTAATACTAGTTTTCTCCTCTCGCATGCATGTATGGGTACAAACATAAAACAAGTCTTAAAGCACAATCAATTCAATCAAACAAAAAAAAGATCCATATATTAAATTAAAAATAGTTGGTTTAACGAGTTTTTTTAACCCTGCGTTTGGCAAAAAAAATTAAATAGCACTTTTCATTTGTCATTTTTCTCAATTGACCCCCTCTTGCAATTATTGACATTTTAATATTCTACTTAATTGTAAATTCAACAATTTCATATGTATTATTTTTCAGGAAAACTAAGAGGAAGTTTTCAGTTTGCTCGAAATTTCTTTGTTTTTGGTCGTGAGAGGAGTTCTATGAGGAAAGAGAGATGCAATAATATCTAATTATAATCAATATTGGTTCTTGTCAACTGGTAAGAGACTTGTATATTATTAATCAAAATTTTGAGTTCGAATCTTAGAAATGGAGAAAACCATACGAGAAGAATCACCTCCTTATGGAAGCCCGACAGTATTCGAACAAGATAATCTGAATTTAATAATAAAAAAATCTAATTATACATGTTACGCATGTAGCTAGCAAGTCAAACTTACAAACACAAGCAGGAACCAAAATTTCTAACGCTGTCTATTCCAACACAATTTTCAAACCCCGTGGTTGCTTCCGCAATTTCAACAATACACACCATTGACTATAGACCAAATTTAATCCTTAAACCCCCTGAATCCAAAGTTTAAAGGAATACACACACAAAAATTCTCACAACTCGTGAATAAAATTGTCCAAAACGCCATTTCCTTTTAAATTTGCACAGACAAATTACCTATAGCTAAATTAAGCAATCGACCATATGGGTTCCGAAGAAGAGCACGCGAAGAGATTCGAGTTAAGCTCCAAGACCATGTTGGGTACCGTCCTCACTATAGTTTTTGTTGTGATACTTCTTGTTTTTCTCCATCTTTATGCAAGATATCTCATGAGAAGACAAGAAAGGAGACGCCGTGCCACTCTTTTTCACCTAGCCATGAACCAAATAGGTAATGACCAAGTGGCTAACTCTAGTGAGCCATCGACGAAGAGCGGGCTTGACCCTCTGGTCATCTCATCGCTTCCTTCCTTCTCGTGTAATCAATCCAGCCTAAGCCATGGCGAAACCGTAGAGTGCTCGGTTTGCTTGGGTACGGTGGTGGAAGATGATATGGTTAGGGTGCTACCAAATTGCAAGCACATGTTTCATGTTGAGTGTATTGACATGTGGTTAGGGTCGCATAAAACTTGCCCCGTTTGCCGCAGTGAGGCTGAGCCCAGGGTCCAGCTTCAAGAAAGTGTTCAAGCCCAAGTCCAACCCCAACCCTCGGCTCCTCCAATTGAGGGTCAAGTATTGGAGAAGCCCGGTGGCTCAAGCTCAGGCTCGCGGTTAAACTCGTTTCGGAGGATGCTTAGTAGGGGCAGGTCTGGGACAACAACAGGTTGTGGAGATGAAATCAATTTGGAAGATCTTGAGAGACAGTAGTTAGATTGATTATGGTGCATGATTTGTGTTTATAAATAATTTCAGATTGTTATAAGTTACTACTATTTTTATTATGTGATCTAAACATTTCCCCCCCTATGATCTTCGGAGTAATTAAAAAAATGCACTGTTCATCCAAAATTGAGTCCATCATTTGGCTTTAGCATGGACTAATTGCATTGTAGTCCAATTGCCAAGCTCTATGGATCGAATTCATATGTGGGAGAAGTTAAATAATATTTTTTTCATCCACTATGGATCGAATTCAGTTAAGCGACTTGTGTTAATAGAAGAAACTACATAAATGCATTATTTAATAATTATGAAGAAAAGTAATAGAATAAGAAAAATGCCTTGAGACTTAATTAAATGTGGATTTTGAGTCTTGGGACTTAGATACTTTTGAGATTTGGACTTTCGGATTCTTATTGAAATTCTTAACTTGATTTTTACTCTAATCCCTTCTCAAATGAGTTCTTTGGTTATTTATAGGGGTAATGCTCTTTTGGACCCTATACTCGACTGAAATTGTCCTAATGGATCTCCAACGGAAAAAAATTGCCCTTTTAGACCCTATACTCGGCTGAAATTGCCCTTTTGGACCCTCCGTCAATACGTGGCAGTTAAGTGCTGACGTGGATTTAATTTTTTTTTTATTTTTTCACTTCCGAAAATACGTGTCACTGTCACGTCAACACTTAATTGCCACGAATTAATGGAGGGTCCAAAAGGGCAATTTATCCAAGTACAGGGTCTAAAAGGGCACGTATTTTCTGTATTTATTTTTGCATAATCCTCATAATTCTTACATAATTTCCCCAGGTAATTAAGGAAGCAACGGTTACATATTATAAGGACTTTTTTAAAGCTGTGACTTGGGACAGACCAAGGTTGGTGGACCTAGGCTTTAAGAAACTGAGAGTAGATGAGGTTATAATGCTAGATAGCGAAGTGACAAGCTCCGAAATTTGGGAGGCAGTCAAGAGTTGTGGTAGGGATAAATCCCCTGGGCCAGATGGTATGTCGATGCTGTTTATTCAGAATGCTTGGGATGTCATAGGGGAGGATTTCTGCAGATTAGTGAACAACTTCTTTAGTGCTGGGCATTTTCCACTAGGAGCAAACACCTCCTTCATCACGTTAATCCCCAAAGTAAGGTTGGTTAAGAAGTTCTTGGAGTTCAGACCGATTAGTCTGGTAAGTAGTTATTACAAGACAATCTCAAAAATCCTTGCTAAGCGTCTGAGTAATGTGGTGGCTTCGGTGGTAAGTAACGTGTAGCATGGGTTCATTAAAGGCCGCCAAATTCTTGACTGTGTTATGACAGCGAATGAGATTATCCATTTTCTGAAAGCTAACCGGAGGCAAGGATATTTGTTTAAATTGGATTTCGAGAAAGCTTATGACTCTGTCGAATGGGGATATCTAGACGATGTTCTTGGTTTCATGGGCATTAGCTTGAAGTGGCGTGGGTGGGTCAAGGAATGCCTCGCGACGGTAAGGGTCTCAGTGTTAATTAATGACTCTCCCTCAGCGCAATTCGAGGTGGGGCGTGGGCTAAGACAGGGGTGTTTGCTGTCTCCCTTCCTCTTTAACATTGCTGCAGAAGGGCTCCATTTGTTGTTTAATAGGGTGGTTCATCAAGGGATCTTGAGGGGCATCGGAAATCCAACCACAGGTTGGAATATTTCGCACTTGCAGTTTACGGATGACACTCTTGTCTCTGTGAACAATGATGAATAGGAAGTCCAATGTGTCAAAGGCATCTTTAGGTGGTTTGATGCGTTCTCAGGGCTGAAGGTAAACTACCAGAAAAGCTCCCTTGTGGGGATCAATATATGCAGACAATCCGGGGAGACAATCGCGCGGAGAGCGGTTGTAAGTACGAGGTTCTTCCGTTCAAATATTTAGGCTCTTATGTAGGTCTTAACCCGTGTAGAATTTCTAGTTGGGAGTTTCTTATCCAAGTTCTGCGTAAGAGGTTGGCCACTTAGAAAGGAACCTTACTGTCTGTGGGGGGTAGGATGACGCTTATAAAATCCGTGTTATCCAGCATCCCGATTTATAATATGTCTATATATCTCATGCCAAAAGGGGTTGCCCGCCGCTGCGAAGGAATAATGCGTCACTTTTTATGGAGCGGGGGAAAGCATACTAAGGGTATGGCGAAGGTCCGATGGGAAACTGTCACCCGGTCTGTGAAAGAAGGTGGGTTGGGTTTGGACGGTCTTCTCTCCCGTAACATTCCTTTCCTATTCAAATGGGTTTGGGGAGTGTTAAAAGGAGACCAAAAAATTTGGGTTGAGATAGTCTAGAAGGAATATAGTTTCACGACTATGGGAGACTTGTGGTTGCTTGATAGGAAAACATTATCCCCTATTTGGGCGGATATCATTCGATCTTGTGGGAGGTGGTCTAAGGCCTTTGGCTTTTGGCATAATCATGTTAATTTCTTGATTGGAAGTGGCGAGGATACCTATTTCTGGTGGGACATTTGGGCTGCCAAGATGTCGTTGGCGATTAAATATCCGAGGTTGTACTCTATATCAGATAATCATATGGGATTGGTTACGGAATTTGGTCATTGGGAGGGAGGGATTTGGAAGTGGGATTGGGTTTGGCGTCGGGGCCTCTTCGAATGGGAGGCTGAGGCTGTAGAAAATCTCAAAGACAGCATCCCCCCGCCCTGTATTAACAGTTGTAAGACGAAAGTGATGTGGCAATTAGACAAATTTGGAGACTTTACCATCAAATCTTGGAGAGAGGGGTTGGAATCCTCGCGATTGGGAGGGAATAAGAACGTCGCCCTTCTTGCTTGCTGGAAAGCTAAGGTGCCTCATCGCATCAGCTTCTTTCTGTGGCTGTCTGTTCAAGGCCGTCTCGCCACACGCGATTACCTGAGGCATTGTCATATCATTACTCAAGAGGAAGATAAGTGTCCGTTCTGCTTGGAATAAGGTGAAACCATTCATCACTTATTTCTCCATTGCAAGTTCGTAGACTACATATGAGATTATATCATGCAATGGGCTAGCTGTCACTGGATTAGACCGAGGAGTGTTGCTGATTTGTGGGGTTTATGGCCATCTATAATGACGGTGAGGACGAAGCATGTGTAGATGTTGTGGCAATCTCTCTTCGCTGCAGTCCTGTGGTCAATTTGGCTGCACCGTAATGCTATTATTTTCTGTCAGGAAACGTCGTGCCACAATCGTGTCCTGAATGCTATTTATGGGCATTGGCATCGTTGGATTATGTGCTCGGATTCTGGTTTTCCGTACTCCGGAGCTCAGATGATGCTTTCGTCGGCATGGTTATACCAGTGGGGGTGATAGGTCTGTTGTGAGTCTTCGGGTTTGTTTTTTGTTTTCTTATCTGGTGCTGTTATGGTAGTTTTCTGTTTCTGGGCAGCTTAGAGCTCTTGGCTTTTGCCTTGAGCTGTATCTGCCCTTGTACATTCTCTCCTTTCTCCTTTGCCATTTTCCCTTTGGCATGAATAAAATTCTCCCAGCTTATTTTAAAAAAAAAATTATAAAACTTCCAATAACTCACACTCATTGGTAAATTTTAATTAATTAATTTAATATTTAGAGTTGAGTTTAAATTTGGGTTCAAAAGTTTGGTGCCTACCTAATCACAGTGGTGAAGTTTGGGTAATTTTTATGTAGGGGTACCATTTTTCGGGAAATAAAAAATGGAAAATTAATAAGAATATTTTGGAACTTTAAGGGTTCATTATAAAGTAATATAAAAATATAGGGACCAAATAGATTTTTTGTTTTGTTTTTGAGGGAAAATATTGAAGGTCATTACATAGTAACGTGAGAATTTGGGGGCATACTTTTTTTTAAATATCAAAATAGGACCAATAATTTTTATTTTATTTATTTTGGGGGGGACTACATATTCAAATTAAGCTCGAACATAACATAAGTCATATTAAATTTGTCTTATATATTTAAAGTTCGATTTATCTAAATTTCTACGAAGTAAATCTTGACACGATATAAGTTAAGCACAACTCATTTATAACCCTAATCATAGTCATATAGAGATACCTCTTGAGACATGGTAGAAGAGTCGAACAACAAGTGATGAGGTAGCATCCCCAAGAAAGCCAAGAACTGTTACTCCTTTCAAAATACATTTGGTTTGGTAAGTGATTGAATGTTGAATTTCCAAATTGAGCAAAATCTACCCACTTTCTTCCTTTTCTTGGGCTCCAATCCAACCAAAGGCCCCAAAACGCCAAGTAAAGAGGCAAATTGGGCAACAAAAGAGTAGAGCTCCTGCTTATATATATGGCAGAGATTTTCAAAGATATGAAGTCGCAAAATGCATGACCCATGATGAGCTGGGTCTTTATTACCATGCCATATATCAGTGTGACAGTTCATAGTTCATACCATTTCTGGTATTTTTTTGAAAACTGCAATATATTCTCTGTTTTTAAAAGACAGAAAAATATTTACACAAAACTAAAATTAGATTTATTTTATCAAGAATCAAAGCAAATAGTAACTTTTTGATTTGAAGTTGCTGTAGAAATTTGTAGTATTGACTGTTTTTTTTTTCTCATCAAAATCTAGAAATTAATTTCAATCACCCCTTTATCACAATCAGTTTAAATACACTAGGCGGTACCCAACGTTAATAAAAATGATTGTTTTAGCACCAAATTTTTTTTTTCATATGATCCATAACGTTTTCTTTGTCTATCAATTTTCGCTCCGCTGTGACAAAAAAACTTAACGGAGCGAAACACCATCAATTATATTTATTTCAATAAAAAGCACACGCATAACTACAATTTCTGTGTTGTAATGACTAATTAATTAGTACAGATAAGCCAAAACTAAAAAACGTTAGAGTATAAGAGTTTTATTTTATTAATTAAAAAAGAAGGATGAAGAGGAGAAATCCAAGTGGAGAGGAGGAGCAAATTAATTGGGCGAAAAGATGGAGAAGAAGAGAAGATTATGCAGAATGAGAATTAATAATGCTTGGATTTCAGTACGTTGAAAAGATCCAAGTGCTGATTGTTTTTTATTGCTCTTCCTTGGACAAACAATTTCTTGTGCGAGAAAATCACGCTAACCTCACGTAGATACGTGCTCTGCTCTGCTCTGCTATTCTTCATCATCATTCTCACACTCACTCCTACTTTTTCTTACTAGTAATTTTTTCCGTGAATCTTTCTATTTAGAAATTTAGCATATTAATAAATAAATATGATCTAAGATCTTTGTGTAGCAAAAAACATGGATGGGAAGAGAGAAAGGAGGAGACTTTTTTGGTTTTTCTTTTCCATAATTTGCTTTCCCCTGTTTCTGTTCTTCACTACTTCTTCTTCTTGATGAACGCACAGATAGCCGCACCCGACTCCACATCCTTTGAGATTTCCCTTTACCATGTATCTCGCCTCCCCTTTTTTTGAATTTATATTTCTTGTTACTCGTTTTAGATTTGTTGGATCTTGAAATGTGGAACTTCTTGTTAACTACTCCATATCCTCCCTCTCTTGCATCTCCTCTGTTTCAAATTTAGAAATTAGAAAAATCTGTTCTTTTCACTTGGGTTCTCTTTTTTTCCATTATTTAATTGGTTTTTCTCACACCCAAAAGTAGTACTGGTGTAGAAGAAGAAAGAAAGGAAGATGTGTAGCAATACTAGCCATAGTAGTGGTGGAGGTGAGATTAATGATGGGTATGGATGTGATAGCATATATTCAAAGAAAGCAAAGAGAGCAAGAGTACCAAAGAGAGGGCCAGGTGTTGCAGAGCTAGAGAAGATCTTGAGGGAGCAAGAAACAACAAAGATTGATCATTCATCAAATGTTGTTAATGCAACAACAGCACCAACAACCATTGATCATGGCTTCTCTTTAGATCCATCATCAATCTCACTCTCTAATTCCTATCAATCATCATCACCACATTCTCCTCCTCCTCCTCCCATTCTCAATCCTTCATCAAAGAGTACTAATTTCCCTAAAAATACCTCCTTTCCTCCTTCAGATCCTAATCCTTTTACCCCAAGGATGCCCATCTTTGCTAGTAATAGTAATAGTAGTACTAATAATCCAACATTAGGAGGAAATTGTGCGCAAATCAGTGGATCAGCAGCAGGTCTTGGTTTGCCTCACCATACTCATCTACCTACAATGTGGGATCATTATCAGCAGCAGCAGCAGCAAGAGGAGGTTGGTGCTCATAGATTGTATCACCCATCTCCAAATTTGCAAAATTTGATGCAAAAGAATCAATACTCACCACCATCAATGGTAATTAATTAATTAATTAATTCGGGCTTGACCCTTCTCTTCCTTTTGTGATTCTCTGCTGTTTCTGATAGAATTAGAATTATAAACTCTTGTTTGTGTATTTGCTTCTGGAACAGATTAATCTTTTTCCACACTCTGCTATGCCATCTTCGACAATACCACAATCACCGTCAACTGGACGATCTCGTTGCAAAGAGCCCCCTTCAAGCCAAAATTCATGTCACCACTACAGTCATTATCTGTGGCCAGAGGAAGACAAAACAACTGTAAGTTTATTCAATTTGTCCTTTTCTTTCCTTTTCTTTTCATAAAACCCTTTTTTTTGTCCTCTCTTCAATTCCCTTTTCTGTGTCAATTTGTTTCGTTAGACAAAAGAAATCATATTTTTTGGCAATTGGGTCTCTGAAATTTTGGTTGAGCAATTTGTACTGTAGAGTGTTGTGGGCACAAAGCGGTCACGCCCAGTTGCGATGGAGATGCCACCAATTCCACAGTTCCGCTACCATGTTCCTACATTCTCAACAAGCAGACCACTAGAGTCCTCCTCATTCTCATCATCATATGGAACTCACAACAACGTTATTAATCTTGATCCAACTGACTCCATGTCCAGGTTGGTCTTGTTACATGAAAATAACTAAAAAAAATCTCAGTCTCACTCGGGCATCCTCTTAGCCCGTTTTGCGGGTAGGAGGAAACTAATCTTGTTCCACCCGTAGTACTTTACTTATAACTATCTACTTTCTCAGAGAAATGAAGATGGCAAGTGTTTTAAATTTGGAGCCAAACTTGAGAAAATGTCGCACTGATTACTACCAAGATAGCAATTTCCTCTTATTTGGCCCTTCAGCGATTCCCTCTCCGCCAACAAATCACTATCTTTCTCAACGGGAAAGACCCTCTTTTTGTTGCAATTCTCCTTTTCAGGTACATCCAATGAACTCAAAATCAAAATTGAAGAAATGGGTTTAATTGTTTCTTAATTGCAGCAAACTAATTACTATTTTATACTGTGCTTTAAATTGTGTGGCTTGAAGGAAAGCATGGAGGAGACACAGTTTAGGCCAGCAGCAGCAGCAGGGGTGTCAATGCATAAGAAACCTTTCTATAGTTTCCTACTTCCAATGGAGCAAATGAATAAGGTAGATACAAACTTCAGTTTAAACAATGATAGAACTGAAACAAGAGGAAATGGGATTGATCTCAGCTTGAGGCTTTAATTGAGAATCTTGTTATCATTGTGTGAATGTGTGTGGCCAGAGGAGTTCTGTTCTTGGTGATTTTGACTCAAATTATAGAATGGTATCCTTTGGCGCTATCTGCTGTAATGCATATTCTGTTCACAATTTACATTGTTTTTATGAGTATGCCATCTGCCGAGGAATTTTATCATCACTTCATTGCACAATCTAGGACTTGTCTATACTGCCATTTCCTTTTGATAGTCCCATTTTCTTTAGTGACCAAAATTTCACCAAAGTTTAAGCCTGTTCAAGTAGAGAGGAGTATATGGTAAAGAATGTAGTTTCTTTGATATACCTCCATTCTTCTTTTGTGCGTTAACTTTCTTTTGATCTCTAAAAAAATATTTAATAATTAATTTCAATCCCGCAGAACTCAATTTTCTAGTAAGTTATAATTTATAAAATAACTATTGCAGTTACAAGAACTTGAATTATAAATTACAATAATTTGAATACGACCTGAATGGTTTGGATAAATAACTATGGTTCTGTTTTTTTCACAATTCTTATGAAATGCAATTTTGTATGCATTTATTTGTTCTATTCTGTTAAATTTATCTATAAAATACTCAATGGACATAATTTATTGGTTATTTTTTGATGGTAAAGTATCAATGCAACCGTACGAGCTTAAGCTCAAAGCAAACAATATTATTCTATTAAAAGAACTGAGTTACTTTATAAATTCCGAATTCTTTTAGTCTCTAAAATAATTATAAATTACAACAATTTGAGAGTGACATGTGTGGTCAATAACTGTAATCCTATTTTTTTTCACAATTCTTATAAAATGCAATTTGGTTTGCAATTATTTGTTCTATTTTGTTAAATTTATCTATAAAACATTAGTTATTTCTTAATGATAAAGTATAGAATCTGAATTTCAGTTTCACATCCGCTCATCCTCATCGCTCCCCGTCCCCCTCAAAAGAGCATTCTACTATCTTCACATGAGTGATTTAATGATTTTTGGCTTCTTTAAGTTATTGTCAAAATGTCACCACACAATGAAAAATAAATAAAGAAGTATAAATTAAGAAATATATATAAAAAAAATGTGGTGACATTTTGACAATAACTTAAGAAGAAGCCAAAAATCATTAAATCACTCATGTGATGATATGTATTTTTCTATGCCTACCTAAGGGATTGACACGTGTCATGTAAAAACCTTACGAGTTTGGATCTAAAACGGACAATATCATTTTATTAAAAAAAACCGAGTAACTTTTATTTCTCCAACACTTTTAAGAGTCATTCCAAATTAAATTAATAGTGTATGTTGAATTAAGGCAAAAAGGTATTTGAGAACCCTGGACTCTGGCGTTTTATTTTATGGGAACCCTCAACTATTTTTTTATTTAATCACCACCCCGACTTCTTTACATTTTGTTTAATTACAACCCTACCGTCACGCTTTGCTGATGTGACATCGTTATGTGCCACGTCATACACTTTCTCGATGCCATGTCAGCAAGACACGTCAGCAACTTGCCACATCATCTCAGTCACATCAAGAAGCAAGCCACGTCATCAAACCAGGGGGGTAATTAAATAAAAATATAAAGTTCAGGGTTGTTTTATGTTTTTTGTCATATTTATTTTATTATACTTTCTGTTTTTGTTTCTTTTTTATTTTTTCTTTGGATGGAAATGGAGGAAGAAGACAGAAGTTATATGGTTATAACTATGTAATAGAAAGAAGAAGAGTGGGCGGCGGCGCATGGAAATGAAGGAAGAAGACAAAAGTTATAAGGTTACGAAAAATAAATACAATTAAGGGTTAATAATTATTTTTCTGAATTTTTAAAATCAATTACAGTATTTTTTTTGGATTTTTAAAATTAATTACATTATATTTCTGAATTTTTAAAATTAATTATATTATTTTTCTGAATTTTTAAAGAAAAAAAAAGAAAAGGAAAAAAAAAATGGAACAACAGGTTTTTTTTGGGTAACCTGCTATTCAAGGTCAAAACTAACAGTCTGTTAGTTTGACTAACAGAGGGACGTGCGTTTGCAATTGACCAATAGTTCAGGAAGAAGTCTGTTTTTTTTTTAGTACAGGGGGCTTCATGCAAAAAATCCATTAATAATCATAATTAATCAGATTAATCATAATTACCTCTAATTGTTAAGTTATTTTGTAGGCAACTTTATTTTAAATTAATCATAATTACCTCTAATTCTAGTAATAAAGCATTAATTTTAATTTTATTTTTATTATTATTATTATCATTATACTGTTGTATATAAAAAGAAAGGAAAAGAGGAATTTGGGTTATTGAATGAAATTAGGGAAAATGACATAAAACAACCTTAAACTTTAATGTTTTGATTAATTGCAACCCTTAATTATTATTTTTATTTAATTACCCTCCGGCACACTTCCGACATGTCTTGTTGACGTGGCAAGTTGCTGACGTGTCTTGATGACGTGACATCCAGTAAGCACATGACGAGGCACATAACGGTGACACATCAGCAAAACGTGACGGTAGGGTTGTGATTAAACAAAATGTAAAGAAATCGGGGGTTAATTAAATAAAAAAATAATTGAGGATTCCCATAAAATAAAACGACAGAGTCCAAGGTTCCCAAATATCTTTTTGCCATTGTTCATTTCTAAAAGCCACGACGCCTATGATAATGACTTTTCTAATAGTGAGAATAAATTACAAAAAAATGCCTATAAAAAAAAGAAGTTACAACAAGTTAATTCCAAGTAAAAATTAAATTTGATACAAAAACTTGGATTATATAAGTTAGAAAATGGTTGTTTAGAAAGAATCTAAACTATATATTATATGGATCAATTTCACATCAATTTGTCAACTATCTATCACGCATTTTTTAAAAGGAGTTGAAAATAAATATAACCTGGAGATGACGCATATACCACAACCGCAACTTGCATATTTTTACTAAAATTGAATCAATCTTATTAACATTGCTTGTTGTTAATTGATAAGAGATTTATCTACTTTTATCGTAAGTTTCAATTTCGAATTTATGGAGTGAAAAAAATAATCCTCTTTAGAATATGACCATACTCGAATGAAATTATTCGCATATTAAAAAACGATACAAAAAATACCTTAAAAGTTAAAAAAGCATGAATCAAAATCATAACTTATGAAAATGACATGAATTAATCAACCTCCTTGATTATACTTTTAAAACCAAGTTTTGGTAGTATTACTTATTACATACGCTGAAGCCCTAAGATTCATTCACGTGTACGGTGGAGATCATCCAACCTTGGGCTCAATTGCATTATAAATAGCAAGTCCTGAACCCACCAACTCAACAAAGAGTGAATTGAAATTCCAACTTTGGGCTCAGAGAAAAGGGAAAAACAGAAAAAGAAAAAGAAAAAATGTCTTCCGGCGGCAATGGGTAATTTTTTTTAAATTATTATTCCCTGAAATATAAATGTTATTTAATTAATTAATTAATTAACTAAATATATATATTTTTACTGTAATCTTATTTTGAAAACTGATGCAGGGCAGAGAAGAATTATGGTGCTGAGAATGGATGCAAGTGTGGATCAGACTGCAGCTGTGACCCATGCAACTGCAAATGAGATGATGAGCTACTAAAAAGTCTCTTTCTGTAAAAATATATAGTATTTATGTGTGTAAAATAAACTGCCAAGAACATGTGTTGTGCGATGAATGTTTGGCATGGCTGCTTTTGTCTCTGCTCTGTTCACACCTCAATTATCACTACCCTTCATCTCTGTTTGGAAGGGGAGGGAGCTTGAAATATTAATGAAAATTATGGATATATATTGTTATATTTGTTCTTATTTTCTGGTCTAAACCCGTTTTTTTATTTAAAAAAGTTTGTTAAATTATTAATAATTATTACAATAACAAGGAACAAATCTATAATTTTATATCATCTTGATGATATATACTAATTTATTGAACTATAATTAACTTTAAGTGAATTGGGTAGGGATTTAATTTTGATGACTCATCGCCTATTAATCTTAAACTCTAAAAAAAAAGGCTTATAAATCAAAACGTTGTTTGGACAATTCATATGATCGAATATGAAAATGTTAAAAAAAAATCATTTAAATTGAACCAAATAGTATTTTGGATATTCGATTTAGATATCCAAAACAGCAATTCGGTTTGGATAATCATCCAAACACTAAAAATTCAGTTCAATAACTCCGTTATAACATCCACTTGACGGACCGGCACCCGATACAAACGCTCCGTCGTTGCCAGTGGATGTTGTTAAGCTCTTTGGTCTCGGGTAACCAGCTTGACGAAGACCAGAGTCACCAAACAGCAGACACCAGTCAACCGGTGCAATCCATATATAAATTATAAAAAGGCATGAAAGAATTAGGAGCTCAAAAAATCTCCTTGCCTTAAAAATCAGCAGCACTAAATCAATGTCTTATACTTTGATCTCTTTTTAAACCACCCATCTTATCAATCTTTCTTTATCCTTTATTTAATTACTGATTAAAACGCACAAAAAATGACACAGAATTCGATTGTGTTCTCTTCTTGCTATGCGATTCTAGTAAGTTTCTTTGGCCTCTCCTGTGCAATAAACGAGCTGGGTTCTTCTTTTTCATACAACATATTCACTATATCCAGCCTCAGATACCCTGAAACTCGGGTCAAGCCTTTCGATTTGCGTTATATAAGAGGTATGCGTGCTATTCCAAAACGACCCTGTTCATTATTTCATTGTCTGTCCCCTTTTCTCTTGATTCTTGAAGGATTACTAGCTGTTTTAAATCATTGTGTTTTTCTCAAAAGTTTTGAGTTCTATGAAATTTCGTCAGTTTCAGTGATGTGTTTGCCAGTTGTTGATTTTGATTCTGTTGGAGATTTTCTTCTACAATGAGTTCTGTTATAATGAAACTACTTTCTGTTTGTGATCTTTAGTTTCAAATTCCTTTCATTGGTTCAGAAATACTGAAACTTAGATGAAATTTTATTTGGCAAAAAGGTATTTGGGAACCCTGGACTCTGGCGTTTTATTTTATGGGAATCCTCAATTATTTTTTTATTTAATCACCCCCCGATTTCTTTACATTTTGTTTAATCACAACCCTACCGTCACGTTTTGCTGATGTGTCACCGTTATGTGTCTCGTCATGTGCTTAGTGGATGTCACGTCATCAAGACACGTCAGCAACTTGCCACGCCAACAAGATATATCGGAAGTGTGCCGGGGGTAATTAAATAAATAAAAAATTAAGGGTTGCAATTAATCAAAACATTAAAGTTGAAAGTTGTTTTATGTCATTTTCTCTAATTTCATTCAATAACTGATTGAGTCCTAATATGCTGAATTTATCACATCTTTTCTTGCTGTTTTGGATGCCAATTACACTGATAGTGTGCATTTTTCAATCCCTTTTGCAGAGAGTAGGCTATAAAGCCTAAATATTAAAAAGGAACTGAAAATAGGTACAAAGCTTGAGTCGATACAGACGAGGAAAGAAGGTAGCAGCGTTCAGGCTGTTTAACTGTTGCAACCAAATTAATTCAACGCATGAAGAGATTGCTAATGGGCTTGGGCCCATGAGGAGAAGAGAGGGGACGCGTACAGGAAAAAGAAAAGAACAATATTTTGTAATTATTTGAAACATAATAATTAGTTTAATAATTATTTAAATCCTACTTTCTAAGAATTTTAGTTGGAATGGATTTTGTTAAATACCTAGTAGGAAACAAAGAGAGATCAGCTTCTCTTCCTGGATTGAAACAGACGGCTACTGGTTCTAACTAAGCAATTATTATTCTTTTCTTCTTCTTTCTTTGATTCTTATAAATTGATGCATAATAATTGTCTCAATTAATTATGTCTTGTTCTAGCTAAATTATCTATTCTTGGTAAAGGCTCTAGGGTTATGATTCATATGTTGTGAGATCTAATTAAGCTTCATAAAATCTAAATTTGTATTTCTATTCTTTTTAATTAAATGCCAATTTGTTCTCATTCGATTTAAGTTTGATCACCTTAGACTTTAATTCGAACAATTACATCTTTTCTTAGAAACGATGTGATGCGATCACGGCCTAGGGTTAGTAGGCCGGATTACATATGGAGCTTAAGGAGGATCTAGCCAAACGAATCATCTAGCACCCACACGACAACAAGGAGGGAAATAACAAGATATGGAGATGCAGCGGAGAAAGAGACACAAAAGAGCGATGGAAAGATGGGAGTTACCCGGGATTTAGAAGATGGATGGAAGGGACGGAGATGAGCACACGCGAAGTAGCGACAATCACACGAACGATTGCTTGATCAAGATATAATCCGAGGGCCAAGTTGGGACTCGTTTCTATGGATGATCAAACAAGAAAATATATATTTCATTCACACAAATTGTTAACAAAATTACAAGGTTTGATTTCCCGGAGAGAGATTGGGAGGAGTAATCTCAAACTCAAGCGATCCCTCTCAAGGAATGAAAGTGTTGAGCCCTAGCTCCATGTGTACAAAGAAGGAGAATTCTCACTCAACAAAACACACACAAAGTTGTCAAAAGCTCCCCACAAAATGAAAGAAAAGAACTATTTATACTAAGTTACAATAAGCCTACACTATTACAAAAACGACCCTGAAAATGTCCTTGGAAGACAACATTCGGTCACCAAACCCGAAGGCAGCGTGATTCACGGTTAGGGCTAACCGTGATCACGTTTACCTACTTTTCCTTACCGTGATCACGGTTAGTCCTTACCGTGATCACGCCAAGAACCGTACGCTAAAATGTCAACGAGCATAACTTTTGATCCACCCCTCAGATTGATCTGAAACTTGTCCCAAATGAAAGCTAAGATCTTGAAGTTTCCATCAAGCTTTTGATCTCTCAAATCGGGCATCATTTGCTTGTCCATATTCTGGTGGAGACTAGGCGACACAATTCTGACTTGCATAGATGGAGCATTTGTTGTCAAGGCCTTGGGATGAGTGTGCGTGGCCGGGTGACTTGCTAGGCCTTCTTGGGAATTCCGTGCGTCTAGGCCTTGGGTTGTGAGGATTTGGCGCTTGAACCTCGACCGTGGGCATGGTTTTTGATCATTTGTAAGGCTCGGCTGCCCTTGGCCGATCCTTTGGCCAAAATGTCGGATTCTTGGACCCATGATCGCATCAACCTCTCCCTCTTCAAAAGGATTCGTCCTCGAATCCATAACCTCAATCGTCTCACCTACACACTTAAAAATACTTGGAAACAAAGGTGAGAAACCCAAGAGGCGCAATTGCGCGTGCCTACGCATAGGGTGATCCAAGGAGGAATGAACAATAGTGATTACACATGGATGCACATCGTTTTGAAAAATTTCATGCACAATATGGATGGCATCACAAAGTGTAGAACAACCGACACAATAAACTCATCTTTTCTCTTCGGCTCACAATAACAAGCCACGAGAATTGAGCACTACACACAAGCACAATGCACTTGAAAATACCAAACAAATTCCGCAAGAGAAAACACAAACTCTCGTAAGAGTTAAACCAATTAATTCTTGACACATTCGGTCTAAGAATTTGTGTTCTCCTAACACTCAATATATCCATGGTATTTAAGTGCATATTATCCACAAATACTTCATGTAGGCTACAATTAGCAAAATAAAATTTATTCAATTCAAAATCATGCACATCCATTTGATATTGACACACATGGGTCTTCAAGACAATCTTTAGGATGCGCACGGGGGTCACAAACTATTAAACAACATAGGCGGTGGGTCATTTTCTCAAAGCGTCCTATAAGGATCAGCCAAGAAAATTGGAGCCACACGCCCAAACACAAAACGCTTTGGAATACCTAGCAATCGGCACAAAAAGGAATACAATTCCTTGCAGCATTTAGACCAAGAAAATTCTAACAAGTTGGAGCGAAAGAATTGTTTCCACGCTTTATGCCAATCAATCATGGATTCCAAATGAAAACAACATGTATATAAATCATACATACTATCCAAATATTTACAAAAATTAGCACGTTTGAGCAAGAAAGGGTCATACTTGATGAAATGCAAATTAGGAGTTTTAACACGGGCTACAAAATTTTCAGTCAAGTAATTTTCATGCTCAAACCAAGAAGAATTATGCTTGACGAAGGGTACGGAATTATTTTTGGGGCATGCAAATAAAGTCTGTACCCAAGTGGTTTTCAAATACACGGATTAAAGAGTCATGCTCAATGAAAATGCAAGAATGATTCCTTATCACATGCTGCATGTTTGCCATACAAAATTTCATCATGTGAATAAGGGTGAGTGAATTGAACAACCTCAAACAATTGAGCATTCAAAGAAGGGTTTGGTACACACCTTTTTTTCGGCGAGGCAAGCGGAAAAGCTGAAGGGCGGTTTACCTCAAGGCTTGCCCGTTGGGAGCACCAATGTTGAGCAATTTCGCTTCCAATGTCTCCGAGGATTGATGGTTTAGAACCACCTTCGCTCCTTGGAACATTTGGGGGCGTATGTTCGCGACAACCCTTCGAAACTTCCTGCAAGAAAGCACACTAACAGTAGGGAAAAGAAGTGTCAAGGTTAGAGATGAGCTAATCGATCCTCATTGCACAAAGGCACGCTCATTGATCAATAGCTTTCACAAATGCCGTTTTGCTTCTTTTCCTCACTTTCTTCGCTAAGTTTTTCTACTTGTTCACTCCTCTCATGTGTGTGTATC